>CM057453.1:413432500-415860000 GCA_016271365.2 Neoceratodus forsteri | reverse complement strand
AAAACACAATTTCTCGGCCTCTGTAGCTCCCTGTCTTATCATTGCCTGCATTGCCCTTCTTGCCAGCACATGGTCAGAGATCTCTATCTAATAGGAATTGGGTACTATTTTTTAAAAAAGGTCAATAAACCTCTTCTGCCAGTCCCTTTTGGTTATTAACCCTAATAGCAGGCCATACTCCGAGAAGCACTTTAGGGTTCATGTTGGTGCATGTACTTGCATGCATAAACCTACCTTCCCAAACTTGAAGTTGTGCAGTTTAATTATAGATTTGTAGATAAAGGTGCTCCTTTCCTCCATTTTGTTTTGTTGACTTTCTTTATCAATGCTCGCCTGGAACTCTCTCAGGCATACCTCACTCACCACCAACCACACTACCACCCACCTGAAGCCCGTCTCACTGGGAAATCAGGGACAGACATTCCCCACCTACCTTAGTCCACCAATGGTCCCCTACTCAATGGAACCAAGGCAGGATGGGGGATTGTGAGAGTCAGTGGGTTGAGCCCAGCAGTGGCTGTGTGGTGGTGGAGCACAGGAGGTTACTGTTGCCTATCCAGAGAGCATGGCTTTTTTCCTAAGTTTACCCTGGAGCATGGATGTGAAATGATGTCTGTGCACCTACATGCTGATATCCACTGCCACTCAACCCCTTGTTATGGCATCACTCCTGTAGTGCCCCAGATCTTCATCAGGGCCAGTGCAGAGTGATACAGGACCCACTAACCACCCTGGAAGAGGAGAGCAGTGCTCCAGATGCTCGATCCTCTCCAACCAAAACTGACCTTCATGGCCTGAGTCTGTTCCCAAACCCAGCTCACCGGCATAGCACAAGGTGTGGTGTCCAGCACCTCAACCCTCAGTTCCACTGGGCCTCCTTTTCTCCATGTTGAACAAACCAGAAGGGATGTGCGTGCCTTGCAAAGCATAGAGAACCTGCTCTCCAGTTCTGAATGTGCATCTGATAAGGCAACAAGCACGCCCAGAGTCCCTGTACCGCGCAAGAAAGCTCGGCTTATTTTGGCTACCATTTGTGATTCCTCATCGTCAAACAGTTTATGCTGGATTGTCACTGAATGCAACTGCAGTGCCGTTCGTAAGTGGCTAGGTGTGTTGGACATCTTCAGTTAGTGAACCTACGCTCTGCTGCCTGTGAATTTGGAGTCACTGATTTGCCCTCCCAACTGGTCAGGACTTGCACAGTGTGAGAGACTGTACAGTGAGTCCTGTCATTTTCCATCTGTTTGGAGGTGTGGAGGGGGAGCTAATACCTGATACCTGTCTGCTGGAGGGGCAGGGACTGTGTGAGAGCTAAATTGCTGCGCTGCTTGAAAGCGGCTAGTTTATGCTGGATTGTCACTGAATGCAACTGCAGTGCTGCTCGTAAGCAGCTAGGTGAGTTGGATGTCTTCGGTTAGTGAACCTGCGCTCCCCTGCCTGTGAATTAGGAGTACCTGATTTGCTCTCCCGACTGGTCAGGACTTGCACAGTGTGAGAGACTGTACAGTGAGTCCTGTCATTTTTCCATTTGTTTGGAGGTGTGGAGGGGGAGCTGATACCTGATACCTGTCTGCTGGAGGGGCGGGGACTGTGTGAGAGTTAATTGCTGCGCCACTCACACGCGAGAGCGTGTGAGTGGCGCGAGCGCCACTTGGCACTTAAAAATTTCCAGCTGATGAAGACAGATAAAGGGCAAGTCATTTCCCTGTGTGTCTTTTAACACTGTGAGAGTTCAACAGTTTATATCTTGCTGTTTAATTTATTATTGACATGGGAATAACTTAGCTGGTGAGCATTACTGTGAAGCAGTTTGTCTGCACTTTTAGTGTTAACTAATTGTATTAGTTTGTTATTTGAGCAGGCTAGGCAGACCTTTTTAGCTATAGTTCAAATCGTGTTTGACAAATATTGATAGTTTATTATTGTATTTTGAATTTAAGGATGTGTAGGGGTTATATGGGAGAATTTAGGGGGGCCAGGATTACTTATGGGAGCTCACTGTTACATGATATGCATCCTTTTATACCCCTCACAGTCTCAGACACCACTGCTAGACGCTGTTGGGAGGTGGGGATTGGAAGGAGTCTTGTTGATCGTGGACAGTGGGGCGACCCAGGTACATCGGATGATGGTAGGATAGAGGTTGTTTAGTTCAGAAGGTGCCCTGGATTACGACAGGCACCTGGGAGAAGCCAGACATGGTTGGTGCCCATCTCCAGGGAGTCCACCAGACTGAGTGGTCAGGTAACCCAAGGGGCTGCTTCACCCTCCAGTCCCCTGACGGCAGTGCTTTGCAATGCCAGATTGATTTGAAATAAGACGGCAATTATTGCTGCCTTAATTTCTTCAGTCAATCTGGCTTGCATGACGGAGACCTGGGTGGGAGACGATGAGGGCCCTGTTTTTGAGGCCACAGTCCCTCCTGGGTATACCGTGGTGCACTGCCCCAGAGTGGAACGCAGGGGTGGCAGTGTAGCTATCTGTTTTAGATCCAGCCTGGCCTTCACCATGCACCCAGTGGGAACTCCAGGTTCATTTCAATGTGTGGCTATTCGTGGAGGACCTGGTGCGGGCTGCAGGATTTTCCTCATCTATCGCCCTTCTGGGTTGATGGGGAATTTCCTGCAGGAGATCGGTGAATTCATTGCAGACAGAACATTGGAATCCCCCAGATGTGTTTTTCTAGGGGATTTCAATGTTTGGGTCAACGATGGGAATCAAAGATGTAGTTATGATTTTCTGCAGACTATGTCCTCCTTAGGTTTGATGCAAGCTGTTACTGCAGCAACTCATCGGGATGGCCACATGTTGGACCTGGTGTTCTCACTGGGGCTTGAGATCAGCGATCTCAGGATTGATTGAGTACTTTGGTCCGATCACTGCACGGTGAAGTTCATGCTTGGGGCTCCCATCAAAAGCCCTTCCCCTGCTGAGATGATTAGCTGTCGCACTTTACTGGGTTTGACCCCCTGAAGGTTTTCTGGTGGCAGCTAAATTATCTAGTGTGGGTGCTGCATGCATCTGAGGTGTTGGTGCTGGGGTTGACACCTATAATAGGGTGTTGTCTGACACCATCAACTCCCTCACACCTGTCCGTGTATGTCCAGAACTTCATACCTGAGATCCCCATGGTTTGACAAGGATCTCAGGGAGATGAATAGGATGGGTCAGAGGTTAGAGCACTTCTGGAGGAGGTCCTGCCTGGAGGGGACAAACTGGTCCTGCGTATGCATTATAGTGCGTACCCGGAGGCAATCAACTGTTCCTGTACAGGGAGATTGCTGCTGGGAAGAACTGACCAGCTTTACTCTTCTGGACTGTAGACAGGCTTCTCCATCCTGCTTGTCTGCAGCTCAGGAGGGTTTTTTCTAATACAGAGTGTGAAGAGTTTGTTTGGTTTTTCTTGGACAGAGTGTCCATGATCCGGCAGGTGGCTTCTTCAGCCAGCAATGTTGTAGCTGACAGTGATCGCCTTACGTGTTCTGAGTGCACTCTGCCTAGCTGGGGAGAGTTTAGACTGGTGGAAGTTAGTGAGGTCATTGAGGTGGCAGTCAACTTGAAACATACCTTTTGTGAGCTGGACCTGGTGCCAACGCATTTCTTAATGAGATGTGTTGACTCTGTTGGCCCAGTGTTTGCCTTGATTGTCCAGTGTTCCTTATCTGAGGGAGTCTATCAGGATGCCTTGAAGGAGGCTCTAGTGAGACCCCTTTTATAGAAATCATCTTTGGACCTGGAGGTCAGGGCAAATTACCATCCTATATCCAACCTTCCCTTTTTGGCGAAGGTGGTGGAGAAGGTCGTAGCGCTTCAGTCAGAAGAGCACCTCGTGACTCACAAGTTGTATGAACCATTCCAGTCAGCATTTCAGGCTAGACATAGTTCAAAAACTGTGCTTGTTCGGGTGCAGAATGATCAACTCAGGGCAAGAGATCGGGGGGACAAGACAATTCTTGTTCTCCTTGATCTCTCTTCAGGGTTTGACACTGTGGACCATTGTGTGTTGCTTGCCCACCTTAGGGAGTTATGCAGACTCACCAGTACTGTCATCCACTGGTTTGAGTCCTTTTTTACCAACAGGAGGCAAAGGGTTATGATGGGGAATTCTTCATCTACACCCAGTCTCCTATTTTGCAGAGTCCCTCAAGGATCGGTACTGGCCCCAATGTTGTTGGCAGTGTACATGCTGCCCCTGGGAGGGATCATTAGGAAGTATGGTCTGGGTTGTCATTGTTATGCCAATGATACCCAGTTATATCTGTCCTTTGCCCCAGGAACATCCAACACAGTGGATGTGCTAAATATCTGTCTGGCTGAGATTAACGACTGGATAGCCTCCAGCTGGTTGCAACTGAACCCTGACAAGACGGAGGTATTGGTAGTGGAGTCGAACAGAGTACGTGATAGGATGGTCTCTGACTCAGAAACTGGACTTGTTCTTGGAGCTGTGTCATTGAACGCCTCCTCCTGGGTGCGAAATCTTGGAGTGATTCTGGACAGGAACTTAACTATGGAGGCTCAGATATCCTCCACGGTTCGTACCTGTTTTTTCCATCTCAGAAATATTGCCAGGATTAAGCCCCTTGTTCCGCCTCTGGACCTCCCTACCTTGATACATGCCTTAGTCACATCTAGGCTCGACTACTGGAATGCGCTCTACCTCGGGGTCACAGGGGGAATCTCTCTCTGCAGACTGCAGCTGGTGCAAAACGCAGCTGCCTGGTTACTTACTGGGCAGCAAAAATTTTGCCATATTACACCAGTGTTGCGTGGATTGCACTGGCTGCCAGTCAGGTGGAGAATCCTCTTTAAAGTGGGTCTTCTCACCTATAAGGCCCTACATGGGCAGGGCCCTGGTTATCTGTTGGACCTTCTGACACCTGCTCTTTCTATCCGCCCTCTCCTTTCTTCTAGTGGGGGCTTTCCTGACCATTCCCAGAATGAGGCTTAAATCAGCTGGCGATAGAACCTTTAGTGTTGCGGCACCCATTCTGTAGAATTCTTTGCCAGCTCAGGTCAGGGAAGCACCCACTGTGGTTACATTCAAGGCTCGTTTGAAGGCACTCCTTTTCTGCCAAGCTTTTCTTACATAAATTATAAATTGTAGTAGAGTCTGAGATTTTATTGGAGTCATTTATTCTATTTTATTTTTAGTTAAATAATTTTGTGATGTTGTTATTCTGTTTTCAAATGCTGTTTTATAAGCAATTTGTATGGCTCCCAGAGCCTCTGGGATTGGGTGTCTTTTAAATAAACTTCGCCTTGCCTTACTTGGTTGGACTATAGCTGCCATAAGCCCTCAACAATGGGTCCTACCTAATGAATGACCCAACCCCTTTCTGAGCATGTCCTAGTTGCATTGTGGTAATGCTAATAAAGGCTTCAGGGACTCACAATTCAATATGTTAATCATGACTTAATCTGAAACAGAGATTACTTGCCACTTTTCTATATACAGCATGCATTCTAAAGTGAGAAATATTCAGAAATCCCAGGAGTCCTGATCTGAAAAATATGAGATATGGGATACCAGTTCCAGTCTTAGCTTGCATGTGTTAGTTTGAACTCTGCAAGCCAGGACAGGCAGTGCCACGATGAAGACTGACATCAGAGTAGATCAACCATTTTTATTTCTCTTGATAGACAGCCAAAAATATGTTTTATTTTACTGAGATAACAGTATTTCTTGAATACATTTTACTTGATAGGGTACTAGGTGATTTATGATGTGTACTGGAATGTTAACTTAGCCTGGTGTGTCTCACATTTGTTTAGTGGAGAAGTACAATGTTTTCATTAAATAAGAATGATGCTGTTTTTGATACCTGTCCTATGAAACAAACAAAAATAGAAAAAAAAACACTATGGAAAAGATGAACCCTAAGTTCTTTCCAGCATCACAGTACTTTGTCACTATGTTTCTGACAAGCGTCGCTTTTCTTTACAAAGGTTGCTATTCAGGGCATTCAGCTGGGACACCTCCATACCACATCATGTTTTTCAGAAATGAAGTGATGCTTTGTACCTTCTTAAATATGCAAGAATTTAGCTGCCTAGTTCAGTGAAGAGTTGTTTGAATAAATTTATTTTTAAGGCTAGATTGAATAGTGACTTCATATGTTCTTGAGTGAAATACTATTCAATCTTTGTTCAGATAGCTTCAGTGGAGCAGATATTGTTATTTTATGAATTATTTGAAATGCCAAGAACAAAAATAAACCTTTTAAAAAATGTAGGTACTGCACTCCTCCTAAATATATATTGCCTCTCCTCCAACGAACCTCAAGTGGAAAACACCCTCCACTCTTTAATTCAACTGAATTCAGTTTCAGTTATCTGACTAGATCTCACTGGAAACAAGTTTCAAGTATCAGGAGAGATCTGGATGTAAAGCACAACAAACAGAATTACAAATATATCCACTCTCTTTCTTTACCCAGCTTGAGACAAGTTACAAGACAGTATCCAAAGGGTTAAGCTTAACCCTGAGATATGTTCTCTAGTAGGCCCCAGCTTGGAGACGTGCTGTCTGCACCTTATGTGTAGGACTTCCTGACTCAGCCAGCAGTGGGAAGCTCAAGAATGAATATCCATGGCCCTGCCCTTCCCAGTTTGTCTATATAGGAAGAGAAGGTAAGCTGAGAACCCAGTTATCTGGGAGCCAGAGAGAGATGGAGAGTCCAGCCAACCTGGCTGCGACTGAGCTAAGGGGGCCTGTAACTGAAGGGATGGTAATAGAGTCCCTGGGTCCAGATGGCACAAGCCCCCTCTGTTGAGGTCCCCCAGAGGCGCAGGATCCAGTTTGTGTCCTGCATGTGAACAATGCCCCATAGATCCAGTTGAGAGGAGGGAGACTGCACCCAGTGTCCATAGTCAAGAAGAAAAGGAAGACTGCAACATGATGGCATAGAGGTAATAGGAAGAAAAAAATAAAAATAAAAAATAAATAGAGGAAAGAAAAAGGATTCCAAACAACAGTGAAGGGGCCAGAAATAAGACATGATGGGAGTGGTATAGTGTAGTGGTTGTGGAGCAGCAGTCTTCTGGGAGATGTTCTGGAGGATGCGGTGTTGTCCCATCTGCAGGCACCTCTTTGGGCTGAGGGATGAGGTTGCTCATCTCCAGGCTGAATTGGCCAGGATTTGTGGGACCTCCTCTCCCATCCAAGGACCACCAGGGCCACTGCCATTGCCTCACAGGTTGCCAAGAAAGAGGAGTAGTTGCACCACAGTGGGCTCAGGGAGGGTGAGGGTGGTGGAACAGAGATGCATTCCTCCAGTTGTACCTCTCCACAATTCATATGCCATTCTGGCAAAGTGTGGTTCCTCTATGGAAGCACCCCACAGTGGAGACCAAGGAGGATGCTGGGAACCTCCACAAAGGAGACCCACAGGAGGGTGGCATGGGATCCCACAGGAGAAGGAAACAACTCCTGGTGGGGGACTCCATTGTTAGGAAGGTATAACTGGGGGAGGAAGGGGAGAGGGAGGTAAGGTGCTTGCCTGGCACCATGTCTTGGAGGGACAGGGAGTGAATCCTCAGGATTGCCACAGCAGCTGCACAGGGAAGGGAGCTGGATGTCATTGTCCACCTAGGAACAAATGACCTGGCTAAGAAAGGGATCAGCGCAGTGCACGAAGAGTTTGTGGAGTTGGGGAGGGGCCTTAAACAAGTAGCATGCATGGTAACCTTCTCAGAGGTGCCGCCTGTCTATGGCATAGGTGAGGCTAGGGTGCTCCACACCATGGGATTCAATCAGTGGTTGAAAAACTGGTGCAGAGCTCAGGGATTTGGCTTCACTGGGGACTGGGGGTCCACCTGGAGTGATGCAGGCCTATACTGGCATGATGGTCTGCATCTGTCCAGAAGGGGAACCAGGATCCTTGTTGATAGTTTTAAATGCTTCATTGACAAGCATGTAAACTAGTTAAAGGGGGAGGCACTGGAAAGGAGCAGGGAAATCCTAGCCCCCCCCCCAAAAAGTCAGGGCAGTAAGTGAGGTAAACACCAAGTTAGAGATGTTAATAGGGAGAAGGGCAAGGGTAAATGGAGAAAGTGACAAAAGGAATAAGAAATACAAAGTCACACATGACCCCACAATGCAAAGCATCATGGGCTGCATATGCAAATCACCACAGAATATTATGCTGGTTCAGCTTTAAGCAGAAATGCATGGTGCCGAAAGGCCTCTCACACAGTTTGCAAAGGGCGCCAACAGAAGACATAGACAAGTGTTTTGTCCTACCAGGACTCATCAGTATGCCTCGTCTGTCTGACACTCCAGTGGAATGAACCAGCTACCCTAAGATAGTCTATCTGGGTAATGTTGTGGTGAACCCAATTAAAACAAAAACGAAAAACTCCTGGGAATAAGGACAGGGGTGGGGCAAAAAGGGGTAAGGCCATCAGGAATTGGAGGGTAATGAGTACCAATGCCCATAGTCTGGGTAACAAGCTCCCTGAACTGGTGGCCTTGATGGAAGAGGGATGCCTTAATATTGTAGCAGTCACAGAAACATGGTACACAGAGAACCATGCCTGGGATGTTAACATACCAGGGTACACAACCTACAGGAGAGACAGGGAGGGGAGAAGATGGGGAGGAGTAGCTCTCTATGTAAGGGAAAGGATAAAAGCAAATGAACAAAAGAATAAACAGGGAGGAGGCACTGTGGGTCACCTTAGAGACTGGAAATGGCACCACAATATGCACAGAGGTTGTATACAGACCCCCATGTCAGGGGGAGGGAATGGACAAGGATACGATAGAAGGCATTCTTAGGATGGCAGAGAAAGGGGAGATACTGTTGATGGGAGACCTGAATATGCCAGATGTTAACTGGAGCACATTTGCTGCAGCCACATCCAAGAGCAGGGCAATTCTTGATGCCCTACAGGTGGCATGCCCCAGACAACTAGTTTTGGAACCCACTCATGAGGGAGCAATCTTAGACCTCATACTCTCAAAGTGAGACAGTGAGAGGATCTCAGATCTAGAAATGGGTAGCCATCTGGGAACAAGTGACCACCAAACAGTGTGGTTCATGATAAACTCAGATACAGAGCCAAGCCATACAAAAGTAAGGTTACTGGACTTCAGGATGGCTGACTTTGGCAAGATGGGAGAGTGCCTTAGAAAAGCACTAGCAAACAAGCTAGAAGGAGAGATGGAGCAACAACGGGGAAACATGAAAACTGCCATCACAGAGGCAACAAGCCTTTGTGTGAAGCAAATAAACAAATCAAAACAAAAGAAAAAGCCATTATGGTTCTCAAAAGAGGTGGCAGTGAAAGTCAGGGAGAAAAAGATAGCATTCAGGAAGTATAAGGAAACACAGAAGGAGCAGGACCGAGACCTATACCAGTTAAGGCAGAAGGAAGCAGGGAGGAAAGTCAGAATAGTAAAAGCCCAAACTGAGGAAAAGATAGCCAGCTTGGTTAAGAAGGGGGATAAAACCTTTTATAGGTACATCAGGAAGCGTAGCAAGACAAAGGGAGGGATAGTAAGGCTGAATAGAATGAATGGTGGGTGGTCAGAGAGGGACAGTGAAAAAGCAGGGATACTGAATGAATATTTCTGCTCAGTATTCACAAAAGAGCAGGAGGGAAGGTGCCTAATCCAATTAACAGAAGCACTCTGGATAGAGGAGTCAATCCCAGTCCTTTCACAGAAGAAAGGGTTCTGAAAGAACTCTTAAAACTGAAGGTGAACAAAGCATTGGGGCCTGACGGAATTCACCCCTGAATTCTAAAAGAATTAAGGGGAGAACTAGTGAAACCACTGACTATCCTTTTTAACAAATCATGGGAGGATTGTGTGGTACCTGAGGACTGGAGGAAGGCAGATGTGATTCCCCTTCACAAAAGTGGGACCAAGACAGTGGCAGAAAACTACAGGTCTTTCAGTTTGACCTCTGTGGTAGGGAAAGTGATGGAATCACTCCTGAAGGAAAGAATTGTTGAGTACCTAGAGGCCAGTGGAGCACATGACCCAAGGTGGCATGGGTTCACAGCAGGAAGGTCATGTCAGACAAATCTAATTGATTTCTTTGACTGGGTGATCAAAGTAGTAGACCAGGACATGACCTACCTAGACTTTAGCAAGGCATTTGACACAGTCCCACTCAAAAGATTAATAGTCAAATTAACTAGCCTGGAAGTGGGTCCCAGGGTGGTAGGCTGGGTAAAACATTGGCTGGACAACAGGACACGGAATGTAATTGTAAATGGAATCCACTCTGAAGAAAGAGGGGTTACTAGTGGGGTACCACAGGGTTCAGTGCTGGGTCCAGTCCTTTTTAATGTCTTTATAAGTGACATTGCAGAGGGACTGGAAGAAAAAGTATGCCTCTTTGCAGATGACACAAAGATCTGCAACAGGGTTGATATACAAGGAGGTGTGAAAAGGATGAGAAGGGAATTGGCAAGGTTGGAGGAATGGTCAGAAGTATGGCAGCTTGGATTCAATGCAAAGAAGTGCAAAATAATGCACCGGGAAACAAAACCCAAGGGAAGATTACACAATGGGGGGTAGTAACAACAACAAAAATGGAAAGGGCCCTGGGGGTAATCATATCAGATGACCTTAAGGTTAGCAAGCAATGTGAGAAGGCAGTAGGGAGGGCTGGGGGATACTGGGATGTATAGGGAGAGGCATCACCAGCAGAAAACAGGAAGTTGTTATCAGTTTGTACAGACAGTTGGTGAGACCTCATCTGGAGTACTGCATCCAGTTCTGCAGACCCCATCTCCACAAGGACAGAGACAGGATAGACGCAGTCCAGAGGAGGGCAACTAAAATGGTGCAAGGTCTACAAGAGAAGCCATTCAAGGAGAGACTAAAGGAGCTTAATATGTACACCCTTGAGGAAAGGAGGGAGAGGGGGACATGATAGAAACTTTTAAATACTTTAGTAGAATCAACAAAGTCCAAGAGGGTAGCATCTTTCAGAAAAAGAGATGTGAAGGAAAAAGGGGACACAATTTAAAGATGGTGGGCAGTTCAAGGGCAATGTGAGGAAGTATTTTTTCACAGAGAGGGTGGTGGACACATGGAACAGTCTTCCTAAGGAGGTTGTGGGGTCTAAAACTGTGGGAGAATTCAAGAATGCATGGGACAGACATAAGGCAATTGTTGTGGGAGGTAGGAAGAAATAGGTTGTTGGTTAACTAGGATCTGCAGCTTATCCTGTAGGTAGGGAAATGGGCAGACTAGGTGGGCTAAGCTGTCCTTATCTGCCATCAAAGTCTATATTTCTATGTTTCTAGTAGTGGAGGGGCACTCCTAAAAGGAGGTAGCCAGGATGTATGAGGATCCATTCCCATTATCTGTATGTAAGGGAGACAGCAAGCACATAAGTTAAGCCACATTGAAATTGCTCTGTGGGAGATACAGGCCTAAACAGTAGCTGCAGCATTTAACCCTCTGTGGCAGCAGCAGCAGAGCACCTTTAGAATAAAGGGAGGGAATACTGGTGCAGTATTGAATATATGAACAGTCTAGTATTGTGAGCGTAAAGGTATGCTTATGTCAGTGGAACATGAAAATTTGGTGACAAAAAAGATGAATTGAAATGTGGGGTAAAGCCTTTCCATGTTGTGTGATATTGGGCAGCTAAAGAAAATGCATCCTGCTTCATCCAGTTCCCAGTGAGGCCCTATGTTTGTGAGTAGCCTCCCATCTCTTGTACCTGTAATGTGTGCATTGGTTGCCACTGATCCCCACTCACCTTGCCCCATGGTGTCAAAATAAAGGGAGAGATACTGGTGTTTCCTGGAGTAACGCAGGTGCTCCTCTGGATGAGAGAGGCCACCATATACCCCTAGACATGTTGGGGGGGGCATCCCTTACACAAAAATAATAAACACAATGCATAATAACAATTTCGGGTAAACAATTCGTAATGTAAATACTGCATATTTAAACATATGATAATCATCCTTCAATCAAGTTCTGAAAAGTGTCTGAGATTCTATAATTCTATAATTTGAAGTTTCACAGGCAATGAATTCCATAGCCACTTACTGAACAATTATGTAACCCAATACCTTTTATGTAATGTAATGTAATGTAATGTACTGTAATCTGTAACAAATGTTGTCCCTGTACCTTTTATGTATGACGTGGAACCTTTGTAAATGAGTCTTTGACTCAAAGGTCTGTCTGAATATCTCAATAAATAAATTAAAAAAAATAAAAAAATAGATCAGTGGCATGATACCTAAAGATCTTTTGTTCAACATTAAATATATACCCTTACCTTCCCCTGTTACGTAGAATTGGAGCCTATTCTTGCCTTATTTAGTGTTCTATCCCTTTTTCTAACTATCAATGCCTCCAAATCTTCAGAGATCCATTACCCATTCCCACAAAATTAGGGGGCTGCCTGGGACCAGTATCATTGTGTTGCAGAAATAAAAGCCAAGGCATGGTAGATAGGGATGGATGAAATTGTCAAATTTCATTCCACAAAACATTTCGTGAAATTCACACATTTTGGGACATTTTTCTCAGGGGTGAAATGCAGAATTTCACCAGCAGAGTGTGAAAATTTTGCCCATGGGGTGTGAAATTTTGCCTGAGAAATGGTGACATTTCACCACTTGTGGGGGAAATTCTGCCCTTTTCAGGCTAAATTTTGCAATTTTCACCACCTCTGTAATGGTAGAGAATGGCTGTCATAGGCTGCCTCAGAGCAACAACACACGCTATATTGTATGTCTGTCTTTGTCATGACCTGCATAGCATCTGATAATGAATATTTGTTTTAAATATACTATTTGACTACTTCATTCTCAGAGCAATTGTTCTGCTTTGATAGATGTTCTCTGTATTTGATGGTATTTGATCATTTTGAATCCAAACCTCTAATTCATATGTGCAATTTTGCATCAGTGTTCCAGAAATCATATAGTTATAGAAGAAAATGCAGTGTACATGTACCACAACTATGGACATGTTAGGCACTGACAGAGTATGAGATAAAAAAAAATCTTAATGATGATCAGTATGTGCAAAAAAGTGAACAAGGAAAAAAAAGTAGCCATCAGACCCCCCAAGGATGCCAAAGTGCCCACAGGCTTAAAATTACACACATGCAAGTGTGATCTTGCAGGAGTCATTCATGTTTAAAAGATTTATGAGTTAGAACTTGTATGAATAAATATAGCTATAACGTATAGCAACTCAGGTAATATAGTTTGCGTATATCTATTTAATATTGAGGCCTTCTTTGTCTCCTTACATAACTGGACTTGAGCACTAGATTGTTTACTTTATGCATTTATTTTTCTTGTGTCGCCTTTCTTTTTGAAAGTATTATTTGATACATTTTCATTTTAGAAAAATCAATATAAACAAGGCAAAACATAAAAAACAAATTAATACTTCAGTGTTTCACACAATCAGTGTGGTATACTACTGAGCTAGGTAAGGAAATACCAACTCAGAAACCAGAGTCCTAATGGCAAATGTTGGGGAAATGAGGGAGAAGCATAAACGCAGGTTGGTAGGAGTAGTGTGGGCCAGGGCTGCTGAGGGAAATGGGACAAAAATAGAAACAGATAACAAGAAGTTACCAGCTCCTATCTGAGCTGTGAAAAAAGTAATCATTCTATAAAATTTGGTTTACAAGCAAGGTGGGGACTGCAGTGTGAGCTAATAGGGCAGTATTCAAAATATATTAAGGGAGTCAAGCAGAGGGCGAGAGGGAATCATCCCTAGAAAAACTGGGGGTGGCCAATCAGTTGGTGAGGAGTGCTGAGAGGGGAAATGGAACAGATTATAGAGTAGAGAGTTATGGAGCATGTTAAACTTTCTTTCACTACAATGGAGAAAAGAACTGACAAGGGAATGCATAGTTAAGCTGAGACAGGGTGATGGATGGGTGGGTGGCAGAACGCAAAACTAAGGTTCTAGTTCAAGTTCAAATATTGACATAAATGTCATTGCAATTTACAAAAATGGTAAAAAGATTCAGATACATCACACGGTACAAAGACATAACTGTATTTAAAATACATCTTACAACAACTTTAAAATACTGCACTATTTAGATTCTATATTGGCTGACTGGTATTTACTGCCTGAGTCTATTGTAATAGAACTGTTTAATCTAACAGATAAGGGTAGTTTAAATCAACTTGTGAAATGTGTACATTGTATTGAATTATGATCTCTTAAGCTATTGTATCCATTTTTAAAGTTGCTGTAATATGTATTTTATATACAGTTATGTTTTTGTACCATGTGTGTATCGGAATCTTTTTTAAATTTTTGTAAATTGTAATGGCATTTATGTCGATCAATAAAAATATTTGAACTTGAACTTGCAAGAATAAGGTGGAAAAACTGAATAATTACTTGTGTTCAGTGTTTACAAAGGAGAAGGGGGGTCCACTACCTGACAAGAAAATTAGAACCAGATCTGGGTGGCGGTGGTGGGGGGAACTGAGTCTGGAACCAATAGCTACTGAAATGGTACTCAAGGAGCTTGAGGCAATAAATCACTGACACAGATGGGTTACACACTAGGGTGATGAGACAGATGGTGAAGGTACTGGCAGCACCATTATAAGATTTCTTCAACTGCTCCCTGGAATCTGGGGAGGTGCCTATAGACTGGAGAATGGCATACACTGCACCCAAACACAAAAGTGGGGGAAAGGATGAGCTGAGGAACTACTGACTGGTAAGCTTGCCTTTAATTGTGATCAAACTGATGGCCACTGTCGCAAAGTAATGGCTGGCAGAGTTCCTGGTGGCAAATGGACTACATAATGGAGGGCAGCACAGGTCTGGAGCAGACAGGTCTTTTCAAGCAAAGCTGATTGTCTTCTTTGACTGGATAACAAAAGCAGTTGATAAAGGACAGTTAGTTAAATACTGTATCTAAACTTTAACAAATTGCTTGATCCCTTTATGTGTAGGTGGCTGATCAACGAGCTAGGGAACATAGGGGTGGGGGAGAGTCTGACACGATCGATGCTGATCAAACCCTATTGAAACGTATGAAGGACAAAAAAAAAACTAACTTTTTTTATTTGTTTGGCTATAGTTGAAGAAGAAATAGTGCTGTGCAGAATTTTCAAATTCTGATGGAATGAAATGTTGTGGAATTCTCACTGGAAATGGAATGGCAGAATTCCATGGCAGAAAAATGCAGAATTAGTTTTTCTGCAACATTTCCATGGAATAGTATTCTGCATAACTCAATATTTTCTGCGGAAATGATTGCAGAATATTTTTTTTTTTTGTGGAAAAAAATGCTGTTCCATGGAATATTATTCTTCAGATCTAAATATTTTCCATGGAAATAGCTGTAGAATGATTTTCCTTGGAAAAATCCTGTTCCACTAAATGTTATTCAACGGATCGCAGCAGGCAGAATTCTGCAGAAGAATCAGTGAAATTCAGACAGAAATTCTGCCAGCGGAATGGTCATTCTGTGCTAATTTCACCAGCAGAATTCTACATTCTGCACAGCACTAATATTTTATTTTTTATTTTATTTATTTATTACTAGGACTACAAATACCTTTGAACCAAGGGCTCTTTTACAAAGATTCTGTGTCAGCAATAAGTGCAAGCAAAACAGTGGTAAGATACAATGCATGGTCGGGACGTTAACATAGAAGTAAGCAGAGGTAAGATACAATACAGATCAGGAGGTTAATTTAGTAGCAAAAGACAGTACATGTGCATAGACTAGCACAGCAGCAAACAGTCAGTGGCAAATATCAATGCACTATTAACAATACTGGTGTGTATAGATAGCAAGACACAAATACAAATACAAATACAAATAAAAACCATCCTTGGGATGACATAAGTGGAGCAAGGGGTGGGGAAAAAGGGGGGTAGGCAGTTAAGGATTTGACATTATCATAAGTGCAAGAACAGAAAGAAAGATAAGTGTTATGTAACCCCTCACCCCTGCCTTTTAGCAAAATGACAGGTGGCATGCTGTTGAAGCTGACAGCAGTACCTGGTGGGGACTGGGTTCAGGGAGGATGAGGTTACTCAGTGCAGGGGACCTAGGTTTGGCTACTCTGCACAGGGGCACCCAAGTAAATCCAAACACAGGAAGCAATAACTGTAATGTCCAAAACCAGGAATGGGATTCTACAGTGTGGCTTTTATTCACATCCAAGCTGAACAAACAAAGCATAGACGGACCCCCATGGGGCTACATTCCTGGTAATGCAGATTAGAGACAACAAAACACTTTAGCACTATTTCCAGCTCTCAGGCTCTGAACCCACCAGGCACACAGCCCGGACTTGCACACAGCTTTGGGTATACAGCACAACTTGAACACTACTTGGGTTTTCCCCATGGGCCTGGCTCCCCCGCTGGCCACTTGATCCAGGGTCCATTTTGGGAAATGAACCAATTATCCTGTTGTGGCTCCCCAAACCACACTAGAACCTTCAACTCCTAGAGGGAATTTTACTTCCAATCCCACATCTGGGTACTTCCCTCATCACTGGCCAAGTGCATGAGGCAAAGTAGAAATCCACAGAGCAAATCCGTAGAGGTGGACCCGATCACTAAAGATGGGGGGGTCTCCCATATCCAGCTCCCAGAGTCCATACCTGGTGATTTCTCTGGAAACTAAACAATTCCTTTACTGAAAGCTTGGCAATGTAGATTACTGGGTAGATGTATGTCACAACTCCTCTACATATCTTGAATTCCCATAAGTGCTGAACTTGAACCTACTTTTACTTTTTGGCTAAGCCTATTACTCTAGGCCTCCCACTATTTCAGTAGTCCAATCCCTACTATCACACAAGTCCCAGGGTGAAAAACATAGACCCTTTAGTAAGTGCAGACACTCACCCTCCGGTTGCAGGTGCCCCACAGGTGACTCACAAATCTTCTTGTTTCCCCAAAAAAACTCTGGAACAAATAGGCAGCTTCTCCCTTAATAGCAGAACCAGGGGGTTGTCCCTGGAATATGCAGGGAACCCTTTCCTGCCCCCATCCCCGGAGGGAGGGGGCACTGAGACCTGAAACAGTAGTCTCCACCACTTCAATTATCTTCTGTGACTCTCTTTTGGTGGAGACACACACCCTTTTTACCTAAATGTAGCCCTCTGTCAGGGCTGAGGCTCCAAAAGCCTACACTGAGCTGCTGTGCTGGTTTCACAGCAAGCTCCCAACACCAACTGACCCTACAGACTACTGTTCAAACCTCCCAACATTCTATTCCAACTCCCTTGCTGCAGATTCCATTGTGGCTCATGCAGCTGCAATAGTTCTATGGTGATGTCATCTCTCAGTCTCAGCTGAGACCGAGAACAGAGTGAGACAGTGTGAAACCCATTTAACTGGAGTTTCACAAGCTGCCTTCCCTGCCTACTACTAGGTCTTACTCGGATTCTAGTAACCCCGGGTAACAAGGAGGTTACAGTTAGGTAGTCTGGGGTGGAGCTGTTAAGAGCTGTTTAATTTAATTAAATCATTAGACACCAAAAAAATCTGCTGGTCAGGGCAATATGTCATATAACTTATTAAAAATAATTATGGTTGCCAAAGAAATGACCAAACATAATGATTACATGTTCTTACTTTATTCCTGATTATTAAACAAATTTCTGAGTTGCTGGAAGGCTGACAAAATAATCCCAGTCTTTGGGGGGGAGGGGGAGTAGGCAGGGTGAATAACTGTAGGCCTATTGTTCTTGTACCATTTTTGTCAAAATATATGGAAAAGCAGTTTTCTATAAAAGAAATTATGAAAATATTACATAATCCCATCCTCATAATACATTTCTGAACAAGCACTCAGCTACCTCAGCCTTACTGGATTTTCAATAATTCTCTACATACGGCATTGGACAGGGGCCCACCTCTCAGTTGTTATGCATTTTGCATAGCACTATGTATCTTACACTCAAATTTAACCTTGCTATGCAGATATTTACTGATGTTTCCCAAAATGTTACCACTATTTCTGGGCACACAAACTATGAAAAAATTAAACTCACTTGATAGAAAGATTCATTAACACTATGATGCTCACTGTTCTTAACTTATCATTCTTTAAAATAAGAAAGTGTGACATATTCTGTGTATTTACTCTGCATTTTGAAGGCTAGCGCTTTGAATTGTATGGAAGAGCATCAGATGGTGAGTACTTCGAATATGGGCCTGTCTCAGGCATTTGATCTTGTGGATTGTGAAATCCTTCTCTCTGGACTGTGGATGACAGAGTGTTCAGAAAATGTCATGGACTGATGTCTTCTTATCTGAATGGTATACTGTATCACAATTAATTTGTGAAAATGTTGAATTTTCTAGTATCAGAAAATCTAGAAAAATATGGGGATACCACAGAGATTTAATGTTGGCTAATTGAGTTTTACCCTCTTCCCTAACCCCCTAGTAATCAAGAAGCATGACATCAAAATGTATATAGTGATGATACTGCACTATACTACCCTCATGATGACGTGCCAAAATTGAAATCTGACTTCAAACAGTTTTTCAAGAAGTACAAATGTGGTGGTTTGCAAATAAATTACTGCATTATGAAAACAAAAACAGCAAGATTTGGCCTGTGCCAACAAGGCTGGTCTTGGTTTCTTTTATGTTGTTATGTCTATTAATCTTTGTGGTCTTTTTATTTCTTTTTGTGTCATTCTTCATATACATATCCTAGTATAGCAGTTACTATGTTTCTTTTAAATTTCCTTTCTAAATCTAACCAAAATGATTATTAGTCCAACTCAGATGACTACTAGCAAGACTTGGCTAGTGCCTACAAGGCTGGTCTTGTTTGTTTTATGGGTTACACTTTATCTTAAGTGTCAGTTTCAATGTAACAAATCATTAATTACATGCAACAGGGTAATTACCTTGTAGTTACATGTGTGTTTCATGCAACTACTTTGCAGTTGCAATGCATTAATCTGTTTGGCCTTTGTTTGCTATTTCTTTTAGAATAGTACAGTATGTACAAATCCTAGTGAAACAGTTATTCTGTACTTCACTAGAGGGGAATGATGGCCACCGGGCCTGGCTGCCATCTAGTTGTGCTCTAGATGAACACATATAAAAAACCCCTTCATTCCCATGTAATTTCTTTGTTTGAATCTAGGAATTAAATAAATAGAAAGTGAATTCTGAGTTTAGTTAGTTCACTAGTTGAGCTTTTCCAGTGAACTCTGTATTTTAAATCAGTTTTAAGTTTAGCGTTCTGAAGTAAGTTTAGCATTTACAAGTAAATCTAGTGGTGAGGTGTAGGGACCTATGATTTAGATAGGGTCAAGTGGTGAGTTAGAGTTAGGAGTTAGCTTTATTATTTTTAGAATATCTTGGTGTCCTACAGAGGAGTCTGATTTTCCGTTGGTTGCTGACAGCAGCATTGTAGCTGAGGAGGTTTTTTTTTCCAGACTGGAGGGGAGTTGAAGCCGCACAAGAAGCCCAACTGGGACTGCGGGAAGAGCTAGCTGTTGCCAGAAGAGGCAGTTTGACAATTGATAGAGTGGCGCTGATGTGCCGCCGGACAGTGTTATGGGCCAAGGACTCGTGGAGGTGGTGGCCAGAGACCAGAGTCGTTTTAAAGTCAACTGGAGGGTTGTGTGCCTGAAGATACTTCTTGAAGCAAGGAGCCGGTTTTGGCATCCCACTGCCTGTTGACTGGGACAGCTGTTTTCCCTGTGAGTACGGTTCACCTTCTGATTAAGAGGATCAGTGTTTGAGAATTGCTACTGTCATGGAGTGGATTATGAGAGACCCCCTCTATGAAAATGTGTCAACACTCTGTATTTGTGACTTGCTTGCTCTGCAGCTGGCTGAAGGGCTCTTGGTTTGGTATTTCTATCTTGGAATGGAGTGCTATGAGCACATTGTTCAAAAGACTCCTCTCCCTGTACTGGTTGGTGTATAACATCATGCAGTGTTGGGAGCACTGCCAATGTTTTGCCTCCTCACAAAAACTGGATTGAACTTAAATGCAGGAGTCTCATTAAAAAGCATTTTAAAAAGTTTTATTACAATGATGTTATTTATTGGGGGTGGTTGTGACAGGGTTTGGTTGTGTGTGGTTTAGGTTAATGACTGAATGAAGTTTGTGCTTGGTTAAGTTATGTGTTATAACTGGCTAACTAGAGTTGTTTGTATGTGTAGGGACAGAGGGTGAGTGGGGGTATGTTTATTAATTGCAAGTTTTTGGTTTGTATCTTAGGGTTGGAGTATGGGTAGTGATTTAGGTCACATGGGATTTGTTGATTTGGAATTGAGTTGGTTTATTTAAGAGTAGGGGTAATTTAAGCAGTGTATTTTAATTATTGAGGAAACAGCTGTATGATGTGTCTGTGTCCTAGACCCCTTTGTATCACCTAATCAATGTCTCTAATGCATGACCTTCACCCGTTCAGTGATCTCCCCTTTCTGGCTGCAGCAATAAGATGCTGTTGGGAGGTTGGTGTTAGTAGGGAACAAGTGGGATGGTGGCAGAGCACCAGAGGTAAAGCAGGGGTGAGCAGCATTGGGGTGGTTAGGGGCAGGAGGCACCCTGGGGTGAAACTGGGTCTGGAAAGAGGTCAGTCATGTTTAGTGCCCATTCCCAGGGTTCCTACCAGACCAAGTGAGCAGGTAGCTGGTGGGCCTGCAGTCTCCACTGGTCTCTTTTAGGTGGTATGCAATGCTAGATCAATGAGGAAATAGACCAAAATTATGGCAGACTTGATTTCCTCAGTTGATCTGGCCTGCATTATAGAAACCTAACTGGGGGACAATGCAGGGCCAGTTCTGGAGGTGCTGATCCTAGCTGGGTATTCCGTAGTGCACTGCATGAGGAGGGAACACAGGTGTGTGGGGGGGGGGTGGCCATCGGTTTTAGATCCTGCTTGGGCTTCTCCATGCACCCAGTGAGTTCTACCTCTTTGTTTGAATGTGTGGCTGTGTGTGGGGTTCCGGGTGCAGGTAGCAGGATTCTCCTCATGTACTGTCCTCTGAGCATGAGGGAGAATTCCTGCAGTAAGTCACAGACATTTTCACCGATAGGGTGTTAGAGTCTCCCAGATGGTTGATTCGTGGTGACTTTAATGCCTCGGTTGACAACAAATTCTCACACTTTGGCTGGGACTTCCTCCAGCTGATGATATCTCTGAGCCTCATGCAGGCAGTTGCTTCAGCGACTCACAACTAATGGCCATGCCTTGGACTTGGTATTCTTACTGGGGCTTGAGGTCACTGACCTCAGTATTGATCTGGTCATTTGGTCTGATCATTGCACAGTGGAGTTCTCATTTGTGGCCCCCCCAATAGTCCTTCCCCTATTTTAGATGGTCCTGTACTGACAATTGAGGGGATTGTCCTCAGAGGGATTTTTGGTGGTAGGGACTTTTCTGGTGTGACTACTGCATGTGCAGCTGGTGTGAGCGAGGTGGTGACAGCTTATAATAGTGCAGTTTTCAAGGTGCTTGATACCATTGCACTGATCTGTATATGACCCAGGTCTTCTTGATTGAGAACCCATGGTTTTATATGGCTCTCAAGGAGATGAAGACCAAGGGTTGGAAGCTGGAGCACTGCTGGCAGAGGCCCTGGTCCAAAGAGGATAAACTCACTTTGAGAGCTCACTACAGTGAATATCAAAAGACAATCAGCTGTAAGAAGGCAGCTTTCCTGTCCAGGTGATTGCAGCAGAGAGGAACAGACCAGCTGTGCTCTTTTGGACTGTGGACAGGTTACTTTATCCTACCTGTCTGCAGCTGAAAAGAGCATTTTTAGTTGCTTTGTGTGAGAATTTTTCTTAGTTCTTCTCTTACAGGGTGTCTTCTATTCAGTCCAGGATCTCCCCAGTGGGTAGTGGTGGGCTTTGTGTAGGCAGAGGCACTCTTATTATCTGGGGTGAGTTTCGGCCAGTGGGGGTGGTGAAGGTGGTTGAGGTAATCTCAAAGATATGATCTACATGTTGTGAACTGGATCCGAGTCCGACTCGTCTCCTAGTGGGGTGTGCTGAGTCCATTGGGCCAATGTTCGCTGAGATTGTCCGGTGTTTGCTCTCAGAGGGGTTCTTCCTTGATGCCTTGAAGGAGACATTGGTGAAGCCCCTTCTGGAGAAATTATCACTTGACTCTGACATCATGGCGAATTATCAACCTTTCTCCAACCTCCCATTCTTGGGGAAGGTTGTTGAGAAAGTGGTGGCTCTGCAGCTCGAGACATCTACAAACTGGTCCAGCCTGGGTCTTGGGCAAGGCATAGTGCTGAAACAGAATTGGTCAGGGTGCAAAATGGCCTCCTCAGGGTGAGAGAAAGAGATCAGTCAGTCCTCTTTCTCCTTTTTTTTCAACTTATTAAAATTTATTAAAGTTTCATAGAAACAACAACAACAGAACAGCATTAACAGAACAAAAACATACCCCAGCAAACAAACTAACCAACCACCCCCCCACACAAACACCCCTCTGTCCTCCCCCTGGAGCACACCACCAATCATAAAATAGTCCCAGTAAGAGAAGGGGAAACACCCATGAAAAATTCAATTTAGGTACCCAGAGAAGATTTTTCGAAGATTAAAGCTAATAGGGGAAACACCACCCTAGGACACCTATAGCGGCAGTGAGATGGCCAGCAGTGCATACAGCAGATTCCACCAGGATTGAAACCCAAGCTGTCTTTCATCCCGATATGCCATCTGCTTCTCCATCTCAAGTGCCATCGGGATTTCCTGATGCCACTCCCAATAAGCTGGGATGGCATCATCCAACCAGTGTCAGCAGATGATCAGCTTCACTGTTATAGAAATCAGGGCCATGTAGGCCTGGAAGGGTCCAACCAATTCGGCAGGGTACAGTCCAAAAAGATACACTTCAGGGGTATAAAAAGAGTCTGGTCCCAGCAAGAGGTCAAGGGAATGGTGTATAACAGACCAAAAGGTAGTAACTTTCAGGCAGTCCCAGAGAATGTGTTTTAGATGGCTATCTGCTAACCCACAATGGGAACAGATGGGGAACACAAGTTTACCCATCTGGTGGATCCTGGCAGTCATTAAATAAAGGTTATGTAAAATATGAAATTGAAGCAGGTAGTAATTATCCTGCTTGACATAATTATACAGATGTTTCCAAACACCCTGCCAGAGTTTGGCTGATGCATGAAGCTGTAAGGTATTCTGACAATAGTAACATGCTCCCTCCAAACTGACCAGATCCATAGATTGAAAGAATTGATAAAGACTGGAGATGGCATGGGATTGAGCTCCTCAGCCAGCAAGCATGAGCATGAGTAATGTCTCCATAGACAGGAAGCACCAAGGATGAGGGCCCAATAAGTAACTCAGTGCACACTAAGCTGTAAATATTTGAATAGGTGGAACACTGGGAATGCAAACCTGTCTTGTATTACTGGAAGGGGAGTGAGGGTGCTATTGTCAATGACAGACGAGAGCATACCCATATGAAAATGGGAACAAAAAGAAGGATGGATTAGCCGATGTGCTATCTATATACTGGGGTTCCCCAAAAGGGGCTGTGACAAGTCCTTGCCCCACTCCCAGCCCATATACACACACAGAGCTGTTGGAGGGCTCGAAGGGACCACCACAGAGGCATACTCCGGAGCTTCTGGGGCAGTTGTGAGGGCTTAAGAAACAAAAGACTACAAAGCTGAAGGCCCACTTGTTCACATAACTGCTGTTCTATGGCCTGCCAAAGAGGTCGATAGCCCTGAGTGTCGGGATCCAACGGAGGTGGGTGAATCCAATAAAAAGACCTTGGAACTATGCAGAGCACAATAATATAAGAAAAAAATAGGGAGGTTGAGGCCACCCCTCTCCCTAGGCAGTGTAAGCTTAAAGTAAGCCCTGAGTAGTGACCCTCGTTTCCAGAGGAAGGCCGAGATGGATGAATAAAGTTTAACAAACCAGACCTTGGGCAGGTAAAAACAAAACATTCTCAGGTGGTATAAAATACAGGGTAAAACATTAATCTTAATCACATTCACCCTACCCCAAAGGGAGAGGGGAAATCCTCATTCTCCTAGCTCTCTCCTCAGCATTTGACACCGTGGACCATATTGTTTCTGGATCACCGTAGAAAGTATTGTGGACTCACCGGTACTGTCATCAACTGGTAAAGTCAGACAGGATGCAATGGGTAGTGATGGAGAATTTCTCCTCCTGCCTGAAGCCCCTGTCCTGTGGTGTTCTTCAAGGCTTGATCTTGTCACTGATGTTGTTCATAGTGTACATGCTACCCCTGGGTGAGCTCATTAGATGTTACAGTCCAGGATTTCATTGTTACACAGAAGATACCCAGCTGTATATGTCTTTTGCTCCCAGAACAAATAATGCAATGGAAGTGCTAAATAAATACCTGACAGAGATCCAAGACTGGATGTTCTCTAACTGTCTGCAACTGAACCCCAACAAGACAGAGGGACTGTGATTGAGTCTGAGTGCCAGCATGATGTGGCTGCAACCAGGTCAGGAATAGAGTCATTCCAAGGCCCTGTTCCATTGGTGGCAGCCACTAGGGTGAGAAATCTGAGCGTCATCATTGGTGACAGTTTGACACTTGAATCTAAGGTGTCAGGCATCGTCTAGCATGGTTTTTACCACTTAAGGAATGTCGCCTGGATTAAATCCCTAATTCTGCCTGGTGACCTGCTTGCACTGGTACATGCCTTTGTCACATAAAGGCAAGACTACTGTAATGCTCTTTGCTTCAGGATCAGTACAGGGGAATCTCTGTCGACTGCAACTGGTGGAGAACGCAGTGGCTAAGTTGCTTACGGCCCTTCTTAGGTCCTGTCATGTGACCCCAGTCCTGCGTGAACTGCACTGGTTGCCTGTTAGATGGAGGATCATCTTCAAGGTGGGCTTGCTCACCTATAAGGCCCTATAAGGCTTGGGCCTTGGCTACCTAAGTAACTTCCTGACCCCTGCCTTCCTGGTGTGCTCACTCCGCTCCTCCACCTGGGGCCTCCTGTCAGTTCTGAGGGCAAGGCTGAAAACCTCAGGAGACCATGCGATTGAGGTGGTGGCCTGGCCCTCTGAAACTCACCCCCCAGGATTTCTGAGAGTTGGTGGGGGTTTTTAAGATGTGTCTTAAGGCTCACCTTTTTAAAAAAGCTTTATTTGGTTAGCTGTAGCTTTGATTTTATTATTATTTTTATTTTTTATTTTAAACTGTTTAGTGGGGTATCCCGTGAACATGGTGACTGTGATTGAGTGATTGCAAAAAGAGTGACTCAGTCATGGTGCCTGTGTTATGGGATACCTGGCAGGGTAGCAATGGGATAGGGGTGGGTGACTATGGTAACAGGATCTATGTATATACACATGTGTGGGGGGAGGGACCAGACCACGTGACAGGCGGAAGGGGAGGGAGGATATGTGGGGTGTAGTGCAGTGGTCAGCTGCCGAGCAGGCCATGTGGTGTGGTGGGTAGGGTGGCAGGCTGAGGTTGGGAGGGTACGGGGTTCGGGTCCGCGGCATGGTCGCTTTTTGTCTGGGGTCCTGTTTTTTTATTTTTTCAAGTTTTACATTCCCTCCTCGAAATGCACCCCCCCAGGAGTTGAGAATCTTTAAGTAGGGGGGCACGGGGGGCATAGCCCCCTACATAACAGAAAACTGTCACTGGTTTTGTAGTTACTGTGAGTGCACATCACCATATTTATTTTCGGTGTTGTACACTCGCCCAAACAGCGAATGCTATTCCGCGATCACCATTATGACAAAGAACTGTTTAGTGGTTGTTACTGACCCTTATATTTTTTGAATGTAAAATGTAAACTTGTATGTTCTTACACCTCTCTGTAAAGCACTTAGAGCTGCTGGGATTGGGCGCTGGATAAATAAACGTTCACTTACTTACTTTTACAATTTTATTTATTTAGAGACTACATCCATCCTCACCTTTGCAGTTGTACTTTATACAGTACTGTATGCAGGTCCTGCTTGCATACATTTTTGCTATATATTTACACAGGACAGACCAGATGAGATGCAATATCTTATTTTCAATAGGTTCCTGTTTTGATATATTTGCACACTGTATTTACCCAGAGTAGCATAGCTCAGATGTGATAGCTTGTTTTCACTAGGGTCCTGCTTTTGCCCATGTTTATAATGTATCTACCCAGGATAGCCCAAGTGAGAGGCAATCTCTCATTTTCAGTGGAGTCCAGTATTTTTTCCAGCAAGGAGTAGCATAGGTGCAAATTTCACTGGAGTTCTGCTATATTATCTGATTATACAAATATTTACTATATATTTACCAAGGATGGACCAGATGACACGCAATCTAATTTTCAAAGAGGTCCTGCTTTTACACATTTTGGCAATATATTTACTGAGTATTGCCTAGCGGAGATGCTCATTTTAAATTATGTCCTGCTTTTACATATTTTTAGACTGTACTGTATGTACTCAGAATAGGACAATGGAGATAAAATATTTCATTTTCAGTGGGGTTCTGTTTAACAGTTCTTACAATGTATTTGCCCAAAATAAACCAGCCGAGGGACACTACCTTATTTTCAGTAGGCTTTGACATTTTAACCCCAAATCTCCAACATAGTTTTTTTATGACTTCACATTATGATCAAGACAGGTGGAATTTTTTCAATCT
Source organism: Neoceratodus forsteri (assembly GCA_016271365.2). Taxonomy (NCBI): domain Eukaryota; kingdom Metazoa; phylum Chordata; order Ceratodontiformes; family Ceratodontidae; genus Neoceratodus; species Neoceratodus forsteri. The sequence continues at coordinate 415,833,408 of CM057453.1, read as the reverse complement.
CTTCTGAAAAGTAATTTTGTGGTGCAACTGTAAAATCATATGCCAGAGGGATTTGAAAAATGGCACCAGTCATGTTCATAAAGTGGGGCAATGCAAGAGCTATGTTGAAAATTTGGGGCCAAAATTTGCACAGATGACAAAGTTATGAGTAAAAAGTGAAATTTCAAAGTGTGTTTATAAAACTTGTTTTTTTTTTCACATTTTGACACCCAAATTCTAAACAGTCTTTTTATGACTCCATCTTATGATCAAGACAGGTGAAATTTTTTAAATCCCATCTGAAAGGTGATTTCATACAACAACTTTGAAAACATGTTTTGGAAGGTATTTGAAAAGTGAGACCTGTCATGTTGGCTCCATGTAATAATGGTGAAGTTATAGGGGTGAAAGTCAATGGGGTGAAGCATAACAGTGACCACAATAACAGCACAGACCAATCTGGGTGACAAATGTAACAGTGACCCCCATTAGAATCATACTAACCCATTGCTGTTCTGCTTCCTCTGGTCCGTGTGTCTTCTCCCCGTACCTCTGGCTCAAATACCCGTGTCTTTCTCTCTCTATCCCCCCACCAACTTCCACTTTCTATCCCACCCCCATTCCTCTGATTACACATACTATACCTACTTGTTTCTCTGCATTGTTTTTCCTGTAGCTGGTCCCACAACAGAGCTGCACCTGGTAATATGTGGCAGGCTAGTCCCCCACCCCGCTACTTCTAATATTCTAATGCCATGCCACAATTAGATAGTGGGGATCGCTGTTCCAGTGCAGTCTGTCTTGTTGTCCATGTACCATTATCGAACAGTTGCCTTGAATGCTGTCACCCTTAATGAGTTGCCCAAATGACTTTGCTCAAATAACTTTGCCCTTTTAACATGATACTGTCATGTTCATGAGGCTGGGTAACAAAAGGTCTATATTGAATATTTGGTGCCAAAATTTGCACAAATACAAACTTATGAATAAATGTTGGAGAAAATCAATGTTTCTACACTCTGTTGTTTTTTACATTATGGCCTCAAATTTTCAACGTTATTTTTTTTTATTATTATCCCTACCTTATGATCAAGACAAAGGAAATTTTTAAATGCAGTACGAAACATAATTTCAAAGAGCAACTGTGAAAGCACATTTCAGGGGGATTTGAAAAATGTCACTTACCTGGGTCATTAGGTAAGGTAAACGAAGGAAGTGTTGAAAATGTTGGTCACAAATATTCAAAAATGCCAGAGTTATAAGACAAAGTTGAAAATTAATTGAATTGCCATCAGTCAAACTTACCTTGTTTTCAGTCACTTCATGGTTCTTGTGTGTAGCAGGACATTTAGGAGGTAGTACTGGACCCACCAGATATGTAAGTGAGGGGTGAGGGGGTGCTGGGTACTGAGATGTAAGTCGAGTGATTGTAGGGTTGGGGGCAACACAAGTAATTAAAGGACTTTTTATTTTTGCAGGTTTTGGAAAAAAAAAAAAAGACTATGAGGGGCAGTTTCTTTTATTTCCAATACCAACATCAGCTTCTCTCTGATGTAGTCTTTTTAATCAGGTATCCAACTCTCACTCAACATTGACTTTTTCAGTTCCAAGGAATTTAATGGGACACTGTCAGGATTTGTGGACATTTTTTTTTTACTTAGTCCAAACTGATGTCTTTTGCATTCTACATTAGAAGTGAAAGCATCTCTGGTGCATGATTTGAGCACCAGTGTTATGGAAATTTTTTTAGTAAAATGTTCCCTCTGTTTGGTTCAACCTTCATCCTGAAGCCAGCCTATCCCACATGTCTCTGAGCACTGCAGGCACCAGTGATCCAGCACACTCATGCATCCATGTTCTGCTAAATTCTGAGGACCTGGCTACCCTAGTGCATGACTTTGTTTCATCTAGACTAGACTACTGCAATGTTCTCTTTCTAGGGCTATCAGGATGCAACCTCCACCATCTGCAGCTAGTGCAGAATGTGGCGGCAAGGCTGCTAGCCAGGGCAAGTAGGTCTGGACATATTATGCCTGTCCTCCATGGAACGCACTGCTTGTCGATTAGGTGGAGAGTTGTCTTTAAGGTTGATTATTGACCTACAAAGCCCTACATGGCCAGGGACCAGAGTACCTGCAAGACCTCCTGGATCCCCACTCCCCGACTCGCTCTCTCCATTCCTCAGAGGGATGCCTCATTGTGGTCCCAGGGCTAGATTATGTCAGTCAGGAGACAGGGCTTTTGGTGGCCACTCTAGCCCTGTGGAATTTGTTGCCTAGTCATCTTAGGGAGGCACCCTTGGTGGAAGCCTTCAAAAGGAGCCTGAAGACTTATTTGTTTAGTAAGGCCTTTGAGCTTTAGCTATCTGAAGTATTTTATATGTTATGAATTCTGAACTGATTGATAGATATGTTTTATGAATTGTTCTATTTTCTTTTAAATGTTTATAACTGCTTTCTGTATTGTGACTGCTGCTGTGTCTGGTTTTTATATGTTATTGTATTATTGTTCATCACCCTGAGCCCTTGGGAATGGGCACTATATAAATAAAAATCTATCTGTCAGTCTGTCTGTCTGCCTGCCTGTTTATCTATCTATCGATCTATCTATCTCTCTATCTGTCTGCCTGTCTGTCTGTCTGTCTGTCTGTCTGTCTATCTATCTATCTATCTATCTATCTATCTATCTATCTATCTATCAATGATAGGGTATTGAATTTTTTTAAGACTTGTCAGATAACTATACCATTCAACTCTATATTGCCCAATGATGCTCCTGCAGTAAGTATTTTAGAAAATTGAGGGGTATTCTCTGTAGAAATGGCTTTCTGAAAAGTAAAGCTATGACTACGAGAAAGGGCATTAGAACCTGTGCTAATGTGCATCTCTTAGTTATGGGCAGGAGGGCAGTGTAGTACAAAAGACATAAGAACATACAAAGAGAGCAAAGTTGGCATTCCTCCTGCATGCAGGACAGAAAATTAAGGGAAACAGTGTGACGACTGTAGAAAATCAAATGTCAACAAGGCAATGAGGAATGGAGGCAACAAAACAAAGGTAGAAAAGAGAGCAGGGAACTCTACTTTTCTGGGGTTGGTCTGAAAAGGTAGGGTGATAGTGCCTTAAAAGGTAGGGTAGCAGTACACTAGTGCTCCCTATCTGTGGTAGACTTGCAGAGGCAAGTAAGAGGGTTGATGCTTTTCCCTACCTGGGGAAGACTTGCTGATGCAAGTAGGAGGGTTGATACTAATTCCCTATCTTGGGTAGACCTGCAGGGCAAGTTATTGGGTCAGTACTTCACATTATCGGGGGCAGTAAAGCAGAAGCTGGTTAATGGGTTTGTACTACTCCCTATCTGGGACAGGCCTGCAGAGGCAGGTTAGGGGGTTAATACTATACCCTCTCTGGGACAGAACAGCAGAGGTAGATATGTGGGACAGTAATGATCTTTATCTTGGGTTGCCCTGCATAGAAGGATAGGTGGAAAGGTAATACATCCTATGTAGGGTAGGATGAAGTGGTTGATAGGAGGGACAGTATTTCACAGTATTAGGGATAGGACTGGGGGGGGGACAGGAGTAAGAAGAGTAGTTTTACCATCATGGATAGGCTCCTCTCCAAGGTAACCTGGGGGGACCTAGGGAGTTCAGGGAAAGATGGCCATACCAGCTGAAGGTCTTGGGTGGCCCTTACAGAAGACAGTTTCAATGAGTAACATCAAAAAGAGAGTTAGATGTTAGAAAATGTTCAAGTCAGAAGCAGAAAAAAAGAGGATGGTGAGCTGCAAGGGTTGAGAGGTGGCTGTGTTCATGGGCACACTGAGGGATGCAGGGTGTGGGTAATGTGTGAAAGACTAGAATTTATGGTGGCCAAGATGTAGATGCTTAGGGCAGAACTGGAAAAGTTGGTAGGGAGACAAATGGAAGTGACATTTCAAGTGCACAGGGCAGAAGATGGGGTGAGGCAAAGGGGTTGGGGTGAAAGGTGCAGTACTACCACAACTCAAAGGGTAAGGAGGGATAAGTATGCAGCCAGGAGGACTGTTGGGAAGGGTGGAGGGTTTAGGACTGGGTCTCAGTGGAATCTAGAGATGACCAAAGTTGTCAAAATCCACTTAAAGCCAAAATTCATTAATTTTGGCAACTTCATTGATGACTGCAATTTTCCTCTTTATTCACCCAGTGAACTGGACAAATTTATATGGTGAATCTATGTGAATTGCCAAGTCATGGGTGAATTTCACGCAATTCATGCAGCTTGCCATACATAATTAGTCAATTCCCTGGTTAAAAGAATGTGACTTGTATCTCACATACATGGCTACACCACCCTCCCACCTCCTAAAAATGTTTTATTCATGATATACCCCAGCTCCCCCACTGGCAACCACCTCCAATCTCACCCCGGCCCTCACAAAGAGCAGCATCAAAGTAATGAAGAATGGAGGCAATATAGCACAGTGGTTTAAGGCTCTGAGCTTCAAAGCTGGAGATCTGAGTTTGAATCCCACAGCCCCCACTTGCATACCGTGAGACCCTGAACAAATCACTTAACTTCCTTGTGCTCCCAGATCGCATCTGTAAACAAGCTTTCAGTTTGGCATGTCTCTCCTGGTTAAAAAAAAACAAATAAAGTATACTGGAGTCAGATGACTCTGAGACAATTAGTCTGAATTCAGGTTGAAGCACACTACCCTGCCTCCACCTACATATCAAACACACCCAGCTGCCTCCCCCCACCCAAGTCCCATCAAGTAAGTCATATTCAGCCCCCCATTTGGTATCCCACCACCCTCCTTCCCCCACCAGCACCCAGAAAAAAAAAACGGAAATTAAGAAATCGGTCCTCCAGCACAGAATATCTGATCTATTCAATGTCCATCTCAGTAATGACATGAATGAATGAATGAATGAATGAATGATATGATGTCTTTGCTCATAAACAAACCTGACTGACTGAATTTGAACTGTCTCTGAGTCTTACAGGTGAGGGGGTACAGATAAAGTGGGCAAGCATTAAGGATGCAATACTTGAAGCAACATCCCATTGTGTTAGAGAGAAAAGTAAGAGCAAAAGAAGAAGGAAACCACTTTGATTCTCAAGAACAGTAGCAGAAAAGATCAGAGCCAAAAGGCTGGCCTTCAGGAAGTATAAGAAAATGCAATGGGACGAAGATAGGGAGGCATACAAAACTTCCCTAAGGGAAGTAGGGAAGGCAGTAAGGCAGGCAAAGTCTCAAACCGAGAAAACACTAGCACGAACAGTAAAATAAGGTGACAAGAATTTTTATAGCTACATTAGTGAAAGGAGAAAGTCCGGAGGGGGATACTGCTAAGATCAAAGGGGATAAGGGGGAGTGGGAGGTGGAGGACCAAGGAAAATCATCTATCCTAAATAGATACTTTTTCTCAGTATTTACTGAGGAAAAGGTAGGGCAGAGCCCACAGCTCAGCACCATGAACACGGGGAGGGGGGGAGGAAGGTGTGCACTAGTCCCTTCACAAAAGAAAGAGTCCTACAAGAGCTTGCTAAGCTCAGGGTGGACAAGGCAATGGGACCTGATGGCATACATCCCAGGGTGCTAAAGGAGCTAAGGGTGGAACTAGCAGAGCCATTATCAGAACTATTTAGTGAGTCACTGAGCACAGGAGAGGTCCCAGAAGACTGGAGAAGGGCTCATGTGATCCTGCTCCACAAGAGTGATAGCACAGAGGAGGCAGGGAACTACAGACCAAACAGTTTTACCTCAGTAGTGGGCAAGATTATGGAGGCACGCATTAAGGAAAGCATAGTGCAACACCTGGAATCCATTGGAGCACAGGATCCAAGACAGCATGGGTTTACAACAGGAAGGACCTGTCAAACTAATCTCATAGATTTCTTTGACTGGGTAACCAGAGTGGTGGACCAAGGGGGGGCAGTTGATGTTGCCTACCTTGACTTCAGCAAAACTTTCAATATTGTTTCACATAGAGGATTGATTAATAAGCTGGATAGGCTCGGGCTTGGTCAGAAGTTGGTCAACTGGGTGGCAAACTGGTTGGTGGGCAGAAAACAGAGAGTGGTAGTAAGCGGTATACAGTCAGAAGAGATGCAAGTCACAAGTGGGGTACCTCGGGGATCAGTCCTGGGGCCCGTCCTCTTCAATATCTTCATCAGTTACACTGTAGATGGACTAGAGGGTTAGGTTTGTCTATTTGCAGAGAACAGTAAGATCTGCAACAGAGTAGATTATCCAGATGGGGTGGGCAGAATGAGAAGAGATTTGGATAAACTGGCAAAATGGTCAAAAGAATGGAAACTGGGGTTAAACGTAAAGAAGTGCAAGATCATGTACATAGAAAAGAGAAACCCTGAAGCCACCTATAGGTTGGGAGTGGAGTTGCTGGCAATCACAAGGGAAGAAAGAGACTTAGGCATCATCATAACAGATGACCTGAAATTATCCAAGCAGACCACTAGAGCAGTAGGTAAGGCTAGAGGGATGTTGGGGTGTATAAGTAGGGGTATCACAAGTCGTAAGATGGAGGTAATGATCCCTCCTTACAAGACACTGGTTAGGCCCCATCTAGAATACTGTGTGCAATAATGGAGGCCACACATTCACAAGGACATTAACAAAATGGAGGCAGTCCAGAGAAGGGCAATCAAAATGGTGCAGGGACTGCATCAGAAAACATATGAGGACTAATTAATGGAGCTCAATATGTATACCCTAGAGCAAAGGAGGGAGAGAGGTGATATGATCGAAACATTCAAACATCTTAAGGGCATTAACAAGGTGAAACAGTCTAACATATTTCAATACAAGAAAACAGCAGGACAAGAGGACATGGCATGAGATTAGAGGAAGTCTGAGAGCCACAGTAGTGGTTCTCTGATGAACCCGACCTGCCAGACTGCCACCTGCAGTCCAGGTCTGAAGCCACCAGCCCCTCACAGAAACACAGGTAGTCTGAGAACCACAGCCATGGTTCTCTGATGAACCTGACCTGCCACACTGCCACCTGCAGTTCAGGTCTGAAGACACCAGCCCCTCACAGAAATGCAGGTACAGACTTGCCCTCAGGGACTGATTACCTCCAGGAAAGGAGCCCTAGCTGCCAATTTTTTTTGCTTTCTTTACATGAGGGCAGTTGTCTCTGGGTTTAAATCCAGAGTCTTTTACTGCTGTGGCCCACTGGCTGCAGTTAGCCCCAGGAGCACTCCGATTGGCTCCATATAGCTCTGCACTGTTAATGTTTGACTATATTGTGTTTGATTATGTTTTCTGTTAAAACTGTCTTGTTTGTATTTTATAGCTGAAGTTTTCTGATTTAATGTAAATGCCTGTATTGTGTTCCTCATAAGACCAGTAGCGATCTCAGCTCAGGCCTTTGAAACCATCCCTTCACCTTTTTATGCTAGTATTGTGTTTTAAATAGCCCTATTATTGCCCACTCAGACTTGGAGGCACCTTGCCTAACATTTTGGTCTGCAACAACCCCCCTGTTTAAGCCAGTCTTCTTTTCTTTTTAGCTCCATGAGCAGCCCCACCCCCTCTGACTTTCTTATTTAATTCTCTTCTGCCTTCTCCTTCCAGGTAGTCTGAGAGCCACAGCCATGGTTCTCTAATGAACCCGACCTGCCAGACTGCCACCCACAGTCCAGGTCTGAAGCCACCAGCCCCTTACAGAAACGCAGGTATGGACTTGCCCTCAGGGACTGATTACCTCCAGGAAGGGAGCCCTAGCTGCCAATTTTTTCACCCCCAGTTTCTGATTAAATGTACATAGACCCCGCCCCGGCCTTCTAGTTCACTCCTACTGGCTATTGCCAGCCATGCCTCATTAGTTATCTAGGCCTTAATTTTTCATTGGTACCTCATCCTCCCACAAGATCCACTCATTTCCTTGGCCCTCTCAAGGAACTGTTGCTAATCTTGTGTTTATTACTGGCAAAAGGAAATATCTCCACGTTAAGAATGCCATCTGCGCCTATCCTTCTCTATAGATGCTTTATCTTACTTTGGTATACTCTACCCAAAATTTCAGTTTGCAACTCGGACAAAGGCCAGTTTCCCTCCTCTATCATCTACCATGATATAGCCTCCCACATTAGACCATGGCATCCTACAGTACATCAGGGACGTTTCCCCTATGGTCATGCCCCTCCTCCCACCAGGCCATAACTATAGAACATGTGCAATTTCCCAAGGATGGTGTCACCTCTATCAGTTCTCTATGTTTTACCCCTAGCAAATAGCAATCCTGCCCTTAACACAGCCACCGCTAAACCAATGTACGCTAGAAGGAGTAACAAAAGAATATTTAGCAGGCTAAGACACCACCTTAAAAAATTACAACTGCTTCTCCTACTCTGTTTGGGAAATGTTGAATTAAACCCAGGTCCACCTATTTCTCTGGACGCCCCTGCGGACCTCCCTCAATATAAAGGGATTAGCTTTCTCCATATCAATGTCTGTAGTATGCTAAAGAAGATTGACTCTATACAGACCTGGGCTCTACATGCATCTCCTGATTTTTTCATGATAACTGAATCCTGGCTCACACCGACTCGGACAAATCTATCAACGTATTCTGGATATATCATCTACCGCTGTGATAGACCCGACGAGAGGGGAAGGGTTGCAATATATGTCAAAAGCAAATTCACAGTCACAGTCTTTGACTGTACCTCAAAGGCTAAGGAATTTGAATGCCTTGCTCTAAAATTATCACTTTCCAGTGAGAAATCACTCCTTATGGCAGCATGCTACTGACCACCGTCTGGTGGTTGGGCACTTCTGCCACACCTTCAAAACCTTCTTGACTCTGCTAATTCAGAGTGTATTCTAATAGGGGATTTCAATCTAAATTGGAATGATGACAGTTCTAAGAAATTGGAGGATCTATGTGATGTTAATGGTCTGTTACAAATGGCGACTTTTATAACCAGACCTAACAGAAAAAATCCTGAGCGCAGCACCCTCCTGGACCTTATGCTAGTAAACAAACCTCACACTATCTCACATACTGGAGTATTCTTCAATGACATAAGTGACCATTGTGCTACTGCCTGCATCAGACATCCTTCCCAAATAAAAACAGCCTCCAAATTCAAACTGAAAATATGCCTGAAAAAATTCTGCCAGTACACTTTCCTGAAAGATCTAAGCAACATTCGTTGGCAGGATTTCTACCTAGCCCCTACCTTTAACAATGCATTTAACATCTTTCACAGCCTTTTACTGGGGCTAATAGACAAACACGCCCAACTAAGACTTACCAAATTAAAAAATAAAACTCCTGGCTGGTTCTCTCCCATCCTGAAGAAAGCACTTAGGGATAGGGACTAAAGGTGGAAAAAAGCAAGGAAATCCCAGCCGGAGGCTGACTGGTTAGCATTCCGTACCACTAGGAATGCTTGTACCAAGCTAATTAGGTCAGAAAAAGCTAGGTACTTCCAAAAAGAACTAGAAGACAATAAAAACAACTCTGCCAAATTTTGGAACATCCTCAAAGAAGTCGAAGGTCAGTCCACTGCAACACCCCTTCCAATCAAAATTGTGTCTGATGGTACCACCTATATGGACAAAGCTGATATACTAGAGAAGCTTAATGATCACTTTGCCACTGCAGGGCTTGCCTTTGACACCTCACCTATCAGCAAACTTAGCCCGGCAAGAGACTACACTGTTGGCTTCACTGATAATCACAACCATAACCAACCGCATCCCACCCCCTTCAGCTTCCTCACAATAACGTTCAAGCAAGTGGAGGATCTCCTCCTTTCTCTAGATACAAAAAAGAGTGCGGGTGCAGATAATATTGAACCTTACTTGCTAAAGCTTGGCCATACCTATCTGACCGCCCCCATTACACACTTATTCAACACCTCTCTGATTCAAGGTGAGCTACCTGTCTTGTGGAAAACTGCCCACATTCTACCATTATTCAAGACTGGGTATCCGAGTGATCTGAACAATTACCGGCCTATTTCTATACCATCCGTCCTCTCTAAATTACTTGAACAAATTGTCAACATCCAACTTAGAGAATATTTGGATTCACAAAAGTTGCTAAATCCAGCTCAGTCCGGCTTCAGAGCCAAACACAGTACAGTATCAGCTCTTGCCAAAGTAACTACAGACTGGCAAATGGCCTTGGACTCTAAGAAGCATGTATTTGCCCTCTTCCTTCATCCAAGTAAGGCCTTCAATACTGTGGATCATACCATCATGCTTACTGCACTGAGTAACGTTGGACTTGATAGTTCTGCCATTAAATGGTTCACCTGCTACCTAACCAATAGGTTACAACAAGTCAAAGCCATAGGAGATCTGTTCCTACAAAAATCCTTGTTACGAGGAGTCCCACAAGGCTCCATCCTGGGCTCTATCCTCTTTGCAATATACATCAATAATCGGGACTCGCAGCTGGGCACAGCAAATGTGCACTTATTTGCAGATGATACTGTACTCTATACCACAAATTCATCCTTGGATCTGGCCCATGACTACTTACAGAAAGACTTTGTCACCCTCCAATACAAACTTCTCACTCATAAGCACCTCCTCATTGCAAAAAAGACTAAAGCTATGATTCTCTCACCAATGTCTACTTCCGGATGTCCACAAATCACATAGATCCAAACACCCTTAGATGAACCCCTTGAAGTAGTTGATACCTTTAAATACCTAGGGTTCTGGCTGGATAACAAGCTCAACTTTCTGTGCCACTTAAATGAAACCTCGAAGAAACTAAGGCAGTGATTAGGTTTATTCTATCGCATTAAACACCTACTCACGTTAGAAGACAGAATGAGACTAGTACAAACTACATTCCTACCTATACTGGACTACGCTGACTTCCTTTACAGTCATTGCCCATCAATGATGCTAAACAAACTGGGCACCCTTTACCACCGGGCTTTAAGATTTATCTTAAATGTACTCCGTAGTACACATCACTGTCATCCTTACCAGGTTTCGGGATGGACCTCACGCTCAACTAGAAGAAAAAGGAATGCTCTCCTCTGGTTTTTTAGAGCATTATCTGATAACCTCTCTGCATACATCTCGAACATCTTCAAATGGGCTAAAGGTTCCTATGGCCTGAGACGCTTCTCCTTAATCTGCTTCCAGATTCCCAGAGTGAAAACTACCCTTGACTCAGCAGCAATCAACTTCTCTCTTCCATCACTTTGGAACACTATGCAAGACTCATTAAAATTATCCTCACTTCCAAGCATTTTCACATTCAAAGCTCTATTAACGGATTATCTGAAGGAATCATGCAACTGTTCCAGGCGAGATGACCCTAAGCCCCAGGTGCCACTCTCAAATCTTACACTGAAGTATCTCACCCGCCCCACATTCCTAACAACAGAAACCTAGGACCTACAAGCCTAGTTCCCTTAATCCAAGATGGCCCTGCCTATTCTCTACCTTTTACCTATGCTGGCCTCCCTTTGGCTGCCTACTCTTTCACCCCAATTTCTACCCTATTCCTTAATAGCTCCTTATTTTTTATCATTTAGGTATGAGCTCTTACTTAGCGGAGACTATATGGGATTGTTGTCGCTTCCGTTTCAGTAAAGCTTATCATTATGTACCTTTGCATGTTAATTATGTTGACCGGTATGTATAAGCCCATATTGACCAGCACCTTCACAATGTTTTTTCCTTTTTTTTGTTTTTGCACCATTGTCCACTGTAATTGTAATCTTATGAAGGATACTGTATTGTATGAATGCCCAGGACCACCGTGAAAATGAGTTTACTCAATGGTGTTAATGGGTAATGGGTCTGAAGGGAGTACAAGGGGTGAGAATGGTGCAGAAATGGACACAAGTCCCTTTACATGAGAAAGGGTCCTGAAGGAACTGGAAGTAATAAGAGCTGATAAAGCAATGGGGCCAGATGGGGTGCACCCCAGGTCCTTAAAGAACTAAGAGAGGTGGTGGCTGAACCTCTGGCTATCCTGTTCAGCCAATCACTGGAAACAGGAGGTACCCAAAGACTGGAGGACAGCAGATGTAGTCCCCTTATACAAAAGTGGGAACAAAGAGGAAGCAGGGAACTACAGACCAGTCAGCCTCACCTCGGTAGTGGGAAAGATCATGGAAGCACTACTGAAGGAGAGATTGGTGGAACATCTGGTTGTCAATGGACTACAGGACCCAAGGCAGCATGGTTTCACCAGGGGAGGTCATGTCAGACCAACCTCATTTAATTTTTTGACTGGATGACTAGGGAGGTGGATCAGGGAGGGCAGTGGACATGGCCTATCTGGACTTCAGCAAGGCCTTTGACACTGTGCCACATAGAAGACTATTACACAAACTGGGGAATATGGGTGTGGCAGGACAGTATGTGGTGGGTAGGTAACTGGCTGGGTGGCAGGACACAGAGGGTGGTGGTAAATGGCTGTCACTCCACAGAGGAAGAGTAACCAGTGGGGTACCACAGGATCAGTGCTGGGACCGGTCCTATTCAACATCTTCATCAGTGACATTGCACAGGATCTAGAAGGCAGAATTTCACTGTTCGCTGATGACACAAAGCTCTGTAACAGAGTAGACACACCAGAGGGTGTAGACAGAATGAGAAGGGACCTGCAGAAACTTGAAGAATGGTCAAGGGTTTGGCAGTTGAAATTCAATGCAAAGAAGTGCAAGATAATGCATATGGGCACAAAACCCTGGCACAATATATCAGTTGGGGGTGAGGATATAGCATGCACCAAGCAGGAAAGGGATCTTGGGGTTGTCATCTCTGATGACCTCAAGGTAGGAAACAGTGTGACAAGGCATCAGGTAAAGCAAATAGGATACTGGGATGTATAGGCAGGGCATCACCAGCAGGAAAAGGGAGGTCATAATTCCACTATACAAGACACTAGTGAGGCCACACCTGGAGTACAGTGTACAGTTCTGGAGACCATACCTCACGTAAGGACATAGACAGGGTAGAGAAGGTTCAGAGGAGGGCAACAAAGATGGTGCATGGTTGCATCACAAGTCCTATGAAGACAGGTTGAAGGAACTGAACATGTACTCCCTGGAGGAGAGGAGGGAGAGAGGGGATATGATAGAGACATACAAGTATCTTACAGGGAGGAACAGGGTGCAGGAAAACACTATTTTTAAGCGAAAAAGATGTTTCAGAACTAGAGGGCATGGGATGAAGTTGGAGGGAGGACGATTCAGAGGAAACATGAGAAAGAATTTCTTCACAGAACGAGTGGTGGACAAGTGGAACACCCTGCCAGAGGAAGTGGTGGGGGCTGAAACAATCACGGGATTTAAGAATGCATGGGATAGACATAAAGGAATTCTAGATGGCAGGGGTAAGGGGAAACAGACTTCTAGGAAAACAAACTGAACTTACAAGCTCAAATGGGCAGACTAGGTGGGCCATAGGCCCTTATCTGCCGACACTGTCAATGTATCTATGTATCTATGTGTTTATGCCTGGTTAAATAAAGTGATTGATTAATTGATTGATTGATTGAAGGCCAATTAAGGGGTAATGTGAGAAAGTTCTTTTTCACAGAAAGGGTGGTGGATGCATGGAATGGCCTACCTCCGGAAGTGGTGGAAATGAATACAGTGCAGGGCTTCAAACAGACATGGGTCAGGCATAAGGAAGTAATAAAGATAAGTAAGAATAGATAGGCCATTGACAGAGTACAGGCCTATGTCACATTCATAAGGTAGAAAAAATGGGCAGAGTGGATGGGCCTTGCTGTCCTTATCTGCAGTCAACTTCTATGTTTCTATGTTTCTTCCACCCCTGTCCTGCTTCTTTAATTTGCTTCTGCAATTCACTAGGGCAGAGTGAGGAGGAGTGTACCAGCAGTGGATGGGAGGAGGCACATCTTGAATAAAACTTCTTTGAGAGATGGGAGCAGGTAGAATTATAACACAGTAGATGGGCGAGGTTTTTTAAGTTTAAGGTTTTTTTTTTTAAATCACTCATTAAAGTTGGTGCATCAGCCATGAAATTTGCAAAGTGTGAATTTCTGCAAATTCACACCGAGCTTACAGTGAATTCAAACTTCACAGCATCTCTAAGGCAAATTCACCCTATGGTGGCACCAGTCAGGAATTATTTCCAGTCACTGAGCTCCATTGTTGAAGGGGGTATCCAAGATAGCTGGAAGGTGGTGGAGAAGTAAAGGGTCACCAAGGATTGCTCGGGGGGATTAGTGGTAAATCAGTGGTGGACAAAAGAAGGAGCACTAATAAATCGGGGGCAAACACAGGGTGATATAAACAAGTACAGCAGGGCAAGAGTCAGAGGGGAGGTAAGGATAATGGTGAGTATTGTGTTCAGTCATTGGATGGGGAGAAAGGAGAAGAGACTACCGTAAATCACAAACTAACAGTGGTTGAGGCTGTTAAGAATGAAGATAGGAAGTGTTCAGATAGGCATTCAGCCGAAAAATCAGAATAAAGTGCAGGGGGAAGGAAGGCATAGCAAAATGGGACAACAGGTGGTGGGAATCTAGCCAGACAGTGTCATCAAAGTGGAGGGTGGAAGAAATGGTGAAGTCATTGCCTTAGGTGACTCAAGAGAGGGAGGAGGAGTAGAATGGCTGAAGGGCAAGGTAGATCAATATAAAAGGAGCGTGGTGTGTCACCTGAAAATAATGTCATGAAGGATATGCCAGATGGTTCACTCCCTCATGAAGAAGGGAGTTGGAAAACCACATGTGGTCATTTACCTGGGCACAAATGACCTAGCAGGGTGTGATGTAGAGCAGTCAGGCGGAGGCACTTCCCAGATCCTATTCCACTCAAGAACTCATATGCCACACTGGCAAACAGGGACAACCAAATAGAGGTACCCAGAGAAGTGGAAGGAAAGGATGTGGAGGTTAGCCAATGAGCTGACCTCAGCGGGGAAAGCAGTGGACCCCAGAGGAGGAGGAAGTGAATCCTGGTGGGGGACTCCATCATAAGAGGGATCCAGCTAGGAACACAGGAGGGGGATGACAGGGAGGTGAGGTGCCTTCCAGGTGCCACAGCATGGAGGGATGGAAGGAAGATCCTGGGGATCACTGGGAAGGCAAGATGGAAGGTGAGCTGGATGTCATTATTCACCTAGGTACTAATGACCTGGCAAATAGGGAGCCAAAGGAAGTTCAGGAAGAGTTTAGGAAATTGGGGAGGGGTCTCAAGCAAGTAGCTACTTCTGTCACTTTCTCAGAAGTACTACCTGCGAGAGGCAAGGGAGAGCACAGGGGTGCATGCACCAGGAACTTTAACTCATGGTTGAAGAACTGGTGCTATGAGGAAGGGTTTGGATTCATTGGTGACTGGGGACCCACCTGGAGGGATGGAGGTTTGTTCAAGCCTGATGGCCTGCATCCATCCTGGAGGGGAATCCAAGCACTGAGTGATAAGTTTAAATGCTACATTGACAAGCATTTAAACTAGCAAAGGGGGGTGGCACACCAGCAAGGAGGTTACCTACTTGCTCACCCTCCACAGCTAACAGTGAAACCAGTGAACCAGAAGAGTGGCTATCTCTACAAAGCAGTGTACAAAAGATGGAGATTAGCGCCCAAGAGGTGGATAGGCAGAAAAGGGGCAAAATTCAGCAGAAGGGCAGACAGCAAGGAGAACCAGGGATAAAGGACAACCAAGGAAGGGGCTGGAGCAGAACAGTGAAACAGTCTAGGGAGGTCAAATCATGGAAAGCCATGTGTGCAAATGCCACGAGCCTTAGCAATAAGATGGAAGATCTGGAGGCTGTCATGGTGCAGTCAGATCTGGACATTGCGGCCATCACTGAAACCTGGTGTAATGATAACCACGACTGTGAGATGGCCATACCTGGCTACAACATATTCAGAAGAGACAAGGCAGGAAGGGAGGAGGAGTGGCACTGTGTGTGAAAAATTACATAAGGGCCCCAGAGAGCCAGGAGGAACAAAATGGGGGAGAGATACTGTGGGTTAAGCTGGAAAGGAAAATGGGGCCAGCCATCCGCACAGGTGTGGTCTATAGACCACCAGTTCAGGAGGAAGAAACAGATAGGGAGCTGATGCTAGCCATCTAAAGGATGGCAGACAAGGGTGAGGTAGTACTGGCTGGAGACTTCAATATTCCATATGTGGACTGGAGCATCCCAGTAGCAGCATCAACTAGGAGCAGCTTTATCCTGGACTCCCTTCAGGGTGTCTTCCTCAAGCAAGTAGTCATGGAACCAACTCACCAGAAGGCAATACTGGACCTTGTGCTCACAAACAGGGACAGTGTGATGGGGGTAACAGTGGGGGAACACCTGGGGAACACTGACCACCAGTCATTGTGGTTTGAAATCACAGAAAGAGCAGAACCAAACCACACAAAAACATGTATCCTGGATTTTAGGGTGGCAGACTTTGGGAAAATGGGGAGATACCTGAAAGTGGCATTAAGGGAAATGGGGCAGGAATAGGGGGTTGAGGAACAGTGGACAGTATTTAAAATGGGGATTACAAGAGCAACAGAATTATGCATTAAGCAGGTTAGCAAGAGGAAAAGGAAGAGGAGACCATTATGGTTTTCCAAAGAGGTAGCAAAGAAAGTGAAAACCAAAAGATTGCATTCAGGCAATACAAAAACACAGGCGAAGGGATAGGAGAAGTACCAGGAGAAGCAAAGGAAGCAGTTAGGTCAGTAGGAAGCCAAAGCTCAGACAGAAGAACACATTGCAAAATCAGTGGGTAGAGAGAACAAAACCTTTTACAGGTACATAAGTGAAAAAGAAAGGCAAAGGGAGGGATAGTGAGGACTGAAGAGGGAGGATGGGGCCACGAGAGGATAACAACAGCAAAGCTGACATATTGAACAGGTATTTCTGCTCAGTCTTTACTGAGGAAGAGGAGGGTAATGGGTCTGGAAGGGAGTACAAGGTGAGAATGGTGCAGAATGGACACAAGTCCCTTTACATGAGAAAGGGTCCTGGAAGGAACTGGAAGTAATGAGAGTTGATAAAGCAATGGGGCCAGATGGGGTGCAACCCCGGTCCTTAAAGAACTAAGAGAGGTGGTGGCTGAACCTCTGGCTATCCTGTTTAGCTGATCACTGGAAACAGGGAGGTCCCCAAAGACTAGAGGACAGCAGATGGTCCCTTATACAAAAGTGGGAACAAAGAGGAAGTGGAACTACAGACCAGTCAGCCTCACCTCGGTAGTGGGAAGATCATGGAAGCACTACTGAAGGAGAGATTGGTGGAACATCTGCTTGTCAATGGACTACAGGACCCAAGGCAGCATGGGTTTCACCAGGGGAGGTCATGTCAGACCAACCTCATTGAATTTTTGACTGGGTGACTAGGGAGGTGGATCAGGGAGGGCAGTGGACATGGCCTATCTGGACTTCAGCAAGGCCTTTGACACTGTCCCACATAGAAGACTATTACACAAACTGGGGAATATGGGTGTGGGCAGGACAGTAGTGTGTGGGTAGGTAACTGGCTGGGTGGCAAGACACAGAGGGTGGTGGTAAATGGCTGTCACTCCACAGAGGGAAGAGTGACCAGTGGGGTACCACAGGGATAGTGCTGGGACCTGTCCTATCTAACATCTTCTATCAGTGACATTGCGCAGGACCTAGAAGTCAGAATTTCACTGTTTGCTGATGACACAAAGCTCTGTAACAAAGTAGACACACCAGAGGGTGTAGACAGAATAAGAAGGGACATGCAGAAATTTAAAGAATGGTCAAGGGTTTGGCAGTTGAAATTCAATGCAAAGAAGTGCAAGATAATGCATATGGGGCACAAAAACCCTGGCACAATATATCAGTTAGGGGGTGAGGATACAGCATGCACCAAGCAGGAAAGGGATCTTGGGGTTATCATCTCTGATGACCTCAAGGTAGGGAAACAGTGTGACAAGGCAGCAGGTAAAGCAAATAGGATGCTGGGATGCATAGGCAGGGGCATCACCAGCAGGAAAAGAGAGGTAATAATTCCACTATACAAGACACTAGTGAGGCCCCACCTGGAGTACAGTGTACAGTTCTGGAGACCTTACCTACATAAGGGACATAGGGTAGAGAAGGTTCAGAGGAAGGCAACAAAGATGGTGCATGGATTGCATCACAAGTCCTATTAGGACAGGTTGAAGGACCTGAACATGTACTCCCCTGGAGGAGAGGATGGAGAGAGCGGATATGATAGAGACATACAAGTATCTTACAGAGAGGAACAGGGTGCAGGAATACACTATTTTTAAGCGAAAAAGATGTTCCAGGACTAGAAGGCATGGGATGAAGTCGGAGGGAGGACGATTCAGAGGAAACGTTAGGAAGAATTTCTTCACAGAACGGGTGGTGGACAAGTGGAACACCCTGCCAGAGGAAGTGGTGGGGGCTGAAACAATCATGGGATTTAAGAATGCATGGGATAGACATAAAGGAATTCTGGAGGTCAGGGGTAAGGGGCAACAGACTTCTAGGAAAACATAAACTGAACTTACAGGCTCAAATGGGGCAGACTGGGTGGGCCATTGGCCCTTATCTGCTGACACTGTCTATGTATCTGTGTATCTATGTATGTATGGGTAGAACAGGATAGGTTCAGGGATACTGGGTATATTTGTAGGGAGTATCTAAATTAGTAGCTTTTTCAGAAGTGCAAGTAAAGTCAGGAAACCCAGGAGAGATGAATTTAATTGCTGACTGAGGGATTGGTGTGAGGAGGAGAGCTTAGATTTAATATATGGCTTGGGAGGTGCCTGGGATGATCCAACCATTTACTAATCGGATAAGTTGCATCTTAGCAGGTGGGGAACTAGATTGCTCAGTGACCATATTGAAGAATATATTAGCAGCAGAAAAAGGGGAAGTAGCAATAATGGGGGACTCCAACTTGCCTGAACATAGATGGTAGTGTCCTGATGGCCATTGGTAATAGGAGCTAAGTAATCCTAGATGCAGACCAGGATGGGTTCTTAGCCCATAGGGTGAAGGAACCAACTCGAGAGGGAGCCATCTTGGGCTTGCTGTTGAGAAATGGAGATCAAGTCAGGGGTATCATTGCTAAGGAGCCTGTGGGAGGCAATGACCACCAGTCAATTTAATCCTACTTTGACATTGGAAGGGAGATCCTGAATATGAATATGAATATGCATGTTCCTTAGAAAGGCTGCTTTCACTAAAATCCAAGCAATACAATGGGGGCACCTGGTTAGACTCTGAGAGAAAATGAACATGGATGGAAAATGGTTCACAATTCAGGATGGGATCCTGGCAGCCACTGAACTCTGCTAAAAGCAGAAGGGCAAGAGTCTAGGCCAAAGAGGTCACTTTGGCTTACAGGAGAGGTGGTCAGAGCAGTAAAAGAGAAGGCTTGATACAAGGTATTGGAAGTCCAAGAAAGAGGAAGACAGGGTTTTCCACTTCAAAAAGACAAATGCAACTAGCAAGGTGGTATGGCAGACCAAGGCATTAGAGGAACTACAAATAGTGGAGGGGATCAAGGAAAGAAACATTGTCTTCACCAGATATGTAGTAGAAAAGAGAGCTACAGTATGAAGGAGAACATAGTAAAACTTAAAAAGGGGACTGCATGGGTGGAAGACATTCAGGAAAAGGCAAACATATTAAACATAAACTGATGCTCCATCTTTATAAAGAAGAAAATGGGCCAGTGCCACAGGGGAGGCTGGGGATTGGGAAAGGTGGGAGAGAGAATATGGCAGATGATAAGATCATGGAGAAGAGCGTTCAGAGGGAACTCAGGACCCTAAAGTTGGACAAATCCTCTGGTCCAAACGGTATGCACCTGAAGGTGCTAAGCAAATTGACAAAAATACTTCTGCAGCACTACTGATGGACATTTTAACATCTCACTGGACAAGCCTGCGATGACACATGAATGGAGGACTGCCACTACATAAAAATGGGCCAAGAGACAAACTAGGGAATTATAGTTCAGTCAGTTTTATCTCTATCTAGTACTTGACCAATTCATAGAAACCATCCTGAAGGAATAGTTGTTGGAGTTTCTTGAGGTACAGTGAAGCCAGTCAGGATGAAGTGCAGTGTCACAGATTCCTGAATGACAAAAGGGAATAATTCCCACTGACATTACATTTTTTACTGTAGTATATCTGTTGCAGCATGCTGCAGAATTGGGTTAAATCCTGGTGAGCTTCACTATAAACAGGCTCCAGGACAACAGACAGCATGGATTTATGTTGTGGAGGTCTTGCCAAAGCAACTTAAATGACCTCTTGAACTGACTGATGAAGGCAGTGAACAAGTGACAGACAGCTGACATACTGTATTTGGACGTCAGCAAACCCTTTGACTCAGTTACTAACAAAGGTTGATAAAGAAGCTGGATAGCCTAAGGAAAGGGCAGATAACAAACTGACTAGATGGCTGGCTAACCATCAGTGAGAGAACCCAAAGAATTGTGGTGAAAAATAACTCTGAGGGAGGAAAGAAGTCACCGGCAGGGTCCCACAGGGTTGGTGCTTGGAGCAGTGTTGTTTAATGTGTTCATTAATGACATTAGGGAAGGTAGAAAGGGAAAAATATTCCTCTTCATGGACAACACCAAACTCTTTTGGAGGGTGGACATGGAGAAAGTGATCAGGGAACTAAGGGAGGACAAAGTTAGAGAGGTAGTCTGATGTCTAGCAACTAGGGTTCAATGCCAAAAAGGACTGAGTCATGCATATTGGCTGCAAGAACCTGAGAGCTGAGTAGAGAGTGTGGGGGGGGAGGGGGGAGGCACACTTTTAGATGAGGAAAAGTATTTCAGGATAGCTGTAATTAGCAACATAAAAATGTCTGCACAGTTCAAGAAGACAGTGACCAAGTCTAATGGGATGCTGACTTGCATAGCTGGGAGTTCACCAGCAAAAGGAAGACAAGTGATCCTACCACTATTCAGATCTACAGTGCATCCCCATTTGGACTACAGTGTGCAGTACTAGAGTCACTAATGGAGGAAAGACACAAATCAGCTTGAAGCAGTACAGAGAAGGGTAATATATATGGTTCAATGTCAGCACAATATTTATGGCTCAGTGACAGCACAATATCCCATATGAGGAAAATCAGAGGAATCTTAATATGTACTCACTGGAAGAAAAACAGGAGAGTGGGAACATGATAGAAACCTTCAAGTACCTCACAGGTATAGACAAGGTGAAACTCGAGAACCCTTTAGCTAAAGTATGAATAAAACCACACAAGGGGGCATAATTACAGACTTGAAGGGGGAAGGTTCAAGACTGAGGTCATGAGGCACTTGTTATGGAAAGGGTGGTGTCAAGGTGGAATGAGACCCTGGAAGAGGTCATCAACCAGAAAACTGTTGGAGGATTCAAAAGGGGGTAGGGCTGGTTCAAGGGGAAGAAAAGAATGCAGAGGCAGAGGGGCAGAGCCATGGAGCTCTGCATTGACCAGACTTGATAGACCATTTGGCTTTCTTCTGCTGGCAAGTTTGTATGTTCACATGTTCTTAGTAGGGGCAAATGAAAAGTTCTGAATAGAAATTAAAGATGCTTCAGTAACAAAATGTTTGAACTTTTAGTGATAATGACTGCAGAAGATTTGTATGTAGTGGCAATAACTGAAACATGGGCAAATATAAATAACAGCTGGGACCTAAATATTCTTGGTCATACCTTATATAGGAGGGACAGACAGGACATCAAAGGGAGAGCTGGCAGTGTATGCAAGTAAGGTCTTGCAGGACAAATCTGTCTCAGAAAGAGATGGTGTTGAGTCACTATGGCTCCAAATAGCATCTACTGAGGGAAAAACATAGAACAGTAGAGTAGAGGTGTGTGCATAAGGTGAGATCTCTGAAGGTTCTGTAGAACCTGAACATATTCAAGTGTCCCGGTCAAGTGGGTTGTATCAAAGGGTACTGAAGGAAATGAGGCAGATCCTAGCAGCACCCTTGGCAGACCTATTTAATGAGTCACAGGCAGCAGGAGAAGTGCTGGTAGACTACAGGATGGTACACATTGTCCCCCTGACTAAGGGTGAAGATATGGAAAACCTGGGAAATTGCAGGCCAATGGGCCTGATGTCAATAGTGGGCAAGCTGCTGGAGTTAATTATAAAGGAACAGTTGACTTTCTAGAGGCAGAGACTTACAGACATGAATCAACATGGGCTTAACAGGGACAGGCCATGCTAATGGAACTTGGCTGATTTTGTTTTCAGTCCAGTAACCCAGATGGTGGCAGGAGTCAGGCAGTCAACATTGTGTGCCTGGACATTGGTAAGGCCTTGGATTCAGGCCACTTTAGGAGGCTTGTACAGAAGGTAGAGAACTTAGAACTCAGAGAAGGGCTAACTACTGTAGATGGATTGGGAATGTTTGACATATAGAACTGAGAAAGTGGTCATGAAGAGAAATACCTATGATGTCAGAAGGATCTCAAGCAGAACGCTACAGCTGTTAGTGCTGGTGCCAATACTACATACATAAGTGACCCTTGCATGGGGCTACAGGGTGAAGTGAGCCATTTTGCAGATGATACAAAACTCTGCAGGAAAATGGGTACTAGAAAGGGGAATTAACATCATGTAAAAGGCTTTAGAAAAGATGGAGCTGGGGTCCAGAATTTTGCATTTGAAATTTAATTAAAAAAATGTGAAGTGCTACACATTGGAAACAAAAAATTTTCATACATAATATTGAATTAATGGGGTCATGGTACAGCACCCAAAATAGGAAAGGTGTCTGGGGATTATAATTAACAATAGTTTGAAAGCATCTTCCCAATGCAGTATTGCATATGGGGATGTCAATGTCAGACGCTGTATTAGATGGGGTTTCCCTAGCTGCAGTAAAGTAGCAATATTGACGCTGTACAGGTCTTTGGTGAGACCACACTTGTGTATTGCATGCAATTTGGGGAATGCATCTAAAAAATGCTAGAAAGAGCCTAGACACTATGTAGAGGAGGGCTAAGAAAATGATCCAGAGGCACCAGTACAAGACCTTATAGGTGATAGGTCACACATTGTACACATCTAGATGCCTTCCTCTTTTTCTGTAAGGGTGCATGCAAATATTCTTACATTTATATCTTTTTTTCCCTTTGTAACTACTCTGAATTCGTATTTTCTCAACAGTTTATGTTTTGCTTTTCATACTGCCTGAACATTCTATGACTTCAGTAACACCATTCCAGGCCATTCAAATGAACAGCATGGAATGGAATCACTGATGTCACGGACTGTCTTAAAAATGTGAAAAGAAAGAGCAGTAGTTAGTGAGGAGTGTGGAATTCAATGTAGATATGAGAGGACCCCCAAAACTACATCATTTACTTATCAACAATTGCTCAAAGCATATCAGAACACATAACTGGCATAGAAAGGAGAATAGGAAGGCGGTTAACTGTGTAAAGAACACTTCCTATCACCTTTAAAGGAGAGATTAGTATGCACTCTCTGGAGGACAAGAGGGAAGGAAGGATGTTATAGAGACATGTAAATACATGCAGGGAAGTAAAACCTAGATGGTATACCATTATATGGGTGACTAAGATTGAACGACTTGCATATGAGCGACTTAGTCTCAGTGCCTGCAATATGAGGCAAAGAACCAGGGAAGAACAGGAGAGGGAAGAGAATAGGATAGCAGGTATGTGGGAGGTTGTGTGGTGAGAGGCTACTGAGCTGGCGGTGTGGTGTGGTGGTGAGGGTGGCTGGCTACAGTGGGAAGGGTGCAGGATTCGGGGCTAAGGAGGGGCACAGTATTTCTGCATTCTGTGAGTGGGAGTTTTGGTTTTTACAAGTTTCACCCCCTCACCAACATGCAGTCCCCTGGAGTTGAGAATCTTTAGTAAGGAGGATGAGGGGAGCACAGCCCCCCGCATTAAAATACATTTGGTTTCACCCACATGTTTTTGCTGGGAGTGTACATTGCCATTCATTTTTTTGGCAATGTACACTTGCTATAATGGCAATTGCTATTTGGAGATCACCATTATGACATGGAACAGGCATAGACTCTACAGTTGTTTAAGTTAAGGAGCAATACAACCACAAACTGTAACAATGGGGGAAATTCATGAAGGACATATGGAAGAATGTCTTCTCAGAGTGATGGTGCATAGGTGCAACAGTCTACTCAGCAATGGGAACAATGCTAGGATTATCTTGATACTCAAACTTCAGTAAGACGACTTCAAGGGGGTAATTTAGAACAAAAGTAGGCAGGGGGTGAGGTGAGCCATGTACGTTGAAGTGAAGCAACATACTGCAGGGATATCTGGGCGAGCTCAATGGACTTGTAACGTTTTTCTATCATAAACCAACTACAGTATGTATAAATGATCAATTTTCTGCTGGGGGAATTGGGCACAAGATTCTATCACTATTAAAGTTGATGTGCTATAGTAGTGGCATAGCTACTATGGCTCAACAATCTTTTGACTTTTGAAATGTGGTGCTGCAGCTTTTGACAGTGTGTGGAAATTAATACTCAAAAAGGGCTAGCCATAAAGGGGGGTGTAGCCAACCTAGCAAGATGGCAGACATCCTTTGGTACAGCTCCAGATGGGCAGAATTGTGAATGATGGCAAAATAAATTAAAAATCCTCTTTTTTTTATTTTTAATGGCAATGCTGGATTGTATCCATCAGACAGCAGCTAACAAGTCCATGAAACAGCAAACAAAACTTAATTTTGAAATGGTATATTCAAGTAATGGTAATAGAAGGCAGTTAGCGCTATGGTTTAGGGCACTGAGTTGCAAGCCTGGAGGCCTGGGTTTGAATTGCACAGCTCTCATGTGCATAATGTGTGACCCTAAGCAAGTCACTTAACTTCCTTGTGCTCCCAGGTTGCACCTGGAACCAAACTTCTGCCCAGTGTGCCTTTCTTGGTTAAACAATTTCCCCTTTCACCCCTTTCTCCTAATTTGATGACAGACCTGCAGCCCAGCCACAAGATCCATACCACTTATAGACTGCCAGTATTCAGGAGGGCCACAACATGAATGAGTTAGAAAAAACACTGACTGGCATGCCAGCGATGCTTAAAATCATGCAGTCCAAAATGAAGGCTGTATTCTCTAATATCACATCACAGGTCATCCATTTACTGTCTATAGTGACTGAACTTACAGAAGTGGCAACTGCCCATGCCTGGCACCTAGATAAGGCAGAGAAGCACATTAGCAAGCTGGAAGATATAGTCTCTGATTTGTCTCAGGAGAGGGATTCTTTTAAAAAAGATCTTGAGGAGATAAAATACAAATTGGATGAATAAGAAAATTGTTCTCTTCAATCAAATTTTCACATTATTATTTTCCCAGAGGGTACCAAAGGAAAAAAAAATGAGGAAGTGATTCTTGCCTGGCTGGTACAGCATCTTAAACTAGATGAGGAAGTGCTCAATTGTGAGGCTGAATGGGTACATAGGACAGGGTCAAAGCCGAAGTTGGGTGATTGTCCCAGACACTTTTCAATCAAATACCTTAAGTACACCACCACACTTAAGAGGCTGAGATTTCGCTCACCTCCACCCCTCTCACCTCAGGATCACCTGGTCTGGCCACTCACCACATTATTTCAATGATCCACAATCCACCGGGTGTTTTGAGGAGGAAGAGAATGCAGCTCTTGAGTGGTAATCACAACCCAGAGGAACATGTCTAGCCTGATAGACAGGTATGGTTAAAACCTACATATCAGTTAACTACTCTATAAATGTCTGAAGACCTCCATATCCCTCCCCCCCAATTAACTAACCTTTACTGGACCTTTATATGTGCTGCAGCTCCTTCTCAGATTACTTGATAAATAAACCAGCAGCATGTTCCTTCTTCTAATGGATTACTATGTCCCCTTCTATACACAAACCTCCACCCATCAGCTCACTTGGCTAAATATCACATACAACAATATCTGTAGATTTGCACTGATGGCACATTACTCTACTCATCACTGTTCCCTACTCTGTACCAATCACTTGGCCTGCTCTGCCACCCCGGCCCATGATGACTACTCCCTCAGCTGCACCATAGACAATGCAATCAGAGGTGGGGGACCTATCACCCCTTTTCCCCCTCCTCAAACCAAACATTTGCCCCTGCAACCTTCATAACTCCTCCAGCCTTCTTTTGGATGCTCTTTGGATCACCACCTGCCTGGGTAGCAAGGCATTCACCTCAGCTGCCCCAAACTGTGGAACAGTCTGCTCTCCTCACTTCGCTTTCTTGATTCTCACCTCTCATTTAAATCCCACTTCAAAGCAGCCTTAAAGCAAAACTGCACTGAACCTGTGTTATTATTCCCAGTAGATGCTTTTTTTTTCATATATTTGATCCATTTCTGTTACTGTTCCATCTTTGCTGGCCTTGTAATAAACACAGTGGGCCAGATTCCAAGACAAATGTCACAACTCACAGGCATATGTGAGTTGCGACATTTTCCACTATGCCGGGGACCCTGTACCCTATTCCAGAACAGGCATGGTCCCTGGCACTTAAGCCCTTCAACTTCAGCAGCTGCAGGGTTGTGCCATGGGAATGGTGCAATGGAGCTGGGTGCTGCAAGCTGACGACCATTGGGAACAGTCCCCCTCAGCCCTGAAACTAACCCAGAAGCCCCTGTGGGCCATGGGGGGGTTGGCAGTGTGGCACAGGCACAAGGGACACCACAAAAAAGGAACTCGGGTGCCAGTGAGTGGCACCCCGGTATTGCGGGGGGTTCTCAGAAATGGGGGGGTCCGTGGGGCACAGCTGTGTGTGGGTTGCAGAACTGCAGGGGGGGGCAACTGCCATTTGGCCAGGACAGAGGCCCCTTAGACCAGCTAACAGCTGGTCTACCCTGCAAGGCTGCAGTGTGTCTTGGAATAGCGGTAGATGGGTTATGACATGCACCCTTTCAGAATAGGGTACAGCTGCTGCCGTAACCTCCTCTTCCACCATGCCATAGGAGCTGCAGCTGGCAGAAGACCCACTGGGCACAGGCTGCCCATGCCATGGTGCAGGCTGCCTCCTGGAAACCCGGCCAGCATAATGCACATCGCAAGGTATGACTTTCGCCACTGGGCTTGGCGCAAGTCACCTTGTGACATGCGTAACCCAACTTGGAATCAGGCCCAGTGAGTGTTTCTGATTAACACACTGCTGGTAAGTGACATTTTAGAATTGTATGATGTAGTTTATGTCCCCTTTTGGGCCACAGAGTACCAGACTAGAACATGACTCCATTGTGAAAACAATATAAGTTCCACAACAAGGACATAACTGACATTATACAGTTCTAAAATGGTACTGTCCACCAGAGTGTAATGCAGAAACTCTCAGTGAATTTACTAAAAGGCTTGTACAGATGGAACAATACCAGAATGTGAACAGTATTATAAATGCAACTTTTTTTTTATTTACAGTTTATTAAGAAAATGTTGTTATTACATACCCATGGTAGACATACATGAGAATGAACTTGATACATTAGAAAAATGAAAACATAAGTCAGCTCTCCCAACCTCTCCCTCACCCTCCTACTTCCTAGCCCCCACCTACCCTTATTGAGCACAAAAATACATTGTAGAGTCATCTTAACATTCTTATTACCATCAGCTAAGCAAACAATGCACAAGCTAATCATACAGCTGGGTCACCCCTGGTGTAAGGAATAAAGGATATATAAGGGATCCCAGATTCTCTTAAATTGCTTCAGTCTATTTTGAAGGCTAGCAATGGCCCTTTCCGTACTGAGATTCGCCAAAAGTTCTGATAGCCAATCACTATAAGTGATCTCTTGTTGGTCAGTCCAATGTCTTAAAATGAATTTTTTCACTGACATAGCTGTAAGAGTTATATGATATTTACAAGCCCGAACTTTGACCTCCAAAAGATCACCCATAATGCACACTGCAGGGCTAAACAGGTTACCAAGCCCCAGGAGAGGATCAACTGACTGCTTAATAGATGACCACAGGGATGACACTTTGGGGCAGGACCAGAACACATGAAGAATTGTCCCTTCTTCTAATGTACATCTGAAACAGGATGGAGCAGATTTAAGGCCCAGTTTAAATAGACGGAAGGGAGAATAATATGCATTATGCAGGATAAACAATTGCATTAATCTAAGCCTATCTTGGGTCACAAACTTATGGCAGTTATGCCACAGCTCCTGTCACACTATATTGTACTCCGGGAACATAGAGGCCCATACTTCCGTAGGCCCCTAGCAATCAGGAAATTTCCAATTATGAATGGTATTATAAATTGCTGAGACTGCTCCAGGACAGCCACAGAACTTTAAGAGTTCTTGGCAAAAAGAGATGCTTTCTGTCATGCTAGGGGCTTTGCCTAAAACTTTTATTACAGAATGTCGTAATTGCAGGATGCGGAATCTATGTTTATTAGGAATTTCCAATCTGCCAATTAAGTCATTGATTGGGAGCTGCTCACCATTGCTCGTAATAAGGCTAGATATTTGTATATCCTGTTGGCCAGGTATCCAGTTGGAGGGAATTAGTTTATCATCTATTTGAAATTGGGTATTCCCCATTACAGGTTGATTAAGGTCTCTACCTGGATCATACCTGAGGTACCTACATATCTGGGCATGAGTCCTCAATGAGGATATGATTGTGGGATTCCTGATGCTTAACGGGAGGGATCTCTGCTTGGCAAATAATAGACCCGAAGGATCTAAGCCGCTTGTACGGATTAAAGCAAGTTCTATCTTAAGCCAGGCAGGAGCTTCGAGTACATTATTCGATATGAGCCATTTTAAGTACTTATTAATATGACTAGCCCAAAAATATGTGGGGATATAAGGGAGGCGAAGTCCCCCTTTTGCCTTGGGGGTAGTCAATTTATAATAAGCTATCTGTGGGAGTTTATTGTGCCAGATAAATTTGGTGATGAGAGATTGGACTTTGTTAAACCATGACATTGAAAGGCAGATATTAAGCATTGAGAGAGGGTAATAAATCTGGGGAAAAATATTCATTTTGATTAGATTTATTCTGCCCCACAGGGATAAAGGGAGGGATGACCACCTGTTGAGGTCCTGGGAAATTGTAAGAACTATGGAGTCAAGATTTAACCTGATAATGAGACCCGTACTCCTGGCCAGCTCAATACCCAAATATCTCAACGATTCGTATTACCAGCTTCACCCCATGGACAGAATACCCACTTTGAACACTTTATGATTTAGGGGAAAAACTACAGTTTTATTAATATTTAATCTGCAATTCAAAATACTACTAAATTCTTCGATAATGTTCAACATAAAGGGTATGGATATCTTGGGATTTTCAATCTGAAGGAGCAGATCATCTGCGTATGCTAAAACCTTTACTTTGCATGGGTGAATTGGGATCCCCTGTACTGCCTGACATGCTAACAACTTACGAATTAATGACTCCTGATAAATATTGAACAAAAAGGGTGACAGGGGGCACCCCTGTCTAGTTCCCGACTGCAACTTAAATACTTCTGAGAGCACCCTATTGCAGGTCACTCGAGAAGAGGGAGAGCGATATAAAGCCTTAATCCACTCATTGAATTCTGCAGGGAAACCAAAAGCCTCTAGGATGAAAAACTAGTAACACCAATCTACCCTGTCGAACGCCTTCTTGGCATCCAAGGATACCAACACAGCTGGGTAAGGTGCATCTCTACCCACTGAGAAGATGTGCGACAGGGTATGCATATGATCCAAGGATAACCTTCCTAGCATAAAGCCGACCTGCTCAGTTCCTAACAAGGTATTGATTACCGTGTTAAGGCGATCTGCCAGCACTTTGGATAAAATTTTTATGTCAATATTCATAAGGGAAATAGGTCTGTAATTAGAAACCTTATCGGGAGCTTTGTCCGGTTTCAGTATTAAAACTGTAATGGCTTCAAATAGGGAAGGATCGACTGGCTGCTCTGTCACATTCTGTTGGAATGGAGGAGAAGCATCGCGATTAACTGGGTTTTAAACTTTTTGTAAAAATTAGCTGAGAAACCATCAGCCCCTGGGGATTTATTCATGGGTAACTTGTCCATCACCCTGGAAATGTCCTCTGCGTAAATGGGAACTAGTAAACGGTTCCTCTGGTTCTCAGACAATTGGGGCAAATTAGTACTTTCCAGATACTGACGTGTGACCAGGTCCGGGGGGGGGGGATGGCATGGGGCTGTACAACTCTTTATAATAACTGGTGAATTCTTTTAAGATATTTTCAGGATGTGTTTTACAGGTGCCATCTATAGTAGAAGTTATCGAGGCTATGTATCGGGATGCTTCCATTTGTTTGATCCTAAGTGCTAGGAGATGCCCAGCCTTTTCCCCTTGGTCAGTATAGGCCACTTGGGTCTTTAACATGGTGAATATTGCTTTTTCCCTCAGAATATCGTTATATGCGGATCTTACTTTGATTAATTCCTGCTTTACTGACTCAGGGGATTGTGGGGAAAGATTCCTCTCTAACTCCCTCATCCTTGATAACAATTGAGACAGTTTTGAAGTAGCCGTCTTCTTCCTGTGAGTGGCCATACTAATTAAAATGCCCGTCATATAAGCTTTGAAAGTGAGCCATAGGATGTCAGGTCTCCCCAAGGGGTCAAAGTTATGTTCGTAATATCTTTGGATATGTTCTTGGATAAGCTTTATGGAATCCGATTCTGAGAGCAATTGGTCATTTAATCTCCACCTCGACCCTCTGCTGGGTAATGAAAGTAGTGAAAATTGACATGCAACAATTGAATGGTCAGATAGGGGACCTGGTAATATTTCGGCTTCGAGCACCCCTGGTAACAATACCTGGGATTGAAGGTTGTAATCTATTCTGGAGAAAGAGTGATGGACAGGGGAAGTGTAGGTATACGTCCTCTCCTGAGGATGTAACACCCTCCAAATGTTGCAAAGACCAATATGGTCCATTAATTCCCTTAGTGCCCACTGGGTGGGTGAAAGGCCCTTTCTCTGCTGACATGTTTTATCAACTGAGGAGTCATAAACTAAATTGAAATCCCCCCTATGATCATGGGTAACGAAGTAAAGGGCATTAAGGCCTGTATTAGTTGAGTAAAAAAACTAGGTGTATCCTGACTCAGGCCATAAATAGTACCCAACAAGATCTCTTTGTTGAAAAGCAATCCATGAACCAATAGGTATCTACCTGAAGGATCTTTTACCTCCCTGATCAGTTTGAAAGGTGTTCTCCTATCTATGAGAATCACCTCCCCAGCACTTTGAGTAGAGCCCCCTGCAGAAAAATACTTGCTGAATTGCTGCCTTCGTAACTGTGGAGTTTTGGATTCTAACAAATGTGACTCTTGGATACACACAATATCAATTCCCAAAAGCTTTAAGTGCTTTAAATCTTGATACTGCTTAATTCTTTTCCGGATCCCTTTTACATTCCAGATATCTATTGTAATTTGGTTAGCCATCGTTATCTGATAGGTCAGCCAGATCTAAAATGAATGCTACGTCGTGTCCTAGCCCCCGATTATGTGCCCAGCTTGTTTGGGTAGTTGTGCTCAATACCAAAGCCCTCCCCCTTCCCCAAACCTCCATCTCAAAATAGAAAGAAAATACTTAAAACTTACCCACCCACCCTTGCCATTACTCCTTATAAATCCACTAACTGCTTGGATTCCACAATGCATGCAATCCGAAGCTTCCCAACCCCAGTCACCTCTCTGTCTCCCTACCCCTAAGTAGACACAAAATCCACCATGCCTACAATCCCGGTTACATTAGCAGTGTTATCAGAAGCACCCAGGAAATAAGTGCAAAATATTATTAAATACCCCCCCATGATGTCTGGGCACGAACTGTCAGCCCAAACCTCAGGTTTTCCAGAAAGGGGAGAAGAAAAAGGAAAATATAGAGGGAAAAAAAAGAAAAAAACCCCATTAACCAGGAACAATTGACCCAAGAATTCACGCGGGGGAGAGGTGGGAATTTTGAAGCACGATTGTATTCGTGAAACCCACTTAACAGGAGACAGATCAAAAAAAGAAAAGAAAACTCTTAAACTCTTAAACCTCAGAGAAATAAACTACTGCTCTGCCACCAGCTCAAAAAAAACACTCGGTGTATACTGATCTGAGCGCTGTGCGGAAAACCAGAGAGCTCAACAATGGGATTATAGCGCCCTCATATGACCTTTAAATGTGCACTCAGACTTGCTGCTGGGCCTGCCATCCCACCACTACGACTGCCCTGCCTCGAGAGTTGTAAAACAACATGGGCTATAAGAAATAAAAACAGAAATGACAACAACACTGAATCCCAGTACAGATCAAGAACAGTCAAGTAACAATAACTCAGCCTTTCTTGTACCCAGTTTTCAATGCAGCACCAGACAACACATGAAAGGAACACTACTTGCTCCCATCACAAAAACGCCGATTGGCAGGAGCAGTGAGTCCATCAGATCCCTGCACAGTCACATTGCAAGTCCAAATAAGTGAAAGTCCCCTGAGAACCGGTAGTCCAGTGGGTGTGAATCATGTCCATCCTGCTCAAGATAAGCTCATGAGGCTGACAGCTTCACCACAGGTTTCCTCAATCACATCAGCACCCTGGGAATAGGTCTGGGAAGACTTTTTGCAGGGCTGCTTTGGCACTCTCACAATCCTCGAAAGACGACTAGACTCCTGAAATGAGCACCTGCAATCGTGCAGGATACCCCATACGAAACTTCACTGCTGCAGCTATAAGCTTTGAAACTAGGGGATGAAATGAAGCTCTGCGCTGCCTGCCCATGGTAGGAAGATCTTGGGTGATCTAAATTCATTTCCCCTCCCATAGTACCTCTTGCATCTCTTTAATCATGCCCATTAAAAATTGTTTTTCCTGAAAATTCAGAAACTTTGCTGTCATGGGACGGGGATTAGCTCCCGGTGCAGGCATCGGCCTAAGGGCTCTGTGGGCTCACTCAATGGTGTATGATGGACCAAATGGGGAAGGGCCGGCCAATTTCTCTGCTAACTTCTGCATGAATAGGATAGCGTTCACCCCTTCCTCCTTCTCTGGGAGCCCAATTATGACCACATTATTTCTGCAGCTCCTCCCTTCTAAATCCTCGATTTTCTGCTCTAATCTCTTGATTCTTTGGCGATTATCCACCACTTCGCAGCTGGTGTTCCCTGTTTTTTTCTCCAGGGAAATGAGACGAGAGTCACTGTCTGCCATTCTGGTGGAAAGGTCTTCCAATGCTATGATGATCTGTTTTACCTCATTAACCACCGATCTAATATATTCCCAAAATGGTTTCAATTCTTGTAGAAATATTTAGAGGGTGAGGGGGGTCACCTCAGGATTAGGACTTGCAGAGGCCGCTCCCATAGTTAAGTTCGCACCGACCCCTGATTGGGCCCGGGATCTTTTACTGCCTTTCTCCGGTGTGACTGGAGGGGTATGTTTCAGCATAGCTAGCCACATTTCAGCCTCCATTTCCAACAAGTCTGGTATCAGGTAGATCACTAGATCCGCACGTATTCTCCTGTAGCATGGTCTGGAGAAAAAATTGCCAAAAAAGCACTGAAAAGGCATTAGAAGACGGGAGAGGAACCGGGAAGCAGCTACTCGGACCTCAGCATCACATGATCTCATAAATGCAACTTCTACAGAAAACACAGGTATGCAGATTAAAGGCAGATCTCCTTTAATGACTTCAGTCACTTGTGCCTGCCCCCTGGATGACCACCCCCTTGGGCCACTCCAGCAAGTTCACAAGTTTCACCGAGGTCATCCAGCAACTCAGTCACCCTATGTTATGTGCATCCTATTGTATATTACATTCTGTTTTATATTATCCTACAAAGGATACCACAGTCTTTGAAATTGGGATAACACAGTCTTTCAAATTATTGAGTAGTTATGCTTAATTACCACTACTGTGTTTTGTTTTTTTGTGCACTTCTGATGGAACATGCTGTACAATAACTTTGCTGTTGTCTTGCACTCTACTGAATTGTAACTCTTATTCGGGATGTTTCTGTACTGTATTTTCATATTTTGTACTTGTATTTATCCTGTACTGTATTGTAGTGCCATTGTACTTGTATTTACTCTTGTGCCATTTTCATGGCCTGTGTTGTGCCAGAAAATGGTCCATTAGATCAGTGCACCTGTCTGGTTAACAAATACATAAATAACTATATAAATAAATAAATAAATAAATGCCTCTTCCTGCCAGGTCACTGCATTCTGTTAATAAAACCATATCTGTGGGCTGCTGCCAATTTCTTTGTAAACAAAACATATGTAATTCCTGACAAGGAGTACTCAGTACCAACAAAGGCCTAAAATAATGTCCTGGAGAGTAGTCGAAGCATGGGAGAGGGACTGCATTGAAACATAACCACTATTCTAGAATTGATACAAATTGCTGGAGAGTGATTGCAACATAAAATTCACTAAAAATATCACCAACAGCTTAATCTGGTTCAGGGTCAGTTGGCATTCATCTGTATCCCCCTCCCCCGGGTCGTGCCTAAAAATAGGCAGGATTTGTCTAGTGCACTTACCCAGTCAATAAAAACTAAATAAATAAATAAAATAAAAATAAAATGGAAAATGCCACTTACAAACCTAAAATCTCATGCAGAATGGTCCCTGACACTGATCTGATATGCAGAGAGATATACCTGCCACTATCCGAAGTGCCAGTATGTCATTTGTCATGCCTCGGAGCTTGTTCATTTCACTCCACATATTTATACCTGACATTCTCTCATCAATTTCCTTCAAACAGGATTGCAACAAATTGGGAAACTGCCTTGTGTCTTTACAGAGTTTTCCTGACTCCACTCTGCAATTTATACCCTGTCTCCATTGTGATAAATCTTCAGAAGAGAAATGAGAATTTCTCGATTTTGTAAAGCCATAAAGGAAAGGGACAATTAAATCTAACTTGCACACAACAAAGCTCACTAAGAAAAATAGAGGAGCTCAACAAAGTCTGAAAGGGTCTCATGGTGTTATACACAAATTGTTGTTAATATCCTGGAAAAGTGGTTGCAAAACAGCACCATTCCCCGATGAGCACCACATCGCCATGAAGGAGCTGTTGCAAAGCCTTCATGAACTTGTAAACTGTATGCCTCTCTAACAACTGCTTAAACTAGTTCAGATGGACTTGTTGAGGTAGGATCCACGTGATGTGTAGTAACGTCATTGTCTTCCTTGTACTTGTCTGGTCCCCTTCACCTGACTGCATCTAGGGATGGAGGTACTGGTGTGGGGGAGGGGGGACTGACCTCAGTGGAGCTCTGGCTCTAGTTGAATTTGAACCTTGACACCTCGGGTGTCATTCCAGCAGAAGCTAAATAAACAAGATGGATACCGACAGCCCTTTTTAGTGGATGAGTGATCATTAATATAAAGTTTAGATAGATACTAGAGTCCTTAATTTAAGCTGTAATCAACTGGAAATTCAGGTCTTACTGACCAATGGCTCCTTGCAGTGCCAGGATATCATCCACCTTATTTCTCCTCTCAGCTCTAATCTACTAAATGAGTGCCACCTCCTGATGACCAACCTATCATTGAGAAATAAATACTCAAAGAGTCATAGGTTGCTACAGGTCTCCCTCAGGGGGGTTTGAGCTATTCTCTACCCTCAAAAGCTTGATTGCCCTGATCAAAAATGAGGTCATCATTCTTGGCAGCCTCAACCTTGATTGGCTGTCACCTAAGACATATCTTCTAAAGAACCTCTGTGATGAGCTTGGGCTGTCCTAACTCAATACAGAGCCAATCCGGTGAAATGCCAAGAACTCTGAA
This sequence comes from Neoceratodus forsteri, assembly GCA_016271365.2. Lineage (NCBI taxonomy): Eukaryota > Metazoa > Chordata > Ceratodontiformes > Ceratodontidae > Neoceratodus > Neoceratodus forsteri. The sequence goes on along the minus strand of CM057453.1, from coordinate 415,797,704 downwards.
AATAGCTCCATACTGGACGTAATTATCACTAACCATTCCCATAAAATCCCACATTCAGCGATATTCCATAATGATCTGAATGATCATAACATCGAATTGTGTACCAGGAACCAAAATAAGCACCCCTCTTCCTCTAGGTACATCACCAAATGTAGTGTTTGCAAATTCAACACCAACAGCTACATCTCGTACCTCAAGCATGCAAATTGGCAAGATTTCTATCTCCCCAAATCAGTGGATGAGGCTGTCACCCACCTCAACGATACTTTAACACAGCTCACCAACAAACATGCTCCATATATTATTTATTTAGTCAGTTTTTGTTGACCGGGTAAGTGCAGTAGACAAAAAGAGCGGATCTTCTCCACTGTCTCTCCTATGCCAGAGACCGAAGAAGATATGGATATTGAAATGGAGGAAAACTATGAAATGGCTCCTGAAAGTGTAGAAAAAATGCCTAGCACTGGCCCAGCTGCCATGGAAATGAGGTTGGGAGAAGGTGCAGTAAACCAACAAACAACAGAAGAAATTCGATGAATAACCCAGGAAGAGGAGCGGCAGTTTCTGAAGAGGAGAAATACCCTGGAAAGAGTACTACAGCAGCAAGAGAATGTAATGGTGATGGACGTTGTGGTCCAACACCAGAAAAAGTCCATTGACTCTGACATGGAGAACCGAAGTGGAGTAAGGGATTTGGAAGAAAGAACAGTGGAGCCCTAGAAGAGCTCCCGAAAAGTCAAGTACCCATGATAGTTATGCCTACTGTTTTGGGTGGGAGCAGGATAATACAGCAACTGGAAGCAGAGCAGTTTGAAGAAGAAATGGAAGAGATAACAGGTTTAGAGCAAGAGAAAGTGAAAGAGGTAATAAGTAAAGAATGTGAAAAAACCTATCTTGCAGCAAAAAATAAATTTCACGATTGGGGTGAACAAGGGGGAATGGCCCGGAAAAATAAAGCAACCCTAAACAAAGGCAAAAAAACATGAAATAACTACTGAAGGTGTCCCACAGAACAAAGAACAAGGCCAAGCTAATTTTGCTGGGCCAGCAGCTGAAATAGCTGCAAATACCCCTGGGTGCGTAGCAACGGCCCTCCAGAATGCAGGCTGGGTAAAGCACCTGGTTGGAAATGGTTGGGATGCAAATCTTCCCCCAACATTAGGAGGGGAAAAATGACATGGACAGCCAAAATACTGACAGTTTGGGTCATAGTGGAGAGAAGTAGGAACTACTGCTATGTCAATCACCCTAGTGCAAAAACACCCTACAGATGTTGTTCAAACCACAGAGTTCTCAGCAGAAAAATAACATACTAGATGTTATTATTGAATTAGAAGGAGAAGAAAACATAAGGCAAAATGCAGATGGGACTGACCCCAACCCCCAACCCCCACAGCAGCAACAGGCACCTCCTGAAAGTGTAAGGAGAAAAGAACCTGTAATAGCTAATACTAATGCTAACACTAAAAATGCCACTCCAAAAACAAGTAACTAATACTGTGTGGTCTGCAAATGCCAGACAAAGACTGTTTCCAGAAAATGTGAGACTTGCCTCTGAACCTGCTGCAAAGTATAATGCAGTTAGGTTGAAACACAGGGGAGATATGTCTGATATACCAGACAAATTATTTGTGGGGAGAGGGCTGTCAAAGAACAGCATGAAATATTACACATATGAAATCTATGTGTTAATACACATGCCGGGTGACACTATATATGCCATCAGCTTCAAGCATCCTGTTGTCTTAGAAAGGTTCTGGAAAAAATATCAAATGCTGAAAAACACTTCCATTTGGAAACCCTTCCTGGCAATCACACTCACAAAACCCATGTTTTTTTGTTTTTTACCCCTTCCATCAGATTAGTCTCAGAGACCAAAGTCCTTCATCACTATTATGCTTCAGGTTGGTCAATCTGTAGTGGCATCATCATATGGCCTGAGGGTGGAGATCCAGGAACTGCCCTAGTTGTCTTAATAAAAGAGTTAAAGCATTATGTGTCCCAAAGCCACCTGGAAAGGGTGCCATGATTTTCCATATTGAGTTTTTACGCCCATTTTATAATACCAAGCAAATTCTAACTTAGACACATCTATCAAAGAATTCAGCCAAGTTTGAAGATTAGGGAGATCTGGGTCTTTCCATTTCCATAGGAATACATTTTTTTGCTGTAATGGTGAATAAAGTGAGTAATTTTTTTTTTGTTCTATAGTGAGATATGTATTATCTGGATAGAGTCCCAATAAAGTTATGAATGAATTAAAAATGAAATGTTTCTTAAAGAGAGTTGAGAATTGTTCTTTTTTGAGCCCAAAATTTGATAAGCAGGGACAAGAGTGTATCATATGGCTTAATATGCAGGTAGTTTTAGCACATCTTGGGCACTTATCATCAATAAGATCATTAAATAAGTGCTGCTTATGCAGCATATAATATAGTCTATGAAAGGCATTCATTTGAATTTGTTGTAGTTTAATGGATTGGGCATTAAAAATATTAACCTTAACTGTATTTTTCCACTGCTCCTCCGTTATATTAATTCCTAAGTCTCTTTGCCATCTATTTTTAAGCTTATTGATATTGGATTTTGAGTTGTCCGTAATTTTGTCATAAATAGTTGAGATTAATTTCCTCCCATCTTTGTTCTTTTTAAGTAAATCCATCAAGATAGGGGTTCCAATATCCTTATTTTGCATTTATTTGGGGATAAATAATTCCTAAGCCGGTTATAATAGAATATATGATATTAGGTATGTTATATTCTTGTGCTAATTGAGGGATGATTTTTAACTGGCCATTCTGAAACAAATCTCCTACCTGTTTTAAGCCTTGTTGCTGCCAGGTTTTAAAGATTTTATTCAGAATTGAAGGGGGAAAAGAGGAGTTTCCATGAATAGGGGTGAATTCACTGATTAAATTGTGTTCATTTAGTCGTTTTTGAAGTTCTAACCCATGTTTAAGAGAGTAACAGTACTTTTCTGAAATGAGGGGGTAAATGTCACAGACATTAACTACTGGGTAAATCAGCACTGCACAGTGAATGGCTATCCAGAACCAATTTTGGATGATGAGCACCTATGGAGAGGTGGCTGGAGATACAAAGTGACCCTGAAGAAAGAAAATGGAGTGATTAAACATCTCCCCCAATTTTTTTTTTTTTTTTTGAGGAGAGACAGAGGAGTGTTTTTTTACGTGGGGGAACCACATGCTTCTTATAAATGTGGGGACTTAGGGCATTTGAGCAATGCCTGCAAAATTAAAAAAATGTGGTTTATGTGGGGTTCTAGGCCACATCAGTGCACAGTGTTCACAACCAATGAGGTGCAACCTATGTGAACAGGTTGGCCACACATTTAACACATGTGAGTGGGCCTCACACAACAGCAGCAGAGACCAGGCCTTATGGGCTGAGCATGATGTCTATGTGGCCACACCACAGAAGGAATGAATGAGGTTCCAGGAACTAATGACAGAGTTGAATGCAGCAGACCCATAACCAAAAAGAGTTGCCAGACCACAGAGAGCAAAGCAAACTGGAAATGAGGAAACAAGCTCACATACTAGCAGAACCCACTCATTAACAGACCTAGTGTAGAACAAGCTCAAAATACTGAGCACCGGGAAAATCCAACCTAAGCTACTACAGATGATGCAAGGAACAAAGGGCCACTCTTCAACACAGAGACGCAAGATCAAGAACATATGGAAGCTGCCTGTTCAGAGTCTACTCCAGATGTAATAGACAATAAAGTAGAAGTACAAGATATGTCTCCTGCAGGGAAAATAGTAGACCAAATATTTCAACGTGTCACAGGATCAAAGGTTTCACAGAAAGTTGTGACAATACAGAAGCCATAAAGGGAAACGGAACCTATACCCACACAAAATTCATATGAAGCATTAATGGAGTTGGAAGGGGAAGAGGTTGAGGGGGAATCAGATGTGTCCTCAATTGCTTCCTCTCAGCAAGAAATAATCGGAGATACTGGAATTGGAGAAAAGCCAAAATCAAAGATGAGGGAAAAAAGGCAATGACACGAATGTTAGAGAAAGTCTAATTCAGAACTCCTTATAAATGCCTGCAGAAATAACATTTATCACCTCAAATGTTAATAGAATAAAATCCCATGAAAAATGTCATATAACATTTTCTAGTTTGGCAGGAGGTGGGGGCAATGTATATTTTCTGCAAGACACATGACTATACTCAATACTGGAAATTTTATACATGCAAAAAGAATGGAGATGGGGTCCCTCATTAAGATCGATAGAAGAAGAGTTGTATACTGGATTAGGAATAATGTTTGCTAACATAAAGGTGCAAGCATTAAATGTCATAGAAACTGTCCCAGGGAAGACCATGGTAATAGATGTAATATTAAATAATACTGCATATAGATTAATTATTACCTATGCTTCTCAGTCAAAAGCAGAGACAGTAGTAGCCTTGTTCAAAAAAATAGAACCAAATCTACGCACAACTAAAATTATTATGTTGAGAGGAGACTTCAGTTGTGGATTAGCAAGTAATGACTGGGGTAGAAAAACCGAAAAGTATATTTTTATTTATTTATTTAGTTTTTGTTGACCGGGTAAATGCACTAGACAAATTCTGCCTATTTTCAGGCATGACCCGGGGGCTAACTGACTTTGAAGCAGTTTAAAATGTTGTGATACTAATGCCTTAGAACATATCCTACAAAATAATAATATTTGTGATATTTATGAGAAAATAGGAAAACAACCAGAACATGCCTTTTATAAAGGTAAGCACTCTACCAGAATAGATTTCAGATTCATATCAAAGACTTTGACAGGACTTATAGTAGAACTGCTACCTCTAGAAACATCTGACCATCTAGCAATTAAAGCAGGAATAGGGACTCCAAAGAAAAATGCAATAGGAAGGAATTATTGGAAAATGAATGTTTCAGTTTTACAAGAGGACAGCTGCAAAACTGAAATAAAAACCTTGTTCAAAGCTAGACAAGATATAAAATTCCTACATGACAGCCCTATTGAATGTTGGGGGGATACAAAGAGAGATATCAAAAATCTTTTAATATAACTCACAAGTAATATGGCAAAAACTAAATATGTGAAATATTTAGGCTTAAGAGCACAATAGCTTAAAATATTGAAAAACATAACCCAGAAATGGATACACAGAATGGAAGAATTAAATGGAATTAAAGGAAATATGTATGAATATCATAAGGAAAAAGAGTATAAATTAGCAAAGCAGCAACAATTCTCAAAGTAAGGCACTAAAAGTGAAGTAAATCCATATGATAGAGATAGGGGAAAAAAAACAAGATTATAACTGAGCTTAAAAACAAAAATAGAAGCACAACTGAAGAACAGACAAAATTACAACAAGTAGTGCAGAAGCATGTTAGAAATACCTTTCAGGTAAGGGAAAAGAACCCTGAGCCCTCCATATTAGACAACATAAATATTCCTGAATTAACAGTATAACAAGCGATGGAATTAATAGAACCCATATCAGAAGCAGAAATACAAGGTGCCATAAACAAATTATCACTACACACTACACCAGGAAAGGACAGAATACCTAATGATTTTTATAAAGAATACAGAGAATATGTAATACTAATGTTAAAGGAGGTCTTCACAGCTATTCAAAAAGAAGGCAGACTAGGAGACAGTATGAATGAAGGGATCATGATATTTTTGTGTAAAATAAGAGCTCCACGACATATTAAAAACTGAAGACCTCTTAACCTGTTGACAACAGACTATAAAATTTTGGCCAAAATATTGATGGCACGCTTAGCAAAAACTGCAGTAAGAGTAATAATAAAAGCGCAATTGTGTGCAGTACCAAACTGAAATCTACAACAAAACTTAATGATGATCAGAGAAATAGTAGAAAAGGGAAGGAAAATGGAAATAGAAGACTATTTATTAACGATAGATCAAGAAACAGCATTTGATGCTATCAATCAGGAATTTTATATGGACAGTGTTATACCATTATCATGTGCCATGAAAAATAACAGAATTAATTAAATTATTATACAAAAATGCAACAGTAACACCATTAGTAAACGAACACCTAGGAATACCCACATATTTAAGGAAGGGATTAGGCAAGGATGTCCTTTGAGTCCACTACTATATATATTTGGACTAGACCCCATGTTAAGAACAATAGAAAATAGCAAGAACATACTTCCAATTATGAATGATACATAACTTTTTTTAATAGTGTATCATTCTGGATTCTAGAAATTCTGGAGATTTTGTACATTCTTCAGGAGGCTGTTGAGAACCCATCTCCAAAGTGATTTTCTCTGTCACATGCTTGGCATAAGTATTGTAATAAATTATCATTATTACTTCTGCTTGTGTGGTTGTTTCTTTTGCTGACACTGTAGACATACAAGAATATGATTTATTTACCCCAGAGCTGGTTTCTAGGTAACATTCTAAGCTTTATGCTGAGAGTGATAAATCCTTTGTCTCAATTATACTCATTAGTAATTCTGTCTCCTAAGTAATTATCCAAGGAAGATCACCTTGTTTATAATCTAGAACCAACACATTTTGTTTCTCATATCCGTAACGATGATGTAATCCCTGCTGCTACGTTGTTATCTCTCGTATACAACCTTGTGTAACCCAGTTCCTCACAGAGATACAGAAAATTCTGGAGATTCTGTACATTCTTCAGAGAGACTGGTGAGAACCCATCTCCCTTGTCATTTTCTCTGTCACATGCTTGGCATAAGTATTGGAATAAATTATCAATTACTTCCGCTTGTGTGGTTGTTTTTTTGGCTGACACTGTAGACATACAAGAATCTGATTTCTTTACCCCAGAGCTGGTTTTACCAGAAACCAGCTCTGGGGTAAAGAAATCAGATTCTTGTATGTCTACAGTGTCAGACAAAGAAACAACCACACAAGCAGAAGTAATAATGATAATTCATACAATATACCCCATTTATGTTACTCATATACATATTAACCCTGGAGTACACGCTTCCCCCCTTATCCATAGGTACTGTTCTGAATTAAGATTTAAGGTTGGGAAATGTGGGGTTTTGTTACAAGGGTGACTTGTTAATAGATTATATTTGATGTCCAGTTAGACAATGGTATGCCAGTTCTGTTCTGAATGTACGACTGTTGATTTTACCCTCTGTTAGATCGGAATCAGGTGTATATTTAGCCATGCTTTAAAATGCCTTCATATTGATAGGGTTTCTGGCTTGTCAGGGCACCAAGCATTTCAGGAAGGGGAGAGTGTAAGTCCCCAAATGGGCTTACCTGAAGGGGCTATGGCCTGATGTCCCTTCACTGCCGACAGGGGGGCTCTCCCTGTGGGGCTTAAACAGGATAACACCCCTTCTGTGTTTCTGACCATGGCTGCTATACATCTGGGTACCCCAAATCATGTACATAGTGGGGCCAGGTCTAATTGCTATTTCTGTGCCTCTGGACACATTGTGGGGGGGGTCATGTTTTGTCCCAGGAACTGCCTACATGCCCTGGGATGAAAATGTAAACATACATGGTGGCCCACAAATTACTGTGTATGCGAGGCTGCCGAAAGGTAAATTTTAAAGAACAGACATCTCCAACTGTGGGTTCAGCTAAGTGGATGTGTTATAATTATATCCTCAGCCCAATGGTAGATAGCGGAGCTGGGGATCATTATCAGAAAGCCTCTGGTTTAGGGGGAAACTGTTTTCAGCTCTATCAAGGACCCCTGTGTTAAAATGTATGGATTGCATTGTTGTGGGGTTAATGTACACAAATATAGTAGCCTCCACTAAAAGACTACAGAATGGGAGCTGATGGGTAAAGGCTAAAGGGCACTGGAAAGCCCAGGACTGGGGCAGCCAATCATTGGAGAGCTGGAGAAAAGAGTATAAATAATACTGGCAGCCCACCAAAAAGAGATATCAGTCAGAGGGGGAGTGCAGAGCAGCCTGAGTGTGCTTCTTAGCCCCATTACTGCACTCAGGCCCCAAAGCCTGAAATATCATAATATACTGAAAAGACAGCAGGACAGTGAGTTCAGAGTTTGCAGCAGGAACAAGAGCAAGGCTTTGGAAGTGCCTGCAAACAGCTCGGTGTCAGAGCTTCAGCAAGAGAGAAAGACAGAGTTGAAAATTGCAAAGGGAGCTGAGAGACTGGTTTGTGCTGTTTGAATTTTTCTAATTTGGTAACTCTTAGAATAGAGACTGAGAGTTCCCTCCTCAGAGGAGTATTTCTGTGAGAACAGCTTCCAGCAAGGGAAGAGTCTGAGTGTGCTGTTGGCCAGTGACTGTGGAAGGGCCAGCATCCCTGTGACAGAGAAACAAAGTGCAGAGAACTGGGTCAAGAGACTGTGTGAAAGCCCAGCTGTAACCTATTTGTCCAGTGTGTGCAACATAGGGGTCTAGGTGCTAAGAGTCAATCACCTCCCCTAGACTGAAGACTCAGGAGGAGACCAGTGGTGTGGGATGATGAGAGGCCTGTCTGGAGAAGTCTGTCCCCAAAGGCCACCCAGTGAAGTTGGAAAGGCCAGGCAGTTGAAGATCAACTGCTTCCTTCTCTGCAGTTCTCCTGCATTGTTACTGCATCATCCAGAGACCTCCATGGTACCGTGCACCTGCAAAGTGGACTGCGGCCCAGCTGGCTGCAACGCCCCAGTGTGGACTGAAAAACTGTGAGTACCCTGAGCTGCAGCTTTGGGGAGTTCATGAAGCTAGCTAGTTAGTTAGATTATTGGGCAAAGTACATCAGAACTGTGTTAAGTTTAAAAAGTTTGGACAAAGCAGAGAGTCAAGTAAGCCCTTGATTGGACACTCCACCCTTGACGGCGGTCTGGGGCTGAATTCGTCAGCTGGCTGCGCCACCCTCCCAGCCTGACGGCAAGCTCTCAGACCTGGGTAAGGACCATAAGACTTGCCGAAACAGAACCTTGGGGCTCCGATTGGCTGCCACTTGGCCAAGCTTCACCCTGATTGGTCTAGTCGTTACGACTTTATCCCTGATTGGATTCTGCTTACTTTGGACTCTCTCGGCTCTTCCTGTCGAAGTTCTGTGCTTAGTCCTAGAGAGAATTTTGGGCTCTGGGGGTTTGTACTGAATTGTGTTAACTGTAATGTAATTTTTATTTTATTTGCTGCCTGTTAGAGTGTTAAGTTGCACAGTATCTACCCTAACTTTGCCTGTGTATCCTCTGACCTTGTTCTTCCTGCATCTGGCTCTCTGCAAAAAAAAAGAAAAAATAAATAACTTACTTTTCCTTTCTCTCCTCATTCCCCACTAACCCCCCCCCCCCAGCTTTTGAAATTACTTAATTTTACTCATTGCTGCTGTGGCGCCAGAGGCAATCTGCCCACACTCCAAACGTCTAGCTGCCTGCCCCCCTTCTCCTCCTCACTTAACTCCTAATTTCTTTTGTGCTCTGTCCCTTCACACCCCTCAATTTAGCCCTTAGACTGCTTTTTCTCTGCCTATATTTTGCTAACCCCCTGGCTCTGTTCTCTCCCCTCAGGTAAGCCCTTGATTGGGCTCTCTGCTCTTGACGGCGGTCTGCGGCTGAATTCATCAGCCAGCCACACTACCCTCCCAGCCTGATGGAAAGCTCTCAGACCTGGGTAAGGACTACAAGACTTGCAGAGACAGAACCTCGGGGCTTAGATTGGCTGCCTCTCAGCTAAGCTTCACCCCGATTGGTCTAGACTTTATGGCTTTGCCCTGATTGGATTGTGCTTACTTTGGACTCTCTCGGCTCTACCTGCTGAAGTTCTGTGCTTAGTCCTGGGGAGAATTTTGGCCTGCCCCCCTCCGCCACCTCTGGCCTTAATTAAATACGCCTTGGCCCTGCCCCTATCCCATCTGCTACCTCACCATTGGATGCCAGTGAAATACAATCAGTGCCCTAACCAGCAGTTAGCAAACTTATCCATACAATCTATATCTGCCCCCCTGACACTTCCAAGACTGCCAATCTCCTACCATGAATACTGCTGCCATGAACCTGCCCCTGCTCACACTGCTGTTCATGATCACCTTGGCATCCTCCTTGGTGCTGACAGATGCCTGTGCTACAGTACTGTCCCATGACCAAATGTACCTCACCTTTCTCACGCCCACCTACTCCTTCCCTGTAGCATCCCTCCCCCCCGGGGACTCACACCCATCGGTCCTATCATTCTTTCTTTCCTCACAAACTCTGAATGATGGCTTCTCGGCCGCTACCTGACCTCCATATCCTGCTCACCCACAGTCCCCTCCTGCACCTATGTCCCCCTCCTATCCCTCTTTCTGCTAGCTGGAGACATTGAGTGTAACCCCATCCCACCAAACTCCCACATCACCCCCTCCAACGGTATCTGGGCTAATGCCCCTGGGCTAAAAATTGCCCGCATAAATATATTTAGCCTTCCCCCCAAATTCCCTGGCCTGGAGGCATGGACTGAGCTATATAAGCCCCACATCCTGAGCTTCTCTGAAACATGTCTAAAATCCCATCTTACTGATGCCTCCTATCAACTGCCTGGGTACACCTCCCTCTGTCTCAAAAGGCCAGGTAAAAAAAGGTGGTGGTGTCATCCTGTTTTATAAGGAACCCCTCTCTGCCACCATTGTTCTCTGCTCTGATCCAACCTCACCCAGTGAATGGCTCATCTCTGAAGTTAGACTGGGAGATACAAAAACATTCTACATCGGTTGCTGCTACAACCCTCCCACTGCCGGAACTGAGGACCTAAACAGCTACCTCTCTGGCCTGGGCTCCATATCCCCTCAGCAAGACTCAATTCTTCTTGGGGATTTAAACATAAACTGGCTGAGTATCTACCAGCCTGACTATGCCTAGCTCCTAAAATCATATAACCTGGTCCAAACCATTACACTTCCCACCAGGAAGAACCCTTGCATGGCTACCCAGGCACTCCTGGATTGGATCAATGCAAATAGGGAGGACTGTGTTCTGCATGCTGGTACAATGGCCAACTCCATTAACAACCACTCTCCTACTTACTTCCTCTGGTCATCCAAGCTCAAACAGCCCCTTCCCAAATACCTGAGCTAAAACTTCAGAAACCCAGATACTCCTAGCCTCCTCAATGAGACATGGGTACTGGACTGGTCTGCTATTTTATCAGAGTCAAATGTGACCCAGGCAGTTACCATGTTCACACAGACACTCATGACATTACAGGATAAGCACTTCCTGGTCACCACCAGAAGGGTAAGGGGTGGACACTCACACTGGGTCACAAAGACCTCCTTATCCTAATGAAAGATAGGGATTGTGCCTGGTCCACCTACAATACATCTCCAGCTCTGGCCCTCTGGGAAGCTTACAGGTGTCTGAGGAACCTATGCAAACACCTGGCCAAAGCCCTAAAACAGACTTATTTCTGCAATCTCCAAAAAATGAACCCTGGTGACCCTAGAAAATTGTGGGCATCCATTGGCTCCCTACTAAACCCCCCTCCAAAAAGAAAAACATGCGGCTGAACTCTGCCAATGGCCTTATCACTGACCCCATAAAAGTGGCCAGAGCATTTAGCAACAAATTCACTGACCTTACCATTTACCTGAGCAAACTCCCAAATGGCCTGCCAAACTACCCTGCCCCCCCAGCATACCCCTCTGTTATCATGCGCCAGGCCCAAAACCCAACTTCAAGCTCCCCCTTTTTTCTTCAAAGCACTCTCTCATGCTGACTCTGCTAAATTCCTAAAGATCCTCCCTAACCACGGTTCCCCTGGAGCTGATGGCCTAGCCCCTGTCTTCCTAAGGTTCATCCCCCCAGCCATTATTGCCCCTCTCACATTCATTTTCAACCTTGCCCTGACCACATCCTCCATACCTGATCCCTGATTAACCACTAAGATCATCCCCATCTTTAAAGCTGGTGACCCCCAATCAATGGACAACTATCATCTGATCTCCATACTTCCCCACCTAAGCAAACTACTCAAGAAAGCTGTTCACCATCAGCTTGCTGGTTACATAGGCAAACACAACCTCCTATGTAGCCAACAACATGTCTTTCATAAAAAACCTTCCACAACAACCACCCTTGCACTTCTGATGGATCACATCCTCATAAACATGGACCATGGGAAAGCCACAGGTGCTGTGTTTGTTGACCTCTCCAAAGCTTTCAATATGGTCAATCACACCCTCCTCCTCTCCAAACTTCAACACCTGGGCTGCTCCCTGGAGGTCACTGCCTGGTTCAGAAGCTACCTCACAGAGAGATCCCAATTTGTTTGCATCAGCCCCGCCAGCTCCACCACTCTGCCTGTTTCCACAGGTGTCCCCTAGGGCTCCATCTTGGGCCCCCTCCTATTCTCCTTAATTGTAAACTCCCTTCCTTCAGACTGTCTTAGCAGTTACTCACTCCTCTATGCTGATGACCTCACGCTCTTCTTTAGTGGTAAGTAACCCTGCCCACATCTCCAGAGCCCTCTCACTAAACTATGCTGGTGCCCACAGATAGGTCTCTGACAACCTCCTCCTGGTCAACGCCAAGAAAACAAAATCCATGTTGTTCGGGTCCAAGCCCTTCCTAGCTAAATACAAATCAGGCTCCCCACTAAGCATCACATCACCTGATGGCCATACCCTGGAAGATATCAAGCACTTCAAAGACCTAGGAGTCATGCTAGATCCGGCCTCTCTTTTTCTGAGCACATAAATTCCTTAGTCCTAAGGTTCCACCAAAAGCTTGGAGCTGCCTACAGATTCCGGCAATACCTCACCCCGGAGGCCCACCTGGCCATCACTCAGGGTAATCTTCTACCTATGCTGGACTTTTGCTCCTCCATTTACTCCAGGACTTCCACAACACTCAGGGCCAAACTCTCCACAGCCTACAACAGTGCCTATCGGTTTACCTTGTTGGCCCATTTTGCCACACACCACTGTGTCCTTTACAAATCCCAGGGATGGTTCCCACCACAAGGCCACTTCAACCTCACCCTGTACTGCCTGGTTGACTCCGCCATCTGTATTGGCCAGAAGTTTCCCCTTGCATCCCTCCTCACCATCCGCACCTCACACCACAGCCTCCGCTCAACTAGCATCCCACCTCTGAACATTCCCAGGGTTTCCACAAATATGGGCTGTAGAGCACTGTCTGTTGCTGTCTCCGCATTATGGAACAAACTGCCCGATGAACTGCTCACTACCAATACCTACTGCCAGTTTAAAACCCGCCTCAAGGACTGGCTCCTGAAGGCACCGACCTGCCACTGTTTTGCTGCATATCCCCCTGCACCTGCATGCTCTCTTCCCTTGGCTGTCATCTCCCCACTCCCCTCTTACTATATTCCTCCTTCCCCTCCTTCTCACCCCCCCAACCTCTCACTAACCTAGCCATTGGTGTATCCTAATGCAATCGGTTAGTCTCTTGCCTGCTCTCTGTCTCCTCCTACCACTTCTCCTTAGCTTAGTTGGATTTTTGCACCATTATCTCCTTTATACATTGTTCTTTTCTGCTTCCTATTATTGTGCCTCTTAGGGTTACCATTTGTATATTCAGTTGCACTACTGTAACTTTTAATTCAATGTGTTCACTGTTCTTCTGTACTTGTTTGATGTAATAGTTTAACTCTGTGCCACAGTATGTGGCCCAGGTCGTGCCTGAAAATGGTCCCTGGGACCAGTGTACCTAGCCGGTTACCAAAGTCATAAATAAATAAAAAAATAAAGTGTTACAAGTGTTTCATAGTTCTTTGGGCTCCAGCGAGAGACTTAGGCCTGCATCACCATCCAGTGAGGTACCCACCGCATCAAGGACATTTAAGGGTGCACCCTAAGGTAGGAGGCAAAGGGACAGTGTGGGGCAGGCAAAGCAATTACAAAAAGTTGTGTTGTTTACTACCTCCCCCCCCAAAAATAAACTACAATATTGTTTGCATGTTAATTCTTGTGGCTGTAAATTTTTGGGCTCCATTTACTGTGTATGGGGGGATTGTTAGTGTGTGGGGAAGTGTACTAGGGGTGAAATACTGTTATTTCCTGGGGGTCATAATCTTCATGTTGTCCACAGGTATTCCCCACCACTGCTCCAGGTGGAGGCAATGTGCCAATTTACCATACAGTTACAGAATCCAGGCTGGGCCCCTCGAACATGTGTTCTTTGTGGAACCGAGGGCCTCGGAAAAGCCAAGTTGAGTCAAAGGGCTGTCACAATACCTGTCTTTAACCTTTGTTCCTTTCAGTGATGAAATGAATGCCTGCTGTAGCGCTCACCATAAAGTTATCTTGTTTCAAGGGGCGAGTGACTAGTCAGATTTCAGAGCGGCAAAAGCAGCTGCATAAAACCGTACATTTCATCTTTGTAATGTTGCTAATATTTACTGGGGTAGTGTGTCCTCTCATCCTAACATCCTGTAGTACCAGTGACAAGACACACAATCTGGGATGGGGGGGGGTTCTCTTTGTTGAGTTTGAATGGGTTGGGATGGTAGGATGGTTGGGTGGGGCGTGGGGGAAGTAATTATTAAGGGAAACTGTAATGCTGATAGGTACAGAATAGATGTTATCATTATCACTATGCGGGTCAACTATCTTGGTGTTAAGCCTGAAAGCTGCATGTGCTTGGCTTCACAGGAGTACTAATCAAGATAATGGCTAATCAAATTACTAAAACAACCAGGAACATTGATGGTCTCAACAGTGTTGTGAAACAGAAAAAGGTACAGGGAAGGATAAAGAAAATGAAATCTAATATTGTGATGTTAGAGGAGACCCACATGGGTCTGAGAGAATTTGAAATAAAGAGTGTTCCCTGGTGGGCATATGGGCAGCTTCCTGCTTCAGCACAAAAGCAAGAGGGGGAGCTATCTGGATTCCCAGGGATTTTGAGGGTTATCTGGTTGGCAGTTGTGCTCACCCCAGTGGAAGATACTCTCTTGCTCAGTTGGAACTCCAGAATGGAGAAACTATCTCCATTGGGTCTATATATGTCCCAGCATTGAAGATGCAAGTTTTTATTGGAAGCTTTCCTTGGATACGGCACAGTTTAAGGGACCCTGGATCTTGGGGGGAGACTTTAATTGTGACACTACTCTTGCAGGTCCAATCTAGAACCAGTTCCTGTCTCCCAAAATGCCAAGACCCTGGGTTAGGTCCAGTCTGACTTCTTTCTTAAAGAAATCTTGAGGCACAATAAACCTGCAGGAAGGGAGTACAGTTTCTTCTCCCATTCCCATCAATCCTATGCCTGCCTATACAGGTTCTTAATCTCCTCCTCATTAGCTCTAGATGTTAAACAGATAGAATATGAACCCACGTTAGTGTCAGACCATGCACCATTCATATTGCAGGCACGGGGTCATAATGCTGTGGATGAAACCGCGCAATGAAACATCACACACAGACAACAGCGTGTGGCAACACAGCAGCAGTACATAATGCCAACCGCACAAAATTGCCACACATCCTAAGAATCATTTTGTTTTTGTGGGGGGCTTTGCCCCCCACATCACCCCCCAGAATAATTATAATCATCTCCAAGAGGGTGTGGACCGAGAGGCAAGTTAACATTCACATTGTGGCACTTTCTCATGGCTATACAGATGGGAGTAAAATAAAATTTCCCTCAAGTAGGGTTTCGAACCCTGGTCTCCTCTCCTATTGCTGGATCAAGCGCCTTGTCCACTTCATCATGGGAGCAGCTAGCTCAAGCACTTGACCAGCAGTGTTCAAAACCCTATTCCCCACTTCTGTCTTTCATTTCACAGCGACAGGGGTAGTGATATTTTCGTATCGCTCTAATACCCCTGTCGCTGTACTTCTATACTCACTTAAGACAGTGTGATTCTCCATGCATGGTTTTATCCACACTATAATGATCCAGTACCCATATGGAAAGTGCAGGTGGGAGTGCAGTGTCATCCCTGGAAGCCCTGGCAGCTGAACTCTATACTATTAAAAGACAAGGCCTACTTCGAATAGATTGCTGTGGCTATCTCTTAACATCTGGTCAGCAGTGTAAGTGAGGCCACATCCCATTCTATCTGGTGGGAAGCCCTGAAGGCTTTAATTAGGGGACAGATTATATCTTATGCCACCCGTAAAAGAAAAATTGAAAAAGTGGACATTATAAGATGGAAAATTAAAATATAAGCATGTGAAACAGCCCATATGTTCTGACCTTCTCCATCATTAGATCATTTGATACAGAAAATTATATGGCTCTATAAGTTACTCACTAATGTGCAGCTGGAGATACCATAATATTAGGGCACATTGGTCCATATTTTGATGGAGACAAGGAGGCAAACTCCTCTTATGGCAACTTAAAAAGAAAGAAGTAGACCGCACTGTCAAATAAATTAAATCAAACTGTTGGGGAGTGGGGGACCTTACCACAAAGAAGGAAGCAATTGGAGAGGCCTTTTCACAATTTTGTAATAAACTATACTCATCTGAGGTGTCCTCCATGCTCACCCAAATACAAGCATTCCTACAAAGAGCACAACTCTCACAAGTTCCCCCTGAAACAGCTCAACAGTTTAGTCAACCACATGATAATGAAGAAACTGTGAAGGCTATTAAAAACTTGAAAGGAGGAACCCTGGGGTCTGATGGGCTTCCCATAGACTTCTTTAAGAAGCTCTCCACTTCCACGCAGCCCTGATCAATATCTAATTTATACAAATAGTTGGTCACTATCGCCGAAATGCCCTTTAGGCCGAATGCTACTTACTGGTAGCTAGCCGCCAATTTGTCGTATGACTTGGCTCGGTGGGAATCAATATGGTCTAATAACTATAAATTCATCAAACAGGATAGGCTCCAGCTTGTTAGGTTTAATCTTCTTCACAATTTATATATCACTCAGGTAAAGCGGCATATCATGGAGAAACAGAATCCATCAGTATGCCAGAGATACCACCAAGATTTGGGCTCTCTCATCCATATGATTTGGGATTGCCCTTTAATTCAAAGTTTCTGGCATCAGTTAAAAGATTTTTGTGACCCACTATTTGGAGAGAATAATTACTTTACCGTTGAGATTTGTGTTCTTGGTCACCTCTCAGCAATTATCTCCAATAAATTTAAATACTATTTGGCATTAATATCGGCTGTGGCACTGCTCCTTATAATGAGGTACTGGGTAAAAGATACTCCACCACCTTTTTGGGAGTAGATACAAGAACTTTATGTTGCTATTAATGCAGAATGGCGCAATTGCTATTCAATACCATACTCTTGGATCCTTCAGTAAGAGATGGGAACAATTCACATCCTTCTTAGCCGAGAGGTGGGAAGTTTTGCAGTAGGACTAGTGCTTCAGCTCTCCTTGATGTTTCAGAGGGACATTAAAAAAGTAAGGTTATATTATATGGATTATATGGATTGTATTACTCTGAAAAGAGACTATTTTCAAAGTCATGAGGTCCTGAATGGTATTTGATGGGTATAGGGACGGTGGGTTGTGAGGGTGGTCTGTTCAGTCTATTAATTTAGTAATATGGACCAAGGTAAGCAGGGGAGGAGATGTTGGGGGGGGAGGAGGAGGAGGGCGGGAAGAGGAGTAGTTTCAAAGGCATTTGTTATGGTCATCTTAACTGTATGTGTATTGTATGTACTTTAAATCTGTTTTTTCAATGAAGTACAGTATATTAAATTGCAAAAAAAAAGAAGAAGCTCTCCACTATCTTGCTAGATCCCCCTTCACAACATGATCCAGGAGAGTTTAGTTCATGGGACTTTACCCCCCTCCATGCGATTTACCACAATCACAGTTCTTCCAAAGCTGGGCAAGGACCCTGCTCTCTGTTCCTCTTATTGTCTCATTTACCTTCTCACCTTGGAATACAAAATACCGGCCTGGGTTATTGCAGCCCTCCTTGAACCATTGCTCCCTCAAATCACACATCCTGACCAAAGTGGATTTGTAAGGGGAC
Organism: Neoceratodus forsteri; assembly: GCA_016271365.2. Lineage (NCBI taxonomy): Eukaryota > Metazoa > Chordata > Ceratodontiformes > Ceratodontidae > Neoceratodus > Neoceratodus forsteri. The sequence goes on along the minus strand of CM057453.1, from coordinate 415,779,802 downwards.
AGCAAGGGAAACACAATATTCCTCGAACTCTGAATGTTATTCACCACTGGGAGCAGAAACCAAAGTCCCATAATGCAGTGGTCCTTGCCCAAAATGTCGAAAACACTTTGACTGCATGGTGTGGGTTACATGTTTGCCACATTACAAGCTTTTGGACTTGGTCTGGGTATCCTGAGTTGGATCCAAGCCATGTATAAGATCTACACTTCCCAACTACTGGTTGGTATACCCCTCCAACAGTGATATTTTTACAGTGACCGACACCACAGCGACTACAGCATCAGGTCGCTGCTGTGTCGGGGCTGTACCCAGGCACCGTATTCTGGGGGTCTTGCACCACCTTCCCTAATCAGCTCTGACTTGGAGTTGATTGTATTTAGTGAGGGGGGTGCAGGGGACACAGCCCCCTGCATGGGGGGTTCAGGTGGCGAAGCCCCCTGAAAACATGTTAGAATGCAAGAAACCATATGCCGACCACAAATGTGTTCGACATGATGGTTTCACTGTACGGTCGTTTGACAAAAAATTGGTTGACAACCGGTCATAGATCCCTACTGGTCAATGGTTTCCTTATTCTCTCCTTCAGCTTGTCCAGGGGAACCAAACAGGGATGTCGCCTCTCTCCACTGCTTTATGTCATGTCCCTTGAATCCCTTGAAGCAGCTATAAGGAACCATCAGGGAATACAGGGCTATGGGAACAAGGGTAAACACAAAGTGGCACTCTTTGAAGATGATTTACTAGTCTACCTGAAGAATCCTACCATGGGGCTCCCCAATGCAGAAGCTTTGTTAACAGAATATAGCTTTCTTTCTGGTCATAAAATCAACTGGAACAAAAGTGAAATCATGCTGGTGAGGGAGCTGTGTAGGGACCCTTTGCCAGGGAACCCTCTTGGGGTGCAAGTGGTAGACTGAATTAAATATTGGGAGTCCATATCTCTGTAAGGCTGCACCACCTAGTGCATATGAACTGCAGATTACTTATCTTCAGCCTCTCCGAGGACTGTGATAGATAGAAATACCTACCTTTGACATTACTTGGTAGGATGAGCACAATAAAAATGAATGCCCTCCCACAATGCCTATATTTATTCCAGTCTCCCTGTCCACACTCGTGATAACATTTTTAAACAATTGGATATTATTATCCATCGGTTCTTGTGGAGAGGGAAAATGCACAGATATTTATTTATTTGCTTTTGTTGACTGGTTAAGTCACACTAGACAGCCAAGTGCCTATTTTCAGGTGCGAACCGGGAGGGTTACAAGCTTGGATAACAGGTACAGTGACAGTTTGGAATTGAACACAAAGAGTATTACATGTCATATAGTGAGAAAAGGCAACCAGTAAAAAAAGACACCCGCCCGGGGAAGGTTACAGACGGTCCGGGAGAGTTAAGATAGAGCATATACATATAGTGAGCGAGTCAGATTTACATACAGTGGTGTTGCAGGTACTAACAAAAATAGCATTACATTATCCTAAATCTAGTCCAGTGACCAGGAGAGTAAGTGCAGTGGGCCTGGAGTGCACAACCCCCCGTGAGAGGATAGTTCAAGGGGCTACGGGGCACAAGGACAGATGGAGGAGCCCTTCAGGAATGCCCATAGTGACGTTTTGAACCCTGGGTGGGAGGGGGTGGATCAAGTAAGGGCAGGGAACGAGTTCCATAGTTTGGGGGCATAGTTGGCAAATTCTCAATCGCCCGCAAGGGTACGTGTTCTAGGAACCACGCAATTTAGTGCCGCCCTTGATCTAAGGTGGTGGGAAGAGTGTTGCCAGGGAAGAAGGACAGGGTGAGGGTAGAGGGGGTGGTTGTTCTAACAATGTTGTCGATGAAGTTCCCTACTACGAAGGTGCAATGCTTCTCAGGGGGGAGCCACTCAAGGCGAGTATAAAGGTCACAGCAGTGTGTCAGGGGAGGGGCGGAGAGTGCGAAGCGGCAGATGCTGTTGTAGGCCATATCCCATTCGAGAAGTTGGATTTTGGCATGGGACGAAGGCCACTAGCCCATAACAGAGGGAGGGAAGGAGAACACCCCTGACTAGGGCCAACTGAGCGGCCGGGGTGAGGCAGTTTTTGGCTCTGTATGCAAGTCCGAGTTTGACATTCATAGCCTTGCAGATGTTCCTGTTGTGCAGGGGAAGGTCCAGCTGGGGGTCAAGGGTAACGCCAAGGTACTTGACAGCAGCAGCTATCTGCACGGGCAGGCCGTCAGCCCCGTGGATTAGAAGGGGGGCAGGGCAGGATTTTGTTCTATTCAGGGACCCGAAGAGCATAGCCTGGGTTTTTTTGAGGTTGATGACAAGCTTATGCTCGCACAGCCAGGCTTGTATCTGCTTGAAGTCAGAGTTTAGTTGGGAATTGATGGTGCTGATGTCTTGGGGGCTATCCAATATGATGAGGTCATTGGCATACAGGGTTGCAAGCTCATGAGTTACGATAGATGGTAATTCGTTGATGAAAAGGGAGAAGAGCGTCGGGCCGAGGACAGACCCCTGGGGGACGCCACATTGGACAGTGGTGAGGTTGGAGATGGTCCTGTTGAAGTTTGTCTATTGCTTCCTACCAGTGAGGTAATTGTGGAACCAGTCATGAGCAGGGTTTGAGAGTCCAAGGGAGAGCAATGTGGCACTGAGGAGGGAGTGATCTACCCTGTCAAAGGCCTTGGATAAGTCCACGAAAATTGCACCAGTGAGGTTGCCCTGGTCGGTTGCAGTTCTGATCTGCAAGGTGACTACAGCGAGGGCGTAGCTGTGCTGTGCCCCTTCCTAAACCAGTGTTGGGCCGGGGAGAGGAGATTGTACTCCTGTAGGTACTCAGTTAACTGAGAGGCCACTGCCTTCTCTAGGTGTTTTGATGCGGCCGAGAGAATAGCAATCGGCCGATAGTTCAGGGGATCTTTAGGGTTTCCTTGTTTGAGGACAGGGGGTGATCTTAGCCATTTTCCAGATATCAGGGATGACACCGGTGGTGAGAGAGGCATTAAAGATATGTGTCATTGGCCAGGCTAGGAGGTGGGCACAAAACCTTAGCAGTTTTGGCTCGAGGTTATCGTGCCCTGGGCCGGTTTGGGGGAAGAGGCTAGTGAGCAGCCTCTGGGTCTATGTGATAGACACCTGCTGTAGAAAGAAGGAGGGTCTGGTGCAGGTCCGGGTAGAGCAGAATTGGGGGTGTATGTTACAGGTGGATTAGAGTTTGAGGGGTTCGGAGTGGTGGGGGCAGGAGGAAGGGGGGTGGCCTGTTTGGAGAACATAGTGTTAAAGGTGTTAGTGATTGTGTGGGGGCTATTGCAGCTGACCCCATCAATAGTAGAGAGGAAAGGGAGTTAAAGTGCCTTCCAGGCACAGCTTGGAAGGAGGGGGAGCTCATTCAGAGTATTGCTGAAGCTGTGCAAAGAAGGGAAGGGCTGGAGGTCATTATCCACCTGGGGACACATGACCTATCCAAGGATAAGGCAAGCTTGGAGCAGATGAAGGAGGACTTTACAGTGTTGGGAGGGTGCCTGGGGAAGGCAGCAAGCTACATGACATTTTTACAGGTGCTGCCAGTCCACTGTGGGGGGAAGAGAGGAATCTCTGAATTAGTAACATCAACACATGGTTGAAAGGCTGGTGCAACGAGAAGGGGTGTGGCTTCATTGGGGACTGTGGACCCACCTGGAGTGATGTAGCCATGTACAGTGGGGATGGACTGCATCTGTCCAGCAAGGGGAAGGCAGCCCTCAATGGACAGTTTAAATGCTTTGCTGATGAGTATTTAAACTAGCCTGGGGAAGGGGAACAGGAGCAGGGATACTCAAGCCTCTTTCTCCTCCATTGTTCTGCTGTCTCTACCATCTGGGGGGGAGGAGGAGGAGGAAGAGGAGTTCATATCAAGATCATTGGGGTCAGGCAGAAAGGGAGTAGGAAAGGAATCGGGAACACAAGAGAAAAATATCAGGAAAGGGGGGAAGATGCAGGGGACCAAAAACAGGAAGAGAGAGAGGTCAGGCAGTAAAACTTGGAAGGTCATGGTGACAAAAGCAGGCAGCCTGGGAAATGAAGTCTCAGATATGGAGGCCTTAATAACTGAAGCAGACCTGGACATAGTAGCAATAACTGAAACCTGGTACACAGCTAACCATGAATGGGAAACAAATGTACCAGGATATGTTCTATTCAGAAGGGATTGGGAGGGCAAAAAGGGAGGGGTAGTAGCCCTGTATGTCAGACAGGGTATAATGGCAACACAGTTACAGGGTAGGCAGGGGTAGGCCGAGGCACTGTGGGTCACCCTTCAACCTGGAAATGGCACAGCAATATACACAGGGGTGATATACAGGCCTCCAGGACAGTGAGAGGAAAACTGGACAGGGATCCAGTGGAGGAAATACACGAGATGGCAATAAAAGGTGAAATTCTACTGATGGGGGATTTCAATATGCCAGACATGGATTGAAACACCAGTGTAGCTGCTTCAGCCAGAAGCAGAGGCATCCTAGATTCACTCCAGGATGCTGGACTCAGGCAGCTTGTGCTTGATCCCATCAGAGACAGGGCAATTCTAGATCTAGTAATGACCAACAGGGATCGAATCACAGATGTCCAGGTAGAAGGGCAACTCGGATCTGGTGATCACAACACTGTGTGGTTCAGCACAGGGACAGAGACTTACTCAAGTCCTACTAGGACAAAGGTTTTAGATTTCAAAAATGCGGACTTTGCTGAAATGGGATGGGTTATCAAAAGAGCCCTGGAGAGAATAGGGGCAGGAGGGGGAGTGAAAAATAGTGGGAGCATCTAAAGGAAGCCTTACTGGAAGTAATAAACCAATGCATCAGATTGGTATCCAAAGGCAAGAGAAGGAGAAAGCCACTGTGGTTCTCGAGAGAGGTGACGGAAAAGGTCAGGGCAAAAAGGAAAGGGTTCAGGAAATATAGGGAGACTCAAATGGAGGAGGACAGGGAGAAGTATCTAGAATATCTAAGGGAAGTAGGAAAGGCAGTACAGAGAGCAAAGGCACGGACTCAGGAAGGTTATCACAGTCAGTTAAGAAAGGGGGAAGACATTCTTCAGGTACAACAGTGAAAGAAGGAAAAACAAGGGAGGGATTGCTAGGCTCAAGGGAGAGGGAGGGGAATGCAAGGAGGGTGACATGGAAAAGGCAGAATTACTGAATAAATATTTTCTGTTCAGTATTCACAGAAGAGAGGGAGGGACAGGGGCCACTGCAGTACAGCAGTTGCCAAGGGGATGAAGAAGTGGACAGTAGTCCATTCACAGGAGAAAGAGTCCTACAGGAGCTCACTAAATTGAAGGTGGACAAAATGATAGGACCAGATGGCATACACCCAAGGATATTAAGAGAACTGTGAAGGGAGATAGCATAACTTCTGGCAGGAATGTTCACCGAGTCATTCAGCACAGGGGTGGCACCAGATGATTGGAGGAGGGCACAGGTCGTACCGCTGCACAAATCCGGCAACAGGGGGGAGGAGGAGGGGAACTATAGGCCGGTCAGCCTCACCTCAGTAGTAGGGAAGATCATGGAGACATTGCTTAAAGAAAGGATTGTGGGGCATCTGGAAGCCATCGGAGAACAGGACCATAGGCAACATGGATTCACAGTGGGGAGGTCATGTCAGACAAATCTGGTTGATTTCTTTGACTGGGTGACAAAGGAAGTAAATCAGGTGGGGCAGTGGACGTTGCCTACCTTGATTTAAGCAAAGCCTTTGATACCGTCCGACATAGGAGGCTGATAAACAAGCTGGGTAGGCTGCGCGTGGGTGACAGGGTGGTAAACTGGGTTAGAAACTGTCTAACAGACAGGAGACAGAGGGTGGTGGTAAATGGGGTGCAGTCTGGGGATGGGGGATAACCAGTGGGGTGCCTCAGGGATCGGTCCTGGGGCCAGTTCTGCTCAATGTCTTCATTAGATACATTGCAGAAGTGCTGGAGGGGAAGGTCTGCCTGTTTGCAGATGGCACCAAAATCTGTAACAGAGTGGATACCCCAGAGGGTGTAGAGAAAATGAGGAGGGACCTGGGGAAGCTTGAAAAATGGTCTGTGGACTGGCAAATGAAGTTTAATTCAAAGAAGTGCTAAATTATTCACCTGGGACACAGGAGCCCTGGCGAAATCTACAGGATGGGGATGGGAGTTGCTGACAGTGCAAAGTAGGAAAGGGACGGGGGGTTATTTCAGATGACCTGAAAATGTCAAAGCAGAATACTAAGGCAGCTGGGAGGGCCAATGGCATGTTGGGGTGCATAGGCAGGGATATCACCAGCAGAAGGAGAGAGGTAATGATGCCATTACATAAAACCATGGGCAGGCCTCACATGGAGTACTGTGTGCAGTTCTGGAGGCCGCACCTTCATAAGAAGATTAACAGGCTGGACACAGTCCAGAGAAGGGCAACTAAGATGGTACAGGGCTTGCAACACAAGACTTATGAGGAGAGATTAAGGGACCTCAATATGTACTCGATAGAAGAGAGGAAGGAAAGAGGGAACATGATAGAAACATTCAAGTACCTAAAGGGTATAAACAAGGTACAGGGGGGGAAACATTTTCCATTACAGGAGGAGCACAGGAATGAGGGGGCATAACATGAAATTGGAAGGTGGGAGATTAAGAGGGAACATGAGGAAATTCTTCTTCACAGAGAGGGTGGTGGACACATGGAATGCTCTGCCTCAGGAGGTGGTGGAAGTGAGCACAGTGGATGGATTCGAGCATGCTTGGGACAGGCATAGGGGAACCATAGAGGTACAGCTGCAGGTGGGTCGGAAGCAGTAAACCAGTACAAGGGCTTACAGGCAGACTAGATGGGTCAGGCCATCCTTATCTGCCAACAATTTCTATGTTTCTATGACTTCTGAGGAGGGCAGAAAAAAGGACTCTGTACCATAATGCAACAATATGAGGTAGACAGACTTCTCTCCTTTGAAGAACTCAAACCGGTATGGAGATTTGGCCCCGAGAATCTTTTTGTATACCCCCTATATGTAGAGGTTATCCAGTTTATAGATTGCCCCATTACGTGGGCCTAGTATTGCCCCTCTGCAGGAATAACTATTTAAGCCCCAACCAACCTCTAACACCTCTCAGTCTACTATAGGCTTCTTCTAGGGGGTTCTCCATCTCCCTGGCAACACATTATATGCAAATGGGAAGAAGATTTGGAGGTCACAAATATCCTGTAATATGGAGAGAAGCCATCAAACATCTCAGTAACTACTCTCAGAATAGGCTGAGGCAGATTCAACTTATCTTCTTGTATATGACCTGTATCCCTCCCTTAAAAAGCACTAATTAAATGAAGACAAACCCAAAGATTGTCCTAAATGTGGAGTTGAGGATGATACATTTTTGCACGATTCCTCTTTTCCCCGAGATCACTAGATTCTGGACCGAAATTCATTAGACTTATGAACACAGTCCTAGGCATCCACAACCCCCCACCACCATCACAACCACCAAGCTCTCCCCTAGAATTTGTCCTGGGAGCAGATTCAAATAGAAGCTCTTTCAAGGGTGCTCTCCTTCTCTGATCTCTTGCTTTGGTCAATGTAAGGAAAACTGTCCCAGTGCTGGATATCTGAGAATTCCCACAACCACACAACAATGGGTTCATAATCTTCAATGTTGTCTAAAAGTTGAAAGATTGCCCAGTATTGGATATACGAACATACGAAATTTGCCAGCAGATAAAGGCCTAGAGGTCTATCAAGTCTGCTCGAATGTGCAGCTAGCACCCCTTATTCTGCAGCTGCCCCTCCCTTCCATCCTTCCCCTTCATTAACCCTCCCCCTTGTCCTGTCCCATCCTCGTTTGAAGCAGTCCACTGTTCTACTGCATACCACTTCAGCAGGTAATGCATTCCACCCAGCCACCACCCTCTCTGTAAAAAAGTGTCTCCTCATCTCCCTCCTGAACCTTCCTCGCTCCAGTTTCATATCATGGCCCCTGGTGGCCCTCCCCTCCCTTACTTTGAACAGCCCCTCTGTACCCGTCTTGTTTATTCCTTTCATGTATTTAAAGGTTTCAATCATGTCACCCTGTCTCTCCTCTCCTCCAGTGAGTACATGTTCAACTCCTTCAACCTCCTCTCGTATGATAAGTCCCCCAGCCCCTTGATCATCTTTGTCGCTCTGCGCTGCACCCCCTCCAGTAACTTAATGTCCCTCTTCAGATACGGTTGCCAGTACTGCACTCAGTACTCCAGGTGTGGTCTAACTAATGACCTATACAGTGGCAGAATCACCTCCTCGAGGATATACCCCTTGCAATACAACCCAGCATTTTATTGGCCTTTGCAGCTGCCTTCCTACATTGTGCCGAGTTGTTCATTGACCCTGTAATGAGCACACCCAGATCCTTCTCCTCCTCTGTCTGGGCTAGCTGCACTCCCCCTAGCTGGTAACTCCTCCTTGGGTTCTTCATCCCAAAATGCAGCACCTTGCACTTTTTGGCATTAAAGCCAGTTGCCAGGTGTCTGACCAGGTTTCAAGCTTTGCCAGATCATCCTGCAACCCTGCCATCCCCAAGGTCATCCACCACCGCGCCTACCTTGGTATCATCAGCAAACAGACTGATCTTGCTCTTGATGTCCCATGATATGTCTGCAATGAATATCCCAAACAACACTGGTCCCAACACTGAGCCCTGTGGAACACCGCTCGCACTGCCCGCCCGGTGTGAGAGCTCCCACCACCACCACCCTCTGTTGTCTTCCTGCAGCCAGTTTCCTACCCATCTCACCTGCTTTGCACCGCCCTGTGCCTCTAACTTCCTTCCCAGCCTTTCATGTGGCACTGAGTCGAATGCCTTACTGAAGTCCAGATACAGGACATCCACTGCATGGCCCCTGTCCAGTTGCCTAGTTACCCAGTCATAGAACTCGACCAGGTTGGTTTGGCAGGATCTGCCATGTGCAAACCATGCTGTCTGCTGTCTTGTAGTCCTTTGGCCTGTGGGAGGCCACCAGCCTCTCCTTCAGGATAGTCTCCATTAGCTTACCCATGATGGATGTGAGGATCACTGGTCTGTAGTTTCCGGTTCATCCCTTGGGGCCCTCTTGTGGGCCGGGCACCACATGAGCCATCCTTCAGTCCTGAGGTACACACCCAGATGTAGTGAGGCATTAAATAGGTCTGCCAAAGGTTCTGCAAGGACCTCTGCCAGCTCCTTCAGTACCCTGGGGTGGATGCCATCTGGGTCTGGCACCTTGTCCACCCTCAGTGCCTTCAAACCCTCTTGAACTCTGCTCTCCATGATTTCCCCATCTGTCACCACTTCCCCCCTTGCTTCTGCCATTTCTCCCACCTTGGGTGTCACCCCTCTCTTCTCTTTAGTAAATACTGAGCAGAAGTACTCATTTAATGCTTCGCCTTATCGCACCCTGCTCCACCCAACCTCCTCCTTCCTAATCCTTACTATGTAGTCCTTACAGCTCCTTTTCTCCCTGATGTACTTAAAGAAGTCCTTCTCCCCCTTCTTAATGCCTTGTGCCAGCCTGAGTTCCTTAGATGCTTTGGCTCCCCTTGCTGCCCTTGTCACCTCCTTCGATTCTGTCAAGTACTCCTCCCTGTCCTCCCCCCTCCCTGTTTTCTTGTACTTCCTAAAGGCAGCTCTTTTCCTCCTTACCTTTTCCATTACCTCCTTGCTCAATCAGATCAGTTTCTTAGCCCTAGCCTTCTTGCTCTGGGCTTTGCAGCAGGTTTTGGTTGCCTCCACTATCCCCAGCTTTATGAGCTCCCACCTCTGGTTAGTGCCCATACTAGATTGAATTCTGGCCAGGTACCCTTTTACCACTTCCCCCATCCTCCCAAAGTCGGCCCTCCTGAAGTCCAGCACTATTGTGCCAGATTCCACTCCTTCCTTGCCCATACCCAATGTGAGCCATACTGAGTGGTGGTCACTCCCTGACAGCGGTTCCTCCACTGTAAGTTCTCTCACAAAGTCCCATTTGCCAGCACAAGGTCAAGGGTATTTCCTAACTTGGTTGGTTCACTGACCATTTGCAGCAGGAAGCTGTCCTGGAAGGCATCCAGCAGTACCTGCTCCCTTCTGTTCCTGATTGTTGAGGTGCTCCAGTCCACTCCTGGCATGTTGAAGTCCCCCACAATCACCACACTACCCTTCTCGCAGGTCCTCCTGATCTGTCCCGCTAGTTCCCTGTCTAACTCCTCTGTCTGAGATGGTGGCCTGTACACCACTCCCATTCTAAGAATCCTATTCTTGGAATCCTGGATTTGCATCCAAAGTGACTCCAGTACTACCCTCATCCCTTCCTCCCTTACACTTCAGTCCTTCCTTCACATATAGAGCCACCCCTCCTTTCCCAATCCTCTGTCCCTAGAAATAATCTGTGCCCTGGTACAGACAGGTCCCAGTCATTGTATTGGGTGGCCCATGTTTCCGTGATGACTGCAATGTCCACCTCTCCCTCTGCCATGAGAACCTGTAACTCTGCAGTTTTCCTCCCAAGGCTCCTAGCATTGAGGGTAACCACCTTCCACCCTTTTCCCCCCTCCCATCCTGCCCTCCTTTCCTAGCATCACCAACAGTACTTGCCATTTGTCCTTTGTCACTGTTATGGGGTAAGCTCATATGGTTTTCAACCTGTGGTCTCTGCATATCTCTTCCCCAACTGCCACCCCACTCCTAGTTTAAATTCCCAACTTCCTCTATGTATTCCTCCATCCTCTGTTTCAACACTTTCTTTCCCTCCTCACTCAAGTGTAGTCTGTCCTTGGCATAGAGACTACTGTCCTCCCAGGTCCCTCCCACCCCCAACAGCCCATGCCCTTTAGCACAACACCAGGTTCTTAGCCATCCGTAAAATCCTCTATTCTCAGCTTTCTTGTTGTGCTTGCCTTTGGCACAGGAAGTATCTCTGAAAAAGTTACTGATCTTCCTGCCCCCTCACATAACTGTGCTAGTTCCTCAAACCTCCTCTGGACTGTATGTACTGTCTTGTCAGCCAGGTCATTTGTCCCAAGATGTATAATTAAATGAGGCTTGTCCCTACCCTTCTAGCATATTTCAGAACAGACTGTCCCACCCTTTCCGCTGTCATTCCTGGCATGGCCTCCACCCAAATGCGACTATGCCTCTCCCCCTTGCTACCCCACCTAACTCCTCTTAGTATTGAGTCCCCCAGCACTAAGATTCCACCCCTCTTACTCCCTGCTTGCTTCCATTCATCTCCCTCTCTCATTTTCAGCTCCTCTTCTTCATCCTGCACATTATTTCCCCCTTTTACCCCTGTTGCAATTCTCCCAGCAGAACTTCCCCCCGCTCCAGTTTGGTCCAGGCATTTATCAATTACTGCTCTAATTTCATCATTTCACTCCTTCACCTTCTTCCTCTCTAGCAGTGCACAACTATTTTCTGAAGGTCCTTCACAAATGCCCGCACCCTCTCTCTTCATAGTAACTTGTTCTCTCCTTTCCATTCCATGACTTTTGCCACTTCTTCGCCTCCCCTCACAAGTCCCTATCTCCTCCTCCTTCCATTTGTCTTTTGTCTCCTGACCTGGTTTCCCCGGCAATTGTTCTTCCTGGCCTGGGCCCCTTTGTCTCTGCTTCCCTTCTTCTGACCCTCTCCTCACCACTGTTGGGTTAAATCGCCTTCCCTCATCTCCCCTTCTTCCTCCCTCCAGTATTGGGCTAAACCCACCCCCAATCTGCCTTGCCTGTCTTAGTTCCTCCTGCAGACCCTCAATCTCCTTTCTAAGTTTTTCTATGTGGTTGCGCACTAAACATCCTCCCACACTCCAGGCAATTTTTAGAAAGATTGGTGCACCGCAGTTGTTGCAGTCTACCACCCTACCCATTGCTGTCGTTGCCCTAGCGACCCCCACCCCTTCCAGATGCAGGATACCAAACACTCCCCAAGTCTCCCTCTCCCTCCTCTATCAGTGCAAAACATTTTCTTTATTTCCCTTACCTCCTTTGTTGCACACGTTTAGATATATTGAGCAACTGCTTTTTATATTCCTATCCTTCCTATCCACACTCAAAAACAGACTTTAAGTAGCCATTGCACAACCTTCTCCATCTCCTACTCCTCCTTTCCCCAATGCAATATCAATGTGAAGAAGTAATAATGAAAGCTTCTAGATTTGCATTTACTTCCCTTCCACTGAGAGAGCAGTCACCTCTTCACTTGCTGCTGTTCCTTTCCTGGATGTCTGCTTTTGCTATGACAGGTGCATATCCTTTGCCTGTTTGAGGAAGTGATGTCAGAACCCCTGGTATAAAGGAAATAATGGACCAAGGGTGGGACCAGCCCAAGTATGAGAATCCCCGAACCATATAGCAATTGATTCATAATCTTCAATATTCTCTAAAAGTTAAAAGAGCCCAATCAGTGGCCTCAGGTAATGTAAAGAGGCTTAATAGACTCTGGGGGAACTAGATATGGTTATATCAAACAATCTTTTTCCGACATGAACCCCTCTTATTATTAGTCTCTTGCGTCAACCAATCCATGACCTTCCAGGACCTGTGTGTAATATTTTTTTATTCTTTGTTTACCGGGTAAGTCCCACAAGTGCCTGTTTTCAAGGGCTTCCCGGGAGCACTGAGGAGGTTAAGTGACTTGCTCAGAGTCAAACAGATTGCAGATGGAGGTTGTGGGAATCAAACCCAGGTGTATCTACTGGATGTACCAAGCTGATTCACAGCTCGTTACTCTAACCTCTAGGTTATACTGCCATTATCCTTGTTGCTTTTATAAGAACCATAAAATACCCAATGTATTTGTACTTGCTCAGTGTAATTGTTGAACTCATTTAATTAATTCTGTACTAGTTTTCGTTCTGTACTTTTAAATTTAATAAAAGTATTTTACAAAAAAAGGGCTATCCACATGCGGTACCATAAAGCTATAACATTGTATAGAACTTTACTTCAGTTTCTTGGACATTGATGAAAACAATGTTTTTTGACACTTACTTTCTTGCTGTGTGCACATAATGATTTTGGACTAATCCACATAGCTGGGATAGAGTCAAAATTAGAATATCCCAGCTGTGGCACTACACTGGCCATTGTCCATCTACACCAGACTTCATCTTCAACCTCTTCCACCGTGTTCCACTAATGCAGAGCCATGCATTGGGGCAAGGGGTAGCAGGGGTGAGTGAAGCCTATAGTATAGCTTATGTGTGGCAGGTGATGTTGGCATGCCATGACTGGGGATTGCCACAGTGCCAAACACATATAACTGCTAAGCACTCTATCAGAGCTATAGGAATTTATAGTTTCCTTTGCTGATCTAAAGGTCACCACGTGCCCTTCATGCTAATTACTATGTTAGTTTCACATAGGCATTCAAAATAAATCTTCCCCCCCAAAAATGCATCCCAAAAATAAAGTGCAAGTACTACCATACTATACAAGGGCATTACTTCCCTACCTTAACTTTCTAAATTTGCATATTTCCTTTTTTTATTTGTTTGTAATTTTTTTTTTTTTTTTTTTTTTTTAAAGAATTTCTACCATGTAGTGCTAACAGCTTTGGGAGTTCTAGTTTCCTTGGCTGAGCTCAAGCCGGGGTGGGGAGCTCATTTTTTTTTTTTTTTATTTTGTCTTTTTTTTTTTTTTTTTATGTTGGTGCACTTGCGCAGCCAACATCATGGGACAGTGCAGCTTTGGAGGCACGGTCGCTGTTGGGCGAATGCAGGGCATGCACCAGTAGGTGCATCTTGCATTCCCCAATCAGCCTGCATGCCGGCATCACACCATGCATACATAATGTGGTGAGTACATCTAAGAAAAGGTCCACTGCAATCTGAGCAAAGCTCATCTGATGCAGCGGTCCTTTTCTTGCTGTGCTCGCTGCCATTATGTAGCATGGCAGCACACTGGCCGTCAAACTGCCAATTTTGAGGGTGCCCAATCCCCCTGTCAGCTGCCCCTGCCCCCTGTGAATGTGCCGACGGGGGAGCACACTCCCTGTCGGCATAAAGCATCCCCATTTGTGATATGCTGAGGGGGTGCCCTCCAACCCTTGGCCCTATCCCATCCTCCCTTTCTGTGTGCCAATGGGAGCCCACTCCCATTGGCAGAAATAACTCCAATTGTTTAATGCTGAGGGGTGCCCAACCCTCAGCTCTGCACCACCCAACCTTCTTTATGTGTCAACGGGGTGCCCAATCCCCCATTGGTTACAGACACCCCCCCAAACAGTTAGGTGGCACACTGGGAGCCCACCCAGCGTGCCAAATTCCCTGTAAAAAAAAAACTGTCCCACAATGTGTTTTTTTTCTTTTTAACCTGTAAAATGAAAATGGTCCCTCATAGTCTCCGTGCACCCTCCCCACCAGACCCACCATCTGCGCTCCCTGCATCCCCACACCTTCCCCTCACCCCATACTTACCTCCGGAATCCGACGCGATGATCTTCGGTGGACTGGGAACATGTCTGCACTCTTCAAAGTTGACCGCGAACTGAGGAAATGCCGGTAAGCTGTATAATGGAATAAATAGGGTTTTTTAACTTTGCTGCGTATCTCAGGCATTTTTGTGAATTTTGGCCTCAAATTTTCAACATGGAGGTTTTTGGGACCCTTTCTCATGAATTCTTGCACTGTTATGGCGTTATTTGGTCCACAAAGGTGATTTCGCAGTCACTGCATGGAATCACCTTTCGGGACTATGTAATGAAATGACAGTGCCACTGTTCATGAGGGGGACTCTCAAAAACCCTATGTTGCAAATTTGGTGGGAAAAATCCAAAACATGACTGTTTTATAGTGCGTGGCAACTACTGTATAGCTCATAGTTAGCAATTCATAATGTTTTCACAGATTCTCAACATTGGCATTTTACCACACCTTCTTATGAACTGTACAGCTGTCATTTTTCACGTCCTGGCCAAAATGTGTTTTCACTCTTCCGGCACAGAATAGCGCAGTCGTGGTGAGAAATTAGTGTTCAGGACACATTACAAAAATTACAGTGACATTGTTCATGAGCAGAGATCCTAAAATGCCTGTGTTGAAAATTTGGTGACAGTACTCCATAAAATGACTGTTTTACGAGAGTATGTAGCAATTGCGCAACACACTCTGGTACATTAGCGCATTCGCACTATTTTCATGCCAGATTCTCAACACTGGCATTTTACCACACCTTCTTGTGAACTGTACAGCTGTCATTTTTCACATCTTGTCCGAAATGCGTTTCCGCACTTTCGGCACACAATAGCTCATTCATTGTGCACAATCAGTGTTCGGGACATGTTATGAAAATAACAGTGACACTGTTCATGAGCAGAAGTCCTAAAATGCCTGTGTTGGAAATTTGGTGACAATACTCCATAACATGACTGTGTTACGAGTGTGCATTGCACAGTTTTCACACACCCTAGTACATTCACAAACTTCTAATATTCTCACTAAAGATTTTCTACAGTGCCATTGTTCTGCACCTCCTAATGAACAGTACAGCTGTCATTTTTCACATCCTGAGCAAAATCTGTTTTCGCAATTCCAGCGCAGAATAGCGTGGTCACTGTGGAAAGTCCGTGTTCGAGACACATGTTGAAAATAACACTGGCACTGTTCACTAGCAGATGCCCTAAAATGCCTATGTTGAAAATTTGGGAACGAAAGTCAATAAAATGAGTGTTTTATGAGCGTGTGTTGCACAGTTTGCACGCATGCTCATGACTTTGTGAATTTGTAATATTTTCACTCCAGCTGTTCATCATTGCCATTTTTCCATACATCCACATGAACACTGCAGCTGCCTGAAATGTGTTTTCGCACGTCAGGCACAGAATTGCACAGCCGCTGTGCGAAATCAGTTTTTGGGACAGTTTGAGGAAATAACAGTGACACTATTCATGAGCAGAGGTCCTAAGATGCCTATGTTGAAAATTTGGTGCCAAAACTCCATATAATGACTGTGTTGCAAGCGTGCATTGCGCAGTTTCCACGCACCATTGTAACTTTGTCAATCTGCAACATTTTCATGCCACATTTTCACCACTGGCATTTGTGCACATCTTCTTATCAACAGTCCAGCTGCCATTTTTTACAGCCTGCCCAAAATGTATTTCCCTGGATATGGCGCACAATGGCGTGCTCGTATGCGAAATCGCAACACGAGGACATTCAAAATCACAATACTATGCGGCTCTAGCTCCACCACTCCCACTGCCAATGCCAGAGCGACAACAGTCGGCATTGACAAATGCTTGTTTTGTTAACACATTGTGCTGTTAGGAGCTATAGGAATTCTTAGTTTCCTTGGCTGCACTGAAGCTCCCACTGTAGTCCCTACTCTTTTTTTATTTTCTGTAAGTTTTTTTTGTTAACATGTAGCACTAAGACTTACAGGAATTCTTAATTTCCTTGGATGAGGCTGAGCTGAAGGGCCCCTCCATAGTTCCTACTTTTTTTCATTTTTGTGTAAATATATTTCAGTTTCTCAATTTTTTTTTACATTTAGGGCTAAGCTTTACTGTAACAACTGCTGCCCAATGGAAGTATCATTTTGACATCCTCCCAGACTGCTGCCCACCCCATGCTGTCGAGGTAACAGTGACCATTGTCAGCCTTTGTCAGTGCTGTGCCAGTGGTTTAGGTGACTTCACAGGTTGATTTAAGCAGCATTGACTGTCTGTAAACATGTGAGGTTGAGGCTGGTTGCACTGAGGTAAGTGACATCTGCCACCCGCTCAAATTGAGCTTGCTGGTGATGACATGATATAATTTGTTGTACTATCTTCTGGAGGACATGAGATGTTCGGGTATGTCCAAATATTTTCACTACTGGTGAGTGCACTGCTAGGAGTGGTGGTGCTGAGCCAGACTGTGGTGCTGCCAGTGCCCATGGGAGTGTGAGGAAACTTGCCAGCAGGAGGTATAGAGTTACTTGATGACACCTGTTAGAATTTTAAACAATTGAATGGATAGGGGAAGTTGATGCATGGTAAATTCAGTTTCAGAAAGGCTAGGAATTCAATAATTTCTGGATCTAGCCTGGAACAATGTGATGAGGTGATGGGCCTGATTCTCAAAAGCCAACACAAGCTGCACCAAAGGAGGCTTGCACCAATTGCTGGTGCACCAGGGACCCTGCACCTGATTCTCTGTCAAGTAGGGTCTTAGTGGCAAAGTTCTGTGGCTTGTGACAACCTTGAAATGAGCCAAACAGTGGGTGCGTCTTGACAGATTGCTGCAAGTCATGGGCAGCCTTGCAGCAGTGAAACTAAGCATTCCCTGGTGGTCTAGTGGCCCTCCACCTGATCCCAGTATCATGAAAATATTGGTTTCCTGGTGGTCTAACAGACACCCCCGTCCCGATATATCCGAATATTAATATACCCATTGCCTTGTGGTCTAGCGGACCACTCCAGCCCCGATTCCCTGTTATGTAACAATAAAACATCCCTGGTGGTCTAATAGACCCCTTCCCACCAAGCTTCTATCCCCCATTATGTAAAAGTAAAACATCCCCGGTGGCTTAGGTGACCTCCCAAGTCCCGATCCCCCATTATGTAAAAGTTAAACATTCTTGGTGGTCTAGCAGACCCCTCCAAGCCCTGATCCTCCGTTATGTAATATTACAACTTCCCTGGTGGTCTAATTCACCCCCCCCACCCTGACAGGCAGTGCCTCACCAGCCTGCTCCCCCATCCCAAAACCAAGCCGGCGACTGGAACAGCCCACTGCTCATCACCACAGCCAGCCACTGACCGAGCTTTCAATGAGCATGTACTATATACAGTGCTTGCTCAGTGACTGACAGCCCACTGAGCTGTCAGTCAGTGAGCGTGTACTGAATACAGTATGTGGTCATTGAGATTTTGCTTGAGGGTAGAGATTCACTGAACTAAAATTTTGCCCATGAAGTGGATGCAAAGTAGCCACTTCGTGTTAGTATTCCGCTACACAAAGTGCCCATTTTAAACCCTTACTTCACCACTTCGCATTGTAATCATGACTTTGTGTTGTGCACTCCACCTTATTCCACTTTAAGGCACAGTGAGAATTCACAGGCAGCCCACACACATCACATGGCTTACACAGTGTAAGTCACATGCTTCAGGCAGGCAGGCAGGAGGTTACAGGCAAAAACACTCTCCAACGTGGGATGACTTTTTGCATGGAGTGTGACAAATGGTTCTGCTCTGCGAATGGCCAGAGGGTGGGGTGTGGACATGTGATGAAGAGGGGTGCACAGGTGACAAGTCCCCAAATGAAGCTTTTTCCCCATTTTACATACAGGGCTTGATGTACCACTTGCACTAGACATACTGCATTGACCACCACAACCACCACCACCACCACTGCTACTCTAACCACCACTTGACAAGATTTCTAAATCATAATCCTCCCCATCATCATGCCTGTAGTAATCCTCTGGTGTTATTTCATCGCTACTGCAGACATTCCTACTTGGTCTTGCACTCATAAAAGGGTATAACATGCTCAGTAAGGCTGACAACGAGGGTAAGTGCCCCACTATGGCATTAGCTGCCATCTGGTGCTGTGTCCACAGTGCCATGTGCCTGTTATTAAGATGTGTATGCTGGCTCCCATGCCCAGATGACTCCCCCTTTTTCCTTGACTCACATGCACATGGCAAAGCTGGCAGATTGCAGCTGACTCATCATTTGCATCTTGTACAAAAAAATCCCAAATAACAGATTGTGATCCCTTACTTTTAACATGTCCCTGATGCTGCTACTTGGTCTCCGTTTTTTTAACCCCTGAAATGGGGGGGGGTGCCACATAATATTTAAGGCTGGACACACTTGGACTCCAACTGACCACCATGACTACATATGATTATTACTGGGCCATCATCACTATCATCAACAGGAACCGCTAAATCACAACTTTTTTGAAGGGGGGTTAACGCCAACAGACACAGACACAGCCACCTTGAATTTATTTTTCTCCGGTTCCCAACAGGGGTCACTGATATCATCATATTCATCAACATCATCCACATCCACATTTTCAGCTTGGATGCTGTCATGTGAAGAACATGTTCCAACCACAGCATCATCATCATCATCATCATCACCCGATATTTTTGTGCCACATTTAGAATCATTGGATGGCAAAGGCATGACCTCAACAGCTCTGGAAGAAATGTGACATTGTGAGTTATCGTTGCCAGGATCAGAATCATGTTCGGCTACCATGGGGATGTTAATGGAGAGTATGACATCATCTGCACTGCCAGTCACAGTTTTAGACTCAACTATATTTTTTGAAATAGTTAACTGGTCAGAAGTGGAACTTGAGGTAGCAATACTCGTGCCAGCAGAAACTGCACAAACACCACCAGCTGGTGCATCATCTCCTCCAACTATGAGTGAAGCTACAGATTGTGCTGTAAAAAACATTGATGGAGAAATCCCTTTACTGACATCAGCTATGCAGTTCTGCATACTACCACACCCACAGACAATCTTGCCACTGGCAGCAGTGCCATGGCCAGAAACAGCTTTGCTTGCTTTACAGGCATTTTGGGGGATTGCCAAGAAAATTCTAAAATTCAAATTTCTGAACTTTCAGTCTGGGCCAGTGGATGTGAAGCCAAAAAATAACCCAACTGTGGCTTGCAGATGGCAGTTGGGCACTAAACAGATGCAAAAGCACAAACAGATTAAGACTGCTCTGTGCAATCAAGAAGAGATGCAGACACAAAGTCACAACAACACCTTAACCAATGCTCACAAGACACAATCCAATCTGGAAAGAATACCTTTTGCCAGTTGAGGGCAATGCACTACAGTAACAGTCAGAACAAAGATACCACAAAGCAGTACAAAATCATGCAGGTGTGGTGGATAGCAGGTTCACTGCTGCAAATTACTCTGTGGCACAATAAAAGGTGTCTGATTTGACTCACGCATCACACACACACTTTCACACACTCTACAAGTAATGCACAGCAAATTGAAAACTTCAGTAATATAACCACATCTTTTAAACAAACTGAAATTATGCACTGCTGCACTACAACAATCAGCAAAAAAAATTCAAGAATTACTAAAAATATTTCTATGTATACATTAACACAGTTATACAAGAAAAATATAACTAAAACAGAAAGACTGCCTTTTTCTCCGAATCTACCTACACCACAGATACGTTCCTCCCCCAAGTACACTTCAAGTGTCTGTCAGTACATAGACTGTATGTTCAAAATTAACATTCAAAATCCACACACAAATAATAAACACTTGATGATATGAGCACAGGAGGATTTCCTAAAATTAGATGTACTAAATTTTGAGCAAAAAAAAATGACTCAAAAAGGCTTTTTTAACAGCTTTTAGAGGGTTTGAATTGTAGAGTCTCTGAGAGCAAATTGTCTCCAGCTACCACTACACACACCTACCCAGAACTGAAGCTGTGCAGAACAATCTAGATCCCATGTAACCTGTAATCACATGAATCACTGCAAATTTGCCTTGGAGTTCAAATACAAGGCGAAGTGATGTGAAGTATATTGATTTCTATGCACTTCGCATTAAAATTGGTGCAGAAGTGGTTGATGGAAGGCAGAGTAACACAAAGTCATTGGTTTCAATGGACTTTGCATTCCTCAATATGACATGAAGAACTCTGCTTTGCATTGTGGATTACTGCGCGGATTTCGCATTACTCCACAAATCACTTCATGCAGAGAATTCTGCCCACTTTGTCCACTTCTACTCGGTGACTGGCCATGGTGGTGAGCAGTGGGCTGTGTCAGTCTCCAGCTTGGTTTCGGAATGTGGGGAACAGGGTGGTGGAGCACTGCCTGTCAGGGTGGGGGTCCACTAGACCACCAAGGAAGTTATAATATTACATAACAGGGATCAGGGCTTGGGGGTCTGATAGACCACCAGGGATGATTTACTTTTACATAACTGGGAACTGGGGCTGGGGTGGCATGCTAGACCACCAGGGACATCTTTACTTCTCATAATGGGGGATCAGGGCTTGGGGGTCCACTAGACTACCAGGGATGTTTTCATTTTTTATAATGGGGGATTGTGGCTTAGGGGGTTTGCTAGATCACCAGGGACTTATTTTTAGAAAGGGGGATCTGGGCTGGGAAGGGGGAATTGCAGTACATTGCCACAATTTGCTCAACTGTCCCAGAGGGCAAATTTGTAAGTACCCTTAGACCAGCCCTTGCTGGTCTAACGTTACTTAAAAATTTTCCCTTTGGGAGAGTTTTGAGAATCCCAATTTAGGGGATTTGCCAGCCTGCATCTGCTGCAAACCCCTTGTGCCATGCCACAGCCCATTTTGTGCCACATGAATGGCCCATTTGATGCATGCAATTTTTGAGAATCACTCCCTGCACATCATTTGGTGCAAGGGGAACTTTGCACTATTAGTTGTGGTGCAAGCCCCTTGCACAATACTGGGAGCTTTGAGAATTGGACCCATTATCTACTGTTGTGCTGAAACACCTTTTGGAAGCAACCAACGTTGGGGGACATCCCAGACAGTTCAAAGTCTCTTAGTCAGTGAAGGCTAAGTCATTTTTCTGTCCTGCCAGAATTTGATGGCATCAATATTTCAGCAGACTGTGGCTCTGCTAAATATGCATCCAACATGTAATCTGGTGTTCTGACGATGCCTTCATTCATAATGGCTGTGCAATATCAGTATTGTGTGTCAGACAACTTCCATTGGTCTTTTGTTGTCTCCTAGAATTTGATCACCAGTTTCTTATTTTTCCCATTATACATTATCATCTTCTTTGTCATCATCACCATCAGAGTGACACTGATGCACCTGGCAATGGAAGCATGGGAAGCAGGCCCAAAAGGAGGAGGATGAGGAAGAGGTTGAGTTTTGGCTTCTGTGTGTTGACTGTGCTGCTCTATCTGAACTGTCTACAAGACTCTCTGTTTGACATATGCCTGCATTCCTCCTGCACATGTTGACTGTTTGTATCTGGGATCCAGTAATGTTGCAATACCAAACTGGGCATCCAGTTGAATGCTTTTTAATCGTTTCTCAAGTTGTGTCAGAAACATCTCTGCCATTTCCCCCATAAGAATTGAATCCAGCTTCGGATGCTGCTGAGATGATGTACTAGTATTGTCAGAACCACCATCACATTCTTATTTATTTATATATTTAGTTATTCATTTAATAGTTTAACCAGGAAATACAAACTGTGCTTATAACAGCTCATTTACAGATGTGTCCTGGGGGTGATGAAAGAATGAGATAGCACAATGTAATTAATAAAAATACAATAGGTAGAACACAGTGCTACAGAATTACAATGAGATTCATAAATCTACAGGCAATTTAGTAATTAAATACAAATAAAAAAGAAATATAACTATATAAGTAAAGAAGGGAAAAAGCAGTGAAACAGCATGAATTGGGAAAATCTAGATAAGGGGAATAAGAATCGAACAACCAATAGCATGTGATGAGGGAGTAAAAGAGGAAAGGGTCATCTTTTACTCCCTCGTCATATGCTACTGGTTGTTCTATCTTGTCTAGCACTAGAATCCTGATTACCACTGCTGAAGTCATTATCATCAGTTCCATCACCACCAATGCCACAACCACCACCACATCTACCTGCACCATCACTGGCACCACCATGACTGGCCTTGCTTTTTGGTTTGTTGTTCTTGTACAGTATGTCATATAATGTGTGTGTTGTTCAAGTAGAGTCAACATAGGCAGGAGCATGCTAAGAATAACAGAGTCATTAGACAGATATTTGGTGGTCTGTTCAAAAGGTCTCAGAAGTAGAACCAGCCTTAGCAGCACACACCACTGTACCCGAGACAAGTATCCCACACAAAGCACATCATCAAATTCCATAGCCCAGAACACTACTTTCTGTTCCACCAGTCTTTCCACCATGTAAAAGTCAGAGTTCCACCTTTTTGCCACACCTTTAATTAAGTAGAGTTGTGGGACATTGTGCTTTTGTTGATGATGTCAGAGGAGCTCAGCACATTTGGGGGAGTGAAGAAAATATATTGTAATGTCCTTAACATTGTCCAGTATTTCTTTTTCCTGTGCATGTTTCTCAAGCACATAACTCACCACCAGATTCATTGTTTGTGTGAAGCAAGGTGCATGGCAGAAACCCTCGTCATACATGGCCTTCAGCATGTTAGTCCCACTGCCTGTCACAAAAATACCCACCTTCAGGTTGTGAAGATCTATCCAATTATCCACTACATCCAGATGTCCAGCATTGATTGTAAGAAGTGCAGAATGCTCTCACTTTGTTTCCACTCATGACTGACACATTAAGTATGGCACTGTCTATAGCACTGTTCCTTTGTGTGGCTGTCTGCTTCTCAACAGCTCCTGCAAGGGCTGGTTTTGGTGGTGAAGGTACAGCAATGGTGATGTTGCTGGTGCTTGACGCAACCCACTAAGCAGTGACACTCAGGAAACTTTGGTTTTCAGTACTGCTCCAGATGTCACTAGTGAAATGCACATACCTGTATACCCCTCTGCCTACTTCAGAATGGTCACCATCTGCATGCATACGGCCTCATACTTTGTAGGGAGAACATGCTGAGAAAACATGAAGCATGATGGAATGCTGTCTTTGGATTTCAACTCAAATAAGAGTCTTCCACCATGGAGAATGGCTGCAGATCAAGCAGTGTCACCTCACTTATTATTGGGCTCTATGCTGCATAAACTGGGTGCATTGGCATTGATATACGTGAATGCTGCTAGCTGGTCCCGTGGACCCCATGTGGCATTCATGACTGGCATGGATTGCAGTTAAGTGCCCAATCCCCCACCCGCGTGGACAGCTATGTACCAGGGGCAGGCGGGGGGCATGCCTGCACTATGCACCATGCACTATGGTGCATAGTGCTGCCCATGGGGTGCGGAGGAGGGCACAGGGTACACCAGGAGAACCCCATCATAAGTCCCTTACATGCCCCATGCACACCAACCACTGCCCAGTCCAGGTGGATAGCCACCATCCCCCATCAACAGGTCTCCAGCACCGGTCCCCACTGGCTGCCTAGTGCCACCCAACCCAGCTCCCAGCCATGACCCATCTCCATGCCAGCCATACACCCCCTCCCCATGCACACATGTTGGAGCACTGGCCCCAGGATGCAGACACCCCTCCGGGCATGCACTGGGTTCAGTGCCCCCCGGCACTATCAACACAACCCCCAACCTCATACCTGTGCTCTGGTGCTGCCTCACGGGATGACCTGTGGCACTGCCCTCCTCACATCTTCACGGCCACCAGACATCCAATACGCAGGTGTGTACAGCCAGTGCTCACCCTGCTACGTAAGGGAGCCACTGGGGGACCCAGGCTGGGCATCCAATTGGATGCCTGCCTGGATCTGCTGCTCCGCCCGTGTCTTCCCCACATGAACCTGCACATCATGGGAATGGAGCCATAGGCAGGTGGTCGGTGGTCATAAATGCTGCCTGGTACACACCTGTCTGCAGGTGAGGAGCTCCACTGGTGGGTATGCACCAGTGGAGCATATCTTCAAACACGTTGTGCATAGGGGCCATTATTATTATTATTCTTTGGTAACCAGGTAAGGCACACTAGGCACAAGTGCCTGTTTTCATAGGTGACTCGGGAGCACTGGGATAGTTAAGTGACTTGCTCAGAGTCATACAGTATGCAAGTGGAAGTTGTTGGAATCAAACCCTGGTCTGCTGGATGTATCAAGCTCATTCACAGCTTATTACTCTAACCTCTAGGCTATACTATTCAACTGAGTGATTAGTATAGCAGCTGGAAGAGTAGGTGGAATTTTTGTGTGGGCATATAATGACTCCTCCAGTATGGTTTATTTGGAGGCAATAAATTCTGGACTAGCACTGGTGCTGGCGCATCCACTACCACTATTATCCCTGACTAGTGGTGGTGCTGGTGGTGTTAGTTGGAGTCGTGTTATGGAAGGAGTGCCACTAGTATCGGTTGACTTTGACTGCTGCTGTCATTGAGGCTGAATAAGTTGAGCAAATCATTTGATCCTGCATCACATACCTGGTTGCTGCTGTTACTGCTGAGTCTGACCTGTGTGTGGATTGTGAAGGGATGTGGCTGTTAGTAAGCTGCTGTGTTCGTACTTTAGATTATCAGCCAAAACACTTGTTCCCAATGTCCGTAAGGATTTGCCCCTGCTGATCTTTTTCTTAAATATATTGCTACATGCTCTCAGTGGATTTGTGGGGTCGTCCCTAAAATAGTCCCATACTTTGGAACATCTCTTGGCTTTCTTTGCTATATGACCACCAGCCTGGGGGATTGTGGGGCGGGGGTAGAAGAACTAGGGTGACCACTGCAAGATTTCTTTTTCCTGATCATGGGTACAGAATGATGTGATCACATAATCACCAGAAGCAGCAGCAGTAGCAGTAGTAGCAGATTTAACAGGTAGGACTGGGAACTTGGCCTGGGATTTGGAGTTACCTGCTTCATCAAGTTGCTTTTGTTGTTTTCTCTTCTTCATTGTTTCTCTTACTTTCCCACTCGTGTCCTCTTGTGCTGGCTGTGGTGGTGGCCTCTACTCATCAGAATCATAACCCTCATCAGAGGAGCTTGTTCTAACTGACAACAGACTTTCAACCTCCACTTCCTCTTTCCCTTCTCCTGCTTCATCCTCCAATGTTGCCTGCTTCCCCACCTCAACTTGTCCTTCTCCACCTGTCTTGACCTCACTCTGAACTGATGCTTCACCTTTTCCATGCCCTTTTTCTGCTACCTCCTCCTTTTCCTGTGCTTCTGTTTCCCCCTTCTGAATCACTGGCACCTCTACCTCCTCTAGCACCTCTACTTCCATATCCTCATCTTCTGTGGCAATCTCTGCACTTTCCTCCACTGCAGCTAGCTGTCTTGGTAGTGGACATGCCACTGGCTTGTTTTTATAAAACAGAGGAGCTGGTATATCATTAGTAGCATCTCACTCATGTACACCATCCAATTCTTTTTCCTCACCCCCCAAACTCACTGCCTGACTTAAGGACTGTGGGTACACTCGGAGAAGGGACATCATATATTGTCTCTAGCAAGTGGTGGTCAACTGGAAATTTCCCATGGTGTTCACCATTGTGCTGATGTACAGGTTGCTGAGATGGCACCCCACCTAGCACTGCCAGCTGCTGTCATGTGGTTTGCACAAGATGCACAGGCAGAGGGCTTGCCTGTGCATATTCAGAATGGGGTGGAGGATACCTGGGCATTACATCACCACCATGGGTAGTAGGGGAAATAAAGGTACTTGGAGGAGAAGGAGAAGGACCACAAGCAGTGGAAGACATGTGTGTTTCTGCTTTCTCCAACTGGTTTCAGTACCACCACATGCTTCACTGGGCACTGAACGTGACTGAGAAAGCTCCTGCTTAAAGTGGGCATACATCCAGCTGACTAACAAATCCCCATGGTTTCTTTGGACACATCATTACACAACCCAACACGGTGTGACTTTCAGTCTTGGACCTACCACTGACAGCACCACCAACACCACTCCATGTCTCTGTCCTTCTCCCTGTGACATCCTCACCATGTGCATCATCTCCACCACAGGCAACATGACTACAACTGCTACTTGCAGAACTCCTACTTGCTGTGGGGATGGATAGCACACTGAAACCTTTCTCTATGGCTCCTCCTCTTCCCCAAGTCCTCCATCCTTGCTTCATCTTTATGGCAGGCCAGGCACGGCACACACTGCCAGTCATGAAGACTAAGCTGCAACTGGATAAAGAGTTCCACAAGATTATTTGGTGGGGTCTCTGGCTCCCACAGGAAGGCCAGGCATCGAGCACACTACTTGTCAAAAAGATTAAGCTGCAATTGGATGAAGTGCTTTCTTAAGATTTTGGGGGGGCTATGACTCCCACAGGCAGGCCGAGCATGGAATACACTACCTGTTATGAAGACTATGTGGCAATTGGATAAAGTGTTTCACAAGATTTTTTGGGGATCTCCGGCTCCCACAGGCAGGCCAGGCATGGCACATGCTGCCTAACATGAAGACAAAGCTGCAACAGGATAAAATGTTTCACAAAATTTTTGGGGAGGGCTACAGCTCCCACAGCAGGCCGGGCATGGCACACACTACCTGTCATGAAGATTAAGCTACAGTTAAATAAAGTGTTTCACAAAATTGGGGGGGGGGGCGCTTCAGTTCCCACAGCAGGCAAGCCAAGCATAGCGCACACCGCCTGTCACAAAAACAAGCTGCAATTGGATAAAGAGTTTCACAAGATTTTATTTGTGGGGGATCCAGATCCCACAGCAGGCCAGTCACAGCACACACTACCTATTATGAAGACTATGCTGCAACTGGATAAAATGTTTCACAATATTTTTGGGGGAGGGGGGCCCACCTCCCACAGGCAGGTCAGGCAAGGCAGACATTACTTGTCATAAAGACTAAGCTGCAATTGGATGAAGTATTTCACAAAATTTTATGGGGGAGCTCAAGCTCCCCACAGGCAGGCGCCGCGCGCGCACACACACACACACACACACACACACACTGCCTGTCATGAAGACTAAGATGAAACTGGATAAAGTGTTTCACAATATTTTTTGGGGGGGGCTCCAGATCCAACAGCAGGCCAGGCATGGCACACACACTGCTTGTCACAAAGACTAAGCTGCAATTTGATCAAGTGTTTTTGACGAGATTATTTTGGAGGGGAGGGGGCTCTGGCTTCCACAGGCAGGCTAGGCATGGCACACACTGCCCATCACAGTGTCCCATAATGTGGGCAAAGCAAACTGAGTGACTCAAACTGGGCGACTCAATTTGAGCACCCTTAGAAATAGCGACCATGAAAGAATAGCGAGGGGGAAAGAACAGAGAGTGTGGAGGGGCAGAATACTGTGGGCTAGTGACTAGGGAGTATAGAGTTACTGAATAGGTTGGCTAAATGTATTAATTCAGCAAGCTCCCACTGAGCTGGCCACCTAATGTGGTGGTTACAGTCACCACCTGTAAAGCTCATGGAACCGGGTTCAGGACTGCATGTATGTTATTTCTTTTTTGAATTGTTGTAGCTGTTGCAATTTATGCATTTTTTTGTTATGTCCTCATGTTCCCCCAACTTTACTCCCCCCACCCACGGGTTGTCCTTCACTCAGCAGTTTCCCCTGCATACTGCTGTCCCCGTGGGGTAACCCCTCTCCCGGGTTTTCCTTTGTTCCCCCGTGTCAGCCCCCACTGGAGTTGATTATATATATATATATATATATATATATATAGATGTGTAGGTGGTGTAGCCCCCCACATAAATAGTAAAGCCGGATATTTAAACTTCGCCAGGCTGTGCAAAACCTGGGCTCAGCGCAACATGGCTGTACAGGGATGTTGACTGAGCGATATTCAACGGAGCTGTGACATGGCACAGCATTGTTAAATATTGCACCCTGGCCACCCGCAGTGTGCATGGTGCAGTGGCACTGCATCAGTGCAAGTGGCCAGAGTGGAGCAGGGGGATGCACTTGCACAAGTTCCATTGCGCTATGAGCAACAACTGCAATATTCAAAAGTGCACATGCAAATGGGGACATAATATATGCAAGGCGCAAATGGGGCCATTTGCATGTCATTATCAGGGCCCCGAGTTTTCCGCGATTCCTCGGGTGCAGCAAACCGCGGAAATATCCGCGGAATTTGCCATCACCCGCGGAATTTGCAGTCACCCGCGGAACAACGTAGTGCTTTTATGAACTTGTAAACATTATATAATTAGCAAAGAAACTGAGCTGTGCTTAGAAGTTGTTTCTTTTCCTTTATCCAAAACCAAAACGTCTGTCTTAGCTGCTTACCAGGGCTCTACCTGTTTTATAGGCCACTAAGATGTTTTTTTTGGGGGGCGGGGGTTGCTGCATGAAAAGGATGTGTTCTTGGCTGAAAAGCTGAGAGCTAAAATGTCAAGCTGTCGGCTGCAATGTTTAGCCAATGGCTGCTACTTTCACTGTGGTTTCCCAGCAATGCATAGCAGTGTAGCTCTCTCTATTGGTGAGCATACTGCACTAGATCCACAGCATTCATCTTAATCTTGGCATTTTAGCCACAGGAGAAAACTGAGCGGCTGCTTGAACTGCAGTTCAGGGAAGCGCTAGCACTCCTCGAACATGCACACATTCAACAGGGCTCCACTACTAATTGCACCTAAAGGACATATTTATCGGCAATGCAGTTTCTCATTCTTTTCTCTGGGGCAGCTGACCTATTCTCTGGCATCTTGTCAGCCGCCCGCTCCTCTCCAAATGCTGCAGCAGAACTGAAAGAAAGAGACAGAGGGCTAGGAGCAAGCTCACTCCTATTTGAATACCTTTACACTGTATCTCTCTTCTTTTACATAATTCAGTCCCTCCTTCTCCTGTAAATCCCATTGGGTCCTTTCTATTTTAGTGGCACAAGGAGCATGCTTCTGCTCTGAAGCAAACCAATCATTTCTGCTCCAAACAAGGAGTTTCTAATAAACCGCACCATGCAGTGTTATAGCAAACACAATGGAGCAACCTACTCCGATGCAGAAAACATCCTGCATCGCACAAAGGGACTGGGACCAACTTTCACTTTTATCCTTCTCAGGTGGGCGGCTGAAATATACTGATGCCGCCTCACTCCGAAAACAGGAAAAACCTAAAAGTTCTTATAGGCGGAAAAACACTCTAGGAGCAGTACTGCTACAATTATTTTAGTACTTCAAGGACTCCACTGTCCCTCATCCTACAAGCGCTCGCTCAGAGCGTATAATTATTTAGTTTAAAAAGCGGGCCAGTTTCTAGACTTCTCACTTTCTCTAACAAGACCCTATAATGGTCATGAAAATGAAAGATGTGTTTTTTTTTTTTTTTATAATGGGGAAACTACAAAATGGATGTACACACGTCTTATCTGATTCAATTACTTTTCTTGAGACTGCTTTTTTGAGCGTGACAGTTAGTTCCATGACATACTGTATGTTGTTGTGTGCTGGTTATACCAGCGCATGCATTTGTGGTGTCAATCAGTGCTTGAAAACCCTTTCATTCAGTGGTGGTTTTCTTCATTCATAAGGTCCGGGTCTCTTTTATGTTAACTATCCAAACACAAGTATTTTTTTGTTAACAAATACCTAATTTTAGCTTGTTAGATTTATTATTGTCTGTGGTAGTCTAACGTCGGCTTACTCCCCTTTCCACAACCATAACACTAGTTACACGCAGTGAATCGTACTTTGTGAAGATGCTTGTAAGTAATATAGCACATGTGATTGTTTGAGATGGAAGATTAAATGTGAAGTTGATAGCAGACATGATCGCGGTATTTAGATAGCTCCTGTTTTGCCCCACTCCTTCACCCGCCTCATCATTGCACTCAGAATCGGTTGTGTGGAGAGAGAGAGAGAGAGAGAGAGTGAGGTAGAGGGTATAGAGGCTGCAGAACAGATCTACATGTTGACAGACCAGCCGTGATTTACCATTTGTACAGCCAAACTGCTGCTGAGATTGTGTAGAAAGGGTGTGAGACACAAAAACGTCATTAATCCTTTGAGTCTGACTCCATAAACTTCACATAACATATTTGCATGATGATTAGAAATGTAATAGCCAGTTTCATACATCCATCTGCCACACTCCCCTGATGGTGCATGGTCAGATATAGTAGGTCTACACACTGCATGGCATATGCTTGTTTTAAAGTAAATGGTATGTACTAGCCATGTGAGCTACACAGAAATAAATGTGTAATGTCAGTAACATGTATAGTTGTGAAATATTGTGCTTGTTTTTACTTTTAGATTTTTTTTTTACTCATGACCATTGGTTTTATTTTGGCAAATGGCAGTTAATGCATATGCACAGACATGAAGTTAAATACATTGCTAAAAAACACGGGACCTGGGAGTACTCATCCTGGACGACACATGGGATGGGGCTTTGGGGAGGGTCCACTGGGGTATATCCTCAGTGAGTTGGAAAGAATTTTCCTGGAAGATTTAGCCATACTGCTTTCATCCCAAAGAAATCTATTGTATTCCTGAAATGTAGGATGTTAAATCATAAAGACTGTTTTAAGGAAAGTGACATTATCTATGTATGTATATGTATATAAAATACACCACAGATATGAATATAAACATGCACAAACATATCTGTCTATATCTATCTATCTATCTCAAACATTTTACCTGGAATACTACAGATCCCGGACACTGAAACCCCAAACTGCCACAACAGAAGCGAGCAGTTAAAACATAGTGAAACCCATTTAGTAAAACCCCCTGACTGTATTATAAAACATTAAATATGGGCAACTGTAGCCAACTCGGCATATGTTTCCATCTTGATTTTCATGAAGCATAAAGTATGTTTTTTTTTCAATCCAATAAGAACACTCAATTCAAATAAAACTTGAAAAGGATGAATGTTAAGGGTAAATGTCACAATATAAACACTTGACTCTACTAAGAAACTGTCAAATATGAAGAAACAAACAAAAAAGTCAAAAATAAGGGAAGTAGTGTGACAGTTTTCTGCCGCAGAATTGCCGTAGAAATAGCCATCCACCGCCGCAGAAGTTCTGCGGTAAATGAGAACCCTGCCGCAGAACTTTGCTCTGAAGTGCCACAGAAAAATTGGGGCTGTGGTCATTATGTCCCCATTTGCATGCAGGTACGCTGACCTCTGTGACTTGTGCCTGGCACCCTGCCAGGCAACAGCCATCGGGGACTGACGCCCACTGCACTGAGCAGCAATGCGCCCCTCTGCCGAATCGCGGGCATATATAGAGTTAAATAATGTCCCATATCCTTTGTGGTCCAGTGGACTACTACATGCCTGATCACAGGCTTAGGTATAAAACATTCCTTGTCCTATATCTCTGTTGGTCCAGTGGAATGCTCAGCCCAATCTCAGGCTTAGGTATAAAAAATTCCATGTCCAATATCCCTGGTGGTCCAGTGGACCGCTCACAGCCCGCTCACGGGCATTTGTATTAAAAAAATGAAGTCTAATATCCCTGGAGGTCCAGCAGTACCCCCTCCCCACCGCCCACTGGGCCCAACCACCCTGCTCCCCGGTCAGCAGCGGGCAGCAGCACCCCACCTGCCTACCACCCTGCCGCCCACCGACTGACACTGTAGGTAGAGCTATACGCCCATTGGTCCATACCATGAGCCAATGGGCGTGCAGCCCATACCGTACTACACATTCCAGATATGTGAATGGATCCATTCACATATCTGGACTGTGTAGTACAGTGCGGGATGCACACCCATTGGCTCATGCTGTGGACCAATGGGCATACAGCCCTACCTCACGGTGTCAGTTGGTGGGCGGCGGGCGGCAGGCAGGTGGGGTGCTGGCACCGCCGCTGACAGAGGTGGGGCAGTGGGGCTCAGTGGGTGGGTGGGAAGGGGTACCGCTGGACCACCAGGGATATTAGACTTAATTTTCTTAATACAAATGCCCACAATTGGGCTGTGAGCAGTGCACTGGACCACCAGGGATCAAGGACTTAATTTTTTTTAATACAAATGCCCTCGATCAGGCTGCGAGCAGTCCACTGGACCACCAGGGATATAGAACTTAATTTTTTTAATACAAATGCCCGCGATTGGGCTGCGAGTGGTTCACTGGACCACCAGGGATATTTGACGTGAGTATTTTTATACTTAAGCCCGTGATCGGGCTGAGAGCGGTCCACTGGACCACCAAGGATATAGGACGTGAATTGTTTTATACCTAAGCCCACGATCGGGCTGACAGCGGTCCACTGGATGACCAGGGATATAAGATGTGAGTATTTTTATACCTAAGCCCGCAATTGGGCTGACAGCAGTCCACTGGACCACCAGGGATATTTATTTCAACAGATGCCTGGATCTGGCATGGGGGGGTACAACCAAGGAGGTGCAGCTGAAGCTCAGGTGACCACCCACAGGTGGCAGCTGCCATGTTGCACCCTGCAACATGGCAGCTTACCTGTGGGTGGCCAGCCGTTGTTCCATTTTTTTTTGGCTCACCTGTGTGCAGCACAAGTAGGGGTTGCGGATGCATGGACTCAGCACATCTAGGGCTGAATATCGGGATGTGCAGAGTATGCATGGGCATGGCCCCCCCACCTGCGCCGCATACTTTACTGATGCGCTCCGGCGCATCTGGATTTGTGCCAGGCACAATCCCTGTTTGAATATCGCACTGGGGCACATCAGTGGGCTGCGCATGGTGCAACACTGTTGCGCCATGCACAACCCTTTTGAATATCTGGGCTTAAGTGTACGTCCCCCCCAAATAAAAAGTATAATGCTATTGCTGTTTCTATGAGTTGGTGTAGTGCTGATCACCGATTATTTTTTCAATGACTTCCACTCACTTTATTGGCAGTCACTTTTAAATCTTTGCTCTTATCACATGGAACCCCTGTCACAAAGACTAAGCTGTAGCTGGGTAAAGTGTTTCACAAAATGTCTTGGGAGGCTCCAACTCCCACAGCCACTCAAAGCACAGCACACATTGCCTGTCATGAAGACTAAGCTGCAATACAATAAAGTGTTTCACATGTTTCTTTTGAGTGGGAGCTTTGGCTTTCATAGGCAGGCCAGGCATGGCACACACTGCCTGTCACAAAGACTAAGCTGTAATTAGATAAAGTGTTTCAAAAGACTTTTGTGGTGGGGGGGGCTCCAGCTCCCACAGGCAGGCCAGGTATGGCTCACACTGCCTGTCATGAAGACTGAGCTGCAGTTGGGTAAACTATTTCACAAGATGTTTTGGGGAGGTGACAGGCCAGCTGAGCCTAGTGGCACCATGTCCCTAACCCAACAGCAAAGCCACAAGCCAACCACAAATAATCACCAAATCTACACTTTCATAAAGTTAAGATTTGGGGCTTAGGCACCCACCAAGTCAAGAAAAGTACCAAAAACTTTGATTTGGAAGATTGGAGTACAACAACAGCACTGGACTACTGCACCAGGGCAGGCCCAGGGCCAGCTTCTTCCTTCCCTGATGCTTGCCTACACAATGCTCTTCTTTTCCTTCCTTTTCCCTGCCTAACAAAATCTGTGGAACTGCAGTGGCAGCTTGAAAGTTAACTCCAAGAAACTGCTCTTCACAAATTGATGGATTTTGGAAATGTTTTTCTCAGTTTCTGACAAAAAGAGTAAAGACAGCACAGCACACACAGCAAGGTCCTTCTTCCCTGGACAACAGAGCTGCAGTGGCACATAGAGTTGCAGGACACTCAGTTTTGCCAACATGCTGTGTACTAGATTGGCTGTTGAAGGTCAGTTGGCTGTCAGAAAGTGTTGCACATAGCCCTTGTATTTATAGCTATAGCATGGCCACTAAATCGCCAAAGAACACAAGCATTTGTCAATGCCGAATGTTTGCTTGCTGGCATTGGCACTGGTAGTGTAGAAGTTACAGAGCTGCATAATAGGAATGGCAGCAAAGTATTGAACTGAAACCAACCCCACCACCACCCTGCAGAGAGTGACAGGCATTGAGGTGTGCCTTTGGGTCATCAGGCATAACGACCACGCCATTTCACCACACCCTACCCTGCAGACACTGACAAGTGTCATGGTGTGCCTTGGGGTCTCTGGCCCTTATGCACACTCCATTCCATCAGGAAATATGGTGAGATGGGTGTGGTATAGGAAAATGGGGTGAAGTTTGGGCCCAAAGAGTCCGAGGCACACCTTGATGCCTCTTACTGGCAGTAGGGTGTGGGTGGGGGTGGAATGGTATGAGCATGACAGGCAAGAATCTCAAGTCACACCCCTGATGCCTATAATTCTCTACAGGGTGGGGCATTATGGTCAGAAACCCTAACGCCTCAGGCATTCGTTGGCATTTTCACTCCAAATTTTCAACATGTTTTTTTTGTGACCCCCCACCTCATGAACAGTGGCAATATCAGTTTGTTAGCGGAAAACTGCTTTTGCACAGTGACTATGGCATTTGGCACCACAGGTGCAAAAACACATTCCGAACAGGATGTGAAAAATGACAGCAGTACTGTTCATGGAGAGGTGTAAAAAATGCAATGTTGAAAATCTGCTGTGAAAATCTTTAAAAAAACTGGTGAAGTCACGGCGTGCATAGAAACTGCTAGCGCACACCTGTAATGTAACTAGTTTGGGGATTTTTGCAGCAGATTGTTAACACAGGCATTTTGGGACCTCAATCATGAACAGTGTCAGTGTGATTTTCTTTATCTGTCCCGAACAATGATTTCCCACAACGACCACACATTTCTGTGCTGAATGTGTGAAAACACATTTCGGCCATGTTGTGGAAAATGACAGCTGTACTGTTCATAAGGAGGTGTGGAAAAATGCCACTGGTGAAAATCTGGACTGAAAATATTACAAATTCATGAACTTACTAGGGTGCGTGGAAACTGCGCAATGCTTACTCATAACACAGTTATTTTATGGAGTTTTATCAACAAATTTTCAACATAGCCATTTTAAGACCTCTACTCATGACCAGTGTCACTGTGATTTTCTTAATCTGTCCCAAACATAGTTTTCGCACACCAACTGTACCATTGTGCGCTACATGTGTGGAAACACATTTGGAGTGAGATTTGAAAAATGGTAGCTGTACTGCTCATAAGGAAGTGCGGTAAAATGGCACTGTTGAAAATCTGTTGTGCAAATATTACATATTTGCAAACTTGCCAGCGTGCGTAGGAACTCTGCAACGCACACTCGTAAAACAGTCATTTTTAGAAATTTCTTCACCAAATTTTCAACATAGCCATTTTAAGACCTCTGCTCATGAGCAGTGTCACTGTGATTTTCTTAACATGTCCCATACATTGATTTCGCACCGCTCGTATTGTATGCTTCATGAGCAGAAAACCTGCGTTGTGGGTGAGGTGTGAAAAATGGCAACTGTATTCCTCGTAAGGAGGTGTGGTAAAATGGCAATGTTGAAAATCTGGAGTGAAAATATTGAAAATTTGCAAACTTACCAGTGTGCATAGAAACTCTGTAACGCACGCTCTTGAAACAGTCATTTTTAGGAATTTTTTCACCAAATTTTCAATGTAGCCATTTTAAGACCTCTGCTCATGAACAGTGTCACTGTGATTTTCTTAATGTATCCCGTACATTGATTTTGCACACCGACTGCGCCATTGTGCGCTACATGGGTGGAAGCACATTGTGGGTGAGATGTGAAAAATGACAGCTATACTGCTCATAAGAAGGTGTGGTAAAATGGCAATGTTGAAAATCTGGAGTGAAAATATTGAAAATTCACGAACTTACGAGCGTGCGTAGGAACTGTACCATGCACGCTCATAAAAACAGTCATTTTTAGAATTTTTTCCTGGAATTTTCAAAATATAGGCTTTTTGAGATACCACCTTGAACACTGGCAGTGTCGTTTCATTAATCATTCTGGAAAGGTGATTTCGCACAGTGGCTGCGAAATCACCCTTCGAGCCTGAGTAACGCCATGACAGTGACAGCATTCATGAGAAGGGGTCCCAAAAACCCCATGTTGAAAATTTGTTGCAAAAATTCCAAAAAATGCCCGAGATATGCAGCAAAGTTGAAAAAAACCCTATCTATTACATTATACAGCTTACCAGCATTTCCTCAGTTCGCGGTCGGCTTTGAACAGTGCAGACGTGTTCCTGGTCCACCGAAGATCATTGCGTCAGACTCCGGAGGTAAGTATGGGGTGAAGGAGGTGTGGGGAGGCAGGGTGCGCAGTGAGTGGGTGTGGGTGGGGGCAGGGAGACTGCGAGGGATCGTTTTTCAATTTACAGTTTTTTTTTTTATTACTAAGATGACGCAGGATGTTTGCCATGCTAGGGTGGGCTCCCAGCGAGGCAACTGGAAAGAGGCTGTTTGGGGGCATGGAGCCAATGGGATTGGGCACCCCGTTGTACATGTCGGGCTTGTGCCACGCATGGCAGCTGTAAGTTTGTTTGGGGGTTGGAGCCGGACGAGTTAGGGCACCCCGCCCGGCATAGGACGTGTGCCACACTGGGGTGGGCTCTCAGTGTGGCACCAGGAAAGCTTTGGGGGGCATGGAGCTGACGGGCATTGGGCACCCCTGTCGGCTATACAGTATGTGCGTGGAGGCCAGCACGCAATATGCGTGCGTGTTGAGGGGGAGAACTCTGCTCACTGAAGCAGAGCTCTCCTTTTCAGCTGTATGCCACTGCATTTTCAGCTGTCATAGACAGCTGGAGCAGTGATTGGCGCCCTGCGACCATGCCTGCAAACACACTGACTGAATTGGAAGAGGCTAACACACCTCTGGAAAACTCGGATGATGGCACTATGTTTCTTGCGCATACGTGCACGCAAACATAAAAAATGAAGACAGTAGTCTTTAGACCATGTTCAGCTGGGCAGAAACTGCAGAATTTTGGCTATTCACCAAATGGCCTTTGGCTTCACTCTCACTTTGAGGATGGGCTGGGGAACTTCTGTTGATTAGGCCCTTAGTTCTTGTCTTTAAAGTCTACAAATAGTGACTTATATTGAGAGATACTGTAACTGAGATCAATATTTTAGATTTTTGTTCTAAATGCCTGCTGACTGAGAGCAATATATTGTTTGTAGTTTAAGATATCAATGTGTACAAGAGTTTGACTTGGTGTGAATATGAAAAACCTATGACTTGTTAGAAACTGGTATTCCTGCAATGTGTGGCCTGCAGTGTTGGGTTAGTTACTTTTTCTATTACTTTTGGAAACTTGTTCCAGAAAGCTCTGTGCAGTCACTAGCAAGGATGGAGAGTACCAGAAAAAGTAACACACTTTACAGTTACAATGACTTATGTATTTTTATACAAAAGTAATACGTAACTGTAACTGATTACATTTATTTAAAAGTAACTAACCAATTACTTTCAAATATATGTCATCTGTTATAGTTTTGTATTATTTTTGTATAAAAAGAAATAAGGAACTGTAACTGACAGGTGTATTACTTTTTCTAGTACTTCTCCATCCTTGCTAGTGACTGCACAGAGCTTCCTGGATCAAGTTTCTAAAAGAAATAGAAAGTAATAGAAAAAGTAACTTACCCAACACTGGTGGCCTGACAGAGAAGTGATGGCAATGTGTCACACACATGGCAGGCAGGTTGGAATTATGGTCTTTGAGTCTTTAACCACATAGGTGTGAGTTAAGTGCCCTACCACAGTGCTTCAGGGCAGCATATGATTAATGTATCTTTCATTGTTTTAGTAACTAAAGCTTATGTTCATTTTTCAGAGAGAACATGAGGTAAGACTGCAAATTGCATTTATCATGGAACACATGTTATTAATAATACCCATTAGTGGCTGCAATCCTGTGACAATGCTATGTGCAGTTTAATTACAACACAATAAGGTGGTACTGAAGGTAATGACTAGTAAAGCACAATCAGCTGTTATCAGTTATAAAACACACTACCTGGCAAAAACTGTGATAAATGGTGAGTAAAAAGAGAATATAATTAATCTTGAACTTGTTGGCTACACGTGTGAGACCCCCAGATGATCTAGAAGGGGTGAAAAGTGGGTCAGGTCAGAGACTCAGGCCTGTCAAATATCCAACCCAACCAGACAGAGAGCCCTCTAGTTCTCCAAGAATACAATTTACATTTGCGTTTACTTGAAGTGCACATTCACATAATCTTTCAGAAACATTATGCAATCATTTTTGGTAAAACCAACAGCATTTTCTTGAACTCAGCTCTGAACCCACATGCAAATAGTCAACTTCTTGGTGAAATACTTTTTAGTAAAGCATAGAATTGAAATAATCCATATGTCTTGCAGTGGCAGGTCAATGATACTTTGTTACTCATAGATTGAGATATCTTAAGTTTACAGACTTTGATAACTCAGTGCAAACATTTAAGAATGTAGAAATGTGTCGGAGAACTGCACTTCATAATCAATGCTTTCCTGTACAGTAGTCCCTCAAAAATGATGTTTATTTTTATTTATACAGTACCCTGCTACAGAAAAATAGTTAGACAGTCCTTGCATGTCTACATAGAAAAATTACTTTTAATTACAGATTTACTATATCAAAATGTCTTAAAACAGTACATTTAGAAGTCCAAACATTCCATTGATTAACACTGTCACAAAGAGTCACTTCTGAGCTGCACTGTGCCTAACACATTATCGCATGCCCAAGAAGTGAGGGTTGAAGTACTACTGGCCGGAAGTGACCACAACATGGTGTGGTTGCACCTGGATATGGGCAAAGAGAAGATAAGAACTAAGACAAGAGTGCTTTCATGAGAGCAGACTGTGGAAAGACGGGGAGTATTCTGGAACGGCACTTTCCTGGATTCAAGAAAGAAATGGGGTGGATCAGAAATGGGCTGTCATCAAGGAAGGGCCATTGATAGTCATTAATGTGTGCACAAAGGTGAAGTGCAAAAAAGCCAGAGCCAAGAAGCCCAGCTGGTTTGACAGGGAGGTTGCTAAGGAGTTAAGAGCAAAAATGGCTACACTCAAAAAGTACAAAAGCTATTAGACTGCTTCAGGGCTCCCTCACTTTCATTGACCCTCCCATAATACTCATCTCTGTTCATTTCCACCCCCTTCTAGGTAGTAGCAGATAGGTCACATACAGGTCCTATATCTTCCACATCTGGCAGTCTTGAATGTATACAAATCACACTTGGACTCACCTGTACACCCTTAAGAAAGTAACCTGTTGATTCCTCTTCTTCTCCCTTCCCTCCTCTGAATCAGTTTTGTTTTCTCCCTCCCCTTCCATACCTTTCCTTCTCCTTATGTTTCTTATCCATGATTATTGGTTTTAAGCACTTGTACAATGATTCTTACTTAAAGGCCTCGGCCTTACTGATGTATGCTTTGTCTACTCTCTTGTTTTTTTTTTTGAAAATCAATAAAATGTTACAACAACAAAAAAGTATAAAAGCTCAGGAAGGGACAAGGACAGAAAGGAATACAACAGTAAAGCAAAAGAAGTGAGCTGGATAGTATGACTGGTCAAGTCTGAGAAGGAACTGCAGCTGGCT
Source organism: Neoceratodus forsteri (assembly GCA_016271365.2). Lineage (NCBI taxonomy): Eukaryota > Metazoa > Chordata > Ceratodontiformes > Ceratodontidae > Neoceratodus > Neoceratodus forsteri. Next base: position 415,739,821 of record CM057453.1, on the reverse strand, counting down.
GACGGGGTGAAAATGGGTGAGAAGGCCTTCTTCTAGTACTTTATGGAGAAGAGGATTATTAAAGATGGGATAGTCAGACTGAAGAAGGGGGAGGGTGGGTGGAGTGTAGTGGGGGACGAAGTCCCCAAACCGCTACATGGACCACTTTGCATATAAACGTGGAATATGTATAGTGCTCCACATTACAAAGCATATTACTTCACCTTGGCTTTAGACGCTAAGTTCCATTGGTTTCAATGGACTTTGCAATAACTTCGCTTTGTGTAAAACTTCTCCCTTATTTTTAAGGTGAAGTGCCATTGATTTGAATGGACTTTGCGTTAACTTCGCTTTGTAAATGCTCTCTAAGGCGAATTTTGCAGTGATTCATGGGATGGCAGGTCACATGGGTTCTATTTTGTCTTGCACAGCCTCAGTTCATTGTAGTGTTTGTAGTGGAATGCTGAAGACAGTTTGCTCTCGGAGCTCTGAGATTCAAACACTCTAAAAACCTTTAAAAATGCCTTTCTGCCACAAAATTTAGTGCCAAAATTTAGTACATCGATTGCAGGAAACCTTCGTGTGGTGATATCATTGAGCGTTTATTGATTGTGTGTGCATATTGAATGTTACTTTAGTACATTCAGTCTCTGCACTGACAGACACTGCAGAAGTATGCTTTGGGGAGGGGCATATCTGTGGTGAAGGGTGATTCACAGTGAGAAAGGCAGTCTTTCTAACTGTTGTTGGGCAGCTAGTGCATTAGTATTTATGTGTTCATGTATACAAAGTAATACTTGTAGAAATTTTTGATAATTGTTTGGTGTTTGCTGTGGTGCAGTGCATTTTTTCAGTCGGTTTAAAACATTTGGTGATAGTGTACTGAACTGTTAAATTTTCTGCACATTACCTGTAGTGTGTGTGTGTGCGTGAGTACATTCTGTCAAGTCAGACACAATTTATTGTGCCACACTGTAATCGCAGCACTCTGAGTCTCTTATCCATGTGCGGTATTTTTCACGGCTTTGTTCTATCCACTTAGTGGACTGGTGCTGCAGCTCCCCCCCCCCACAAAAGGTATTATTCTTCCATTTTTTGATTTGTGGGACCACTGGTTAAGCTGTTGTTGTGCCTGTGTGGCTACATCTCTTGAGTGCACAATCTCCATCTGTCTGTGCATCTGCATCTGTTTAGGGCCCAGTCTCCATTTGTAAGCCACAGTTGTTTTTTGGCTTCCCATCCAGCCCAAAGTTCAGAAATCTAAATTTGTTGCTAATTTTGTGTGTAATCCTAAGAAAATGCCTGCAAAGAGACATGCATGCAAATATGTTTCTGGCCATGGCACTGCTGCCAGTGGCAAGAGTGGTCATGGGCATGGTAGTATGCAGCATAAGGGCATAGTTGATGGCAGTAAAGGAATTTCTCTGAATATGTTTTTCACAGCGCAATTAGTTGCTTCAATGATGGTTGTATATGCTGTTGTCTCTGTCTCTGCTGGTGGTGGTAGTGAAGTTGCTGATGGCATGATTATTGGCCCAAGTTCAACCTGTGACAAGTTAACGGGTTGCCAAAATATTGTGGACTCTAGAGATGAAGTCAGACTGTAGTTGGTATCACACACCCCGTCCACGTCCCCATAGTAGTCGAACGTGATTCTAATCCTGTTGATGACTCTCAATCACAATGTAATGTTTCCATTGCTGTTGAGGTTATTCCTGGGCATCCAGTGATTCAAATGTTGAAGACAAAATTCCGGATGATCATAATGAGGCTGTGGTTGGAACATGTTCTCCACAAGACAGCATCCAAACTGAAGTTGTGGATGCAGATGATGATTAGGATGTTTTCAGCGACTCCAATTGGGAACCAGAGAAAAAGAAAGTAAAGGTGGCTGCGTGCAGTCTGTTAGTAAATCACACCCTCCTCAAAGTTGTGATGTAGATGTGCCTGTTGATGATGATGGCCCCGTAATAGTCATAGATTGTGATGGTCAGGTAGCGTCCAAGTCTGCCCAACAACAGAATTCATGCAGTACCCCCCCTTCAGTGTATAAAAAATTGTAGTCTAATATGCAGCATCAGGTACATGTGAAAAGTAAGGCTTCAGAATCTCTCGTTTGGGATTTTTTTGTACAAGATGCAAGTGATGAAACAGTGGCAATCTGTAAGCTTTGCCAAGCATATGTGAGACATGGTAAAAAAGAGTAGCCATCTGCGCACTGGGGGCCAGCATACACATCTGAAGAGCAGGCACATGGTAATTTGGACTCAGCACCAGAGAGGCGCTACTGCCATAGTGGGGCTTTCACCCTCATCCACCTTATTGTGCATGGTCTCCCCTTCCTTAACTGGAAGCAGCCAAAGTAGCTATGCCTTTAGTAATGGTGAAATTATACCTCAGGATTACTACAGGCATGAGGAGGAGGATTTTGAATTGTCAAGTAGTGGGCAGAGTAGCAGTGGAGGTGGTCTATGTAGTAATTCTAGTCCAACATCAACCCCTGTGCTTAAAACGGGGAAAATAACATCATGTTTTAACTTGTCCCATGTGCACCCCTCAGCATCACACAGCAAAAGCATCACACCCATGGCAGTTTGCAGAGCCATTTTGCATGCCATGTGCAAAACAGGTAACAACGCAGCCCACATTGCACGGTCTTTTTGCCCAGAACATGAAATACTCACCAAATCATGTGGTGTCATGTGAACTGATTGCTGCTGTCACAGAAATGCTGGCAGTTGACCTTTTGCTCTTCTCCTTTGTGGAAAATTCAGGATTCCAGTGTTTTGTAGCATGCACCTGTCCCAAGTGGAAAGTCCCGTCCAGGACCTATTTTTCCACCTGTGCTGTCCCTGAGTTATACTGGACTGTCACAGAGTCTGTCAGACATGCCCTTCAACATTCCTCCACACCATATATTCACTTACGTATGGATATGTGGACAAGTGGCAAAACTGTGAGTATTTCCTATTTGTGTATTACTACTCACTGGGTGCAGGTGCCAGGGGTTGTCTGTCCTGGCGGTATTGGAAAGTAGGCTGGCCCAGCAAGATGACAGCCATGCTGGGCCAGCCACTGATGTAGTCCCATATTATTAGTTTTGTTTTGTTTAAATAAGTTTTTACTCGTGTTATATTCATTTACTTATTTATGTTTGGTTTTATTTTGTGTGTGGAGTTTCAGTGTGGCTCAGTTTTACTTTGATCATAGCGGATAGTGCAGTCGCTCGACCACTTTGGGAATGCTACTGATCTTAGGAATGCTACCACTCATCAAGTACACCAGTTAGGACTGTTTACTTTATCAGTGCTGGTGTTTAGCACTGAAGGAGTGCTTTCCAGATGCTAAGTACTGAGAGCATTGTGAAGGCGCGAGTGATTGCTGTGGAGTAAGCTCGAGTGCCATCAGGTGACTGGATTTTGGCCTGGCATCTAGAAAGCTGCATGATACTCAGGAGAGCATCAGCTGAGAAGGAGTGTCTGAGGAGAGGAGGAGAAGAGGTTAGACAGACCAGCTTGCCTGGGGGTGGGTGCAGGGGGTGGTCATTTTTCCCCTGAGGAGTTGGGAGTGGTAGTCAGAGGGTGGCATTTACTGAACCCCTAGGGCCACAGGGGTTGCCTGGCAGAGGTCGGACTTCTCCGGCAGTTCAGGTGGGGAGAGCAGGTCTGTACCCTGGTGCCTGCCTTGGGGCTGGGCTGAGACCTGGTTATCTATGGGCCTTTGAATATCTTTTCTCTGAATGATTTGCTCCTGTCCAGATGACCTAGTAGGCTGAGGACTGTTAGTTGGACTCCCAAGAGTTTCTGCTGGAGTTGAACATTTATGAACCTGTAACATTCTTGACCAATTTGGAGAGGCAGTTAGAGGGCCTCTTTTCTGGAGTTTTATCACTTTCAATCAGATTATTTGGATGCGACTGTGAGAGGGCTGCATCCTTTGGATTAATTCTGACCATTAGGAGGTGGTGAGAGCCCTTCTTCCTGACTAGAAATCTCCTTGAGAGCTGTTGCATGGCTCTGTGGACACTAATTTCATTCATTTCAGTACAATATGCTGGCATGAAACATTAATCTGGACAATTTTATTCACCACTGTTATCTGAGCCTTGAACTTCATTAGTATTTATCGTAGCATTTATTTTGGGTTAAGGGGTTGTTGGGTATGTTAGGTTAATATTTGAGCATTTTAGTGGGGATATAGTTGTTTTATTTGGGGGAGTTGTTTTATTCATGTTATTTTAATTGGTGGATTAGAGGAGTTATAATTTGGGGGTGGCTGTTCTAGGTGGATGGGGATTATGTGTTGGCAGGTGGCTCTCCCGGTCAGGCATGACTCCTTCTCTATGCTCTGGGGCCTCTGTCCCTTTAGCTGTCCCCCTTTGCATTCTGATGTATACAATCATTGTCAGGCATTTGGGATAATAAGGAGGAGGCATGGGGGAGGCTCTGGACTGTGGGGAGGGCGAGAGCTGGGTGGCCAGACTGGGGTCAAGGAGATGCCCTGGGGTGAAATGAAGACTGGACAGGGGTCCTCCCTGTTTGGTCTCAACACCCAAGGGCTCCACCTTTAGTGATCAGCTTACTCAGTTAGCCTCAGAGTCTTATCCAACTCGGGTGGTGTTATACAATGCCAGGTCCATTAAAAACAAGACGGCAATAATTGCCAATCTTGTTGGGTCATCAGACCTGGCTTGCATCACCGAGACCTGGCTGGACAGAAATGCTGGCCTGATTTTAGAGTCAGAGGTTCCAGACGGCTTCTCAGTGATACACCACCTGAGATTGGATCATAGGGGTGGGGGTGTATCCATTTGTTTTAAAATGGAATTGGGCCTGAAAGATGTGCCAGTGGGGGAGACCAGATCCTGTGAATGTATCTTGGGTGCAGGTGCGGGGTGGAAAGTTCTTCTCGTCGACCATCCACCCGGGGACAGGAAGCAATTTTTGCAGGAAGTCGCAGACTTCATTGTCGACATGGTGTTGAAGTCACCCAGATTGATGGTGCTGGGTGACTTCAATGTCTGGGTCGGCGATGAACTCTCACAGTTTGGTCAAGACTTCCTCCAACTGATGATGTCTTTGGGCTTCACACAGGCAGTTGCCTCTGCAACCCATAGTTCTGGTCATTCTTTGGACATGGTCTTCCTCCTGGGTATGGAGACCTCTGACTTGGTGGTGGAGCCAGTCAGTTGCTCTGACCATTACACTATCAGGTTCAATTTCCAGGCCCCCCCCGAATAGGCCTGCCCCTATGGAGATGATCCAGTACCACCCTTTAAGGGGAGTAACCCCAGATGGCATGATGGCAGTACTGGATCTATTGGGACTTCTGACTGCTAGCAGGGGTCCAAACAACCTGCAGGAAGCCTATAACATGGCTGTTGTGGCAGCTCTGGACTCCATTGCTCCTGTTCATGTTCACCCCCTCACCCTTCACCCTCAGTCCCCTTGGTTTGATGGGACCTTGAGGGAGATGAGGAGAGAGGAGCAAAGGATGGAGCGACATTGGAGGAAATCTGGTCTTGATTCCAACAGGCTTAGATTGATGGTCCATTATTTAGACTATCAATAGGTGATCTCCCATAAAAAGGCAGAGTTCCTGCCAGGGGAGATCACCGCTGTGATGAACCAACTTGCTCAGCTCTTCCGAACCATGGACAGACTATGCAGTCCTGCCTGTCTGCAAGTTCAGAGAGCATTGTCACAGGATAAGTGTGATGAGTTTGCTCGCTTTGTTGTGGATAAGGTTGCTGACAATAGATCAGAGATCTGCTTAGCCCGCTCCAATGGGTAGGGTGGTGATCGGTAAGAGGTTGCAGAACCATAGTTTGGTTGGTTGGCTTTTAGCCAGCCAGCAATTGTGGATGTCATAAGGATCATCCGGAGAATGTGGATGACCTGCTGTAGTTTGGACCCAGGCCCAACTCACCTCCTTGTGGTGTGCATGGATGTAATTGGCCTGGTCCTGGCAGAGACAGTCCAGAGTTCACTTGAGAGGGGTGAGTTTCCTGACTTCCTGAAGAAGGCAGTGGTGACACTCTTCCTCAAGAAATCTTCTCTCGACCTGGACTGTTTTGCCAAGTACAGACCCGTCTCTAACCTGCCCTTTGTGGGCAAGGTTATTGAGAAGGTGGTCACGCTGCAGTTGGATGATCACCTTACCATCCATGACATCTATGAACCTCTCCAGTTGGGATTTAGGATGAGGCATAGCATCGAGACAGCCCTGGTCAGGGTGCTCAATGATCCCCTTATAGCGAGAGATCAGAGGGCTCATTCCACCTTAGTCCTCTTTGAACTCTCTGCAGCATTTGACACTGTGGATCATAGCGTATTGCTGGATTGCCTGCAGGTTATCTGTGGATCTGTGGACTGTCAGGGACAGTCGTCAGATGGTTGCACTCGTTCCTCACTGGTTGATCTCAGAGAGTTGAGTCTGGAATTTATTCTCTGATGCATTCTCTCTACCATGTGGAGTACCCCAGGGCTCTGTGCTTTTGCCTATGTTATTCACGGTGTATATGCTGTCATTGGGAGACATTGTAAGGCATTATAGTTTGAGGTTTCACAGCTATGCAGATGACACTCAGCTATACATGTCCTTTGTCCCTGACCAGGATAATGTGGTCTTGGTGTTCAGCAACTGCCTCACCAAGATTCAGGGCTGCATGAGTGCCAGCTGGCTGAAGCTGAACCCTGACAAAACTGAAGTTTTGGTGGTGGACCTAGGTCGCCGGGTAGAGGGGTCCTCAGCAAAGCAGGTCTCTGGGCTTTTGTTTGGCGGTTGCCAGCTGATGTCCTCCAAATGGGTGCGGAGTCTGGGCACTATTTTTGATAAGGGGTTGACACTGAAGTCTCAGGTGTCATCCGTTGTCAAGACCTCATTCTACCATCTGAGAAATATCACCTGGATTAAGCACCAGGTTTCGCCTGGTGATCTTCCTACACTGGCCCTTGCCATCGTGACCTCATGCCTTGATTAGTGCAATGCCCTGTATCTAGGAGTTCCTGGGGTTGATATCCACTGCTTGCAGCTGGTGCAGAATGCTGTGGCAAGGTTGTTGACTGGGCTTTCTTGATCTAGCCATGTCACACCTGTGCTGCGCGGACTGCACTGGCTGCTGGTTCAGTGGTGGATCACCTTCAAGTTTGGCTTGCTAACCTACAAGGCCCTACATGGACAGGGACCAAGTTATCTGCAAGAGCTCCTTTGTCCCTACTGCCCCCTCTGACTACTCCACTCTGCCAAAGAGGGATTGCTGGAGATTCCCAAGGTCTGTTTGAAGACCTCTGGAGCCCATGCATTTGCTTTTGTGGCTCCGACTCTGTGGCATTCTCTACCTCTTCAGATAAGGGGGTGCCTGACTGTGGAGAGCTTTAAATCTGCTCTTAAAAGAGTTTTATTTTATTTTGCCTATACTGATTATTAATTTGAGGAATCCTGTTATTTTAAATGGTTTTAATTATTTATTGTCCTATATGTGTTTTGTAAAAACACTTCTGTATTTTTTGAATTGCACTTGAAACAAATAAAGTTTATTATTATTATTATTATTAATAAGGCAGACTGTCATGGTAGCAACCTTCAGGAAATTAGACAGCATGTGACGCTTGCAATGCATAGTGTTGCAGGGTCCCACACAGGTGAAATCATGCTAGACTTGCTACTGACAGAAATTGATGAGTGGCTGAATCTCCTGTCCCTCAAAGCTGGCTTTATAAACAGCACTCTTATTAATCTTGCTTGTGGCAAATTTTTGTCAGCATTCACACCAGTTTTTGTACATCCGTCATTTCAAATCCTTTCTGTTGGGACTTCTGTTGGGACTACAACAAAGTACCATGCTATCCAGTAGGACATGGTATGCCACCATTACATTACGGAGCAGTAGGTGTACAAAAACAGCTGGGTAAACTGATTAAAACAACAGTTCAAAACAAGATTAAAAGGAGCACTACTGTTCTTTCATATCTGAAAAAAGGTAATGGTATCATACAAACAAGTCAGTAAATAAGGGACAATTGAAAATAGAATAAAACTGCATAGGTCAAAATTGCTCTAGAGTAGGTGTGCATTGGCAGGTGGTTATTATTACCACCACCACTTAAACATATAGGATAGCTGATGTGTTCCAGTGTTGAGGGGTATTAATAATACCACATGGTCCTTTCCATTAACAAAGTTAGAGCACCCCAAATGTGTACCCACAGAAAAACACAGCAGTGTCCAAAACCGGCTGACACAACCCCCTTTCAGGCACACCAATGTTAATCTGGGGACGTCGGTAAATGACTTTAGAGTTTGAGAGTATGCACTCCACTGACATGAATGGGCATGATTTTTCTGAGCATCTCGTACTACTTAGTGTTGCAATTTACAGAAATCAAAGCAACCGCAGGAGTGGAGTAACAGACACTCTTAATACAGCAGTCACTTCCAGTTTTCTAAATTGCAGCTAAAAATAGCTCTAACAGCTAAAGAAAGATAGTGTCCACACAGGTCAGGTGAGTGCACACTCACAATTCATTTTCTAACATTACAAAATTAACATGGGGAGCCTGTCTGCATGGTGGCATGTCAGCAGGTTCAGGAAATGCCTGTTTTTCTGTGGGTACAAATTTGGGGTGCTAGAACAGTTTGACTGGAAGAGGAATACCAGTAAGTACAGCTCTCAGTCACTGTCCACAGCTTAATGATCCACAATCATTGCAGTAGGATAAATTCCACATAACATTATTTACCACTTCAGCCTTGACACAGCGTGGGTACTGCGCAACAAGGTTCGGATTGCTATATGGGGAATGGCACGTCCATCTGTGTGCTGATAAAATAAAATTTTGGGAAATGTATTCTACTGCAGTTGCAGTGGATTATTAAGCTGTGGATAGGGGACTGAGAGCCATGCTGACTGTTCATACTTCAATAGATGGGACCACATGGTATATTATTCATACCATCAACACTGGACAAAGTCATCTATCATATATGTTTGCAGGGGGCTGGGTACCTGACAGTGCGCATCTGCTCTTTGAGAGATTATGGCACTGCTGCTTTAACACAAACAACACAACAGGAAGAAAACACTACTGCCAAAAAAAAAAAAAAATTCCTGTTTGTAAACAGAGATTATTAACTAGGATTAGGAATACAAAGAAGGGAAAGACAGCATTTTTTATGTTACTTTCTTTAAACTGGTTTTATGGGTGTTTTTAACATTTTTTGGGGGGACAAGGTTAGGACTGAGAAAGAAAGAACACAAAATGAAAATTATACAACAAACAAAAACTCTAGGTTATGCTGAGACAGCAGCAGTTGGAGCATGGACATGATCTAGAATTGATGACCCTCCATATGCTCCAATCGCTCCTCAAGGTTCTCCACCCTGTTGGTAAGGTGGTCTCCCACACTCCACATAACACCCAAAGCAGCCTGGGTGGCAGGCATTGTTGCAGGGTTTCCTCCAGAGTCATCATGTGCAGGTGCAGGTTCTGGAGCAGCCACTTGCTCCCTGGTCCTTCTGCACTTCACACTCCATGTAGGCGGAGACTGTGCTGCCACCTTTTACCCAGAAGGAGCATTCCCTCCATGTTCTGCCGCCTTGGCCTCCCACTCAACACGGTGGTGGTTAGTGAGGTGCATGCGCTGTCCACCTGTCCCCAGATGACTACCCCTGGGCCCATGATACAAAAGCACATCACATATCTTACACTTCAGAATACTGGGGTTACCGGGCAGTGAAGTGAAGAACTCCCACACAACAGATCTGTGGGGAGGACCGGGCACAAGCGGGGGGAGGGCCCCAGGTGTTATGGTTATGGCCTACTGCTGCTGCACAGTTGGGGGGGCATCTTGCTGCTGCTGTAGCTTCTGCATGACATCCGGCTCCTGCTGCTGCTGCTGATGATGATCCACAGGGGTGATTGCAGGTGGTGGTGGGACATTGGTAGGTGTCACCAGTGGGGGTGCTTGCATCACACCAATGCCTCCTCTTTCAGTGAGTGGAGCACTACTAGCAGCATTAAATACAGTGCTGTGATTGATACACGGGATGCCACTCTGCATTCATGGCTCCACACGCTGTCCTTTGCATGCCCCAGAGGAAACAAAACCACCTCTCTCCATTTTACAAACACACAAAAAAAGTCACTATTAGGATCAACTACTGATACAAAGTAGAAAGACATAAACGAAGGAATCAGGATGTAGAATAAGGAATCAAAATCAAAAGGGGAAAATTACTAAAAACAAAAAATAGGCAACTAATCTACCAAAAAATCTCTAAATTCGATGAAATATTCAAGATATAACTCTCTCTCTCTCTCTCTCTCTCTGCTACAGACAAAAGCTCCTTCACCAAGTCTAGACAAGGCAAAAGTGAAATTATTTTACTGTCTGGCTGATTAACTTCTTCCTGCAGCATGTGACCCACAGACTGTGAGTCTGTGACTCGTGATCTGTGGGCTGTTTCATTTTCACTCACTTCACCTTTGTGAAAAAATAAGGCAAAAGTCAATGCAAAGTCGCTCTTTATGATGGGGTCTTCACATAGCCATAAATGAACGAGAAGTTGCCACTTCGCCTGCACTTCACCAAGGAATTTAAACTTTGCTGCATCTCTAGTGGAGTGGCGTGTGAAAAAGGAACAGGTACTTAATGAGCACTTCTGTTCAGTTGTCACAAAAGAGAAGGATAGCCTGTCTCTCAGGGAAAGAGGGGCTAATTGGTGGAGGAGCCACAGATGGGAGTTAGACACTGAGAGGGTGAGGAAGGGTATAAAGGCCCAGAAGGTGGATAAGTCCCTGGGGCTGGATGACATGCATCCAAGGGTACTGAAGGCATTAGGGGACATGGTGGTGGGTCCTTCTGGTGGACCTGTTAATGCCTTTTTTGAAACAGGAGTGGTTCCCCTCAGCTGGAGAACAGCACATATAGTGCATTACATAAGAGTGGGCCAAGGGATGACCCAGGTAGTTATCAGACAAAGAACCTCTGTGTGCAAACACTGAGGCAAGGGTTACCCCAAAGGGCATTTGGCTGGGAAGCAAAGTTTCAAGAAAATACAAAATCACACATGCCCACACAATGCAAAGCATCATGGGCTGCATATGCAAATCACCACAGAATGTTATGCTGGTTCAACTTTAAGCAGAATTGCATGGTGCCGAAAGGCCTCACATGCAGTTTGCAAAGGGTGCTAACAGATGACATAGACACATGTTTCGTCCTACCAGGACTCATCAGTATGCTTCATCTGTTTGACACCCCAGTGGAATGAACCAGCTATGCTAAGACAGTCTGTCTGGGTTATGTTGTGGTGAACCCATTAAAATAAAAAAAACATTTAAAAGACAAAGAACCACTGTGCGCAAATACTGAGGCAAGGGTTACCCCAAAGGGTATTTGGCTGGGAAGCAAAGTTTCAAGAAAATACAAAATCACACATGCCCAAACAATGCAAAGCATCATGGGCTGCATCTGCAAATCACCACAGAATGTTATACTGGTTCAACTTTAAACAGAATTGCATGGTGCGGAAAGGCCTCTCACACAGTTTGCCTAGTTCTTCTGATCTCAATAGTGGGGAAGTTCATGGAGACTGTTCTGAAAGAAAGACTGGTAAACTTTCTGGATGATAAAGGACTCCATAATGACAGACAGCATGGGTTCATTTTGGAGTGGTCCTGCCAGACCAACCTATTTGGGTTCCCTGATGAAGCAACAAGGCAGTAGACAAAGGCCAAGCAGTGGACATACTGTATCTGGACTGCAGTAAGATCTTTGACTCTGTTCCCGCAGGAGATTAATTAGGCAGCTGGAGGACTTGAGGGTTGGGGCAAAACAGGCTTGGTGGGAAAAACACTGGTTACAGGATTGAAACCAGAGGGTGGTGGTCGGGGGCGAGTTCTCAGGTGCAAGGCCAGTCACTAGTAGGCTCCTGCAGGCTCAGTGCTCAGCCTAGTGTTATTCAACATCTTCAACAGTGATATTGCTGAAGTGGTAAAAGCAAAATATCCCTCTTCATGGATAACATAAAACTCTGTGGGAGGGTGTACACAGAGCAAGGGAGACATGATATTAGGAAAGACTGGGCTAAACTAGAGAGATGGTCAGGTATATGGCAACTGGAATTCAATGACAAAAGGTGTAAGGTAATGCACTTAGGGGTGAAGAAACTGGAGACCACATATCGGCTGGGAGGTGTGCAGGTCATCAAGTTGGTAGACAAGAAAGACTTGGTTGTGATCATCACAAATGACATGAAGTACTTAGCACACTGCAAGACAGCAGCAGCCAAGGCAAATAGGATGCTGGGATGTATAGCCAGGGGCATAACCATTAGAAAGGTGGAGGCCATCTTGTCACTGTACAGGTCCCTGGTTGGGCCTCATCTGGAGTACAGTGTGAAGTATTGAAGCCCTTACCTAAAGAAATAAATGCATTTACTGGAGACATTGCAAAGAAGGGTGACCATGATGATCCAAGGACAGCAGGGTAGGTCCTATGGGGAGAGACTTAGAGATCTCGAAATGTACTCCTGGATGATAGAAGGCAGAAGGGTGACAAGAGTGAAACCTTTAAATATCTTAAGGGATTCAACAGTGTGAACTTTGAGGGTCTATGCAACCTTAGTGGCAACAGGACCACTAGGGGCACTGCCTCCAACTGGTGGGGAGGTGCTACAAGAGGTAAATGAGGAGGCATGTTTTCACTGCAAGAGTGGCAGCAAAGTGGAATGAGTTGCCTGTAGAAGTTGTCTCCCTGAAGACTGTAGATAGCTTCAAGAGGGGATGGGACAATGTAAAAGGGAGATCTGCATGGAGAGGGAGATTCTGGGTGGGGGAAGGGTATGTCAGTTGGGAGGGAGGAGTGGATATCGGGGAATGGGGTGGAACACTCTATGATGACCCCTCTACTGCATTAACCTCTGTCCACAGTTGGGGCCATTCCACACAGTGGCGGGTGTCTTAGATTCTTTGTCCCTTCCCCCAGGAACACCCCTCCAGTTGGGTACGGTACAAGTCACATTAAACTGTTCCCTCAACTCACTGGTGTAGCATTGTTCAATGAGTTTCCTAATCTGTGCAGTGTTTAATTCAATGAATAAGTAAAAGGTTAGTATTGGTTTGCATCTAGCTGTTATGTATTATAAGCTTTATTTTCAGCTGAGTGCTAATGAGTTTCATTTCAGAAGGCAGACTAAACAACTCTTAAGGAATGCTGTGATATTTATAAACAATGCTGTTAAGAAATGCTGTGATATTTATAAACAATGCTCTTAAGGAATGCTGTGATATTTATAAACAATACCATGAAAATGCAGCTACTGCCATTTCACTAAACAGTTACAAGTGAGTTGAATAGGCAGTAAAGGATGGTTGGAAAATAGTTCAAAGCTTAAACAATTTGAGTTGCCATTGCAGTAGCATCACAAAAAAAATGCTACACCAGTGAGTTGATGGAACAGTTTAATGTAACTTGTACTGTACTGCCTGAGTACCGTACATTGCCTTCCCAACTGGTGTAGCTGAGAGCTGCCAAGGGAGGGGGGTGCTGCACTGGACTGACCTGGAGACCTGCAGGAATGTGAGACACTGGCTGTGCAAGCAAGGACACTGACACTTGAATCGATAAAAAAGGAAGGTAAATTTTACTGAAGGATTGAGAAAAAAATTGCTTGTACAGCTACAAATAGCAAAACACACCCTTGCATAAACTTTCTGAACAGAAAAACATAACATGCAGTTTGAATAGATACTTTTTTTCTCTTTTCCCAGCAGGGCACCCCACCCCACAACACTTTACCTGAAGACTGCAGGCACACACCACCTGCCAGCCTTCCTGTACGTGCTGGTCCCAGGATAAGCACCATCCCTGGCCTTAATCCCTGAGCTTGTTTACAATGTAGCCTTAAGGGTGAGCAGTGGGTACTAGGCCTTCTCCCACCTTAGTCATCCATTGACCCCTTACAACAGATATCTACCCTGGTATCTATAACACAGTTACCACACCTTTTTCGCTCTATAGTTCTACACGGTTAAAATCATTTAACATTTCTCTACAGCAGATAACACATTTAGCAATCAGGAATAACAGTGGCATGAAACATATCACATACTGGTACATTAAAAGCTAGGACATTTCTCCCTTTATTCCCAGAATTTTTCAGTCCTTCAGATGACAAATGTCTTTAAAATGCAATAGGATTAAGGTAATTTTCTTTTACTTCAAGGTGACTTAACTTTTAAAATGGTCCCCAAATTGTAGCTAAAAGTTTTTTTTACAATACCACATTCCTTGGATTACTTGAAGAAATTCTTTGATGAAAACTCTGAGAAATTTTTCTGAGGGCCTCTGGAGCAAGTAGCTGTGGTGATAGAAAACTGGAGAAGCCATGAATTCTTCAGGTTGCAGCTTTTTTTTTTATGAGGAAAATTTAGTACACCTGGATCATCAGGAACTTGAAGCAGCAGGCTCTCTATTCTGTCTCTGCTCTCACTCACTACCCACTCATTACACACAAAAACTGCATCCTAAACTATGTGCTTTGTATAGACACAGTGGCTGCAGCCCCCACAGGCCCATCGGAAATAGTTCAGATGCTGATCCTCCCAATATTCGACTTTGGAGACATAGTTTACAGAGTCGACCCTAAGTCCACCCTCTCCAAACTGGACACCATCTTCAATTCCTTCACCCGCTTTGCCTAAACTGCTCACCACGTATGCACCACTTTGACCTCTACGCCACTCTCTCCTTCCCTCCTCTTGGGTCCAGACACCTTACCCATTAAGCTTCACTAGTTGGGAAGTTCTGGTTTGGATCCCTCCCATCTGATCTAAACATAATCCTTTCCAACCCTTCCTATCCAACTTACTCCCTCCGCAACTCCCCTTTCAGAACCATAGACCTCTATGCCTTAACCACCACTTCAGGTTGGGCTGCCTTCTCCTACCATTTCCCTAATCTTTGGAACTCCTTCCCCTTAGATATCCACTCCACCCCATCCTCTAGTTAATTGTCTTGTCTTCTCTGTAACTTGATTTCCCCTTCCTGCAACTTCTCCTTACCCCTGCCCCTTACTGCAACAGCTCCTGATCCTCACCACTATCAAAACGTTATCTCTTTTTCTATCACTTGTGTCCCATTTCTCATACATACTTTCGCCCCGTCCCCCTTCTAGCAAGTAAATAGCCTATTGTGTTAACAGCAAACTGTATTTCTTACAGTCCCCCTACTATCCCCTCATTTCCCTAATCTTTGGAACTCCCTCCCCTTTTTCCCTTAATTTTTAATTGTTATGTTGTATGTTTGCATGTATGTGTGTGTATGTATGTATGAGTGTGTGTGTATGTATGTGCATGCATGTATGTATATGTGTGTATATGTTTATGTATGTGTATATACATATATATATATATATATATATACACACACACACACACACACACATTTATATATATATATATATATATATATATAGCAGACATCTCCATTAATGCATCAGTTAGGGTTGATGTCACAGCAACAAAAGTCTGGAAATTCGATGTTAGGGTTACCACCCCTACCACCCCACCCTACAGGCACCAAGAGGCAATGGGGTATGCCATAGGGTCCTTAGACTTAACTCTCACCCCATTCTCCTATACTGTAGAGTGTCAACTTGTTTACACATGGAATGGGGTGAGAGTTGGGCCTTGCAACCCCATGGCACATCCCAATGCCTGTTGGTGCCTGTAGGGTGGGGTTGGGGCGGTAGAGGTGGTAATCCTTACATCAAATTTCCAAACTTTTGTCACTGCGACATCAACCCTAACTGATGCATTAAAGGGAAAGTAAACATTGCAGGGGTCACTCAAACTGTGAAAGCCCAAGACAAGACCATTCAGACAAAGTACTAGGCTTAGCTGTAGGTGTCGGGAGTCCTGAGATATGAATATCAAATTTTCTATAAATCAAAACAAAGCAGCAGCCATTTCATGTAATCTTAAAACAGGAAGTGATGTCACTGAGGGGGCAAGCTGTATGTTGTTGATTGCAACTTGCCTCTCAGTGACATCACTTTCTCTCTCAAAATCCCATGAAATGGTAGCTGCCTTGTTTTAATTTACAGAGTATTTAGATATTCATATCTCAGGACTCTTAACACCTACAAGGAAGTTCCATACCTCATTTGAAATACTTTTTGTGGGCTTTCACAATTTGAGAGATCCCTGCAATGTTTACTTCCCCTTTAATGGAGTTTTTTACAGTGAATACTGTATATATTATTGCTCCATGGGAGTGCAGCTATAGTTAGGGTTGGCAGGCTACTTCTATGTTAAACCCCAAAGTTTGCCCTTTAATAACTTTCCAACCATTTGTCCAATTTGCCTGCAAATTTGCATGTACAGCGTTTTGATCAGATGTACAGTTACGGAACTGCAAAGTGCCAAAAATGTGAAAAGTCCTCAACTTTTGTGCATTTTTTCATCAGGCTTAACAGACTGAAAGATATGTCTGGGTTTAGGGTTGAGATTTACCAGAAGCACGGGCTCACAGGACTGATATCCTATTTCATATATACCTAACCCCTAATGATTTATTTTTTATTTCCCTGCTTTGTGTGGTTCAACTCTAACATAAGCAAAAGTTTTTTGCAACTAGTTTTCCTTCTTTTTGTAACAGTGGAACTGTAAGGGGACCTGCACAAAATGAGGTAACTACAATATTGGAGACAATCCTGGAATTGTATGTTCCTTTTGTGTAGGTCCCTTTGGGACCTGCACAAGATGAGCTAAACACAATATTGGAGACAGTCATACCGTGCAACGCACACTCATAATGTGACCATGTTTTAGAATACTTTCACCAAATGTTCAACATAGACTTTCTGGGACCACACCTCATGAAAACTACTACTGTCATTTCGTTAATCTGTCCTAAAAGGTGAATCCATGCAGCGACTGCACCATTCTTTGCCACAGTTCCAAAAACACATTTTGGGCAGCATATGAGAAATGGCAGCTGTTCTGTTCATAAGAAGGTGTGAGAAAATTGCAATGTTGAAAATCTGGAGTGAAAATATGAAAAATTGTCAAAGTTACTAGTGTGCGTAGAAAGTGCTCAACACACGCCTGTACTGCAATCAGTTTTTGGAATGTTTTCACCAAATTTTCAACAAGGGCTTTATGGGTCCTCCCCTCATGAACAGTGGCACTGTCATTTTGTTAATCCATCTGAAAAGTTAATTTCATGCAGCTGCTGCACCATTCTGCACCACAGGTGTGAAAACACATTTTGGGCAGGCTATGAAAAATGACAGCTATGCTGTTCATAAGGAGGTTTTAAAAAATGGCAATGTTAAAAATCTGTAGTGAAAATATAGAAAATTGGTGAAGTTATGAGCATGCATAGAAAATGCACAATGCTTGCTCATGACACAGTCATTATTTGGAATTTTTTCACCAAATTTGCAGCATGCACTTTTTGGGACCCCACCTCATGAGCAGTGGCACTGTCATTTCAATAATCAGTTCTGAAAGGTGATTCTGCATAGTGATTGCAAAATCACCTTTCAGGACAGAGAAATGAGATGACAGTGATAGTGTTCATGAGGTGGGGTCCCAAGAACCCCATGTTGAAAATGTGGAGTCAAAATTCCAAGAAATGACTGAGGTATAAATGTAAGTTGAAAACCCCACTGAGTACCATTATATGGCATTTACCTGTTTTCCTCAGTTTGCAGTTCAACTTTGAAGAGTGCAGACGTGTCCCAGGCCACAGAAAATGACACGCCAGACCTCCAGTGATGAGTATGGGATATGGGGGTGCAAGGAGGTGCGTGCACAGAGGGTGTATCAGGATGGGGGAGAGGGGTGCCAGAGATGACAAGGGACCGTTTTGTTTTTTTCAGGTAAAAAAAGGGGAAAAAAGATGTTGGGGGACAGTTTTCTTTATTTTAACAGGTTTTCTTTAAAAAAATACTTATGGGCACACTGGAGTGGGCTCCCAGTGTGTCATATGGGTATGGGGGGTTGCATGCTGATATGGGGATTAGGCACCCCGATGTTGGCAATCGGATACAGGCTTGGGAAGGGGGCATCCAACACTGGGAGTGGGCATCCTAGTGTTGGAAAAAACATAAAAAGCAATTTTGGCACACTGGGGTGGGCTCCCAGGTGTGCAGAAAACAGGTCACTAGCTGTCAAGCTGACAGAGCTACAATGACAATAGCCCCATCCCTAACCTGGTGTGCCAACAGCAACTACCTGCAAACACCTGCCTGCACTATATGGCACAGCTGTCTTTAATAAATGACGGTTGTGTTGTATAGTGCAAGTACTATACAACTCAGTTGTTGTTTATTAAAAACAGCTGTGCTGTATAGTACTTGCACTATACAAGTTGTCGTTTCTTTAAGACAACTGTTTCGTATAGTGCAAGTACTATGTGACACAGCTGTCTTTATTAAACAACAGCTGTGCCATATAGTGCAAGTACTATATGACACAGCTGTCATTAGATGACAGCTGTGCTGTAAAGTGAAGTGCAAGGGAGAGGATCATGATGGGGGTGAGCAGGACGATGAGGGACAGTTTCTTTTCTTTTAGATTTAAAAACAACAGATGCTAGGGGACAGTTTTTTCTTTGCAGGGATTATTAAACACTGCTGGGGGGGATTCTGACATGGGGATTGCCCCCCCCAATGTCGGAAGTGAAGAAAAAAAAACAAATAAACAAACAAAAAAATAAATAAAAATAAATCCACTGCCACCGAGGACTGGCGCCCCGTGTGCAGACACAGTTTAAGGCACAGTCAGGCTGGTGTGGCTACAATGACAATAGCCCCTTCCCTGACCTATGAGTGGTGAAAGCAGCAGTGGTTGCACTATACGAAAGAGCTGTTGTATATTAAAGACAGCTGTGCTGTATAGTGCAAACTGCTGCTTTCGCAAAAATTCAGTTATGAATAGAACATAAATTTTTTGAACTGTGCATGGTCAGAAATAGAAACTTTTTATTAAATATTTCAAAAACTACTGAAGTGAGGGACCTAAGAACTACAAAAGCACACACTTTGGACCAACACCCATCAAACCTGAGAGTTTCAGGTTGCAAAGCCTCATATTTTTTAAGTTATCGGGTGGCAAAAAAAGTCTTAAAATGTTCAAAACATTTGATTTTTGTGTATTTTTTTGCACCGCTGTAACTGCCTCCCGATAACCGATTTGCATTACGTTTGCTGGATCAAGAGACCCTTGCACAGAGGCTATACTTTCCAAATTTTGTGTAAATCGGTTGAATGAGGGCAAAGTCATTAAGGTATAAAAATTTTGGTTTAACGTAGCAACCCTATTAAGCCATGCCTGTACTATATATATATATATATATATATATATATTCATGTAAAAAAACTGTTTTTAATGCATCATTTAGGGTTAAAGCAAAAAAAGTCAGAAAATGAAACATTAGGGTTGAGCCCCTAACGCCCCCACACACACCCCGCACCCCCTTCCTCCACAGACTGACAGACACTGGGGCATGCCAATGGGGGTCATGTGGCCTAACTCTCACCCCATTCCATGTGTAAGCAGGTTGACATGCTACATTAAAGGAGAATGAGGTGAGATTTGAGCCTCATGACTAACATTACCAGCATCTGTCAGCCTGTGAAGGATGGGGGTTAGGACTCAACCCTAATGTTTCATTTCCTGACTTTTTTCACTCTAACCCTAAATGATGCATTAAATGCAGTTTTTTTTGTCATGAATTTCCTTACTTTTTGAAAAAGTGTACTATAACTAGTAAAAAAACTTGTATTGGTATATGCACACCAAGTTGCCAATTTTTGCATAACAATATGCATCTATGGGAGCATCGGCCATTTGGGACTGCGCTCCCACTTAAGCAAAGCTACAGAGCCATACAGCAGCCCTATAGGGCACCAAACCCTTCTAACAGCAATTTACAGATATCTTGTGAACCATAAGAGCTCAAAAAAACCTCAAGCATCATTGTAATTATGACAGCGAGTACGTCATGCAACACCTAAATGACCAAACCTGTATCTCACATTGTTTCCGAGATATGGGCACTGAAAAGCACTAGATAGGCACTCTTTTAACCCTTGTGACAGTACTTTCACAGTATCTAATGAACCGTGCAATGTACAAAAGAAATTCCACTGCAGGCTTACTCGGTACCTCGCTTCGTTTCTGAAATAATGGTGCAGAAAGTCATGACACAGACCGCAATGTAATCCTATGGGAAAAATGTCAACTTCGTCATTGAATATCTCTGCAACCAATTAATTCCCCAACACCTAAACATAATAAGT
The DNA here is from genome assembly GCA_016271365.2 of Neoceratodus forsteri. Lineage (NCBI taxonomy): Eukaryota > Metazoa > Chordata > Ceratodontiformes > Ceratodontidae > Neoceratodus > Neoceratodus forsteri. Next base: position 415,719,525 of record CM057453.1, on the reverse strand, counting down.
CACATCTCTAGGACATCCCCTCAACACCCTGCAAATTTCAAGTAAAAAGACTAAACCATTATGGAGACTTGGGCATCCCAGTTTGGGCCATCTGTTCTTCCCTAGGGACACCTTGTCTTCCCCATGGACACTAAAAAATACATATACATTTTCCCATAGGATATAATGGGAAATTCAAATTGTAATAACTTTTGAATAGATTCATATTTTTTTTCACCAATCAAATGTGGGATTGTTCCTTTGTCCAGGCTCCTTCTACGTCCCAAGATTCAGAGTAATAGACCACACAGTGTCCATACAGTGCCATGGACAAAAAACACACAAAAGTGGTGAAAAGTGCATTTTTGGGTGCTTTGCTGTGCAAAAACTGGATGTCTGACTGAAACGCAACTTAGTAATTCAAGAGATCTACCATACCAGTTGCAAAGTTATTAACATGCAAAATTTGAGGTTTAACATTAAAGTGCCTACTCAACCCTAAATATAGGGGTGCGACCACACCCCTATAATATATGTAAGCAATAATACCCGATAGGGTGGGCATTATTGTGAAATACCAGACCGCCCAGGGGTGTAATGAGGCCCGACGCCACAGGCGGATGGCCTTATAGCCCCTGGAAGGTCCAGTATTTCCCAATAATGACCACCCTGGAGGGTATTATTGCACTTAGAAAACATGCTTATTTGTTTTTATAATAATGATTTAATAAAAAAGTGTAAAATATTATTAAAAAGTAACAAAAAGGTCATATTATGTAAAATAGTGCCTTTACCAGTATATGCCTTTAGAGGGTGCTGCCTTTACCAGTCTATGCCATTAGAGGGGGCTGCTGCTTAGAGGAGTCCTTTTTTGAATTACATACAGAGTGCCTGTTTCTTCTAGCTTGTTAGTATTACTGTACCCCATCCAGTCCCACAAGTTTTTTCATACTGCTATCAATACACGTTTTGTCTGGTAAATTAAAAAAAATTTGCTGAGCAGCCTAACAGTCGAGCAATTGCATCTCGGTATCTTGTTTAAGCGAGATGATGCAGGGAACAGGGGGGTCAATCAGGAAGTCAATTGATGTCTGAACTGTGTAGAAAAAGAGTAGGCACTTTCATTTTCTGCAACAGAATGAATAGCACTGTTCTTAGCAATTTGTATGTGTGGCTGGGTTGAAGGGAACTGACAGTTGATTTTTATATCTCACTGAGGTGCTCATGACAGTGGCTGGGAGAAATGATGAAGTGTCTTACTTCCTGACTACAAACGAATAAATGCTGTACTTTTTTTAAAAACTTTTGCCAGCTCTGAGAGGATGTAGAACTGTAAGATAAGTGAAGTTTTTTTTTATTTTGTAAACAGGGAGTGGCTGCAAGTAAATACTGTTTGGGTTTGCTTTAGGTGGGGGAGACCACTACCTCTTGCTAAGCGAAAGCAAAGATGGTGAGGATTTCAAATTTTCTTCAGGGCATTCAGCCAATTAAAAAGCAGTCTGGGCAGCACTATGAAATGCTACGCAGTGAGGTGCCACTTGGACTGGCACTTATTTTTTACTGGGCATCTATTGAAAAATAGATGCCCAGGTTGAAGGTACTTTCAGCCAATCAGGATCTAGAATCCATTCTGGCCATTTTCTAAATATTTATTTATTCATGGCAAAAAACTCTGTTAATGCATCGGTTAGGGTTGTAGGGTTGTTTCCACGATGACAAAAGCAGGGAAATTTGATGTTAGTGTTCAAAACCCTAACTCCACATTCCCCTCCACCCCCACCACAAACACACATACGTGCAAGCTGGGGAAGCACCAAGGTAACACAACCAATCACAGACAACCAGCAGTAGGTCTATACCTCTGTTACCATAGCAAGTAGGGAAAAAATTCAACTTCAGGTATCATACAGTATTTCCAAAGTTGTTTCAGCAGGTTAGTTCACCTAAACATGAACCAAGTTGCCCGTACCGAGAGCTCTGTACTTCACTTTGTTTTTGACATATGGGTGCTGAAAGGTGCGATGGGCACCACAATGTTAGCCTAGGGGAAATTGCTCAATTTTGGAACACCGTAACTTTGTGATCCTTAACTATATTTGCAACAAACCAGCAAAAAGCACTTCTGTGGTCCAGGGCTTACCACCCTGCAAATTTCAGCCCAAAGGACCCAACTGTTTGCTTGCAGCAGGATGGCAAAGATGTGCAGTTATCAGGAGCATAGTTTCACAAAACAGTTTCACAAACATGAAAGTTTCACAAATGTAAAGCATGAAACTTTTGCATTTGTGAAAGTGCTTTGCGAAACTATTTTCAGAAAATATAAAAAATGCAGTTTTGGGGATTGTAAACCCCAAAAAAGCATATGTGTAGTCTGTGTTGTGTATTGGTGGCAGCATGGGGCCCAAGCTGCCCAGTTGTCTGTAATGATATGTGTTTGGCAGAGTGTGGAAGTTCTGAGATGAGAGTTAGAACTGACGACCCCATGCCACACCCCGACATCTGTTGCTGTGTGGAAGATGGGAGCATGGGGGTGGGGTGTTGAGGTTTAAAGAGTTGTATGTTATTTGTGTTACCTGCTGCTTGTTGTGTGTGATTGGTTGCTTTGCCTTGGTCCTTCCTCTGCTTGCATGTATGTGTGTGTGTGGTGGTGGGGGGTGGGGAGGGAATGCAGAATTAGGGTTTTGAACCCTAACACTGAATTCCCCTGTTTTTGTTGCTGTGAAAACAACCCTAACTGATGCATTAACACTGTTTTTTGCCATGAATTTCCCTTCTTTTTGAGAATGTGAACTAGAAATAGTGAATGGTATGTGGTGGTGGGAGGCCCCCACGCTCCCACTAAGCTGCCCATTTGTTCATAATCACGTGTTTGTGGGAGTATGGGCCTCCTGGCCCTGCGCTCCTATGTATAGAAAAGCAGGAAGCCATACTGCAGCCCTGTAGTGTAAGGAAACCTGGTAACATAGATTTGCCATGCTAACGGTGACACTAACAGTAATGCTAATGGTAATGGTAATGCTAACGGTAGCGGTAATGGTAATGCTAATGGTAACGCAAACGCTAATGCAAATGGAAATGGAAATGGAAATGCAAATGGTAACACAAACAGTAATGCAAATGCAAACGGAAATGCAAATGCAACCAGTAACGCTAACGTGAATGCTAACAGTAATGCAAACACAAATGTTAACGGTAATGCAAATGCAAACACAAACACAAATGGTAACAGTAAGGTTTATGCAAACGGTAGCAGTAATGGTAACAGTAATGGTACCACAAACGAAAACACTAATGCTAACACTAACAGTAACGCAAATGCAAGTGAAAACAGTAATGGAAATGGTAATAAAAATGGTAACGCAAATCCAAATGGTAATGATAATGCAAATGCAAACACTAACACAAACGCAACTGCTAATGCTAATGCTAACACTAACGGTAATGCTAACACTAATGGTAAAGCTAATGGCAACACAATCACAAATGCAAATGCAAGCACAAATGGTAATGCAAATGCAAATGTAAACGGTAACAAAAACGGTAAGGCTAATGGTAATGATGATGCAAATGCAAACGGTAACGTTAACTGTAACGGTAACGCAAACACAAATGCAAGTGCAACGGTATTGCAAACACAAATGGAAATGCAAACACAAAGGCAAACACAAATGGTAATGAAAACGGTTATGTAAATGCAAATGAAAATGCTAATGATAACGCTAACGTTAACATTAATGGAAATGCAAATATTAACAGTAACCCAAATGCTAAAGCAAACACAGATCCATAACATGCAAGTGCAGTGAATACAAAGAATGTGGGCATAATAGTGGGCCCCCTATGTGAAAATGAGCAATTGGAAGACTAAATTGCTAATATCTCATGAACCGTACAAGGTGGAAACAAAATTTAAATTTCATGTTATTTATGGCTTTCCAGACTAGTTCTGCACTTAGTCTCCCACTGGTTGAATAAGAAATTTTGTGACAAAAAGTTCATAACTTGAAGTGTTTTCGAGATACAGGATCCAAAAAGCGCCACTGACACCACAATGTTGTCCTATGGAGAAATTGCACAACTTCAGAAGGCTATAACTTTGGCCCCTTGAGTGTTTTGGCACCAAGCCACATCTGTGGCATCTTGGCTTTCTACCCTCCAAATTTCAGCCCAAAAGACCAAGCTGTTTTGTTGCAGGAGGGTGGCAAAGATTTCCTGTTATGTCGGCTATATTGTCACAAAGTACTTTTGCAAATCACAAAACTTTCATATTTGCAAAAAGCACTTTTAAAAAAAAATTTAAATACATTTCTGGGGTTTAACCCCCCCCAAAAAAAGACATGGCTACCATCCTCAGGACTCGACTAGGTGAACACAATAAGAATTGTGTTTCTAGAGGGTCCCAATTTTAAATGCCAGGCATTTTTCTGAGCTGTATGTAACTGAAAAAAATGGCTAACTCAAGAAAGTAAAAGGGCCATTTGCGACACTAAAAATGGCCATTTGTGACACTTTCATAATTTTTGTTAACTTTTCCTAATGACTATAATGGGAAACTTGTTTTTTGAATATCTTTTGAACCATTTAATATTTTTTCAAGAAATTTTCAAAAAGCACATTGGGGACCCTGGCTGCATGTTCCCTGAAGTGTTCAGACCAAACAGACAAACCATGCAGGCTGTGAGCGTGAGAAAAGACATGGGCAAAAAGTCAGTTTTTTGTGTCTTTTGGCATTCTATAGCTCTGCAACTGTACCTCTAACCGTAAAGAAACTTGACGGGTCAAGAGATCTGTGGTGCCAGACTGTGCATGCAAAATGTCATGCAAACCTGTTGTATGGTGGAAAAGTTATTAAGGTGCAAAATTTGAGGTTTTGTGTGAAAGTGGCTACTCAGCCCTAAGTATAGTGGCACTACCATGCCACTATAATATATAATATATATATATATATATATATATATATATATATATATATATAATTTGAAAAAAAACGTTGTTAATGCATCAGTTAGTGTTGTTTTCACAATGACAAAAGTGCAGAAATTCATAGGATTACCACCCCACCCCACGCCCCATCCTCAAAACCCTAACTCAGCATTCTCCCCACCCACCCCCACAGACAAACTCACATGCAAGCAGGGAAGGCCAAGGCAACACAACCAATCACAGACAACCAGCATCAGGTAACAGAAGTAACACAGAACTCTCTAAACGTACTACAAGACACATCCATCATCATGTTCCACCAACTGTATGAGTTCTGCTGCCATCAGAGTGCCTTGGGGGTACACACGCATGCAGGGCAACCATGGGAGATGGCCCACAGTAAGCATTTTTCTGTTACAAACATCAATAACAAGATTTAAGCAGATGCCTACATTTCAATTGTTAAATGATGAAACACACGGTATGTTATCTATAGATGGCTATTTTGGAAATAAGAGTTTGGATAACCCTAGCAACAGTCATTGGATGTTTGCCTATTGTTTTCTGACAGAATGAGCCAGTCCTAATAACAAATGGTAGTACTATAATATTAAAAGTAATGTTTTGTAGTATAGTTTACAAGCAACATGTGACAGCAACAGTTTTAACATCCAAAGCTAACCATAACATGCTGCTAATGACTATTTCCAGGTAATGCAGCAGTATAACAACATGTAATGGTGCTAGTTTTATACTTGAGCAGTATCTGAAAAGTACTATATATGTGTCAGCTCTATCTTTCCTGCTACTACTTACCTAAGTGGTAGCTGCGATACCCACAGTGAGCCAATTGTTGAATTATGACACATAAAAATCAATATTAAGAAAATCTGTACAGACTAAGTTTCACTCTATGAAAAAAATATGCCAGCTATATTGTGACATCATGCTGTATTTGCTTTTTCATTACATAGTGTTATGTGAAATGAGTACAGTGTATTATATTAGTCAGTCAAGAGTCCTAACACAACATCATTTACACCAATCACTGCAGTATTTACACAATGGAATTATACCTGTCTAGGACATCCAAGTAAATAAGATTGTGCATTCTAATATGTACAGAATTCAAAAATGTGACAGTATATAATAAAACTACTATATGCACAGTAACAGTCTAACGAATCTGAATAAAAACCCAGTGGAATTAACCCCCATCCCATATATATGTGTGTGTCTGTGTGTGTGGGGGGAGTGTAATGTAGATATGATGGATGTGAGTGTGAGAGTTGTGGTTATATTGAGGTAGGCTTGTATTCTAATACATGACATAATGGTGTTACATTGGCTAGGACTTATAGTTCACTTACATAGTGAGTATTTACTTCCTGCTAACTAGTTTTATTTATTTATTTATTTCAATTTTGTTAACTGGGTGGACCCACTGAGCCCTGAAGGTCCCTTTTTCAGGGGAGACCCAGAGTTAGTTACATAAAGGAAAAACATTTGCAGATACAGAACATAAGAGAACAGCCACTAGTTGTTTATAGATACGACAATATACCATTAGGGAAATCATACAGTAATCAGTAGACACTTCAATATACAATCACAAAAAAGGGGGATGTGGGTTAATTCCACTGGGTTTTCATTCAGATTCCTTAGACTGTTACTGTACATATAATAGTTTTAGTATATACTGTCACATTTTTGAATTCTGTACATATTAGAATGCATAATCGTATTTGCTGGGGGGTTCTTGACAGGTTTAATTCCATTGGGTAAATATTGCAGTGATTGGTGTAAAGGATGTTGTTTTAGGACTCTTGACTCATTAATGTAATGTATATATACTTCCTTCTAACTAGTTATCTGTCCCCCGGGGGGGGGGGGTTAATTCCATTGAGTTTTTATTCAAATTCCTTAGACTGTTCCTGTACATATACTGTAGTAGTTTAATTATACACTGACACATTATTCAACTCTGAACATATCAGGATCCATGGTCTTATTTACTTGGGTGTCTTTGACAAGTTGTTTTTTTTACTTTGGCTCTTATACTGACAATTGCTATTATTGTGTATAAAATACTGTTGCAGCACTGAAGGCCTTAAGATTTATGTGTTTAAGTTAATATTTAATGTATAGGTTTTGCTTTTCATTACACTGGATTCTCAAAACACACTGGGACATTTAAATTTTATATTAGCGGAGTTCTCTGCTGGATGTGTTCTTATCTTATTCTGGGGATATTTGACCTTGAATGGCTCCTCAGTTAAACATGTATTTAAATAAGTGTTGAATCCAAAGGTTTTGCTTTTCATGAGACTGGAATCTCATATGCACTAGAACTTGTATAATTTATGTTAATGAAGCTCACTGCTCAAAGTATTCTTGTCTTATTCTGGTAACATTTGATACTGAAAGACTCCTCAGCTTCAGGTAAACTGGTGCTATCCAGTTTCTCTGATGCAAACTTCAGTTATGGTTTAAATGAGTATTTTAAACCAATGAGAATTATTTCTGTTTTTTTATGCATGATCTGGGTGTTAATAGTAAGTGATTTTCTGGGTGACTGTCATATTGTTCAAATTGGGCCATATTTGGTTTGGTTACTTTGCCAATACAGAAGTGTACAAAGTTTTGGTGCTCTGTCTTTAAAGATGACTATATTATATGCCTTCAAACCTTTAGAAATTTTAAAATTACAGTAAACAACTATGTAAACTAAACAGCTTTGTCCAAATTGCACCACATGTGGTATTGTGACCTTCAGAATTGCCCATGCATATGTATACTAAGTTTTGGATCTCTAACTTTAAAGGTGGCTGTGTTATAAACTTCCACACTTTCACAAATTTTAAAATTACATAAAGCAATTATGTAAACTGCAAAAATGTATTTATTTATTTAGCTTTTGTTTACTGGGTAAGTACACTATTTAAGCCCTTATAAGTTTAAAACTAGAGAACAGAATATTACCAATGTTGTTCGGTTCAGTGACTCTTAAGTATTAGGCTGTAAGGCAACCCTCATGGCCCAGCATCAGACCATCTTGCTGCTATGCTGATGTCCCAGGTTTGGAAACAAGCCAGGAAAGTTGTGTCGTGAGGCAGGCCATGGCTAAAACTTACAATTTATATCACCATTACTTCTCTATTTATCAGGTTCTATGACTCTTTCAAGAAAGTAAGCAATTAAGTTTTCCATTATCTATCTCCAAAGGTGGCTAAGTTGTAAGCACAAACTATTTTCACAAGTTTTAACTTGAATATTTAATTGGCAGATTTGCAGCCACTATAACTTCTCCTCCCTTCCTCTCTCTGATATACAGTTTGCAGTGCTTTTAGGTCCTGTGCCAAATTGTGAACTTCTAGCTGTAATATGAACTGAATTATGACGAATTAAAGAATTTCAGAAAATTCCAAAAATGTTTAAGAAATTTTTTCAAAATATTTTGAAAATTCCACAAATTCTGAATTTTTTTTTAATGCTCCCACTGCCCCTCGTGCCACATCTCTTTGGGGGACACCTTGAAGCATCTGTCCCTCCGCACCTACCTGGAGCCCATGGTGATAATACTCCACGGAGCCTTGGCTATACTCCCCAGGCAGGGACAATGTGGGGCCTCAACACCCTAAACTTCTTGAACTGCATCTGGACACCAGCTTGGGACAGGTAAGTGCATTAGTCTACTAGGAGCATGAGGAGCCATTTTCCATGTTCTTTGGGGTGTGAAGTGCACCCTGATGTCAAGGCGTGAGCACCAATGTCCTTCACGCCTTCCCCCTGCTGCCACAGTCAAAGCTTGCTGTACCTTAGGCCTCTGCCTGAGGTCAGTAGAGCACTGACCCACATCCCCCCTCCCTTCTGGAGATGGTGAGTGGTCCTAGGACACTCAAGCATTCTCGCCCTGGCTGACCTCTGACTTCCCGGGCTCGTTCCTGAACCCAGGTCGTCTGCGTTGCAAATGGTAGCACTCCCACTGCGCTGGCAGGCCAGCCAATTCAGAAAAAAAAATCTGTACTGTCTAGGCTGCACATGAAAGCAAAAGAAATGTGCATTAAGTATAGGAAAAAGCACTGCTCTTCATTAAAAATTGGCATTCCATATCTCAGAAACCACGCAATATGCTGTCACAAAACATTTCACGTCTTCATTTCCTGCCTGTCAGACTACACATGCCATACTTTGGTCCTGTTTAGCTAGGTTCAGGTGCTTGATTTAAAAAAAATAGAGCAGTTTCATATATTTTCAATGTTTGTGAGTTTAAAAAGAGAAACAAATGGCAGCTGTCACTATTGGTATCTGTTTCTACATGAGAAATAAAATCCTGAAAACAAGTACTTGCGAAAGTTTTTTTTTTTTTTTACAGGTTGAACTTGAAAGTTAACTCAAAAATCATTACAACTCTAAATTGCTATAATATTTTTTCACCAAACCTTTAAAAGGCACATCCTTGGCACAGGCCCGTTCAAACCTGAACATTTCATTAAAAAACTCACCATCTAGGCTGTAGGTGAGAGCAAAAATATGCAATGTTAAGTATATGTTATTTTCATTTTTTGGCACTCCATGTCTTGAAACTTGTGTAAGATGCTATCAAAAAAAAGTCTCACATTCTAAGACTCTGACAGCCTGACCTCACATGCCAAATTTTGGGCTATTTGGTGAAACTCTGCCAGAGTTATTAAGTTTCAAATATTGGGACTTAACGTTAAATGCCTTACTGAACTCTAACTATACTGGTGGTACTGTGCAAGTATAACATATATACTTATATATATATATATATATATATGCCAACAAAAGTTGGGAAATTTGGTGTTAGGGTTTCCAACCCTAACACCCCACTTCCACCCTGTACACAGCAACAGCTGTGGGGGGTGCCTTGGGGTTGTCAACCCTAAGGCTCACCCGATTCCATAAGTAAAGAAGCTGATATGAATACAGTATAGGAGAATGGGGTGAGGGTTAGGGTTGACAACACCAAGGCACAACCCCCACATACCTGTTGCTGTGTGCAGGGTGGGGTTGGGGTGTTAAGAATAGAAACTCTAACACCACATTTCCCAACTTTTGTGGTGGAATCCTAACTGATGCATTAATGAAGTCTTTTTGCAAATAATGTCCTTATTTTTTGAGATAGTATAATTATAGCCTTATTTGCTTGTGGGAGCGCTGGGTCCTCTGAGCCTGGCACTCCCATGCATGCATAATTTTTGAGGGATTGTAATAGTATCCTTATTTCCCTATAAGCTCAGAGGGCCCTCTGGCCCTGCACTCCCATCACTCCATAAAGGTCTGCATATTTGTGTATGGGAAAACAAACATAATTTAAATGCCACAACTCCAGAGCAATGTAATATTTTTTCATAAAAGTAGCAAAAGGCACATGGGTGTAGAAAGCCATTTTTACCCTGAAAGTTACAGAGCAAAATTGCAAACCATTTCTTCACAGCGGAGCAATGAAGAAATGACTGTGTACACCTCACATTACAATGTTTTCCTGTGGTAAAAGAACCAAAATATACCCCCAGACACACACAACTCCAGAGCAATGTGATATTTTTTTACCAACCAACCAAAACACACAACTGTGGAGCAAGCCCTTTCTACCATGAAAATTTCATACCAAAACCAAAAAGCATCCAGAAACTGTAGCGGGACAAAGAAACAGGTAGTACCTGTATAGTCAATGATACAGCATGATAAAGAATCCTTTTTCACGACACAGGATTCTAAATTGTTCTAATCCCATTGTAGTCAATTGGAAAGCATGATAAAGGATCCTTTTCACAAAACAGGATTCTAGATTGTGTTAATCTCAGTGTGGTCAATGGCAAAACATGATAAAGGATCATTTTTCCCAGAACAAGATCCTATTTCATGCTAATGCCATTGCACTCAATGGTAAAATATATTCGCTGGTAGTCTAATGGTCCCTCCCCCCATCTGTCCAATCGCCATCGTGGTATAACACATATATTTCCTTGGTAGTTTATTGGCCCTTCCCCCTCCTTCAGTAGCTGATGACCATCCCTGTATAAAATAATATATTTCCCTGGTAGTCTAGTGGTCTCTCCCGCTTCCCCGATGTCCGATCACCGTCCCCATATAACACATATATTTTGCTGGTAGTCTAGTGTCCCTTCCCCTGGTGTCTTATGGCTATCCATGTATAAAATATTTTATTTCCCAGGTTATCTAGTGGTTCATCTCCCCTCAGCCCCCCACAGCAGGCAGACAACTGAGGTATGAATGAACACGTACTGCCTAGCATGTGCTTATTCATAGCTCAGTCGGTGGCCAGCCTTAGAGGTGAGACAAGGGCTATGCTGGTCACCAACTAGGAGTCAGGATGATGGGGTGATGTAGTGGTTGATTACCTGATAGGGTGGGGGGTCCAATAGACCACCACTGATGGGACTCGGTTTTAATGGGATGGGGAACAGGAATGGGGATGGACCACTAGACTACCAGGGAATTTGTTTTTTAAATGGGGAAGGTGATCGGACATTGGGGGAGGGCTTACTAGACTACAAGGATTTTTTTTCATGGGGAGGGCAATCAGACATTGGGAAAGAGGAAGGGAGCCCCCTTAGGAAGACCGACAGGTTGAAGCGCAGAGGTACTGTTTTGCCTTTCACTGGTTACTCTTTTTTGCACTGGTTGTGATTGCAATTTTTTGCATTTGTAATAAACTTTACAATTTTGCATCAAAGAACTGCATTTTGACTCCTTTTGGGGTATGCGACATCTTGTGTGTGGAGGGACCACTAGACTACCAGGGAAATATAATATTTTAAAAACAGACAGCCATCGTACACAGGGAAGGGGGAGGGACCACTAGACTGCCAGGGAAATAAATGTATTAAACGGGGACAACAATCTGTCACGGGGAGGGGAGGGACCACTAGACTACCAGGGAATACATTTTGATTCTCTACTGGTGACACAGTTGGACACAGGGGTGGGGGAGGACCACAAGACAACCAGGAAAATATATATTTAATAGCGGGATTGACATAGGACATCGGGGGAGGGGCAACTTGACTACCAGAAAAAATTATTTACTACAAATTGCAACAAAGGAACCTTTTTCAAGATTCTGATGCCTCAATTTGTGGTAAAAGAAAATCCTTTCACGCAAATTGTGGAAACGGATCTTGTTTCACTACATAGCTTTTCTGTGATTTGCAAAAATGGATTTACAGAACTAAAAAAAACATTATTTCACAACAACATACTAAGAAACTGAACTGACTACAGAATCAGATTCCATGGCTCCAGATTAGCTAAAAACAAATCTTCTTCATCTAGTAACCCTTGTATGTTAAGTAATTTAACTTTGTTGCCACTGCTAATTGAAAACAAGATGGCAGCAGTACGAAAAAGGATTTCCCATTTGAGGCTCAGGATTACTCATTTGCTATCAAAAATCCTGTTTCAAGCCTTAAATCTAACTTTTCCCATAGGAAATAATGGGAAACTTTAAAATTTAATAACTTTGAAATGGATTCATATTTTTTCACCAAATCTTCAAAAGGAACAACTGTGACCCAAGACCTATATACCCTAAAAATTTCAGATCAAAATTCCACACAGTTTATGTGCAACATGGTGACAAAGTATTTGATAAGAAAATGGTAATTTATATGCTTTTTGACACTCCATATCTCCACACCTGCAAATCCAACCAGAATGAAACTTGTCACATAAAGAGGTCATGATGGCACATGCCATGTTTTGTGCAAATCGCTCAAACAGTTGTGAAGCTATTAAAGTGCATGTTTTTCACTTTAACATAGAAGTGAAGATTTAACCCTAACTATAGGGATACTACTGCACCCCTATAATATAAGTAGGGATCGATAGATAGATAGATAGATAGACAGACAGACAGACAGACAGACAGACAGAAGATAGATAGATAGATAGATAGATAGACAGACAGACAGACAGATAGATAGACAGACAGATAACATACTGGATTCATTTAGGAGAAAATGTTATAATAGGCAAGGTAAGAATAGAAGTATGAAAATAAAAAGGTGATGATGGCTAGGAAGTGGCACAATAGGAATGAATGAGCTGAGGACCCCTCATGTAGGATCTATTTAGCAGGACACAGTAAGAAAACAAAGAAGAAAGGTGGCAAAGGTGGAGGAAGAAGACAAGAACATCTGCCAAATACTGATATATTTTTAGTTTTTGTTGACTGGGTATGTGCACTAGTGAGGTATTTCTATACTGTATATACGGCAGCACCAGCCAAGATACAACACAGTACCTTGCAATATTACTGCAGGAAATTTGGAGGGTGCTGTGGTATGCTGCAGGGAGCAATTTTATTCGGTGGCAATTAAATCCTCTCTCATGCATCATTTTGTCACATGTCACCTACTGCAAGGTATTGCATTGCATCATGGCTTGCAACACTGCATGCACTGTTTATGCAGTAATAAATGACACAACATAATAAGAGTATTAAATGATGGTTAATTGTGGTATAAAAGTGGTCCAGTGGACCCTAGCCTACCATCTTTCCATTTTAAAGATATCCCCCCCTTGAGAGATCCTCAAACTAGTCATGATCCTCCCAAATTGGGGAAATTCAGGTTATGATGGACTCACCCCACACTTCCTGAAAATCGTGGCCCTTCTCACTGCCAAACCCCTGATAATGGTTACCAATCTCTTCCTCTCCCTCTCCACATCCTCAGTGCCCACTATTTGGAAGAAAGCTATGGTGGTCCCCATCTTAAAATCTGGAGATCCTCAGTCAATGGACAATTACCAACCCATTTCTATGTTACCTCACCTTAGCAAACTCCTCAAAAAAGTCATCCACTGCAAACTGTCTGATCATATCACCAAGTACCACCTCATCTGCCCCCAGCAACATGGTTTCAAAAAGAATCACAGCACTACCTCTGCTCTGGCCCACTTCACAAACCATGTTTTCAGGAACATGGACATGGGGAACCTCACATGTGCTGTCTGTGTGGACCTGACCAAGGCCTTTGACCTAGTGGATCACAACATCCTACAGGGTAAGCAAAGAGGCCGTAGTTGCTCCACAGTGACCATTGCCTCTTTCCAGACCCTCCCAAACAGTTTGCATTGGAGGTGCTACATCCATCACAATGGCAGTTACTACAATTGTTCCCCAGGGCTCCACTCTTGGACCCCTCCTCTTTTCACTCTTCTTTAACTCCCTCCCCAATGACAGCCTTACATGTAATGTCCTTCTCTACACAGATGACCTAGTGTTATACCACAGTGATAAATCTCTGGCTAACTTCTCACCCATTCTCACTTCTAATTTCAGTGCTGCTCATGGCTAGTTCCTGGAAAATGAACTACTGATCAATGCCAATAAAACCAAGGCCATGCTCTTAGGATCTAATCCTAAGGTAACCAAACTCGTTACCACCACACCCACCCTCCATGTACTATCTCTGGGAGGTCATCCTCTTGAAATGGTATCCTACTTTAAATGCCTGGGTATTACTCTAGATCCCATGTTAATAGTAATAATAATAATAATAATAATCTTTATTTATAGAGCGCCATTCACAATGCATCAATGTACTGCACAATCCATACTAAAACAATTAAAAGCAATAAATAAATTCTAAAAAAAATGTCCATTTGAAATACAACTACAGTAATCCAATATAGGTCAAGAAATATTTCCAAAGGCAAGCCTAAATAAATAAGTTTTTAAAGCAGTTTTAAAGCTCTCCACTGTCAGGCACTCTCAAATCCAATGAGGCAGAGAATTCCACAGGGTTGGGGCTGTGAATGAAAATGCCCGCGATCCAGAAGTTTTTAACCATACCCTGGGTTTCTCCAGCAATCCCTCATCAGCCAAGTGGTGACTTATTATTTGGCATATAACAGATGTTGGGATAGATAGATAGATAGATAGATAGATAGATAGATAGATAGATAGATAGATAGATAGATAGGAAGAAAGACAGACAGGCACAAAAGTCTCACCATCCGCCTCATCAACCAAAAATTAGTTAAGGGGTACTGACTGAAAAACTACCTTACTCCAGAGGCCTGACTGACTATGGCGCAAGGCAATCTTCTCCCATTAAAGGACTACCGCATCTTGATTTATTCACAAACCTCCACCCATGAACCCTCCAGACTAAATATCACTTACAACAACATCTGTAGGTTTGTAATGTTGGCATGCTACTCCACCCACCACTGTTCCCTCTATCAGTCCATTGGGTGGCTCCCCCCCCAGGCCCACCATGACTACTTTCTCAGCTGCACTATTCACAAGGCCAACAGGGAAGGGAACTTATCACCCCTCTTCCCCCTGCTCAAGCCAAAAAACTGTGCCCACATTCTTCAAAACTCCTCCAATCTTCTATTGGATATTCCCCCAAGTCACCACCTCCCTCAGTAATAAAGTCTTCTCCACAACTGCTCCTAAACTATGGAATAGTCTACCCACACACTTCGCTCTCTTGTCTCTCACCTCATATTCAAATCTCGCTACTATGTGATTCTAATGGGTGCTGCTATCTTTACCTGCCCCCTGGATGACTACCTCTTTACCACCACCACTCACAAATGGGTGAGGCCATCTCAGACACTCTATGTTATGTACATGTTACTGTATACTTTCCTACATGATTATCACTGACTTGAAATCTCTTAGTAGCTATGTTTGACATTCCACTACTGTGCCTGTAGCTTTTATCTTTTTGTACACTTCTTGATGGTCTATGCTGTACACCAACGTAGCACCATGCTGTACTGTAAACTTTGTGTTGGTATCCACTGTACTATATTTGGTATTTGCATGTGTATTTGCAGAGGTGGTTCAAGTGGCTTTAAGGTGGGGAAGCCCAAATAAATGCAGTAAAAGGGAAAGGGGTCTGGGGGCCGCCTAGGCTCACAGAAAAGTTTGCCATTTTTGCAGTGATTTTGTGACTTTTTGATGTCACACTGAGTTCATTTCATAAAAACAACTTATGTCATGACTAGAATTTATTCTTGATTAATCAGATTAAATTCATTACCTTCAGTAGGTTTGGTAGCCAGAGGAAGGGTGGGAGGTGGGTCAATCAGTCAACCATGGGCTCCACAGTGAGCACTAAATAGTGAATAAAGATGATGGAGGGGCACCACTACTCACACTGGGGCAGCCAGGAGGGGTGACTGCCCCCAGCCCCCTTTTAACTCTGCCACTGCTCCTAGGTCACTGAAAGTTCCTATGCCCCTTATGCACCACAGGCTTCAGTATTTCCACACCTCACACACATGCACACCCTGTGCCACTCTACATTCTTCCCCATCACTCCCAATACACAGGACCACCCACAAGCTAACACATGCATACCCTGTGACCCTATCCTGCCTCCAAATGCAAACAATATTCCTTTCAGGGCCCCTAGACTTCCCATTTAGTGATGATCATCAGTTTCTCTGCTGGGGTGGGCTTCACTATTGCTACCCCCAACACGATCACTCATGGTTACTTATTCTTCTACATACAATGAGCGTTAGTGTTTTCAGGGTCTTTCAGATCTCTCACACACACACACACACACACACACACATACATGCTAGTACACACTGTTCCAACCTGGTCTCTTCAACTCCACCCCCCAATACACAGAACCTTCCCAAAGCCCACACACACAAGCATACACTATGCCACTTGATTTCCCCCAAATACACAAAGCAGACCATCAGGTTTCCCAGTCCACACACACAATCAGCAGTACAGGCATAAAAAATTAAAGGACCTACTGTCTGCATTACCACTGTGGACTTTGGACTGCACAGTACAGAGTAGGCCTGCAGTAAAATAAAAGAAGAAGAGACTAGCCGACAAAGCTAAAATGGAAGGAAGAATGAGTACTGTCCACAGGTCCACATTTCCACCAATCAGCGTTGGTGGCTGCTATATGATTTCCCGGGCTGGTTGGTGTACTTTCAAAGCTCAAGAGAACAAACTCATGTCCATTCAAAAAAAAAAGATCTGACTACATGAAGACCTGTTTTGGCATTGAAAGTGCTAAACTGGAAGGTGCAAATCTCTATTTTGTTCAGTTGGTCTGTGGCTGAACACTGTAGGAGGCCATGACAAACTTCAGATGAGAGTGCAAGCCAACCAACGGAGATTTGTTGCTGACATGAGACACTAGTGGCATTGGCAACACTTGTTTTAGACTAAGTCTAACCTCATGTAAATCCCAAGCACAAATAAAAAGGACAGCAAGAGAAGTTAATCTGTAGTCAAGCAGGCATCCACAATGTACGTATTTATGACTGACCAAATCATTGCTGTATGTGACAAATGTAAATGTTTCACATTAAAAAACAAACAAACTGCAAATCTCAATAGGAAAAGATCAGTCTTTGACTTTTATGCTTGTTTGGTTTCCTCCTTACCTCAGCACCGCTACAGGGCCCACCCACCATATCTATTAATGGAACTGGCAAAAACTATTGACACTGTTACGATAGGATTCCATATTCCCGATTAATACAACAGAGTTTTGGGGGTATAAAAACACAATTTGCAAATCTTTTTTATGCAGACAACCATAGAGACTGGTGATAACTGCTCGTCTCAACCGCAATGACTTGCCTCAGCTGAACAACTTGCTGAGCTCCTGCTCAAAGCGGCCACACT
This sequence comes from Neoceratodus forsteri, assembly GCA_016271365.2. Lineage (NCBI taxonomy): Eukaryota > Metazoa > Chordata > Ceratodontiformes > Ceratodontidae > Neoceratodus > Neoceratodus forsteri. Next base: position 415,701,950 of record CM057453.1, on the reverse strand, counting down.
TAGCTTTTTCATTGGCTTGAATAAAGAAATTGAGTTATTGGTTCTCCACCAGTATAACTACGGTGATGACTGCATTCTGACCCAGTCACCATAGAAATACTACATGACTGGGAGAACCAATAAAATTCCATATCCATTACCAGTTGCATGGCAGGCAGGCAGATTAGCAGATTACTGAAGTGCTGTAGTCAGTAGTCATCCATGATCACCTTTAACATGTCTCTGATGGCAGATTTAGTGCAAATATCAATTTCTCCTGTACTGCATGTACTAAATAAGAATGGACACTTCTACACAGTCCATTAATGTATATAAAAAAAAGAAAAGAAACTGGCATCCAAAAAAAGTGGGGGGCCAAAATACATGTGTGGCTCCCACCTTGAAAAAAAGTGGGGACCGTGGCCTAGTCTGCCCCACCCCCGTATAGCTACCATTGTGTACTTGTATTGCTCCATGTACCATCTTCATGGCCTGGGTCATGCGTGAAAACAGCTCTTAGCATTAGCGCACCTACCCAGTTAACAAATAAATAAATAAATAAATAATTATGTTGTCTCTCTGGATGTAGGAAAAGCATCTGATAATGTCTCATGGAGCAACCACTTTTTTGTTTTGGATCACTATAACTTCCCTGAGTCATTTATTATTTGGCTCAGACTCCTTTATCGATTTTCATTGGCCAGGGTTATGTGTAATGGAGTTCTCTCAGACCCCTTTTCTCTTACCTGTGACACCAGACAGGGTTGTTCCCTCTCCCCTATGCTTTTTAACCTACAGTATATACAGTTCCCTTACCCACAAAGTCAATGGTTTCCTGGGAATTCAGGACATCCATTTGGGATCTCAAGAATTTAAACTGTCTACATATACAGATGATTTTCTTCTGCACCTTTTAGAAGCCCTGAACTCTATTTCTGGGGCTCTGAAGGTAATTGGTTTTGCCCCTAAAAGGCAAGCCCGGTTGTCCTGGGACACAACCAGGATGATGACCTAGGTGGGGGCTGGGCTGCTTGGAGAGAGGTCGCATGACAACAGAGAGGGAAGGGGGGTGCTTTTTGGCTACTGGACAGAGGGAGGGGCTAATAGGGCCAGGGGAGGGCTAGGGCAGGAGTATATTTGGCCATGCAGCCCTCACAGTGCCCCTTTTCTGCTGTAAGATTAATTCCTACAGCACATTCATTGGCAGAGGTAAGGCGGTTAATTTAAATTTTGTTTAAACTTTGGGCGAAATACACTGCTGATGGCAGTTTCCATGGCAGCGGGGGACATGAGGCATAATGGTGGAGTTTTTACCAAGGGTTTTTCATGTTTGTGGGGACACTCGGTTGGCCACGAGGGCCAGCATGTTGGCGCATGGCTCACTGGCATTTGCGGACAGATTAAGTGAAGCTATGGGATAATAATTGCTGGGTAGCTCTGTAGATGGCATTCGGCGGGACAAGGTTTGCGACGTGGTGACTGGAGTAGGCAAGGTTTGCCAAGATTGGTAGTCACTTGGTTGGCCAGGTGGGGTCAGCATGTCAGGACTCACAGCTCGCAATTGCTTGCGGCCGGTTTAGGATAAAAGCTTCCAAACTGAATGGCCAGGTAGCGCTGTAGAGGGTATTCAGAGGGACAAGGTTTTTTGGTGAGATTGCAACTGGGAAGAGGTGAGGCTTTCCAAAGATTGTAGTCTCTGGGACACTCAGGTGGCCAGTGGGGCCAGCATGGTGGGACAAGTGGCTTGCAAGCGGTGAGATGGGTCACTCGTAGTGGCATTGGCAGAAGAACAAAGGCTGGGACTCAGGAGGGGGGGCAATTGTCCAATGGTTTCCCAAGTAGGGGGCAGGTCCAGTTGTCCAGGTGTGATGAACGGGGAGACAAACAGGGGTTTTGTGGAGTTGGCCACATGCCACAGCAGAAGTCAGGGGTCAAGGAAAAGCAATGGCCAGACTTATTGGGCCAACACGTGCAGAAGGGCAAGTTCAGAGTACCCCTCGAGTACTCTCAGAGAAGGGAGGAGGGCGTTGCAGTTTCACAGCTTGGTCAAAATGTAACGAAGTGGCTCGCTGGGACATCAAAGCCGGGTGAGCAGGCCAATGGAGGGTGTGAGGGGCGGACAGTAAGAGGGTGAAACAGAAGCACGGCTGGGGCTTAGGGCTTTCGGGCAGGTGGTCTGTAGAGTTGTGCTGCGTGTTGGTTTCCCTGTCAATAGGGGCAAATGGATAAGGAGCGGCAGGCTGTAGCATGAGTGGGGGATGGCAGGGTGAGCAATTGATGAGGGAGATCAGGATGGGTTCCCAGGAGGAGGGCAAGAGGTGCCATCAGGGGAAGATTGCAGTTCTGCTGGGGAAGGAAAGATTTGATGATTTTTACTCGAGGAATGCCCAGGCCCTAAAATGGATGCTCTGGCCAAATTGGGGGGGGGGGGCGAGAGACAGAGATGGGCACTGTGGAGGAGCTCTCGATGGCGATCTTTATAACCCAGGTAGCTGGGGCACTCATAGCACCCGAAACAAAAACAAATAAGAAACAAATAAGAAACAAAAAAGGCTTTTGCTAGTGTGGCAAGGCAAACGGATAGTCGGGCAGGCTGCCTTGGCATAAGGACCTGTTGGGGGTGCAGAAGGAGGTTTTTTTTTTGGTGCGGATGCTGACGGGCTTAGAAAAAATTAAAAATAAAGAGTACAAAATAGGCTTAAACTGGACAAAGCGGCAAAGGGGCAGCAACCTCAGGATGGGGGAAACACAAGTGCATAGGGCCCCTAGAGGCACTGTGGGGAGATTTTGAAAAGAGGGCCTTGAGGGAGCTGAGTGGGAATCGGAGACCTGCATGGATATGCTCTATGGTACCCCCTTTACTGAGTTTTTCCCCCATAGTTATAAAGGAAAGAGGTTCATTTGGCTACATATTTGGGTGTTCTGCTTCTCATATATGCTTCATCCATGATTGCTCGTGGCTCCCAGATGGGACCCAGAAGTAGGGTCAACTCAGCATGTTCAAAAAAAAAAAAAGGGAACTAGAAGCTAAACAATAACAGCAGATCCAGGATGTTACGGAGGCAAATATGGGAAGGGGGGAGAGGGTGGAAGTGGATGGAAAGAAGGCAAGGGGGCAGGACGGGTCCTAACATGGAAGGGGCATAAAGGAGGCATAAGGGTAGGGGCCTGGAGGCTAAAGGGAGTGAAATGGAAAGGCTCTGGTAAAATTGATATTGGAAGTTTTTTGTTGCAGTATGATGGTGTTATTTCTCGTGCAGTTATAGTTGGGCAGTTAGGATGCCACCCAGAAGACCAGCCATGTCCAGTGCTGCCATGTTGGTGGACACAGCTAAACTGATGAAACAAATGACGAATTTGGTCGAAGCAGTGAAAAAGGGGGAGGCGGAGGAGGAATCCCAGAGGAAACGGAAAGAGGCTGAGGACAAGGAGGGAACTGGAACGAGGAACAAGAGACAGAGGAGGGCGCGCCCGACCCACTGGCTCCAGCAACCCTGGGACCAGCAGGGCCACAACTGGGTGGAGGTAAGGAAATAGATATGACTAATAAATCAGACTTGAAGGATTATATAGAGGGCTTATTTGGCGATATGGGAGAGGAGGTGGTGTCAAAGATGGAATGAGCCCTGTCCATCAAAGAAAAAAGCAAGAAGGAAAAAGGAGGGTGGGCAAGGGGTGTGGGGATAGGAAACCCTACGACAGACCTCCCAGGTCATGCTCAGTGACCATGTGCTGGCCTCATTAAGGAAAAGATTTGGAAGGGCGAATACGTGGACATATTTGGTTTGGTAGATGAGAAAACAGCAAAATGATATGAGTGGCGGGAGTCGGTGGGCAAGTGGGAGATAGCAGTAGCCTTGGTGGTGGTGGGGCACAAAGGTGAGGAAGCTAAATAGAAGGGAAAGAATATTGACACGTGGCAGGTGGGCTTCCTGATCTACAGCACTTTGTTGCTGAAGAAGCAGCCAGACCTGACAATCCAGCTGTTGACTTACATGGCTATTATTAGGGATGCGTACAAGGCGAAGATGGGTTTTGAGTGGCTAAAATATGATGAGGCTTTCAGAAGGAGGATGGCGGCAAAGGGAGATTTAAGATGGGACTGCTCCCATATGGAACTGTGGGTGTGGACGCTGTCAGGACCCGCAGGGGTCAGGAAGTAGAACAAGCAAGGCGGGTTTCACCCGTGCTGGCAGCAAAGGCCTGCTGAGCCTTCAATAGGGCATCTTGCTCTTGGCCAAGTTGCAAATTTAGGCACATATGTTTGCGGTGTGGGGGGACATACCTGGAAACAGGGTGTCAGCTAAGTGCGGACAGGGTTAGTCAGGCTGAGGGACAGCCCACGGAACAGCCCTTTCATAACGGCTGGGGGGGGGACATGGCAGGGGACGGGGGAGACAGGGGCAGGGAGGGCAGGCAGGTGCCTATGGGTGGAACTAGAAAGGGTCAGGTAAAGGTGAGGTGGGGGTACGCTGTGGCCCGCACCCCCCAAAAGGTGGGGGTAGTGGAAGCCTGGACGGCAGGCTATCCAAATAAGGCAAGAGCGGAATTATTAAGGCGGGGGTTTAAGAGCGGTTTCACACTGGGTTTCAATGGGGAGAGGGTGGTGATGAAGGCAAAAAATTTGGCTTCGATAAAAGGTAGAGAGGACATAGTAAGAAGGAAGATCCACAAGAAAATTAAGGCGGGTAAGGTGGAGGGACCACTGCAAGAACCTCCTAGCGACCGTTTCAGGGTGTCCCCACTGGGGGTGGTACCTAAGAAGCAGAAAGCTGAGTTCAGGCTCATACACCACCTGTCATACCCAGAAGATGTTCAGTGAACAAGGGGATAACATAAGGACTGAGGTGTCTTACGCCTCCCTAGACCAAGTGGTAGAAATAGTGAGGGCGACGGGGAGGCATGGCTGGTTAAGACAGACATAGAGTCCGCTTTCCGTTTGCTGCCAGTTGACCCCGCGGACTGGGGCCTCCTAGGTTTCCAGTTCGAAGGGGGTTTATACTTCGACAAAGCAATGCCCATGGGCTGTTCAGTGGCATGCGTCACATTTGAAACATTCAGCTCGTGGCTGCAGTGGGTTTTTGGGTCCCGGTATGGGCATAAGAGGGTGGTGCACTATCTGGGTGATTTCTTGTTAATAGGAACCAGCAGAGAGGAGACGCAGACAATGCTGCGTGACTTCCAGAGCATGTGCTACAGGATAGGGATCCCCCTGGCAGCAGGAAAAACAGAGGGACCAGCCCGCAAGTTAGAATTTCTGGGAATTGAAGTGGATGCAGAGGAAGAGTGCTTTTGTTTGCCAGGAAATAAGGTAGCAAGGCTGTGGGTGATGCTGGCGCCAATGGGGGGAAGGAGGAGGGTGCAGCTGGTACAGGTACAGCAACTACTGGAGCACCTTAATTTCATCTTCAAAGCCATAAGCCCCGACAGAGCTTTCATGAGGAGATTGGGAAGGGTCACAAGTAAGGCGAGACAGTCACATCACTGGGTGGACATAAGCAGGGGTGTAAAGGAGGATCTGCAGGTGTGGGAAAAATTTCTGGAGTCTTACAATGGGGTAACCTTTTGGCAGGAGGAATGGGCCTCCATTAGTGACATGGAGCTTTACACTGAAGCAGCGGGTGAGTACGGTATGGGAGCTTATTTTAAGGGGGAATGGATGTTAGAGGCCTGGCCAGCCAGCTGTCAGGAGAAGGGATGGACAAAGGACATCACTTTCCTTGAAATATTCCCTATTTGGGTGGCCCTGGAAACATGGGGAGGGTGCATGGAGGGGAACAGGATAATATTCTGATGCAATAACAGTAGTGTGGTAGAAGTGATCAACAGACACAGCGGGCAGATAGAAACCATGGGGCAGGTCCTCAGGTGCTTGGTATTACTGGGACTACAGTTGAATCTGTCCTTCAGGGAACAGCACAATGAGGGCATAAGGAACGAAGTGGCTGACAGTCTGTCTCGGTTTCAGATGGAACGATTTCGGGAGCTGGCCCCAGAGGCAGCACCTACTCAGACCAGGGCACCAGAATGGGTGTGGAAGATTGGAGGGTGAGAGCCAGGGCACTATACAGAGGGTCATGGTCACCAAACACCCTGAAGGGCTATGAGGGGGTGTGGGCCAGTTTCCAAGCATTCAGAGCCAAGCAAGGTTGGGATACGAGCGACACAGTGAGGGAAGAGCAAGTCCAGCAGTACATGGTATCGAAATGGGAGGATGGCGTGTCACTCTCCACCATGGGAGTCCAACTGACAGGAATCAGCTGAATGTGCCAGGATAGAGGGTGGGAAGATGTCACGGGCAGCAGCACAGTCAAGAGGATGGCACTGGAATGGCAGAGAGGAAGGGGCATGAAGCAAGATGGAAAAAGATCCATCATTGGGCCTCTCCTTGCCAGGTTATGTTGGGCATTGCTGCATGTTTGTACATCAGTGAATGAGGCCAGCCTGTTCCGAGCTATATTTGTGGTCATGTCAAAAGGGGCTTTTAGGGTAGGCGAAGTGGTGGCCCCCAGGAAAAGGGCAGTGATGGAGGGCCTCCAGAGGTAGAATGTGAAAGTGGAGGATGGTAGGTTGGTCTTAAGGCTGCTGAGGTCTAAAACAGACCAGCAGGGGAAGGGCTGCCCAGTAGTAATCCATAGGCAAGAGGGCGAGGGTACATGTGCGGTGCAGACCATGCAGGAATTTGGTGAAAGGCATGGCTGGGGGCCTAGGACTTGGTTCATACATGGAAATGGGGAACCGGTCACAGGTTTCCAGGTAGGGGCGGTCTTAAAGAAGGCCCTAGCATTTGGGGGGGAGAATCTGGAAGAGTTTGCACCTCACTCATTCAGGATTAGGCCGTGGGGGGAAAAGGGAAAAGGGAGATCCAGAATGTGGGCAGGTGGACATCAAAATATTATAAAAGATATGTACACAATTGACAGCTACTAACTGAAGCCTCCCTTTTCTCTCCCCACAGTAGGTGCAAAGAGACAGGTGTATATTGTGGGACACTCGTACATCTATTGAGTGGAAAGGTTTGTAGCCACCATGAGGCTAGGGACGCAGCTGCATCTGGGAGCGGAACACACCAAAGTGTGGTGGAAGGGCCTGAGAGGCATGAGGTGGGCACAGTTGCTCCCCCTCCTGGAGGAATTCCGGGTGTGTTGGGCAGCACCAGATGGAATCATTATTCACCTGGGCTGGAACGACCTGGGGTCGGTGCAGTGGTGGTCCTTGCTGAAGGACATCCTGAGGGACCTAGAGAAGGTGAAGAGTTGGTGGCCGCAAGTGGTCATAGGCTAGTCAGAGGTCACGTCTAGGAGGGTTTGGAGCGGAGAGAAAGGCCCAAAAGCAATAGAGGTGGCCAGAAAGTGGCTAAACAGAAAAGTGGCTAGGGCGGTAATAGAGATGGGGGGGAGTGCACATCCTGCATAGGGATATATCGTTCAAGCATGCGGTGGTCTACAGGTCAGATGGGTCCACTTGACCGAATTTGGCATGGGCCTGTTCCTACGGCCATTCAGGGAGCTGGTAGGGGAGATTAATAAGAAGGGGCAAATGGCTGACCCACAAGGGGGGAGTCTTATCTTCCAGCACAAGCAGGAGATGGGTCAGTGGAAGAGGTCACCTGGGGAGCAAATGGAAAAAGGGTGGGGCAGATAGAAGGGGGAAGGGGGGCAGGTACCGTGGGCTGGAGACAAAGGAACCCAGGCGTGGATGTAACGGGGGAGGGGGAGGGATACAGAGCTAGTGGGTGGGTCTCTGTGTCCGCACCTAGTGGGAGGGGAGTGGTCCAGCTAGAGTGGTACCTGTGTTGGTATTATGAAGCGGGGGGCTGGATACTGGTGTCCGGACCCTGACAAGAGAAGAAGAGAAAGGAGAGCCGGAGAAGAGCCAAGAGAGGGAAGAAAGGACTGCAAGATCCTGTAAGAGAAGGACTGTTATGTCCATATTTAATAAACTGACTGTTTAAGGATATGGTGCAATAGGTTGTAAATACTATTAGGTCTTAATAAACGCTGCCATTGAGCATCCAAAGCAAGAAGTAGTGGTCTCAATCATTCCTGGGTGGGGATCCAGGGACAATTGGGCTCACCCCTAAAAGGCAAGCCAGGTTGTCCTGGGACACATCCAGGATGATGACCGGGGAGGGGGGCTGCTTGGAGGGAGGTCGCATGATGACAGAGAGGGAAGGGGGGGTGTTTGTTGGCTACTGGACAGAGGGAGGGGCTAATAGGGTCAGGGGAGGGCAAGGGCAGGAGTATATCTGGCCGTGCAGCCCTCACAGCGCCCCTTTTCTGCTGTAAGATTCCCACCTGCCCAGCATAAAAGTGGGGGGGAGGTAAGATGAAGCGAAGAGGGCACAGGTAGGGGGAAGGAACAGCAATAGGGAGCAACAGAGGGAGCCCGGTATGGGCAGGTGAGGCTGTAGGAAGCAGCCTGGGCCAGGAGACTAGGTGGAGTCCTGCTGGCAATACCTGGGAGCAGTAAGACCTGAACAAAGCAAGTGGAAAGGGGTTGCCTGGGGAGCAAAGGGAAAAGGGAGGTAGATAGAAGGGAGGGGGCAGGTACCGTGGGCTGGGACAAAGGAACACGGCGTGGATGTAACGGGGAGGGGAGGATATAGAGCTAGTGGGTGGATCTCTGTGTCCACACCTAGCGGGGAAGGGGGAGTGGTCCCGGTAGGGTGGTACCCGTGTTGGTGTTGTGAAGGATGGGGGGCCAGATACTAGTGTCCGGACCCTGACAAGAGAAGAAGAGAAAGGAGAGCCAGAGAAGAGCCACAAGAGGGAAGAAAGGACTGTGAGGTCCTGGAAGAGAAGGACAGTTATGTCCATATTTAATGAACTGGCTGTTTAAGGATATGGTACAATATGTTGTAAATACAATTTTGTCTTAATAAACACTGCTAACAAGCATCCAGAGAAAGAAGTAGTGGTCTCAAACATTCCTGGGATGGGATCCAGGGACAATAGAGGAATTTAGCTCCTTTTTGGCCTACAAGCTTAATCTATTGAAGTTGATATTCTTCCCTCTTTCCTCCCAGCTAGATAGATCAAAGCTAGAACCCCCTGGCCTTTTATGGGAATCCAGATCTCTTAACTATCTAGGGATAAAACTCCTCCCCCCCGACCCTACAACCGTCAAATCTATGAACATAGACCCAGTAGTGCAAAGATTTTAACAGGACCTGATAAGGTGTTGGAATCTCTGCCTAACACTCTGGGGTAGAGCAACTGTTATTAAAATGAACGTCCTACCCTGCCTACTCTACCCTATGGGGATGCTAAACATTGTGCTACTTTTAACCTGGTTTAAGCAGTTACATCTGTTATTAAGTTGTTTTCTTTGGTTAGACAAGCCAGCCCAGAGAGCACATGATAAACTAGTCCAGCCCAAAATCCTGGGTGGGTTGCAACTGCCTCATTTTTTTCATTACTACTTGACCTTGCATGGGACCAAGTATTTTCAGTGGCTTCATTTGGGTAACACCCCCATGGAATGTGCTTATACCCCTGCCTGGCTACAAATTGAAAGAGAGATGGTTCAAAGATTCCAGCTCTTCCTTTTGCCTTTGTTATTCATTTCACCAACATGATTGCCCACATCATTCTGCAACACTCTGATTGCTTGGGTGGTCCGTGCACATAAACAACTATGTAGACACTTAGCTTTTTTTTCACTGTACAGACATCATGCAACCACTATATTTAAACCCTAATTTTCTAATTGATAAAAAACAATTCACCCCTCCTTTTGGTCATGCCTTCCTTCAGTATGGCCTGCATTATCATTCTACTTCTAATCCTGGCAAAAATTATGACTCATAAAGCACTGATCCATGCTAAGTCAGAAGTCATCCCAGCCCGGGAACCCACAATCATAGTTCCTGCTGCATCTTCATATTGCTTCCCTACTCTTAATCTGTCGGGTTTTCATTTTAATTCTCATCCCTCTCCTCTGGCACTCCTCCCTTCACCAATGTCTTTCCGTGCACTTCCCCTGCTAGCCTTGAACGGCCATGTCAGCATCTCCTATGCCCTGGCTAGACGTACCTCAATGACTGAACACCACACAAGAACCCATATGAAAAGTGCCCACTTCTACCTGATAAATGCCCTCAAGAAAATGTTTCTAATTCTCCTTTTCTGTTCAGGCAATGTCGAACTAAATCCAGGTCCCTCAACTCAAATCACTTCTCCGTCGGAGTTTCCAGCTGCTCCTGGGATGAAAATGATGATGGTCAATATTCTAAGCCTGCTCAAAAAACTTGATCATCTTCAAGTTTGGGCAGCCCACACTGACCCAGATCTGATTATAATTACTGAGTCATGGCTAAAAAAGACCAACACTGATCTGCAAATTACTATACCGGGCTTCAAGCTCTTTAGGGCTGATAGGAATTCGGGAGAGGGGGGAGTGGTTGTATACGCCAAATCAAAATTTGATGTTAGCAGCATTTCCTGTAAAACTAAGCCCAAAGAATACGAGATTGTTTAGCTTAAACTTCACCTTCCATCCTCAGAGTGCATCACAATCATTGGTGGCTATAGACCCCCGTCAGGAGGCACAGAAATTCTTAACGTGTTGAAATCCATAACTTTGGCTGCTAACACGGAAACAATAATCTTAGGGGACTTCAATATGGATTGGCTCACTGCTAAATCCCACTCCCTAAAAGCCATCTGTGATGAGCTGGGTCTTACACAGATAGTAACTGACCCCACAAGAATCAATGCTTCTAACTCTGCCAACAGCTCACTCTTAGATGTCATCTTAACTTTGCATCCCCACAAAATCTCACATTCGGCAGTTTTCCATAACGACATGAGTGACCACAATATCATTGTATGTACAAGATTCCAATCTAAAACCCAGAAGCACCCTAAATTCAGAATCAAACGCTGTTCCATAAATTCAACTCAAAAACTTCCTAACCGATCTAGTTACGATCAGGTGTCAAGACCTATATCTTGCCAAATCTACTGATGCTGCCGTCTCTGTCCTAAATGACAACCTCACCACCCTAATTAACAAGCATGCTCCTCTTATTAAAATGAGGGTGTGGAAAATCTCGCATCCGTGGTTCACCCTAGGGCCAGGCACACAAAGGACCCGGCAGACTGGCAGGCATTTAGAACTGCCAGAAATGCCTGTGTTAAAAGTGTATGTGCTACTAAAGCAAACTTCTACATCTCCACTCTGGAGCAGGCCAAAGGGAACTCCCAAAAAATCTGGAAGACACTGAGATCCATTTGAAGGCCATCCTGCTGCTTCCTCCCTTCCCACCAAGATTCTGGCCAAGGACGGGACGGTTGAAAATAAACTGCGAATCCTCGAAGAACTTAACCTTCACTTTGCCACTGCCGGGTTGGCATTCGACTCCTCCCCATGCGCTAGCCAAGTGAATAGCAACACTAGCCCAGATACTACACATGCTACTCCACCTCATCCCTTCCAGTTATGCCTGTTTAGCTACAAAGAAGTCGAAGACATAATTCTTAGCCTCGACACCAAGAAAAGTGCAGGAAACGAAGGCCTTGAATCATTTTTCTTGCGGTTAGGCTATGCCCAGCTCACAGCCCCCATCCTTCACATCTTCAACCTCTCTATTACCACAGCCACTGTTCCATCCTGCTGGAAATCTGCCCATATTCTTCCTCTCTTCAAATCAGGAGATCCTTGTGACTTAAACAACTACCGTCCTATCTCTATCTTGCCCGTTCTCTCCAAAGTGCTGGAAAAACTTATACTGTATACAATCAACTAAAAAATCACCTCTAAGTGTACTCACTCCTAAATCTGGCCCAATCTGGCTTCAGGTTGAAGCACAGTACCATCTCAGCCTTGGCTAAAGTCTCTAATGACTGGATCCATGCTATGGACACCAAGAAGGTTACTGGTACAGACTTTCTAGACCTCAGTAAGGCCTTCAACACTGTAGACCATCACCTTCTAATCACCTATCTTGCCTACATAGGTGCCATTCCATTTACCTTACAGTGGTTTAACAGTTATCTTACAGGAAGGATACAAAAAAGTCAAAGCTGATGGCCTACTATCTGCCCCCCTTCCAATTGCCAGAGGAGTCCCTCAAGGCTCCATCCTAGGACCAATCCTTTTTTCCCTGTACATCAACAACCTTAACTCCCACATTTCTTTGTGGACGATATGGTTTTGTACGCATCAGGCTTGTCCTTAACTGAAGTCAGAGAAGCACTCCAAGCTGACTTTATCCAGTTGGAAAGCAACCTTATCAATGCCAAGCTTCTCTTAAATGCCAAAAAAAAACAAGAAAATGATTTTCTCGAGACTTGCCTTGTCTGGTGCCCTACTTACCCCACCTAAAAAACTTCATAGTTACCTCCCTAGGTGAAACCTTGGAAGTCATACCTAAATTTAAATATCTAGGTATGTGGATAGACAACAAGCTTTCCTTCAATGACCACATTGAGGATCTATCAAAGAGGCTTAAAGCACGCTTGGGTTTCTTCTTTAGAAATAGGACCTTCTTTTCTCTCGCGACCAGCAAAAGACTTGTCCAAGCAAGATTCCTTCCCTTGCTTGAATATGGAGACATTATCTTTATCTCCTCCCCAACCTTGAGCCTGTCTAAACTGGACGTGCTCTATCACCGTGCTTTTCACTTCATTACTAACTCTGCGTACAGGACCCACCACTGTGATCTTTATGCAGCAGTTGGGTGGACCTCTCTTGCCACCAGACGCCTCCTGCATGCTGGCATTTGGACCCTCAAATTACTACTCCACAAACTACCTGTCCATTTAACGTCTCTCATACACATCTCACATAGCGACTACTCCCTAAGGAAATCTGACCTTATCCTACTAGATGTTCCCAGGACACGTACCACAGCTGGCCAAAGAGCTGTCTCATATGCCCTCCCAAACATTTGGAACCAACTACAAGCCATGCTGAAGCTAACCAGAATCGTATCAATTAACTCCTACAAAACACTAGCTATCTCTAAATTAAAAGACATATGTAGGTGCTACTAGGCCCCCAACACCAAGTCAACTTCCTAGGTACCAACTGGCCCTCTACTTATTAAGCTGAAATGTGTTGCATAATTTAGGACAAGGTTAAAGCTGGAATGTACTGCATATATAGCATAAGGACTTCTATTGTGTATACCTCTTGTATTATATATATTTTTTTCTTTGTTGTTCTACATTTTATATCTCCTGTCTATGTAATTGCGAACTGTATGTGTATGTGCCTCAGGACCTCCTTGTGAATGAGCTTGCTCAACGGAGTCTTTCCTGCAATAGACTTGAACTTGAACTTCATCTCCTCCAGCGTCATTTATTATAAACTAATCATTTGTGTCTTTTCATTACTTTTGGTTGCAGTTTAAGGTCCAGAACAAAGATTGTTTTAAATTTTTCCCAATATTGCTTTGTATTTCTAAATCCCTGGGCAACCTGCTGTAGTCAGATCAGGCAGGTTTCTTATTTGAGAGTATGCCTAAACTTTCTCAACAGCCACACCCGATCTCTGCCATTTATAAGTTCTTGACCACAACTGTTTGTTCTTCACTTTCACCAAATGCTTTCTGTCGGACAAATGCGCTCGACATAGACTACCCTGATGAGTGCTGAAGTTATGAGCACTGGTGGTGGATTTGGATTGATTTATATAAATGTATTAAACAAGACCTCTTACGGCTTCAACAATATAAAATTTGACATCATTTATACCTATCTGCTATGAAACTATTCCAGATGGGTATGAAGAAATCTCCCACAAGCTCTCGATGTTTTGAAGCCCAGGGTACCCTATAACATATGTTTTATCAGTGCCCCAGAGTTCAGCCATTCTGGGAAGCTATAAAGAATAGTCTGGATCACCTTTTGGGCCTCCAGGACGAATGAACTGTACATAAGAGGGTTGTAATCTGAGGACTATGGTGACAACTTCCTGGAACCATGAAAGGGTTATATGGCCCTTATTACAGCAGTTGCTAAACTTATTATCCTTCATCACTGGTTAGAGGATTTGACTCCTACCAGGGCTGAATGGCTTTAGAAGATGTGTACTGCTCTCACCATTGAGAAAGCAATAGACACATTTTATCACTCTTTCCATATTTACACATTTTGCTGAGAAACTTTTCGCACCCTATTGTTCTGTTAGCATGGACTGGTATTATAGTATTGTGTATGTGTTTACTTTCCATTGCCTTTTTCTTTTTCATCACTTTGAGCATTTCTAGGTGTATGGCGGGGGTTGGGGTGGGATTGGGAAGGGAAGTTTCTGTCTCTGTTGTGTGTTATGGTCATTTTTGTATGTTTTTCTGTAGTACTTGTATTGGATTTGGAAGTTTGTACTAGTTTTTGTTTGTTGTTTTATTTTTTATATATAGTTGCTTCAATAAAGTGCATTTAATTTAAAAATCAATCAATCAGTCCATCAGTCAATCAATAAATCAATCAATAAATAATTAAGGCAATGGCTAATCAGACTCAAAAACCATAAGCCTGAAGGAGAAGTTTATTTATGATCTGTATAGCCTCTGAGATGGATTTGTTTCCAGCTATAGAGGATGTACCCATGGGAATGGTGTTTTTTATCCATTGATCACATCTGTGACCATGTCTGTGTTTTGTGTTTGCATTTTTTTACCCTACTGTCTTTCTGTAGTGTAGTAGCATGTTTGGTATATTCCATTTTTTTTTGGCCCCCTTACTCTTTCATTAGAGTTTGGTCCCCCTATAAATGGGGGCATGACTGCAGTGGTCTGTCCTCTACTTGAGCAGAGGCATGGTCCATTAGAGCATTGGGAGTCATTGGTTGGGAGCAGCTGTGTTATAATGTGTGCAGCTGGCTGAATTCTGCAGTTGGGAGCAGCATGTGTGCAGTGTCTTTTGTGCAGCAGGGTATGACTAAAATGTGCAGTCAGGATTAATATGCTTTCTGCTACCAAGAGCATGGACAAATCACCATACAAGACCTGACTATGAGAAGGGTGAAGAGCTTTGAGAGATAAGGTGACAGCAACATAGAGAAACTGGCATATGAGGAGAGCACTATTGCATCAAGAAATATGCATGGCTGTTTACTAAGATACAGGGGTCATTTTTAGTTTTTTAAAAGTTCCTACTTTGGGGTCATGCCCACATTGAAAAAAAATTGAATATCTTAGTTCAATGCTGTGCTGTTTACCATCACAAACATGTGGTTTCAAGAATTTCATTTTTCTATTATCAATTTTTGCTGGAGCCTGGCAGGCGGCTATAGCCCTCCCTGAGAGAGACTCATCCTCCGGCCTCATGTGTCCCCACTCAGCCAGCTCCCGGTAGTTCCCCCATGGCTTACCCTACATGGTGGGGCCAGGGAAGAGAGCACTGGCTCTCTACCCCCTAGAACACAAATCCAGAAGCCGGGGGTGGCACAGGGATGCAGGGGCATCATGGAGCCTGCCAGCTCCTTTTCCCTCTTTTCTCCTGTTCTTCCTCCCCTACCAATGTAGGGACATTGGTGCACGCGTCCCGACTCACACTGCCCTCCAGCTACTGCCAGAGGGTAGTCAACAAGTGGGACAACAGGCCTCTCCCAAAAAGAGGAGAGCAGGCCTCTGGACTCTTGATTCTCTCTCATCCCTGCCGACCCCTGGCAGCCCAGGCTAATTTCCGAACACAGGTCACTGGCATGGTGTGAAGTATAGCAGCCAGCGCCTCAACCTCCAGCACCACCAGGTTGACTGTTTCAAGAATTTTAGTACAGCCACAGTATGAATCTGCTGTGGATAGTCAACAGGTAATTTCAATGGAGCAGATTTCTAAAATGTGTGAGTCATGGCCATATTTAAGGAAGTGAGCCATTAATTACAAAATTAGCTATAAAAAACTGTTTCAAAATTATCTGAGCAAATGAAAAATACACTGAGGATAAATCTGAAGGATGTCAGAAAAATTTTTTTGCTAAACAGCTATATGATGAAATACTGTAGTTATAAGATACACTGGCAGCAGGTGCCTAACCCTGCTACCAGTATAATCCTCCTTCCTGCCCACCCAATCTTTGTAGATATGCTAGCAGTGGGTGACCAATCCTACCAATGGTAATACTCCCACCTGCTTGCAGAATTTCTAAGATAAATAAGTAGTAGGTGCTCTACTGCACTGCTAGTATCACCTCAGTTCTGCATGATGATCTGTTATTTCTTTATTTATTTCATTTTTGATCAATGAGTAAAGAAATAAGGAGGGGTATACAATACTACCTATTTTCAACTTCGTCCCTTGGAGGGATGTACAAATACAACTGACTGACATTGAAGAAGATTAAGCTGTTGGTGTTGATTTCTCTATAGATAGCACAGAAATGTCAGGAAATATTCGTCCATGCCTTTGGTTGCAACTGTAAATGAGGGAAACTTTGGCTAGGACACAGGGAAAATTCTCTACTCCTCTCCAGAAGTGCCACAGGATCTTTAATGTCCATCTGAACAACCACCAAAAAAGGCAGACAGGACCTTAGTTTAACATCTCATCTAAAGATGGGTGGCCAATAACTGGTTAAGATACAAAGGCCGGGGGGAGGGCATTGTGGAGCCTATGTCAAGCAGCAGCAATTTTAGCAGCCCAAGATCTCATTTGAGAAACCAGCTAGAAATTTCCCATCTTTTTACCTTCTCACATAAAAAAAGTAGATAATTTAGTAGCTAACTTGATCAAGAGCAATATGGGAAACTCAAGACGAGATAATTCATCTTCCATCTCGGTATACCCACCCAACATCGAAACTTTGACAGCGACGACACTACAGTGACTACAGCGCCAGGTCACTGTAGTGTCAGTGCTGGAACACAAATGCTGTCTTTGGGGCCTTGCACTCCTCAATCAGCTCCATCTAGGAGCTGATTATATTAGTGGGGGTGCTAAGGGGCACACCCAAGGGTTCAGGGCAAGCCCCCAAAGAAAAATATAGTTTGTAAGAAAACCGTATGCCGACCGCAAAAAGTGGTCTACATGACAGTTTCACTGTCTGGTTGTTCGACAAAATTTTTGTCTATGATCAGTCATAAATCCTAACATCTTGGGGAGAGGTAAAAGTTCTGCAGTGAGACAGCCCTCAAATTCATTGGCAGAAGCAGATGCTTTGGCTGGGCACAGCTCTGAGATATAGTCCATGCAGTCATTGGGGCTTAAGCTACAACACCAGATAATGTCAGTTGCAGACCTTAACCAAAAGATGGACTCTTAATTCTAGGGTTCTGGAGGTAGAAACTACAATGGAGTGTATTCAAAGAGACATGGAGGTCCAGAAGAAAACTTCATTTACTACTGTGGCCACAACAGTGGTCATCAAAGAGAGACAGCACCTTTGGGTATGACTTAAGACACTTGAAAATCAGGCAAGATTTGCTAATATTTGGCCTCCCTGTAAAATTTGAAGGGGACCACCCACTTATGATAATTAAAGACTAGCTTTCCAAAAAATAATTATCAGAGAGTGAAGTGGGCACTTTTCTGTTTTAAAAGCCATACAAGATTAAGCCATGTGACAGAACAGAAACCTCAGATAAACTCCATACCCTATTCTTAGTCATGTCTGGAACTAAAGAGAGGAACCACATCCCTACATTGTCACAGAGAATGAGGCTTCTAAGCCAGAATACATGGAATGTTCACTTCTTTTCAGATATCAGCCATTCAACTCAGCAAAGGCACAAAAAATGTGATGGTTTGTTCAGAGTGTGGAGCGATGCCACCATAGCCCACTTGATCATTTTACTGGCCCGATTCTATGTTGTGCATTGAGGAAAAGTCTTGGTCTTTTCAAATCCCTTAAAGGCCAATAAATGGGTGGACACAAAGCAGCAGCAGAATGCTGGCAGACAGACACGGAGACTGGTAGAAATTGGGAGGATGTGAATAATTGAGATGGTGATTTGATTTCACTTTTGTAATACTTCTGGCTACTGTAGTTTGATGCCTGGACTTCTGCGCAGTCATTGAAAGAACCAAGATGAAGAATTTTGGTATAAGACTTTGCAGTGTGGACTATAACTGAGCTGAGATGTACTTGAGCTCTGTCAAGTGCTTTTAGGTCAATTTATATAATCTGAAATATCTTATGCCCACATGATGATGCGTATAATTTATCTGCACTTCAAGCCCTAAAAGTAACTGTTTTGGATTATGAACTTTGGGACAGGCTACAATACTGCATATTTCTGACTGCTCTATAGGTTTCTAGTGAGTGTTCTACTATCAGACAAAGTTCTGTCTGGTGTCAGGTAACATATCCGTGTTGTGTTTAAATAAGCTTGAAACTGTTTTCTCATTGGGATATGGGCATGTAGGTTGTAATACTATAGAGTACTCTATATAGAATTTAGATTGCTCTCCATTCCTATATTTTTGGCATAAAATGATTTAGGTGGGATTCATGAAAATGCATTGTTCCACAAGGGACTTGGGAACCCATACTCAGAAAATGGGGCAAGTGCAGAGCAAATATTTCCCCCAGCTGCTGTGATATTCAGATGGATAGTGAGTAGCTCAATCCAACTGAATATTAGGTCATGTTGGTGCAGCTCTAAGTGAATTCAAGCTATCCTGATATGGACCTAGGCTGAATATATCTCACAGGGAGTAGTGCTGCCTAAAACAAGATAGTGGCAATACTCCTGTGGGCTATATTCTGCCCAAACATGCAAATGAGCTCAAGGGGCATGCAAGGTGCTAAGCGGCCATTTGCATACCTATTATGGGCTCATTTGCATGGGTGCTGCAGCCCCCTAGCACCACTGGTAACTCTGAAATGACAGCCCTGGTCATCCAATGGTTCCACCCTTCCCCCATTCACTCCAGTAATAATAGTCCCTTGTGCTCCAGTGTGTCTCCATATCCCCCAATCATCCATTCACTCTGCCAATAATTGTCCCTGGTGGTGTAGTGTGTCCCTCCACCACCCAATCACCCACTCACTCCATTAGTAGTAGTCCATGGTGGCCCATTGTGTCCCTTCACTCCCCCCCCCGTGGCCCTGTCCACTCCATTAATAATAGTCCTTGGTGGTCCAGTGTGTCCCTCCACCCCTGAATTGCCTGTTAACTCAGGTTAAAAATTATCTGGCCCAGTGGATCCCCTCCACCCCCTGTTCTCCCAGTATACATAAAGATAGCAGGTCCTAATCATCCAGTGGCCCCTGCAATAGCTCCCCACCTGACCCACCCACCAACATCCCACCTCCCTGCACCTCCCCTTGCCTTAGGGTCAGGGCACTTCTGTCAGTCACATACAGGAACTGGCAAATCCCTCCCCTCGCCTCAGCAGCTGGCCATCATTGGAGTGGTCAGTGAGCATGCATACTGTATTTCTTCAGGTGTCCAACCCTACTACCTCCTGTCTGATCTTTGTATATACATTGATGGTGAGTGACTAACACCACTGCCAGTATCCCCTTTTTCACCTACATCCTGATCTCATAAGCTAAATTGGCAGTGAATGCTGAACTCCACTGCTGATACCTCTCTCCCTCCTTCCCTCCCTCCCACACACAGTGTATTAAACACACCTACCATTACACATCCATTAGCAGCCAGGTAAGGCTAAGTGAAATTAGCAAATTCTGATTTTGCAGAATTTTTGCAAAATTTTCTGAAATTTTCCTAAATTCTTTAATTGCCCATAACTCGGTCAGTATTATAGCTAGATATCTGCAATTTGGCATGGATATTATTCAGGGGGACCCTAAATGTATGCTACATTTACAGACATTGACCCCTATGCATGATAGAGCATATTTTCTGCACACTACATATCTGAGGCATGTAGGCAATCAAGTCCAAATGTCACACAGCAGGGGTCCAGCAGACCCTGGTGGCATTCACATCAGGTGCACAAGCCCAGGGCACACTAGGTCCCCTTGCTGCTTGCTCAACTACGTACCACAGGCGGTCCAGGGGCTTGATGGGGGGCATGCCCAAACTCCATGCCTTTCACTAAGGTGCAGAAAGCTGGGCATGGGGGGGCACTTGTTATGGCAGTGGGGACCCTGCCATAAGGGATATGTGCCCACCAATGACACCCACTGGCACCAATGGGACAGGGAATCCCTCCTGCTGT
The DNA here is from genome assembly GCA_016271365.2 of Neoceratodus forsteri. Classification (NCBI taxonomy): domain Eukaryota; kingdom Metazoa; phylum Chordata; order Ceratodontiformes; family Ceratodontidae; genus Neoceratodus; species Neoceratodus forsteri. The sequence goes on along the minus strand of CM057453.1, from coordinate 415,681,890 downwards.
GATGCCCCAGCCCTCCTAGCCACCTGGTAGGGCTGGGGGCAACCATTCAGGCTCTTGTTCCTACATTTACAATTCCAGGACTAATGCCTATCCAGAATCCCCTGCTCACACATAGCAGGGGATCCACTATGGGACATAGGATGGGCATCCAATTGGATGCCCACCTGTGCCCCATGATCTACTCTTGTTCAGCTGTGCTCCACCACTGTGCAGCTGCATGTTGTGGGGGGCAGGACTGAGGACAGCCAGCTGGCATTAGTAAATGCCAGCCACCGCACACTTGTCTGGGGTTGAGGAGCTACATGGTCCATGTCTATATGCATCTTTCGCATACCAGGCCCAGCTTCATGCACAGGCCGCATGGAGAGGAGGGGCAGGGAAGTTATAGTGGCTCAGATTCTGGCAATTGATTATTCATGTAAACATTTCTGAAAATATTTCTATGCTTACAATCAAGCCACCTTTGGAGCTACAGTAGATAGCACACAGGCAGGGAATTTATCTAGAACTATCACAAGAATCTCAGGAAATATCTGCTGTGTCTTTGACCAACTCACAAAGCTAGCAACAGGACAGGAGCAGTGCACATCATCATGCTGTTGCTTCATGCGGGCAGCTACAACTGACCTCCTGTGTGTCCGATATAAAGCAAGGGCTCTCTGATGCCGGTTAGACAGATATTTTGTCGACCAACATTACAGCGACAGATTTATGTCGACCGCAATTTTCAGTCGACATAAATCCATTGGAGAAACAGATGTTCATCGGGGGGCTTCACCTCCGAACCCCCATGCAGGGGGGTCTGCACCCGCACCCCCCCCATACTTAAGGTTAAAAAACTCCAAGTCGGAGTTGATTTAAGAAGGGGGTGCAGGACCAGGGGAAAGAGTGCTGGGGTCCTTGGCGGACTTTACAGTGCACTGTCAATGTTGTTGACATCAACGTGTTCGCTGTAAAAGTTTTGCTGTGTGTAGGGTATACCTGAAGCAAGTACTGTACTGAGGTACCATGGCTATCTGTCTTAAAAAGATAGGAAATGTATTGCAGGAAGCTCTGCTAATGTTTATTTTTATTTATTTTTTTATATTTGAAAGTCAGATTTATAACCTTTGAGTCAGAGACTCATTTACAAAGGCACCTCATTGCAGGGAGGGTAGACATGGTTACAGTGTGAGATACAACAGTGGTAACATACAGGTGCAATACAGATAACAAAAGAACACAATATAACAGTGGTTTACGGAATAAAGTTACATGCAGTAAATAGCAATCATATAAAATATAACAATAGTAGAAGTCACAACCCTTGTCATACCAGGGAAATACCAATGTGGAAGGGTGGTTGGAGGGGAACAGGAATGAGGAAAAGAAAAAAAAGGGGGGGAGCAGTCCAACGGACATTGTCAAGGCTATGGGCCAGAAATGGGGAGGTACCCAACATTAGGTTGATTAAGGGCAACTACAGCTTTGGGTGCCAAAGAGGTGGTTACAGAGAGCAACTTTAAATGGGCCAATTATGGTAGACTTAGTGACAGAGGGTGGGAGGGAGTTGAACCATGTGGGGGCACAGTAGTGGAAGGACCTTTGGGCTAGGGAGATCTTGGTATGGGGCACCAGAAAGGTGGCCTTAACTGAGCTACAGGTGGCAATAGATGGGGATGCAAGCCGTAGGGATGCGGTGACCCCTGGAGGGGACAGTCCTAGCAGGGATTTTTTGGCAAGTAAGCAGGTTTGGTAGCACAGGTGCTCCTCCAAGGTGAGCAGGTTGGCAGTGGAATAGAGCAGGCAAGTATGGGTGAGGAGAGATGTGCCAGTCAGGAGCCTGCAGGCCTTATTTATTGAGGTTTGGATTCTGTTGAGGGTGGTATTGACAGCCGCAGCATAGATATGTAGATATGTCCACTAGGGACAGGACAGAGGAGTTGATGGCCAGTTGGAGGGTGGTTTGGGGGAGGTAATCTCTGTGGCGATAGAGAATGCCAATCCAAGAGTTTATGGCTGAAGACAGGGTATTGATGTGGGTGTGGAATGTAAGAGTTGAGTCGAAGGTGATGCCCAGGTACTTGTAGGACAACACCTGCTCGAAAGGGTGAGCATTACTGGGGAGAATGCAGAGGGGGGCATTTTGGGCCTTATTCTGGTGATGCGAAAAAAGCATAGATTTGTTTTTGTTGAGGTTAATGACCAGCCGGTGGTCAAGGAACCACTTTTCGGATTAGTTGAATGTGTGCTACAGGGATTCCTGTAGAGATGCAGGGTCAGGGTGGGAGGCAAGGAGAATCACATCATTGGCATGGAGTAGCATATTTCCCCAGCAGGAGCTGGGGAGGGTGTTGAGAAATAGGCTGAACAGAAAAGGGCCCAGGATGGAACCCTGGGGTACCCCCCGAGCAAATGGGCAAGGTATTGGACAGGGTGCTGTTTACCTTCATGGTCTGTGATCTAGTAGAGAGGTAACTGGTGAATCAAGCAAGTGGGCCAGGGGAGAAGCCAAGTTGATGGAGGGAGTCAATTAGGAGGGGGTGACAGACAGTGTCAAAGGCCTTGGAGAGGTCAACGAACACTGCACCTGCAACATGACCAGAGTCGAGAGCAGAGTGGAGGTGCTGGGAGAACTCTAGGAGGGCTGTAGTGGTGCTGTGTCCAGGGCAGAATCCATGTTGTTCTGGACACAGAAGGTCGTATTTGGCCAGATACTCCGACAGCTGAATGGCCACTATTTTTTTTAGTGTTTGGAGAGGGGGGGAGAATGGAGATGGGCCTGAAATTGTTAGGGGAGGTTCTATCTCCACTCTTATGGATAGGGGTGATTTCTGCAATTTTACAGGCACTGGGAAATTGACCAAGACATAGTGACTGGTTTAAAAGGTTGGTGAGAGGGGCTAGTACATCATCTAGGACTAATCGGAGAATCCTGGAGTCCAGGGGATCAGAGCTGGGGCTGTTGCTAGCTAAGGCTTTTTGCAGATGAGGCCTGGCTTCAAGGGGTGATATGGCACGCAGGTAGAAAGGGGGGATGATCCAAGGTGGGGGGTGGAAGCAGGGATAGTGTTGAAAAAGTAGTTTGGGAGGATGGAGCTTAGATCTGAGAAAGCCATATTAAGGCACTTAGCTATGCGGGGAGAATCAGCTGTGATAGGACCATCTATAGAGAGTAGTGATGGTTGGGGGGGGGCAGATCTTTCCATTGAGCTCTTTCATATTGTTCCAGAAGGTGTGGGACAAGCCCCAAGTGGATTCAAGGGTGGCTTGATAATTTTCAGTCTTAGACTGCCTTATAGCCCAGGTGCACTTGTTATGTGCTGCATAAGGGGGAGGAGGAGGAGGAGAGTTGGAGCTGGGCCTGTGGGGGGAATGGAAAGGAGTGGGCGGATAGGGATAGTGAGGTCAAGGAGATGCCCTGGGGTGAAATGGGCACAGGAGAGGGGTTTTTCCTGTCTTGTGCCCATACCCAAGGGTTCTGGTTATCAGCAGGTAAGGCGGTCATCATCGGAGTTCATCCTGCTCGGGTGGTGTTGTGCAATGCTAGGTCTATTAAAAACAAGACGGCCATTATAGCCGATCTTGTTGGGTCAACGACTAGCATGCATCACCAGTTTCTGGCTGGATGGAAATGCTGGGCGATTTTAGCGCGGCAGTTCCGTCCGGGTACTCGGTGATACACCGCCCGAGGCAGGATCGTAGGGGCGTGGGTGTTGCCATTTGTTTTAAATCAGAATTGGGCCTGGTGGAGGTACCGGTGGGAGTCACCAGATCCTTTGAGTGTGTTTTAGGCGAGGGTGTGGGGTGCAGGATACTTCTCGTATACCGTCCACCAGGTGATGAGAATGTTTTCCTGCAGGAAGTCGCAGATTCCATTGTCGACCTGACGTTGGGATCCCTCAGATGGTTGGTTCTGGGGGACTTCAATGCTTGGGTCGATGATGAACTCTCACGCTTTGGTCAAGACTTCCTCCAGTTGATGTTATCACTGGGCTTCACACAGGTAGTTTCCTCCTCGACCCATATTGGTGGGCATTCATTGGATCTGGTGTTCCTTCTGGGGATGGGGATATCTGATTTGGTGGTGGAGCCAGTCGGATGATCTGACCATCACTCCATCAGGTTCAATTTTGAGGCTGCCCCTATTAGGTCAGCCCCTTTGGAGATGGTCCGGTATCGCCCATTAAGGGGAGTGTCCCCGGATGACCTGATGGCGGTGCTGGACCTATCGGACCTTCCGATAGATTGCTTGGATCCTGGTGACCTAGTACAGGCCTATAACATGGCGGTTACGGGGGCCTTGGATTCCATTGCACCTGTTCATGTTCGTCCTCTCACTCTTCGGCCCAGGTCTCCATGGTTTGATGAGACCATGAGGGAGTTGAGGAGGGTTGGACGAAGGCTGGAGAGGTGTTGGCGGAAGTCAGGTCTGGATGATGACAGACTTAGTTTGATGGACCATTATATGGTTTATCAATCCATAATCTCAGTAAGAAGGCAGAGTTCCTGTCCAGGAGATAGCGGCTGCACAGAATAGACCAGCTCAGCTCTTTCGAACTGTGGACAGACTGTGCAATCCAGTCTGTCTTCAGCCCGGAAGGGCCTTTTCCACAGAACGGTGTGAGGAGTTTGCTCTCTTCTTTGCAGATAAGGTTGTCAAAATCAGATCAGACGTCCATTCTTCCCTCTCCAATGGGAGCAGTGATGGTCGGCTGGAGATGTCGAACATCCAGTTGGTATGGTCTGACTTCAGCCTCCCCAAAATCGATGATATTGTGATGGTTATCCGAGCATTGCGACCAACCAGCTGTGATTTGGACCCTGGCCCCACACGCCTTTAGTGGAATGTGTGGATAAAATCGGCCTAGTCCTGGCTTTGATAGTCTGGAAGTCTTTGGAGAGGGGAATCTTTCCAGATCCCCTTAAAAAGGCTATAGTTAAGCCTCTTTTAAAGAAATCCACCTTAGACCCAGATTGTCTAGCAAATTACAGACCAGTTTCTAACCTACCCTTTGTGAGTAAGGTTATTGAGAAGGTGGTGGCAAGGCAATTGGAGGATCATTTGACCAACAACAATATCTACAATTCTCTCCAATCTGGATTTAGGAAGAGGCATAGTACCGAGACAGCACTTGTTCGGGTACTAAATGACCTCCTAATAGCGAGAGATCGTAAGACCTGTTCTATTTTGGTACTTCTTGATCTCTCAGCAGCATTTGACACTGTTGATCATGGTGTGCTGTTAGAGTGTCTGCGGTCCATCTGTGGATTATCTGGTATGGTCCTTAGGTGGTTTAGATCTTACCTTGAAGGTAGGACTCAGAGGGTGGTGTCAGGAATTTCTTCCTCGGCATCAGTCTCCCTATCTTGTGGGGTACCGCAGGGCTCTATTCTAGCGCCTATGTTATTTGCGGTGTATATGCTGCTGTTAGGAGCGATTATAAGACAATACGGTCTGGGCTTCCATTGTTATGCCGATGATACCCAGCTGTATATGTCTTTTGTACCCGGCCAGGATGCTGCCTTGTCGGTATTTAATAACTGCCTTGCAGAAATCCAAGATTGGATGAATGGGAGTTGGTTGAGGTTAAACCCGGAGAAAACTGAGGTGTTGGTTGTGGACAAAGGTTGCTGTGAGGTGGGTTGGCCGGCTGGATCGCACTCAGGCTTAAGGCTTGCAGGCATTCACCTGACAACCTCAGATCAGGTGCGGAATCTTGGCGTAATAATTGATGACCGCTTGACACTAAAAGCTCAGGTGTCAGCGATGGTCAAAACTTCCTTTTTCCATCTGAGGAATGTCGCCAGGGTGAAGCATCTGGTTCCTCCAGAAGATCTTCCAACATTGATCCACGCCTTCGTTACCTCCCGCCTTGACTATTGCAACTCCCTGTACCTAGGGCTATCGGGGGTTGAGCTTCATCGTCTGCAGCTAGTGCAGAATGCGGCGGCCAGGTTATTGACTGGTTCTTCTAGATCCAGTCATATAATGCCTGTGCTCCTGGACTGCACTGGCTGCCAGTATTTTGGCGAATCACCTTCAAGGTCGGTTTGCTGACCTATAAAGCCCTACATGACCAGGGACCTACTTACCTGAAAGAGCTCCTTTGCCCCTACTGTCCCTCCCGCCCCCTCCAATCCACTGATGAGGGATTGCTGGAGATTCCCAGGGTCCGTTTGAAAACGTCAGGGGCTAGATCATTTAGTTTTATGGCCCCGACCCTGTGGAATTCTCTACCTCGTCAGGTGCGAAATAGTCTGACTGTCCTGAGTTTTAAAGGAGCCTTGAAGACCCATCTTTTTAACATAGCTTTTATTGATTTATAATAGTTTTAGATTTTGTTTATTTATTGTTCTATGAAATTGTACAGGCCCTTTGGTTTTAAGAAAAGCGCCTTTTTAAAAATAAAGTTTGATTGATTAATTGATTGATTATAGGCTTGTCTGTCAGCCAGTTTGCCTGTCTCAACAGCAATATGCCAGAGATTATCTCTTTGTTTCAGTGTTTTGATGAGGGATGGGGAGATCCATGGGGCGTTGTTTCTTGGTATGGATTCTGGTCAGGGGGGCTAAAAGGTCGCAGGCCTTGCTAGAAGGCACTGGAGAAATAGGCTAGAGCAGAATCAATATCCGTTGTGAGTAGGATTATGGACCAGTCAAGCTGAGCTATGTGCATTTTTAGCTAAGACCACAGGGTGAAAGCACCAGCACAAGGTGACCTAGGACTCTGGTTTTAGTGTGGGAGGATGACCAGTGACAGAAGACAGAAGAGTGGTCACTAAGATAGTCTGGTAGTACATTAATATCCCTGATTTTATGGGGGCGGTTTGACAGAATTACATCAAGGAGGGTACTGGAGCAGCCTGACTGGTTAAATCTAGTGGGTGTGGTAACTAGTTGGGTCACATCTAGGGCAGCGAAGAAGCCCCTGATATGGGGGTAGTGGTACTCAGGCAATTGACATTAAGGTCACCTAGGATGAGCTGCTCTGCCTTGTGTGGGAGTGTGGTGAGGTAATCAATGAGGGAATGAACAGCTGGTCCTTGGTCCCTCGGGGGTATGTAGGAGACTGTGAGAAAAAGAGGACCCCTGGCTGGGTTGGGGTAACCTTAAGGGTGAGGGCTTGGGCACTAAAATCAAGTTTGGGCAGGGAGAGCATGGCCTAAAAGTGTGTCATGCATAAAGACTGCACACCCACCACCACATTTGCCTATACAGTCTTCCCTGAACAGAGTGTAGCCAGGGATGGAGATAACTGATTCGGGAGTTTTTCTTGAGAGCCAGGTCTCGACTAGTGCTATAACATCAGGATGGTGTTGTACAGCCCAGCACTGGAGAGTGGTGGATTTCTTTAGGAGGTTGCAAATATTAATGGATGCAATGCTGAGGCCAATACCAGAGTGGGGTGTGGGGTGGCTAGTTGGCAATGGCCCAGGGTTGGGGTGTATGTTCCTGGACAGCAGAAGGAGTAGAGCAATTAATCTGATGAGCGGTCTGTGGTGACCAGGACCCTTAGCCAGGTACCGATGCAAAGTTCTACTAGTGGGGGAACAAGGGATGGGTAGGGAGTGGAGGGTAGGTATGGCAAGGAAGGGGTGGGCCCTGGGTGGCTCGGGGGTGAGGGTACTGGTTGGAGGTGGGTGCCGTGGAGCAATAGGGGTGTCCAGGGTGGAGGAGGCAGTTGGCTGCTGTGGGGTGGTAGAGGGGTTGGACTCAAGGTGGGTGGTAGTGGGGCAAAATGGGACATGGTCAGAGCAAGAAAGGTAACCATGACAGCTCTGCTTACCTACTTGTAATGTCTGTTTACCTGTATGTTATTTTTACAGCTCTGCTTACCTCAAGGGTGCCGGAAGATGGTAAAAGATGAGGGGGCTGAGAATCAAAAGGGCACTTATGAGGGTACAAAGGGCACTTTTGCTATACTAGTTTTTGCCATACAGAAATAAAAAGTGGAGGGGCTACCACCCCTTCCACCCCACCGGTTCCGGCACCTATGGCTTACCTGCTTTTACTGTTCTGTTTACCTGTATGTTATTTTTTACCCCTGGGTTGCCCCTGAAAAAGGGACCTCCGGGGCCCAGTGGGCCTACCCAGTCAACAAAATTCAATAAATAAATAAATAAATAAACCATGAGTAGGCTGATTGTGATAGCCATGGTGCCCATTGCTATTTCTTATTGGGGGGGGTAAGGGAAATAATTAATCTTCAGTGAGGGTAGTGAGGGTGACTGCCACTGTGGAGTAGTTTTTTTTTTTTTCTTGATAATACAATATGCTAAAACTGAGAACAAGTCGGGGGATAATGGTGATTAGAACAGGAAAAGGCAGAGGCAAGGTTGGAGGATTAATAGGAAAAATAAGATGCCTCTAGTGGCAGATCAGTATAAACTGCAAATGAGAAAATGGGCACCTCTCTTAAAACTTATATCAACTCTAAGAAATCTCTATATCAGACGAAACATTACTTAAAGTGAGAAAACAAAACATTTCAAGCAGAGATTAGTCTTAGCATTAATTTCTTGGCAGCAGTTCCTAGAAGACTTCTAGATTGCTGCACATAGTGTGAGTAACACTGGCAAACAGGAACAAGTGAGATTCCTCCAGGGGTAGATGCCAAAATTTAGAGTTCCAACCCATACCTTGCTTGGAGGGTGAGGTTCAGGCAGCTTCTCCTTAGGCAGGTTCTCAAAATGCAGAATGCAGTTTTCTTGAGAGGAAACATCCCGAAAGGACACAGTAGTCCCCTGGGGAGATAAGGTGAGAGGACAAAATTAAATAGCAGTGTTGGCAGGGAGGGCAGTCAGAAAACAAAAGAGAAATGAACAGGTTGGGAGGGGCTGAGAATTAAGCAGAAATAGTTCAAGCAGGGAAGTCCTGAAGCAGATTGGGGGTTGGGTAGAGCACTGCAGTATGCTCAACAGGAGAAAGCACAAGTTAATGTTTTAAAAGCAACAAAAGTAAGGAAATGCAAAGTTCGGGTTTTCTGAATCGTGACACTGCCCAACCCACACATCGCCCTTGTGAGCTTCATCAAATTGAATGCCAAAGCACAATCTAGATTTCCCTGTTTTAACATCATAAGACATACAGTACTGAAATCAATGTGTTGAGGTGCATTGAAAGGGGTTCTGACAGCAGGAAGAAGGAGGTAATACTTATTCTCTGTTGAGCACTGGTGAAGCCCCATGTGGAATACAGTGCCAAGAGAAGCTGGAGAGCATGCAGTATAGGGTAACCTAAATGATTCAGGCACAATAGGGTAAATCCCATGTTTTACCCTATCCTACCCCACAACTGGTAATTGCCTTCACTTCCCCCCTTGCCCTATTACTTCCCATTGTGTAACTATTAAGCTTTTTACTCAGTCCCAGCTGTGTTTGAAACTACTGTATTAATGGTTCTTGCATACACTAGCTCTGCTGGTAGGCTGTTGCAGGGCTCAACCACTGTCTCTCAGTCCCTCCTTCAGCTCCCTCCATCAGCTTCCACTCATGTCCCCATGTTCTTGAGTCACCATTCATGCTGAATATTTCCTAACAGTCTACCTTGTTCATTCCTTTCAGGAACTTGAAGATCTCATCATATTGCCTCTCTACCTTCTGGTCTTCAGTGAGTATATTTTCAGAGGCTTAAGCTGATCTTCATTGGATCTGGCCTGCTACCCCCGAATCATTTTTGTTACCCTAACCTGCATGGTCTCCAGTTGGTATTTGTGTGCTTAGGGCACTGAACTTGTACTCGCTGGAGGCCACAAAGGAGAGGAACAATAGAGATCTTCAAGTTCTTTAAATGCATGATAATGATAAACTGAGTGTAACTATTTGGAAGGAATAGCGAGTCAAAAACACATGGACATGAGTGGAAACTGGAAGGGGAGAGATTCAGGAGGCATGTGAGAATGTGTTATTCTACACAGAGAGTAGTTAAACTGTGAAGCAGCCTGTTGGCAGAGGTGGTGGGCATAAACACCCTTAATCATTTCAAAAACAGCTGGGACCCAGTAAATGCTTAATAGTTACTGTGGGGAGAATGGTAAGCCAGAGGGCAAGGGCTAGGGGGCATAAAGCCAATGTAAACAACAAGTCCCAGGGTAGGATAAAGTATAACTGGGCAAACTAGATGAACTAGTGGTCTTTCGACACTATCTATGATTCTGTAAGTAACACAGTATGAGGAATAGTTACACCCCATGATGAGCACTGTACTTGCTATTGGAACAAGCCACTTGTGAAGTATGTTACAGGTGTGGTACAGTTTGAATGATTATGTAGCTGCTTGCAGCTTTATGAAAGGCTCACAGGGCCACTTACCAGTCTGTCACAGGTCTAACATGTATTAAGTGACCCTGCAGTGCAGTTTGTGTTACCATGCAGCTCTTTCAATAAAATACAGAATGTATTTAATATTTTCGATATTCAACATACATCCAGGTTGGATAACCAAGGAGTAGTTTCCAAATGTGTTCAATTTAGTAACATGTGCCTTGTAATACTGTGTACTGGAAAACATAGAAGTAAAGTAAGAAAGCAATGAGTTGCACTATTTTCACTGCATTAGCATTCATTGTGGGAAGCTCTGATTTAATTGGAACATACTTGAGAGTGAGCTCAAAGTTTCAAACCTCCAGCTAATGTAACACTTTAAAGTTTACCCAGCCCCATTCTTGCTCTTGGCTATTTAAATCCCTTCTTAACTCACACTGTGAAAAAGGCTAAATGTGATACCTAAAAACAGAGGGAGCTAAGGGAGTTTGCAGTCAGTATGTTGAAGGGCAAGCCATAGCTTAAAATGTCCCCTTACAATAAAAAAGAAAATTACAAAAAGACTTACAAACAAGTATTTCAGACAAATAATGATCACAGTGCAGGAGAAATGTCTGCAGACATTGTAAAGATCCCCATAGTATGCTATACAACATAAAAGAATCTACAGAGATGATACTGCACCAGGACATTACTAGTCCATGTAAACTAACTAAATCAGGGCAAATGTAGGTGATATACAGAGTCAGGTGCATCCTTAGAGCACATCCTTTTAGACCATAGTTCATAATCTTCATGTGCTTCAGTAGGTAGGGCTATATTACGTGACCCTGGATGTTTATCTTATGGGCTTGTTCCTAGCTCTTGGTCATGGCTATTACATGCAAATGAACTGGACCCTCCAGGGACTTAAGGATAATGTGCTTTCTACTTTATTTTTCTCCTGGACAAAGGCTACCCCACCATCATTGTTAGAAGAATGGCTAAAGTATTGTTGGTACATGAACTGATCAGCAATAGTTTGATTATTGGAGTCTTTTAATATGGAAGTCTTTCTAAATTCTTTTATGTGCCAATTGATGTGTCTTACCAGATACAGTATATCCAATCCTTTCATTTGCAAGGGTTCTATGTGATACTGGTGCCCGCGAAAGGGCGACCCGCAGAAGAGCGATGTCAGGGTGGCAAAAACAATTTCACCACCCTGACATCCCTGGCACATGGAAAAATGGTGCTGGGGACTAAAAATACTTGCTTTCTGTTGGGGGGCTGTGCCACCCCACATACCCCCCCATGCAGGGGGCTTTTCCCTCCGCACCCACCTACTTATGGATTCTCAACTTTAGGGGTGCATGTCGGGGTTGCAAAAGTAAAAAAAATAAGATTTTGGTCCAGGTGCAAGAAAAGCACAGTAGCGCCTGGAACCAGACCTGAACCCAGAACCCCACCACCGCAAGCAGAGGCCAACCTCCATCACCACGGTGCAGCTTGGCAGCTGACCACAGCGCCACCCCCTACATTCCCTCTGCCCTCTCCCAGGCCACGCTCGCCATGCTCGCTTCCCCCCCATGTGCGAGATATACGTAGCGACATCCCGTCGCTAGGGTCACCCACCCAACCACATCTGGTCTCCCTCCCTGCCCCTTGCCTTTCGAGCTTTCACCCATATCCTATCACTGTTTCTGATGGTGCCATGATTCAGACGCCCACCTCATGTGCTACCATTTGCCAGGCACACCTTGGTGCCCAGCATCTGCTTCACTCCTGTCAATCAGTATCTGGGGTGAAGAACAATAGAGATCGGCAGGTTGGGGGGGCCACTAGACATCAGGGAATATATGTTATACATCAGGCCACAATCGTCAGGTGGTGGGGGGACCACTAGACACCAGGGAGAGAACTATATTTTACATCAGCCTCATGATTGGTGGGGGGGGGCTGTCTAAGTTTACATCTGGCCAGTGATCATTGGAGAGGGGGAAACCACTAGATACCAGGGAAATTTAGTCGACAGTGCGTGGTTATCAGCAGGGGGAAGTAGATTAATGTATTAAACTGAGGGAAAAAAGCCTCAGAACTGACCACTAACAGTGATCAGTTCTGCAGATTTTTTTGCTGCAGTATAATACATTAACCAGCAGTCCATACATTTATTCCATTGTTTTATGGCAAAATTTCTGAAAAAGTTGTGAAATGATTTCCGAACTTTTGCAGTAGCGAACGTCGCACTTTTGAGGAAATTCCTCCTGTGGAATTTTTTTTTTGCACACCTCCTTTGTAATTGCCTTGTTTACTGCAGTAAACATTGCATCCAGGATGGCATCACTGTATATTATAGGGGTGTGGTAGCACCCCTATAGTTAGGGTTGAGTTGTCTGTTCAATGATAAACACCCAATATTTGTACCTTAATAACTTTGGTGGTGTTTGATGAAATAACTGAAAATTTGGCATGTGCAGGTAGGCTATCAGAATCTCAAGACATAACAAGTTTTGTGATGGTATCTTGTACAGTTTTCAAGATACGGAGCACTAAAAAAAATACAACACTATACTTAATATTTTATCTTTATTGAGCTCACCGACAGCATAGATGTTGTAGAATTCTTTCATGAGATGTTCAGGTTTGAAGGGGCCAGCACCAAGGATGTGACTTTTAAAGGCTTGCTGAAAAAATATTATACTATTTTAGAGTTATAATGATTTTTGAGTTAATGTTCGACTGGTTAAAAAAAAAAAAACTTTCTCAAGGGCTTATTTTCATGATTTTACCTCTCATGCAGATTATGGCAGCAGCCTTTTTTTCTCTTTAAACTCACAAACATTGAATATACATAAAACGGATCAAACAAGCACCTGCACCTAGCTAAATGAGATCTGTTTAGCTAGATTCTATTTTTATTTTTTAAGTTGCAACAAACACATTTTCCGGGCACCCTAAACTCCAGGGTGCCCAGTTTAGAGAAAGGAGCCATTGACCCATATTATCTGTATGAGAACACTGAAACCTTCCTGAGTTTTGCAGCCACAGCTGGAAGTCATGCAGTGGACTGCAGTGACAATGGCACCACAGGTATTTGAATAAAAATTTAATGTAATGCAAGCAGTAAAATAACAAAGCTGCCCATGCAGTATAGGCTCCCAAACCTCGACTAGTTTCACACTACATGTGCATCATCATCACAGAGACCATGCAATTGTACGTCACAGGTGCAAAAACACATTTTGGGCAGGATGTGAAAAATGACAGCTGTACTGTTCATAAGGAGGTGTGAAAAAAATGGCAGTGTTGAAAATGTGGCATGAAAATATTGCAAATTTGCAAAGTTACAAATGTGCATGGAAACTGCGCAATGCATGCTTGTAACACAGTCATTATGGACACTCATCACCAAATTTTCCACATAGGGATTTTAGGACCTCTGCTCCTGAACCATGTCATTGTCATTTTGTTAATCTGTTGCTAAAATGGATTTCCCACAGCAACCATGCTATTGTGCGCTGGAAGTGTGAAAACACATTTCAGCCAGGATATGTAAAATGACAGCTGTACTGTGCATAAGGAGGTATGGGAAAATGGCAATATTGAAAATGTGGAGTGAAAATATTACAAATTCACGAAGTTACTAGCGAGCATGTAAACTGCGCAAAGCACACTAGTAAAACAGCCATTTTTGGGATTTTATTCATGAAATTTGCAACATAGGCTTTTTGAGAGCCCCCTCATGAACAGTGGCACTGTAATTTTGTTAATTAGTCCCAAAAGGTGACTCTGCACAGTGACCATAAAATCACCTGTCAAAACTGAATAACGACATGACAGTGACTGAATTCTTAATGAGGGGTCCCAAGAAGCCCATGTTGAAAATTTGGTGCCCAAATTCCTCAAAGTGGCTGAGACATGCACCAAAGTTGAAAAACCTCTATTTATGCCGTTATACAGCTTACCGGCATTTCCACAGTTCGCAGTCGGCGTTGAACAGTGCAGACATGTTCTCGGTGTAGTATCAAATTGTGCTACCCATCAGAATTTGCTACCTTCGTCAACTGCACATGTGTATTAGCATCACACATGTGCACTGCAACAGTCAGATGGTACAAATTCTGACAGCGAAGTCCAGGGGAAAAACTCTAGCAGGCTGGCATTAAAAATTTGTGCAAAAGGTGAAACCCTGCAAGTGTGGCATAAGTTTTAAACAAAACCTGCATATCATCCCCTCTGTCTCTTTGGGCATGATGGATAACCTCAGTTTTGATCTGCTTATGTTCGATGACAATCAAAGGAAATTGTACAGTATCCTGTACTCAAATGCTAATTTAATCCTTATAGCACGCAATATATTGTAATAGTGATATGATTTTTCAATGCAGACATTTTGGTTTACTAAGTTTATTTATTTGGGTACTTAAGATTACTGTTTTTATGTTTTGAGTATAATTTTTCTCTGTATTATGAGTTCACTGTTAAAACCTGAGTTGTGTGTGTGTGTGTGTCTGCGCTAGTCTTGTTGCAGTGTTACTCATTAAAAACATAAAGGAAATCCTGACACCTCACCCTGTGTCTCAATTAATGCATAAAACATTTCCTTAAAAGATCAAGGTATTAAGTGTTCTTGTATTCATATGTGAATAGGGTAAGGAATAAGGATACTGTCTATATACTGTACTGTACATAACATGTACCTTATATCATTGTATCCTATATTTGAGCAAACTTGTGTGGTATGCACTTTATGTCTTATAGGTAGTCATAATAGCTACTGTAAGTAGCTGCTGCCAAATGTCAGAACTACTACATATTATTCTGTTAAGCAGTATAGGGGGAACATTGTTTAACTAGGAATAGCACACTAAGCTGAAGCTTGTTTCCAGTTACAACCTGGGAGCAGAAGGAAGTTAAGTGACTTGCACAGGATCACACAGTATGCATGTACGTGGCTGGGATTCAAACCCAGATCTCCAGATCTGTAGCTCAGAGCCTTAACCCACTGCGCTATACTGCCTCCGCTATAAACTATATACTGTCGATGCAAGTGGTTATTTGAGAAGCTGAGCACATTGTCTGGTGACTATTACAATCTCTGTTGTGAAGCCTATTGAGGTATTGTGCTACAGTTGTGGTATACGGAGGGGTGCCTATGGGGTACTCTTTACCCTATACTGTATACTCCGCAGGAGTCAAAATGTATCATGAGTTTTTTATGTTTAATTTATGCCTGTTCTTGGGTGCTTTGCCACTGAATCCTCTGTAGTCTGTTAAAAAAATAACTTGCTATCTGCTGTGATTTTGTTCTTCATTTGTATGCCTCCCTGATTGAGAATTGTGTCCTGTTTTTGAGCTTTTTACTCATTTTATGGTGCGCTTCAGGGGCTGCATAGTTTCCTAATGTTTACATGCTGTGGGTGCTGGGCTGATGCCCGTATAAATGGAGCAGCTCCATGGCTTCCCCACTCGTTTCACTGAAGAGCGATGTTTTTCTTAGTACTGCACTCTGTCATTTTTTATTTAAAATATTTTTATTGTGCCTTGTGAAAATAGTGTCTTACCCCATAGTGACCGTGTTGTGTTTTTAGTTGGAAAAGTTTTAATTTTTGCAGCAGATGGGCTGAAGGAACCCTCCCCCACCCCAACAGCATTCCCAGTTGTATGTGGGTACTATATGGAGCAGCTCCATGGCATCCCCACTCATTAGTGGTGCTCACAACAGTTTGTGAATTAAATCTTTTCAGTGAAGTGTTTGAATAAAGTGGCTTAACCTGTACTACCATGATGTGCTTTATTTCTGAAATCTGGACTTTGGCAGCTGATGAGCTGAAGGAGACAACTCCCCTCCCCCATTAGCATTCTGAGTTGCTTGAGGGTCAGGGAGATTATATTTTGGACTGTCAGTAGTACACGTTCTTGAACTGCAGCTATTTACAGACAGTGTAAATGATTAGGAGTTTCACATTAGTATTATAACTCTGTGCTTTACACTGCTGTGCAAGCCGCATGCGTCTTATGCAATATACAGAGCAGTATGTGGTTAGTGTTGTTATCCCCACCCTCAAATAGTTCCATGTCACAAGACAATCTTTTACAGCAACTCGCACAACAGCGAGTACATCGTGGTGAACACAAATACAGCACACAGCTATGTAAGTCGAATACTAAATTGGTGCATATCTGATTACATGTTTAATGCAGGAGTCTTGTGGCCCCCACATCTCCCTTTGTGGGGTTCCAGCCCCCATGTCCCCAAATGTTAATAACCATGTCTGGGGGGGTGGGGGTGGACACCGGAGGAAAGATGAGGGAATGAGGACAGCAATAACTTGCCAAAAATAAAATGACATACCTGTCTGAAGTTCTGATCCTGGGGCCACCACCACTGCAGCCGGTATCCCTACCCGCTATGCTACATGAGTAGCTTGGTGGCATCATGCTCCACATCCCTAGTTAGCTCATCCCTCTTCTCCCTCTTCTGTCCCACTGCTATTCCCTTCCCTCACCATTTTTTCCAATCCTCCCTTGCTATTCTGTCATTCGCCATCCCTCCATGGTAGTCAAACTAAATCATCCCATTCCAAGGCAAAAACATAGAACTTCAGAGGAGCTGACTTTGATAAGATGGCCAACAGAGTTAAGCTAGCCCTGGCAAAAAGAAATACAGATGAGGAGGTACAGGCAAAGTGGGCAAGCATTAAGGATGCAATACTTGAAGCAACATCCCATTGTGTTAGAGAGAAAGGGAAGTGCAAAAGAGGAAGGAAACCACCTTCATTCTCAAACACGGTAGCAGGAAAGATCAGAGCCAAAAGGCTGGCCTTCAGGAAATATAAGGGAACGCAGCAAGATGAAGATAGGGAGGCATACCAAACTTCCCTATGGGAAGCAGAGAAGGCAGTAAGGCAGGCAAAGGCCCAAATTGAAGAAACACAAGCACAAACAGTAAAAGAAGGTGACAAGACTTTCTATAGATACATTAGTGAAAGGAGAAAGTCCAGAGGGTGTATTGCTAAGACTAAAGGGGATAAGGGGGCATGTAAGGAGAAGGACCATGTAAAAGCATCTATCCGAAATAGATACTTCTGCTCAGTATTTACTGAAGAGATGGTAGGGCAGGGCTCACAGCTCAGCACCATGGACACAGGAGGGAGGGAGGGAGGTGTGCATTAGTCCCTTCACAAAAGAAAGGGTCCTACAAGAGCTCAAAAAGCTCAGGGTGGACATAGCAATGGGACCTGATGGCATACATCCCAGGGTACCAAAGGAGCTAAGGGTGGAACTAGCACAGCCATTATCAGAACTGTTTAGTGAGTCTCTGGAGAGATCCCAGAAGACTGGAGAAGGGCTCATGTGATCCCTCTCCACAAGAGAGGTAGCAGGGAGGAGGCAGGGAACTACAGACCGGTCAGTCAGTCTTATCTCAGTAGTGGGCAAGATTATGGAGTCACTCCTTAAGGAAAGGATAGTGCAACACCTGGAATCCATAGAAGCACAGAATCCAAGACAGCATGGGTTTACAAAAGTAAGTTCCTGTCAAACTAATCTCATAGATTTCTCTGACTGGGTAACCAGAGTGGTGGACCAAGGGGGAGCAGTTGATGTTGCCTGCCTTGACTTCAGCAAAGCTTTCGATACTGTTCCACATAGAAGATTGATTAATAAGCAAGGGTAGGCTCAGGTGGGTCAGAAGTTGGTCAACTGGGTGGCAAACTGGTTGACAGGCAGAAAACAGAGTGGTGGTAAATGGTATGCAGTCAGAAGAGATGCAAGTCACAAGTGGGGTACCTCAGGGATCAGTCCTAGGGCCAGTCCTTTTCAATATCTTCATCAGTGACATTGCAGATGGACTGGAGGGTAAGGTTTGTCTGTTTGCAGATGACACCAAGATCTACAACACAGTAGATGATCCAGAAGGGGTGGGCAGAATGAGAAGAGATCTGGATAAACTAGTAAAATGGTCGGGAGAGTGGCAACTGGGAGCACGGCCTGGTGGCGCTGAGGGTTGAGGTGCTGGATGCCACACCTTGCACTATACCAGCGACCCAAGTTCGGGAGTGAGCTCAGATGCCGGGGGTCGGCAGGGGTGGGTGAGGATTGAGTGCCTGCTGGGCTGCTCCCCTCCTTGGGGGGGGAGAGGATGGGGCATCGCTCAGCATGCCAGTGGCTCCAGGTGGAGTCTGGGGGTGGTGCAGCATGCAGGGCAGCACATATGTAACGTGGCTGACGCTTGGCAGGGTTGCCATGCGCTGTAGCATCAGGGATGTGCACCACACACAGGAGGGGAGAGTGCACAGCAGAACAGGGAAAACACCGGTCAGCAGGGTAGGTGACCGTACCTGCCCCCATGCCCACTGCTAGGTCTATCCTGCTGGCCTTCCAGTGTCCTCCATCCGAGTTGTCACCCATGAGCCAGAGAGTGACTGTATAGAGTGCCCAACAGGAGGGGCGACCCCACCCCAGAGGGTTAAGCTGGGGGAGCCAGTTGTGTGGGCTGAGAGAGAGAAGAGAGGAGGCTCAGGTAGGAATACTTCAGGTGGGGCAGGAACAGGCAGGATGCCTGAGAGAGGCTCCGCAGACCATGACCGGAGGGAAAAAAACAGGTAAAAAATAAAAAAGTGTGGGTTTAATGCAAAGAAGTGCAAGATCATGCACATAGGGAAGAGAAACCCTGAAGCTACCTATAGGCTGGGAGGGGAGTTGCTGGCAGTCACAAGGGAAGAAAGAGACTTGGGCATCATCATCACCGATGACCTGAAATTATCCAAGCAGTCTAGTAAAGCAGTAGGTAAGGCTAGGGGGATGTTGGGGTGCATTAGTAGGGGTATCACAAGTCAGAAGAGGGAGTTAGTAATCCCTCTTTTAAAGACACTGGTTAGGCCCCATCTGGAGTATTGCATGCAGTACTGGAGGCCACACCTTCACAAGGACAGTAACCAAATTGAGGCACTCCAGAGAAGGGCAACCAAAATGGTGCAGGGACTGCATCAGAAAACATGAGGACAGATTAATGGAGCTCAATATGTATACCCTACAGCAAAGGAGGGAGAGAGGTGATATGATCGATACATTCAAACACCTTAAGGGCATTAACAAGGTGAAAGAGTTTAACATGTTTCAATATAAGAAAAATAGCAGGACAAGAGTACACAGCATGAGATTAGAGGGAGGCCGATTAAGGGGTAATGTGAGGAAGTTCTTTTTCACAGAAAGGGAGGTGGATGCATGGAACGGCATACCTCAAGAAATGGTGGAAATGAATACAGTGCAGGGCTTCAAACAGGCTTGGGATAGGCATAAGGGAGCAATACAGATGAGTATGAATAGATAGGACATTGACAGAGCAAAGGCCGATGGCACATTCATAAGGTCGAAAAAGAAATGGGCAGAATGGATGGGCCTTCCGGTCCTTATCTGCCGTCAACTTCTATGTTTCTATGTTTCTAAACCTGGAAGCAAGCAGAATAATATGCTCATTTATCAGTCGCTCATTTTGGTTTTCTCTTTTGACATGATACCCCTTCCAACAAAGTCTGATTGTAATGCAATTATGTGTCAGTGCAGGCATTATTACCGCAGTAGTTATGTATACTTCCATTGGCCCATCAGGAATGCTGTCAGCCACATGCCAAGTATGATACAGTGGTTCTGGAATGTGTACATTATTACATAGAATCGTGTCCTAGAATCATAGAAATTGACTGCAGATGAGGACCAATAGAGTTGTACAGTGTGTCTATACTTACTGTAAAAGTTGCATACCCTACTTGATATCTGGCTTTACCTTCTCTTTCCTGTTGCTACTGTTCCCCTTTGCCAGTCCCATGCTTTATTAAATTCCTCCACTGTGTTGTCCCCCACTTCCTCAACTAAGAGTTAGTTCATTCTAGGCATCCACCACCCTTTCCCTGAAGAAATGCTTCCTGATGTTACCCCTGAGACTACCCCCTTCCAAACTCATGTCATGCCCCCCCCATGAACATGTACCTTATGAAGATGCTATCCTCCGATACACTACTTATGACCATTAGATACTGGCAGGTTTCTATTATGCCTCCTCTGTCTCTCCTCTCCTCTCCTCTCCTCCAGGGTATACATAGGGAGGTTTCTCAGTCTCTTTTATTATGAATTTTGCTTTAATCCCTGCACCATCCTTGTTGACCCTATTAGAACTACGTCCACATTGTCTAACTCCTTACAGAGATATAACCTCCAGAACTGGACTTAGTAGGAGATGTGGCCTCCAGAACTAGACACAGTACTCCAAATGAGGCATCACGAATGATCTGTACAATGGCATCACCACCTCTTTTTTTTTGCTGGTGATACTGATCCCTATGCATCCCATCATCACACTGGCTCTCCCTGCTGACTTGCAATATGGTTTGGTTGCTATTTGCTCATCAGGTATGATTATCCCCAAATCCCTTTCCTGCTTGGTGACCATCAGTATCACCCCCAATCATGTAATCCTCCTCTGTCTTGCACCCCAATTTCATGATATAGCACTTTTTTGCATGGAATCTCAGATGCAGCACTGTACACCATCACTCCAGTTTACCTAGGTCCCCCTCATTTGTCCCCCATTTATGGAGTCAGCACCCGCTTGCAGATATTACTGCCATCTTCAAAGAGGCACACCATCCCTTCCAGCCCTCTCCTTAAAATATCACTTAAGAAGTCATGAAATACAACTGGCCCCAGAAGAGATAATTGTGGCACCCCGCTGCTCACCCTACTTTCCTTAGATTGACCTCCATTTACCACCACCCTCTGTTATCTATTGCTCAACCAGTTCCTAACCCAGTTTACCACCTTATGACCCACTCCCTGGCTGCCCAGCTTGTTCAGTACTCTTCCATGTGCAGTGGCATTCAAGACCTTACTGAAATCAAGGTAGGTGTTATCCACCATTTCTCCCCCTCTCCCATCCACTTCCCTTTTCACTTAGTCAAACATATCAATTATATTTGTCTGACATGCCCTTCCTATTGTGAAGCCATACTGTGTCAGGTCTGGTGCTCAGCTGGTTTACAGACGTTGAACAATCCTTTCCATAAGTAGTAAAATCCGTAATTTTCCACACTATTGAGGTTCTTCTGATTGGTTTCCACTTTCAAGCCTCCTCACTACCCCACTGTTGTGAAGAGGGACTACGTCTTCCCTCCTCCCATCCTCTGTAAACACTACCATAAGACTTAGTCATTCAAGATCCATTGGTTGTGCTGGTCACTTGCAAGCCATGCAATTGCATGTGGGCAGTGAGGGCTGTCTGCTGTCATGAGTGTGACTCACTATGGAGCGCTGCATGTTTGAATTAATCAGCAGGCTGGCATGAAATTAGAATTAATGCACCTGTTGCTATGGTGACAGGCCAAGTGGAGTTTGACTCACATTTGCTCCCACTCCGGCTTCACACAGCTCTCCCCAGAATGGCGTAATAGAATACCTGTCATTCCAATTTACCTGTGTCATCAACCTGTCCACCCGCGTTCCCTCCTCATCTTTGTAGAAGATGTCTGGATTGTAGTTGCTGGTCAACCCATTGAAGTGTTATGAATTATGTATGGGCTGGCAATATAGTCTAGAGGTTAGAGTAACAAGCTGTGAATGAGCTTAGTACATCTAGCAGACCAGACCTTGGTTTGATTCTCACAACCTCCACTTGTATACTGTGTAATTCTGAGCAAGTCACTTAACTGCCCAGTGCTCCCAGATCACCCCTGAAAACAGGCACTTGTGCCTAGTTGACCTTACCCGGCTACCAAAGACTGAAAAAAAAGCATTTGCCAATGCTGAATGTTGCCTTAATGACATTGGTACTGGTAGTGCAAGAGTTAGAGATGCATAATAGGAATGGCAGTGAAGTATTGAACTGACGCCAACCTCACCCCCACCCTGCAGAGATTGACAGGCGTTGGGGTGTGCCTTTGGGTCATCAGCTGTAATGCTCATGCTATTTCACCGCACCCTACCCTGTAGACACTGACAAGTGTTATGGTGTGCTTTGGGGTCTTTGGGCCTTATACTTACACCATTTCATAAGGCAATACACTGAGGTGGGTGCAGTATAGGAGAATGGGGTGAACTTTGGGGCTGAAAACTGCAAGGCGCACCTCGATGCCTGTCACTGGCTGCAGGTTGGGGTTGGAATGGCATGATCATTAAAGCCGATGTTCCCAAGTCACACCTCTGACACCTGTCAGTCTGTACATGGTGGGGTGTTACAGTTGGAAGCTCTAATGCCACAGGCGTTTGTTGGTATTTTCACTCCAAATTTTCAACATGGGCTTTTTGTGACCCCACCTCATGAAGAGCAGCACTATCAGTTTGTTAGCTGAAAGGTGATTTTGCACAGTGACTGTGCCATTTGGAGCCACAGGTATGAAAGCACATTTTGAGCAGGATGTGAAAAATGACAACTACTGTATATTGTTCATGAGGAGGTGTAAAAAAATGGCAACGTTGAAAATATGGAGTGAAAATAGGAAAAATTGTGAAGTCATGAGCATGCATAGAAACTGCGCAGCACACGTCCGTAACCCAATTATTTGGGGTATTTTTTAACCCACATTTTCAACATAGGCATTTTTGGACCTCCCTCATGAACAGTGGCACTGTGATTTTGTTAATCTGTCCCAAAAGTTGATTTCCCACAGCGACCACGCCATTGTGCGCCACAGGTGCGAAAACACATTTTGGGCAGGATGTGAAAAATGACAGCTGTACTGTTCATAAGGAGGTATGAAAAAATGGCAGAGTTGAAAATGTGGCATGAAGATATTGCAAATTTGCAAAGTTACAAGGGTGTATGGAAACTCGCAATGCAAGCTTGTAACACAGTCATTTTATGGACTTTTGTCATCAAATTTTCAACATAGGCATTTTAGGACCTCTGCACATGAACAATGTCACTGTCATTTTCTCAAACTGCCCCAAAAGCTGATTTTGCACAGTGACCGCGCTATTCTGCACCGGACGTGCGAAAACACATTTTGACCAGGATATGTAAAATGACAGCTGTACTGTTCATAAGGAGGTGTGGTAAATCTGGAGTGAAAATGCTACAAATTCATGAAGTTATGAGCGTGCGTAGAAACTGCACAACGAATGCTTGTAAAACAGCCATTTTTTTTATTTATTTCACCAAATTTGCAACATAGGGTTTTTGAGAGCCCCCCCCCATGAACAGTGGCACTGTCATTTCATTAATCAGTCCTGAAAGGTGATTCTGTGCAGTGACCACGAAATCACCTTTTGGGAATGAATAATGCCATGACAGTGACTGAATTCATGAGGAGGGTCCCAATAACCCCATGTTGAAATGTGACAAAATTCAAAAAAATGGCCGAGATATGCACCAAAGTTGAAAAAACCTGTTTATGCCATTATATAGCTTACCGGCATTTCTTCAGTTCGCGGTCGCCTTTGAAGAGTGCAGATGTGTTCCCAGTCCACCGAAGATCGTCGCACTGTGCTCTGGAGGCAAGTATGGGATGAAGGGGGGTGTGAGGAGGCAGGGTACACAGAGGGTGGGCACAAGTTGGGGAAGGGAGCAGGACAGATGAGAGGGACCGTTTTGTGTTTTACAGGTTTGAATAAAAAAATAAAAACCTCTGTGGGACCTTTTTTTCCCAGAGGCATTTGGCACACTGGGGTGGGCTCCCAGCATGCCACCTGAGTATTTTGGAGGGTTCTGTAGCTGACAGGGGATTGGGCACCCCCATCGGCACATACCAAAGGGGGCACCAAGAGATGAGGGTGATTGGGCACCCTCCTCGGCACTCAACGGGGGGCCATTATACTGACAGCAGTGGGCTCCCCTGTCAGCAAATTAAACCAGGGATTGAAGCCAATGGGGATTGGGCCATCCATTGGCAAATAAAGACTGTTGGGGGCACATGATGCCGAGGGGAATTGGGCACCCCCCTCAGAACTGAAATGGGAGGGGGGCCATTATGCCAATGGGGAGTGGGCTCCCCCATTAGCACATGAACTAAGTCGGGGCATGCCAACAGGGGGATTGGGCACCCCCAAAGATGGCACTGTGGCAGGTGGCGGCAGTCACTGCCGCCATGTTTATTGGACTGCTTTCACCAGGAAGGGCACGTCAGGAGGCATGTGCTGATGCCGCTGCATGACGAGCTTGGCTCTCATTGCAGCAGACCTTTTCTTAGATATGCTCACCTCATTAAGTATTGTGGTGTGGCTCCTGCATGCTGGCTTATTGGGGAATGAGGGATGCACCTACTGATGCTTGCCCTGCATTCGCCCACAGTGACCTCCCTCACCTCCAAATCTGCTACTAATGCAATATGTTGGCTGGTGTGCACGCGCAAGTCAACATAAAAATGAAGGTAAGTGTGGTTCAAAATATTTCAATAGGGTTTTGAATTTTTATGCATAACATTGTCATTTCTGTATATTTTGGCCCCACATTTTCAACATGGAATTTTTTGGACCCCACCTCACGGCCAGTGGAATTATACAAATCAGGCCCAAATGGTGATTTTGTGGTCATGTTGCAAAATTACTATTTGGGCAGGATTTGAACATTTTCACCACTCTTATTCATGAGGTGTGGTCATGAGAAGGCTATGCTGAAAATTTGGCATCAAAATATCTAAAAATGGTCAAGTTATGCACATGTGTGAAATTTTTCTATTCTCCCCTATAACTTCAGTAATTTTAAATATTTTGAAGCCAAATTTTCAATATAGCAATTTTTTTCACACCACCTCACCAACATGACAGCTGTCATATTTCAAATCCTAGCCAAAATGTGTTTTCACATCTTTGGCGTGAAATGATGTTTTGGTGGCAAGGAATGACATTTTGGCAGGGATCTGAAAATTTTCACCTACTAGGTTTATGAGATGGGCTAATAAGAAGGCTATGCTTAGAATTTGGTGTACAAATATAGAAAAATGATGAGGTTATGACTAAATGTTACAATTTTTTCAATGTTCATGCATAACTTCACTAATTTTCAATATTTTGCCTCTAACCTTTCAATGTAGCCGTTTTTCCACACCACCTCATAAATGTGACACATCATTTTTTAAAACCTGGATGAGACATGTTTTTGAATTTCTGGTATGAAATGACATTTCGGCCAATATACTATAAATGGTACAAGTCATGTTTATAAGGCAAATCATAAAATATGAAGATATATATATATATTTAGATATATATATATAGATATAGATAAGTGTTAAGAAACTTTGTCTGTAGTGCCAGTCTCCACCCCAGTGGGCATGTTTTGTGATCCCATGCCAGTGAGTTGAGTTCAGGGACAAACTCATTGGCTCAGCTGAATGGCTTGAGGGTGGGGGGATGGTGCTGTTAGGCGACACTCTCTTGCCAGGGAATGAAAGGTGCAGGATTGTTCTCATGGGGCTTGGTACCATATAGTGAAGAAAACTGTCCTCTTGGCATGTGAGCTTGCACCTCTCCATCTGTGGGTGGCAGAGCACCCTGTGCCTTGACTGACAGATGCACTCTTTGCCTTGTGCATCTATACCTTTATACCTTTGGCCAAATGGAAGCTCAGGGACCACAGAAACCTGCATTTCTACAGTCCACCAGGCAGCCCCATGAATTGTTCACATCCATCACTGCATAGAAGTACAGGGCCTATAAGGGCCCTGAACTTCTGTAGGCAGATGGAGTCTTCCATTGGCAAAGGGCATCTGATCATGCAGATCCTGAAGGCACCTGCATGAATCAGGATAGGATTCACTATCTCAAAAAGAAAGGAAATTGTTTACAAAAAACTTTGTTAATGCAGCAGTTAGGGTAACTTAATGCCACAAAAGTTGGGAAATGTGGTGTTAGCTCGAACTCCCCACCCTTTCCCACCTCCCAAGCTGCAAAAAGAACAAACATTAGGATTTTGGCTCTATGGACTCTTGGTGACTCAGTGGTGGGGTCTTCCTTTGGGTTGTCAACCCTAATGCCCACCCCTCCTAGCCCATAGCCTCCTGTCTAAAGCACAAGACACAGCTACATGCCAGTGCCTCATAGTAATACACTCTTCAAAGGTAGAGAAGTATGTCTCATCACATGTTGCCAACACAATTTGTTGTAGCTTTCTTCATGCAAGGTTCACAGAACCCTGCATGAAGAAAGGTCATCATGTGTGATGTTTGCTGAGGGGACAGGTTGGGCATTAGGGTTGACAATCACTAGGAAGACCCCATTACTGATTTGCCAAGACTTTGGAGACCCAAATCCGTAATGGTTGTTACTTTTGCTGCTTGGGGGGGGGGTTAGGGCTTGAAACCCTAACGCCACATTTCTTAAGTTTTGTGGCATTAAGTTACCATAACTGGTGCATTACTGAAGTTTTTTGCAAATAATATGTTATAGATGTGCAGTAGCATCCCTATAGTTAGGGTTCAGTAGGATGTTTAATGTTAAACCCAGAACTTTACACCTTAATAGCTTCACTCTAGTCAACAGAATTTCACAAACATTTGTATGTGCCATCTGGTTGACATGATTGCAAGACTGGGTAGGGCAAAAAGTGGAAACATTGGGATTTTATTGCTTCTTTCTTTTTCCTTTTTTTTTTTGCTCTCACCTACAGTCCAAATTGTTTGGAATTTTGTTCAGAAAATTTCATGGTAGAAGGAGCTTTCCTTAGAATAGTGCCTTTTTATGGTTTGGTCAAAAAAATATTAATCCATTTCCAAGTTTTAAGAATTTGAAATTTCAGTTCTGAGCATGCTCAGTAGGGTCCATCATTTACATGTTTGATACAAAACAAAAATGTGCAGCTCACGAAAGAAGAATCTTCTTCCATGTGCCAAAACTCTTCTTTCATGAAGAAAAGCATGGCAGATATCTTGTTTCTGTTTGTTTGTTTTTTTTCCAAAAAAATGTAAAATCCATATAAATTATGCCCTGGAGAAAAATAAACATATGAATCTAGCTAAACCAGACATTTTAGCTTGATTCTTGAGTTTGTTTTTTGGAAAAATAAGCCAAAGTATGGTTTTGGGAGATTCCAAATGTCCTTACTGAGACTTGTTTCATGAGCAGAAATACATATTTTGTGAGTCTCACAAAAGAAGATTGCCATCTCATGGAAGAAGAAACTTGGCTGATGAAAGAAAGTGGTGGGACTTAGTTTTTTTTCACAGCTCTTTCATGAACCAGCCTATTCTTTTGTGAGTCATGACAGAACTCACAAAAGGAGAATCTCTGCTCATGAAAGAAGACAGTGGGACTTAGTTTTCTTCATATGTGTTTCATGGGCTGACCTTCTTTCATGAGTCACAAAAGAAATCAGAAAATAAGGTTGGCTCATGAAAGAATTAAGAAAACAACTAAATTCCACCATCTTCTTTTGTGAGCCAAGATTCTTCTTTCATGAGTTCTTTTATGACTCATGAAAGAAGAGGTTGGATCACAAAAGAACTATGAAAAAAACAAAGTCACATTATCTTCTTTCATGAGACAAGATTCTTCTTTTTTGAGTTATTCCATGACTCACAAAAGAAGGTTGGGTGATGAAAGAAGAGTCTTAGTTTTTTTTTTTTCACAGTTGTTTTGTGAGGTCATGCAAAACAGCCCTTGTTCATGTCATCCCACAAAAGAACTGCCTGTGACTGGGACCTTCCATCTATCTAAGTATCTATGTATGCATGTATCTGTCTATCTGTCTGTCTGTCTATCTGTCTGTCTATTTTTCACTTTTGTTAAGTGGATCGGGGGTGCCCGCTGCTGGTATAGCTTCTTCCCCCATGTCACCCGCCCTCCCCCTTTCTATGTTTAATTTTTAGGTAATATACTGTAAGTGGACCAAGTTACCAACCACAGTACTGCTTTTCTTGCACCCTCCAGGTAACCCTCCCCCCTTTGTTTGATATGGTTGGCATCAGGGTGCCCATCCCCGGTGATGCTGAAGATCGTCCCAACAGTAGGGCACCTAGTCCCCAGTGTTGGCTTCTGTCCTCCTACAATAAAGAAAATTGTCCCTTGTTGATCCTTTTTTTAACCTTAAGAAAAGAAAACAATCCATCTGCAATCTTCCCCCAACACCTCCACTGATCAACCTCACCTGACCCCCCAACATCCTCCTCCACACACATACTCTGACTCACCAAGAACAGCTCCCATAACACATTCACCCATATTCTCAATATGAGAACAGTGGAGTTTACTTGAAATGTGAAGCTACAGCTTGAACCATGCTGCTGGCTCCACTTACAGAAGTGAGGACACCGATCCCCAGATCTGTCTGTCTGTCTCTGTCTCTTTCTTTGTCTATCTGTCTGCCTCTCTGTCTGTCTATCTATCTACTGTATCTATCTTTTTTATTTTTGTTAAGCAGACTGGGGTGTCCACCTCATATACCTCTTCTTTCTCTCCTCTTCTCTCCCCTCCAGGTCACTTGCCCTACCTTTCCTGTATTTCTTTTGGTACCATAATTGAACTGGGGTACCCACCACTGGTACTGCTTCACTTGCCCCACCTCTCCTTCAGGTCATGCTTCCCTCTTTGTTTAATATGTATTGACATCAGGGTGCCCACCCCGGTGCCATTGAATATAATCCCAACAGTGAGGTTCCCAGTCCCCAGTATTGGCTTCTGTCCCCCTACAGTAAAGAAAACTCTCCCTTCTTGATTTTTTTTCCTTTTACCTGAAAAAATAAAAAAGGTCCATCAGCAATCTGATGAAAACACCTCAGCCCACCAACCCCACTTAGAACCCACCACCATCCACACACAAATACCTTCACTCACCCTGAGCATGTCCCACAATACATTCACCCATGTTCTCAATATGAGAATGGTGAAGCTGCAGCTGGAGTTATGCTGCTAGCTTCAATTTCAGCAGTGAGCCGCCCATGCCCTGATCTGTCTGTTTGTCTCTCTCTGTCTTTTGCTGTATCTGTCTGTCTGTGTGTATGTCTGTATATTTGTCTATCTGTATGTCTGTCTGTCTATCTATCTATCTATCAATCTATTTATCATTTTTTTTTCTTTAAGTGGACTGGGGTGCCCATCTCTGACACCTCTTCTTTCTCCCCTTCCCCTCCAGATTGCTTGTTCTCCCTTTCCTGCATTTAATTTTTAAGTAACATAAGAAAACTACGGTGCCCACCCCCAGTACTACTTCTCTTGCACCCTCCCATCGGAGTCACCCACTCCCCTTCTTTTTCATATAGGTGGTGGCAACAGTGTGCCCACCACAAGTGCTGCCAAAGATCATCCATTCACTGGGGTGCCCAATTCTCAGTGAATGTTTCTGTCCCCCTGCAGATAAAGAAAACTGTCCCTGATTGATCTTTTTTCATACCTGTAAATAAGAAAATAATCCATCAGGGATCTGACCTACAGCACCATCACCCACCCACCCACTCTGACATCCAACTCAGCACCTAAAACTCCCCTCAAACACACTGTCAGTTACCTGAGTATGTCCCACAATGTAGATTCACTATCCAATCAAAGACACATCCTGCTGCTGGAACTGGTGAATGTGATGTGAGAAAATAAGATAAGTGCAGTTTAATGTATTTCAGAGGGGTTTGAACTTCTATTCATAATGCACTTAACTTATTTTCTCATATTGAAGTCACCAGTTCCAGCATCAATACATGTATTTGATGGGAAAATGGATCTATGCCATAGGACATGTTCAGGTGAGTGAGTGTGTGGGGTGGGAGGAAGGTGCTGAGTGGGGAGTTGGGGTGGGATGTGGCAGGCAGATCACCAATGGACTGTGTTTTTTTTTCAAGTTGGGGAAAAAAAAAGATCAACAAGGGATGATTTTCTTTATTGTAGGGGACCATAGCTGATACTGAGGATTGAGCACCCTATGTTGGGATGACCTTCGACAGCACCAAGGGTGGACACTCCAGTGCCAAAATGTGTATAATGGAAAAGGGGAGTGGGCGAGGGGTGAAGAGAAGCAGTACTGTGGGTGGGCACCGTGGTCTGCTTATTCAATATTAAATAAAGCATTGGGAAGAGGCAGTAGGTGAGCAAGCAGGAGGAGAGAAGGGGGAAGTAACAGTACTAGGGATGGGCACCCCTTCTGCTTAAAAAAATATGAAACTACATAGACCAACCTTCAATTAGAAAAGTGGGTGCCAATGTCCAGATCTGCCTCTCTTTTTCTATCTCTCTATCTATAAATCTGTCCATTTGTCTGTCTGTCAGTCTATCTATCTATCTATCTATCTATCTGATGGTGAATGTGATGTGAGAAAATAAGATAAGTGCAGTTTAATGTATTTCAGAGGGGTTTGAACTTCTCTTCATAATGCACTTAACTTATTTTCTCATATTGAAGTCACCAGTTCCAGCTTCTCTCATTCACTAAAAATACCACCAACAGCTTAATCTGGTTCAAGATCAGTTGGCATTTATCTGTATCCCCTTCCCCTGGGTCATGCCTGAAAATAGGCAGGATTTGTCTAGTGCACTTACCCGGTCAACAAAAGCTAAATAAATAAATCTATCTATCTATCTATCTATTTCTCTATGTTTAGTGGTCAGGGGTGCCCTCTGGTAATGCTTTATTCTTCCCCCTTCCTTCTATGTCATCCACCCTTAATTTTCTTTTTTTTTTCTGTAAGTGGACCAGAATGCCCACCATCTGTACTGCTTCTATTGACGCCCTCCTCCAGGTCACCTGCTTCCACTCTTGATATAAAACATAATAGCAGACTGAGGTGCCCACACCCCAGTACTGCATATTTCTACTCCCACTTCCCTCCAGATCATCCCTCCTAAAATAAAATAGGTGGTGGCACCAATGTGACCAATCCTGGTGCCACCAAAGATCATCCCAACCCTAGGGTCCCCAGTCCCCAGTGTGAGCTTCTGTAACCCTACAATAATGAACATTTCCCTTCACTGATCTCTTGTTCTGTAAACTGAAAAAAAGCAAATGAACCAGTGTCAACTGAGAGTGAGGAAACTTGCCTCCCCAATCTGGGAGATGAGAATAGCCCAGTGACTGCTATTATCTTCCCCCAAGCCCTCCCCCCAGACATGTGGCAGCTTGAGTTTGCTCTCAAATTCAGGTCACGTGAGGTGTGGCATCCAGCATCTCAAGCCTCAGTGCCAATGGGCCAGCTGGTTAATGTCTTTGAATAGAGTTTGAGATTTAATTCATAAGTAAATTTGTCATTTTTGAACATTTTACACCAAAGTTTCAACATGGCCCTTTTGGGACCCCTCCTCATGGATGAGGGCTGTGAAATTATGCAGATCTGTCCTGAAAGGTGATTTTTGTGGTTGTTGCATGAAAATCATCTTTTAGGCAGGATTTGAAAATTCTCTCTGCTCTTTTCCATGAGGTGAGGTCATAAGAATGCTATATCGAACATTTGGGGAAACATATTTAAAAAAAGGCAACAAAGTTATGAGCATACATTGAAGCTTTTCAATGCACACTCATAACTGGTAATTCCAACATATGCATATTTAATGCCAACTCATGAATGTGACAGCTGTCATTTTCTAATACTGGCTGAAATGTATTTTTGCACTTGTGGCACTAAATGATGTTTTGGTCAGGATTTGAAAATTTTCACCTACTGGGTTTGTGAGGTGAGATAATAACATGGCTATGTTGAAAACTTGGGGAGGTCAAAATATAAAAAAAAACAACAGTTATGAGTGTACATTTGAATTTTTCTGTGCTTGCTCATCAGACTGCACCTGTAGCTGCATGAAAGTGCAGGGTCCCTTCAGCAGCCAGAGAACCCTGCATGACTGCATCTGTAGTCACACAAAAGTGCAGGGCCCAGAATGCCCTGTACTTCTGAAGCTAGATGCACACCTCACTTGGTGTGGAAGAGCATGACCCACAGGGCCCTATGCTTCCACACCCAAATTGACTCCTCACTTGGTGCACATCTGTAGCTGCACAGAAGGCCAGAGACCAGAGGGTCCTGTGCTTCCACAGCAAGATGAACTACACATTTGGTGCAGGCTCTTTGGACCCTGCCTGTCTTCATCTGTAGACTTACAGAAGTGCAGGGCCCAGTGGGTCTTGCACTTCTGCAGTCAGACAGATCTGTGTGTGAATGAGGAAACAATTCCACTGTTGTACAAGGAAAAGAAATGCATTACAGAATACTGCATTAATGCACTAGGGAGGGTTAAACTTAAAACAACAAAAGAAAGAAAGCTTGGCATTAATGTTTCCAACCCTAACTCCCCACCCCCAGAAGTAGCAAAAGTGCAAGCCTACTCAACCAACCACAGAGAGCCATCCTGTGGTAAGACAAACAGTGTGCATCTGTTTCCAGATGACAAAAATGTAGTAGCACTGATGTGCTACCATTGTGGTACCAAAAGTAATGATCAGTTTCTGAATATTTTTTGAGGGGGTTGAGTTTCACAATTAGCAGAAGTTTGAAATTGCGAAGAAAGTGCAACATTTAGATTTGTTTTTTACAAAAAAAAGAAGAAGAACAAAGGTTTTGCAAGGGGGAGTTCAGCAGGTGGCATGGAGTGGGAGTGTTGGAGGATGAATACAGGGAGAAACAGTGTGAGGAAAATGAAAGTTTCTGACAGTGCTGCAACTAGAAATTAAACTACAGTAACTAGTGTCGGCCAGCCTTTGAGGGAGAGGGCAGAGTATTAGTAATGATGAACTTATTAGCTGTATAAATCAGTGATCATGAACTTACTATGTATAAATGTAAGATTTAAATTTATACATATAGCTGGTCTGATAAACTGATTTATCAGCAATTGTTTCTGTCCACTCCATTTGCCTATTTATCTATGTATCTATGTATCTATGTATCTATGTATCTATGTATCTATCTATCTATCTATCTATCTATCTATCTATCTATCTATCTATCTATCTATCTATCTATCTATCTGTCTATCTATCTATCTATCTATCTGTCTGTCTGTCAGTCTATCTAGCTATCTATCTAGCTAGCTATCTATCAATCATTGGGCCCTTGTCTGCGTTGAAAATACCATCATATATTTGCTGTATACCATGATACCCAATTAGTGTATATGGAAAAATAAATTAAGGTATATAAATCCAGCCAGCTAGTTGCACTGTATTAATGTGTTATTACAGCATAAGTAAGTAAGTAAGTAAAACTTTATTTTTAAGTGCTTTTCAAAACCAAAGTGATGTACAGAGGTTAAAAATAACAATTAAAAGGCAACAACAATTAAATCACATTAATAAAATCATTCACCATAGACTTTAAGAAACAGAAAAATTTTGAGCTCTGATTTAAAACTCTCGATGGTCAGGCATTCTCTTATCTGACGAGGTAGAGAATTCCACAGAGCAGGGGCAGCATAGGAAAACGTGCACTAAAACGATATCAAAAGAGCTCAAACAAACAAACAAACTAGAGACCATGCAGAGGCTAGCCCAGCGTGGCTGCCATCTTCACTCACCCTAATTACTAACTATTACAAGTACTGACTCAATATATATACATTCTTAAAACACTATTAACATTTGTAACAATTTCCTGAATAATAGATGTAACAACAACCTGCAAATCACCAACATTACAGTCGCTCAAACTACAGCCACTGCAAAAAAGAAACAGACCTGTAAAAAGAAAATGTCCCTATCCTGAACTGCACAATATCAGTTCCTGCAAAATCACCATCAACTCATTGTTGCGGCCTCCTAAGTCTCTTCTTGCTACTGTCTCAATATCACTTCCTAAACAAACAGCCACACACATGTAAAACAAGTTGTGTAAAAAACTCTCCACGAACTACACTGAACAAAACTAGCTGCTTTCAATTCACTTACCATCCACGTCCATAGTTAACTTCCATACTGCCACCTATCAAGCTGCTCCAGAAACCAAACTGATGAAAAACAGGCTCAAACCACACCTTCTTTCCTTGGGGTCCCCTGCACTACAGAAACTGCTCTACAACAAAAAATGGCAGTCTCACTACACTATGGAAAAACACTGAGTGCCTTCTTAATGGTACATATCACTAGACTAGGGAAAATCACTAAATTACAGAAAAACACTAACACAAACCACTACACTATGGAAAATAACTACACTACAGTGATTTATGGCCTGCAGCAAAGAATGTCCAACCTAATTTATTATATAAAATAAAAGATGACAAATTCTGGCGTACTTGTAATGTTGTACCATCTCAGGGTCCAGCAAGTTCATAAAGACCACGCATCCTTTGGACTCATTGTTCTATGGCTTGTTTGACGACTCAATGGTAATATTTCCTTGCATACCATACTTTGCTATAATTTATTCTATATTTCAAATTTTAGATTGTGGAGCATTACGTGATGCTCCTGCCCAATCACAGTGCTTCTTTCAGTTGCATGTTAGTTACTTTTATTTACATAACAGTATCTCACCAACTGTACCATAATAAAGGACGTCTCACTACCACCGTACAAAAAGGCACAACTGAGTAATAAACAAGGTAATTTTAAAACAATGAATGTCACACAACCTATAACTTTATAGGAAAGCTAGGAGTGCCTCTTATGGATATGAGTGTCTCCTCTTGCATCTTAATGCACCAGAACTGCTCACTTTGGTTTACAGTTTTATTGCTCTATGAATGCACAATGTGACACTCTTATATCCATAAGTAGCCCTTCTAGCATCCCTATAAAGTTACAGAGAAGAATTTCCATGCAAGAGCACTGAAGCAAGTGTTACTGCAGAAGGGTACTGGCAATAAGACCTAGTTTGACATACAAAATTACAGATACCCCAGTAGTGCAAAGAAACATGAATAGTATATGAAAATCAGTGTTGGAATCTAGGATAACGCAGCATTGAGCTGGACAGAATGGTGCAAAAAGTTCTCACAGTTTGCAAAAGCTGAAAACAGCAGACCACAGACACAAGTTTTGTTCTTGTTAGGACTCATTAGTGAGCCATAGCTATGACATACTGATGAGTTCCAGTAAAGACTAAACACACATCTGTTGTCTGCTATTTTGTAGCCTTTGTAGAATGAGGTATGTTCCCTAACAGAAATATAGGTGTGCTGTGTACATGCAGAACACATGCCATGTGCTTAATTTGCAATGTTTGCATGTAGTTCGCATACACTAAGTGATCGTAAGTGAACCAGGTCTAAAAGGCAAATCAGGTTCGCATG
The DNA here is from genome assembly GCA_016271365.2 of Neoceratodus forsteri. Taxonomy (NCBI): domain Eukaryota; kingdom Metazoa; phylum Chordata; order Ceratodontiformes; family Ceratodontidae; genus Neoceratodus; species Neoceratodus forsteri. The sequence goes on along the minus strand of CM057453.1, from coordinate 415,646,536 downwards.
CTGCAAACTTGACATGTGCACAGCAGGTAAGCTGGTGTGAACATCTGAAAAATACACCAGGTTCACTTGTTGCAGGCTTGACATGAGTGAAGCAGTTAAGCTGGTGTGAACATCATTTAAACATCACATCAGATTCACATGCTGCACGCTTGCCATGTGTGCAGCAGCTAAGCTGGTGCAAATCTCATCTAAAAAAACACATCAGTTTCTATTTCGTATACTACTGCTAGCAATTAGAGTCATTAAAATATGTTTTTATTTGAATTCCCATAAAAATTAGGTAAACTCATTAATTCTGATCCTTTTGCAAGTTGTTTAATGGCTTTTGATTTTTGCCATTAAATTGCCATTAATTTGTAAAGTAGTGTTTGCTTACTGCATTAAATGCTGAGGATGTAGTCAATCAACATCCCCCATTCCAGATGTACAAAGAGAGGCCTCTGTATTGTGAAGCCTATCCTTTTTGTTTTGGACCATGCAAATCCCTTATGCATATTTAGTGCTACAAATGTGTTTCTCCATGACTTCATTTGACTTACTTTCCAATTGTCATTCCGTATTGAGAATATACTGTACACTATGGCCATGCTCAGCACTCTTTGTGCTGAGTAGGGTCTTGGAAGCATGCACTGTACCTCACATTTTGTCACTGAATTGAGGGACATGAACACTCAAAATGAGGGGCAATGAGGGACACTAACCCACATGATGATCAGGACACATCATGAAACATGGAGATACTGTACCTCAGAACACAGTGGAAACCATTGCATTAGCACCTGAGAATGAATTTCTACCATTAAGCAGGGGTGTTATTTACAGTAGGTAGGGCAGAGGGGGGAGTTGCCCCCCCAACCGTATTTGTGCCTAGGTTGTTCTTATGGTGTGGCAATAATGGCTTTAAATTTGGATTTAATCTTTTGCACAAAAAGTGCCCACCTGGCCTGTGTGTGCTCATATTGCATGTACTCTTCAGACTCGACTGTGTCTGTATTATGTTGTCCACTATCTCTGCCTATTAGCAGCGGCACAATCACATGTGTTGTGGATGAGCTCCAGCCAAGAAAGAGCACATGAGCCTTGCAAGAGTGACACTATCTTTCCCACTACAGAGTAGACAGACTGCACATTACAGCTTGCAGGAGTCAGTGAGCAATGAACTCTCAATAGCAGTGTTGTGGCAGCATAGTTTTGTTGTTCTACTGTTAGTGAATCTCCATCTCCCCTGGTGGTTGAAGGGGCAGAGGGTGAGCTAGAAGCTAATTCAAGACTAGGCTACCTACTTACTCTTTAGACTCGTCTTGTGAAAAAAACAGCACAGACCCCCATGGCAGCAAGCTAGGCTTAGCAGTAGTGGTGACAGCATTGTGGATGGCCTTCATAGGCCTTGATCAGTGCAGTGTGGCAGCAGCCACAGCAGCAACCAAGCAAGAAGCAAGCAACCCAGGTTGGGTGGGTTCAGATGGCAAAATGAATTGGTCGCAAACCATGTTGGGGACCTGTGATGGTCAGTTCTAGCATCTAGCTTCTGGAAAGGAGGGGGGGGAGTGGGCTGCAGCTTCTGGCCATATGGCCGGGTAAGTAAAAATAAATCATTGTATTACAGGGAGATTGGGGAAGGAGGAAGGACTGAAATATTGATGTGTTTTTCAAGTTTCTTCACTTTTGGGTGGCTTCATGACCTATAGGGGATGAGCATTGAATGGAATGGAATCGGTGAGAAAAATCAGGACAACGTTCTTTTTTGGGAGGGGTGTGCAGAACGTCAGCCAGGAAAAAAGTTAGTAAATTGGTGGGTTTAAGCCCAAATCTGATGCACTGCTCTGGGATATATACAGATGAATCTTATACATTTGAATTTTTCCTGATTTGCATATCACTTTTGAGTCAAACCATATAAGTTGTACCTTTTAGAGATGTTACAGACATTCTAGAGCTGTCCCCTGCATTCACAGACATTTGAGTGGTATGGTATGAACAGATTATTGGAGCCCCACTATAGTCAGGCTTATGCCCCCCCCCCAACACCAGTGAAGCTGACCTCCATATCCCCATGCTCAGGCACATTGTGACAAAGGGCAAAGTAGACTGCAGGGGTGTGCACCATTGAAATGAATGGGGGTATTTTTTATTACTATTTTATACATTATTAATTGAGAGTTGGAGATTAATGAAGACCACCTCTTGACTAACAAGGGTCTTGATAGTAGAACAGTGGCCTTCATTATTCTCTAACTCACTATCATAATGTACAAAATAGTAATAGAAAATAACTCCATTCATTTCAAGGGGGTATGCCCCAGCACTCTGATCCATGGACATAATCTCTTAAAGACTCCTGCTTCTGGCTCCCTAGTGCTCAAATAAGATACTTTTTACATATATCTATATTTGGTGGGTTGTCTGTAGCAACATGACTGTACCTGCTACAGTGTGTGTGTGTGTGTATGTGGGGGGACTGGCCATCTGTGTGTGTGTGTGTGTGTGTGTGTGTGTGTGTGTATGTGTGTGTGTGTGTGTGTGTGAGTGTTGAGTTATTGCTACTTTTGTGTTTGCACCTTAAAGTCTATTTGCGTGGAAGCATTCAAAACTATGGAGAGAAAATAGTAGGAGTACAGGCCAGACAGAAGTAATTAAGTGGTTTTGTGGGTAAGTTTGTGTATTGGGGTGGGAAAAACCACATGCGTTTCCATTGATATGAGTGCTACAGTTCAACTATGAAAATGAGATGAGGGAGAAAAGAAAACTGAAAAGCATAGAAGTGGCTACAGGCATGCTGCATGCGTGCAGATGTATTCAGATACAGTATGCATTGAAGTACAAGCAAGCCATATGTGTGCAGACAGTATGGCTTAGTGGTTAAAGGCACTAAACTGCAAGTCAGAAGACTTTGAGGCATGAAGACCTGGCTTTGAATTTCATCAACCTCCAATTGTGTATGGTGTGATCCTGAACAAGTCACTTAACTTTTATGTGTGCAGTTATCAGTGACCACTTGCTTTGTTGTACGCATGCCACATGCATGCAATCTTTCCCAGTTTAACAGAAAAATTATGGTTTCCACACTTGCTTGCTGCATGCATGCCATATACATGCAATCAGTTCCAGTTTAACATTTAAATCATACTAGCAGCATGCATATCACTTGGGTAGTTTTATGTGTGCAGCATGAAAACATTTCATATAATTATTTCTGTAAGGGTTGTATTTAAGCAATAATACATGACAGGGTGTGATATATAATGGGATATCATCTTGCCTCGGGTGTGTTGTGAGGCACAAGCCCATAGGCCAAGTGTCTCATGCACTCAAGGAGTGACAATATCCCATAATATACCACATCCTGGAGTGTATTATTGCTATTATGAACTGGATTCGTTTGTATTTAAATTAAGAGTTAAAAAATCATTTAAAATGTATTTGTTAATGAATTATGCAATGTGAATGAGTACATATAAAAAACTTTCAGAGTTTGCCCACGGAGGTCAGTAGGTGGTGCTGTTTTAATGCTGGAGATAGCAAGTGCATGAATGTACTGTGCTGTAGTCTACTTAGTGTAGACACACGCATGCTGTAGTCTGTTTTTGGTGTTGTCACGCTGGAAGCCATGGAGAAAAAAGGAAAACTGCAACACCGGCATTTCAAGGGTGCAGATGAGGTCAGCGATGTTTTGTAGGTGCAATCAGGGGTAGTTCTGAGTCATGGTCAACAGTGTTTATCTGGCATGGATCAGTGTCATGGCCTAATGAGGGCCGTATTTGAAGCGCTGTGCTGCCTGTTATCAGTGGCACTAGTTGGGGTCCATCCCACAGCAGAAGGGTTGTAACAGTTGTCACTAGGCCACTGAGCTTTACTTGTACTGTTACTTTTTTTAACTTTTGAGTCCTGGCTTGTAGTGTACAGTGCATTCAAGAAAAATGTCACTGTTGGCATGCGTTCTGGTGGTGTTGTGTGAAGTGAAGTGAAGTGAAGTGAAGTGAAGTGAAGTGAAGTGAAGGATCAGGGTAACACTGCTCTTGGATTTCTGGTGAGTGAGGAGGCTGGTGGCTGGAGGATTTTTGAAGCTGGGATTATGTTCTGGGATTTAATCACAGCTTCAAATACCTCTCAGCCAATCAGTTCTTTAATTTTTTCCATCCAGTTCATAATATGTTTATTGTCTCATCCCCTGTAACCCTGAATGCACCTTTCCTTCAAGACACAAAGGCTGAGCTCCTTCTTCTCAGCCCACTAGGCTCATTCCTATGCTCCATAGCATGCCACCGGCACCCTAGGTGATCCATGGTCCAATGTCTGGGTCTATGCCTCTATGAGGCTCACTGGGGTGTAGGACGCAACATCTAGACTCAGCAAAACATCTGCAATTGCTCATGGTACCATGTAGGGTCAGGTGGCATAGGGGAGCATGCACACCAGCCATCACCCATGCCTCTGACAGCCAGAATGTTCCTATATTTTCTCCTCTCCACCACCCTACTGAGGTGCATATGTGTGGTTGGCCAGTGAGTACCCAAGGGTGTGTGTGTTCACCCATGCCATCAATAACACCATCACCACACCACCACCAGAGGCTACTGCAGGAGTAGTGTGATGTTAACCCTCCACCTGAGGAGACCATCCAGGTGGACACTTTGAACCCTTCCTGCTGACCTGTGCTCCTGATGCCCTGGACTCAGAATGTGAACCTGGGTTACCAGTGTACCAGAGTGGTCACTCAAAAATTGATACCATGGAGCCAGACTATGAGGTCTTTTGGCATCATTCAGTCCTGCTTAAGGTCAAGCAAACCTGCATTCCTTCATGGAGATCTGCAGGTAGTATCTATAATGCTTTACTACAGGGGAAATGTATGATTTTGTATTTCTACTTATACATATAGTATAATATCCAGTCAGTACCACTATAGATCTGTAGGATCTGTATGTAGCAAATCAGTGTCACCCTGGTATTTTAAGAAGCCTCCTCCCCCCATTGACTCAGACACCAGCAGTCCATCCACAGTATCTGTCTGTTTAAAATAAAACAGTGATACTTCCATGTACACACACCTGCCCCTTGTCTATGAGGCAGTGGTGTAACTGAGACCCCATCTCTGATGTTTCCTTAGACAACTGTCAGCTCCCCACCACCACCAATAAGTGTTACACTGAAAGCTACGCTGGTGTTCCAACTGTGCTACCTCCATTTCTGACACTGGGAGCCCAGCCCTGGTCTTGGTGAATTGTAAAAACAAAACTGCCTCCCCAGTTTTTGCAGGGTGATAGAGGTGGTGGCACTGAACACCAGGAACCAATTGGATTGGGTCTGGACAAAGGAATAAGTTCCACTGGAAACTAGGGAATGTTTAGCACAGAGGCAGGATGAGTTGGGGAGGCCACTTGTCTTCAGGAACTAGTTTGTATGTCCTCAGGAGGGGTGCCACTAGATGCCAGTGACTACTCATCCATGGGCAGAGTAAGTGAGAGGGTGCCAAGAGACACTGGAAAGTGTTAGGCAGTAAAAGTATTAACATTAGTTTTCTGTTATTAAATGTCCTTTAAAAAAGGAAGGAAATGCATTGGCAAAAACTATATAATGTATGGGGGGCCTTATTACGAACTGAAATCAAGCAGATTGCAACCTTGTTATGCCATCGATATGACATCACTCTGTTGTTAACCCTTCTTCAGTATGTTATATCAATGGTATAACAAAACAGATTGCTCATAACATTCAATGTTCTGCTTTGAGAAAAATGTTTACAATGTTGGCATTAAATTAATTGATTTGCGTCAGACTGTACCGATCGATAGTATTGCAAAGAAAACACAATAAACATTGCTGATGAATCTTCCTGCATGATTTACAACTGCTTAAGGTAAGAATTACTCAGAAAAGTAATTCAATCCACGATTACACAATCTTGGTAGCCCATACACTATAAAATATAATGTATGGTTTTTGATTAATAAACGCACTGAAAACACTTCTCGAGGTTGCCATGAGGTTTACAATGATGTCATGGCAAACTCTCGAAGTGTTTGCAGCATGGTTATTAACCAAAGACCATACATTATCCTCTATGTTTAGACAAAAGGATGAGCTGATTCTCAATTCCTATTGAAGGAATGTGCTGACATTAAGCATTTGATTCAACCCAATCTCGCATTAAAATTCAGCCAAGTTAAAAACAAAAGCACTCTAGGCCTTTCCAGGTGGCCATGGCTAGTCCTGTGGCCACCAATTTCCTTACCCTAGTCAAGTTCTACCCCCCTTCAGCATATTTTTCAATAAAAAATATCTTCAACCCCTGGCAGTGTATCAGGTGCTGATGACTAAATTTTCAAAAACTGACTTGACAAAGAGGGAAAGATGGAAAAGGCTGGGACCAACTCGAGTGGACAAGGGGTACCTTTTACCACTATGATTAGTCTGCTAAACCCTCATGCGTGAAGTGTCTACAGCAGAAGTGTTGAAGCTGCACCAAAGACAGGATGTTCATATCAAAGCCAAAAAGCTGCCAAGTTTCACACTCACTCATCCTTATTTAGGCATCAGTAAGGGTTGAAGCACAAAGACTCAAATTCAAGGAAATGCAACATTGGGATAGAAGAATCTTCTGAGTCTTGGTGAATGTGTGGTGTGATGTTCATCTGGGTTTGACTGATGGCTCAGTACAGCATTGGCATTACTGAAACTTCATCATCCTTTCTCAAAGTAGTGGTGCATGAGTTAAAGGAAAACTACATTCGCATATCTTGTAAATGTTATTTGTGTCCATATCAACAGATTACTCTTTTCATGTAGCTGTTATATGTTATTGCTGTAGTTTACTTTAACTGTTCCTACTAGTTCCTGTAACTATCCTGGTGGGTTTCCATTTTCTGAGTGCTGAAATCATGTGGTCCCTGAGAGCTTCATTACCATGTGAGAACATATCTTAGCACCCTATGAGACTCCACAGTATGCTTGTCTTATTAATTAGTGTTTAACAAAACAAGTTGCAGCAAGGTGTAAAATACCAGTTACCTTTGGTTAGCTTTGCAAACTGACTGAGTTGTAATGCAGGAGTTTTCCCTTTAAATTGCATTTAATATATGTGTTTCCAGAGAGTTTTTTCAGGATATTTGTACCTCTAGTACAGCAGTAAATGGCATAAATGGACGTGGCTCTCATGGACAATGAGATTTCAACAACCATAAAATGGAGACCCCCCCCCCGAGAGTTACAGGGAACTAGTATGAACAGTGAGATCACACTAAAGCAATTAGGTGATACCACACCTGGGGATAGAACTTGAAACCTTCTGCATCATGGGTAGAGGTACTAGCCACTTTCCCAAATCTCCAGGCCTATCCTGAACTGGTGCATTAATAAACTTAACTAAAGCAAGAAATATATCTGTAAATGCTGGAAGCCCCCCCACTCCAGGAGAATTTCTCTATCACCATCCATTGTTTCAGCTCATGCAGTAAACTGTATGCTGAATACATGGAATGGAACAATTGGGATAGAAGGGACTGGGATTGGAGGCAGCCTCCCCGAACAGCAATGCCTGGGGGCATGTTTGGTAGGGTGGTGGAGTGTACTGGGTGTGGGTCAGTGATGATGCTGCATGTGGTGTGGAGGGTGGGGGGTTGTATGGTGTGCAAGCAATTGACACAAATCAGGGAGGAAGTAAGGAGAGTACGCTGGACCCTTGAGGCATTGGAGTGGCGAAAGGGGGCTAGAGGAGATCGAAGGGTGGTTGAGGAGGGTTGAAGCAGTAGTGAGGATGGTAGGACACTTCACTGTGAGGCACCTGAGAACAGGAGGATGGCAAATGACAAAAGGAGGGTGAAGGGCTGGCCAGGAATAGTAGGCAACAGTGGGAGAGCACAGTGGCTTGGGTGGAGGAATAGGGAAGCAGTGGGGGAGAAGCCAGTGGCATGGAAGGCAAAGGAGAAGGAGGGATGGAATGTGGTGGGGAGCAAGGGGACTTGGAGAAATCTCATAGAGAGGAATGAGGGGAGAGCTCCAGGAGGGGATGGGCAGTTGAGGTGTATCACACACAAAAATATGTTTGCTGAGCTGCTGATGCAGGATGGGGATGGGGGTGATGAGGTTTGTGCTTCAGGTGTTAAAGTAGGGGAGAACAGAGATGGCAAATCAGAGACCCAAGAGGAAAGGAAAATAGAGGCTCTGCCCTTGGGGGGGCAAGGGGATGTAGCAAATACAGGGATAAGTGCACAAGGAGGAAGGCACCCCAAGACAGTGGAGATCAGAATGGGGCATTGGGAGAAGGGGAACAGGGGCAGGAGTACACAGAGAGAAGATTACATCAGAGTAGTAGCGGCCAAAAAGAAGCATCGAGAGACAGAGTTAATTCAGGGCAGCAGGTCCAGGAGGGCAGGGAATGTAGTACCAACGGGTCAGGCAGGCCTAGAACCAAGGGGGGTAGTGAGAGTCAGCATGGTATCTCAAGTAAGGGGGAGCCACTGGGCAGTGATAATGATGTGGAACCAGAGCAGGAAGGTGAGATAGCTGGGCCAAGAGGCAAGGGGGAAGACCTAGGCAGTAATATTGGAGAGGGGGCCAGGGCAGGAGGGAAAGCTACCCAGAACCTCATTGACAAATCTCAATGGTGATAAATGGGTCTCAGATGGAACGGTAGAGGGGGAAGAAGGGAGGAGAACCCCAAGACAGGAGAAAGTTAGGCCATGGCTGGATAGGGAATAAGCAGCAAGGCAGCATGGGGAGGGCAGGCAAGAGAGCTGGCCATAGGCAGTGGTAGTGGGAGGAGGGGGGGGAGCACTGGGAGCAGAAGGGTTGCAGGGAGGAGTCCAGGTGGCGGCCACTGGAGAGGGAAGACTACAGGGGCTACAGGGACAGGGAAGGGGAATTTCAAGCTGGAGGTAGGGCAATCAGGGATGGGCGAGTTAGGAGGCAGGGAAGATAAGGAAGAGTTGAGGGATGGACAGCCAGTATGGAGAGGATCCAGTACAAGGAGGGTAGAGGATAAGGTCCTAATAGTCGGGGACTCCATAGGTCAGAGACATTATCTGGAGGGGGAAGGGGAGTATGAGTAAGGTCTGGGTAAGTTGCTTGCTGGGTATGACAGCCAAAGTGATCCACCACATCCCCTCCTGGGGGAAAAGACAGGATGAGATAACCTATCTGGTGTTCCACTTGGGAACAAATGACCTTGCGTGGCACAGCTTGATGGAAGTACAGGCTAGGTTCGAGGCACTGGCAAGGTTCTGCAGCTACCTGAGTTTTAGATCTGTAACATTCTCTGAGGTGCTGCCTGTTCCAAGAGTTAGCTCAGAGAGGAAGCAGAGGATAGCTGAGTTCAATAGCTGGCTCTCTGGATGGTCTGCTAGGAAAGGCTTTGTGATAGTAGGGGAATGGGGTACAACTTGGCAATATGAAAGCTTATTCACTGCAGACAGGCTTCATTTAAACAGGGAGGGTATGGAGGTGCTGAAAGGGAAATTGGAGGAGTACATTGTAAAATCCTACAATTTAAACTGACATGGGGGGTGTTGCAGATGAATCCAAGAATCAGCACAGCTGACAAGAGGGGCACTCGCCTGCCCTTCCCCAGAAAATAAGATGCCCAGTTGGGGCAATGGGTGTGAGGGTCAGGTTGGTGGGCAGGGGTAGGAAGGGAGAGAACATCAGGGTTGCAGGAGTTTGGAAACCCATGTGCGCAAATGCCAGGAGCATGGGCAACAAGGTCCCAGACCTGCCAGCAGTCATGGTTGAGGCAGGATTAGACTTGATGAGAATCACTGAGACTTGGTACCATGGGGGGCAGGATTGGGACTTGAACATACCAGGGTATAATCTATTTGGGAGAGACAGGGTCAGAAGAAAGGTGGGAGTGGCACTTTACATGAGGGAGGGGATTCAGGTGACAGAAATGCAGGGCAGGTGGGGGACACAGAGGCACTGTGAGTTTCACTAACTTGAGGAGAGGTGAGGTGGTGTGGACAGGAGTGGTCTACAGGCCACCAGGGCAGGAAGAGAGTGTGGACAACCAGATGATGGAAGAGATACTAAGTATGGCAACTAGGGGTGAGGTGCTGCTGATGTGGGACCGCAGCCTACCAGATGTGGTGTGGGACACGCTGTCAGCAGCATCATCCAAAAGCAGGGTGATTCTGAACTCCTTTCAAGCGGCCTTACTAAGACAGATGGTCAGGGAGACAACTAGAGAAGGGGTGGTGTTAGATGTGGTACTAACCAATGGAGATAGGGTAGGGGATGTATGAGTGGGAGAGAACCTTGATACAAGTGATCACGGTACTGTGTGGTTCACGATACGCACATCCACCACCATAAACTGGACCAAGGTGAAGGTGCTTGACTTCAGACAAGCAGATTTTATTAGGATGGGGGAATATGCTCGTCAGGCTCTGGAAGGATTGGGGGAACTACAGGGGGTGGAGGACATTGATTGATTGATAAAACTGATAAAACTGTACTTTTATACAGGATAGACTGTTAGGATTTTACTCCTATTTTCATCAATGTCCTGTTTATGATAAGCACAATAAAAATACATTCAATGAAATTTCATTCCAATACAAACATCAAGTACATAACTATATAAAGAATAAACACTGTTACATTAAATACTATAACATACATACATACATACATAATCTGTTTCTAAAAATAAGTGCATTTTTGATACAGAAATGTTTTCAGCTCTGTTTTAAATATTGCAATTGATTGTATAGATCTTAATTCATCTGGTACTAAATTTCAAGACCTAGCCAGATTTGTCTGCAGGGTTGCCTCCACCATTCTATTATAAACTCATACTGTAGGAATATTCAGACTGTTTTGCCTTAAATTGTATTTGGACATATTTTCTGATTTCAGTGTTACTAAATTTCCTAGGGAATGCTTGTCAGGAAAATGAACTAATTTATGGCACCAGGTTAGCCATAATAGCTGCCTTTTCTGTGCTGGCTGTAACCAGTTCAACAACTCATACGTTTTACAGTAATGTGCCCCAAATTTGCTCTTAGTAGCAAATCTGGACAAGCTATAATAAGTCTGATCAATTTTATTTAATCCTTCCACAGGTGAATTCATGTATAAATATGAGCCATACTCCAGTATTGGTATTAGTAGCTGCTCAACCAACTTTCCCCTAACTTCTGTGGATAAACATGCTGAAACTCTCCTTAGGGACCCTCATTTTTGATTCACTTTTTTGTTTTATATACTTAAATCTTTATTGTAAAATAAATCACTCAGAGTAGTAAATTGTGTTGATGCAGGTAATCATTAGATATACAGCTTAAATCTTATCGACCATCTTATTTTGTTAGAGCATTATAAGCTCTATCAAACAGAAATTTCCTGTAAGAAGGCAGAATTCCTGTCCAGGGAAATTTCTGCTGCTCAGAATCGACCGGCTCAGCTCTTCAGAACTGTCAACAGACTGTTCAACCCAGTCTGTCAACAGATCCGTCGAGTTTTTACACAGACTGACTGTGAAGAGATCGCTTGGTTCTTCGTAAATAAGGTGGAAGACATCTGGAGGCAGTGTCCCCGACCTCACTCTAAGGTTGTTGCAGTTGATCAGTGTTTTGTCGCGGAGCCTGGAATTTCCTGGAGTACTTTTGACCTGCCGGATTTCGTAGACACTATGAGGATTGTCCGCGAGATGCGCTCAACGTGCTGTAGGTTGGATCCGGGTCCTACTTCCCTGATTTTGGGATGTAGTGAGTTTATCGGCCCTGTCCTCGCTCGGATTATCCGGTGATCCTTGGAGATGGGAGTTTTCCCTTGCTCTCTGAAGGAAGGGGTGGTGACTCCCTTTCTGAAGAAAACTTCCTTGGACCCGGATGACCTAGCTAACTACCGCCCGATCTCTAACCTCCCTTTTGTAGGGAAGGTTATTAAAAAAGTTGTGGCAACTCAATTAGACAACCATTTGACCATCCATAGTCTATACGAACCTCTCCGGTCTGGTTTTCGTAAAAGGCATAACACCGAGACTGCTCTGGTTCGGGTGCTCAATGATCTTCTGATGGCGAGAGATCGGAGACACCGTTCTATTCTGGTTCTCCTTGATCTGTCATCAGCCTTTGATACTGTGGATCATGGGGTTTTGCTTGAACACCTGAGGTCCATCTGTGGACTTTCAGGTATGGTCCTCAGATGGTTTTCATCTTACCTCGAGGGGAGAACGCAGAGAGTGGTCTCGGGATTACATTCTTCCAGGGCTTTCTCTCTGCCCTGTGGGGTACCACATGGTTTGGTGCTTTCCCCCATGTTATTCACAGTATACAGTATATGCTACCCCTCGGAGACATTGTAAGACGGTATGAGCTGAGGTTTCATTGCTATGCTGATGATACCCAGATCTACCTGTCTTTTGCACCTGACCAGGTTAGTGCTGTCTCGGTGCTGAATAAGTGCCTTGCAGACATCCAAGACTGGATGAATACCAGCGGTTTAAAGTTGAATCTGGGAAAGACTGAGGTTATGGTTGTGGACCCCGGCCGCAGGGTTGGGGGTTTGGGGGTGAGTTCCCCCTCTGGAATAGTTCTAGGGGGCAACCAGATCCCCATTTCTGAACTGGTGCGTAACCTGGGTGTAGAGCTTGACACAGAGTTGACCCTTTGTTACCAGGTGTCCTCTGTTGTCAGGACTGCATTTTTCCATCTTAGAAACATCTCCAGGATTAGGCACCTGGTTCCTCCTGGTGATTTGCCGGTTTTGGTCCACGCCTTTGTGACATCTCGTTTGGACTACTGTAACTCCCTGTACCTAGGGCTTGCTGGGGTTGATATCCACCGCTTGCAGCTAGTGCAGAATGCAGCAGCACGTTTGTTGTCAGGGACTTCAAGAAGATCTCATATTACCCCAGTGTTGCGCTCTCTGCACTGGCTGCCTATACAGTGGCGGATCACCTTTAAAGTAGGTCTTTTGACCTACAAAGCCCTACATGGGTACGGTCCTGACCACTTGAAAGAGCTTTTGTTGCCTTACACCCCTCTGAGACAGCTACGCTCGGCTGACGAGGGGTTGCTGGAGATTCCAAGGGTTAATTTGAAATCTTCTGGAGCCCATGCTTTTGGTTTTGTGGCTCCATCCCTCTGGAATTCTCTACCCCGTCTGCTCCGAGAGAGTACAACAGTGGATACTTTTAAAAGGGCTTTAAAGTCCTTTTTATGGAATAAGGCCTTCCCACCTATATTGTAATTGGTTTTATTTGTTGAAACTGCTGTTCTGTTTTACTGCATTTTGATGCTTGGTTTTATGAATTGTACAGCGCCTTGAAAACTTGAAAGGCACTTAATTAAATAAATTTTATTATTATTATTATTATTATTATTACTATTATTAAATATACGGTGTGAGTATTTTGCATCACTATCTAGTCTATTCAAGTAAGTTAATATGCCTTTCATTTTATTCATCTGTTCTCAGATAAAGCCTAAGATTGTTTGCCTGAATTTACTAATTGCTTACATTTCTTCCTAAAGTTTAAATTAATTTATAACATACAAAACAAGACCAGTACATTTTTTGTTAGGATTCAGGTGAGCTACTGAGCCTCCAATTAAAAGATTACAATGTGTTTTTTGCCCTCAAAGTTATCTCTCACCCAGCTTAGCCCCATACCTCCCAGATTTATAATAGCATCTGTAGCTCCCAGCCATGTCCACCCTCCTAAAAGAAAAGAAAAAAAGTAAGATAACGTTCATGCCACCAAGTCAGAGTGTCTGTCCACCTGGTGCATCACCTACTTCCTCCGTCTGATTTCAAAGGACTGCATTCTGTCCATGAGACTAGCTGATAATCTTTCTAGTGCATAGATGTCTCTTGTAATAGTTACCCAAGAATCCCAGGTCAGACATGTTTTTGTCAGCCATAACCGTGTAATAGCCTTATGTGCATAAGTTTGGCAGTCTGCCTGTAGGTGTTACTGTCCATCCTCACTCCCTCCAGTGAGGTAAAAGTCAAGACATATGTAAGTGTAAACAGGTCTTTACAATCATATATTTCTACTATGTCCCTGAGTACCTCATGCCAAAAAAGAGGCCATGTTGGGGTAGCCCCACATAATATGGTGATGATCTGCCTGCTCCCTCCCACAACCCCTCCAACATTTTCCCCTGGGTCTCCCGAGTATGCTGAAATTACTGCTGGGGTACGAAAGAATCGATTTCTCAGCTTCCAAGCATATTCTTTCCAGTAAGTTGCAGTGGAAACCTTATATGAAGCCAGTGTTGCCTTCGACCAATTCTCCTTTGGGATATCTTTTGCTATTTATTGTGCCCATTTTAATCTAATATTTTCTGTCGAGTCCGTAGGTCTTAACTGTAGTGCTTTATATATACACTACTAATAAGGTGCCCTGTGTGTGTACCCACTAAATGTGTGAGGATCAACTTTATCAGGGTGCTTGGTGTGTCTGCTACTGCGGACAGTTCATGCTTGTGTATCTGTAGGTAGGACTTTAATTGTAAATACTCATGAAATTCCCTCTGTGGGAGACTGTATTTAGTTTGTGTGGAAATAAATGGTAGTATACCTGTGTTTCCTACTACTTGAAATATATATACAGTATCTTATTCCATATTGCTGTCAACGGGACATTCACCTATCTTAGCATGTTGGAAGGAGTCATCTCGGGCTATTGCAAAGTATAGCCTCTCTGACCCGATTAGATGCTACCTGTTAGTTTGGAGCCACCAACAGAAGGGTTCTTGTGTAAACTGAAAGAATTTACTCAGTGGGAGACACTGTGGTGGTTCTCCAAGAAGGTAGCCTGAGAGATCAAACAAGTCATTTAGTGTGAGCTCCATTGTTTTGCAATGAACAGTGTATTAGGGGTTCACCCAGCATAGGAGGATTCTGAGTTGTGCTGCTAGTGTATGAAGTTTAAAGTTAGGTAAATTTAAACCTCCTTTGTCACGAGGTAATTGTAGTATAGATAAGCAAATTCTAGGTGTTCATCCTCTCCAAATAAACCTAGATATTAATCTGTCCTAGGCAGCAAAGTATGTGTTACAAGGAGTGATGGGGAGAGTTTGAAGATAAAATAGGATTCTTGGGAGCACATTTTGCTGCATGGCCTCGATCCGATTAAAAAAACTCTGGGGAAGCTGAGACCATCTGGACAGATTTTCAGTTATTTATTGGTTTATGGGTTCAAAATTGAGTATGTCCATTGCTATTAGACTTTTGGTTAATATAATACCTAAATATCTCATTGCCACTTTATGCCACTTAGAGGGGATTTTTTTTTTAATTGTAGTGAGGGTTTATAGATGTACAACAAGACCTCTGTTTTTTGGTCATTTACTTTGTATCCAGCAATCTTTCCAAATATATATAATTGTTCCTGTAGTATGGCTATAGATTGGTCTAGGGAGGTCACAGTTAGCAAAATATAATCTGTGAATAATGATAATTTATGCATATGCCCCACCCCCAAGGGAATTCCTCTATCTTCAGATACCTTCTAATAGAATCTGCTAGAGGCTCCAGATATAGTACAAACAGCAGGGGTGACAAGGGACAACCCTGCCTCGTTCCCCTTGAAAGTTCAAAGGGATCAGAGAGTGCCCCATTCAGCTTCAGGTATGCCATAGGGGAGGTGTATATATTATTCAGCTGTGTAATAAACTCAAGGGGAAAGTCAAAATTGGACAGGGTGGCCCACAGTCATAACCAGGCAACCCTGTCAAAGGCCTTTTCTGCTTCCAGCCCCAGCACAACCATGGGGGTGTGATGGGTTATAGCATAATCCAGCAATAAATATGTATGTCGTACAGCATCATGAGCTTGATGGCCCCTAACGAACCCCACCTGATCTTGGTCTATTAAAGTAGGTAGATAGTGTTCCATTCTATGGGCTAATATTAACATGTATATTTTACAGTCATAATTTAACATTGATATGGGATGATAGGATTCTGGGTATATAGTATCTTTCTGGGGCTTAGGGACTGCTGCTATTGTGGCATAGTGCCAAGAGGGCAGGGGAGGGCCACCTTCCTGGGTGATGTGGTATGCTGGAAGAAGTGCTGGAAGAAGAAAATCTTTAAATGCTTTATAAAACTCAAATGGGTATCCATCTGGTCCAGGAGCTTTTTGAGTTTTGGCCTTAAGGAGAAACAACTCTATTTCCTGCGTAGTGATTGGGATCAGAAGAGCTTTCACCTGGTCCTCTGAGAGCTTGGGCAGTGTCAACTCACTAAGATATTGTTCTGTCTTCTCTCTAGTCTGCCCATGGTCCGGGGTATATAGTGTCTGGTAATATTTGGCCAGTGCTTTTCTGATAGTTTGGGTGTGTGTGTAATGGAAGTACAGTGTCAGAGCGACACCCGCACAGCTACACCACCATCCCAACACAGAAAAGCCCAACAGCCACAGCAGCAACATCCCAAACAGAGCGATTCGCTCACCACAGTGTCAATTCTGCTGGGGCTGGCAGTGAACAGCGGTGTCCAGATGTGAGCTCTGGGGTGCATGGGGAAGGGGGCACACTGCCATCAGCACACTGTGTTTGCCCCCAATACAGCCACTGGTACCGTACCTGTACTACCTCTGTCCGCTCTGTCCCAGTCATGGTGCCTGGAGTCCCTGCTGTGGTTGGTTGTCCACTGTCACCCTGCCTGGCATGCACCATACAGCAATTCCCGGTAGCACTGTGGTTCTGTGCCTCTCTCTTTGTGTCCGCCTATACGGCCGTCTGCAGTGGGCTGCAGTTCCCCTCCTGCTGTGTACCACCAGTCCCATTTGGCCCTGTTCACCACTGTGCCCATCAGTGCTGTCAGGCTGACACCCTGTGTGTTGCCCTGCATCCCAGCAGTATAACCTTCACCATGAGGGACTGCTCTCCTTTCATTGGGTCGCTACTGGTGGTGTCCATCTCTGGTGTGGCGTTCTGTGTCCGGTCGCCGTAGTGTCCGATGTGGGCACTGAGCCGGGTGCTGCAGCGCTGTTATGCCTGTCGGTCTGCATTCCATCGGGGTGCTCTGCAGTGATGTCCCAGTGTCGCTGTGGGGGAGGTTGCTGCTGTTGCTGCTACTCTGATGTGGTGCTTCCTGTGTGAGTAGTGCCGCCATTTCAGGGTCAAACATACTAGTCACAGAGGCCTGGACTTTGCATTCTCTGAGCCTGCAGATCAACCTGCGAGCTCCTTTGGGTCTCCCTTCATAGTTGGAGTGCTTCAAGTAAAATAGTTGTTGCTCTACTTGTTGATCAACTAGCCTTTTGTAGCTTCTGTTTAACCACTAAAAGTTATTTTCTTAAGTGATCTCCCTGCTCCCAAAAGGACTGTAGGGTTTTTAATTCCCCCTGTAGGGCTCTATATGTTGTCTCCCTCTGTTTCGTTCTATCCGTTGAATATTTTATTATAAGGCATCTCAGAACTGCCTTTGGTGTATCCCATAAAATGGTGGATGCCTCTTCAGATCCTGCATTTTCAGCTATAATACAGGGAATAGCCTCCTTAATCTCATGTTTGAATTCAGGGTCTTGTAAGAGTCCAAGGTTCAGACGCCAATGGGTGGATTTGTTCATCTGCCCCAACTGCAGCTTAGCATACAGTATACCGGAGCATGATAAGAAAGAAACATTTCCCCATGCCAGACATCAAATAATGTATGTAGATGTTCAGCAGTAATAAAAAGGTAATCAAGCCTAGAGGCCACTCCCATATGTGCCAATATTTGGATGTATCCTCTCGTTGAGGGAAAACAGTTTCTCCAAGTGTCCACAAAACCTAGTGAGGCTAAATTGGTTTTAAGGTATTTCTGTAGGGGATTCACTCTGTGTGAAAGGGTACGTGAGACATCCAAGGAGGGCTCAAGGGTTGTGTTAAGATCTCCCCCCAAGATAAGCTGACCCTTTAAAGTTGTCAGCAGATCAGAGAGAAATTTTTACGCCACCTGTTTGGGGGACCCCGGGGGGAAAGTAGACCGATGTCAAAGTTACCACACAGTTATAAAGTCTGCCGGTGACAATTACATACCTCCCCTCTGATTCCACCACCCTATCAATCTCATCAAAGGGCACCCCTCTCACTAGTAGTATTGCCACCCCCCATCTCTTTACCGATCTATGGGACACAGCCACTAACAACTGATGTCCCAGGCTTTGTAATTTGTTGTGTTCAGGTAGGGACAAGTCCAGTCTTTCCCTCTGCAGGAACTGGAAAAGGCTTAAGCATTTGACTAGATTGTGTATCCCATTTATATTTAGAAATATTGGCAGAGATTGCTTATCTATCATGCCTCAAAGTATGCCTTCATGAAGGGCACCTCCTAAAATCCCATACTGGACTGGTTCGAACAGATGAAGAGGTCTTGAAGTCTGATATATTAATGATATTTGAAAAGAAAATCTGACACCATTAAAAAAGTTTCTATCTATCTCCCAATTCTGGGAGCTTTTGTACACTGTTACCCATAGGTATTCAGAAATCAACTTCTCTTCCTCTACCATTTTAAGCTTGACTCTCTGAATGCTGAAATATATAAAGCTAATCCAGAAGACTATAACTTTTTCAAGAATACAGAAACATACCCTTAAAACTAGGTAACAAGCGCTGGGGTTCTCCAACATGAGGGACCCCTTTGAATAAAAAACAACAAGGGGAACTTGAACTAGGCTCAGTGGGGGTTCTACACTGGTGAGTACAGGGTTCCCTCCCATTACCAGGCTAGCACTCAATCTGTGGTGCCTTAACAAGTATGTTACAGCGCTGAGTTCCAAACTGGGGAGGAAAAATGTATTTCCTCCTAGTTCAGCAGTCATTCTGTGGTAAAAAACCTCAAATGCTGCTGGGGGGGTAATCCAGTTAAGAATTCTAGCTGGGCCCACCAGGGGTGGGTCTTGCCCCCGAAGAAATAGGAGATAAAATATAACCCTTCAAGGTATATATAAAAAAAAATAGGTTATGGGAAATAAAAAAAGTTCCACGTTAACCCAAACAGGCCATGTGCTGAGCCTGGCCTGAGAATATCCACTAAGAAGGAATAAGAGAGCTACTGCTCCTCCTTCTTAATCTATCTAGAGGTCTTGTACATAAGCAATCTTGATTGTAGATATTACTTCTTATTATTTATTTGGGGGCCTTACGGGTTACCTTTATCAATGTGTTATTGCCCCCATTTTCTTTTTGAGATGACCAGCCTCACATGTTGTGTTGTGGGAAATGTGGCCCTTAATTACAGCTATTATACTGAAATAACTTTCACTTCCGCAATTTCTAAGAACATCCTAGGATCATAATCTACTTTTTTCTTATTCTAATGGGTCAACAGGTGCATTATTAGTTTGGTTTACTTATGCTTGAGTGCAGTTTATAGGCATGGGACTTCTAATAGCCTTAGAGCCCCGAGGTTATTGAATGTCTTATGTCTTCCAAATTAGAGATCACATTTTCTTTCCCCTCCTCATTTGCACCCCCACCAGTTAACTATAACCCTGCAACCCTCAGCCCAACAGTAATTCAACTGCTTTGTGCCTCGAGGTCAGCCAGGCACTTTTGATTCACTTTTTTGATCTGTATATTTATGTGTTTGGAGTAATTAAGTCGATAATCAATTTGTACCCCTAGATATTTACATGATTTTACGTTTATTTTATCAGTCCCATGCATAAGACCAATTTGGTATGGTATGGTAAAATTTTATTTATACAGTGATAAAGCCATTAGGGTTCTGAAAATCCCTATTCACAAGGCTTACCTGTTTACATAATACAAAAAATAGGTTACAACTTTACAAATAATTATAACAATACAAAAATACAAAAACATACAAAACAATACATTACAGTTTTCACAAAATCATCAAAAACAGGCAAATGATCATTTGACCTCTACATTATTTTCACCTATTACAATAACAGCGAAAACTGAGTTCATGATTCAAACCATTTTTAAAAACATTATCAGTGATTGTTAGTTCACGTAGAAAAGGGGGGAGACAGTTCCAGCTAAAGGCTACTTGGTACTAAAGAGTCATTTCACTAAATTGATTCTTTAATTTAGGTATAATTAGGTCCCTTGCTCCAGTTTTCTTAAATTTAAACCATGTTTTTGTTTTTGTAATTTATTTTTTAGATTATCTAACGATTGATTTTTAAATATATTCCGGATCTGATTTAACCAAATTCCTTTTGCCCGTAGATTTAATGAAATCCATCTTAAATCTGTATACATAATACAATGATGGGTTTTGGGGTCACACCTTAACACAAATCTTGCAAGCTTATTATAAAGTGTATCTAAGTTATTTAAATGTTTTTTTGCTGTATTTCTATAAATGTGACTTCCATAATCAATAATGGCATTATTAATTGATTTATCATAGTCAATCTTGTTTCTCTTGTCATACAGTTTGATATTCGTCTCATAGCTCCAATCTTAACATTTGTTTTCTTTATTAAATTTGTTATATGCTGTTGAAAAGTAAGGCATCGATCTATTTGTATCCCTAGGTACTTGTATGTTTCAGTTTGTTCTAGAAGCTTACCCTCTTGTGTCATTATTTTTAATTTTGAGACACCCTTTTTGTCCAATGCAAAGGACATAACCTGTGTCTTTTTATTATTTACTAATAGACCCAGAGATGAAAAATGACCTGGTATTGTGCAAAAGTCACTCTGTAACTTTAGTTCTACTTCACTTATAGTTTCTCCTACTGCTACTAAGGCCGCATCGTCTGCATAAAGGTGGATTTTTGAATATTCAGTATTCTTTGGTAAGTCATTCAGTTAGACTATGAACAAGAGGGGGCCCAGGATAGATCCCTGGGGAACCCCTCTTCTCACATAGTCTATTCTTGACTGCTGTCCATTTAAAACAACAAATTATGACCTTTTATCAAGATATGATGTAAACTAATTACAAGTTTCTTCCTCCACCCCTATTTTCATTAGTGAGTCTATCAAAATACTATGGTTTACTAAATCAAATGCTTTGGATAGGTCCACGTATACCGCACCCACAGACTTTGCCTCCCCAAGTGGAGTAGCTATAAGATCCAAGAAGTCCATGACTGCGGTAGCAGTGGACCTACCCTGCCTTAAACCATACTGTTGGGTTAGTTTGTTATACTTTTCCAAGTAGTCCATTAACTGACCATGGACAATTTTTTCAAATAACTTAGAAATTGTGAACAATAGGGCTATTGGACAATAATTTGAAATGTCCATGGGATCTCCTCCCTTATCTATTGGTATCACTTTGGCTAATTTCCAACTAGAGGGGAACTGTCCCTCCCTTAGGCTCCAATTAAAAATATCCCGTAATATAAACGACAATTCTGTGGCAGCTTCTTTCAATAATTTGTTGTCTATTCTATCTGGACCACTTGCTTTATTTGTTTTTAACTTATTTATATTTTTTAGAACTTCTTTGTTTGTCACTGTCCTAAATCTAAATTTAGGTATTTTTTTCATCTTGGGAACTCCCATCTTTTACTTCAGTTACAGTATTAATTTTAGTTATAGGTTTCAATTTCAGGTTGGGGAGGTTTATAAAATAGTCATTCAAAATATCAGCAGCTTTATTTATTTCGAACACTTTTCCATCCTGACTCAGTTTTATCTCACTCTGTTTACAGGTGGGATTTATAAGATTTTTTTATTATGGACCAATAGGCACCAGGATTCATTGATTCTTTAATCCGCTGTTTATAATAACAAGCTTTTGATTTCCTAATTTCCTGTACTACTTTATTCCTTACCCTTTTATATTGTTCCCAAATGTCACTATTTAATGTTTTATTT
Organism: Neoceratodus forsteri; assembly: GCA_016271365.2. Taxonomy (NCBI): domain Eukaryota; kingdom Metazoa; phylum Chordata; order Ceratodontiformes; family Ceratodontidae; genus Neoceratodus; species Neoceratodus forsteri. The sequence continues at coordinate 415,624,795 of CM057453.1, read as the reverse complement.
GCCTTTTTCCAAAGTTGATTTCTTGTTCTAATCATTTTTTTTTATTTTTACAGTTAATCATGGCAAATGTTTTAATCTTTGATTTTCTTTTTTATATGGGGCAAATTTATCACAAGCAGTCCCAAACATTGTTGTGAATTCTTGTACAGCCAAATTTAAATCTGGGATAAGAAAAATCCTATACCATGGAAGTCCCTGGAGATACTTTTTAAATAATAAACTATTAAATTTTAAATAACTTCTTTTAGATGCTTGTGGTACCAATTTTACAGGGATACTATTTCTAACCCTGGGATATGGCCACTCTGGGGACCTAAAGAAAACAATATACTTTATGGTTTTTTTGGCGATAATCAATACATGTGAATCCTTAAACCATGTTTCCATAGCGAGCATGTCTTCTTGGAGCATTTTTTCTGAGAAATCTCAATTCTCTGCTGAAGCCACAATTACCGTATCATCTGCATAAAGACGTATGTTATATGAACAATGTTTTTACCATATCATTAACATATACATTGAACATTAGAAGTCCCAGTATCGAGCCCTGGGGAACCCCCTCCTAACCTGCCCAAGACCAGACACTGAGCCCCCACAAGAAACACACTGTTGTCTGTTTGAAAGGTAAGACTGAAACCAAGCTAATGGTTCTTCTTGGACCCCACATATGCATAATATTTGTAGTAATAGCCTGTGAGCTACCAGATTAAAGGCTTTAGTGACACATGGGACTCAATAAAGGGGGCTATAGTAGGTGCCACTGATCTCTGTGCAAGGTTGGTGAACAAAAACAAGAGAAAGGGAAAGCCATTATGGTTCAACAGGGAAGTTGAGAATAGCATCAGAGCTAAAAGAAGAGCCTTGAGGAGGTTCAAAATGACACAGGGGGAGGAAGCTTGGGAAGAATATCAGGCCAGGCAGAGGGAGGCAGGTAGGGGGGTCAATCAAGCAAAAGAAAGGATGGAGGAGAACATTGCCAAGGCAGTTAAGAAGGGGGACAAGGCCTTTTTTCAGTATATAGGCAAAAGGAGAAAGACAGAGAAGGGGATTCAAAATCTGAAAAACGGGTCATGGAGAGGATGGTGGGAGATCGGGAAAAAGCCGAGCTGCTGAACAGATACTTCTGTTCAGCATTCATGAAGGAAGAAGAATGGAAGGGGGTAACAATAGGAGTGCACTGGTTGCGGGGGAAGGGGTGGATATGGGTCCATTTTGGGAAAAGGAAATTTTGAGACAACTTAGAGATCTGAAAGTGGATGAGGCCATGGGGCTGGATGGGGTGCATCCTAAGGTTTTGAGGGAACTGAGTTGTGTACTGGCTGCTCCCTTGACCATCCTATTCAACAAGTCCTTAGGATTGGGGGTGGTACCCAACAATAGGAAATGGGTGGATGTAGTACCCCTTCATGGGGGGGCAAGGAAGGAGGCTGGCAACTACAGGCCAGTGAGCTTGACATCCATGGTTGGAAAACTCATGGAAAAGCTGCTCAAAATTAGAATCAGCAGTTACCTGGAGGCTAATAGCTGTAGGGAGCCAAGGTAACATGGGTTCACTGAGGCAGATCCTGCCAAACAAACTTGAAAGAGTTCTTTTATTGGGTCACCAAGGTGGTGGGTTGGTGGGCTAAGTGGACATGGCCTACTTTGATTTCAAAACAGCATTTGACTCGGTGCCACACATGAGGCTACTATACAAAATGGATGACCTGGGGTTGGGAAGGGGATGATAAAGTGGGTCAAAAACTGTCTGGAGAGCAGAACACAGAGAGTATTGGTCAATGGGGCATCCTCAGAGGAGTCTGTGGTCATCAGTGGGGTCCCCAAGGGGTCAGTGCTGGGGCTCCTTCTGTTTAATATCTTTATAGAGGATATAGCAGAGGGCCTGAAGGGGAGGATGAGTCTGTTTGTAGATGATGCAAAGGTCAGCAACAGAGTAGACAAGCAGGAAGGGGTGAAGATGATGCATAGAGATCTGGAGCAGTTGGAGAGGTTGTCCAAGGAATGGCAACTGTTGTTCAATATGACAAAATGTAGGATTATGCACTTGGGCAGAAAAAATAGAAGAGCAGAGTACTGGATAGGGGGGTCTATCCCTGCAAGTTACAGAACAGGAAAGGGACCTAGGTGTCACAATTTCACAAGACCTTATGGTGGGTAAGCAATGTGGAAGGGCAGTGGCAAAGGCCAGCAGGATGCTGGGTTGCATAGGGAGGGGAATATCCAGCAGAAGGAAAGAGTTCATGGTACCCCTGTACACGCAGCTAGTTAGGCTGCACATGCAGTATGGAGTCCAGTTCTGGAGGCCATACCTCAGGAAGGACATGGAGAGGGTGAAGCGTGTACAGAGGAGAGCAACAAAGATGGTCAGAGGGCTTGATCAATTGCCATATGAGGAGAGACTGAAAGACCTAGGCATGTACTCAGTGGAGCAGAGGAGGAAGAGGGGTGACATGATTCAGACATTTAAATACCCCAAGGGCTTCAATAAAGTGTCTGTAGAGAGCCTGTTCCAGCTACAATTGCAGCCAAGAGTGAAGGGACATGAACTACAAATCAAGGGAGAGAAATTTAGAGGTAATCCTAGGAACAACTTCTTCACTGAGAGGGTAGTGGGAAACCGAAATGGACTGCCAAGGGAGGTGGTGAGAAAGAGCACTGTATGGGGGTTCAAGAGGGCATGGGACAAACACAGGGGGCTGCTGGGAAGGGGAGGACTGTAGTTAAGACCTACGTGGACACTTAGGCAAACTGGGAAGACTGAGTGGGCCTGGTGGGCCTTTTCTGCTGTCACATTCCTATGTTCCTATGTTCATATGTAACATATATATCCCCAACAGTTACAGGAAAAGGTTGTCTGTTGACAAGGAAACAAAAAAATTGACAACATATGATGGTGTAGTTTTCCTTTAATTTCCTTACATTGAAACTGTTGACGTTAGGGTAATACTCGTGATGCACTGTGCAATCATTCAAACCATGAAGAACAAATACAAGATATTTACAAAGAATCAGGGGACTTTTTACATGAATATTACATTGTCCTACCTTTGTGGCTTGGGCCTGAACCCTAACTGATGTTTACTGTAACTAATTTTTAGCAATGAATCAGCCTATCTTGGAAAAGAGTGCTGTATGTCATATTGAAAAGGGTTTCAGAATATTGTTTCCCTGATGAATGGCCTAGGACCAGCCTGGTCTGGGACCAGCCAGGTATGGGGCCAGTCTGGTCTGACTGAGACCAGTTTCAGAGCTGCCTGGTCTTTGACCAGATTCCATGCCAGCTGGTCTGAGACCAGTTTCTCCTTCCAGCTGTACTGGTCTGGGATCCGTTATTGTCACATATGTGTCTAATCACAGGCTTTCTAGGTAGCACCCAGCATAGTGCGGTGGTTAGTTCACTAGGCTATGATCCTGAAATTCTGGGTTTGAATCTCACTTTCCCTAAAATTCTTTTGACCCCAAATTTCACTGATGTGGTGATCCATGGTGACATGGAGTTGGTAATAGTAAATCTACACTACAGGCAGTTGGTGCAGGAACAAGAACTAAGCACAACAAAGAAAGCTCCTGTACAGTGGTGAAACTGGCCCCAGATCAGGTAGCTCAGATTAGGTGGCAAGGAAACTGGTCTCTGACCAGTTGTCAGGAGAACAAATTTCCTGCAGCACTGAAAAGGTGCTGCATTTTGGGAGTGGACAGTAAAACTGTGTGGCATGCAGAATTCTACTGGTTGTATTTATGTGGAATGGCAATTCCACTTTCCAAATGCTTTTCGAAATTTCTTTTTCAATTGTGGGGAATTCTTGAAAGCATATTTACCTAAAACGAGGTAGAACTTTCTGTGGTTCACATAAACAGCAGAACAATTTTTTTGTGGACTGTGAAAAAGAAATCTGCAGTTTATGTGAACCGCTACTGCACTTGAAAATTTTAGAATTCTGATACTGATTAAATTCTGTAGGATTAAGCAAAATATTCTGAAATTCTGTAGAATTCCATTCAATTGGAATTTGAAAATTATGCACAGGACTAGTCAGCATACATTATTAAGTGTTTGTGTACTTAAGGGTCCAGAATGCCTTACTGAAATTTTCGAGTTTTTTGTGGGTTGGGGTTGTCTCACTAAAGACTTGATGTATTTTGATAGAGTGGTGTTCTGTACTGCAGTGTCAATGCATTTTGGTGTCAAGGATGCTGCACTGACATCTTAGTGTATTTTACTAGTTTGATTATGGGAAAGGCTATACTGGAGTTTCAGTGTATTTTACGGTGTACTTGAGAGTTGTGACTGCCTTACTGGGTTGTCAGTGTATAATGGAGGTGGGACTGCCTAACTTGAAGTGTTGCTGTATTCAGCAGGTGAATGATGCTTTGGTGTTGAGACTGTGACTTGTGATGGTTTTCTTCTCCCCAGAACAGTAAAGGGACATTACCTATCTACCAATTAAAGTGTTGTCTACAATGAAGTGTACCTTCTGAGTACATGCATTTTGCAACTGTGGACATCCTACAGTTCCTAATTTCATTTTGTGTTGCCAAAGGAACTTCAGTGTCATATTGGTCTCATACTGAAGACATGTAAACATTTCTGGGTTAAAGGAGATCATTCCTGATTTAGGAATTTCCAGTGCATGCAATGTGTTATAAAGTCTGAAGATTGTTTAACATACTTTGGTTTGAATTGTCAGAACTGCAGCCTAGAAGAAGCCATACTTTACAATGAAACATTAAAGCATGTTTCTGATTTATTCTGTGGTGAGTCTGCTGCATATGTTTCTTTTTAATATTCTCTGTACATATTCAAGGTCAAAAGGCAGTGAGTTCATAATTTACAATGCATGGCCATGACCATATATTTTTGAAAGTACTGGAAATGAAAAAAGGCTTATTTGAAATAGAAATGAAATGCAGTTGACTAGAAGAAGAAGTACCCACAAGCAATTTGAATGTGATGGAGGTCCAGCCACCTCAAGAAAGGAAAGAAAACATTTTATTGTACTCCCATTGTAAGTGGCATCTTTGACCATGTGTCAGTGTCAGTGGCTCAGTAGGTAGCACACTTGCCTCTAAGGTCAGGAAATCAGAGAGCTGTGGGTTCAGTTCCCACATCTGGCACTTCAGTTAATATCCCAGTACTGACACCATGGTGCAGCATGAAAGGTGTGCTGCACTTCTGAGGAGCCATCTTTTGGATGAGACGTTAAACCGAGGTCCCATCTGCCTGGATTGGTGGTAGTTCAGGTGGATATTAAAGATCCCATGGCACTTATCGAAAAGAGTAGGGGAATTATTTATTGAAAGAAACAAAACATAACAAATGAGAATAGACAAATCACAAAACAAAAAGAAAACTGCAGATGTCAGTATTTGGAATTTCTCATACAATCATAAATAAATAACAAAATGAATAGCAAAGAAGAGAAAAAAAAGAAAAACAATCAACCAACATCCCCAAAAGAAACCCAAGGTACATTTCTCCAGAGTACATTGTAAAGTCTGGACTCCACAATGGCTTGCTCCTTCTGTTTATGATGCAAAATAACAGTTTCAAGTTGTTTAATCAATGTACACACAGGTGTATCAATATGATGCAAAGAAAATTTACATCTAGCTTGCCAAAAGTAATATTTAATAAAAGGAAAAATCAAATTCAGAGTACTAGAATTATATCTAGGAACCAGACCCGTATAATCCCTAGTATTAAAATACCATAAGTGACATGCTATGCAGGCCTCCACTGCCATCTGGTGGCTAAAGCGGTCCAAAGGTCAATTGCATAGACACAGAAAAAAAAAATGAGTCATGGTTTCCTCTTGCACAACACACTGCGGTCGAAGACATTGCCTTTCTAACAAAGGTTTATGCTTCAAATTACCGTGTACTCCCAATTTACCATGGCAACACAGTCATTGAACATCCCACAGATAGACAGGGAGGCGTTTGTTTGTCAAGAGATGTAATGCATAACATAATTTAGAAGGAACACATTGAGGAAACTCCACCTGAGTTGCAAAATTTACGGGACATAATATCAAAATAAAGGGCTTTCTGTGTTAAGGTTTGAACATGATGCTTAGTAACCCCCAACAAACCAAGTTTCCAAATTGCTGGCTTAGCAAAGCCTGGGACAAAAAGGGAAGCAATAAGCCTTGGAAACTGAGAAGTCCATCATTGAAAAAAGAGATGAAATAAACCTAAAGTCCAACTCTCCCAGGGATGAACAACACAACCAGTCCTAAATCCAAAATTTGACTTAAAAAAGAAAGAATGGTGAAACACTATTGGATTAATCATACTAAGTCCTCACTGCTGAATTTTCAAATATGTAAATGCACGTTGAACAGGATTTAATCAACTGCCCCATATCATCTGAAAAAAAAACACTTAACAATCTAGTCTCAAGCTAAATAAGAACTGGAAACATAGAACTAATATATAAAAAGTGAGGCAAGATAATTTTTTTAATAATCATGATACATTTTTGTTTAGATAAAGACCATGCTTTTCACCTTTGCACCTTTGCTTCTCCCTGTTTAAGCTTTTCTTCCCAGTTGAGAAAAGCCAAATCCCCAGAACCAAAAAGAACTCCTAACACCTTAATAGTTACATCAGAGATCTGTAAGGGTCCTATGGTATGAGGAATAAAATTTGGTCCAATAAGAACCCCACAACTCTTATGAAAATTAATAGTGGTTCCTGCTACTGCCTCATAATCAGAAAAAAACCTGTAAAGCCCTCTCAGCTGACTGCCTCCCTAACAATAAGACAGACATCATCAGCATACACTGCCAGTTTCTGGGACGGGATGTAAACCTCTGGTGTAAGCCCATAAATATTTTGATTATGAATAATAGGTCGAATAACAAGGTCCAATACAAAAGTATATAGTAAGGGGCTCAGGGGGCACCCCTGTCTAACACCCCTCAAAAAAGGCAAACCACCACCCACAAGTCCATTGACCAATGGAAAAATGACTGCATTTTTATATAAATACAGCAACCAAGACCTAAATTTGCTTGGAATACCACACATCAACAATGTGTTGTGCAAAAATTCATGAGAGACCTTGTCAAAAGCCTTCTCCTGATCCAAAGCTATAAGATGCCCACTTAGCTTATTTTGTCTGCCAAACTCACAGATGTTTCTAAGAAAAAGCAAATTTTGTTGAATGTTCCTACGTGGTATAGAACAAGTCTGGACAGAACAAATCACCTGTTCTGCAACAGACTGTAATCTGTGGCACAAAATAGTAGCCAGGATTTTGTAATCTACATTTAGAAGGCTAATAGGCCTCCAATTTCCAAAATCCTGTTTGGAACCCTTATTCTTATACAAAAAAATAACAAGTGCCTCAGAAAAGGATGTAGGTAAAACCCCAGACTCTAAGATCTCATTATAAAGGTGATATAAAATTTCACTAACATCATCCAAAAAACATTTATAAAATTAATTTGTTAAACTGTCTTTACCCGGTGAAATCCCAGTTTTAAGGTGTAAAATAACCTCCTTAACTTCAGTTAAAGGAATAGGTTTCTCTAAATCCTTAACTGATCCTCTCTGAAACAACAGGTACCGGAAAGGAAAAAAAATCCTCCCACTTTTTAGATGTAAAAAGGGAACCCCATGCTGGGACTGCAATTGCTGAGAAACAATGTCCAGCATTTCCACATCAGAATACCTTACAAGGCCTTGATCATCCCATAAACCCTCCATCACTTTAGTGTCCAAATGGTGTTCACAGGCAGAAAATGGATCCGCATAAGGGGTTTTCTGTAAGCCGAATCGCATCTCTGCCTGTAAGGAGGCTGCCCTATCATATTGATATTGTTTCATAAAATCTTTCAACCTACCAATTTGTTGTTGCAAACTAGGATTAGAAATATTAGGAAAGGACAACAAGTTGCAGTATTGATTTCTATATTCTAGGTATTTAATATAATTACTAGTACCTACAGCCTTACCAAAACCCATAAAAAATGAACAAATGTCTTGTTTGGTATCCACTCACCACATAGCCCAATTCTCATAAAGCTCAGCCACAGACTTTCTAATATAAAACAAATGTGCCAATTGACTCCTAACCTCTTCCTGTTCCAAAAGGGTGAAATTCAACTTCCATCTAGTAGAGATTGAGGGAAAACGAGGAGGGACAGAAGAAAGCCCTACCTGGCAGACTAAGGCCATATGATCAGAAACCGCACAAAAATGTAAAAAACAGGAAGCAGGGAATAAATATATAGAAAGAAAATAATAATCAATCCTAGACCTAAAAATATTTCTAGAATATGGATACCCCAGATCTGATGTTAGAGACCTATAAGCATCCTTCAATCGAGAGGTACCCAAATTACTCAATAATGCATGTGAATCACAATAGACTTTCTGTTGTTCATGATCTTTTATCTTTATATCTAGACAGCAATTGAAATCCCCACCCCAAACAACATGTCGACGAGAATACAAATAGGGGTGCACCGAATTAAAAAGGTCAATCCGAGCGGACTTTACTTGGGGAGGATAAAGATTGATTAATCTGAGGGAAAAGCCCTGATATAAACAATCTAGAATAAGAACCCTCCCAGGAACTAAGTCCACCAGTCTTAGAACCTGGACCTGTGTACTACCAAACAAAATAACCAGAGCATCAGCCTGGTCTAAACCAAAGGACCAAAATGAAGGCCCAGCATGCCACCCTTTTTGGGTTTGGGAAACATCATGCAAGGATGTGAGGTGAGTCTCTTGAAGAAAATAAACATCAGCAGCTAAAGAAGTACAAAACTGGAGACAAGCCCCATGTTTCCTGTATCTTTTAATGCTGCAGGTATTAAGGGAAACTAATCAAAGTATGGACATTTACCAGGAGTCAAGGGGCCTTGTCCTTCTTTATTTTTTGACCTTTTTTTTTTTTTGTAGGTAACACCTCAGAAATACTCTCTTCTTTATATTCCATCTCCCTAAAAACAGAGGAAATATCAGACTCTGACCCACCCTCAGGATCCTGTAAAACCGAAAAAACATTTTGAGTGGAAAGGCCAGCAGGATTCTGGTGTTTCCTTCTAGATGCTCTGGTAACTTTTTTTGGATGTGGGGCCTGGAATTCCCCATCCGAAAGGGGGGGCATAGCCACAGGAGCAATGACAGAAGTAGAAACTATAGCCGGTACTGGAGGGTTTGGGGTGCTAGGGACATCAGGCTGAGGAGCAGGTTCAGGAGGGTCAGGGGTTGTAGAACTAGAATCAGAGGGAGTAGGCCCTGTTTGGGGTAGGGCCCTACTAGAAAACCCAGGCCTAAATCTGTCCTGTGCAAGGTTTAATAAGTCTTCATTATTCAACCCACCCTGATTTTTTTGTCCAGCCCAGGGACATTAAAGATAGGCATTCCCTCTTTCCCCGCATAAATTACATTGGAATACATTCCTACAGGTACTACTGTCTATAGTCAAAATCCCCACAAAGAATACACTTCACTTTATCACAAACACTACTGAGATGCCTCCTACTCCCACACTTATAACAAGCTTTTGGTTGTCCTGGATAAAAACAGACCCCCCCCCCCAATCTTTACCCAAAAAGAAGCTATTGGGGATATGCTGCACCTCATTGTTTATAATATATTTTTTTTATTTTTTTTTTATTTTATTTATTTATTTAGGGATTCGGATCATAACTTACCTATTTAACGTAACCTTAAATCTCCAGCTCCCCATCCAGATCCCTTCATCATCAAAAATAGATTCAGGGGGCCCTAAAACAGAGCATTTTTTTCCAGCCAAAACTGAATATCCCCCACATTGACCCCTTCATTTTGAAATAGCACATTAATTGTTTTAAATAAAGGTTTAGTAAGAGGGATGGCCCAGAATGGGGCCCATAAGGGAGTAGCTTTCAAATTCTCATACTTTGCCCAAAATGTATGCAAGCTTGAAAACGTCTTAAAACTGATGTCAAAAATATCCTCTCCCCTCACATTAATTAGAGCATAAATGTCAGAAGCCAAAAATTGCACTGAGTCTTTCAATAATTGTCTAGCCACATACAGTCTATCAGGATGTTCCTGTAAGCCACCTCGGTAGCTCAGCTGAACTGCATTAAGCCGTGGTGCTTGTCCCAATACATTCCTGCGAAACAGATCCGAAAATCTAGGTCCAGGTCTGTCTTGATCTCTCTTTGGAGACTGGGAAGGAGGATCAGGACTAGCACTATAGCCTGAATCATGTAAAGGGTTAGCTGAAGGAGTAGCACCATCCCCAATGTTGATTCCCGAAATAGAAGCAGAAAGTACTTGACCTTCAAGTTCTGCAACCCGGGAGACCACTGGAGGAGTAGAAAATATAATCCAGTCAGCATCCAGCACCCACTTGCCATTTGGGCAAACCCAGCCGACGTTCATGAGAGTGTTTTCTTTAGACCATTGCAAGTCTGAAGGAGCTGTGTCAGTGGATCCGCACTTCCGCATTGTTTCATCGACCACGTCATCACTCCAAGAAACATCCACCAGCTGATTCTCCACAGACAGCTGAGACCCAGCTGCATCACTAGCTGTCTTGAAAAGAACTGCAGCTTCAGAAGATTTCAGGGTACCCAAAATGGGAACAGCAGAATTCTCCCACATCTCGATCAGTAAGTGAAGTCATTTGCACAGCACAATCACCCAATTCTGTAGCCAATGCAGCATTCAGGTCCCCATTAAGCACGCAAACCGAAGTCAGGGAAGAAACCTCGGACCACTGGTCACAAAAACATCCACCTCCTTCAGTGGCCCGACACCGTCTGCCATCCTGCCGCGCAGCACTGTGCCCCCTACCTCAGTGTAGGGGAATTTTATTGGTAATAAAGTGGGCTTCATTACAAAAAATAACAACAAACGGTAATAATCAAAAAAAACAGATCAAGTCCAGTTAACAGAAAAAGTTATCACAATTTTTCCACAACAATACAGTTTGAGAGGTAGAAGGAAGTAAAAAATCATTTTTTTTGACAGAACACAAGGCTGCATGAATATTACAAAGAACTTCATTGATCGAAACGTTTTTTTTTGGTGTAACACTAACAAACATCTTGCTTGCCATAAATAATAACGAATAATAGCAAAAATTATATACAAACTATCGATATGATATTTTCTATTAAGCAGGTCATTAGTGCAAAACATAACATGTTCATAAGAAAGTGAGGACAACAGAGGCTCTGACCAATTAGTAGCTAAAGTAGACCAAACTTCCAAAGAAAATGGACATTCACAAAATAAATGTTGCTGAGTTTCAAAAATATTACGGCAAGAGGTTCTAGGACAATACCTCAAAGACAGGGCTTTGTGCTTATGATTGTTATTAACCCCTAATCTATCATAGTCACTCAGCCAAATCATATCCCATAAATACGGTAGTAACCTGCTGATTTTGAAGTTGATGGAGTACCCAGGGAGACGTCCAGGGGACAAAATGGAAAACAATCTCCTCCTGAGCCTCAACCTCCAAAGTTTTTCATATAACTTGGGTCTAGATAATATACAGAAGTCCTGAGGATGGAGACACCAGGTTAAGGCCATCTTAAAACTCTCTTTTCCATAATTAGGGATTAATTGGGATTTAGAAATAACCCCTTTATAACGAGCATGCCAATTATCAAGGCAGCGGGAAAACCATGCTAAAAAGTAGGGTTTCCAAAAAACATCCCCAGGTTTCAGAGCCTTCCCATAATTATAGTTGAAAAAAAGGCTGTAAAAAAAGACAACAGGGTGGATCATGCTGATTCCACCTTCCTTGAGCGGCCTGTATGTGAAATTCCTCTTAATGGGGTTTAACCTTGATCCCCACAACCCCTTGAAAAAAATCCCAGTTAGTCTGGTAAACAAAGAAATAGGTGGTGGGAACACATAACAGAGATGTAAAAAAATCAGTATGACCAGAGTTTTAAGAAGCACAACCCTTTTTTTCTTCCCAATTAAATGTCTTTTCCACCCATTAATCACATTATCTGCTTTTTGTAAGGCAAGATTCCAATTATATGTTTGCATGTTATCACAACCAAAGAAAATGCCTAAATATGAAAAGCTGCAGTAGATACAGAAACTCCGGCATAGAGGCCTGCACTGGAAGGAGGTATGCCCAAGTGGTACCAGATACTTTTGTAAAATTTATTTTAGAGCCTGAAACTAAAGAAAAAGTCTGTAGAACCTGAACAATGGCTCCTTGCTTTGTGGAAGAGTCCACAGCCAAAATTAAATCATCAGCATAAGCTAATGTTTTAATGGGTAAAGAGGAAGGAGTACAAAGCAATCCAATAATCTGTGGGCAAAGAAAAATAGCTCTCAAAAGGGTATCTATATAAAAATTATATAATAGGGGACTAAGCGGGCATCCCTGACGGACCCCGCAGGCTAGAGAAATAGGACGGCCTATCCAGCCATTAACATTAGGACATATCACTACGTCTCTGTATAATAAACGAAGCCAGGAAAGAAAACGCACTGGAAACCCAAAAGCCGCCAGAACTAGAAATAAAAACTCATGGGAGACTTTATCAAAGCCTTTGTTGGTCCAGACTTATAATCCACCCAGTGACAGCATTATGTTCCCTAGAGTGAACAATTCTCTCAATAAAATCAGATTATCAGAAAGGTGTCTGCCTGGATACCACAAGTTTGAGTCGGACTAATCATATGTGATGCAAAAGTAATCATTCTGGATAGGAGAATTTTGGCAAGGATCTTATAGTCAATGTTAAGCAAACTAATTGGTCTCCAATTATTTATATCAGAAGGATCCCCCTTCTTCTTAAACAGTAGAATCAACAATGCTTCTTTCATGGAAGCAGTTAAAGCTTCATAATGTAACATCTCATTATAAATGATAGTTAACACAGGAACAAGATCAGCAGAGAAGGTCTTATAAAAATGTGGGGTCAGACCATCTGACCCTGGGGCAGAATGTGGATTCAGACTAGTAATAGCAGCTAATACTTCATTTTCAGTAATAGCAGAAGAAAGCTTGTCTTGATCAGAGTCCGAAAGTTGAGGTAAGGACAATGATTGAAGAAAGTGATCTGCATTGGCAAGATCAGTTTTAGTACCGAACATGCTGAGAACGTGATTTTCAACACAGTGAAGCAAGTCTTCAGGTTTCTTGAGTAATTCCCCTGACTGAGATAATAGAGAGGTGATTAATTTAGTGTCAATTCTATCTTTACAGGCCTTGAAGGGATCTAAACAACCCTTAGTAATATGGGTGCCAAAACGCGCTTCCTGACCTAATGAATCAGCTCGATTATACTGAGATAACCTCATTTGAGTACTGATTTCACTAATCTGAGAACTAAAATCATAATTAGTGGAGTTGGCTAAAGAAAATAAATGCTGTAACTGATGCCTTAAGGTTAAATAGGACAAGTATTTAGTATTTTGTTGTTTAGCAGCTGTCTTCTGAAAAACTGTTTCCAACTTAGCTTGGAGGCCTCCCACCAGTCTATCCCAGTATCATAGAAGTCAACTACAGACAAACGAGCTAAAACTGTTTGTGCCAAAGTTTGAGAAAAAGAGAGTCACTGAGTAGGGAATCATTAAGACGCCAGCTGGCTTTCTTACAACTCGGGGCTGAGGCCCAAGTAGAGGCACATAAAGCAACATGATCCGAAAATTCAGTAGCCACAGTCGACAAGAAAAGTAAAATCAAAACCTTAGATAAAAAAAATCTATCTGGTGTGTAGGGACCCTTAAAAAAAGTGGACCCACCGTTTGTGGAAATATCTATAGACATCCACAAGCTTAGCCATGGAAATTATATTATTTAAAGCCACAGAGTCACAAAATAGCTTGGAAGTTTGTAGGCCTCGATCTGTTTGATGTAGGCCACAATTAAAGTCTCCAACCCATAAAAGTAATCTGGACGTAAAAAGATAGGGCTTAATTTGATGAAAAAGGGAAACTCTCTGTGCCTTGGTTTGAGGGACGTAAGTCCCAATCATCCGAAATCTCTCAGATTTATATGAAAAATCCAATAACAAGGCCCTACCAGGGGAAATGTCTACTAATCTGGATACTCTAAAATCAGAGCTGGAGAATAATATCCCAACACCATCACAAGTGTCTGGTCCAATAGACCAAAAGAGGGACCTGCAGTCCATGCTTTGAGGCCTGAAATAGTTCCCCGTGGGTCTTCAATCTGGTATCGACAAGGCAGATTATGTCACAGTTCAGGTCAGAAAGGGTTAAAAAATCCCACCCAGCTTCTTTTTCCCTTTAATACTGTTCACATTCAGAGAACATATATTTAGAGAAGACATGATTTAAGTAATGGTTGGGGACTTGCCCCTCCGTCGTTGCCTAGTGCGTTTTGCTATTGGGTCTGTATCAGCCCCATCGACCCCATCAGGGAAAGAAAGAAGGGAGGAGGAATCGGTATCCTCACCCCCAGAGTCTTTATCCGAAAGATCTGTGGCTAGAACCGCAAATTTGTTAGGGGTTTGCCAACTACGTGAAGGAGTTTCCTTGCTACGACTAGCAACAGCTAGGCCTTTCCTGGTTCGTTTGTGGGTAACAGTGGTGAAACTAGGGTTGTCTCCCTCCAAACTCATGGGATGAGAGGGAGGCATAACAGTGTCTTGAACAATGGGAGTAATAGCGGGGGAAGCCACAGTAGAAGCAGGAAGGGGTACAGCAGAAAAGGGGGACTGAGAAACTGGAGCAGAGGTTACAGATGGATCATCTCCAGCCACCGAAGGGGGGGTAACCTCTGAGGTAGAGGAGGCTAAATTGTGGGCAAGCAACTGTTGAGCAACAGTGATGATGCCATCATGAGAGGGGGCAGTCGTCTCTGTTATGAGAGGCCCAGGGGCACCTGCCATAAGCATGGCCAGTTCCCTCGCATAAGTTACATTTAAATGAGTTAACACATTTAGCTGCAATATGACCATATTCAAAACAGTGGCTACATTTAAGAGTGTCACAAGCAGAACTTAAATGAGTACGTGCCCCACACTTAAAACAAGACTTCGGTTGCCCAGCATAAAAAATGAAGCCCTTGTCCTTGCCTAAAAAGAAAAAATTAGGCAGATGTTTTGGGCCAGTGTTAGTGGAAAAAAGCGTAACACGTACCTTCCAACTGCCATCCCAGATTTGTTCAGAGTCTAGATTAGGGGTAGGCCTATTCAAAACTTCGCAACGTTTATTTAACCAGAATAGAATATCCTCAATGTGAACTCCCTCATTCTTAAAAAACAACAGTAATGTTACGAATTGCAGGTTTAGTGAGAGGAATGGCCTGGAAAGGGGACCAAACTGGTGTGGACTGAAATTTGTCATATTGAGCCCAAAACCTATCGAGCCCAGACATTTGTTTAAAACTAATATCAAAGTTGGAGTTACCTATATTAATCAGTGCAAAAATCTCAGAGGAAAAAAACTTCATTGATCCTTTAAGAAGAGTTTTAGCTACATATAAACGATCAGGGGGAAGTTCTAGACCACCCTTGTAAAGTAATCTAACAGCTGCCTCCTTGGTGCAGGCTCGCTTTGGAGGAAAATAAATCAGCAAGTTTAAATTTGGAACCTTGAGGTGCTGTGGCAGTAGCTAACAAAGTAGGTCCTGAAAAAACAGTTTTAGTCCCTTGCAAAGCAGAAGTAGGTTTAGGGATAGTGGTTGTAGCTCTAACAACAGTAGAACTAGCAATAGATAAAGGAAAGGACACACCCCGGGGTTCGTTGGAGCTCATACTGTTTGTCTCATAGGATTTCTTGAGCATATTAAGATATACAGGATCCTGGGAATCAGGGGTCCAAGTCCCTCCAATATTCCTTTCCCAACCAGCATTTTTTAAAGCTGTCTCTGGCGACCAGTCTGAATGGGTATCCTGGTTAGGTTTGACTTTTTTATGGAGGAATGAACCCCCACGTTTGGACCAACCAGGTTCTTGTGTGGCAGAGAAAAAAAAAACAGAAGGTTGCTCAGGAACAGAAACAGAGTCAATTGTAGCGCTAAGAGTCACTTACTGGTAGAGGCAGCACTCAGTCATTGCAGTTTCTTGTGTTTCCGGCGTCAATTGCTGAATATTATCAGTAGAGGCAGTCCGAAGATTGTCGGCATCAGGGAGCTGAGGAGGAACCAACGCGGAAGAGACAGAAGCCGAATCCACCGGTAAGACGTCGACTGGGGGCTTTCCAGTGACGACATCGCAGGAAGGAGAGCAAGGAATAGTCGCCCGAGGTGATGCCTGCGCAGAAGCTAGCAGTGCTGAGTCCAAAATCTGCAATCGCAGGACTAGTGCCTCGCGTTGTTCCTGAAGGCTGGAAGCGAGTGAGGAACCTCCATTCACACCAGGTACAGCAGGAATAACTTCATTAGGCATAGCAGAAAACGGAGTCCATTTTCAATATAGTCGTGCTGCTAGTAGCAGCTATAGCAAGACGTTCTTCTGGGGCCTCTAAGGAAGGTAGCACAGAGGAGGAGGCCGACTCCCCTGAGCTAGCAGCATCCATCTCCTCCAGGGGATCATGCGAACTGGCCATCTTGCAGCCAGTGCAAAGGCTCCGCCTACACAGAGTAGGGGAATTTCCCCAGTGTCCTGGCCAAATTTCCCTCATTTCACTAAAAATACCACCAACAGCTTAATCTGGTTCAAGGTCAGTTGGCATTCATCTGTATCCCCCTCCCCCGGGTCATGCCTGAAAATAGGCAGGATTTGTCTAGTGCACTTACCCGGTCAACAAAAATGAAATAAATAAATAAATACTAATAAGGAACCTTTTTTAAGGTTTTTTTTATTAGTGCCAGGGCTGCCTGGACTATGTACCATGTTATTCAGCCTTCAGACTGCAAAGAACACAACACAGTCCCTACATCTACTGCTAATACCTCTCCCTTCTTCTGTTTTACTCAATAACTAACTTGATTTCCAAGACACTACGTAGTCATTCCCACATCCCACATTTGTACAAACACTGACCTGACCCTTCCCCCAAAGCAAGAATCATTGTCCTTTTCATGTCATTAACAGTGTCAGTAGCTCAGCAGGTTGCACACTTGACCCTGAGGCTGGAAGACTGGAAGGCTAAGGGTTTCTATCCTCACAACTGGAACTTGTGTTAAATCCCACTACCGACACTGTGGTGCAGCAAGAAGGGAGTGCTGTACTCCTGAGATGCCATCTTTTGGATACAGCATTAAACTGATGTCCCATCTGCCTGTTGTGGTGGTTGTTCAGGTGGGTGTTAAAGAGAGCATGGCACAGTTTCCCCAGTGTACTGGTCAGCTCCCCCCCGGTTCAATAAAAATACTACCAACAGTTTAATCTAGTTCAATGTCAACTAGGTTCCATCTGTATCTCCCCTTCCCCTGTAGGAGGCTGATAATAGGCAGAACTGCCTAATCCTCATTTCCCAATGAATGAAAACTAAATAAGATAAATAAAAATAAACCTTCGCCCAAACCATATGCAGACACTACATTTACCCAAGACCAAGTTAACCAACCCACTCCACTAATTAATTCTTCTACCCCTGCTATTAATACCTCCACTACTGGTAATCTTTTAAAGTAAGTACTCTCTTGGTGGCTGATCTAAATACAAGTAGTCCTGGCTTGTATTTGGCTGAGCCAAATAGAAGCCCACAGGACTCTCTACAATATTTTTCTACCCAGTAGTGCCTTAAAAAGCAGTGTCCCAAACTCTCATTAATCTCATAAATTGTCCATACAAATGCTCCAAGCCTCTTCCCCATTAAAATTTGTCTCAGCCTCTCAGCTATATATCTTCTCAGCCTTCCTCTCCCTCTAAAGCAATTCACAACCCCCACTAAATCTGCATCTGTTTAACACTCATACATTGAATGCCCCTTCACTTCATATTACCATTTTTAATACAAAAATATTTCTCTTGACAACTCTCTGGGTGCTCTCAGTTGCTAAATCTTTACTCTCCTGCTACTATCAATCTACAAAAAACTGAATCACCTAGCTGTAGGTGAAACCAAGGAATGAATGCATTGGGAAATTGCATTTAGGAGCTTAGAGTCTGGTCTTTTTCTCTGCACCGTATGTATAAAGGTGGATACATTCTGCCATCTTTCTTCAGTAGTTACTACTCAATAGCAAAATAAGTATGATTGTTCCATTAAGTGGCTAAATCATGAAGTATCTGAGGCACTTGCCAAAAGTCTTTTGTTTCAGGTGAATGCCCATTTGCTGATACTTTAAGCAAATAAGAGCTATTTGTTTAATGAGCCCACTATTTATGAGACACAATCAGCAATGTAAAGATAATTAAGTACCATAGGTGTGCTTCTTTAAAGAGGTGCAAATCTTCACCTAGCAGAATGTTTGGCCTGTAGTTTTATGTTTGCTGGTGGCACATCTGGATATGTAAAATCTTTTAAATTCCAGCCCATCAGTTGGGTCAGCTTTTTGGGGGAGATCACAGAATACTGCTTTCTCAAGAACAACTTCAAACAAAATGTAAAACAAAAAACAAAATTTAATATTCCTTAAAGGGAAGAATGAGAAGCTGTCATGGTTATCAGTGCGCTGCACTGGCACAAAGGAAGGGACAACCAGCATCAGCTTCTATTCTTGGGATTGTACTGTAGGTGTGCTGTAGAGGTGATGAGGCTTAGCTTTAAAGAGGAAAGGAAGGAAGGAAGGAAGGTATTCAGTTGTTTTTGTATTGTGCTTTTTATGCAAACTGATTCAGTTGTTTTTGTATTGTGCTTTTTATGCAAACTGTAACTCAAAGCAATTTAGAGGTTTGGGTAGAGTGTGTTGCTATCATTTTCAGCACACACTAAGATTCAAAAATCAGAGAGATAGATTAGAGATAGATCAGAGAATGAGAGAGGGGGGATAGGGAAGGGGGAAGAGAGAGGGGTTTTAGAGAGGTTAATCATAGGAAGGTAAAGTGACTTCTTTAGGGTCACACAGTGAGCAATTGGTGGTTGTGACTTTATAGCCTGGGTTTTCAGGTTTCCAGTTCAGCCCTGTAACCACTGCTGCAACAAAACCTCATGTATGACCATGGTGACTAGTGTCAATGTGCACACATGTACGATGATAGAGCAATGCTATGTATCCTCAGAATTGTGCAGGTAGTGGACCTGCTTAGTGGCAAGGAGGCAGGGAATTACACTGCCACCTGGGTGAACAGGGTTCACATGTGAGCTCCAGAGTCGCACACTGGATCTGTCTGGGGCCATATGGATTGTGGAGGTGAGTCCCTCAGCTCCCATGACAGGGAAGGCATAGGTCAGAGGATATTTGTGTGCCCCCTACCAGCCAAAAGCAGAGCAATGCTAGTGTCAGCAGGTAGGCAGTCTCTCACCAACCAGAGGAAGTGTGCAGCTATGGCATTTACCCACCCTACAGCAATGGTTCGACAGCGAGGTCTCCCACAGTGACTACAGTGCCATGCTGCTGTAGGGGACCTAATGGAACTGGGCACTGTCTGTCGGTGGTCCTGCACCACCCCCGAATCAACTCCAACTCAGAGTTGATAATCCTTAAGTGGGGTGGTGTGGGGGGGCGCAGCCTCCTGCATGGGAGGTTTGGGGTGAAGCCCCCATAAGAAAACACAGCCAGCACATAGAAACTGGCAGTTGACTGCGAAATGCAGTGAACCTGCCAGTTTCGCTGTCAGGGTGGTCAACAGGAAATTTGTCCACCAGCTGTTGTGGATCTCAGTTATGGTGACCTGAGTATCAGGGTGGAAGAAAGGGAGAACTGGGGAATCAAAATAAGTGCAAATACAGAATAATATAAAATAAGGGTTTGGCTTGGCTTAGGAGGCAAACAAGGTTGAAAAAGACTCTTGTCAGATGGCAGAGTAGGTCTTCTACCCCTTTTGCCCAGGCAGTAGATCTTAAATATCTTTTGATGTGGGAAGAGGGAGATATGGAGGTAACCAGACCTTGGTAAAGGGTTCAGAACAGAATTAGCTCCTGATAACAGCTACATGGTGTCAAATGTGCGGAGAAGGGGGGATAAAAGAAATTTTCTTAAAACATGTGAAAAAGGGAATCCACATTTTACTTAAAAGTGGTCCTTCAGAGATAAGGATATTTATACTTTCAAACAATTTCATAAAACCTATTACATATCAGAGTTTGTTTGGCTTTTCACATTCATACTGTCACTCCAATTATAATTTTTTTGTCTAGTTTGGCAACTTTATCTGACTTGGAGGTTGCATTTTTGTAAGGGGGAAATATATTCTGCAGCTTTTGAAGTGTTGATTGGGAAGGAGGTAAAGACAGCTGCACACAGACCTCCAGGGAGCCAGCTCAATGGCTAAATGAAGACCTCTAGTGCTTTCTTGTTAGCCAAGATAGATCTACGTCCAGATGAACCGCAATTAGTCAATAGTGAAGGCTCTAGGTGCATGCGATCAGAAGCCACAAATCAGTTTTCCCTTGGACTTAGTTATCAGCAGACTACGCCTTAGGCAATGCCCTACTGCTGCTCGCCAGGCTGTAATTTTTCCCCTACTGAAGTTTTTAAACTCCCAATCTAAGAGAACTACTAGCTGTGATCTCCCTGTAACAGTCATGTCATGGACCTGTCAGGTATCAGCCTTGCATTTTTTTTGTATACCCAAGTGCTTCTTTATTAGCAAGCACTGACAGTTTCCTCGCCTTTTGTAGTGCCTTTGTTCTTCAGAACTAATTGGCCCATACCAGTAAGAACAATATACATAACGTTCACAAAGAAATAATACTTAAAACTATGATCTCAGATGTTGAAAAACATATACTATTGCTTCCAAGTCAGCTCATAACTATGATTCTGTGTCAGACCATATAGTTACAGTATGTTCCAACCATATAAGACTACTATTTTTCCACTTGCATTTGCAGGATATGCTAAGAGAAAATAAAGTATGTATTTTGCTGTGAAAAAGGAAGGAAGGAAGGAAGAAAGGTAGGTGACTTACAAGCAGTTGCTTCCACTACAGCAGCATACGATTATATAGCATAAGATCAAATATTGTATTTTATTTATGTAACTAGTCTGGAACAAGCAGAAACATGAGTAATTCAAGACAGAATCATTTTAGTGATGCTTTCTGCTTATTACATTCAAATTTGCTGCAACTGAGTTAAAAGAAATGGTTAGACCATTGTGATTGTGATTTCTAAAAGTTGTTCTGCATGACAATGCATGTATAACAACTTTCTAGAACTTGCACTATGGGTTTCCACCGGGACTGTGGAAGTACATGCACAGAATTTACCATTTTTTATTAGTGTTCTTTCTCTAATCAGACAAACTGTCCTAACCATGTATTACATTAAATAAAAAATGAGTTTTCATGGATAACATCATACCGGAGCTCTGTTGTCCTCAGTGAGTCACTCAAACATCACTCTTTTGGCAATGTTATATCACCAGAACTCCTCAGTTGTAGATTAGCACTGTTCTTCAGAAAACAACAACAAAACAATAAAAATAATTATTATTCTATATATTCTGCTTTTATTTATAGAGAATGCACAAAGTAAGGCTTAGGAATCTTCAGTTAGCAATTCAAGGTTTGTAAGCATTTTTTAATGTAAATAAATTACTGTACCATCTTTCTAAAACTTAACCTGTTTTACCTGCTTAATCAAGAACTTCTCATCCTTTCAATAACTTTCCTCATTGCATATAGCCAACTCTGCTACTTTTCTGTATGCAATATCACTAGTAGTAGTGGGAGTTTTGCACTCCATGCGTTTGCCATTACATGATGAAGCGTTCTATTTATATTAAAATGAGGGCATTCCTATGGGAGACATAGAGCAGAATGAAACAACAGAGAGCTTTAGAGACAGAATCTGTGGAGGGACAGTGACAGCAAAATGGAAACTCTTTATACAGAGGGGCCCAGAGGGCTGCAGGAGGACTTATAGTATGAGCCACGGTGGCTTGAGCATTGCAGCCCTCTCAGGCTTAGGCACTTGCAAACTTGAATTGTTTTACAGAAAATATTGCCCAGACTAATCATATAAAATCAAATGCATTAACATGCGTGGTTGAAGGGTTACTGTCAAAACCCTCCCTCAGGCTTGGAGTGTCCTTTTTCCACCCAGACTGGCATTACAATCCCCATTAAACTCAGAGAGCGTTACTCGATAACAATGTGTGACATCATCATTTCTTTATAAATCTGACTTTTGTAAACATCTCTGTTCAGTAACCATGAGAGTCATAAAAGTGCTACATTACAAAGTACCGCAATGTTGATCTTGTTTCACTGGTTGGTGATATGGCCCACCAACATTTAGAAGGCACACAGGATAAGAAGTACATTAAGTAAGATATGACTGCCATGAAGACAGCAGATAGACTAGACAGACTGCCAAGCCTGGTTCCATTGTGCTACTCTTGTGTTTCTATGCATCCATCTTGATCAACATGGAAGCTGTTCACAACACTGATAGACATGGGGTGATGGGAAGAAAGAGACTAGGATTGCTACCTCCCAAACAACAGAAGCATAAACTGGACTGAGATTATGGCAGGAAGATCTCTAGAAGCAGTAATTGCTTGCAACTGCTGTTTCTGTAATGTCAGTATGCTCTGTACCACAATGCAAATTACTCATGGTTGCACATGCATTGTAACCACTGGCTTTGTGCACCAGGACTTCATTGTAAATGATCTTCAGCTGAATTCAATTGTTCTGGGAAACATGAATTAAACGAAAATGAATGTAGATACTTTTTGCAGTTTATATACCCAGGCCAGCCCAGCTGAGATGCAACACAATATTTCCAGTGGGGACCTGCTTCTATCCATTTCCGCAGCTGAGTGGACTGGCACATTGCATTGTTAAATGACTTACCCAAGGTCACAAATGGGATGTCACCTACAATAACATCTGTCGGTATGCATCCTCCTCCCACAGACTGAAACACCCTGTACCCTCTACTCTGACCTTGGATGGTTTCCACCCCACCAGTCTAGGCTTTATGCCTTTGGCTCCACAACTGACAGCACTATTAGATCTCAAACTCCACAATCCCTAGCGGGTCTCTTTCAAAAACAGTCATCCTTCTATGACCTTTGCTTGGCAGTTTCTGCCCCTGTTCTTGTCCCTAGACACACCACCTCTAAAGGCGCCGGTGCTTTTGCCTATCTTGCCCCACAATACTGGAACTCCCTCCCACTAACCATTCACCAGGCTCCATTCCACATTGCTTTCAAGAAGGCATTTAGAAACCATCTAATCCTGTCCAGCAAATGCTCCTGTTTTGAACCACCCTAGGCCTATCGATCCTAATCTACTCAATATCCCCCTCCTATATTTGATTTGTTTCCCCCCACAATATGTGCACCTCCTTTTATCTGTCTGTCTTGTTATGCCTGAACATTTCCTCACTTCTCTCTCTCTCTCTCTCTCTCTCTCTCTCTCTTTAACCCTACTCTCTTATTAACCCTTTTATTCCACAGGTCAAATCCATGACTGCTGCACTTAATATAAACCTTGTTGCCATTATTTTGTACAATGCTTGCCATTATGTTTGTTGTTCCTACTTATTGTATCCTTGTATCTCTGATGTACTGTTTCCCTTATTTTTTATTTACTGTACCCATGTTTGCTATTGTTCCACTGTTCTTTTGTTGTACTCTCCCAGGTCGTGCCTGAAAATTGTCATTTCTTGGCTAGTGCACCTACCCGGTTAACAAAAACTAAATAAATAAAACAGAGTACATTTATCTCTAGTGCAGTTTCAGCCTGCAGTTTCCCAGTTCCCAAGCTGCTGCTCTAACTAGATTATCTAAGCACTTTTATAAGTTCAACATAGGTATTTTATGAATTCACAGTGCTAGGATTACATATTTTCCTTGTGAAAACAAAAGAATGAGCAAACATATACTTTTTTAGTAAACTACAGCCTTTTATGGTACATCAGGAATACCGTATCTCCTGTTCTGCCATTATACAAATCACAATAAGGATGAAGCAGATGCATTTTAATATTTATTATTCATTGGCATTTGTTTATTGTTTGCTTACTTTGATCTCTGTACTTACATTTTTTATCCTATGTCCCTGCTTCATATGATTCCTGAGCATTACTGAGTAATTGTTGCTTACAAACTCCATAATCTGTTAAGTAACGATCTGTTACATAATGCTATTGATTTATGTACTATTACCTGTCCTAAGCAGGACCTTCCTGCAAATGAGATCTGCCCCATGGAGCTTTTCCTGATAAAAAAAATAATTAAAATAAAAATAAAATGTGTTTTGACTCCTAGTCAGAATGGTGGTTCATTGATACTATAGCATATATCTGTCAATGTTACACACACATATCAGGTCAATATTTTTTATATTATATATTACATACTGTCACTGCATCTGTGCAAATGGAATTTTCTTCAGTGTCCAAGCTAATAGGCATGCCTGAAGTCATGGCTTGACTCTTCAAAGCAAGACACTGCAGCATTACAGTGCTCGCTTCTGAAAATGAATTAATTTAGTAAATATAGCTTAGTGTCTAGTTTTTCTGTATTTAACTCATGCATCTTGAGATTTGCAAAACTTGTCCATGGACAAGTTGACCCACGCTTTGGTGCCATGGTGTCAGATGAACACATGTCAAGTGTGGGGCATCCAGGGATAAGGGTGGGTCATCAGTATTACTATTTTCATTAAAACTTAAAAAAACATGTTATTTTATGGCAACCTGTCAGCATGTGTACAATAACTGACCACATAGACTGCTGCAGTCACCTTTACTAGTAGGGAAGAGAAAAGTAAGTCATAAGCTGACAGTGTCCCTTTAACCAAAGCTGCCCTTCAATAATGAATGGCAGGCAACTGTAAAACAGTGTCAGGTCTGTCTTGTTCTCTCCCCACTGCCTCAGTTCTGAGTTTAGTGAGGGAAGACACTTTGGCTATGGATGACAGCAGACAGTGCAGATATGGCAACAGTAAAAGTGTGCTTTGCATGGGTTACCTGAAGGTTTGTTAAAGCCATATAGTGGTGTTTATTGTGGGGAGGAAACAGGGCAGAACTGACACTAACATTCAGCAAAACACCAAAGTTGCACGGTGGCAAATCCTCAAGAACACTCAGCACCCTGTTTCATTTTTTTTTAAAAGGATTCAATGAAAAACATGCACATTGGCAGTGTCAGTATTTTATTTTTATCAATGTTTTTTTCATATTGCATCCAGAAACTTCTCACCAGTGTGTGGTTCATTCTTTGCAAGCTCAAACAATGATCTCCCAGGCAGGAAAAAGAACATACAGTATTTCCAACACACTCAAATTGCCATCACTTAGAAACTTTTGAAACCAGCTGTGCTGCATGGCCAAGGCTGCGAAAATACCATGTCCTGTTAAATCATGCTAGCACTTGCAAGCTCAGCTACAGACCAAGCTTGCTAATAGACACACACTAAGGATATGCCCTAATGTTTTGATGTCATCACCTTAGGCAGTGTCCTTAGCATGTGTTGGTTAGCAAGCTTGGTCTGTAGCTAAGCTAGCAGGTGATAGCATGATTAAACACAGTAAGTGTTCTTGCAGCCTTCAACATGCTGCAAAGCTGGTTTCAAAAGTTTCTAAGTGACAGCAGTTTGCACAAGTTGAAAATACTTTCTGTTCTTTTTCCCTGCCTGGGAGACCATTGTTTGAGATAGCAAAGAATGAACTCTGTGCTGGTAAGATGTTACCAAATGGGTGTGCAGTGTGATGTGAGAACATTAAAATTGAGCGGCTCAATTTCAGTGACTCAGTTTGACTGCTCATAGTTAGATTGTGTGGTGCAAAACACCGATGAACTCTATATAGCAAGTGTAGCAGTGAGCTGCACTTGCTAGAGCAGGATATTGGGATATGGTTGGCCAAGTTCTGCCAAGCTGGTCATTTAGTGTAGTGGCTTGAGTCACTGCCTTTAGAGTCGATGAACCTGGGTTCGGGTCTAGGCCTGGTTAGAAAAAGTTTTTTTTTTTTTTTTTTGTCTTCTTTTCACCAGTATCTCGTTCCCCCAATTGATTATAATAAGTTTGGGAGTGTGGGGGCTTCCTCTGCATAAAAAATGATTTCTGTTTTTGTGTTCATTGGGATCCTGAGTGACCATCACTGTATGCAGCGGTCAATGTAGTTCTGCTCTCCCTTTTGACTCTGGGTGGTATTTAACTCACTCTCTTTGGTCGGTGACTTTAAAAAGTCACCATTATCACATAAAAACTACTGGAAGCTATATGAAAAAAAAAGCTTTGATGAAAAATAACATGCTGATATTGCACTATAGACATGCTTTTCAATGAATCCTTTGAAAAAATTGAAATAATTGAACAGTGTGCTGACTGCCCTTGGATGTTTGCCACCATACAACCTTTGCTCAATATGCTCATGGTATAATGCACCCTCCTATTGTGTTCCGAGCTGCTGCAGTGTGGTTTTGGTATGGCTGTTTTACAGTTGCCTGCCCTTCAATACTGATAGGCAGGCAACTGTAAAACAGTTTCAGTTCTGCCCTGTTCCCTGCCCAGTGCCTCGGTTCTCCTGAGTTTAATGAGGGAAGACACTTTGTCTAGGAATAGCAGCATGCAGTACAGTGATGGTAACAGTAAGAGTGTGCTTTGCATGGTTATCTAAGGATTTGTTTAAGCCACATAGCAGTGATTATTTGGTGTGTATGGTGAAGGATGAGATCAAAGCTTACTTGTTTCTGTCCAGCAGGTTTCATACATTAGCCACATGGCAGCTTTTATTTGACCTGTGTGGGGCGGGGGTTGGGTGTGAGCAAGCATTGGGGACTTTGGATGGCTGCACAGTGACTTATATTAAAATTGTGGTGGATAGGTGGGATGGAGAGTTAGTGTGCTGCTCTGCTGTGAGAACTGGGTGACATGTTGCAAGGTTGGGCCAAAAAACATTGTTATTTCCAGTGTGTAAAGTGGCTTTGGCTGCAGAGACTGATTTTTACAAGTGAGTTGTGGTTTGCTAACACCACTGGTAAAAAATGAATGTTTGTAGCCAATCAAGTCTCTTTATGTTTTCTGACCAGTGCATAATAGTACGTATTTCATACAGAGATCCCCAAATATTTTACCCAGTAGAGTAACAGTACATACAGGCATCACATGTTTACATTATCTTATTAGTGGAATGAAAATAGTAACAAGGGGAACTCAAGTAAAATCAACTGGTGAATAATCACAAAACAATTTTTGGCATGAGTCAGTTGAATACAATGGAAAAAAAGTAGTTGGCAGTCATAGATATTGGAACTGGTACCATATGTTTGACATGGAGTTCCGGTTTTAGGCTCCAAGGGTTTTAAAGAAGCAGTGCATGTTAGGAAAGATAATATGAGCTATACTCTTTATTGTATTTTAAACTACCCCTTATCTTCTGTCTGGTAAGATATTCCTTTTTCCCCATTTTGAATCTGCATTGGTAATTTGTTTTGACATTTGAAATTATGAAAGTATCACTCCTAAAACCATCTCCTGTACCCCTCGACTATCTCTTCCTTTCTATTGCCTCTAAGTACACCAAGCACCTGACACTTAACTTCTCAAACCCTAAACTACCCCTATCCCCTACCTTTAAAAAAAATGTCTCCACCTCAACAACTCATCTTCTAACTGACTGGTCTTGCCTCACTGACAATCCTCCTCATTGCACTGCACCTTGCTGACACCATACCTGCACTCTCATGGATTACACCTAACCCCTCTGCCCTAACTGACTTCAGCATATCCAACACCCTAACCTGGCAACATCAATCCCCTATAAACAATGGGCCTTCTTACTCCAAAGATATGGTGCCCATTATTGTACTACTTTATAAAAGCCCTTTGGCACGCTCTCCTTACAGCTCAGAGTATAAAACAGCTAAAACTTAATCATTATATTCCTTTGGTTGCACCTGCTGCTGCTTATCACTGGTGACATTGAACCAGTCTTGGACCAGCCCTGCCCACTACCCCTACCCCCCCCCGAAGGAGTATCTGGGCTAAAAATTATTCATTTAAATATCAGAAGCTCATTCCAGAATTTGACTGAGCTAACAGCAAGGACCTCCCACTATCAGCCAGATATTCTGTGCATCTCAGAAACATTGCTCAAGTCCTCTGTATCTGATAACCTGAGCAACATATCAGGATATAGCATCATAAGGTGTGATAGACCTCTTCCCAAGAGGAGAGGTGGTACTACAATATATTTTAAGTCACACCTAAATGTTTCTACCCCAGATTCCCCCAAATTCTTACTGCCACCTCCTTCGAACTGCGTCATGGCATACTAACTTTGGGCAACTCTGAAAAGCTGCATGTCCTCTGCATATACCTTCCCCCAGCCACAAGCCATAATGAGCTTCCCTCCCTTATAGACACAGTCGACCCAATCATTGTTAATAATTACTTTGTGATACTAAGTAATTTTTAACATCAACTAGGCTGGTCAAACTAGAACATCAGCTGAACTCACACTAAATAAGTTGCTACTTACCCAAATCATCTCCCAACCCACCAGACTGTCTAATAATGCCACTACAGCTACCCTTATTGACTGGATTTTTGTCCCTGACACAAACAAAAAAACTTGCTTTGGTTTACTCCCCAACGCCTTAAGTAACCACTCACTAGTGTTCTGTATCTGGTGCAACAAAGTACCTAGCACACTACTCCGCATAATCAGTTTTCATAATTTTTCACTCCTCGACCCTACACAGTTCAAAGCTGAACAGGTCAGCCAGGACTGGACAGCTCTTTGGGCTACACCTGATGTCAACACAGCTATCTCCCTCTTTAACAGAATCTTTCTAAGGCTCCAGGTCAAGCAGGCTCCTCTCACTTCCAGGAGAGTTTGGGGGTATAAAGACCAATTGGCTCACTCCTCCCATCCTGTCACTCATGAAAAAAAAGAGATAAATGCTGGGCCACCTTTAAAGCCTCCAACTTCCACACTGATTGGACCAAGTACAGAAATTTAAGAAATAAGTGCAAGCAAGCTATCCAATGGAGCAAAGGCAGTTATTTTAAGGCTAACCTAGCCTCCTCACATAAAAACCCCAAACAATCTGGAACCACCTCAAACAAGCCCTTGGATACACAAACCCTTCTCTCATACCTGACTTCAAAATTGATGGGGTCAACGGCAATAACCCCCCCTTACCATTTTGAACACTTTCAATAAACATTCGCTGATCTCTCCCTAACCCTTGAGGCACTAAACATGCACATGGGATGTCCATCCCATCCACCTACACCTCCAGCAGCACATCACACCCACCCTTCCTCTTCAAACAGGTTTCCTACATGGGAGTGCTTAAACTACTGAGGAAGATCCCCTAATCCAAATAAGCTGGCCCTGATGGTCTAGAACTCAAACTACCTAAACTTGCAGCCTATAAACTAACTGTCCTGCTAACCAGAATCTTTAACCTCTCCTTCTCCGCCACCACCATCCCCACAGTATGGAAACAAGCAAATATAGTACCAGTATTCAAAAAAGGAAACAATAAAATCATATCTAACTGCAGACCTATTGCCATATTACCATCACTAAGCAAAATAATTGAGAAGATTGTTGTCTCCCAACTCACCACATACTTAGATAGTTACAGCCTCCTCTGCCCTACCCAGCATGGCTTCCATAAATGCCATAGCACAACCACTGCATTACTCACCCTAACAAACCTCATCTACTCCTTCCTTGACAATAGCGAGTTTGCAGGAACAGTATTCATCGAGTTGACAAAGGCCTTTGACATGGTCAATCACCAGATACTCCTTTTTTTTATTTTTTTGCAGTTATTTCTTTTTTCCTCCTGCAGCCGGCTTACATCTGGAGGGCATCTCCAGCCCCGTCCCCTGACATCCACCAACCAGTGCTGACCTAGCACCAGTGCTTACCCTCCCCGTCGGGGTCTGCGAGGAGTCAACCTCCCTCACTGAGGACCGGATTAGGTGGCCAGCACCGTGGCTAGCCGGGGGCGAAGCCTGTGAGGTGCCCTACACCATCCTGCTCGGTGGTGTCCTTTTTCTACTGTTCTCCCAGGAGTCAGGACCATGCCATGACATCAGTGGAGTGGAGCGTGCATGCATCTGCACGTGCTCCTTCCAGACATCTGGCCCAACTCCTCCCCTACTTGTGGTGTGGTGCCCTGCCTCTCCAGCCTCCACCGGGGGGTGAGCAAGTGCCGACCTATCACCAGATACTTCTTAATAAATTATGTTTCCTGGGGATCTCTGAACACGCTTTACCCTGGTTCACCAGTTACCTCTCAAATAGGACACAGCAAATTAAGATTAGCTCCTACTTCTCCGGCTATCTCCCCACCACCCTTGGCATCCCCCAAGGCTCAATTCTAAAACCACTGCTATTATCCCTACACATTAACTCTGTCTATCACCATTTCAGGCACTGCACCCCTCTCCTCTATGCCAACAATCTTGTGTTTAATAGCCATGCACCAGATGTAATCGACATCGACAAAGCTCTCTCCTCCGATCTCAGGGTAACTCAATCCTGGCTTAATGCAAATAAACTCCTAATGAACCACTCCAAATCCCAAGTGATGCTCTTTGGTGCAGCTTCTCATTTAAGAAATCTACCCACTCCTCTGTCTGTGGTCTGCATTAATGGCTTTCCTCTGGACACAGTCTCATCCTTAAAATATCTAGGGATCACCCGGGACCCCTCCCTAGACTTCACTCAACACATCTCCTCTTCTTATAAAGCCACCAATACTAGTCTTGGTGTAGCCTATTATGCCAGCACCAACTTTTCCTCTGCTGCTAGGATTAACTTAGCATGCTCGCTACTGATCCCTAATCTTATTTATAGTTTTCCAGTTTTTGTTAACACTCCTTCCACTGTGATGTACAGGTGGAGAGTGGGGTATAACAATATATGCCATTTCATTCTTGCACATAACCGACTGGCCCATCACTGCCTACTGTACAGAAAACTGGGCTGGCCCTCCCCCTCCTGTGCTAATGGACCTTATGCTAGGGAAACTGTCCACAGTACACTACAGAACAAAACTCCCCATTCCCTTGCCTCATGCCTTGTACCCTCCATCAGAAGCTACACCCTCAGATCCTTGGGTACTGAACAATTGACCATCCCCAGGTCACAAACTACATAGTTCCTCCTCTAGAGCTCCCAAACTTTGGAACAGCTTACCTTCACTACTGCGGCAGCACCGAGTTGCCAATACCTTTAGTAGCCATCTCCACTACTATTTTCTTCAATGCTCCCAATGTGACTGCCCCTTAACCCATTGTAACACTATAACATCCTCCTTTCACACACCCTAGGTAAATGGAAGCACTTAACTGCACCCACGCACAGGCCTCTGAGTCAAGTGCCCTTATTCTGCCCTAGTGTCTTTAGTAAGCAACAGGCTCTGCTTTCTACCTATTTATTACCGCACACTCTGCTACCAGTACCCACCAGTACTGAACCATATTTGCTTCAATTCATTGTGAAAGTTATGTTATTCTACTCACTCTGAATTCCTGATTATTACTTTTTAATCTCTTATACATTTTTATCTCACCTGTGTCTGTCCTACTATTGTACACCCTTACCTTACCTAGTGTTTGCTGCATTTCTCAATGAGTCTTGCACATACATGCCTTTGTATATTGTTATCTTGTATTATCCTGCTTTGTAACCTCCCGGATCATGCCTCAAAATAGGCACTTGTCTGCTTAATGCACCCTAACAGGTCAACAAAAGCTAAATAAAATAAAAAAATAAATACCAGGGCTATTCCCAAGTTTTCAGCCATATTCTCAATTGTTTTTGAACACCCAGGGCTGGATTTTCAAATGTGCACTGGGGACTTGCAGCATGATAGTCCTGCATTCCCTTAGCTTGTACAATACATTGTACCAGGAGGCAGTATTGCACAGAGGTTTAAGGCTCTGAGCTGTAAATGTGGAGACCTGGGTTTGAATCCCAAAGCCCCCACTTGCATACTGTGTGACCCTGAGCAAGTCACTTAACTTCCTTGTGCTCCCACGTTGTACCTGTAAACAAGCTTTCAGCTTAGTGTGTCTCTCCTGGTAAAAAAAAAAAAAAAGTTATACCACTTAAAAGGAGGTCTAACTTATGTGTGCAACTACCATGACTTGCAGCGTTAATGGTGCATGTGTCAATATATGATTTATGCATCATTTTACTGTAAATCAATGACAACTACTGTAAATGAAATGTTTTGCCATATTTCTGAAGCAGCAGGCATAGCCCATCATTGGGAATAATCCCTGTGGAATGCAGTTGGAAATCAAACCCCCATGCTGTTGTTTAACATCACTTTCCTTGTGACTAGAATGAACTAACATGCATGCGATACTGCTCTCAGAACTCATGGGACAATTGGTGCTCAAAAACAGCTAGAAATAATGATGACAGTATTGAGACAGTCATATTAAAAAGAACACTCCTATTATTATTTCAAATGCAAAAAAAGTGCTAAAGCAGACACAAAAGTGGGAAAAGGGGTATCTCATGAGAGGGGATAAGGGACAATGAATAACGCAATAAAAATGTACTGTTCAAAATGTTCTTTGTAACATGCACTGCTGCTTCAAACTACTTAATACTTTCTTGTGAAACTCAAAAGATTTTAATACCTGAATCAGTTGCTGAAACTCATTTTGGCAGCGAAAGCAGGCCTGATAGCCTTTTGTTTTGAATTTTTTGCAAGGCAATTTAAGTATTTTAAAAACCCTCGGACCGTCTTGTGATCTAGGTGCTGCACCTAAAGTAAATGAGGCTACCGCAGTATGAATTTTAAATTATTAAATGAATGAGTAAATACATGCATAAAGACAGCAATGGCACAAACATTTTGGTTTATTTATTTACATAGTTTTTATTAACCAGGTATGGGTGCTAGACCAAAAAGAATCATCAATTTCCAGACAGGACCCAGGAAGATACAGGGAATATAAGATAAAATAAATGTGGTATTAGTGGGGCTCAACTGGTAGCACCTCTACCTCTGGGCCCAAAGGTTGTGGGTTCTAGTTCCACACCGGGATTTGGCTCCAACCATAAAAAATGCTAGCAGTACTGGAGGGTGCCATGCAGTGAGGGAGTGCTGTCCCTCAGATGAGATATCAAACTGAGGTCCCTTCTTCCCATGTATGGTGGTGTCCAGGTGGAAGTAAGTGAACTCAAGGCACATTTGGGGATTTTCTCCAGTGTTTGGCCAACATTCCCCTTCCTATATAACCAGATCATGCAAATGTCCAAGTTGTGTGTGAGTGTTGATGTGTGAAATGGGTGCCACTACACATTTACAATCACTTCACTACTAGTGTCTCATTGCTTGTAAAGCACTTTGGGATACAGTGTGTATGAAAAACACTATTTAAATGCTAACTTTTCTTATTCTTCATTACAGATCAGCAAGTACAAAATTACATACGAAAGCATTACAAAATAGCAGACAAATACAAAGATTTACACTGTATATGAAAACAAAAGAGGCAATTGTGGTGAAGGGAGTGTTGCCATTGTTTTCTGGAAAGGTAAATTTGTTGTAGCAAATGACTTATGTACTGTATAAGAGAGACCTTTGAAGTGGATGCCAAAATCCCCTTCTCATGATCTGACTTAAGGAGACAGGTTTATACTGTGCATTCTTTCATAACAAGAATACCAGTCTCTTGCACAACAACTAGACAAACAGCAAGATATTTTATGGGAATCTGTCCAGTGTCTGTGTCATGATTTGAATTTGTATCTAATGTTCAGTACAAATTGTCCCAAGTTGCCATTTTTGTCACAAATAGCTGACACCGTTGAAATTAACACACAGTTTCACAAGCATATTCCTATGTAGTTTTGGACACAGACACAAATAGAGCATGCAGTTGTGTCGCTGTCCAACCCTTGTGCAACACAGTGCAGGAAAAATAGGGATGAGAGATAAGGAGGTGGGGCTGTGTTGTATGTCAAAAAGGATATCAAGGCAACAGAAATGCAAGGGGGGTAAGGAGGGGCTGGATGTACTGTAGGTTACCCTGGAGACAGCAGCTGGAGCCTCCATTCACACTGGGGTAATTTACAGACATCCAGCATAAGGGGAGGATCCAGACAAGGTGATGGGGAAGCAATTAGCAGAATGGCAGAAAAGGGAGAGGTACTGCTGGTGGGGGACTTCAGTCTGTCTGATATTGATTGGATCCTCCTAGAGCCTCAGCTAGAAGCAGGGTCATCTTGAGCTCCCTGCAGGGAGTATTCCAGAGGTAACTGTTCAAGGAACCCGCTTGTGATGGAGCAATACTGGACCTGGTGCCTACAAACAGGGATAGTGCTGTGGATCTCAACGTGGATTGTCACCTGTGGACCAGTGATCAACAGACAGTGTGGTTTAATATTTGGATGGCAGCAGAAGTGAACCACATAAGGATGAAGGTCCTGGACTTCAAGACGGTAGATTTAAAAAAAAATGGGAGAATGCTTTAAGGATGCATGGCTGGTGGAATTACCCTGTTGGGGTAAATGTACAGTGGACCAGAATACAGTATAGAATAGTAGAGAAAACCAACCTCTGCAGAAAAGAGGTTAGAAAAAGCAAGAGGAAAAAGAGATCATTATGGTTCTCAAAAGAGATGGTGACAAAGGTAAGGAGATGTAGGAGAAAAGGATAGAGAGATGTACTGGCAAAATGAGAAGGACGCTGGTAAGGTGATGAGGGATGCTAAGGCACAAATGGAAGAAAGAACAGCAAGCAAGGTAACAAAGAGAGACAAGACCTTTTTTTGGTATATAAGTAAAAAAGAAAGACAGGGGGGAGTGTGAGTCTGAAGGGCGCAGAAGGAGACTGTACAGAGGATGATCTGGAAAAAACAGATATCCTGAACAATTACTTCTGTTCTGTGTTGACAGTGGAAGGGGATGGGCCACATATAGGGTACAGAACCATGGTAGACAGGAAAGTAGACACTAGTCCATTCATGGAGGAAAGATTCCTGAAAGGACTTGCAAATCAGGCAGTGGACAAGGCAGTGGGGCCAGATGGAGTACATCCAAGGGTTTTGAAGGAGCTCAGGGAGGTACTGGCTGCACCCAAATAACTCACTAGGTAAAGGGGTGGACCCAGAGGACTGAAGAAAGGCAGACATAGTCCCATTCCATAAGAGTGGCAGCAGGAAAGAAACTGGTAACTACAGGCTGGATGGTCTGACATCAGTAGTGGGGAAACTAATGGAGTCACTTTTAGAGGAAAAAATTGTAGAATACCTTGCTTCAAATGTGTTGCTGGACCAAAGGTAGCATGAGCTCATGACAGGGAGAGCATGTCAAACAAACCTTATAGACTTTTTTAACTGGGTGACCAGAGAAATAGATCAGGGAGGAGTGGTGGATGTGACCTACTTATTTCTCAGCAAGGCCTTTGACACCGTGCCACATAGAAGGCTCATAAAAATGCTGGGCAGCTTGGGGGTAGGAACTAAGGTGGTACACTGGGTATATATTTGACTAATGGATAGGCAGGGTTCCATGTGATAACTGCAGTCGTAGAAAGGCGATCGCCGTTAGGTCGAGTGTACATCACTGAAAATCAGTTTCTGCAATGTACACTCCCGTGCACAGCAAAAGGGTGCCGGGACTTTTTAATAATGTGGGTTTTCCTCACACCCCTACTAAAGGATTCTCAACCCAGGGGGTATGTCAAGAGGGGTGCAAATGTTGGAAAAATGGCTGGCGCAACAAAACAAACACGAGCATGGAACCAAATCTGGCACCCTTGCAATCCTAGCCTGCCACCCACCCACCATGCCACAGGGCCAGCTTGGTAGCCCACTGCCACGCTATGCCTCACAAACCCTCTCTCCTCTTTTGCCTGTCACGTGGCACACTTGCTCCCCCCGACGCGCCTGTACATATAGTGACATCCAGTTGCTATATTCGTGGACCTCCCCCCATCCAGATGCCCTCACTGTTCGGTAGCCCTGTGGACAGGTGCTGCAATTGAGTTGCCCTTTTTGAAAGCACTCAATTGCAGTCACCATTGTTATGGGCTACCATAGGCAGAAGAGGATGGTGGTAAACGGTGCTCACTCGAGTGAAGGAAGAGTGAAGGGAGAGTGACCAGTAGGGTTCAGTCCTCTTTAATGTCTTTAAAAGTGACATTGTAAAAGAACTGGAAGGAACAGTGTGCCTCACTGCAGATGACACCAAGATCTGCAATAGGGTTGATATTCAGGAGGGTTGGAGAGAAAGAAGAGAGACCTGAAAAGGCTTGTGGAATGGTCAGGAGTATGGCAGCTGGGTTCCATTTGAAAAAAAAAAAGTTCAAAATCATGAACCTTTGGTGCAGAACCCAGAGACAGAGTATAGAATGAGGGCTGGTATTGGCAGTTACCAAATAGGAAGAAGACCTGGGGTGATCATAACAGATGACTTCAAGGTAGCAAGGCAGCACAAAAAAGCAGTGGGGAAAGGCAGTGGGATGTTAGGGTGAATTGGGAAGGTTATCACCAGCAGAAGAAGGGAGGTGGTGTTGCCACTTTAATGGTCACTGGTGAACCCACACCTGGAATACTGCATTCAGTTCTGGAGGCTGCACATCACAAAGGACATAGATGGGGCAGAGACTATCAAAAGAAGGTCACAAAAATGGTGCAGGGGCTGCACCAAATGTCCTATGAGGAGATACTAAGGGATCTGAACATGTACACCCTGGATGGAAAGCGGGAACATGAGGACATGATAGAGAAATAAATACTTCATGGGGGTGAATAGGGTGCAGGAAGGGAGTATTTTCCAGAAAAGAAGGTGTACAAGAATTAGGGTACATGATATAAAACTGAAGGGGGGATGTTTAGGAGGGATTTGAGGAAATATTTCTTCACTGAGAAAGTGGCATGTGCTTGAAACAATCTCCCAGAGGATGTGTTGGGGCAAAAACTGATGGACATCAAGTATGCATGGGACATATACAAAGGAAAACTGTTATCCAAGCTGGAAGTGAAGGTGACCAGAGACCAGGTACTGTAGGATCTAAGGTGGCAGAATAGGCAGGGAAAAGAGAAGCAGACAATGTGGGGCAAGTGGTCCTTGTCTCCTGACAAATTCTATATTTCAATGTTTCTGAAAGTCTGGCCCCAGTGGTTCACCCACTTCATTGAGACACACAACAGGGCGATGGCCATTAGAGTGACAACACAGTGCTGACACCTGGCAATTGTGGCACCTGACCCTAGTTGCATCCCGTGCACCAGGGCAAATGCAGGCTCTTTGTTGGTGGGAAAGCCCCCTGCACCCCCACCACTGGGGGATCCACTCCTCGTACCCACTGACAAATAAATATAATTACCTCCACTTTGAAGGTGTAGGGGGCAAGGAGCGTAATGCCCCTACAGTGGCAATGGCAATGGGCACTGCAAAATTCAGTTCACCAGATCGATAGGTGAACTGGCTGTGGCATTCACACTGCCATCGCCATAAAGACTTCGCCCCAGTGATGGGATACCCCAGTTCACCCACTTCACTGTGACATGCAACAGGGCAGTGGCCATTCATAATGAATTTGCCCCAGTGATGGGATACTGGCCCCAGTTGTTAGTCTGCATCAAATTTATTGTTCAGAGGGACTGGACGGACAAAACTGACTGGATGTTATGAGAAAAATATTATATTATTCACAATAAACTATCAGAAAATATGAACAGCCAAGCATACCTAAGTCTCTATTACTAAGTGGGGACCTTTATTTTAGTACTGAATATCAAAAAAGGATGTTTCACCTGCAGCATGGCCTCTTTAGTTCAGAAACCTGGGCTACTGTTGAAATGTTCCACAGTATTTTGTCACAATAATGATCCACACTTTACAACAGACAGTGGCTTGGGTGTGCTGAATGTCCTAATATTTTCTGGTACACTACAATTACAGAATGTCACAAAGTAGCAGTAAAGATCAACTGCACCCCATTCTGTATCTGCAATTCAAATAAAGTTAATTGATCCAAATTTCTAAACTCATGGGAAAGGACAACGTCTGAGCTAACCATTTGTTACTTTTTCTCAGAAATGGTACAAGAACCAATCCACTAATCATCTATTATAAGTTACTCTTTTATAATTATTTTTCTTTTAAGTGTGTATATGATGTGTATAGTATTGAGATTCAGTAGTTAAGAATGTAGAATAGATTCAACATTAAAAAAAAA
Organism: Neoceratodus forsteri; assembly: GCA_016271365.2. Taxonomy (NCBI): domain Eukaryota; kingdom Metazoa; phylum Chordata; order Ceratodontiformes; family Ceratodontidae; genus Neoceratodus; species Neoceratodus forsteri. The sequence continues at coordinate 415,586,658 of CM057453.1, read as the reverse complement.
ATTAACTTTTTTATCTAAAATATAATGAAGGATGCAAAATATAGTTCATAATAAGCACATGTAGGAGATGTCAGAGTAGTTCAATAGTATGAAGAAGGGATAACTGTCCAAAGCTCCTATGATCTATGGGGATCATTGACTCTTGTCCACAGGCACTGTCCAATTAATTAGTGGATCAGCTGCAATTTGGTGTGGATTACATTTCTGCTTTTGCACAGTTATCCATGCATTCATAAAATGTTAACTTCTAGCCCAGCAACTTGAAGTTGACACATTCTAATTATTTTTGTTAACAATTCACCCAGGTTTTAGCTAGCACAAAAATGTATCATCAAAAATTAATCACTGTAGTTTACTAGATTATAATTGACACTCCAGACATAAATACTCAATTGTCTAATAATTGTCAGATGCTGATTAGGTGCTTATGTTATCCAAATTTGCTTGGCACTCGATTCCTCAAATGCACTTAAATTATTGTGAGTAAGCATAATTGGCAACTGTGTAGTTCATTCAGCAATCATTTTTAGCTGTTTGATGTGACTGAACTTGGTGTCACATATAATTTTACACTTTTATCCTACCAGGGTACTGACAGGTCTCTAATCTCTGGCTCAAAGCTTTCACCCTGCTTGAACTTTGGCACCATATAGGTCATTTTGCAGCCACCTGGGACCAGAGCCTCGTCCAGTTAAATCCTGAAGAGTCGATAGATGCGATAATAGCTTTAGGCACATTTTCCTGGTGCTCCTGGGAAAAGGCAATTTCAATAAAATGTAAAGCTATGCTTTCTACAACACATGGAATATGTAAGCAGAGCTCATGGGGGCACATCTTACCAATCTCATTTACCCAAGCGTAGCAGTATTAAGGGAATCCATTTCTTTATTTAAAAAATCAAGGGTACAATGCACTACACTTGTTTGCTTTCCATTGGCTTTCTTAGAAGGAACAAAACAGTTATGTGCATAATCATTATCCCCATGGTTCTAAAACAATAGCACCAAACACATTTAGTACAAATGCAAAATTATTCCAAAGAATCTTTACTATGTTTTCTAAGAGAAGCAGATTTGCAGTTCACTGAATATATGCCGCAGATGGGCAGGAAGTAGATTATCCTGTTCAAGTGGCATTTACCTGATAATGCCATTGTCCAGTGCATATCTTTATTTTTATTTCTGTTCTATTCCATTTAAAAAGCATTGGACATGATAGCTGCTATGTGGTCAGACTCCTATCTGAAAAAAGGAAAAAAGATTATCAGGATGATTTTTTATTTACATTCCTCTTTTTGTTGCTGGCACCCCTAGCCTCATGAACGGGCTCGCCAGGCTCTGGTGACCCAAGCCCTCACCCATGGGGCCACCGAGGTGGAACTGTCGTGGCTGGAAGGTCGGGCACCGGATCTGGCTCATACATGGGGGCTGGCATTATTCAAGTGGATTTCCTCCCCTGGAGCTCAGGACATGCAATAATGCTAATGTGTGAGCATCTGTCCCTAGCTCCACCCCTTGTAGCATGGCACCATGTCACCCAGCCTCCACCAGGTGGCAGTCGTTGCCGACACTGGGACCCCCCCCCCCGGAGAAGGAGAGCAGTCCTCTGGACACTTGATCCTTCTCCTCCCCTGCTGACCCCCAATGGCCCATGCTCATTTCTGAACATGGGTCACTGGCATGGCATGAGGTGTGGCATCCAGCGCATCAACCCTCGGTGCCACTGGGCTGGCCTTATCAAGATAATTTTACTACACACCTGTAGTTACTGTAGCATAATTTCTGAATAAGCAGGATAGTTATTTATTTATTTTATTTATTAAAAAGTTTCACCAGGAAAGGCACACTGAGCAAATACAAGTTGCTCATCTCCTGGTGCATTCTTGGGGGAGGGAGGTACAAAAAATGAATCAACATACCAGGTACATACATAGCAACACATGAACAATATGAGATTACACAGCAGCCAATAGAACAAGCACAAGTACAGAGTCTGACAACTACTAACTACAACAAAATGCAAATAAAAAAGTAATAAGTAATAAGTGCTGTAACAATGAAGTGCTAGAACTGATAAAGGGAGACAGTCAGTTAAGGATGAAGGGGGAAGGATAGACTAGTGGAACCATAGATTAACAGGAGCTAAAGGAACAAATTGGCAGGAGCACAAAGGGAGTTTATTTAGTAAGCAATAGGTTGTGGTGGTCGAAGTGAGAAAACACTGCTACATGGGATAATCCATGAATTTTGCCCATTTCACAGAGCGAAATGTGAAATTTCACCCAGCAGAACAGTGAAATTTTGCCCCTGGAATGGCAAAATTTCACCTTCGAAATGACAAAATTTCACCTTCCATGGTGAAATTTATCCTGCAGAAGGTGTAATTTCACCTGCAGAAGGCAGAATTTCACCCATGGGGGGCAACATTTCACCTTGGCGAAATTCCACCTAACGGAAGGAAATTTAGCTGATTACTCTGAGCGGTGAATTTGGCCACTTTGCCGACGGAATATAAATTCACTGCATCTCTAGCAATAGGTCATGACAGGGTGAGAAATTATGGGCCACAGATCTTACACCTTAGTTGTGTAGTAAGGCTCAAAATGCAGCTGAGTGCCTTGAAACAAAGATACATTGAAAGATACAGACTACAGATGGTTAAGGACAGAAAGAGTAAAGGTGTGATTTTTAAAAGCCATAAAATGGACACAGTTCCTTGTTATGTTGGGTGGGAATCTCTGAAAGTGACCTGGTGTGTCCAAACCATTTCTGCCTCATTGGAGCTAGTCCTCCTTTTTCCTATCGGACCAAATGTTTCTCACATGCCCTGTTGTCAAATGGCTGAACTATGACCTCTATTAACTCTGTATTGTTACAATTGTTCCACCGGATTTGTCTACCTGTAATTACTGTCTCTCCAGTTGATGCTGTCTCACTTTTACTCCTTGTACAACTGTCTGGTGTATGTAATATTGGTGTATGTATTTTAACCCCTGGTCGCCCCTGAAAAAGGGACCAGTGGTCTCAGTGGATTTACCCGATCATCAAAATCTAAAAGGATCTGGTGGAGGCCTATTTCTTTTGATTTAAAACCTATTTTGTGGGATTTGCTTGTGGCTGGTTCTTTGGTTGCAGGGCTTGGAGGGGCAGACACAGGGCTGATACACTCTCTTGAGAGTTGGGTGTAGGCCCTAATCCCACCCTCCCCACTCCTCCCTCCCCAGAACTCTGCTTATTTATAGGGGAATACCTGCCCTGCAATTGAAGGAAAAGGCTGCAGGTGCAGCTCATGTAGTTCTAGCCACAGGGGGTTGGATTTAAAGGCTGGGAGATAGGAACTTAGGGAGTTGTTCACTTCCCTTATAAGTTTACTGTGTTGTACTGCACCTAGTAACAGGGTTACCGGTTTACTGTGGGTCTGTATCTAGGATTAGTGGGTAACCTGATTAGTCAGTAGGGGTGTATCTTGGACTAGTGGGGAACCTGGTGGCTCACCCAAGGAAACCTACTTGGAGGGGGATGAGACCACATGTCATTAGGGCCGGCATCTTTGGGAGGGTGGTGGGATGCACAGGGTGTGGGGCAGCCATGATACTGGACTGAGCTTGGAAGTTCGGTGGTTGTCCAGTGTGCTACCAGCTGGCACAGCTTAGGGAGGAGGTTGCAGGGATTAGGAGACAGCTGGGGGAAGGGGGGAGGTATGGTTGGGGAATAGGGCAGGGGATCTCCCACGGGGTTGCACCAAGCACTAGGGGTGGGGGTATAGGGAAAGGAGTGCTGGAGAATACTCTGGGGTCACATGGGGACCCTGGCAGAGGGGGCCCAAAAGGAGGACACTACCATGGAAGCAGGCAGGTAAATGGGGACCCTCACAAAGGGGGGGCCAGAGGGACAACATTCTCAGGGAAGTAGGCAGATGGCTGGGGCTGGACAGAAGGAAGCAAGGTGGGGAGGTGGGTTGGACCTTAAGCTCAGTAACCACTTCAATTCTCTTCTTCTGCTTGAGGATGAGGGGGGTGATGCAGCCATGACAGGGGTGGTTAGAGATGGAAAGGGAGTGGGGGCAGAAGGCGGGGGCTGGATAGCAGGAGGAACAGGGGAACCTGGAATGCAGGAAAATGTGGGGAGCAGTGAATCAGAGCAGGGGAAGAGGGAGGAAAGCGCAAGGAGAGGACCAGTTTGGAGGAAAGGGCAAGGAGAAGGACCAGAAGTACAAGGAGGATACAGTAAAGGGAGCTGAGGGTTTAGGCCAGGGGAGCACGACAAGCAAGGAGGGACTAAACGGAGACAGGAAGGAAGGGAGGATGAGCCAGGCTAGTTTAGCGGATGGGGAGAAGGACCAGTCGCGAGCAGTGAGGGGGGAGTTAGCAAGGTACAGAAGGATACTCAGGAGGAGGAGAGGCATAGGATCAGAGGGGTGGGGGTGGCCAGGGTAAATAAGGAGGGGGCGGCATGTGGCACCCAGATAGGGGGAGAAACAAGGAGCCGGCTGGGTGGAGGGGCCAGTAGAAAGGATGAGGGACATGGAAGGGGAGGAAATGGAGGATAAGGAGCGGTCAGAGTGCTCCTGTTGAGGGATTCTATGATCAAGGGTATCAAATGGGATAGGGAGGGAGAAGCCTGGCCAGTTGAAACAAAATGCTTCCCTGGACTAACGATGCACAGGGCCAAGCATGAGGTATATCAGCTGGCAAAGGATTGTGGGGGTTTCCTGGACATACTGGTCCACCTGGGTACAAATGACATTGAGGGAAATAGCGAGTTAGAGATACAGGCAAAGTTCAGGGAGCTTGCCAGCGTCTGTCATGACATAGGATGCACAATTTCCTTCTTGGAAATCCTGACGGTGCCAAGGGCTAGTGTGGAACACAAAAGGAAGATTAGGGAGATAAACCAGTGGCTCAGGGAGTGGTGTGAGGCCAGAGGGTATGGGTTGATGGGGGATTGGGGGGAGACCTGGGAGGATAAGGAGCTGTATGCTAGAGATAGGCTCCATTTCAATTTGGAGAGGAGGGGAATCCTTAAGTTGAAAATAGAGGGGTTAATTGGTGAAAAGTGGGGTTTAAACTTGTGAAGGGGGAGGGATGGGAGAAAAGGCTGTCAAGGGAGGTCCAATAAAGGAGGGACTCTGTCTCCACCCCTCCTGGGGAGCTGAACGAATGTGGGAAAAGGCCGACTGGTAAAGTGCACACCAGGGGAAAATGGAATCCCCATGGAAACACGAGCAGGGGAAATGGAAGTATAGGGAAAGGGTGGAAGGTAGTCCTGCTAAATGCCAGGAGCTTGGGCAATAAAATGCCTGAGCTCCAGGTGATACTAACTGAGGGAGCGGTGGATGTGGCAGCTGTCACTGAGACCTGGGCCACCGCAGGACACGACTGACACCAAAACCTGGAGGGTTACACTATGTTCAGGAAGGACAGGGAGGAGGGAAGGGAAGGAGGGGTAGCTATGATAGTCAAAAACTGCATTGGCATAGGGGGAGTAGAGGAGGCGGAGGGAACGGTGGAGGTGATTTGGCTCACCTTGATAACAAGGGGAGGCAAGAGAGTAAAAATAGGAGTGGTGTATAAACCCCCTGCGCTGGCGGAGGAACTGGAGGAGAGTCCGGTGGCAGATGTTGAGAGACACTGCAGATTTGGCAGGGGAAGGGTGGTGGTGTTGGGGGACTTAAACATGCCAGGAACAGAGTGGGAGACTTTTACATCCTCGGTGGCCAGGGAACAGAGGTTGTTGGATGTCTTTCAAGACACGTTCCTAACTCAGCAGGTGGGGGAACCAACCAGGGAGGCACTGGTACTGGATGTGGTTCTGGAAGACAGTGACCAGATTGGGGGCCTGGAGGTAAGGGACCCGTTGGCAGTGAGTGACCATGCCACGGTCTGGTTCTGCCTGGACCTAGGAGGGGTAGAAGGCTGCACAAAGATGAAGGTAATTGACTTCAGGGGTGAGGATTTTAAGGAAATGGGAAGGATCCTTAAGGAGCATTTGGATGTGATTGGGTCAGACATGGACGCTGACAGTAGGTGGAAAATCATCAGGAGAGGGGTGTAGGATGCTACCAGCACCTGTGCAAGAGTAAGACAAAAATGCGGTAGGGCCCGAAAACCCTGCTGGTGGACCAGGGAGGTCCAGGAGGTGGTGATGGGAAAGAAGGCAGCCTATAGGTAATTCAAGTGCTCAAGGAGTGAAAGGGATCGAGGGGAGTATGAGCTGATGGCTAGAAGGGCCACTAGGGTGGTGAGGGTGGCTAAGGCAAGGAAGGGGCAGAACCTGGCCAGGGAAATTAGGAGAGGGAACAAGGGGTTCTTTAGATACATTGGGGAAAAATGAAGGGTGAAGGGGCAGATTAGCAGGATTAAAATAGGGGAGAGTTGGGCACAAGACCTGGGGAAGCAGGCTGAGGTACTAAATGAGTCCTTCATCTCAGTTTTCACCAAGGAAAATGGAGGTGCTGCATCATACATGGGAGGAGACAGTGATACTGAGGAGGGGGCCCTTACTGATCGGCGGGTCTGGGGAGAGGGGGAGGCATCACTGGCAAGAGGGTGAAGGCTAAGCAGGGAGAAGAGGTAGCGGAGGTGGAAATCACAGCAGAGAGAGTGAGGGAAGCCCTCAGGTCCCTTAAGATGGAGAAAGCACTGGGGCCAGATAAATTACATCCCAGAGTGCTGAAGGAACTTGTGGATGTCCTGGCGAAACCCCTGGTGGAGCTTTTCATCATCTCTCTGAGGACAGGGTGGGTGCCCCAGGACTGGAAGGTGGTACATATAGTGCCTATCCACAAGAGGGGATAAAGGGAGGTGGCAGGGAACTACAGACCTGTCAGCCTGACACTGGTGGTGGGCAAGGTGATGGAGGGCATTGTCAAGGAGAGGCTGGGGAGGGGGACCTGGAAAAGTCAGGGTGCCTGGACGATAGACAGCATGGATTAGTCCCAGGGAAATCATGTCAGACAAACCTTGTGGAGTTCTATGACTGGGTGACGAGTGCCTTGGACCTGGGTAGACCAGTGGACGTCCTCTTTCTAGACTTCAGCAAGGCATTTGACTCTGCTCCTCATGAGGGCCTGTTGGATAAGCTGGGAGAAATGGGGGTGGGGAACCAGATGATCAGATGGATAGGCAATTGGCTCCAGGACCAGACCCAGAGGGTCGTAGTTGACGGGATAGTCTCATCCCCAAGGATGGTCATTAGTGGGGTCCCACAGGGATCAGTCCTTGGGCCCCTCTTGTTCATCACCTATGTCTCTGACATAAGGAGAAGTATCAGGAGTGAGATGAGTCTCTTTGTGGATGACTCAAAACTGGGGGCGGTGGTGAATGGGGAGGAGGGGAGGGTGGCCCTGCAGGGGACTTGGAGGCTCTGGAAAGATTGTCTAGAAAGTGGAAGCTGAGGTTCAATGCAGGGAAATGCAAGGTGCTGCACCCGGGGGCAAGAAACCCGGGCCAAATGTACACCCTGGGGGGGAAATGCTACAAGTCTCGATGGCTGAGAGGGACCTGGGGGTGGTGGATGTCAAGATGAACAACTCAAAGACTTGTAGGAGGGCAGCAGCCAAGGCCAACAGGATGCTGGGATGCATTGCTTGGGGATCACCTTCAGAAGGAGGGAAGTGATACTCCCTCTGCATAACTGCTTGGTGAAGCCACCTCGAGTACTGCGTGCAGTTTTGAGGCCACACTTAAAGAGGGACATTAAACTCCTGGAGAGGGTCCAGAGGAGGGCAACCAAAATGATTTGGGCCCTGGGGGACAGGATCTATGGAGAGAGACTTGAAGAGCTAAATATGTACACATTGGAAGAGAGAAGGGACTGGGGGGACATGATAGAGGTCTTCAGGTACATAAAGGGGTAAATAGGGGAGGAGCAGTCAGGGTGCTTCGAAGGAAGGAGGGGGCAACTAAAGGGCATGGGTGAAAGCTGGAGGGGGGAAGATTCAGGGGAGGAAGAAGTAGGTGCTACTTCACTGAGAGGGTGGTGGAGCCATGGAATGCGCTGCCCAGGGGGCTGGTGGAGGCAGAGACGGTGGAGGGGTTCAAGAGGGGGTGGGACAGGTACAGGGGAAAGGTTCTGGAAGCAAAATCCAATGCAGCGAGAATATCCGGAACTGGGAAGGGAGAAGCCAGAGAAGGTGAGGGGGGCAGCAAGGTCAGCTCCCAGGGTGGGGGCTGACCAAACGAGCAGACTCGAAAGACTGTTAGGCCTATTCTGCTGGCATTTTAGTATGTTAGTAAAAGTTGACTTATTGCAGAATTGCTAGCTGTTTTATGGCACTTTACGTCCAGTTTTTGGTAACAAACTGTTAGACATAATAGATCATGTTACACTAGGTCTGAAAGTTATGTCCAGGCACATTTATATCTGAACTTTGCATACTGGACATACAGTAATTAAGCCAGAGTTTGGAAAGTTGGTCTTAGCTATGTCTCAACTTTGAAAATTTGGCATTGGGACAAGTTCACTTATATTCAAAGTTGTACAACAGAAAACTGCACCTAGTCATAGGCTGTGGACATCACCTCCAATTAGTTCAGTATGTCTGCCCTGATATTTCTACACTGTTTTACTGCGCCCTTTCAGAGCCCCTCCCCAACCCTGCATCCTGCCTTACTTTTTTTCCTGATTACACCTTTGAAAATTCCCCCTTGAACTTAATACCTTATGATAGTCCCTGCATTGATCACATTACTGGGTAGACTGTTCCACCTATCCACCACTCACTCTTGTAAAAAGTACTTTCTCGCATCCTTCCTTAATCTCTCCCTTCCAGTTTAATATTGTGCCCCCTGGTGGCTATGCTGTTCCTTAACTTTCATAACTCTGTGATATCCACCCTATTATTATATCCTTTGTATGTCTCTATCTTATCCCCCTTTCCTCTTGTTCTCCAGACAGTACATGTTTAGATTGTCTAATCTTTCCTTATACATCCTACCCAGGTGCCCCTGGACCTTTTTTGTAGCCCTCCTTTGGATCACCTTTAAACTCTCCCTATCTTTCTTCAGATGTGGGTTCCAAAATTGCACACAGCACTGTTGGTGTGGTCTAATCAGTGACATGTGGCAAGATTGTCTCTTTGCTTTGACTTGTGAATCCCCACCTTATGCATCTTGGTATCCTTGTTAGCTTTTCCATATGCTGCACTTAATTGGAAAAGAGGCTTTTGAACTGTTGTTAAGTATCACATTTAGATCCTTTTCATCCTTTGGATGCTTTACCATGATCTCACTGATGTAATATTCTGTTGGCAGATGTTTGTTTCCAATTTGCATCACTTTGTTATTTATTTATTTATTTATTGCACTGAACTTCAAATGCCAAAGTTCAGACCACTGCTCCAGCTTTTCTACATCCATTTTCATGCTGCTGATCCTGATCCCTTCAGTTAATCCATTCTCGCTCAGAGTTCTAGTGATGAGATTGTGGCAGAACACACCTGAGAAGTATGCTTATTGACTATATTTACATATCTCTTCAGTGTCTTATTGCACTTATTGGTGTCAGCATGGCTCAGTTTGTAGTGCATTCACCTCAGGGCCAGAAGGTCATGTGTTCTTTTTTGTCCCACATCAGGATTGGGATTATACCATAAATGCTGGCACATGAGTGCAGTACTATGGTGTGCAGTACTGTTGGATTGTGCCATTCTTTTGATGAGACATTAAACTGAGGTGTCTTCTACCCATCCCTGGTGCTATCCTGGTGGGTGTCCAGGTGGAAGTAAAGGAACTCAAAGCACTTTTTACAAGAGTAGGGAAATATTATTGAATGAAAAACAAATACAATTACAAATCAAAGCTACGGAGCCAGCTTTGTGGTGCAGGGCAATGGTGGATCACCTGGTACGCTGGTAACCTGGGTTCATGCCAGAGGCTGGAATGACAGAAGCGGAGGCTAGCAGGGAGGGATCAGAGCATCCAGCTGGGGTGGGAGCGAGATTGTACCACTCTCCAGCAGCTCTTGACAGCCTGAAGGGGAGACACATGTTGCAGCATGTGTGACCACACGCCACTGTTAATCCTGCATTGGACACTGCAGGCATGTGTTTGCACTGTGGGTGGAAGGTGGGCAGGCAGGAAAAACAACCTAGAAAATGGGCTGCCCGGCCAGCTGGATGACAGCTGCCGATCCCTCATATGCCACAAAGCCAGGAGCTGTCCATGCTGTTTCCCCAACAAGCCCGGAATAGATAGGAAGTGCCTGCTGGGCAAGTCTCCTCTCCCAGTGGTACCACAGGAGGGCCTTCCTCCCACAAAGGGATATGTCAGGTCAACTGGGCTTTGGCACAGATGGGGGCAGCAAGATGGTGATGGGGAGTCTGGAGGTGGAGGCCCTTGGCAGTCCAAAGAATTGGCTGGCTAGGAGGGTTGGTGGGGGGGGGAATTAAAGCATCATTAAAAGCAAAACAAGCTAGTTTTTGCTAAAACTTAACAAACCAAATCCAATTATTTACAGAAAGTAACTATATGATTATGTCTTAGAAATAATTTGCTTAGTGGAAGAAAAGCATAAAGCAATTATAGAAGTAAATCCTAGGAAACTTAAAGTGTGTATATACTGTATTTTTCACAAATGAACTGGATGATGAGGGAACCTTTCCTTGACCCTCCTACCTATTTCCGTAAACATCCTCAGCAATCTAAGGACAATGAGCCCACCTTTCCCTATACTGTGGTAAAGTTATTTTGAATCTCTCTGCCAGTGTTACATTACTTAACATTTTAGTGATTTGTTTTGACTGCCTTAATATATATGTTAAAAATTTCATCTGCAGGGAGAGGGTACAGTGTGCCTGCCACAGTTGGTATTTGTAGTCTGCAAACGTAGCCCCCAGTGTCTGGAATGAAATTTCCTCCACCTGGTCTCCTGCACCCCCAGAAAAGAAGCCCTCAGGCACACTCTTTCCTTATATTTGAAGGAGCCTTTAACAACACATTTGCAATGCACATACAGCCACGTAATATCCCACATATTTGGGGGTATTCTGGGGGTCACTAAGCAGCTGCAACGCTATGGGAATCTGTACTTGAGGACAGTCAGGAAATGCAATGGGATCAGAACATGCTACCTCTAGAATAGTAGTACAAACACATTTTCTTGTCATAGAGGAAAGCTGCCTAGGCATGAGCTGCCATTGCCTAACTTTTCTGAAGAAGACCTAAGGTCAAAACAGATCTTTAACTCTATTTTCTATTTTCAGTGTGTACTTAATATAACTGTTTTGTTTTGCTTTCAGACAACATGCTGATGCAGCACCTTGTTTTTGTTTTTACATTTTGTGTGCTACATTTGCTGCAACCCACCATGCCTATTCTGAAATCTCTTCTGAATTCTCTATGATGCTTCTTCATTTCATCTATGCCTGCACTCCCTTCTCATATTTCTAACTCTTCTCTTGAATTATTTTCTGCTATTTGCTCTAAGACTAAACTCTACAGTCACTTATAGTTTCTTTCCAAATGCTGCCACCTGGGTATTATTCCTAAAGGTTTCTGTTTGAAATTCCATCCTTGTTCATTTGGGTCTGAGATGCAGGTTTCCTCCACTAATAAGCTTTTGAAAACTTTCTCTAGGAAACTTATCATGAACACCATTCTCTCCATTAAGAAACAGCTGATGTCTATGGACAAAACCATCCAAAGGCAAAAGGATTTCCTGCAGTGGATAGCTCCACATAACCTTCATTTTATTAAGCACTGCATCCAACACCTTATCTGCACTCTCTTTCAGTTCCTCAAGGACACCAAATCTGCCAAACTCCAGTCTCTCACACATCAGGTCAACAACCAACATAAGCCTTCCAGTCAGACACAACCTAACAATTTGGTATTTTGTATTCCTCCAGACCTCCCCCTGACACAAGATGAGCAATCACTCCTTAGCAAAGGTCTCTCTTTTGTGCCCACACTCAGATATCTTGATGCACCCCAGGTTCAAGTTAATCTGCAGCACTTCTATCATAGAGTATGCCTTACAGCTCATTTTTCTAATGAGACTTCTCTTCCCACAGATGATGACAGTCTCATCAGAATAATCAATGATGTCAACCCCCAGCGAAATGCATGGACACCCCCTCCAGGACGTTTTGCTGCTGTTGATTATTTTGTTAACCAATGCATGGAAAACACCACTAACTTCAATTTTCATTGCAGGCACAACCACTCCAACCTGACAGCTGGTGAACTTGCAGTCCTCAGATCTCTGCAATGGAGGAATTACATTGTTATTAAACCAGCTGATAAGGGAGGTGCTGTTGTGGTCTGGCAAACGGAGCTATACATCACTGGAGCCACACAGCAACTCTCTGACACCAGGTTTTTCTCTTCCAGAGGACCCCACTGCTGACTATCAGACTAAGGTCACCACCACTATCACCTCTGCTATTGAAAACAAAGAGCTCCCTGCTTCTGCTAAGAGAATCATAGTTCAGCATCCCCAGACATCCAGGTTTTATCTCCTTCCAAAAATCCACAAAATAGGTAACCCTGGTCATCCTATTGTGTCTGTCTGCTCCTGCTCCACATCCCACATCTCTGCATTTTTGGACAGCCTCATGAGACCACTCATTGAGACCCTGCCCTCCTATGTTAAAGACACTAACCATGCTCTCCAGTTATTTGACAGGTTCAGATTCAGTGGCTCTCATCAGCCGATCTTCAACATGGACATCAAATCTCTTTACACAGTGATCCCCCATGATGATGGCCTGACAGCTTTGCAGCATTTCCTGAATAAGCAGGAAGTCCAGCAGCCACCCACACACCCACTAACTCATCTGGAAGAACTTGTTCTTAAACTCAATACTTTTTCTTTTAATAACAGTTTTATTTCAGCAGGTCAGTAGAGTTGCCATGGGTACCAAGATGGATCCCAGCTTTGCTAATCTGTTTGTGGGTTGGGTAGAGGAACAGTGTTTCCTCTCATTCACAGGGACTGTGCCTGAACTCTACAAATGCTACATAGATGACTTTGTGGGGGCCACCTCCTGCTCCAGGGAGACCCTCTAAGTCTTCATTGACAAGTTTATCACTGCCCATCCTTCCATTCAATTCACTATTGAAGTATCCTCCTCTACACTGCCTTTTCTGGATATCCAACTGTCAGTACAGAACACTGGTCTGAAGACATCAGTTTATTACAAACCCACTGATTTTCACAGTTTCCTCCTCCACAGCTCCTTCCATACTAAACATGTCAAGAATGGCCTGCCTTATTCACAGTTTCTTAGACTTCACAGGTTATGCAGTGAAGAGAATGATTTTGCTGAGCAGGCCCAAATAATGCACAGTTTTGTTTTATTAACAGGGAATACCCCAAAAGCACACTGGACAGAGAACTCTTCTGGGTCAGTAACATGTCCCGTAACCTTGACTCCCACAGGAAGGATATTGTCACTCAAGAACAATGGCAAATTCCACTAGTGCTTTCTTTCAATCAGATTACACCTTCTCTTCACAGGATCATCACCAGTAACTTTTCTATTTTGTAAACTGACCCCAACATTGGTGCTTCCTTTACAGAACAGAGTGGAGGCTGTCCAGAGGAGGGCAACCAAAATGCTGCAGGGTCTGCACCAGAAGACATGTGAAGAAAGACTAAAGGAGCTTAATATGTATACCCTTGAGGAAAGAAGGGAGAGAGGGGACATGATAGAAACTTTCAAGTACCTCAAGGCAATCAACAAAGTCCAAGAGGGTAGCATCTTTCAGAAAAAGAGATGTGCAAGAACAAGGGGGCACAATTTGAAGATGGGGGGGATGGCTCAGAGGTAATGTGAGGAAGTATTTTTTCACAGACAGGGTTGTGGATGTATGGAACAGCCTCAATGATGAGGTCTTGGAGTCAAGAACAGTGGCAGAATTCAAGAATGCATGGGACAGACATAAGGCAGTCCCAGTGGGTAGGAGGAAGTAAGCTGTTGGTTAATTAGAATCTGCAGCTTATCTGTTAAGTAGGAAAATGGGCAGACTAGGTGGGCCAAGAGGTCCTTATCTGCCATTACATTCTATGTTTCTTTGTTTCTGTGTCCATAAAATCAACTACAAGAGACACAACAAATCAGTGAGTATAATAAAAAGTCAGACTCAGCTCAGCTGTATGACGTTTAATACACAAAGTCTTAACAACAAAATGGAGGCGCTAAAAATATCAAGACTCACTCCCTCCCTCACCCCCAGTCACAAATCAATATTGTACTCATAACTGAAACATGATACAGTAGGTACCTGAGGACACCTGGAGCAAAACAATTAAGGGGTTCAGTTTAATACACCATGACAGAATGAATAAAAGGGGAGGTGGACTAGTTGTCTACATCTCAGATAGATTGGCATATCTTCAATAAAAGCAGTCACATCTAATACAGAATCCTTATGGTTTAAACTCATTAATTAAAAAAAAACAGGCATAATATATGGATTATATTGTAGACCACCAGATGTAAATACTTTAATAGATCAAGACATAAAACAGGAAGTAGAAAAAGCAACTGATCTTAGTGAAGTTATAGTCACTGGTAATTTTAATTACCCAGATATCAGCTGGTTCAACAAAACAGCTAGGAGTATAAGTGGCAGTGAATTCCTAGAAATGTGTCATCAGTTCAGTTTATGTCAAGTAATTGAACAACCCACATGCAATAACAATATATTAGATTTAATTCCTAAATCTGAAACATTTCAATTTCTGAATATACTGTAACTTAACCATTAGCTGACAGTCACTATAATACAATATACTTCACAACTGAGATGACCGTAACTACAACTACAGGAATCACTGAAATACATTTATATCATTCTGCAAATATCAGACAGATTAAAAGTGAAAGAAATTAATTTGTCCCGGATAATAAACTGGAAAATTTGTCAATGGAAGAAACATGGATTAAGATCAAGATACAAACCATCTAGGTGTGCCATAAAAACATAAAGAAAGCCAAAAAATATAATAATAATGGCCTTAAGCCAAAATAGCTAAATAGACAATTAAAAAGCAAAATTAAACAAAAGACTAAACTGTACAATAATAACTTATATACAACTCATCATCTGAATGGCTCAGTTACAGTAATGCCTTTAGACAATGTAAAAATATAATCAAAAAATCCAAAAAGAACTGTGAAATTCAGCGAGCAAAAAAATGCAAATAAACCTGGTTAAAAAAACCAAAAAAAACAGAACTCAAAACAGTTCTATATAGAAACACAGAAACATAGATCAAGAAGGCAGAAAAAGACCAGAAGTTCATCCTGTCCACCCATATTCCCTATAGTCCCAGGAACCTTCCCTGGAACCTAGTGTTTCTCTAGAGTACTAACTCTCCCCATCCTATCTTTATTCTCCTTCCTGCTCTTGTCACCCCAGGTGACCACTATACCCTTCATTCTATCCCATGCCTGCTTGAATCTTCTTACTGTGTTTGTACCCACCACCATGGCTGACTGTTCCAAGATTCCACCACCCTTTCTGTAAAGTAGTATTTCCTCACGTCCTTCCTAAACCTCCCTCCTATTAATTTCCACTCGTGACCACGTGACCTCAAGTTGGTATTCAGGGTAAGTAATTCCCCACAGTTTACCTAGTTAATTCCTTTAAGAAACTTGAAGGTCTGTATCATATCTCCCCTCTCCCTTCTGGTTTCCAGTGAATATATATTTAGTGCCTTGAGGCACTTTTGTTGGGGTATTGAATGTAAAAAATTCACAAAAAAGAGCTGTTTCCTGTAATTGTGGGGTGTGGGGAAATTGTTTTAGAGCCTCCTAAAACTTAAGTACAGTGATTAAAGGTACGGTAAAGCTGCAACCAGTCGGAAGGCGAGCGCTCTCTATGGCTTCACACCTGATTGGTCCATGCTTCACCCTGTTTATTTCTTTCTGTTTCACAGGCTGAGTCTTTTGTTGGGGTATTGAATGTTAAAAATTCATGAAAAAGAGCTGTTTCCTGTAATTGTGTGGTGTGGGGAAATTGTTTTGGAGCCTCTGAAAACTTAAGTACAATGATTACAGCCTTTTGTGTAAATTTGTTATAGCCAGATGCTACGGTGCCTCAGCCCCCTCCGTAGCCTTTAAAGTGCTAATTTCCGGCCCCCTGCTGCACAGCTGATGCTTGCCATCACAAAGTGTTTAATCTGCTATGCTCTATCTTTGTCTCCTCAGAAGAGGACCCTCGCCAAGTGCCCACAGTCGAGTGCTGGGGCCAGTCTCCGCCAGCAGGCGGTCGGCATCCACAAGCTGATGCTTGGAACCACTAGACCGGAGAGACTGCCAGGGAAAGGTATGGCAAAGCTGCAATTTTTATGCCAACCCACCCTTCCCCCTCCTGTAACCTTTCTTATATAGACACTTTCCTGCCAAAAATATAAATCACGCCCACTGCCTCTCGCTGCCCTGTAGCCTGCTCTATAACCCCTTGTTAGCTACCAAATCAGCAGTCTCCTTTTCTGCTCTATCATGCTGCCCACACTGTTGAGCCGAAGCTTGGCCACTGTATGCACTTAAGCATCAGAGTGAGCAATATATACGCTAGGCACCCCCTGCTATGATATTCTATCCTTTTCTCTCCAATTATATTCCCTTTTTACTTAAACTCTACTCCCCTGATGATAGCTGGATAAGTAGTTTATTTAGCAATCTACTGAGGGCACCACGAAAGACACTTGCTATAGTACCATCTGCATACCAGGTATACATTTTATAATGGGGGGATTTCTCTGGAGTCTGCTCGCACTATTACTGTATCCTGAGCGCAGTGAAAAAGGCTATCTCTCAAAGGATGCCACACAGGGAGACGTATTGCATTACTCGATATACTGCATTACTGCAACAGTCCCAAGGGACTGGGTATGTGTATATATGACTTCCCAATGCTACATCACCCATGGAGCAGATACTATGGAGGGACTCAGTCAGATTTACTATCTTATGGTACCTTGTTTCAATTCTGCACAGAAAAATATTCAATGCTTCTGTCTGTAAGATTACTAATCAGCACTCTGACAAGAGGCCAAAGCTCCACATCCGGATGGCAAACAAGGTGGTATCAGAATTTAAAAAAAAGTGGGCAATGGCAAGAATCTTTAACCTATCTCTTGCAGCAATTATGAAACTACTGATACTATTATTAATATGCTCAGGAAATGTAGAAATTAGCCCAGGACCTCCAGAGGCCATCACTGCACCAACAGACTTAGCCAAGATGAAAGGACTAAGCTTTCTCCATATTAATGTATGCAGTCTGCTAAAAAAGATCACGATGATCCAAGCCTGAGTTAACCATACCCTACCAGATATACTAGTAGTGTCTGAGACATGGCTCAGGCCTGCCACAGCCGACAAAGACATAAATTTATCTAATTATCAACTATTCAGAGCTGACCACCAAACTAGGGGTGAGGGTGTAGCGATAATGTAAAGGACAGCCTATCTGTAACCTGCCTCAACTCATCATCCATGGTAAAAGAATTCGAATGCCTATCCCTCAAAGTGGCCCTCTCTCACACCACGTCGCTGCAGTTAATCGGCTGTTATAGGCCTCCCTCAGCTGACCTCAAGCTATTATCCCACCTGGGTGACTTAATCAAAAAGGGAATGGAAGAAACTATAATTATAGGAGACCTAAACCTAAACTGGCTCTCCAAGGCAGCTGCACCCTTAATATCATGCTGCGATACATATGGGTTTACACAGCTCATAAATGAACCTACCAGAATCAACAAAAAGAATACAAGCAACAGTACACTATTAGATGTTATACTAGTGAATAAACCTCACCTTTTCTCGCATGTTGGAGTACTATTCAATGACATCAGTGACCACTGCCTTATTGTGGGAATAAGATCAGCATGTAAGTCGTCATCCCCAATAAGTTCACAATGAGGAGATCAAAACAAAAATTCAACATTGAGGCATATCTGGAAGAGATAAACCACTCCACATGATGGCAAGAGTTTTACTTAGCAAACACAGTGGAGATAGCGTATGAGGTGCTAAATGACATTATTACAGGTGCCCTTAATATCCATGCACCAATTTCTAAGGTACACATCAAAAATAAAACCTGTCGTTGGTTTACTCCTGACCTTAAAGCCACCCTCCTTGACAGAGACAAGCTATGGAAAAAGGTACGAAAAACTAAGATATCAACTGATTGGGAGCTGTTCAAAAAAGCCAGGAATATCTGCACCAGGAGAGTACGAGATGCTAAGGCTGCTTATTATATGTCTGAACTAGACTCCTCCTGCCACAACCCTGCCAAGTTCTGGAACACTATAAAAGATATAACAGGACATGATCCAAGTAACACACTCCCAGCCAAAATACATAATGGAAAGGGAACCATCTCTGATAGACTGGAAGTCCTGGAATCATTTAACAATCACTTTACAACCACTGGTCTAGCATTCGACACCTCTCCGGCTAACCAAATGCAATCCCAGTTAGGTATAAAGAACACTGAAGTACGGGTAACTGAATCCACCTTTTCCTTAATACCAGCCACCCTGAAGCAGGTGGAAGAACTAATATCACAGCTGGACATCAAAAAAAGTGCAGGTGCAGACTTCCTTGACCCCTTTTTTTTAAAAATTGCCAAACAAGTATTAGCAGTGCCAATAACACACCTATTTAACCTCTCATTACAATTAGGATCTAGTCCATTGATCTGGAAAACAGCCCAACTTATTCCACTACTGAAAGCAGGGGACCCCATGGACCTCAACAACTACAGGCCAATCTCCATCCTCCCTGTGCTATTCAAGCTGCTGGAAAAAATCGTGAGCACCCAACTAAGAGGAAACCTTGAAGAAGCTAATCTTTTAAATCCAGTGCAATGTGGATTTAGAGCCAACCACAGTACCAGCACAGCCCTGGCTAAAGTAACCAATGATTGGCAACTCGAACTGGACAAAAAAATTGTGTCTGTGCTGTATTTTTAGACCTGAGTAAGGCCTTCGATACGGTCGACCACGAACTGCTCCTCTCCTCCCTGAAATCCATAGGACTCGACTCAACCTCCATTAGATGGTTTAATAACTATCTCACGGGAAGGACCCAGCAGGTGAAGGCTGAAGGAGACCTATCCTCACTCAAATCTCTTCAAAGAGGAGTTCCCCAAGGATCCATCCCCGGCCCAATCCTATTTGCCATCCATATCAATAGCATCGACAGTAACCTTATCAAAGCCACTGTACACCTGTTTGCAGACGATACAGTATTGTATGTCAGTCACCCCTCTTCTGTAACAGCATGCACAGAGGTACAAGCAGAATTCAACCTATTACAACACCAACTACTGGAAAAAAAACTTCTGCTAAATGCAAAAAAAACTAAGGCAATGTTTTTCTCACCCCAAACACAAGCCGGACACTCCATCCCAAACAATCTCCCCCACATATCCACTATTCTTGGTGAAAATCTTGAATATGTCACAGAATTCAAATATCTGGGGGTCTGGGTAGACAGCAGACTTGACTACTTAGAACATCTGGAAGATTTGCTAAAAAAACTTCGACAGAGGCTTGGACTCTATTACAGAATAAAGCACTTTTCTCACAAGTGATTCTAAAAAGAAGCTGGTCCAGGCCACATTTCTATCAGTAATAGATTATGCAGATTTCCTATATGGTCACTGTCCTAACTCATATCTGAGCAAACTGGACACACTTTACCATAGAGCCTTGAGGTTTATTACAGATCTTCCTCTCAGCATTCACCACTGCTCACTTTATAATGCAGTTGGATGGACCTCGCTCCAATTTAGAAGAGACAGGAATGCCACACTATGAACTTATACAGCAATATCCCAGATGCTACCAGAATATGTTTCAGACTGCTTCACACAAGCCACATCAAGTAAATATGCCCTAAGAAGTCTAAACTTCATCATGCTTAAAATGCCAAATTCAATTCTTGATATGGTAGATCTGCTATCAGCTATGTCTTATCTGCCTTATGGAACATGATGCAGAAGACACTGAAAGTGAACAGACACATTTCATTTACATCCTTTAAATATCGTATTCTAGGCTTATCAAAGAAAAATGTAATTATTTTCGCAAACAGTAGAGTATTCCTAATCTTATCCATCTCCCTCCCCAGATAGCCGACTCACCTGCAGAAGCTATCCACCTTTCCCAACAGTCACCACCCCTCACACTCCATGCACCCCTCCTTCCATCCACCTCCCCTTAATCCCTTGTCATACATCACAGCCCTAATACCCCTGTTATACACTTCCCCAGTGCCGGCCTCCTGCCTTCTTCATAGGTCCACTGTTGATCCCTACCACAGTATCGGCCTCCCCGGCCTTTTTCCTCCCCCACCAGCCATGTACACCACTTCCCTCTCCCCTTCCACTCACCCCTGATTACCACTACACCTGAATTTAGTGTATAGTCTGATTAGAATGTATCCTTAGAATGTGTGTATACTGAATATTATTATGTATTTCTGTAAATTGAACCTTGACCTTACTAGGTCCATCTTGCAAATGAGCTGTGCTCAATGATGTTCACCTGGATAAATAAAGATTTGATTGATTGATTGATTGATTGACTCCTAATAAGATCTGCCTTGCTGGCCCTGAATCATTTTTGTTACTCTGCGCTGCACTGTTTTCAACCTATCCCTGTCCTTTCTGAGGTGATTTACGTTTATTTTTATTAATTAAATACTATAGCTACATTAATTCCGTAAAAAAGGCAACTCGTCATTTGGTCCAATCAGTAAAGAAGGGAAATCCTTACTAATCCTCAACAAATAGCAGATGCATTTAGCAATTATTTTTTCCTTGTATTTCCAGCTCAGAAAGGTCTTTCCATAACAGTTCACACACACTCAAGTCAACAGACTGAGATTTTATCCGACAAAATAGAAAAGAAAATGTTAAATTTAAAGGACCACAGCTCACCGGGTCCTGAAAAAAATCTCAACAAAAATGTTAAAAATTGTAGCTAAAAGCATTATCAGACCTCTCAATATTCTGTTTAATAGGTCAATACAAAGAGGCCAAGTTCATTCTGATTGGAAAGTAATTGAGGTTATCACAATTTTCAAAAAGGATAGTAAAACAGAAACTCAGAACTATTGTCCAATTAGCCTTACTACAGTACATTGCAGTACCATGTAACATTGTGGATTCAGTACTAGTGGACAGAATTAAACAACACATCACAAACCTCAGCAATAATGATACAGAGCAACAGGTTTTACAGCTGGAAGATCTTGTGTAACAAACTTGCTTTGCTTTTATGAGAAAGTAATCAAAGCCCTTGACAATAGTAACACTGTAGGTATCATATACATACATTTTTGCAAAACATACCATACTGGGACATAACTGACAAAATGATTAGATTAAGAAAAAAGTCCCATATTATAAATTGCATAAATAATTGGCTCCATAATAGAACACAGGTCGGACTCGTAGAAATAAATGGTCACTGCTCAAAGTGTGCTAAAGTAACTAGCGGGGTTCCTCTAGGTTCTGTGTTGGGCCCAGTCACTGTTCATTGCTGAGATAAATGTAGAGGTAACTAAGTGAATGTCAAAATATGCTGATGACAGTAAATTGAAAGGGACATGCAGTGCCATGGATAAAATGTATAGTTTACAAGCACACCACAATAAAATTACTACATGGGAGTACATAGGGATGTGGCCTTTAACCTGGAAAATGTGGTTTAATGCATTTAGATAGAAATAACCCCATGAAACAATGTACCCTGAGCAACACTACACATAAAGTCATCTCTCTCCTCCTGGGAGGGACTGGAGGCTCTCCAGTCACTGGCTGCCACCCGCCGGAGGACGGATGGCAGCACTGACATGAGGTAGCTCCGGAGGGGTGGAAGGGGCTGAGCCAGTGTCATGAGGCACATGTGCACTTCCACATATGCATGACACCCATGTGCTGGGACCCTGGGGGACAGGGGAGTAAAAGGGGCAAAACAACAGAAAAATATAAATAAAAAAAAATTCTACAGATCATCCCTTGCAGTTACAGTGTTTACCATTCAAAACTACTGCCAGCAATTTTTCTTCATGCTGAGAGCGGCCAAGCCTTGGAATCACCTACCGGTATACATTATTATTAGTAAAAGTAAGCAGGAATCCAAGAAAAGACTAGATGTCTGCCCTATGAATATTAATCAAATCTCTGCTGAAAACTAATGAAGAAGCTAATAACGGGCTTATGGCTTCTCAGCTTCCAATTTCCTAGTATAACCAGTCAATGGTCACCTCTTTCTATTAACTCATTCACTCCACAGGAGCTCTTTCAGAGTTCCACCACTTGTGTCCTGTATACTCTTAACACTGCATCCTGGGCACAAAATTATCTTTCTAACAGTGCTATGCAATTAATTATAATCAATTTATTTTTTTCTATACCAGTCAAAATAAAAAAAAATAGTGTTTTCTTTTGCAATAAAAAAGACAACTTAAACCAGTTTTGGTAGGAACATATGTAACATATCAACACCAACTTAAACATCCATACATTAGATGTAGGTAAAAAAGTAATTTTGTACTAAAAATATACATTTTTTAAATATAAAACATGTATTTTTCCCCATTTTATTCAAGGTGCTTAGGTGAGGCTTCAGGGAAAATGTCAGCCATACACACCATACCATAAACAAATGTGAATAACTCCTAACATATACGTGATACACACATAGTATCAATGGTAAAGCTGTTCAGCACAAAATTACCTTTCTAACGGTGCTAGGCAGACAATTCTAAATCAATTTGGCTTGCATGTAATACAGATAAATAGTGCTGATGACCTGAGAAGTGTCCAGGGCAAACAGGAAGTCTTTAGCTGCCAACTGAAGTCATTGTGGAAGACAAAGGGGATGATCTGGCTGCCAAATACAGGAGTTTCCTGGAGGTAACACATTAACTCACATATGGTAAATAAGTTACCAAAAATATATTTGCTTGGCACAGCACAGGCCTGGGAGCAAGATGTAACCACTAGGCAGCGCAACTCCTAGAGTTACAACCCTGCCTACTACTTCAGATGTAGGCTGAGGGGCCTGTATTCCCAAACTTTACTTAAAAATAGGTTATTTCCATAAAGTTTTGCAATGCGCAGTGCCTCAACTCAGACTATACTTTTTAAGTGTGCTTGCTGTTACCTGGTACAACCCCCTGAGATGTTATATGAACCACAATTACCATTTGCCACCCCAACACATGACCCCATATACAGTTCCCCACATTTCAGACATTTGGTAATTAAAGACTCTATAATAATATGCTCACAACAACCATTTGCAAAAACAGTAACAATAATATTTATTTAGGGGACAAAGGAGTTAGGAATAGGAAAACAGGCGGAGTAGAGGTTATGCATTGATTCTATTTACGAAATGTACAATTGATTTGGTTTGTGCTGGTGAAACCCTCCTGCTGAGTGAATATCAGATTAAGCAGAAAAGAGACATCACATTATCAGACCAACAGGAATGACACCCACAGCCCTGGCTAGCTCAACTGCATTAAATCGGATAAAACGCATTTTATTTACCCCACCACTGGTATCAGTTCCAGACATGTATGAAATCCTGCAATCTCACACTATACTCTGGGTACCCAGTTACCAATGTCCTGGATGGTTGCAGGCATGGGGGATGGTGCAGCTGGTGGTGCTGGTCAGGTTTAAACTTGGAAAACAATTTAACAAGCAACAACTTTTAGATTCTAACAGAAGCACAGGAGCTGCCCTGCTTTTGACAGCAGAGCAGGGATTGCCCTGCATGTAGCAGACTAAATGATTCAGGAGAAGGGAGCTAGCCGGTTACATTGATGGGAACATGGATTGGCAATCCTGAATATTCAGCACATTCACGTGTTTGTCACATCCAGTACATTTATATTTTAAGACATAATCAAGAATGGTGGAACATTGTTATTTCCTGGTCATTAAGTATAGTCCAAAGCTTACTTTCAGGGTCTCAGTCCATTAATTTGGCAGTACGGCTATGGCTGGTGGCTCCATGAGACATCTCAACCAGAAGATTAGCATAAGTACATATCAGCACATTTACTAGTCTGTCCTGGGCTCTCATTTGGTACCCCCAGAACAGACACAGCCAGCAAACAGTTTTATTACAGGGATCCACCCCCACTGGACTAAGGTTATACACAGCAGTAGGGTGCTGACCCAATGGACAGTCAAAAATCAGCAGAAACAGTTCAAGAGAGGTCTGCCCAAGCTGGGCTAAGGTTATATAGGATGCAGACCCTAGATTGTGGTTACTTGAACAGTCACTTGGGCAAGATGGCCCCAATTTACTAAGACTGCTTTGTTTCTTGCACCGGGGGGTACAAGAGTACTCACTTAGGCTCCTCAGGGTCAATCCCAGCTATGAAGGCTCCTGACCACGTCAGTTCTCTCACAACTGAGGATTGTTCAGCTCTCTCACAACTGCTTGATGTCATCTGATTTAGATCCATATATTTCCCCAATGTGGAAGGGAGGGTTAGCACCTACGGGACATTCTAGCAACCCCCAGGCTAGCAGATTCAACATTAACTAAATTACTTTAAACTTAAACTGCAATAAAACAAGAAAAAACCCTCCTGGGTGGAGAGGATTAGATGGATTGCCAGGCCCATTTACTCTGCTGGGGGCATGAGCCCCCCCATGGGGGGTTCCTGCTTGAATCTCTCTCAATCTGACAAAATGCTGGAAAAACAGTCTCTTACAGGGCTCTCCTGAGGCTCCTAATTAGCTGAAGCTTTTGGTTGCATGGCCTCCAATTAACTAGAAGCCCGTTAAGTCAAGAAAATGAATTATGCATGAACCTCACTCTATGCACAGTTGGTTTGCTGTGTTGGAGCCTAGAATTAAGTCCCTGCAAGTCCCCAGGACTACTTAGTATTTTCCCATGAGCTTTGGCTAATGTCCCACAAGTCCTGGCTTTATTATCCTGGCTTTCCGATTGGCTATGGCTACTTGCAATGGCTGCTTAGCACACTTTCCCTTAAGCAGAATAGGTACAGTCCCAAATTAAAGTTCTGGTACAGCCAGAATGAATAAAATATTTGCCCTATTTCCCCACAGTCCATTAGCCCTGGGTGTGTACTTGCTGTCACTGCACAAAATTTAATGATTGCTCAGTCCGTTTTCCTGTCGCTGCTGCCAATATTTAAGGACACCTTGCAGCAGCAGACAAGCTGTGTCATCTAAGTCCCAAAGTTGCTGGTGCAGCCAGGAGCAGCATTTCTATTTATTTAAACATTCCCTACCATGTAAGCATGTTCCCCAAACACACATTGCAGTTACAATATTATTTTTTACATTTCTTTTCCTTTTTGGTCTCAAACAAGAACAAGCTGCTCCTAGGGCAGAACATGACTCTCATTAATATTTACAACTGATTGTGGCTCTGGCTCATTAATATTCATGAGCCACGATAGAACACACCCCATAGATCTCTTTTAATTTTTTACACAGCGGGTGCTCGGGGCCCTGTCCAAGGTCACCGGGTCCCACTTAGCTAATGGGAATCCCGGAACCAACAGGACACTCTCCACTCCAACCGCAATTGCTGGTGGTTGGAAGATCAAAGACGCCGCTCATGCCTGCGCAATTCCTGCTGCCCTGAGGGCATGGCTTCAAGTGGGAGATCATGGCTTGACTGCTCAAGCCTCAGAGGTCTGCAATTACTGTTGGGGCTATGACTGGGGTACCAGAAAAGTGCAGAAAAGAGACTCGAGCAGGACCAAAAAAAAAATGCTGGCCTATCCTGGAGGCACTGAGGAGAGCAGAAGCAAGAGCTGCAAGGTGGCAGGAAAGCCCCCAAATTTGGAAATTGGGTTACAAAGATATAACCACTTACACGGCACATGCTAACCTCCTAGTTAAAATTCCAGACAGTATTTTCAAGTTATTATTAAGGAGGCTCAGAGGACCACAATTAATTAGACTGCACCTGTCTCCTTTTTTAAATAGATATCACTACTCATTCATGGTGCCAGGAAACATACCTGATTGTAGTATGATATTGTAAAGAGACCAAATCAGGTGCAAGAATGTCAGAAAAAATGTTGTAGAACTCTGGGACCAAGTCGTCTTTACTTGGGCTGTTTTAGTATTAAGAGATTTTATGGCTTCCTGTATTTCATGTACTTGAAAGGGTACCACAAGAGCCTGTATGGGTGCAAGTGACAGGGGTGGAATGGACAGATCCAGAAATTCAGCAGGACACAAACCCCCATCAAAACAGCAACCAAAACTACTATCTGCCACTGTGACAAAAGATCCCACACCGGGGAATTCTAATTCACTGCCATCACCTGATTTTTCCCAGAAACCAGGAAAACCTGCACTTTTAATCTCCTGGCTCAAGGGCAGGAAGGTCAACACAATGGCTGTTGGCGGACTGCCTTCAGGGCTGGACTGCAAACAGAGTCCAGCAGAAATAATAAAAATCACCTTTTTAAAATAAACAAGCAGTCACTGGACTTATCAAAAATAGAGAACTACAAGTATTTAAAACAGGATATATTTACAGTCAGACAAAAGGTTTATAAGTTTAATAGGAACGGAAATAAAGTTAAACAGACAGTTGACAGATAGAAAAAGCTGAGCTTCCCTCACCTTAAAATCTATTTACCTGCTGCTAGCTAAAGAAGACACTTTCCCTTAATCTGTTCTTCTAACATAGCTGTAGGACTCTCCCTTCTTCCAGATATTGAGTGTCCCAGAGATAGAGGAAGTGCTGGCTTCAACACCCCCAATTGATTCCCTTTAACTGTGAGGAGTGGGCTCACCTCTTTGAGTGACAATTCCCCACTGCCCCCCAGCCCTCATGTGTAAGTGTGTGTGAGTGTGTGTGTGTATGACATCATCCAAGCCAACTGGCCTACTTCATACCTCTGTTCAGCTTGATGATCTTGTTTTGCAGGATGTCTGAAGTGTTTGAAATTGCACCCTCACATTTGCCAAATTGTGCAGCTTAGATGAGCTAATGGCAAAGTTACACTGAGCAGTTAACCAGCATTTCCTATAAGACCTGACAGGACATGTGCCTTGGAAGCCATGTTTTCATCCATATTTAAATAAAAAATCTGGTCATATGCCTGTCACCCCTTCCCATGAAATGAATGTATGTATCTTTCAGGTGACCCCCAAGAGACACTGCCATCCATGTAGGGACTTGGGAGCACATAAAGAAACATGTCATGCACTTGGCCCAGCCTCGACAGTCCATCTGCACTGGCATTCCACACACCACTTTGATGGTGGATGGTCATGTTATAAGACTGTAGTATGAAACTCCAGCACAATAATTTTGGGTTTTGCTCACTAGTTCTATGGATCATGTCAGGGGTTTATGATTTGTGACCACAGTGAACTCCCTCCTGTACAAATATGGCTGCAGCTTCTGGAGGGCCCACACTTTTCCTAGACACTCCCTCTGAACTGTAGCATATGCCTCCTCCCTGGGCAGAAGCTTCTATCTCAGCTACACTATGGGGTGTTCCTCCCCCTGCAGTGTAACCTGACTCAGAACAGTGTCCAGCCCATGGTCTGAGGCATTCACATGCTCTTTGAACCTTAGTTCCTAATTGGGTCTAGCAAGCATGGGTGACCCACATAATGCCTCCTTCAATCATCAGAAGGCAGACTTACAGTCCTCTATCCAGAAAACTTTCTCAGGTATTTTCTTTTTGGTCAGGTCTATCAGGGGCTTGGCCACATCACCATAGTGAAGGACAAACCTCCTGTAGTACCTGGCTGTCACCAGAAATGACCTTGATAGGAATGGGATCAGAGCAGTGCAAGAGGAGTTTGTAGAGTTGGGGAGGGGCCTTAGACAAGTAGCGCATACAGTAACCTTCTCGGAGGTGCTGCCTGTCTATGGCAAGGGTGATGCTAGGGTACTCCTCACCAGGGAATTCAATGAATGATTGAAACACTGGTGGGGAGCTCAGAGTTTTGGCTTCATTGGGGACTGGTGAGCCACCTGGAGGGATGCAGACCTATACTGGCGCAATGGTCTGCATCTGTCCGGGAGGGAACCAGGATCCTAGGTGAGAGGTTTAAATGCTTCATTGGCAAGCATTTAAACTAGGCAAGGGGGGGGCACTGAAAAGAAGCAGGGAAATCCCAGTCTCCCCCCACAAAACATGGTAATCAGTGAGGTAAACACCAAGTTAGAGAAGTCATTAGGGAGCAGGACAGAGGTAAATGTAAAAAAAGGCAATGGCAGTAAGGACAGGAATGGGGCTAAAAGGGGTAAGGCCATAAAAAAGTGGAGGGTGATGAGTACCAATGCCCGTTGTCTGTGTAACAAGCTCCCAGAACTAGTGGCCTTGATGGAAGAGGGTTGCCTGGATATTGTGGCAGTCACAGAAACATGGTACACACAGAACCATGACTGGGATGTCAACATACCAGGATACACAATCTACAGGAGGGACAGAGAGGTTAAAAGAGGAGGAGGAGTAGCTCTCTATGTAAAGGAAGGGATCAAAGCAACAGAACTAAAGAGTAAACAGGGAGCAGATGAGGCACTCTGGGTCACCCTGGAGACAGGAAATGGCACCACAATCCGCATGGGGGTTGTCTACAGACCCCCATCTCAGGGGGAGGGAATGGACAAGAAAATGACAGAAGGCATCCTTAGAATGGCAGAAAAAGGGGAGATATTGCTGATGGACCTGAAGATGTCAGATGTTAACTGGAGCACCTTTGCTGCAGGCACATCCAAGAGCAGGGTCATTCTTGATGCCCTACAAGGGGCATGCCTCAGACAGCTAGTATTCCCATTCAGGAGGGAGCAGTCTTAGACCTGGTACTCTCAAATGGGGATGGAGAAAGAATCTCATATTTAGAAGTGGGTAGTCATTTGGGAACAAGCGACCACCAAACAGTGTGGTTCACGATAAACACAGCCATACAATCAAGCCATACAAAAGAAAGAGTATTGGACTTTAGGAGGGCTGACTTTGGGAAAATGAGAGAGTGCCTCAGAAAATCACTAGCAAACAGGCAAGAAGGAGGGGTGGAAGAACAATGGGGAGTAATCAAAACAGCCATCACAGAGGCAACAAGCCTTTATGTAAAGCAAATCAACAAAACACAACAAAGGAAAAAATGCTATGGTTCTCAAAAGAGGTGACAGGGAAGGTTAAGGAGAAAAAGATAGCATTCAGGAATTATAAGAAAACACAGAAGGAGAAGGACAGAGAGCTTTATCAGTTAAAGCAGAAAGAGGCAGGGAAGGCAGTCAGAATAGCAAAGATCTAAACCAAGGAAAGGATATCCAGCTCTGTTAAGAAGGGGGATAAGACCTTTTGTAGGTATATTAGAGAGTGAAGAAAGACCAAAGAAGGGATACTGAGGCTTAATAAAGTGGAGTGAATGTGGGCAGAGGGTGGCAGTGAAAGAGCAGGAATACTGAATGAATATTTCTGCTCAGTATTCTCAAAGGAAGAGGAGGGTGAGGTACCTAAACCAAACAAGAGAAACACTCTGAAGACAGGGGTTGATACCAGTCCATTTACAGAATAAAGGGTTCTGAAAGAACTAATAAAATTGAAGGTGAACAAAATAATGGGGCCTGATGGGATTCACACAAGAAGTCTAAAAGAACTAAGGGTAGAACTGATGACCCTACTGACTGTTCTCTTTAACAAATCATGGGAGGATGGGGTGGTACCTGAGGACTGGAGGAGGGTGGATATGATTCCTCTTCACAAAAGTGGGAGCAGGACAGAGGCAGAAAACTACAGACCAGTTAGTTTGACTTAAGTGGTAGGGAAAATGATGGAATCACTTCTGAAGGAACGAACTGTTGAGTACCTAGAGGCCAATGGGGCACAGGACCCAAGGCAGCATGGATTCATGATGGGAAGGTCATGTCAGATGAATCTAATGGATTTCTTTGACTGGGTGACCAAAGTAGTAGACCAGGGAGGTGCTGTGGACATGGCCTACTTAGATTTTAGCAAGGCATTTGATACAGTCTCACACAAAAGATTGATACACAAGTTAGCCAGCCTTGGAGTGGGTCCCAAAGTGGTAGCCTGGATGAAAAATTGGCTAGACAACAGGACACAAAGGGTAATAGTAAACGGAGTCCACAGTGAAGAAAGGAGGGTTACTAGTGGGGTACCACAGGGTTCAATAGTGGGACTGGTCCTTTTTAATGTCTTTATAAGTGACAGTGCAGAGGTACTGGAAGGAAAAGTATGTCTCTTTGCAGATGTTGCAAAGATCTGCAACAGGGTTGATACACAAGATGGAGTGGAAAGGATGAGAAGGGACTTGGCAAGGCTGGAGGAATGGTCAAATGTATGGCAGCTCAGATTCAATGCAAAGAAGTGCAAGGTAATGTACCTGGGAATCAAAAACCCAGGGGAAGAGTACACAATGGGGGTGAGATGCTGATAACAGTAAAAATGGAAAGGGACCAGGGATAATTCTATAAGATGACCTAAATGTGGACAAGCAATGTGAGAAGGCAATAAGGAAGGCTGGGGGATACTGGGATGCATAGGGAGAGGCATCAGTAGTAGAAAACAGGAAGTTGTTATCCCTCTGTACAGACAGTTGGTGAGACCCCATCTGGAGTACTGTGTGCAGTTCTGGAGACCCATATCTGCAAAGACATAGACAGAGTGGAGGCTGTCCAGAGGAGGGCAACTGAAATGGTGCAGGGTCTGCACCAGAAGACATACGAAGAAAGACTAAAGGAGCTTAATATGTATACCCTTGAGGAAAGAAGGGAGAGAGGGGACATGATAGAAACTTTCAAGTACCTCAAAGGAATCAACAAAGTCCAAGAGGGTAGCATCTTTCAGAAAAAGAGATGTACAAGAACAAGGGGCCACAATTTGAAGATAGAGGGCGGATGGCTCAGAGGTGATGTGAGGAAGTATTTTTTCATGGAGAGGTTATGGATGCATGGAACAGCCTCCCCGAGGAGGTCGTGGAGTTAAGAACAGTGGAGGAATTCAAGAATGCATGGGACAGACATAAGGCAGTCCTAGTGGGGGGTAGGAGGAAGTAAGCTGTAGGTTAACTAGGATCTGCAGCTTATCTGTTAGGTAGGAAAATGGGCAGACTAGGTGGGCCAAGCAGTCCTTATCTGCCGTCAAATTCTATGTTTCTATGTTACCTGTTTCTTTGTGGCAGGGGCCGGCCAGGCCAGGATGACATCAACCTTCACAGGCACTAGATGAATGCGTCCACTGCCCACCCAGTGCCCAAGGTAGGACACTTCAGCCATGCCTACTTGGCATTTTCTCCACCTTAACTGTCAGCCCTGAAACCTTCAGTCAGCAGAACACCTCTCTCATGTGCCTGACGTGATCCTCCCATGTCTGGCTGTAACTGGCGATGTCATTTATGTACTCCAGTGTGTATTCACCTGACCCAGCCAGAATGTGATCCACAAGCTGCTGGATGGTTGTGGGACCATTCTTCATCCCAAATGGCATTACTCATAATTTTAATAGGCCACATGGGGTGACAAAAGAAGACTTGATCCTGGCTGCAAGGGTTAGGGGTACCTATCAGTAGTCCTTTGTCAGGTCCATTGTGGTCAGGAACCAGGCTTTCCTCAGCCACTTCAAGGTCTTGTCTGTTCTAGGCATGGGGTAGGCATCTGACTCTGTACAGCTGGTGAACCTCTGGCAGTTGACACAGAACCGCGTGGTACCATCCTTCTTGGGGATCAGGACCACGGGTGAGACCCAGGGGCTACTGGACTCCTGGATCACTTCAATGGCCAGCAGCTCCCTGAGCTCCTCTAGTATGGTCTGATTAACCACTCTGGTACCCTGTAGGGGGACTGCATCAGCAGCACTTGGGTCCCAGTGTCCATGGGGTGTTCAGCCATTGTGGTGTACCCCAGTTCCCCCAGTGAACATCTTCCCAAATTCTCACAGCACTCTCTTCATCTCCTCTGCCTGGGCTGGTGTCAGTTGCCCTGACAGGGTGAGGTTATTCACTGAGGATCCCTCTCATGCATCCCCAGGAGGCCCACCAGAGGATCCATCTCATTTCTGTTTTCTGGAGCTCTGCACACAGCAAGGACCATTTCCTCCCTGTCATAGTAAGGCTTCCTCATGTTCACATGATATGCCCTCTTCCTGAACCTTTTGTCAGGCAGCCCTACTACATAATTAACCTCACTCACTTTCCTGATTATAGAGAATGGGCCCTCACATGCTGTGTGCAGCTTATTGTATCAGACTGGAAAAAGTACCACCACTCACTGTCTGACTTCGTACTCCCAGGATCTGGCACCACAGTCGTACCATGTTTTCTGTTGATGTTGTGCAGTGGATAAGTGCTCCTGGCTGAGCCCCATGAGCTTCTTAAGCTGGGTCCTGAAATCCAGGATGTACTCCACAACAGACTCCTCTTGGGAGGCAAGGTCACCTTCCCATCCATCCATCCCTGACTAAGTCTTGGGGCCCCCCCCTCAACCTATGACCAAACAGGAGTTCAAAGAGTGAGAACCATCTGGACTCTAGTGGGACTTCCCTGTATGCAAACAGGAGGTGGGGCAAATACTTGTCCCAGTCCCCTTTGTGTTGGTCAGCAAATGCCCTGAGCATGGTTTTGAGGATCCCATTGAATCACTCAACCAGGCCATTTGTTTCTGGGTGATAGGGCAAAGCATGGAGCTGTTTCACCCTGCACTTCTCACACAAACTGGTCCTTATTGATGACATGAAAGTAATTCCCTGGTCTGACAAAATTTCCTGGGGAAATCCCACTCGGCTGAAGACTTCCAGGAGCTCATCAGCCATTTTTTCCACCTCAAGGGAGGACATGGCCACTGCCTCAGCATAATTGGTTGTGTAATCCAGGAGAATCAGTATGTATCTTTTGCCCGTGCAACTTGGGGTACTCAGGGGCCCCACTATGTCCACAGCTTTAGGCCAGGAGTTAAACATTTTCTCTGTCCTTCTTCATGAGGCAGAGTCTTAACAAGGCTATGTTGAAAATGTGGTGTAAAAATATTAAAAAACAAATTTCAATATTTTTACTCCAAATTCCTCATCTGCAGCCCTATTGGCTCTGGCCAGAGTTTGTTTCCCCCTTGTCATGACAGAGCAGAAGTAATCCTTAAAGATGGTTCCTTTTTGTTCATCTTTCACTAGTACCCTCCCTACTCTTGTAGTCTAACAATATCTCCTCCCTGATTTCTTGTTTTCCTTAATATAGCTGAAGAATTATTTTACCTTGCCTGTGACTCCCTCTTCAATAAGCAGCTCCATGTCTACCTTTGCCTTCCTAAGAATTCTCTTTGCTTCCTTAGTTTTTATTTTGTAGTCTCCCAATTTCTCCTGCCCCTGCTTTTTCTCATACCTTGTGAAAGCCTTTTTCTTGGCCTTCAGTGGTTCTCTGCCTTTCTAAGAACCATATTGGTGTTTTGTATCTGTTTCATTTTGTAGTAATTCCCATGCATGACATTGTTGGCTTGAGAATGGTCCCCTTAATTGCCCCCTATCTTTCCTCAACACCTCAAATGTGTACACCCTGTCTGAATTAATCTCTTCTTAAATCCAATACTTTAGTTTTTGATAGGGGATTTCCAGTCCTGTGAGCCAGTCTGAACCAAATGGAGTTATGGGTGTTGGACCCCAGTGGCTCTCCTTCCCTCACTCTACTCACCATCTCTGAGTTGATTAGCACCAAACTGAGAATGACGCCTGGTTAGCGGGTTCCTTAACTAGCTGCACCAGCAGGCAGTCCTGCAATGTATCCAACAGGGCCTGACTTCTGGCATACTATACCTGGCCACTGGAATGTCCCAGTTGATATCTGGCAGGTTCAGATCACCCACCACCACTATTTGCTCCTTTTTCACTCCCCTTGCCATCTCTTCCCAGAGCTCCCTATCTCTCTACTTCCCTTGTCCCAGTGATCTATACGAACATATGAAATTGCAGGCAGAAAAAGGACCACAGGTCTATCAAGTCTGCCCAATTGTGCAGCTCTTAGTTTCATATTACTACGGCTGCCCCAGCCCCACCCAAACCCCTCCCTTCCTCCCCTTTCCTGGTGTTTCCCACTTTGTGTTCTTGTCTGTACTAATCCTGCCTTTGCTATATCCCAACCCCACTTAAAGCTATCCACTGTCTTCAGTTAGATTAAATTTGTGGCAGTGCATTCCATCTCACCACCACTCTCTCTGTAAAGTAGTGCCTCCTCATCTCCCTCCTGAACTTTCCCCATCCAACTTCAGACTGTTCCCCCTAGTGACCCTTCCCCCTGCCCCAACCATTTATTCTTGCCTGAGGGTGTTGTGAGGTGAACCTACAGTGACTCTGTCTCCCCTTTGCTTCCCCTAGTGCATCTGTCCCCCACAGCCTCTACGTCCTCTCTGACATATAGGGCTACATCCCCTTTACCACTCCCACTATCCTGTCTAAACATTGTGTATGCTGGGACTGACAAGTCCCAGTCATTATTCTCTGTGGCCCAAGTTTTTATGATGGCGATGAGTTCCACTTCATTGTCTGCTACCAATGCATGAAGTTCACTGATTTTATTACCCAGACTCCTGATATTAAGGCAGACCTCTTTCCAACAAGCTCTGTATCATCTTTTCCTGTTTTGTTATCCTACATTGCATTCCTTGCCATTCTCCTTACTTTTCTATTTCTCCTACTGCATGCAGATTCTGAGAACCTTCCTACCTTTTCCTCTTCTGCTACTCCTTTTTGAACCGTAACCTTATTTTTACCCACCATACTACTACCGGTCCCCAGTATAGGGAGAACACCAGCTACTTTCCCTCCCTCACTCCCTTCACTGTGTTTCCCCCTAGCCTCAGTGTCCCCTGCAGTCAGTTTAACTCTGTAATGTATATGTCAGACTTCTGTCCCAGCATGAAGCAGAAGAAGACAATAAGACACTCTCCTCCTCCTCTTCCTCTTCTGAGGGGGGAAGGGCTTTCACACCATCCTGCTATCACCACCTGTGGGTGCACAAGCAGTAGCATGGGACTTGCAGTGTGGGAAGGGGAGGATGCCATTAGGAGCTGGTGCATGTCTATAGCCTGGACTATTCTGTACTTCCTGCCAGTGTCCACAAGGGGTAGGGTTTCAGGCACCAAACAGTAAAAGGAGAAAAATATAAAGAAACTTACAGTCCCACTGCCATGCAGCAGGATCCCTGCCAACAAGTAGGAACACAGATGGTCAGTAATACTACCACTCAGCCCCACCCTTAGTGGGAGACACAAAAAAAAGTTCTATTATAAAGATGAAGAAGAAGAAGCAGAAGAAATAGAATAAGAAAAATATGAAGAAAAAGACAAAGGCAAAGGAGAAGATGAGAATCAAGATGAAGAAGAAGAAGAAGAAAAAGCAAAAGAAGAAGCAGAATGAGAAGAACATGCATTTATATAATGCTTTTCATATGCATTGAACACCAAAGCACTTTACAAGCAATCAGAGACTGGTAGTGAAGTGACTGTGAAAGTGTAGTAACAGCCATTTTGCACATCAGCACCCATTCACATGCTGGGAAAACTGCATGAACCAGTTTTATGAGAAGAGGTATACTGGCCAGGACACTGGGGAAATTCCCCTACTTGTCTGTAGGGGAATCCTCTGGCCATCTGGAGAGATGGCCACTCCACACCAGGTGTTGGAGAGTGTGGATGTGTGGGAGGCAGGGGCACGGGTCTCCTCCCCTACCTCTGAAAACCTAGAGACTACAGTGAACAATGTGGTTACTTTTTCACCCTATCTGCGGTGGTTCTGAATGAAAACCATAGCCAGCATTCAGCTAATCTTGGACCAGAGGTCCAAATGGAAGTCGAGATTGTTATAGAAAATATTATATATTTAGATGAGAACCTTCGGATCGATTAGGAACCCGATGGAACTGTGGACTTTGTGATTTCCCAAGCCGGGGACCAGATACATGATGAATTTGAATGTAAAATTCTGGAGGCAGAAGAATTACCGAAACAGGCACTGGATGATAAAATGGCCAATTGTTAAAACAAATTGCAGACAAAGAAGAAAAGTACCAGGAAGCTAAATCGCAGCTGCAGACAGCTGCCACATCTTGTTTGGTTCCAAACATTGATGGGGCACAGGAAGTAGTCTCGAGAACTGATTTGCAGGAAAATCTGATCACTGCAGAAGCTTTGCCTAGTGGAGCATTGCCACAAAGGAAAATGCTGGGTATGCCACCAAGAAAAACTGGAAAAATTGTTTTGAAATGCTTGCAGTCCCAAAAAGATACAGCTTGGTCAGCAGTGGCTGCTCTGAAAGATGCAAGCTGGATGGAGGATACTGATTGCTCTTGGAAACCTGATCTGTCAGACCCAGATGTGGTGCACTTTGATAAAATTGAAGTAACCAAAACAAGTAAACTTAATTTTTCTCCCAAACATTGTGATACCAACTTAAATACTGAGGCAAGAAATGCATTATTGGCTGAGCAGCTAACAGAGACAGTAGTAATTGATGAAATGCAAGGGCCAGGTACTTCCAAACAAGTTGATTTTATTCCTGTTACAACTGTTCATATTGATGTATGAAATGAGCCAATTGTGAAATATTTACTTTCTGCTTCTCATAGAGAGGGCATGACATAAGAACTGATGAGGTACTGCCATGAAAACTAATTGCACCAGAGTTACATGTAGAGGAACAGACAATGGATGGAACCATTCCAGTGGGGTTAGGGTTCAAACCTTGCAGAATCATAGTAAGAGACAGTTCTATAAACC
This sequence comes from Neoceratodus forsteri, assembly GCA_016271365.2. NCBI lineage: Eukaryota > Metazoa > Chordata > Ceratodontiformes > Ceratodontidae > Neoceratodus > Neoceratodus forsteri. The sequence goes on along the minus strand of CM057453.1, from coordinate 415,549,930 downwards.
TTTATTCAGGATGTCTGATTTATTTAAAAACAAAGGAGGGCCAGCACCAAGTAAAAATGCAGTTAGGTTATTGTACAAAGGTCGTTTAGATAATGCTCCAGATCAAGTGTATGTGGGGAGGACTTTGTTAAAAAATATCAATGAAATGTTATGCCTCAGAAGTTTCTGCATTGATACACACTGATGAATATAACTATGATGTGAGTTTTAAGACTGTAGAGGCATTGGATAGATATTGGGTAAAGTACAACGCTTTAAAAATACTAATGTGTGGACACCTTTTTTGGCTATACCAATCACTAAACCAGCAGTAAGAATTACCCTTTTTTAAAAATGAAGGTGTACACATGGCAGATATTTTATTTTGGTTGAAACAAAGATGTGAGGTTTTGGAACACCCTTCCCCCATTATTGACTCAGAACAGATTTGGATGGGAGGCTGAAGGGTAAAATGCAAGCTGTTTATGTCTAATAATGGTATCATACAACTACCATTGCTTTTACCTAGGAAGGACTAGGGAGTCTGTCTTCTATTCTGGCCAGCCAAAGTCATGTCACAAATGTGGATATAGACTACACCTCAGCAACGCATGTGACACTCCAAGATGCTCTTGTTTGGACACTGGTCATTTAGCTGCTTCCTGTGTGAACCTCTTTTGATGTAATCTGCATGAAGAGAAGGGCCACTGATATGTAAGGTGTCCCTGGGCCTCACATAATGTGGATGACAGCTCCACATATGAAACACTGATCACACAAGCACAGAAAAAGTGATGTGTAATGGCTTCTGAAAAGAAAATGCAAGAAATGCATAAAGAAAAAGAAAAGGAGGAGGAGGAAAAAGAAAAGCACAGGATAAAGAAGTTGACCTAAAAGAAGAAGCAAATGAAATAGAAGCACAAATGTCCAGTCAGGACATAAATGGGAAAGAGGTTAATGTGGTACAACAGATGGAATCATGTATGATGGATCTACAGTAACTACTGAAGTATGTGAAGTAAATAATTTGGAACAAACTAGTACAGAATGGGATATGGAAGCAGTGGATGGTACAGAAAATTCTACAGTAAATCTAGAAGCAAGTACTTTGGTGGGCCTGGGGTCCATGCCCTCCCCTCACCAGTTGCACAGCCAGCCTTTAAAACTGTCTCCTACAGAAAAAGACCTAGAGCAAAAACAGATAAAAAGACTGACTCTAAAGGGAAAAGAAAGAAAGATTACAAAGGAGAAACATAAATGGACAACAGTAAACCAATACAAAGTCTTACAAGCAGATCTGACTGGGGGAAATTCAGATGAGGATGATATGGACTCTGACTCTTCTTCCATAGCTTCTTCAAATAAAGATCATTCCTCAAGCCTGGAGGATTCAGGCCAAGTAGACAAGGTTAAAAAGAAATGGATGACAAGATCTCAACAATAACATTATAAGGATGTCTTCCATATTATTCACTATACTGTGTATGGCATCTCTCAGCACATTAACTTTAAATGTGAGCAGTATTAAAAACAGCAAAAGATGCCTGACAGTCCTTACAGAACTTTTACAGTACAAAGTAGACATTATTTGTTTACAGGACACAAGAATCAAACTCTATCAGAAGTGGTAAATGCAACTAAATTGTGGACTAAAGGGGTTACTTTTTGGTCACAAGGCCCTGAATTATGTGGTGGGTTAGGGATTCTGTTCCTGAACTCAAATCTAAAAGTGACACGATTGATTGACTTAGAACCAGGAAAAGTACTTATTTTAGATATTCAGTACAGTACTGTTAGACTATGAGTACTCAACATATATACTCCTTAGAGCAAAACTAAAAGAATCGAATTATTTAAAAAAGTTCAACCATATTTACATACAGCCAGGTTAGTTATTTGGGGGTGGAGACTTCAACTGTGATCTGCACCAATCAGATAGAGGGTTTCAAAAACAATTATACTGTGATACAAATACTTTAAATGATATTATCATGACATCTAATTTAAAAGATTCATACAGAACAGTACAGAAATAGGGAGGGTTTACATACATTAGGGGTCAACACTCCACCAGAATTGTTTTTTTTTTTCATCTCAAGCATCTTAGAGGTATCAACAGCTAAACTACATGACATAGCCTTTTCAGACCGTGGAGCCCTGGAAATAGAAATAAAATGGGAAAATGTACCACCTTGTGGTAAAAGGCAATGGAGATTTAATGCTAATCTGTTAATATAGAAATATATTACTAAACAATGGAAACAGTTATTGACTGCTCAGAAATCAGCCATATGTATGTATGACACATATACAGTAAAGAATGGAGGGAAGATTCTAAGAATAATTTCAGGTCTTTGTTCCACAAATTGGCAAGCAGACAAACATTAGACACATACCTCAATTATCAAAATTTATGAAAATAATTACATTTGTTAATATCTAGAACTGAAACTCTTAAAATAGATTACAGCAAACAAATAGTGAATGTTAAAAAGGAAATGTATAAATTATAATATGATAGGGCAAAAACTCTTCAACAGGAACTTATTTTTGGAATGGAAAGCAAAAAGCAGACTTATGACCCTTATAAAGATAGTCAGAAAAGACAGATAAGAAATTAATTTCATAACTAGAAGATGATAATGAGAGAATACAGAAAACAAAAGATGGGATACTAGGAGTAGTAAACCACTATGTACTAAATACTTTTGGTACACTCCCAGAAATTCATAATTTTGAAAATTACCTAACACAAACACAGGTACCTCATCTAACAGTACAACAACAAACAGATTTGGAAAAAACTATTTCAGAAGAAGTTAAAATGATGATATCATCTTTAAAAAATAATACAGCCCCTGGAAGTGATAGACTTACCCCAGAATTTTAGAAACAGTTTCCGATGGATTTACTCCCAGAACTTACTTGTTTATTTAATTAAATTCTGGACTCAAATAAAATACCTAAATCAATGGTAGCAGCTGATTTGATATTTTTGTATAAAAAGGGTAATAAGAACTTACTCATACACTGGAGGCCAATCAGTTTATTAAATACTGATTTTGAGATTATTGGTAAAATTCTAGCTAAAAGGTTAGCTACAATTTCAGAAAACCTTATCAGCAGTGCTTAGACTTGCTCTAGTCCAAAAAGAGGAACACATGATAATTTAATTGTTTTAAGAGAACTATTTCAACATTGTCAGGAAGGAAGGAAGGGAAGAAGGAGTTCTGCTGAGTCTTGATTAGCAGAAAGCCTCGATTCTATCTCACATGAGTATATGTTTTTAACATTAAAATCATTTGGAATTCCCAATCAGTTTATAGAATGGATTAAATGTTTACATCTCATGGAAACAATAACACCTAAAATTTATGGTTGGAAAGGGAATATCATACAAATAAATAGAGGTGTAAGGCAAGGATGCCCAATAAGCCCCCTATTGTATGTATATTGTTACATACAATCATGAACATGGAGCAAATAGAAGGGATAAAATTATCACTGTCAAGTACCGCAGTAATAGTCTTGGACCATGTGGATGATGTGGTGCTAGTGGTAAAAAATACCTCTAGTGAAGTAGAAATCACAAATCATCTAGATGCATACTCAAAGCCTTTGGGGTGCAAGATCAATATGGATAAAAGTTTAGGGATTCAGCTAGGAGAAGGGCCACTAGTATGGTCTACTTATGCAGGAATAACTTTGACACAAGGGCCTGTTTCAATTTTAGGAATTACGTTTGGAACCGGTGACTTGGCCCTCATGAATTGGGAAAAGAAGATGTTAGCTGCAGAAGGTCTGTCAACATCATGGATCCACAGACAGATTTCCAAAAGGAAGAGAATATTATTAATTAAAAATGTGTTAATACCATTCTTTTTATATGTAAGCTTTTTGTTCCCATCACCAGTACAAATAGAAACAAGATTGTTTAGTATTTTCTTTCAAGCACTTTGAGGGAGTTGATTGAACCCAATAAAAAGAAATACTACCTACAGGCCAATAAAAGAAGGAAGGATAGGTATAATTAACCCATTAGCCTTTTATTATAGTATGTTTTTCTACTACAATGTCACTGCATGGCACAATCAGGCTAGTAAACAATGGCAGGGAATAATAGAAGAATGGGTTAACATATATAAAGCTTCTTGTGTCCAAGGAAAGAGTAGACTACTGTTTACAACTATTGTGATACCAGTACATGTAAAAAATATGTTCCAGAAATTAATAAGCTGGAAGGTGCCTTATCATATTTCATTGACTAGCACCAGACAAGGTATTTATGATTTAATTCACCAGTCACAATGCCAAGAGGTGGTATTTCTCCCTAATTGTCCAACAAATCACAACGGTATAGCAATATCTCAATTAACAAATGATTGAATACCTGCATTTTCTTGGGATTTACTCTGGTTAACTAGCCATGGTAAACTAAATGTAAAAAATAATAACAAACACAAGCCAGTAACTGAAAGACATTATCCTAGACCTGAATGCCAACAAATTCTGGAAACTCAAGAGCATCTTTTTCTTGAGAGTGACTATGTAAAAACAGTTGTGGGATGAAGTAGCACAAGGCTGGAATCTACCTTGGTTTCGATCTTTAACATACTGTATATAGAACTGATTTTTAAAATTTTTCATCAAAAATGGTCTATATTTCATATTCAGACTCTACAAGTGACAATTGCAATTTTAAAATACTATATATGGCAAGCAAGATGCAAATGGGTGTTACAGCAGCAGTATATGACTAAAGAAATGTTTTTGAAGAATGTGAATATCTTTATACAATAAGTATATGATGCAGATGCAAGAAAACAGCCAGGACACAAAGTACATCAATTATGGAAAGCATGTGATGGTATTTTACAGTAAAAAAAAAAGTAGTAATGTATAGGTCAGGTGTTGGGAACATACAATTTTGGATTGGGTGTGTATTGCACTGTAAATATTGTATAGTTACTTGATTAGGATCATTTTGTTTTGAATTTTACTACCCTTTTTCCCCCCAATAAAATTTTCCTACTCTTCTCATGGGGGAACCTCTGGTCATCTTGCCAGTAGTGCTGTGCGGAATGTGAAATTCTGTAGACAGAATTAGCGCAGAATGACCATTCCTCCAGAGAAGTTTCCACTGAAATTTTACTAGTTCTTCTGCGGAATTCCGCCTGCTGTGATCTGTGGAATATTATTCCATGTAACAGCATTTTTTCCATGGAAAATCATTCTGCAGCTATTTCTGCAGAAAATATTGAGATTCATGGAATAACACTCTGTAGAACAGCATTTATTCCACAGAAAATCATTCCACAGGCATTTCTGCAGAAAATATACTGCAAAGCCTTGCTTTAAGTGTTAATTTGTTTAAATTAATCCTGCTTTACCTACACACTAGCAGATTACTTATCATTGGGAGTGATTTCAATTGTGGGCTATCCAAATCTGATAAAGTAGGTAGCACTGAGAAGTTATACAGTGACACTAACTTCCTAAATAAACAAAAGTACTGCTGGGCTCAAAAACAGTTACTGGTCAGTCAGTCTAGAAGGTGGGAGAACATATCATTGAGGGCAATTAGCTACCCATATTCACTACTTATTTTTTACTCCTGAATGTATTGCTAATAAGGCACATATTATCACATTTGAATCTTCTTACCACATGGCACTTTCTTGCAATTGCATGATTGGTGCACTGCCTCCTGGTAAATTGGACTCCTGGAAGCTGAATTGTAGTCTTCTAGAAGATCCAGTGGTCCAGTGAGGCTGGTACAAACTTTACTAAGCACATCAATCTGTACAGTGTGCTTATGAGAGCATCAAAGGCTGATGGGAAGACATAAAAGTGGACTTCAGTGCTACTGTAAATTTATGGGAAGAACCAATGCCAAAAATAACTCTTTTAGATATTTACAGTACAATCCTGAACACAGCTACACAAATCAATTCCTATTTCAGCTGAGCAGAATATTGATATCAGCAGTTAGATTTCACAAGTCAAACACTAGATATGTCAGTACCAATATGATAGAACCCAGTCTCTCAAACCCAGAATTCACTTTGGTACTTTGGGTCACAGCTAGAGATGGGTGAAATGGCCCCAATTCACTCCGCAAAGTGATTCTTGGAGTGAAGGCGAATTAAATGAGTGCTCCATAACCACGAAGCGGAGTACTTTGCATTATAATGGGTAATGTGACGTCCACTGAAAACAATGACTTCATGTTACTCCACCTTCCCAAAGCACTACTCCACCAATTCTTAAAGTGAAGTACATTGAAAACAATGTACTGCGCCTCACTTTGTCTTCTTTTTAAGCTCCAAAGGTGAATTATGCAGTAATTCATGGGATTTCAGGTCACATGGGCTCTAGACTGTTCTGCATAGCCTCACTTTGGGGTAGTGTGTGTAGGAAGCTGTAGGAGGCAATCTGGTCTGAGAGCTCTCTGTGATTCAAACCTTCAAAAAGCTGTTAAAAAAGCCTTTTTGAGTCATTATTTTTGTTGACATTTTAGTTCATCGAGTATAGGAAACCCTCCTGTGCTCATATCATCGAGCATTTATTGTTTGTGTATGGATTTTGAATGTTAATGTACAACATTCAGTCTGTGTACTGAGAGACAGTAGAAGTGTGCTTTGGGGAGGTGCATATCTGTGGTGTAGGTAGATTAACTTCGAGAAAAAGACAGTGCTTTCTGTTTTGGTGATATTTTTCTTGTATAACTGTGTAAATGCACACACAGTAATATTTTCAATAATTCTTGCCCTTTTTTGCTGATTGTTGTGGTGCAGCAGTGCATAATTTTAGTTTGTTTAAAATACGTGGTTATATTACTGACGTTTTCAATTTGCTACGCATTACTTAGTGAGTATGTGTGTGATCCGTGTCATCAAATCAGACACCTTTTATTGTGCCACATAATAATTTCAGCAATGTGAACCTGCTATCCACTGCAGCTGTGTGATTTTTGTACTTCTTTGTGGCATCTTTACTGGTACTAGTACTAGTGACTGTTACTGCAGCAGTGCAGTACACTGCCCCCCTCCCACCATGGCCCGCCCCAACCGGCAAAGGTATTTTTTTCCAGATTTGAATTTCTGATGGTGAGCATTGGTTAGGTGTTGTGTCTTTGCGTCTGCATCTCTTCAGTGCGCAGCACAATCTTAATCTGTCTGTGCATTTGAATCTCTTTAGGACCCAATCTCCATCTGTAACTTAAGTCACAGTTGTTTCTTTGGCTTCCCTTCCGAGTACCAGACAGGTGTGGTGCTTAATTCTGCATGAGCATTGTACTCATTAATATGCGTTTTTAAGTCAGGACCATCATCACGAGTCACTCATGATACAAATCACGTTCTTCATCATCACGGTCACAAATGCAATCACAAATCACGATTCATGATCACGTCATGAATCACAACACTAATTTTTTGACTAGTTATTTGGATGTATTGTAAGCATGTTTTGTAGTATCTCTCCAGGCTTCACCATCCCGCCATTGTACTTATTAATGGCATTTTTATGTCGGGGAGTTTGTGCTACAGCTCATCAGGGAAGAACAACCATAGGTATTTGCATTCCCAATGCAGTTTCATATTGGTTATCTCACACCATTGACACTGAATCATATTCTTCATCATCACAGTCACAAATGCAGTCACAAATCAAGATTCACGATCACGTCACGAATCACATTAACTTTTTTACTAGTTACTTGGATGTATTGTAAGCATGTTTTGTAGTATCTCTCCAGGCTTCACTACTCCACCATTGTACTCATTAATAAGCATTTTTAAGCTGGGGAGTTTGTGCTACAGCTTATTGGGGAAGTACAGCCATAGGCATTCACATTCCTTCCTGTACAGCATGTGAGTTATAGTACTATAAGTAGTGTTGGGTGAAGTGGCCCCAATTTGCTCCGTGAAGTGATTCACTGAATAACGTGGAATCCACGGAGAACTTCACAATGTGAAGCAGAGTACTTCGCTTCATAATGAGGAACGCGGACTCCATTGAAACCAATGACTTTGCGTTATTCCACCTTCCCAAAACCACTTCTCCATCAATTTTAAGGCAAAGTTCATTGAAATCAATGTAATTCACCTCACTTCACCCTGTAATTGAGTTCCAAATGAAATCCTGCAGTTATTCATGGGATTGCAGGTTACATGGGCTCTAGATTGTTCTGCACAGCCTCAGTTCTGGCCTGGGTAGTGTGTGTGCAGTGGTAGCCGGAGACAGTTTGCTCTCAGTGCTGTGCAATTCAAAACCTGTAAAAGCTGTTTAAAATACCTTTTTGAGTAATATTTTTTGCTCACAATTTAGTACATTGATTGTAGAAAACCCTTCTGTGCTCATATCATCAAATGTTCATTGTTGTGTGTGGATTTTGAATGTTAATTTAGGAAGTCAGTCTGTGTACTGTGAAGTGTGCTTTGGGGTGGGGCATATTTGTGGTGTAGGTAGATTAACTGGAAGAAAAGGCAGTTTTTCTGTTTTGGTTACATTTTTATTGTATAACTGTGCTAATGTACACACAGTAATATTTTCAGTAATTCTTGACATTTTTTGTTGATTGTTGTGGTGCAGCAGTGTACAATTTGTCTGTTTAAAATATTTGGTTATATTACTAAAGGTTTTCAATCTGCTATGCATTACTTGAGTATGCGTGTGAGTATGTATGCAATGCGTTCCATTAAATCAGACACTTTTTATTGTGTTACAGAGTATTTGCAGCAGTGTGAACTTGCTATCCACTGTACCTGCATGAATTTTTTATACTGCTTTGTGGTATCTTTACTGGTAGTAAATTGTTACTGCTGTGCATTAATCCCCCAACTGGCAAAATGCATTCCTTTCCAGATTTGGATTTGTGACTTATGAGCACTGGTTAGGTGTTGTTTTGCCTTCTTGTATGCATCCCTTGAGTGTACTGTGCAATGTTAATCTTTGTGTGCTTTTGCATGGCACCATTAATTGTGGGAGACTTTGCATTTCTTGTTACACTCTCATTCCACTTCATCAGCAGTGGGGAGTTTTCTGGACACAAGACAGTAGCACTTTGGGGATGCACATTCATTCTGGTGACTGTGTGGGTGTGATGCTGCCTATATTGTTTTCACTCCACCTTACTTTGCATTTGAGGTGGAATGACAACGCGAAGTAATAGTAACAAGGCAAAGTGAGCCTTTCCCATGGGGTACTCCGTGTAGCGAAGTGCCAATACGAAGTGGCCACTTTGCGTTCACTTCACTGGAGGATTTTAAATTTGCTGCATCTCTAGTCACAGAGAGCACTTGGAAATCTTCAACAGCTGACAGAAGAGAGAAAGAAATAAATGCCTTATCTGGTATTTGCACCCAGATCACTCAGAATACCATTCGGGTTGCACTTGTCCTGAGGCACATTACTCTGTCTTATGCACAATGTGGTGCTGCGTAATTATCTGTGCAGTACCACATTGTGTATTAGAGAAAGACTAAGGAGCCTCGGGATGTCCCAGTTTCCAGTTGCCTTGGTGGCACAGTTGATAGTGCTACTGGAACAATATTCTGGGTGGCATGGCTTCAAGTTCCAGCTAAGGCACTTGTTTCTTTCTTCCTTCCCTCAGCTCTTGAAGATGTCCAAGTGCTGTCCGTGACCCGAAGTGCCAAACATAATTTTGTTTTTGAGGAACCGGACTCTATTGTATTGGTACTAATTCATCTAATGATTGACCTGTGCAATTTGACTGCTTCTATCATTATTCTGCTCAGCTGATATAGAGATTAATTTGTGCAGTTGTGTTCTGGATTGTAAAAATCTAAAATAGTCATCTTTGGCCTTGGTTCATCCCAGAGATTTACAGTAGCCCTGAAGTTCACTTTTGAGTCTTCCCACCAGTCTTTGTTTGGGTTCCATACATGTGTGCACCACACCCTTGTGATTGAAAATGTAGTTATCTGTGCAGTGCCAGGATGTGCACTAGAGAAAAAGTAAAGTGTCTCAGTATGTCCCAATTTCCAAGTGCCTTGGTAGTACAGCTGGTGGCCCAACCAAAACAGTATTCTGAGTTGCCTGGGTTAAAATTCTCAGCTAAGGCACTTAGCTATTTCTCTCTTCTGTTTGCTTGGGTTCCATAAATGTGCACTTTGCAACTTTGTGATTGAAAATGTAATTATCTGTATAGTACCAGGCTGTACATTAGATAAAGAGTTAGGTGCCTTGGGAGTCCCATTTTCCAGTTGCCTTGGTGACGCAGCTGATAGTGCAACCAGAATGGTATTCCATGTGGCTTCGGTACAAGTTCCAGCTCAGAAACTTAGTATGTCTCTTTTCTGTTTGTTTGAGTTCCATAAATGTGCACACTGTACCCTTGTGATTGGAAATCTTCCAGAGCTGTCAGGACAGAGTCTCAAAGGAAGTTATCTCTGTCCTGAGCCCAGTGCCTGGTAACCCTCCCAGCACTGACCAGTCTGAAATTTTTGATATTGTGCAGAAAGTGGCAGTGACTGACATATGACCAGACTGATCTGTTCATGTATTTTGTTAGTGTAGAAATTTTCCATTTTATAAATTCTGTTATTTGAAAGTGGATAAAAAAAATCATGGCTTCCAATTCACATACCCAGGCAGGTCTTGTGGGAAATACTGGTTAACTGCTCAATGTAATTTTACCAAAAGATCATTTAAGATGCACATCCTGGCAGATGTGAGGGTGCAGTTGAAAACACCTCAGACATCCTGCAAAACAAGACCTGCAAATCAAGATAATACAGCTGTACTGAGGATGTCTAGCTGTGATGTAGTCCAGCTGGCTTGGATGATGTCACACACACAGACACACACACTCACCCATGAGGGGTGGATGGCAGTGGGGAACTGTCACTCAAAGGGGTGAGACTACTCTTCACAATAAAAGGGAATAAACTGGGGTGCTGAAGTCAGCACTTTCTCTTTCTCTAGGACACTCAACATCTGGAAGAAAGGAGAACCCTGCAGCTATGTAGTGTAAGAAGTACAGTTTAGGGGAAAGTATCTTCTTTAGCTAGCAGCAGGCAAATATATTTTAGGAATGAGTGGAGCTCAGCTTTTTCTGTATGTCAATTGTCTATTTAACTTCATTTATTTCCATTCCTAGTAAACTTGTTAACCTTTTGTCTGAGTATAAATATATAGGGGATACATGATGCCTAGGAGTGTGATATGGAAAATATTCTCACTCCAGCAGAGTGAGCTCTAGATACTCACAAGTGCCGAAGGCACGAGTGAGAGTATCCAGAGCTCACGATGCAGGAGAGTGAATATTTTCTGTAGCACATGATCTGCCATACGTCTGGGTCACTGACTTTTCTTTATTAAAATAAAGTATGTTGCAGCATGAGAAAAACATTGCAACATACTTAAAAGGCTTAACTGGAGGGTAAGCCTTTCAAGGGGCAGGAGTTCCTGTTGCTGACTACTTCCCTTTAAATATATGCACACACACACACACATACAGACATACATGCTCCTTATTGCCCTGTTATTATAATCCAGTGCCTCAGTAATGTTTACTTTCTGTTGTGGAGTGGTTGTGGAAAAGTAGGTGTGAGCAGTGCAAGTATGATGTGTTAAACTGCATGTGTTCAGTCAGTGTTGTTTCCTATGTGTGTGTGATGTCAGACATTGTCCAGCTTCTTGCAAACATATATATGCTGACTTGTTGCAGTCTATGGTATAAAAAATAGAGATAAGAATATATAATGTATATTTTATTGTCACCGTCATCATCAGTGGACTAAGTGATATGATATTTTTTCAGAGGTGTCTGGCCAGAGTGTGCCTTAGTCACATACTGCACACATGACTTTTAGGAGAGCATGTGTTTTTTGTGCTATGATCTCCTCAAAGTCATATGTGCACTGTGAGTGACTGAGGTGCACAGTGACCCGATACCTCTGAAAAAATATCATATCACTTACTCCGCTGGTGCTGATGGTACAAATAAAATATAAGTCATAAATTCTTTCTTATCTTTATTCTTTACATACTACAACAAGTCATACCATATAAATGTTTGGACGAAGCTGGACAACATCTCCACACACAAGAAAGAACACTGATGGCACAGATGCAGTTTAGCACAACATACTTGCACTGCTCAGACCTCCTTTTTGTGAAACACTTCATGAGTCCTGACACAAAGTAAACATTATTGAAGCTCCAGAAATATTTATTTTTTGAAATAGACATTAAAGCAGCAGTGCAACAATGTGGTGAACATTTTGACCTATACTTTTTTATGCTATTTTACATTGTCACTTTACTTATTTCCTGACTTGTATGATACCATACCATACTTTCCAGTATTTGAGTCTGCTTTAGTACTTTTTTCATGTCTGAAATAATAAAAAGAGCACTCCTTTTAATATGGTGCAGACCAGGTCTTCATCAGTATTTTCTGCTGTTTTTCTCCATCAGTTGTTTATATATTACTTCTGTTGTAAAATTAACAATTATGCAGCAGGCAGTGTTTTATGACCTCACAGAACAATATTTGTTCAAAAACAGCTGCAAATAGTGATGAAAACCTGGTCAGAGCCATATTAAAGTGTGTGCTCCTTTTATTTTTTTAGACATGAGAAAAAGTAGTAAAGCAGACATAAATTGTGAAAAGAAGTGTATCGTACAAGTCAAGATGTAACTAGTGGCTGTCAATCTAAAATAGCATAAAAAAGTATAGATCAAAATTTTCACCACATTGGCACACTGCTGCTTTAATTTATAATTTAATTATGACATTATGTGCTCACAATCACAGCACACAAAATGCAACTGTCTTGTGTCCAGAAAATTTCCAAGTGCTGCCGAAGTGAAATGGGAGTGGTACACCACATGCAAAGTCCCCCAGAATTTATTGTGCAGTCACTCAGGCACACAGTGGTCACACAGAGTCACCAGAATTTTTCTGCATCCCTAAAATGCAACTGTCTTGTGTCCAGAGAATTAACATACTTTGTTGATGATGTCATGAACATTATGCACAGTGTCTTGCCAAACCTTGTGAAGAAAGGATAACATGACATGATTCCATTCAATGTTCCCTCAGAAATGATTACTGTGATGGAGAACTGTTGCTGGTCCAAAGTGTGCTGCAATTCCTGCAAATGTATGCTATACGATCACCTCAACCAGATGGAAGGGTGCCCTTTGTGTGTACACTAATAGCCTTGGTGAGTTGATATGTGTATATATATATATATATATATATATATATTTATAAAATGGTGTGTTAAAATGACAGAAATCCCACTAACATGATTGGACACACTAAATCACATGACCGTGCATTATTTCCCAACTACCGCACACCTCCCAGCGCGACCGCACGCCTGAACTACTTCCCACCGAGACCAAAACCTCATCACAAAGCCACAGCAGTATCACTCCACAAGTGTAAACAATAGCATCACTCACAGAGAGACTACTCAAAGAAAAGCAGCACATCACTGCCTCACTCTGACAGAAATACAAATATCTGACAGAAAAATTTAAAAAAATGGCAGAATTACCACATACCTCAAAGGAGCTGACATCAATCCTCACCAAAGATGACTGGTACAATGATGATCTCTTCAAAGAACATGAACAGGACTTACCTGAGCAGCCACTTCAGAATCCAGCACAGCAAACAGTGAGTAGACATGCCAGCCTTCACCCTGAAGAAATAGATAACATAGAAGAAAACAAAGCTGAAAAAAATACTAAAAAGCAAACTGTCTGGGCAACAAAAGTATTTACAGACTGGGTAACAGAAAAGCAAATAGACCTCGATTTAAAAACAGTAACACCAGATAAATTAAACACAACCTTGAGAGAATTTTATGCCACAGTTAGAAACTCCTCAGGTGAACAGTATGGCGTGTCAAGTTTTATTGGTTTAAGAGCAGGACTCAACAGGCATTTAAATTCACTGGCTCTATCACGACAAATGAATCTTGTCACAGACACAGATTTTCAATCTGCAAACAATGTTTTGTCTCCATCATAAAAAATACAGAAAGAAGGCAGAGACTGCACTCAACACCACGAATGCCTCACAGAATCAGACTTCAAAAGTTAAAGCACTCTCCAGCACTATCACCAAACACAGCTGCAGGACTAGTCAGAAAGGTCTGGTTCGACCTACAAATATTCATGGCTCGTAGGGAAGGAAGGACAAAGAGAACTAAAAGAGACTCTTTCCATATAAAAACTGATGAAAATGGGTTACAGTACATAACCTAAAATACAACCAGACAGCAAAAATCATAAAGATGCCAGAGAGTTAAACCAAACCACTTTAAGAGGCTTTGTTTTTGCACAGCCGAATGATCCTCTCTGCCCTGTACTTTCTTTCAAAAAGCACCTCACTAAATGCCCACCTGAAACCACAGCTTTTTTCCTACACCCCAAAAGAGCCTCACAGGACATATTAGACAAACAGAAAATCTGGTACAGTAAAGAGCCCATGGGAATTAATTACTTATCTTCCCTCATGCCTCACTTGTCTATTGAAGCAGGACTCTCTCAAAGATATACAAATCACTGCCTAAGATCAACTGTTATTCAGCTGCTCTCCTCAGCAGGTCTGGAATCACGTCAGATCATGGCTGTAACAGGCCACAAATCAGAAATTAGCTTAAAATCTTACTGGGCACCCACATTACATGATAGGAAAAACTGGTCAAACATATTGGCTGGCACAAGCTCATCAGACTGCCAACCATCACCACAAAACACAACTTTGCCCCAAACCGCCGAGATTCCCACCGTTACAGCAGCCGAACCACCGCAGAGAGCTCTGTACACTACCGCGCAGCAGCATCAACAGCAACCCGCCTTCCCAGAGATACCTGAAGTAAAAACAGGGCTTTCAGCAACCACATCAACCAGCTCCCTCACACCAACAGAGGACAAAGAAGCTCACCCCATCCACAGTGAAACAGACCACGAAGAAGAAGAAAATTTCTTCACAGAGTACGAAGCGGATTTCCCTGCTGAAAACTCACCCAGAAGCTCCATACAAATAACAGTGCAGCCCCAAACCGCAGCCGTCCTCCAACGATCCCCCACAGACCCACAAAAACCGCTGCAGAAGACATCCCAGAAAGAACAGAAACCACCACGAAAACACAAAATGAAGAGCCTCAAGCACTCCTCTCAACGCTTACCTGCAGGACCGCATCCACTTGCACCATATATGCAAAACGTCCACGGTGCATGGTAACCTACAATTCAACATATACTACAAATAAAAGAAAAGCGAAGAACCACTTCAACCTACTACTGTTAAAGTCCCGTAAAAGTTCAGCAGTTGTTAGCCTTGTATAGCATAAGCACTTCCTGCCAGTACAATTCACTGTTCAACAGACGTTTTCTTCCCAAAATGAACCAGTCTTAAAGTGACAGTACTCATTAATCTTCAACTGTTTAAACAGCATATTCTAAATGTTCAACTGTTCTATTCACTTACAGTTTCATCCAGTTAAATGTTTATTCATTAAAATACTTCAAATTAAACAGCCTATTCTGAACTATTTTTCCTCCACAGAAAACTATTTTGTCATAACAGGGGCCATTTTATAAGATAGATATACCACTCATGGGTGTGCGGTGGCAGCTCTGATATCACTGCGCCTTGGGTGGTTGAACATACTCGACCTTGACCTCGTGCATCTGCACGCACACCAAGGCGTGCGTATATCAGGCCGAACCGCTTTCCCAAGAGTGGTATATCTATTACATATATATATATATATATATATATATATATATATATTTATATGAGTGTGTATTTGATACTGAGAGACAAAGTGTGACATTCATGTCCCAAATTTTTTTTACTAAAATCCTATAACTATATCATTGTTACATTGGGTACATATGGAGATAATGTAATACCAAATATAAAAAGAGTTCATCAGCTGGAAGTACAAGAAAATTAGTCTTTAAGTTAGCACATGGATCAGGTAATGTACGTAACACGGTGTCCTTTCTGTTGAATTTTCAGTAAAAATTTCTGTAAGTTTTTTTCCAAATTAGTACGCTTATTGAAGCTATGTAGGTACCATAGTATGCTACATTTCATTATTTTATTCTAAGCATTACCTGATTGTAATTATGCCACAATTTATCTTTGGGCACCACTGCTGTGAAAACAGGACATGTATAAGTTTTGCTGCTTATTGTATCCATTTGTTTTTTCCATCCCCTTTTTTTAATCTGCTATGTGAACCTTGGTGGATAAGCTAGACACCACTGAGTTTCCTAATAATTCAGTGCAATTTATTCAAAAACATTTTTTTCATGAGAAGTCATGTACGTAACAGTGACACCACAACAAGTCATGTATGTAACAGTGACACCACATAAATGTATCTGGTTAACAGGGACCCAACAAAAGCAACAATGTAAGTGTAACTATCCAACAAAGTCCTACTATAAGAAATACTTATGTTAATGTACATAAATCAACTATAGTCATCTTTAAACATTTACTTTTGAATGTATTTTCACTGGGCGTGTCAAGGTTTACCTGCTGATTGCATCTGTTTGTTTTTACAGTTCTTTTTTTCTTAATCAGCTGTATGAACCTTGGTGTATAAGTTAGACACCACTGAGTTTCCTAATCATTCAGTGCAATTTATTCAAAAACAGTTTTTTCATAAGAAGTCATGTACGTAACAGTGACACCAAAAGTCATGTATGTAACAGTGACACCACATAAAGTCATGTGGTTAACAGGGGCCCAACAAAAGCAACAATATAAGTGTAACTATCTGATACAGTCCTGCAACAAGAAACACTTGTGTTAATGTACATAATGCAACCATAGTTATGTTTAAACATTTACTTTTGAATGCATTTTCTCCAGAGGTGTCAAAGTTTACCTGCTGACCATATCTGTTTGTTTTACAGCTCTTTTCTTCTTACTCAGCAATTTAAACCTTGGCTGAAAAGTTAGACACCACTTATTGTCCTAATTATTTAGTGTAATTTATTTAAAAGCTGTTTTTTTCATAAAAAGTCATGTACATAACAGTGACACCATAACAAGTCATGTACGTAACAGTGAGAGGAATGGAGACACCAAGGAAAACACTCACCGAGATGAGAAGTAGAAAGGACATTTCTTGGGCAGGTGTGGGGTTTTTAAGACCTTCAAAGGTTCAGCAACAATACAAACAAGTGCTTTTAGTTCTGCAAATGGACTGCTGGTGTTGTGGAGAATTTTTGGACCCATAGTCTTGTACATAACAGGGGGAAGCCAAGGGAGGAGGATCCAAATATTTAATTAAAACATTATGAACACCGCAAAGTAAAGAAAAAAAATTTGGAAATGATGTTAAGGAGAGTGACAGGCACTGCAATTGGGGGTATTAGAAAAAATGCTATTTGAAAACCAGGGCTGTACAAGTCCTGAAAGTACTGTAGGGGGACACCACTGGTTTGTACATTACCAGGGAAAGAAGGCATATAAAACTACATAAATTATAAATTTAGAAATAAGAAAGTTTTAAGAAGCACAAGAGCTAACTATCATATACTAGCATACAACTTTTTTCTTTAAAATGTAAATGTTGAGACTGAAATGAGGCACTCTATGAGTGACATGGAACAATGTCACAAAATGGCATCTTTCTTAAGGGGGAAATGTGGCACTCCAGATGAGTCCACAGCAAAACAGCAACACAACAGAGGCTGATGTTATTTACAGTATGTCCTTATTGAGTACAATACTAGGGAGTATTAGAATGGAAACATTTTATTAGTTATTTAAGAAGTTACAGGCCATTATTATAGAGGTGATGCAAGTCTTTCCAGTACTGTACACAGACATATATATATATATATATGTTAGAGGCAACAAACTCTGTTTAATGCATCAGTTAGGGTTGTTCCACAGTGGCAAAAGTGAGGAAATTCACTGTTAGGGTTGAAGGCCCCCCTTGGACCCCCTGCCTACACCCCCAACCAACATTGGGATGTGCATTGGGGTTGCCGGCTCTAACTCTCACCCTGTCAGATGTGTGAAGAAGCAGAGCTATAGGAGAATGGGGTGAGAGATAGGACTGACAACCCCAATGTGCACCCCAATGCTGGTTGGGGGTGTGGGCCGGGTGGTCCAAGGGGGGCTTTCAACCCTAACAGTGAATTTCCTTGCTTTTGTCACTGTGTAACAACCCTAACTGATGAATTAAAGAGAGTTTTTTTGCCTCTAATTTCTCTTCTTCTTGAAAATGATGCCAAGAAATAGCGAAAGGGCCCCGCGCTCCCACCACGTGATGTCTTCACACATACTAACACAGTGCCAGAAAATGCAAATGTTAATGCGCATGGTAACACAAACTGAAACACAAAGATAAACAGTACTGAAAAATACTGAATGTAATACAGAAACAGGAGCACGGGGCCCTTTGGGCCCCTCACTCCTGCCACGTGATGTCTTCACACATACTAACACAGTGCCAGCAAATGCAAAGGTTAATGCGCATGGTAGCACAAAGCGAAACACAAAGATAAACAGTACTGAAAAGTACTGAATGTAATACAATTCAGGCCCCTCGATCCCGCCACATGATGTCTTCACACATAATAACATGGTGCCAGCAAATGCAAATGTTAATGCGCATGGTAGCACAAAGCAAAATGCAAAGATAAACAGTACTATGGACACAAATGGTTACAATTACAGAAACACAAGTGCAAATGAAAACACACATGGTAATGCACAAGGTGGCGTAGATACGAAAAGTAACTGAAAAAGGTACAGAACCACAGCAGAAGCGCTAGGGTAACAGTTATAGAAACACACACAATAGTTTTCCCCAAAATCTGTATATAGAAAGACAGTGAGCATAAAGAATGTATGCATAATAATAGCTCTTGGAACAGAAAATGAGGACTTGGAATACTAAATTACTTATATCTCAGGAACCGTATGACATAGAAAAAAATGTAAAAGTCATATTAATTATCACTTTCTTGGTTAGTTTTGTACTTAGCCCCCATCAGGGACATATATATCTATATCTATATATATATATTATATATATATATATTATAGTGGCAGTGGTAGTGCCACTATAGTTAGAGTTGAGAGCCATTTCTATGTTAAACCCCAAAACTTTGCACCTTAATAACTTTGCAACCGTTTCACAGATTTGGCTGAAATTTGGAATACACAATTAAGAACCATAGGCCTTGGGATCTGCTAAGTTGTACTGGTTGGATATACAGCTGCGGAGTTATTAAGCATGATCTATGCGCTTGCGTTTTACGCTTTCTGGAATTCTACGGTCGCGCACCACAGGTAGCATGACGGTTTGAGCGGATCGCCCAAATCTTCAGGGAATGTGCACAGGGTCCCTGATGTGCCTTTCAAAGATTTCATGAAAAATATTAAGCAGTTCAAAGTTATTCAGAAAACAGGTTCCCATTATAAGTCAATGGGAAAAGTTAACAAAAAGTTCAACACTTTCGCAAATGCATTTTTACTTTCTCAAATGGGCCTGTTACTTTCGCAAATCGGCCATTTTGTTTTCAGTTGGTGATCAGAAAAATGGTTGGCATTTAAATTTGGGACCCTCTAGCAACCTAATTCTTTTGTATTCACCTAGTTGGACCCTGAGGATGCTTGCCATGTCTTTATTTTGTGGTAAAAGAAACCAGAAATATGTTTTTCAAATTTCTGGAAAAAGTACTTTCACAAATTACTTTCGTGCTCATGAAAGTGTCGAACTTTTTTGCAAAAGCTTTCGCAAATTGCGACAGTAGTTTTCCATCTGTGGGAAAGTAACAGCGATTCTTTGGCACTGCGCTGCAAAAGAACCGTTGGGAGTTGTGGGCTGAAATTTGGAGGGAACAGAGCCAACATCTCACAGATGTGCCTTTCAGTGTTGTATTGAAAAAATATTACATGGCGGCAAAGTTACGGCACTCCAAAGTTGATGGTTTGTCCCATAGGATAACATTACCGTGCCCGACGCATTACAGAAATCCTTTGGATCCCTGCTGCAAAATAACAGTTTGGTCTTTTTTCCTAAAATTTGGAAGGAAGACAGCCAACAGCCCATGGATGTGCCTTTCAGTGGTTTGGTGAAAAAACATTACAGGGAGGGAAAGTTATGGCACTCCGAACTTTTCTTTTTTTCCTATAGGATAACATTACGGCGTTCGCCACGCCTTTCAGGGCCCGTATCTCGGAAATGGTGTGAGATACGGACTTTTCGTCAGAAAAATTCTTAGCCCCCTAAGAGGGGTTAAGTACCAAATTAGCCAGGACAGTTGTAAATAATATGACTTTTAAATTTTTTTTCTACGTCGTACCGTTCCTGAGATATAACGTATTTAGTATTCCAAGTTCTCATTTTCTGCGCCGATACTCATTATTATGCATACATTATTTGTACTCACTGTCTTTCTCTATGCAGGTTTTGGGGAAAACTAGCCTGTGGGCTTACATTACTGTTACTGTTGCCCTTTCCGCTTGCGGTTCCGTACCGGTTTCACTTACCGTTGATGTCTGCGCCACCATGTGTGTTATCCTTTGTGTTTTCACTTGCACTTGCGTTTCTGTTATTTTTTGCCATTTCTGTCTACAGTACTGTTTATCTTTCTGTTTCACTTTACATCACCATGCCCATTGACATTTCTGTTTGCAGGCACCATGTTACTATGTGACAACACATCATGTGGCAGACCGTTCCCGTCTACGCCACCATGTGCGTTACCCTTTCTGTTCTCATTCGTGCTTGTGTTACCATGTGTGCCACTGTTAGCATTTCTGTTTGCGTTGCTGTCCCTGTTAGTATGCCACAAGACATCATGTGGCGGGGCATGAGGGCCCAAAGGGCCCCAGCGCTCCATGCTGTCCCATTCACTATTTCTTTATCATTCCCAAAAGAAGGATAGAGGCAAAACTCAGTTTAATGCATTAGTTAGGGTAGTTCCACAGCGACAAAAGTGAGGAAATTGCTGTTGGGGTTGAAAACCCCTTGGAGCCCATGCCCACCACGGCATTGGGGTGTGCATTGGGATCATGGGTCCCTACTCTCACTCCATTCTCCTATACTTCTGCTGCTTACACATGTCATGGGGTGAGAGTTGGGCTAGCAGTCCCAATGCACTAATGCGGTGAAAATGGCCGAAAAGGCTGAGGGTTTTCAACTAACAGCAGGTCCTCACTTTTAACTAACAATGCATTAAACAAATTTTGCCTCTATATATATATATATATATGTCTTTCTAGGTGGGGTTGATATACATATACATGTACTCATTGTATTGTTTTGTATCACAGGTCACATACTGTTGGTGTGAATATTGCAGTGCTTGATGAGAAATTTTGCTGTTGAAATTGGAAACGGAATACTCTCAAGCCAATGAAAGTAAGTACTTTTTTTTGGGGGGGAGAGCATACTTGCAAGTAGGTCTCATTAATGGTTTATTATTTGGTTACTTCTTCACAGATTTCATCTGCATCCTTCTCCAGTCTGGTAATGAATGGTCATGGTCATCGATTGAAATGACTTCTACTTGTTGCATGTCTGCCCCAGCCCAAGGGGTGGGCATGATGTTGAAGAAGTTCTTTGGATAAGGCAACTATGACACAACAAAGAATTTAGAAGTTTTCTAAAAAAAGAAATGAAGGACCTATTACAACTTGATTGCAGCTGTAAGGCATTATGAATAAGCAGTGGCTGTTCCACCACAGGTATCTGGATTAACACAGATAGCAAGCTGCCTCACTGCAATCATCAGATCACAATTTAATTTAGTACCAGGCTGTGTAACAAATATACTGTGTCACTGTCCTTGCGTCTCAACTCAAGTTACATTTTAAAACCACATCTTGTAAAGTAACACGACCTGGGTCCAACTTTTTCAACACTGTTATGGCTGCACAGCTGCAAATTTGGAGTACAGTGCATGATATCTGTTGCAGAAATATTTTTGGTGACATACATGTCACCTAGTTTATGATTCATCAGTCAGATTTGTTGCACTCGTATGAAACAAAAAGGAACAGATGAAATAAAATTGATATACTTACTGTACCAGTGTGGATTGGAAATGGATATCCCATAGCATCCTGTAGACAGTACTGCTGCTGCCATTGATACAGACCTTCAGTGAAGGACAGTCATTTGCTGTTAACCTGTAAAAAAACAAATATAGTTGACCGTATGTGTTTGACCATTGCAGCTCAGAAAAGCAACAGAAAACCAAACACACAGCTAAAGGAAGTTGAACAGCATGAAAAACATTAATACACATAATCACGTTATAGTTTTAATTGTAAAGAGCCTTGTGCCTGTGACTGATGGATGTGGTCTCCTGTTTGACTCCCTCTGTCTTGGCATGGTCAATGTAATGGAAAAACACTGCCACAATGGGACTGGTGGTGGGTGGTGGTGGGTCATAGCTGCGGCATATGATGACATTCCCTCTCACATCTTCCTGCATCTGGTGGTGGTGGCAGTGGCAAACAGAAGTCTTATGGTGGTAGTAGTCCGGGGACCACACGGTCACATTCCCTATGGTGGCAGTGGCTAACAGTGGTCTTATGGTGGTGGTACCCAAGGGGGACACACGCAGTCACATTCCCTATGGTGGCAGTGGTGAACAGCGGTCTTATGAGGTGGTAGTCTGGGGGGACATATGGTCACATCCCCTATGGTGGCAGTGGCAAACAGTTATCTTATGGTGGTGGTAGTCCGGGGGCCAGGATATACTGTGCTCTGTGTTATAAATGTGACATAACATATGGAATTTGAGTCACTATGAGTGGGACAGTGATTTAGCTTTATGAAAAAGAAAACATGTATCATACAAGACATGTGACAGCATTTTAACCACTTAAGTTAAAACCTGCCATTAACCTCATCATCATTCATCATCATCCTCATAAAGAAAGCTGCCCTCACAGTCTTCTATGTTTGAATTGTGACCAAGGAGAAATTCTTTCTCCATTGTGTTATCATCTACATCAGTGGTAGGCTGTTTCTTGCTGTTACTGCCACCAAAATGGTCGCTTCTTCAACATCATCAAAACCATGAGTATGCCGAAGTACGAATACTGAAGTTGCAGTCTGAGCTGGTATGTACCTCTCATTCATTTTTATGAATGTCAGCAAACTGACATTTGCAGAAGAGAGGTTTGTACAGTGATCCTTCTCTATTGCACCTGCTGAGCCATATACCCTCTCGACACTCACACTGGAGGGAAGGCATGTCAGATATTTCAGTGCAACAATGATCATTTCTGGCAATTCACTGACCTTTCCACTCCAGTATAAAAGGGGATCATCAGTGACTGACAGATGCCTGTTTTCAGACATATATGACTCAACCATTCGCTGTGCTGCTCTAATTCCAGTGGTTGATGCATCATTCTCTTCTCCGGAATTATTTATGTCACAAATCCCCATTTGGGACAAAGCCTCCCAAAGTGGGTTAACACCAACCGCTTTTGATAACAGACCACCTGGAACTGCAGTCTCCTTCCCCTTACATGATATTCTTGATACTACTCCTCCAGGTTCATCTTCAGCCTGATTATGCTGCTCAGGTTTCCTGACCTTGGCACATGACTTCTGTGCCCCATGAACCAAGTGCACCAGTTGCCTACTGACTCTTTTTACCTGTTCAGGCCCCCCCAGTACTGAGGCAATTCCAAGTTTGTATTGTGGGTCCAGCATTGTTGCTACTGCAAAGTTGTCACTATGCTGAATGCTCAAGATTCTGGTTGAATATTGTCAGCATGTATTTCAGCAACATGCTGCTAGCACTGTCTCCGACAACATCAAAGCCATGCTGTACATTCACCAATGTCTGCCTCAGCACCCACAGCAGTGGAATTGATTGGCTAATAGAGACAGACTCACCACTCAATGCCTGTGTGGCATGTTCAAAAGGCCTCAAGATTGTTATTACGGAGTCCATGAGGTGCCACTGTACAGTCATCATGGACATGGAGGCCCCAGAACTGTCATGGCTAGTGTGATGACAAGATATTGTGAGATGGCTTTGTACCTCTCTTCCATGTATAAAGTGGAGTTCCAATGGATGACAACTACCAGCTTCAAGCAGTGCTGCGGGAGGAGGCTGTTTCTGATCTGCAACTGCCGAAGTTAGTCACAGGCCTTTGCAGAGCATGAAAAGTAAGAACAGATACGGCGTGTAACTGTCAGCATTTCCTTTATATCAGGGTGCTGCAGAAACACCTGCACCAGTAGATTTAAACAGTGGGCCATGCATGGAACCCCAAAAAAGCCACCATTCATGATGCATTTTACCACTTTTGACCCATTGTCACTTGCTATGAACCCAGCTCTCAGGGACAGGGGATTCAGCCACTTGTCAGTTTCAGTCAGTACCACATCCAACATGTTTTCACCAGTGTGTGAACAGGTCACATTGCACATAGCAATCGTTGCATGACGTCGAATTCCTGGAAGATTGCGACCACAATACTCCACCTTACTATACTGATTATTCACACTTCCAACAGCACATACAACCCCCAGCACCTGTGCCCAATGTGCAGTTATACACAAATATGAACTCCCCACTGTTTTGCCACTTGTCCACATATCCATACTTAAATGGATGCATTGAGAGGAGGAATGTTGAAGAGCATGTCTTACTGAGTTGGACACAGTACAGTACAACTCGGGGACAGCATGGGTTGAAAAGTATGTCCTGGATGAGACTTTTCATTTTGGGCAGGCATGTGCAGCAAACTGCAGGAACCCAGAAATCTCCCCAAAGGAGAAGGGCAAAAGATCAATTGCCAGCATTTCAGCTACAGCAGCATTAAGTTCATGTGACACTGTATGATTGGGTGGGTATTTCAGCTTATGAGCAAAAACACTCTGTAACATGAGCTGACTTAAATGTTTTACATAGGGTGTGATGACAAATGGTTCTGCTGTGTGAATCGCAGGTTGTTGTGGAGTGTGGACATGTGATGAAGATGGTTGCACAGGTGATGACAAACCCAGAAATGCAGTTATTTTCTCAGATTTACCAACAGAGGTTGATGTACCACTTGCACTAGACATACTGCACTGATGACTACCACATCCACCAAAACTGCTACTCTCACCACCACTGGACAATACTTCAAAATCATTCTGCTCTTCCACCTCACCATGCCTGTAGTAATCCTCTGCTGTTATTTCATCACTACTGCACACATTTAAGTTTCTACTTCATGCTACAGTCATGGAAGGGGATAACATGCTTGTTATGGTTGATGATGAGGGTGAACACCCCACTGTGGTGCAGGTATTAGCTGCCATCTTGTGCCTGGCCCACAGTGCCATTTGTCTATTCTTAAGATGTGTATGCTGTCCCCCTGTGCCCAGATGGCTCCCCTTTTTACCTCGACTCACACGCACCTGGCAAACCTGGCAGATTGCATTGACTCATCATGTGCATCTTCCACAAAAAAATCCCAAACAAGGGATTTTGATGCTCTAGTTTTAACATGTCCCCCCTGATGCTGCTTCTTGGACTCTGTTTTTTTAAGCAATGAAATGGGAGGGGTGCTACATGATTTTTCAGGCAGGACGCACTTGGACTGCAACTGACCACCACGACTACCTATCATTATTACTGGATCATCATCATCATCAACTGAAAATGGTAAATCACAACTTTTTATAGGGCAGGGGGGAATGAAAACAGACCCAGACACAGCCACCTTGAGTTTCTTTTTCTCCGGTTCCCAACGGGGTCACTGACATCATCATCATATTCATCAACATCATCCACATCTTCTGCTTGGATGCTGGCATATGGATTGAATGTAGCAATCACAGCAACATCATCATCAGCAGCACCACCATAACCCAAAATGTTTTCATCACACTGTGAATCACTGCATGGCAAATGCGTGACCTGAACTGCGGTGGAAGAAATGTGACATTGTGTGCCATCATTGACATGATGATCAGAATCCTCATGTTCAGTTACTGGGAAGTTATTTGAGAGTATGACATCATCTACACTGTCACTCACTGCCACTGTTTCACATGCCACTATATTTTTGGAGACGGTAAACTGGTCAGAAGTGGAACTAGAGACAACAATACTCATACCACCACCAGCAACTGCACTAACACCACCAGCTGGGACAACATCATCTCCTCCAACTATGAGTAAAGCTACTGATTGCACTGTAAAAAACATTGAAGAAGAAATACCTTTCCTCACATCAGCAATGAACTTCTTGACTGCGTACTACTACCACACCCACAGACAATCTTACCACTGGCAGCAGTGTCATGGTGAAAAACAGCTTTGCTTGCACATCTTTTTGCATGCATTTTGGGAGATCAACAGGAATATTCTAAACAAATTTTGATTTTGGAACATTCACTTTGGGTGGGGGCCAGGGTGTGTGACGCTGGATGTGAAGCCAAAAAAAACCAACTGTGGCTTCAACAACAGATACACATGCAAAGTCACAACAAGTTCAACAACACCTTAACTAACTAGTGGTGTTCTCAAGTCACAAAACAATCCAATCTGGAAAAGAATACCTTTTGCCAGTGGGGGGGAGGGCACTGACTGCAGAGTACTGCAGTGCATAACCAAGAAAAGATAACACAATGGCAGTACAAAATCACACAGCTGCAGTGGATAGCAGGTTCACACTGCTGCACCTGCAATTACACTGTGGCACAATAAAAGGTGTTTTATTTGATGTCACATCACACACTGCACACACACACACACACACACACACACAATTTGTCTACAAGTAATGTGTAGCAAATTTAAAATTTCAGTAATATACAACATATTTTAAACAACCTCACTGCTGCACCAGGTCCACAACACACACAATCAGCAAAAAAATGTCAACAATTACTGAAAATATTACTGTGTGTACATTAACACAGTCAGTTATACAAGAGAAATATAACCGAAAAACAAAGAACTCCATTTTTCTCCAACTTAAATCTACCTACACCAGATATGCCCCCCAAAACACACTTCCACTGTCTCTCAGTACACAGAATGAATGTTGTACATTAACATTCAAAATCTTTACACAAACAATAAACACTCAATGATATGAGCACAGGAGGGTTTCCTACAATCGATGAACTAAAGTTTCAGCAAAAAAGATGACTCAAAAAGGCTTCTTTAACAGCTATTATAAGGTTTAAATCACAGAGAGCTCTCAGAGCAGACTGTCTCCTACAGCTTCCTACACACACTACCCTGAACTGAGGCTGTGCAGAACAATCTAGAGCCCATGTGACATGAAATCCCAAGAATCATTGTAAAATTCACCTTTGGAGCCCTTAAAACAAGGTGAAGTGAGGTGAAGTGCATTGTTTTCAATGTACTTTGCCTTAAAATTTGGTGAAGTAGTGGTTTGGGAAGGTGGAGTAACGCAAAGTCATTGTCTTCAATGGACTTTGCATTACCCATTCTAACATGAAGCACTCTACTTCACATTGTGGATCACTCTGCGAATTTGCCTTCACTCTGTGAATCACTCCATGGAGTGAATTGAGGCCACTTCACCCATCACTAACAATGATGGGTATACTAAGATGGGTGAATGCCTCAGGAATGCCTGGCAGGAGAAAAGGACATGGAGAGGGTGGAGGAAAAGTGGACTAAAATAAAAGAGGGCATCATGAAAGCAATGAACCTTTGCATCAAGCAGATAAGCAAAAGTAAAACAAAGAGGAGACAGCTACTGTTCTCAAAAGAGGTAGCAGAAAAAGTAAAGGCAAAAGGTGGCATTCAGAAGATAAAAGGAGACCCAGAGAGAGGAGGATAGGGAAGTATATCTGGGAAAACAGAGGGAGACAGGCAGGCAAAGCAGTAAAGAGTGCAATGGCATAAACTGAGGAATGAATAGCTCATGGAATATTAAAAGAGACAAGACTTTTTCTAGGTATGTTAGTGAGAAAAGGAAGAAAAGGGGAGGGATTGTATGGTTAAAGATGGAAGGGGTGTCTGCACAGAGGGTGATCATGAAAAGGCAAACATCTTGAACAAATACTTCTGCTCCATAATTACAGTAGAGGGGAGGAGGTAGAATCTCAAAAAAGCACTAGAAGCATTGATGGGAGGGAAGTGGATGCCAGTCCATTTTCTGAGAAGAAAGTCTGGAAAACAGTAGCTAACCTGAAGGTGAACAAAGTTATGGGGCCAGAGGGTGTACATTCAAGGGTTCTGAGAGAGTTCAGGATACTACTGGCTGCACCTGTGATGGATCTATTTAATAGCTCACTGGAGACTGGCATGATCCTGGGGGACTAGAGAAGGGCAGAGATAGCTCCGCTTCACAAAAGTGGTAGCAGGGAGGAGGTGGGAAAGTATAGACCTGACACCAGTGGTGTGTAAGTTAATGGAAATGCTACTAAAGGAAAGGAGTGTGCAATATCTGGTATCCAATGGATTACAGAATCCAAGGCAGCATGGTTTTACAGGGGGAAGGTCATGCTAAATAAATCTGTTTTCTTTGACTGGGTAACCAAGGAGTTGTATCAGAGAGGGGTGCTTGACATGGCCTACCTGGACTTCAGCAAGGCTTTCAACACTGTTCCTCATAGGAGATTCATAAACAAGTTGGGGAGCTTGGGGTGGGTACTATGGTGGTAACCAGGGTATAAAACTGGTTAGGGGACAGGACACAGCCGGTAATGGTAAACTGAGTCCTCTCTGAGGAAGGAAGGGTGACCAGCGAGGTATCTCAGTTATCAGTGCTGGGATCAATCCTCTTCAATTTCTTTATAAGTGACATAGTGGAGAAACTGGAAGGAAAGCTGTGTCTCTTTGCAGATTACACTAAGATCTGTAACATGGTGGACACTAGAAAGGAGGTGGTGGTGGAAAAGATGAGAAGGGATCTAAAAGAACTGGAGGAGTGGTCAAGGGTATGTCAGCTAGGTTTTAATGCAGAAACATGCAAAATAATGAACTTGGACCATAGAAGCCCAAGAGCAGAGTATAACATGGGTGGAGGGATACTGACAAAGACCAATCAGGAAAAAGACATTGGAGTAATCATTTCGGATGACCTAAAGTTGGCCAGGCAGTATGACAAGGCAGTCAACAGGGCTAGGTAGATGATGGGGTGCATAGGAAAAGGCATTGCCAACAGGAAGAGGAAGATGATGCTGACTCTTTACAGATCACTGATAAGACCTCACCTTGAGTACTGTATCCAGTTCTGGAGATCACATCTCAGGAAGGACATAAGCAGAGTGGAGATGGTCCATAGGAGGGATACCAAAATGATGCAGGGTTGGCATCACACACCCTACAAGGAGAGGCCAAAAGAGCTAAATATGTACACCCTGGAGGAGAAGAGGGAGAGGGGGATATGATAGAGACCTTTAAATACCTCACAGGGATTAATAAGGTACAAGAAGAGAAAAATGTGCTCTAGAACAAGGGGGAATGCTATGAAACTGGGGGAGTAAATTCAGGAGGGATGTGAGGAAGTACTTCTTCACAGAAAGGGTGGTGGATGCTTGGAACAGCCTCCAGCAGAGGTAGTGGGGGCACAAAAAGTGTGGGGTTCAAAAATGCCTGGGACTGGCACAAGGGAAACATAGGGAGAAGGAACGAAGGAGAAGAGATGATGCTGTAGATCAAGAAAGGTTTGCAGCAAAAATATGAAAGTGAAAAAAAAGAAAATTGGCAGGCTGGGCTAGCCCAGTGACCCTTATCTGCCATCACATTCTGCGTTTCTATGTTTCAGTGCATTTCTCCTGATTGAATCTCATTTTGTTATCTCTAGACCACTCATAAAGCTCATTTAATTCTTCTTGCAATTGGCTTACTTGCTAGCTTGTTTCAGCTATATGACCTATTTTGATGTCATCTGTGAATCTGCTGATCCACCCACCCTTGGTAACATTCATACTGGGACATTCATGCTGAACAATGTGGGCCCCAATACCAACCTCTAAGGATCCCAACGGGTCTCTCCCTTCTTTTCAAAATCCAATCCATTTATTCTAAGCATTTGAGATCTATCCATCAGTCACTCTTTAATCCATAATATGATCTTACTATTTAGTTTATACTTCTCAAGGCATTTAATCAGCTCAGCATGTGGCAGCAAATTAAATGCCTTGGTGAAGTCAAGGTACCAGCCTCTCATCATCAAGTGCTTGGCTGACTTTCTCAAAAAAGTTCATTAAATTTATCTGAAACAATAGTCCGTTACTAAAGTTATGTGGATTTATGTCCCACATACCCATACTATTCAGATGATTATCTATGTGATTTCTCAGGATAGCCTCCATAATTTTTCCCTACACCAATGTGAGGCTAACCAGCTTTTAGTTTTCTTGCAGATCCCTGCTGCCTTTCTTATGAATTTGCACCACAACAGTCTTCCTCCTTTCCTCCAATCCTCCAGCAACTCACCAATCTCTAATGATTTTCTAAATGTTTCATTTATTAGGTCAACCAGTTTCGGTGTCATTTAATTTAATAACATTGAGTGTAATTTGTCCAGTTACTGAAATGTGCTCTTATTATGTTCATTTTATTTATGTATTTCAAATATTTCACCAGGAAAGACATACTGAGCTGATAACAGCTTGTTTCCAGATGTGTCAGAGGGGGTTGGAGGTAGAGAAGGGTCATGAGTAACAAATAGAGAAGTATGTACATAGTAGGTAAGAACATAACTAAGCATCAAATAAGCATCATATAATAAGCAACAATGAAGGTGCTTAAGTAAAATATGTACAATGGCATGAATATTGCAGGATGCAACCTGAGGACAACAAGAGGATGCAAATTAAGTGCAAAGTGCAGATAATGTAGGCAGGTGGTAGCCAAGCCAACCAGTAGACATTCAAGAAAAGTTTATTTTATGAGGGGTGGCAAATGGTGATTGGCAGTGGGAGCTAGGGGGAGGAGTTAGAGTTAGAGGTTAAAAAGGGAAGGAGGTGGGAGTGGCAGAGATGGAGGGAATGGAAGGAGTTGGAAAGAGGTGCAGAGGGGGGATCAGGTGTAGTTGCAGGAGTGAGAAGAGAAATTGAGAAGAAAAGAGTAGAAAGAGCATAGGGAAGAGTCAAAGCAGATGGAGGGGGGAGAGAATCTCATAGTTTGGGGGAAGCGGTAGGAGAAGGCAGCCTGACCAATTGAGGATGACCTAGTAGGGAGTGTTAGGGAGCATAAGCCAGACCTATGAGGGGTGTAGTGGGAAGGGTGGGGAGGAAAGAAGTGAAGTAGGAGGTGGGAGAGCCAAGCCAGAATTTAGAGATAAAGGAGGTACAATGAGAGAGGCACCTGTCTTCAAGAGAAGGAAAGGAGAAGGAGGTAAAAAAGAAGCGGGGCAGGCAGTCCAAAGCAAAGCAACAGACGGAGTGGAAGAGGGAATCCAGCCTGGTCAGGGTGGACTTAAGAGCTGCTCTGTGGACAATGTCTCCATAGTAAAAAATGGGGAGAATCATTTGCTGGACAATGGCTCTGAGCTGGCAGTGGGATGCAGCCACAGTTCCTGTATCATGCACCTAGTTTAGGGTGCATTTTTTTGTAGATCGCAACCACATGCCCAGAAAAGTCAAGGTGTGAACTGAGCTAGACTCCAAGGCACTTAAAGGTGGGAACATCATTGATCATGGTCCCATCAAGGGTGTGGTAGGAGTGGAGCTCAGTGAGCTCATAGAGCTTTTACTTAGTGCCAAAGGTCATGGAGACCATTTTGTTGGCATTGTGGGACAGTTGATTTGACCAGAACCAGTGTTGCACATTGTCGTAGTCCAGCTGGAGCTTGGCCATCAGGTCGGGAAGGGGAGGAACCAAAAGCATAAAGAACAGTATTATCTGTGTACATATGCATGGATGCAGAGATGCAAGCAGTGGGGAGGTCATCCAGGAAAGCTGAAAAGAGAATTGGGCCAGGGATGGAACCTTGGGGGACACCAGTGGTGACAGGGAGTGGAAGGGATAAGGAATCTCCAATTCTAACTGACTGAGTCCTACCACCAAGGTAGGAGCAGAACAAGTTAGTATCAGATGGGGAAAGCCCCGCTGCTGTAAGTTTGCAAAGGAGAAGTGGGTGGGCTACAGTGTTCAAGGCTTTGCCAAGTCGACAAAGATGGTAGAGGTGGTAAGGCACTGATCCATGACTGAGAGATGAAGTCAATAAAACTGAGGAGGTAGGAGGAAGTGGAATGGGATTTATGGAAACCAGACTGGAAATGGTTTAAGGAGGAGAATGAATCAAGGAAGGGAGAGAACTGAGGAGAAAGAACTAGGTGCTCTTGATATTTAGCAAGAGTGCAGAGCAATGAAATAGGGCGGTACTTTCCTGGACTGGAGGAGTTGCCTCCTAAAGGAAGGGATACAACAGCAGCATGTTTCCATGCATCAGAGATAGTGGCAAGGAAGAAGGAGAGGTTTGGAAGGGAGGAGAGTGGTATAGCAACAGCTGGGGCAGAGAGATGGAGGAGTTTAGGGTTGAGCTTATCAGATTCCTGCCCATAAGAGGGTTTATAGGCTGGAGGAATTGACAGTGTCAGCAGCAGATATAAGACAGAAGAATAAAGGGAGGTGGGGATGGTAGGTGGAAGAGGGGTGGGGCAGGGATGGGAGGGATGGAGGAGAGAAGGGAAGAGGTACAGGTATTGAAGAAAGCATAGTCAGGCCAGCAATTCAGCAGAGATCCAAGGGAGGTAGGAACCATGTACCCTGCTTTTTCTGAGGGGAGCATACAGGTCCCCTGAGAGACTGAAATTTGGCCTTAAAATAGTTGAGGGTAGAGTCAATGGAGCTGGCAGAGGAGATTGGTGACCAGTCAGTAGCTGCCAAGTCCACATGGAAGGAGGACAAGTCCAGTGATTGGAAGGACCGGATCTGGAGGAACTTAGGTGGGGTCTTGGGGTGGTGTAATTTGCAAACAAAGTAGACCAGATGGTGGTCACTGAGGGCATTCAGAAGGGTGCCAGCATCAATAATCTGGTGGGGGTGGCAGGCAAGAACCCAGTCCAGTAGGGTATGATTGAGGAATTTATGGCTGTTGTGGGTAGGGTCAGAGATCAGTTGAGAAAGACGAAGGAACTTAATGTTTTGGCAGAATTTTAAATGAGAAGGGGAGAGCCAATTTAAACTGAAGTCCCCAGTGATGAGTAATTCACCTGTTGAGACATGGGTTGAGATAGTAATGAGGAGGTCAGTGACAGAAGAGGGACAGAGGCCTGGGCAGCAATAGATGCCAGCCATGAAGATGGGGATAGAAAAAGAGAGGGAGAGCTTGAGTAGTAAAAGTTCATAGGCAGATGGTGAAGAGATAGAGATTATAGGGGTGAACTGAATGGCAGAGGTAAATGGCAATACCACCACCCCTACTGGCATGATCTTGACAGCTAGTGGAGTACCCAGGTATGGTGACCATAGTATCTGGAATCTTGGGGGAAAGCCAAGATTCAGACATAACATGTCAGGGTGAAGGTTAACCATGAGCAGCTATAGCAGGTCTATCTGAGGGAGGAGGCTTCTGACATTGAGGTGTGCCACTCTCAAACCCTTTGGGGAGGCATGTGGGAGAGGAGTGAGCAGGACCAGGATTGGGCTCAATGTCTCCTCTAACCAACAGCAGCAGCAAAATAAGAAGCTTAACGAGGACAGATGAGCATTTTTGTGGCTGTTGGGAGGGAGAGGGTGGAAGCCAGCATCTAAGAGATTCATGATGGAGGCAGGAGGAAGAGAGGAGTGAGGGACCAGGGAGCCAAGGAGAATGGAGGACAGAAGGAAGGCAGACATTATTATTAAGTGATATCAAGGCCACATATGCTTCTCTTTCTGTAATTTCTGATGTGTTGTCCTTGTCTTGCACTTTCACTGTTTTTAACTGAGATGTCTGATATACCAATCCAAATAGTTATTTAGGAAATCAGCAATTCCCTTACCATTTGTAATAGGTGCACTTTCTTCTTTTAGAGACCCTACTACTCTACATTCTCCTGTCTTGTTCCTAACATATGCCCAAAAGATATTGGGGTGTGTACGGAAATGTTGGGCTACAGTATATCATCTTTATTTTCCATTTTTACCCATTTTATTAACTTTTTACACTCCTTTGCTTGTTTGGTGTATGGATCCCAGTGATCATAGTTCCTAGAGACCTTAGCATGTTTATATAACTTCCTTTTACTACCTGTTGAGTCCAGTACCTTTCTGTTTAACCAGATTGGTTTGGCCCCATTTTTAGCATACTTATTTCTTACTGGTACATACATTCTTTCAAGACGTTCAGTTTTGCTTATTACTGTAGGATGTCCCACATCCCATTTACATTTATATTCACAAAGTCCTCTTTCCATTACATTTACTGAGTTCATCCTTCTTTTTTTTAAGTTAGCCTTAATGAAGCATTTTATTTTTGTACAGCTCTTTATTTTGATAAATTGCCTCTCTATATTAGAAGTGACCATCTGGTGGGCACTATCCTCCCTATGCTCTATGGCATGACAGTTTTGTATTGCCTTTCCCATATCATTTAGGACAATAATCAAAATATTATTTCCACTAGCAGCAATTTTGATGAACTGCTCCAAATTTAAATTGCTTATGCTATTCTCTAGTCTGCTATCTTGGGCATTACCACCCTTCACAGTATCTCAGCTAATTCCTGGAATATTCATGTTCAGTAACAGGAGCATTAATGATGATGAAGAGAAGATAGTTAGAAAGGGGTTATCATTTTCACACACTAAAAAAATTAATAGTTTTGGTCTAGCTATAGACCTACAAAACTTTTACAGGAAGTTGAGACTGGCTGATTGGTTTGGCAATAGGCCACCAGAGCCAGTCACTAGGAAAGAACAGCTGAAACAGGCACTAGGGGTTAAGTCCACCTTTAACCCCTCAAGAGGTAGTGACATGATAGAAAGATATATAAAATTAGTGGGGAAACGAAATCAAGAATTTAGTAGAAATGAACTACCAATCACAATATAATAATTTGTCTAAAAGAGAAAGATACATTCTTAAAGAACTGGAAAATGAGAAGATGTTAATAAGTAAGCCAGCAGATAAAGGGGGAGGGATTGTTCTCTGGGATTACTAGAAATATAAGAGGGAATGTTTGACAAAGCTAAATGACACAACAAGATATGAGAAACTAGATGGTGATCCCACACCAGAAATACAGGAAGAGATTAAAGAGCTACTAGACTTTGGTGTAGATAGAGGGTGGATTACAGAAGATGAGAAGCAAATGGTGACACAGAAAAAAACAAAAATACCACCATTTTATATGCTACCAAAAATTCATAAGGATCCAGTCACACCACCAGGGAGACCACTGGTCTCTGGGATAGACTCAGTCTTTGAGCCTATCTCAAAATATGTTGATTATTTCCTGCAACTAGAAGTTCCAAAAATGGTAACTTACACAAGAGATTCAGGACACATAATAGACTGTTGAAGGACATGAACATTCAAAGAATAGACATGACAAACTCATATTTAGTTACACTAGATGTAAAAGACTTGTACATGAGTATTAGCCATGAAGAAGGATTAGATTCACTATTACTTACACTAAGAAACAGAACAGAAGAAAATCCACCAAAAGAATACATATACCAACTAGCAGAACTCATATTAAAAAAGAACTATTTTAAATTTGAAGAGGATTTTTTTCTCTGAATAAAAGGGACAGTGATGGGGAGCACCATGATCCTATCACACATCAACTTACACATGTGGGAATTTAAAAAAATATAGCTTTTCAACCCTACAGAAAATCCATTTATAGAAAAGATATCATTCTATAAACATTTTATAGATGATATTTTTGTAATATGGACAATTGACACACAAGACTTAGAAAGGTTCATGACATACATCAATACCAGCAACCCTGACCTCATATTTATTATAACAAATGACCAAGAAAGATTACCTTTCCTAGATTTTATGATATATACGGTTGAGATAGGACTGGAGACAACACTGTATGGAAAATCAACAGATAGAAATATAACATTGCATTGTACAAGTTATCATAACCCACAACTAAAATGAAGTATACCAAAAGCACAGTTATTGAGAGCATGCAGTAATTGTAGCGAGGAAGCAGAATTTGGCAGGATAGCAGAAGAATTGGAAGGGAGATTTATAGCCAGAGGGTATGCGTATACACTAGTGGCAGAAGCAACAGAGGAGGTGAAAAGTTAAATAAGAGATGACTGTCTGAGAATAAAAGAAAAGGAAAAGATGGAAGATAGAATAGTTCTATCCATAGCTTATAGCCACTTCACAGGAAAAATTTAAACACATAGTGACCAGTAACTGGAAGATTTTACAGACAGGCCCAAATAGCAGCATAACATTAAATAACCCTCCACTGATAGCATTAAAAAAACACTTTAAAGGACAAATTGGTTTGCACAAGGCATAAATGACATGAACTCACAAGAGAGAAACAGCTTTTATTAGGGCCACTGGTAAATGACAGCTACCCATGCGGAAGATGCTTTCAATGTGGAAATACATCAAGAAAGACCTTTTTTAAGCATCCATGGAACAATAAGAAATATAAGATCAAACAACATATAACTTGCACTTCAGATCATATTGTGAATGTGTTAAGATGCCCTTGTGACAAACTTTACATGGGAAAGACAAAAAGAGAATTAAAATCAAGAATGTGTGAACACAAAAGTGACATCCAGACTAAAAATAAAGATTCCTCAGTTGCAAGGCATTACAACAGTATGGAACATTCAGCCATGTCTTTGAGGTTCCGTGGACTGGAAAGGGTGTTGGAACCAGAAAATGCAGGGGACAAATGGCAAGACCTCCTCCTAAAAAGAGAGTTGTTCTGGATATTCTCTATGGACAGTACAAACCCTAGTTTTGGCTTAAATGAGGAATGCGATTGGTTACTGTACTTCTGAGTATACAAAAGAATGATTTCTGGTTTCAATGAGGAACATGAGTGGAAAGAATAATTTTTAAGTAATACTAGAAAGTGACTTTGTAGCCATGATTAACAGTGAAATGATTAAAATGTGGGTGTAACTATAGAAAATACTTCATATGAAACTGTTATACCTTATAAGAGTCAAACTTCATGAGGCAAAATGGAGAATTATGTCCTTTTTTTCATTTGAACAGAAATAAGTAGTAATTAGAATATTAGATAAATGTGTTAGCATCTAAGTTGAGAGAGAGAGAGAGCTGTCATGGATCTGTTCCTCAGATGCCGGACTTCCTTCCATCAGCCCCTGCCTAGATTATAAAAATGAATACATTTATCTGAATGATAATAGATATATCAAACACATTTCAGGAAATTGTAAAATAAAGTTATGACAATAGGCAGTATCAACAAGCAAAAAATCAAGTTTGGCATTAAGCCAAGGGTGGGGGCGAACCTCCAACTGAGTGTAGGAATTGTGCTGTTAGTCTACATGTATTAACTCCTACACCACAGCAGTACCTCTCCTACACACTAGAGAGCACAGTTCCTAATCTGTAACAGTGATGGCAGCATCACTGCTGACATCATCTGATGTTGTCATCACCTCCCCCCGCTGTTTTTTCGGTATTTAAACAGAGTAGTATTGGGCATCAGCAGTTCTCAGCTACAGGGAGACAAAGCTACCTCACCCACACTCAAAGACCAGCTGTACAAAGTAAGAAAAGCCTTTTATAAGTAAAGAGAAGCAGTAAAGATATTTTTTATAACTGGAAAAGGACAATCCTAAAGCAGAGTTGAAATAGGCACCTGTGTTTACCTTTTGTTTCCTAATGCAGCACAAAAAAATACTAGATAGGTGTCTGAGCTCACGAGCAAAACAGGAATAAGAGATAAGCAGGTACTTGATCGAGAAGCTGATATCACATTGTTTGGCTGAAAAAAAGGAGGGACCCTAGTTTTTACATGAGGATCAATTTACCTTTTTGTCCCACTAGAACTGCAACAAACCAACAAGTGATAGAAGGAAGAGGTAGGAGCTAAAGCAGCAAGACACTGCAAAATAAGTGAGAAGTACTAAATATTGGAAAGCATTAAAATAAGGTAGACATTAAAGGATAAATGGCTACCTACTTTGAATGTTTTAAAATGCAAATATAAGACAATAAAGCTAAACCAGATATTGTATGATACAATAGGTGCCATATAAACAACTTATAAAAAGAAATCCTTAAAGGGAAAGGAACTACTTTAAGATTGCAAAATCAAGAAAGGATGTAAAGTTTACATAGTAATACTCAATAAAAAAGATGTGTATATGTTATAAGGAGAAAAGTAGTTTGTACAGAAATTAGAAGGTTTTATAGAAATGGAAGGTTTTATTGTGAGGAAAAGACAACCTCTCCTACCACAGACTGGTCTGCTAGATATATAAAATGAGGTTTATTTGACTTATAGGAAAGATTAAGTAACCAAAATATTAAGTATGAATTGAAAGGTTTACTGTTGGGGTGGAACACCCAGAATGTATGAACCGTTTTTGAAAGTAGCAAAATATTAAGAGAGGCATGCTAATATATTGATTTCTTTATTGTTATAGAAAACTTCACAAGAACTCTCTACTTCAGAAAGCCTGTGCTGAGTTATAACGTAACTAAAGATAGCAGCAAAAAAATGGCACCAGGCAACAGCAAGACTTCAAATAATCTAAAGTGCAAAATTAGGTACAACATAGTGCAAACCCTGTATACCAATGTTAACAGCAGAGTTCTGCTGCTAACGTCAGTATTCAAGGTTTGCACTATGTTGTAGTTAATTTTGCACATTAAATTATTTGAAGTCTTGTTGTTGCCTTGTACCACTTTTTTGCTCCTATCATTTTTTATTGTTAATAGAAATCAACACTGTGGGCCTGAAGAAGTGGCTTGACCATGAAACGTAGCCCTACAGAGTGTGAACAAAATAGTAAATAAACCTAAGAGAAACTATCTTCTGAGTGGAGTTCATCCATGCTTTTTCAGTATACAAGAGTCATGTCCATTGTAAGTATGACATTCTTTTCCCCTGCTTGATTCTCAATGTCTAATATAAGCTCTATGTCCAACCGATACATACATACATACATACATGTTGTCAGCAGATAAGGGCCTTGTGGCCCATCCAGTCTACCCTTGATCTGGCTGATTTGCTGGTCTATTGCTTGTACCCATTATTATGTAATCATGGTTGTTTATACCCACTCTAATCCACATGGTTTTATTGCTAGGACAGCTCAGAGTGTATGTACTTCCTCTGCCCAAAGACTTTTGCTGATGTAAAGCACCAGCCCACCTCTAAATTTATCAGCATGATCCCTTCTAAATAATGACATCTCACACATACTACTGTAGCTCCTTTTTAACGTCATCCATTGTTTATTGTGTTTGGTGTGACCTTATTCATATAGAAACATAGAAACATAGACTTTGACAGCAGATAAGGATCGCTTGGCCCACCTAGTCTGCTCATTTCCCTACCTAGAGGATAAGCTGCAGATCCTGTTTAACCAACAGCCTATTTCTTCCTACCCTCACAAAAATTGCCTTATGTCTGTCCCATGCATTCTTGAATTCTCCCACAGTTTTAGACCCCACAACCTCCTCAGGAAGGCTGTTCTATGTGTCCACAACCCTCTTTGTGAAAAAATACTTCCTCACATTGCCCCTGAGCCATCCCCCCTCTGTCGTTAAATTGTGTCCCCTTATTCTTGCACATCACTTTTTCTGAAAGATGCTACCCTCTTGGACTTTGTTGATTCCACTGAGGTACTTAAACATTTCTATCATGTCCCCCCTCTCCCTCCTTTCCTCAAGGGTATATATATTAAGCTCCTTTAGCATCTCCTCATATGGCTTCTCTTGCAGACCCTGCACCATTTTAGTTGCCCTCCTCTGAACTGCCTCCATCCTGTCTATGTCCTTGCGGAGATGGGGTCTCCAGAACTGGACCCAGTCCTCCAAATGGGGTCTCACCAACTGTCTGTACAGGGGGATAACAACTTCCTGTTTTCTGCTGGTGATGCCTCTCTCTATACATCCCAGTATCCGCTCAGTCCCTCCTACCGCCCTCTCACATTGCTTGCCAGCCTTAAGATCATCTGATATGATTACCCCCAGGTCCCTTTCCATTTTTGTTGTTGTTACTACCTCCCCCCCCCACTGTGTAATCTTCCCCTGGGTTTTTGTTTCCCAGGTGCATTACTTTGCACTTCTTTGCATTGAATCCAAGCTGCCATACTTCTGACCATTCCTCCAATCTTGCCAAGTCCCTTCTTATCCTTTCCACGTCTCCTTGTGTATCAACCCTGTTACAGATCTTTGTGTCATCTGCAAAGAGGCATACTTTTCCTTCCAGTCCCTTTGCAATGTCACTTATAAAGACATTAAAAAGGACTGGAGACAGTACTGAATCCTGCGGTACCCCACTAGTAACCCCTCTTTCTTCAGAGTGGACTGCATTTACAATTACCTTCTGTGTCCTGTTGTTCAGCCAATGTTTTACCCAGGCTACCACCCTGGGACCCACTCCAAGGCTGGTTAATTTGACTACTAATCTTTTGTGTGGACTGTGTCAAATGCCTTGCTAAAGTCTAGGTAGGCCATGTCCACAGCCCCTCCCTGGTCTACTACTTTGGTCACCCAGTCAAAGAAATCAATTAGATTCATCTGACATGACCTTCCCACTGTGAACCCATGCTACCTTGGGTCCTGTGCCCCATTATCCTCTAGATACTCAACAATTATTTCCTTCAGAAGTGATTCCATCACTTTCCCTACCACAGAGGTCAAACTGGCAGGTCTGTAGTTTCCTGCCTCTGTCTTGCTCCCACTTTGTCAAGTGGAATCACATCAGTCTTCTTCCAGTCCTCAGGTATCACATCATCCTCCCATGATTTGTTATAAAGGTAGTCAGTGGTGTCACTAGTTCTCTGCTTAATTCTTTTAGAATTCTGGGGTGAATTCCATCTGGCCCCATTGCTTTGTCCACCTTCAGTTTTAGGAGTTCTTTCAGAACCCTTTCTTCTGTGAAAGGACTGGGATCAACCCCCCTCTCCAGAGTGCTTCTGTTAATTGGATTAGGCACCTCCCCCACTTCCTCTTTTGTGACTACTGAACAGAAGTATTCATTCAGTATCCCTGCTTTTTCACTGTCACTCTCTGCCCACCCACCATCCATTCTATTCAGCCTCACTATCCCTCCCTTTGTCTTTCTATGTTCCCTGATATACCTATAAAAGGTTTTATTCCCCTTCTTAACCGAGTTGGCTATCTTTTCCTCAGTTTGTGCCTTTGCTATTCTGACTACCCTCCCTGCTTCTTTCTGCCTTAACTGGTACAGTTCTTGGTCCTGCCCCTTCTGTTTTTCCAGATACTTCCTAAATGCTATCTTTTTCTCCCTAACCTTCACCGCCACTTCTTTTGAGAACCATAGTGGCTTTTTCTGTCATTTTGATTTGTTTATTTGCTTCACACAAAGGCTAGTTGCCTCTGTGATGGCAGTTTTGATATTTCCCCAATGTTGCTCCACCCCTCCTTCTAGCCTGTTTGCTATTGCTTTTCTAAGGCACTCTCCCATAGACATAGAAACATAGACTTTGACGGCAGATAAGGACCACTTGGCCCATCTAGTCTGCTCATTTCCCTACCTACAGGATAGGCCACAGATCCTAGTTAACCAACAGCCTATTTCTTCCTACCCCCCACAAGAATTGCCTTATGTCTGTCCTATGACATCTTGCCAAAGTCAGCCCTCCTGAAGTTCAGAACCCTCACTTTTGTATGGCTTGACTCAATAGCTGAGTTTATTGTGAACCATGCTGTTTGGTGGTCACTTGTTCCCAAATGGCTACCCACTTCTAGATCTGAGATCCTCTCACTGTCCCCATTTGAGAGTATGAGGTCTAAGATTGCTCCCTCATGAGTATGTTCCAAAACTAGCTGCCTGAGGCATGCCACCTGAAGGGCATCAAGAATGGCCCTGCTTTTATATGTGGCTGCAGCAAAGGTGCTCCAGTTAACATCTGGCATATTAAGGTCCCCCATCAACAGTATCTCCCCTTTCTCTGCCATCCTAAGTATAACTTGTATCATATCCTTGTCCATTCCCTCCTCCTGACATGGGGGTCTATATACAATCACTGTGTGGATTGTGGTGCCATTTCCAGTCTCTAAGGTGACCCACCGTGCCTCCTCTCCTCCCTGTTTACTCTTTTGTTCAGTTGCTTTTATCCCTTCCCTTACATAGAGAGCTACTCCCCCCTCTTCTGCCCTCTCTGTCTCTCCTGTAGGTTGTGTACCCTGGTATGTTAACATCCCAGTCATGGTTCTCTGTGTACCATGTTTCTGTGACTGCTATGATATCCAGGCATCCCTCTTCCATCAAGGCCACCAGTTCAGGGAGTTTGTTGCCCAGACTATGGGCATTGGTACTCTTTACCCTCCATTTCTTGAAGACCTTACCCCTTTTTGCCCCATCCCTGTCCTTATTGCATTTGTCACTTTCTCCATTTACCCCTGCGCTTCTCCCTATTGACATCTCTATGTTGGTGTCTACCTCACTTAGTACCCTGATTTTTGGGGGGGGGGCTAGGATTTCCATTCTCCTTTCCAGTGCCTCCCCCCTTGGCTAGTTTAAATGTTTGCCAATGAAGTATTTAAACTTATCACCTAGGATCCTAGTTCCCCTCCTGGACAGATGCTGACCATCACGCCAGTATAGGCCTGCATCTGTCCAGGTGAACCCCCAGTCCCCAATGAAGCCAAATCCCTGAGCTGTGCACCAGTTTTTCAACCACTTATTGAATCCCAAGGTGTGGAGCACCTTAGCCTCATCCATGCCATAGACAGGCAGCACCTCCGAGAAGGTTACCGTGTGTGCTATTTGTCTAAGGCCCCTCCCCATCTCCACAAATGCTTCTTGCACTGCTCTGATCCCTTTCTTAGCCAGGT
Organism: Neoceratodus forsteri; assembly: GCA_016271365.2. Classification (NCBI taxonomy): domain Eukaryota; kingdom Metazoa; phylum Chordata; order Ceratodontiformes; family Ceratodontidae; genus Neoceratodus; species Neoceratodus forsteri. Next base: position 415,507,024 of record CM057453.1, on the reverse strand, counting down.
CATTTGTCCTTAGGTTGACAATGACATCCAGCTCCCTCCCCTGTGCAGCTGCTGCTGTGATCCTGAGGATTCGCTCCCTGTCCCTCCAAGCCATGGTGCCAGGCAGGCACCTTACCTCTCTCTCCCCTTCATCCCCTGGTTCTATCCTCCTAACAATGGAGTCCCCCACCAGAGTTGTTTCCTTCCCCTGTGGGGTCCCATGCCACCCTCCTGTGGGTCTCCTTTGTGGAGGTTCCCAGCATCCTCCTTGGTCTCCACTGTGGGTGCCTCCATAGAGGAAACACACTTTTCCAGAATGGCATAGAAATTGTGGAGAGGTACAACTGGAGGGATGTGCCTCTGTTCCACCACCCTCACCCTCCCCTGAGCCCACTGTGGTCCAACTGTTCCTCTTTCTTGGCAACCTCTGAGGCAACAACAGTGACTCTGGTGGTCCCTGGGTGGGAGAGGAGGTCCCACAAATCCTGGCCAACTCAGCCTGGAGATGAGCAACCTCCTCTCTCAGCCCAGAGAGGTGCCTGCAGATGGGACAACACTGCATCCTCCAGAACGTCTTCTGGAAGACTGCTGCTCCACAGCCACTGCACTGCACTACTCCCATCATGTCTTTTTTCTGGCCCCCTAACTGTTGTTTAGAATACTTACTCTTTCCTCTGTTTGTTTATTTTCTTTCTTTCTTTTTTCTTCCCCTTCTTACTTACTGCCTTTGTGCCCTTTTAGCTTCTGATCTTCCTGTTCTAAGACAAGAAGTTCCTATATTTTTCAGTAACCTCCTTACTTGCTCAGAGTCAGACCTCCAGCAGCTGGGGGGGACGGAGAGCTACTCTTGCCCTTCTAGGATGGTGAGTCTTTGGTGGCTCTGTGATCATTCACTTCCTGCTCCCAAACAGGAAGTTTCTGTTGTCAGTTAAATCCTGTGCCTATAAAAGTAGAACTGGTTTAGGGTGGGGAGGGAAGGAGGGCAATATAGTCCCAGTAGAGAAGTTTTAGTCATACCAGTAGCTCCTTCCTCCAGGTGTTCTGTCTGTTCTCTGGCAGAAGCTATCTAGGGCAGTGCTTAAATCTGGTTTTAACCTGGCTCCTTCTAACTAAGCCACTCCCCCTACTTTGCAAATCTTTCTACACTTAGTTAATTTCACAGATAATAATTCCCTTCTGACACCTGTGACAAGCACCTAGATACGTACACAGATAATACAGATAACAGATAACAATTTTCTTCAACTACCTCTGACAAACACACTAGCTCTTTTTTTTTTACCCTAAATTGAAGGTCCCAGTACAAGATTTCTAGTTCTTAGTCCCAATAGAGAAGTTTTAGTTATACCAGTAGCTCCTTCCTCCTGGTGTTCTGTCTGTTCTCTGGCAGAAGCTATGAAACTGGAAGAAGCCTGCCAGCATTCTGGAAATGAGACTGAGAAATGAGGATCAGAAAAGGAGTTGAGACATCTGCCAGACGTTCCTTTGCCAGTTTCCGTTATTTTAACCAATGTATCAGCAGTACCTATATTCCTTAATCCCGGAAGAAGCTTACTCTCACACATAATTTCCTTCACAGGATATAGTGATGTAGGAACTGAACTACAGCCTACAGCCTCACCAAAGACCCAGCTATCTAAATGCATCCACTAGCTTCAGTTTGTCATCCATAAGGGTGGAGGCACTGGGAAAATAGCATTTAATGACTGTTCATTGTTAGGAGTAAATAGCATAACCTTAGTATTAGTGGCATTGAGGAGGAGTTTGGAGCAAACATATTGAGCTGAGAGCATCAAAAGCAGATGGAGAGCCATTCAGTTCAGTATTTCATTTCATTTTTTTTCATTTGATTTGAATTTATTATACTGGGAAGATCTAATGGGCAGGGACCCTTTTTCATAAGTGCCCAGTGAGTATCAAACAGTGGAAACAGAGTAAATAACAATAGATATGTACAAAGGACAAGTTAATAACAGTTGCAAATAGATTGTGATGATAAATATTGAGCACAGGCCATTTTAAAACAGTGAATAGATTTCTGAGCATGTATACAGTAAATATATTCAGCTTGTACCAACTTGTGACTCTGTAGACTAGAGATCTCTGACACAGGTTACTAGTCATTAGTGGGGTGTGAAAAGCATGGCCCTCGGATGATCTTGTGGTCCTACTATTTACTGGGACTGGAAACATTTCCTGGATACTTTGGGGGGGGCTAAACCTAGAACCACCTTCTGTAAAAAAAAACAGTGCCAGGAGTTTTATGTGTGTAACCTTCATTCCCATCATTTTGCAAATGACAGGTGGTATGATGTTTAAATCTGACAGCAGTACTAGGTGGGGACTGGGTTCAGGGAGGAATAGGTCACTTGGCACAAAGGCTAGGTTTGGCTACCCTGCACAGGGGGACACAAGTAACTCCAAACACAGGAAGCAATAACTGTAATGTCCAATACCAGGAATGGGATTCTTAAGTGTGGCTTTTATTCACATCCAAACAGAATAAACAAAACATACATGGACCCCCATGGGGCTACATTCCTGGTAGTGCAGATTAAAAGAATCAAGAATACTTCTTCAACACTTTAGCCCACAGGCTCTGAACCCACCAGGCACACAGCCCAGACTTGCACACTGCTTTGGGTACACAGCCCAAACTTGTACACTGTTCTGGGTTTTCCTTGGCTCGGCTCCCTTGCCAGCTACTCGGACACCTTCCATATGTCATGGAAACATTTACTGGTGGCTCCCTAAACCACCTAAGAGCACCTCAGCTCTATCAGGGAAACTTCCTTTTAATCCCATGTCTGGGTACTTTCCTCAGGTACTGGCCAAGTACCTGAGAGAAAGTAAAGGTGCCACAGAGCAAATCCGTAGAGGTGAATTTGGTTACTACTGATGGGGTCTCCCACCTCTCACTTCCACAATTCATATCCGGCCATTTTTCTGGACAATAAACACCTCCTACTATAAAGCTTGGCAATGTAGATTAAGGCTAAATGTATGTCACATTTCCTCTACTTGTCTTGCTTTCCCTTTGTGCTGGACTTGAGCATACTTTTACTTGGCATAGCCCATTGCTCTAGGCCCCCCACTGATTAAGCAGTCTAATTCCCACTTTACTTCACTCTTAGGTGCTGGACTTGAACCTACCTGAGTTAACCGGCAATGTCTATTACACTAGACCTCCTACAGATTAAGTAGTCCAGTCCCCACGTTCCAACAGTTCTGGTGAAAAACATTGGCCCTCTGTCAGAGCGAACTCACCCTTTGGTTGCAGGTGCCCCACAGGCGATTCCTCCACAGGAATTTCTTTCTCAGATCTCCTGGTGCCTCAGCACAACTTGAAATAGGCAGTTTCTTCCTTTAGCTGGAACCAGGAGGGTTGCTCCTGAAGACAGGCAAATCTTTTCCCCCAATCCCCTCAAGGAGGGGGCTCTTGGACCAGTGACAGCGGTCTCCACCACTTCAGCAATAAGTTTCTGTGTCCCTCTTATGGTGGAAACACACACCTTCTTAACAGTAGCTCTAAAACAGAGCTTAAAGCTCTGACAGCCTGCACACATACTGCTGTACTATTGTCTCTCACCAAGACTGCACACAGATGCTCTTCAAAATCCCCAACATTCTACCCTAACTTCCAACTGCAGCACTCCAGTGTGGCTCATGCAGCTGCAAGAGTTCTATGGTGAGGTCATCCCTCAGTCTCAGCTGAGACTGAGAACAGAGTGAGACAGAGTGAAATCCATTTAACTGGAGTTTCACAAGCTGCCTTCCCTGCCTACCACTAGGTCTTACTGGGATTCTAGTAACCCAGGGTAACAGGGGGGTTACATGTGGTTATCTAGCAAGAGGTGCAAGGCAGAGGAGAGGAGCATGCAGTGATGTGTGTGGTTTGAGATGTTAACATGAAATCTGCAGATTGAGTTGTAAAGGACCCTAACCCTGGATAACACAGATGTACTGGCTGAGGTATATATACTAACTGTCCATAGTCACTCAAAGGAAAAAGCAGGCTGGCAGATAGGGTTTTCCTGGACTCAGCTGTTAAGCAATGTTTTACTCTATATAGTACTACCATTTATTGATGGTTTTATTTTCAGTTTTATGTGATATCGGTGAGTATTTAACTGTGCTGACCACAAACAGTGAACCAAAGAGCACCCAACATTAAAAGGGGAGCAGTATAACAGTGACAGTTACTTAGTTTCCCAATGACTACAACAAAATAATGATTTTTATGCAAGCCCCCTGTGCCCCCTCCTCCAATTTTTATAATCAACTCCACCAGGAGGGAGGTGGAGATGGGAAAAGACCAAACAGTGGAAAAAAATTAACCCCTACAGCCAGACTCGAACCCGCCAGTTCAAGCGGTGGTAGCTCTAGCCACTACACTAAATGGCCAGCTTAGCAGGGCTTGGCCAAACAAATCCCTATATCCTGTCCCAGTGAGTGCAGCTCACTGCTACACTTGCTGTAATCTGCTCATCTATTTTTTTTTGCCTCTCACTCTCAGTATGAGCAGTTATATTGAGCAGCTCAAATTGAGATGCTCAATAAAACTTGCTCATATCGCTGCACACCATTTTTTCATGACATATGACACATAGAGTTCAAAGGAAAGGGAGTTTTCTAGGATTACACCCAGGTAACAGAATTTGTTAGCTATTTCAATTTGCTCACCCATGGTGTTGGATTTATTTTTTTATTTTTATTTGTTTTTTTATTTTAGTCTTTGGTAACCGGATAAGGCCAACTAGGCACAAGTTCCTGTTTTCAGGGGTGACCTGGGAGCACTGGGCAGTTAAGTGACTTGTTCAGAGTCACACAGTATGCAAGTGGAGGTTGTGAGAATCAAACTCAGGTCTGGTCTACTGGATGTACCAAGCTCATTCACACCTCGCTCCTCTAACCTCTAGGCTATACTGCCAGATTTAGTGAGTCATGAAGTGGTTTGTGGGGACTGGAGCATAGCATAGCCTTAGTTTTTTTTTGTTTGTTTGTTTTTGTTTTGTTTTGTTTTCAGGACCTATTTATGTTGTTTAAAACATTGTTCCATGGAGGAGAATTTTGACTGCAGTATCTGGGGTATGTGGCTTATATCGTTACCCTCATGGCAAATGACGGTATCATTGGTATAAAGGACCATGCCAGAGAGGGGCACACAGCTGGGACTGAGTTGATGAAGAGTGAAAATACAGTAAATGAGGCCCAATAATTAATTCTTGGGGCACCCCACAGGCAATTGTTAATAGGTCGGATAAGGTTTCATGGATTTTTGTTCTCTGTACTCTGTTACTTAAGTACCTTTGAAACCAGGCTACAATCGTGGGAGAAAAGTTTAAATGTGTTAATGTGCCCAGCAGGAGAGTATGGTCCACCAAGTCAAAAGCATTGGTGAGGTCCGCAAACATGCATCCAAGGTAGTTTCCAGCATCTAATACTTTATATATGTAATTTGTGAGCCTCACCAAGGCCGTTTCTGTGCTATGTGATTTGCAGAATCCATGTTGTGCAGATGTGAGGAGGTTGTATTGTGTTAGAAATTCAAGTGTTTGGTCAAATACTACGCATTTCAACAGTTTGGAGAGGAGATTGAGAGGTGATATCGGTCAACAGTTTGTTGACATGGTCTTGGAGCCAGATTTGTGGATGGGTCTCATGACCGCCTGCTTCCAAATATCTGGAAAAATGCCACATCTAAGTGAGAAGTTGAAAAGTTTTGTGATTTGTTTTGCTAATATTTCCCTACCTAATTTTATTAAATGGAAGTCAAGGCCATTGAGTCCTGTGAGGGGCTTGGGTGAAAGTTTGTAATGTACCTCAGTACCTCATTTCTGGACAGGATCCTGAAATAAAATTTAGGAGGTAACCCAGACTGGGAAGCACCTAGGCTCAACAAGTGGAGGGGGTCATATGATGAGCGGTCCTATATTTGGAAAGGTCACTGCATTGTTTATTGAAGTGATTAGCTATTTCACTTGGGTCACTAACCATGTTTCTGTCAACCTCAGGTGTAATGGACTCATCAGAAGGATCAACCCCAGTTAGTTCTTTAAAAATCTGCAAGACGTTTTTTAGATTGGACACATGTTTTTTCCTGCCTTACCTTGAAGTATGTGGATTTGGCATTTCTAACTAGGGTTTTACACTTATTTCTAGCAGTTTTATACTCTAACAAATCCTGAGACTCTCTGGTCCATTTGTATTTATTCCAGATTTTATCTCTGTGTTTCAACTTACTGAGGTTTTCTACATTTAGCCACCTTGCCTTGCCACCTCTAACTCTCATACATTTAAAGGTGCAATCATATTGAAAATATCTACTAGGACTTTGCAAAATGTATCGTGAGCGAAGTCTCGGTCAGTGATGTTTTCCAGGAAGGACCAGTCTATGTCTGAAGCTATTCAGATAAAATTCATTATTGAGTTTCTTTATATTTCTTGTCTGGGTGTAAACAGGATGTGGATGAGACCTTTTTGCTGAACAGTTAGAATGGGTTTAGCAACATACAGAACTGTATCATCTTTGTTGCAGTGTAAATTAATACTTAACCTTGTGGGACTCCTTTGCACAGGAAAGAGAAGGAGAATGAGAAACCTTACAGTTTTAGTCACTGTTGTTGATCAGTTAGATAGTTTCTAAACCAGGAGACAGTAAAATGGCTGATATTTACAGTATTTTAGAGAGCTTATGCAGTAAGATGATACTGTCAACTTTATCGAAGGCATTACTGAGATCCCCCAAAAAATGCATTAACAGAGAAGCATATTCCAGACAATTTCAGCAGTTGAATAATTATTCTTTTTTTCATTTATCCCTCCTTAGCTCCCCCTACCCTTAACCCTGACATTGGGAGCACTTATCAGCCCCCTTCCTCTAGCTAGGAAGGTGAGTGCTAAGTTGCCAACACAGTTACCACCCCAATGTGGTACTAGAGGAGTGCTGCTCTATTGAATATTCAATGATTTGAATGACATGTTACTCCAAGATCCATTCTTCTAGTCTCAGTGATCATCTTGGTGGAGATTTAAGATCCCACCGTACTTTTAAAAACAGTTTGGGGTACCCTAGTATTTCAGCTGACATTCATCTTCTCAGTAGCAGAGGTGCTAACTAAATTGCATGCATCTGTGAGAAGAACATCTGTAAGCACCTAAAGGCTGCTCAATTTGCATACAGTTACTATCCTACCATTATTTAACTCATTCTTTTATAAAAGACTTTGAAACAAGGGAACATGGTTTGTCCCGATCCAAGATGGACACTTAATCTAAATCCTCTCTACCAATACTCTCCTAATCCACTGAAATTCTTCCTCTAAAGCACATATCTCAATGCCAAACTCATTCCATCCCCTAGTGGTATCCCATGTTATGGGGTGAATCAAATTGAGTGACTCAGTCTGAGCGAGTCAGTTTGACCAACTGTGAGAACAGTGAGTGTGAAAGGATAGCAAGGGTGAGAGTACAAGAACCACTACATGAAGAATACAATGACTGTGATAGGGAGCTACAGTGAATGAGGACAATAGGTTGTTTGGCTAGGCAGCTCCCAGCTGGCTGTTTGGTGTTGTGGTAGCAGTCACTGCCTCTGGTGTGGGAGGATCCAGATTGAGAGCTAGCTAGGTGGGTGGGTGGGAATAATGCTTTTTTGTTTTGTTTGGGTACTCAAGTTTTTTTTTCCCCTGGGATCCCTGACCTCTTGAATTTGTGCTCTACGCTCCCACACCCTCCTGAATGTGGTCACCCACATCCACAGGTAGTCCCCCAATATTCTCTTCCCTGATGACTTGATTCCCCCCCAAATAGCCCCCCTCCTGAATTCCTGAATTTTTTCTTGTACCCACGTGTCAGACCCCCCGAGTTGATTTTTTGGAGGGCTTGGCCTGTGGTTCAAGGGGAGGGAATAACTCCTTCCCCAGCACTATGTAGCACACCTCTAAAACTCACACAGTGCTTAGATTGTTTAGGACTGAGCCACTGCATGGTTCAGTGGTCATGCTTTTGTGCTTTTCGGCCCCTTTGCCTCATTTCTCTCGATCTCTGTATTCCCTTGTTTTCTCCCCCGCTCCTTTTCTTTTCCTGCGGCGCCTGCCACTCTCTCTCTCTCTCTCCTTCCTTCTTCCTGAGTTCCAAGCTTGTTCTCTGTCTTTTTCCTTGTGGCTCTCCTTTGCCCGATCCCTTGTGGTTTCCTATTTCCCCCAGCGCATCACTCATGGACACCCATTCCTTTCTCCCTGCCCCTTCCCTCTTCTCTGTTCCTTCCCTCTTACCTTGTGTTGCTGTTTGTTTTTTCTTTTGGGGGGGGGGTTCCTCATCATTACTGCCCAGCTCTTGAATCTCCTCTCTGCTGCTGCCCTGCTAAGACTTCCGGATGTATGCCCTGATGTCACTGCCTTGCCATCCACTCTGTTTCCCCTGCTCCTCTCTGCCCTTTGTTCTCCTGCTCTCAACCACTTGCCCACAGTGCTCATTCTCAACTCTTCAGGGAACCTCTCCCTTCCCTCTGCTGCACTGGACTAGCAGCAGTTCAACTTTTCTTCAGGAAACACTGCCACCTCTGCTCTTCTACTGGACACCACTTCATTCCTTTCATTTACTGGGCTGATCCAAGCTTTCTGCCCAGCTACTGGCAACAAGTTTTCCTACAAAGTGAGATTAAACAGGAGAGACGAAATACTGTAACGAGTCATTCATACAGCATTTCAAAGTAGACAAATTGAATTGTCTCTGGGCTGCACCATTATCTCTGTGCTGGACTGCTTGTTTTTTCCTTCCTTAAAGGTGCAGACACATATTTTGTTGTCGTCGCATACAGCTCGCCTTGGATTTCACACTTGGCCCAGCCATTCCTGTTCAGGTGTTCAGGTCCAGCTTGTATCAAGGCACAGCCCCTAATTTTTGGCATATTCTGCCTTAGCCTCTTGGCATAAACCGGCTATTGATCACAGTTACTTCTCTCCTCCTCCTTCCATTTACATAGCAATATCATTTCTACTACTGCAGATCCCTTGCCAGACCTTCAGCACTGATGGAGATCTCCAGGCTCATCACCTTTCACCCACCTCAACAAAGTCTCCCTCCTGCTGGTGATCTAGTCAGTCCTGAGGAGGGTATGTCATCGCCTCCTTCTGCACTACAGGAACTGCCAGCTCTTAGACAAACGCCCCCTAGGCCTCACTGCTCTCTAAAGGATTGGACAATCCCTCGTCTCATAGTAGAGCTCAAGAAGCTGAGCATTCTCCATTCTCCTACTGCTAAGAAACAAGACTTATTCAAATTGCTTCTCTTGGCTGAAGCCAGACCTGACACTATTCCTTCTGATGCCTTGTGGCCTCAGCCTGTACCCAACACCTATGCTGAAATTTGTGTCCTTTTCACTCCTCTGGCTTCCTCCCTCTCAGACCTCCAGAATCGCTTTCTGTCCTTGGAAGCCCACCTGTCTATTCAACAGCCACCCAGTCCAGCATTAACGGACCTCCATGTGCGCCTTTCAGCTCTTGAAGCCTGAACTGGCACTCAGCCTAGCCTCTCCGTGTCTGGATTACCTCCTGTCTTGCCTACTAATCTCTCCAGTACTTTGGAAGGGGCATCTTCAGCTTCCCCTCCATCCACAGCTCCAGTGGCTTCAGCTTCTTGGACTGCCCTGGATCCTGCATCTCCCAGCTCAGTCACTCCTCCTCCTGTGATATCTACAATGCACCTGGTTCCAATTCAACTGTGCAGAGATGTCATCAACAGCAAGGATGTCATCCTCATTTAACGCCTGATTTCCTCCCTCGATACTCTTGAAAACAGAGTCTTCTCCTGCAGTGACTTCTCAGTGGTGCTGAAGTCTAAACACCCTCGACTTACCAAAAAGCTGACTGTCCCTGAATTTGTGCTAGCATTTAGTTTATACAGGGACACTGTCTGTTCGGCTTTTCCTTCCTACTGCCAGGACCTTGATTCTTACTTGTATCTCTTGGTGGACCTAAGGGCCAGTTATGGGGGCACACTTTTCTATGATTACCACTGCTCCTTCTCCACTAAGGCAGTAGTCACCTTAGCTCACTTCAATACCAAGGCTGATTGGCCTACCTTGGACAAAAAATTATTTTGCTGCCACTTTGCTGGCTAACAAGCTTTATCCTGCCAGCTAAGTGGAGCCAATTCCCACTTTGCTTCTCTATGCCTGCTTTCAATAAATCAATCAGCAGATCATCCTGCAAAACTCTCGCATCTGGACTTTACTCCTGCATCAACCGGCCTTACACACACCATACCAAATCCAAGGGCACTTCCTCAATCCAGTCATGATAGCAGAGGTTGACCACTCACCTTCATTGGAAATCAACCAATCCATAACAATTATAATTCTTTCAGCTGTTTTGTCAATGGGTGTTGCAACCTTCATGCTTGCATCTTCTGTAGTGGAGCCCATCCTAGGACCACCTGCTCTAGCCTACCTTACTAATGGTGCCTTGCTTATATCTTATTTACCATCCTTTCCTGATGGCTTCTGGTCTAGCAGTCTCTGGCTAACTTCACTCAAACTTCCAACTGCTCTGGTGGATTTACGTAGAAGTCCCTCAATCCTTGGCATGACCTACACAGAAGCCCTCATTCATAAGTGATCACACTTTACCTACTGAACACCTGAGTGGAGGTTGCATCCATCCCATATCTGGCCTAATTGGGGGGCCTATCTCCCAATTTGATCTTTTGATCTCTGCTGTGGTGATTATTCTACTTAACGACAGACCCATGTGGTGGTCCCGCTCATTCCTCGACCATTTCATACACGCTAGATGGTGGGCCCACATGGGGGTCTTGCCATCCTTACTTGCCCTGCAAGGGAGCCCAACTCACTGTCCATACTTCCCTCAATCTAAGCACAGGCAGACCCATGGGTCCTTAAAGAACTAAGAGAGGTGGTGGCTGAGCCGATCACTGGAAACAGGGGAGGTACCCAAAGACTGGAGGACAGCAGATGTAGTCCCCCTTATACAAAAGTGGGAAGAAAGAGGAAGCAGGGAACTACAGACCAGTCAGCCTCACCTCGGTAGTGGGGAAGATCATGGAAGCACTACTGAAGGAGAGATTGGTGGAACATCTGGTTGTCAATGGACTACAGGACCCAAGGCAGCATGGTTTCACCAGGGGGAGGTCATGTCAGACCAACCTCATTTAATTTTTTGACTGGGTGACTAGGGAGGTGGATCGGGGAGGGCAGTTTACATGGTCTATCTGGACTTCAGCAAGGCCTTCGACACTGTGCCACATAGAAGACTATTACACAAACTGGGAAATATGGGTGTGGGCAGGACAGTAGTGTGGTGGGTAGGTAACTGGCTGGGTGGCAGGACACAGAGGGTGGTGGTAAATGGCTGTCACTCCACAGAGGGAAGAGTCACCAGTGGGGTACCACAGGGATCAGTGCTGGGACCGGTCCTATTCAACATCTTCATCAGTGACATGGCGCAGGACCTAGAAGGCAGAATTTCGCTGTTCGCTGATGACACAAAGCTCTGTAACAGAGTACACACACCAGAGGGTGTAGACAGAATGAGAAGGGACCTACAGAAACTTGAAGAATGGTCAGGGGTTTGGCAGTTGAAATTCAATGCAAAGAAGTGCAAGATAATGCATATGGGGCACAAAAACCCTGGCACAATATATCAGTTGGGGGTGAGGATATAGTATGCACCAAGCAGGAAAGGGATCTTGGGGTTATCATCTCTGATGACCTCAAGGTAGGGAAACAGTGTGACAAGGCAGCAGGTAAAGCAAATAGGATGCTGGGATGTATAGGCAGGGGCATCACCAGCAGGAAAAGGGAGGTCATAATGCCACTATACAAGACACTAGTGAGGCCCCACCTGAGTACAGTGTACAGTTCTGGAGACCATACCTATGTAAGGACATAGACAGGGTAGAGAAGGTTCAGAGGAGGGCAACAAAGATGGTGCATGGATTGCATCACAAGTCCTATGAAGACAGGTTGAAGGAACTGAACATGTACTCCCTGGAGGAGAGGAGAGAGAGGGGATATGATAGAGACATACAAGTATCTTACAGAGAGGAACAGGGTGCAGGAATACACTATTTTTAAGCGAAAAAGATGTTCTAGGACTAGAGGGCATGGGATGAAGTTGAGGGAGGACGATTCAGAGGAATCGGAGGAAGAATTCTTCACAGAACGGTGGTGGACAAGTGGAACACCCTGCCAGAGGAAGTGGTGGGGCTGAAACAATCACGGGATTTAAGAATGCATGGGATAGACATAAAGGAATTCTGGAGGTCAGGGGTAAGGGGCAACAGACTTCTAGGAAAACATAAACTGAACTTACAAGCTCAAATGGGCAGACTGGGTGGGCCATAGGCCCTTATCTGCCAACACTGTCTATGTATCTATGTATCTATGTGGGGGTCTTGCTTATTCCCCGACCATTCCATACACGATACATGGCGGACTCATGTGGGGGTCCCGCCATCCCTACCATGCCATGTGAAAGAGCCTTACTCACAACTCAACATCCTACAATCTTATTACTGGAAGACCCATGTGGGAGTCTCGCCATCTCTAGCCTTGGCCATGTATAGGCCTGCCCATAGCTCACTTGTGCTTGACTCTATCCTCTGTAGTACCACATTGGGTTCTGCTGTCCCTAACTGGCTCATGTGAAAACTTAGCCTGCAGTTGTGGAAGTCGCGATCAAGGTGGTCCTATGTGAAAATCCTATCCTTCCAGCCAATCACAGAGATCATACTCTTCTGGAACACACTTCTTGAAGTCTTCCCTTGGCAGTCCTATTTGGAATACAGCCAATACCAACTTGGCCTACACATTTCACAATCAGAACATCAACTCTCAAGTCCTTTCTAAAGCTGTCTCTACATACATTATTTCCAGCTTGGTCTTAACGGCTCTGAAACTCAATACCACTCTTAAGAACTTCTTTTCCATAGTTCATCAACATCCATGAACAAGGACCTGTTTCCTCTTAACATGCTCCTCAACAACTTTCACCTACACCTTTTGGACTGAGATCATCACTGCAATGAAGAAGAAATCTCCTAAGAAGAAGACATCCTGGACAGTCTCCATCTTTCACTCCTAAATTACAAATTAGTATAAGATTACTTCCCTTAGTATGCCCAGAGGAAGGGCAGTTCAGCAGCCATTGTTCTTCAAAGATTTCCCCACGGGGTTTTTTTCCTCTCCTGCGCACTGTCGTTCACACTCTCCAAGTTGGAGGAGGTATTCATGATACTCTTTCTTGGGCTTTAAATAATTCCAGTCTTGCCTCTCGATACAAAAGGGGTGAGAATGAGTAAAGCCACAATAATGCACAATCGTAAGTTTACAGAAGCATGTTATTCCCTCACACTGAATTGAAGGGTTTGGCCTGTGGTTCAAGGGGAGGGAATAACTCCTCCCCCAGCACTATTTATCATGCCGCCAAAACTCACACAGCACTTAGTTCACTTTGGACACCCTCCATCCTCCCCACCTCCTCCTTCTCAGCACTCTTCCTACCACTTTTCTGGGCTTTAATAATTCCAATCTGGCCTCTTGATACTAAAGGGGTGAGAACAAGTAAAGCCACGATAATGTACAATCATAAGTTCACACAAGCACGTTATTCCCTCACACTGAAAATAACAATGGTGGGTACAGGGGCCACAGTTCCCCGAATAAAAATTTTTGTACATGTTTCCCCAGGAAATAATGTTGCAGACCTTCGCTGTTCATGGTTCTGCTGTAGTGCATGTTGCTATTTTTGTTTTCGGTGATGTGCACTTGCTAATGTTAATGTCGCTATTGTTGCATTGCTCTCATCACATGGAACCCACCTAGTCTGTCATGCCAGCTATGGAGACCATCATTTCACAAATCGGGCTACTACAACTGCAGAAACATCCATGACAACTCTCCTCAGCAGCCTTTATGTGTGGCCTAAGATGGCAATGGTCAGAAAACAAACATGGACATTGGCACGATCAAGGAAACATTCACCCATATTTTACAGGAGCTAACTGAAGTAAAAGCAGCCTCTTTCCACAATACTCAGAGAGTGGCTGACCTAGATGCCAGGATGCTAAACACTTAGCACAGAGAAACTTCTCAGGAAGTGTCAATCCAAGATCTTCAGGCTACAGTCTGAGAGCAGGGCAATATCATCCATTACTTACAGGACAAGATGGATGGCCTAGAAAACCGCAGATGCGGAAACAATTTGCAGTTTGACAGCTTTCACAATGGGGTAGAACTTAAAAAAGCTGCTGCATGCCTGCAGCATGCCCTCTCCATGGTGCTCCAGCTAAAAGGTAACACTGATTCAACATAGAGTGGGTCCGCCACTTCCTGGCACCACCACCACCCAAGAATGGAGAATGATCAAGGCCAGTGCTTGCCCACTTCCTAAACTTTGCTACCAAGGAATCCATTCTTTGGAGATTTAGGGAACTATGTAGACTGTTCTGGCAGAATCATGAGATCCACATATACAGTAATAAAACTTCCCTTAAGAGCTTTTCTCCCACAGACATGAGTACACAGAGGCACACCATCTCATTCATAAGATTGGTCTGCAGTTTACCCTCAGGGTACCAGGCTATGATGCAAGTGCTTCTCAGTGGCATGTCCCTGTTCTTTGTCACACTGGAGGCCCTGATGGACTTTTATTTATAAATACTGGCTGTAAGTGGTGAGGACCCCAAGGCAGAAACCTTCATGAATCTGCAAGGGAACAGCATAGCAGCCAGAAGGAATGAACACGCATGCCCCTCCACCGCATGTTACAGATCCACAAGAAAATCAAGGCAACCCTGAGGCCTGGGACCTGCCCTCTTTCAGCAGAAAATGCCAGATGAATTGGCAGTGGAACAAGAAAAATCAACCCTTAAAACAGCTATGATTGCAAAGCCACACCATGTGGAAGAATCAGAAGGATCTTCGGATGGTTTGGCCTCCAGTCTGGCAAAGAACTGCAATGCACCACTAAGGCCTGCATCCCCTACAGTGACCTCCCCTCAAGATACAGGAGACCCCTCTGGGGCACTCCACAAGCTCAACAGCATCACTGTGGACTGGGTTTGGCCATTTACCCATCTACTGCCTCAGAAACTTTGGGCTGCAATTGTAGCAGATGTTGTTCCCTTATTTATAACCCTGGTTACAGGAGCTTGTTCTGGTGCCACTTTCACTTCTGGAACCCCCTGTTGCTTCACAACATCAGCAGGGTAATTGGCAGCCCACACCAGCCTTGAGATGACTTGTGAGTACTTTGCACTCTTTGATATCTTGACTCAATTGACACCATGGAGTTTAGGGAACACAGCAGAGAACCGTGACATACTGGTCGCTTATGGCTCAGGGCGGGTGTATGTGTTCTAAGGTCTGACCTTCCATTTTTAAGCTGTCCCAATGCAGTGCACCCCTCCAACTTAGACCCATGTTTATGTTAGCCAGACCAGTGTCTCCTGCACCCCAGGAACTTAACAGGAGTCCAAGTTTTATCTTCTGTTAATCACTAACCCTTTTATTGCAGCTTATCTACCGAGACTGTTTGCTTTTCCTGTCAGCAGATAGCATCTGTTTTCCAAGGGGTCAATATCCATGCAGCAGAAAGAGACTCATTCCCTTAACCATACTGTTTCATAGCATATCTTGTACTAAAGGAACATTTGTGCCACATGAACGTCATCATGGTCACTTAACTCATGTTTTTGTTACAGGCACACTGTGCTGGGAGTCCCTTGTATTTGCACTCAATCACTGTTCCTCTCTTGCTCAAACCACTCTAGCTTGTCCTAGCTACTGTACATCCCTGATCACATGCTAATGTGTCTCCTGACACCTAACTATGCTGCACCCCCCCATGCAACCAAGGTACTGTGGTTGAGAGGGGCACAGGGTTTGTTGTTTGGGACCAATGTCCGCCCTTCCAAGGCTGGTTACAGCTAAAATACCACATCACTACTGAGGCATTGACCAAATGACTCCTGTATGCTCTCTCCATTCTTGACAGGACAGGTCAATAGCCCCAGTTGGTACAAGCCCCCAGACAATGCCTTGACTTACAATCCATTGCACTTCACATGACATCACATGACTAATGTAACCTGTTTCTTGCACTGCTGTCTTAATCATAAGTCTGTTCACTAGGTGTTTCAGGACTATATCAAGTTTATTCTTGCATGAATGAGCGCATCTGAACATTGATCTCTGTAGTCCATGTCATGTACCACTGGACTTTTGAGCAATTTGTCTGTCCTGTAATCTTGCTAACCACACACTTGCCTTGCTGCATGTACTTGTCTGTTTTCCATTTGCAAAACAGTTGCTGTTGATTTACAGTATGTGTTAAATTAAGCATACCAATAAAACGATTAACTGCCAAAAATAAAAGACTTTCAAACAGTGATTATGAATGATGCCCCATACAGAAACACATTATTGTCTAGTCCTAATGAGAAGTGGAAGAAGGCATTCTCCTTACGTGACATACCGTCAAAGAAAAATGAGTGCAGGGTAACTCAGCCACAATAAATTCAAGGACACTAGACTCTATTACCAAAATAATCAGATGCATTCTTTATAAATATCAGAAACACAACCATCACACTTGTGAGCTTTTCTGTTTAATCTATGCATAAGTAGATTGACAGAAAGAAAGACAGACGGAGACAGATAGCTGTTGTAGATATAGATGATAGATGACAGATATATATTATACAGATAGTTTGCGCATTCATTGTTTTATTCCTGTTCCTTTGATTTCTTTTTATTTTCCTTGATATATTCGTGATGTGAAGAATAAGTCCTGAAAGTAAAGCATCCCCTCCAGCAAAATATTTTACTCCATTTGCCTTTGAGATTTCTGCCTCAGGAAAAAAGGGAGCTGGAAGAGTTTCAAAATTCAATACTCTCTGAGATCTGCTTTCAAATGATCTTGTTAAATGTAACAGTTCAATAGTCTAGTGTTTGATATCCGTGCAGTCTTGAAACCTATTCATTTTTCAGTTTTATTCAGTTTCTATTAGTATACTGTGGCTATGTAACCAGTGACTGTCAATACACTTGCTAAATAAATCATTAAAATGTGTTTACTCTTCTGAGTACTGTATGGGTCAGCTGCAGAATTATTGTAAGATGTAAATAAGGACATGGTAGTTTTTCTGTATCATTTAGTTTTTAATTCAGTGTTTATGTTCCTCCATGACTTAACCCCCTTCCTCTTGGAACAGCCCCAACCCTGGCATACTTGCTTTTTACCGTCATGTGTTTTCAACCCCAGAGGCTTGCAACACCCCACACCCCTGGTTGGATGTGGTTTTGTTGGATCTAATCTCCTACTTCCTGCTCAAGTCAGGCATTTTCACTTTTGCAGTTCTATGCTCCTTGAGACAACAGCAGTCTAGGGGATCTATGCATGTGCATACAGAGTGTACCCAAACAAAGCCTGGATGATATCCTCACCTCACTCAGCTACAGCTGTTGTAGTGGTGTCAGCTACCTTCCATCTCAGGAGGAAGTCAGCATTCTCTTTGATACTCAATCTTCATCCCTGCCAGCCAGCCCCAAATGACCTGAGCTCATTCCCGAAACTGGGTCACCAGTATTGCAAACAGTAGCCTGACTACTGCAGTGATGCACCAATTTCCTATTCCCTTTTTATGTTGGCTTGCGCGCATGTGCAAGCAACATCTTGTGGTAGTAGCACATTTCAGAGGTGTGTCAGTGTTGAGGAGAATGCAGGGGATGCTTTGGTGGGTGCCTCCCTCAGCTGCCAACCAGTGAACATACTGCCAATGACAGGAGTTTCAGAGAGAGCCACGGATTTGAAATGAATCTGCCACTGCAATCAGAGACAGGCTTGTCACTGCAGCAGCAGATGACACGCCTTCATTACATGCCTTTCCTGGTGAAAAATTATAATAAATATGGTGGCTCCTGCTGTCCGCCACACAATCCCCAGAAAGCCGACATCAGCGTCCCCAATCCCCTTGTTGGCATGTTCCCCCTCCCACATTATGTGGCACACTGTAACATGGTGGCTCCGGCCAACCAGTGAGCATACTGCCAATGACAGGAGTTTCAGAGAGAGCCACGGAGTTGAAATGAATCTGCTGCTGCAATCAGAGACAGGCTCGTCACTGCAGCAGCAGAAGACAAGCCTTCATTACATGCCTTTCCTGGTGAAAAATTATAATAAATATGGCAGCTCCTGCCATCTGCCACACAATCCCCAAAAAGCTGACATTGGGGTGCTCAATCCCTGTGTTGGCATCCCCCCTCTTAATGTGTCTTTCCTCTTAGTGTGTCTTTCCTGGTTAAACAGTTTCCCCCCTTTCTCTCTGACACCAGGATGCCCACTCCCAGTGTCGGATGCCCCCCTGTCTATGTGCCTTGCCAACAATGGGGTGCCCAATCCCTGTGTCGGCATCCCCCCCCCCAGAATTGTGGCACACTGTGAGCCCACCCCAGTGTGCCTATTTTTTTTGTGTGTGTTTGTGTAACCTGTAAATGAAGAAAACCTTCCCTCATGGTCTTTTTTTTCCCCCTGCAAAAAGAAAATGGTCCACCATTGTCTCCCTCGTCCCCCTCCCCCATCCCCACCCTCTCTTTGTGCACCCACCTCCCCACCCCTGTCACACATACTTACCCTCCAGAGGTCGGAAGCTGTGATCTTCTTTAAACTGGGACACGTCTGCACTCTTCAAAGCTGAACTATGAACTGCAGAAATGATGTTAAGCTTAATGGGAGGCAATGGGGGGGGTCAAGATAGGTTGATATCTCAACCATTTTTGGGAATTTTGGCCCCAAATTTTCAACATGGGGTTCTTGGGACCCCACCTCATGCACATGTCACTGTCATTTAGTTTCTCGATTCCAAAAAGTGATTTCATGGTCACTGCATGCAATCACCTTTCAGGACTGAGTAACAAAATGACTGTACCACTGTTCATGAGGAGAGGTCCCAAAAAGCCTATGTTGCAAATGTGGTGAAAAAATTCCAAAAAATGACTGTGTTATGAGCCTGCATTCCTCACTTTCTTCGAACACTCTTAACTTCACCTATTTTTAATATTTTCTCTCCAGATTTTCAACACTGCATTTTTTCACACCACCTTTTGAACAGTATGGTTGTCATTTTTCACATTCTTTCCAAAATGTGTTTTCATACCTGTGGCACAGAATGGCACGGTTGCTGTGGGAAATCAATCTTCAGGACAGATTAACAAAATCACAGTGCCATTATTAATCAGGAGAGGTTCAAAAATGCCCATGTTGAAAATATGGTGAAAAAATTCTGCAGTTTCTATGCACGTTCATAACTTCTCACATTTTTCATACTTTCACTCGAGATTTTCAAAATCATCATCTTTACTCACCACCTCATGAACAATACAGCTGTCATTGTTCATATCCTGCCAGAAATGTGTTTTCACACCTGTGGTGCCCAATGGTGCAGTCACTGTGCAAAACCACCTTTTGAAATTGAGTAACGAAATGATAGGGCAACTGTTCATGAGGTGGGGTCACAAAAATCCCATTTTTGAAAATTTGGAGTGAAAATGCCAACAAACGGCTGGGGCATTAGGATTTCCAACCATAATGTCATACTCTGTAGAGAATGACAGGCATTAAGGGTGTGACTTGGGATCATCAGTCATAATTCTTATGCCATTCAACCCCCACCCTGCAGCCAGTGACAGACATCGAGGTGTGTCTTGGGGTCTTCAGCCCCAACGTTGACCCCATTCTCCTATACTGCATCCATCTCAGAGTATTTCTCTATGGAATGAGGTGTGCATAAGGCCTGAAGACCCAAGGCACACAGCTACACCTATCAGTGTCTGCGGGGTAGTGTGAGGTGAAATGGCATGAGCGTTGTAGCTGACAACTCAAAGGCACACCCTATTGCCCGTCAGTCTCAGCAGGGTGGGGGTGGGGTTGACATCAGTTCAATACTTCACTGCCATTCTTATTAAGCATCTCTCTAACTCCTGCACTACCAATGCCAATGCCAGCAAGCCAACATTCAGCATTGACAAATGCTTGTTAATGTTGGTGTTCATGCGGTGTACACTAGTTTCACAGCAATGAAGACTGAAGTCCTCAAGTTGTCATTATAACAGGAACAGCAAAGGTATCTGCAGCTAAAAAAGACAAACTTTTTTCCCACACTGCTTTTGCTGCCATTTGTGCAGTATCCCACTGTATATGGACTACATCTAGAGTATGTGGGAGAGGGTAGTACAGATCCCATGCCCATTCAAACCTTGGTCTCTCATGAGAGACTGTCAAAAAGGGTGTTAGAGAATTGCAAAAGTGGTGGCACTTTTGTGTTATATGGACACTTGTCTCCTAGGAATTTGACTGACACCACCACAACTCTTTGTACATGAACTACAGTATAAATCATTGCCAAAAAGTGTCTGCAGAAAACATTGGTGCTTCCATGTGAATGTCTCCTCAGGCTGTGGTGTTTGGTTTGCTTGTTGTGGGATTTACTTGGTTTTATACTAAATCATGGTGTCAGTATTATATGTCAATGGATCTGCACTGGCCAAAAAGTGAGAAAAATGAATGTACTGTACCTCTTATTCTGTATACAGCCGTCGCCTTATGCTCCACACCAGTTGTGATCATCCCCGATTTTGCACTCTAAAACCAAAAAATGTTCTGCGTCACCACGTCAAGAAAACTTATTATTGCTTTTTCCCTATTTAAAAACCATCCTATTCTCTTTATACCACTGCAGCCAAACAGATTTCCAACCCGGATGCAGTATAGCGCAGTGGTTTAAGGCTCTGAGCTGCAAACCTGGAGACCTGGGTTTCAATCCCACAGCCCCCACTTGCATACTGTGTGACCCTGAGCACGTCAAAATTTCCTTGTGCTCCCAGATCACACATGTAAACACGCTTTTAGCTTAGTGTGTCTCTCCTGGTTAAACAAATAAACAACAAAAAAAAAGATTATCTTACAGCCTCCAAATTACCAAGCTGAACCCCAACAGAGAACAAGCTACAACGTGTCTCAAAACAGCTCAGGACTCGGGCCAAAGCAATGTGCAAACTTCAAAATCACGCAGCAGCTCGGCTCCACAGTCTCCACTTCAACAAGAAAACACACTGTTGTATATCAGAGAACTTTTATTATGAGAAAAAAAAATAAAAGCAGCAGTAAGATGCTGAGAGCACTCTCCCAAGTGTAGCCAAACATTTTCACCCTGTTCTAGGGTTTTGCCAAGACTGACCCGGTACCAAGTGGTAATCAGTTTAAAAGGTCCGACTAAACTTCGTAGTTCAAGCTCACTGGTATTGAGTTCAGACAATGGATTATCAATGCAATAGCAATGAAGTTGCTTTGATGTGTGATGCATACTACACTGTACCTCATATAACTCTCTAATGTTGTCTTTTTGTGCAATCTTTGGTGACTTAATAACCACCCCCCTTCTTGTGGATCTGGTAGCAAACAAAATCAGAGAAAGAAAATTAAATCACAGTAGGTGTTCTTGAGCAAGAGATACACATTTTTATTGTATTTTACATTTTATCACCTCCCCGTGCTGACCGGCCCCCTTCTACTGGTCCCCCCAGTCCCGTTACACCGATGTCCACTGGGACTTACCTCAATTGCATGGAGGTGTCCAGTTAGCTGGGTGTGGAGCCTGTGGGGAACCAGTGTCATCCAGCCAGTTGGCACCATTTTCCACCTGTTTTTGCCCATCCATGCCATGGCCATGAGTACGTGTGTGGAGGCATACACATGCTGTGGTTCCCCAGCACCCCCCTGTTCATGCCACCCACCTGCCTGCACTATCCTCAGGCTTCCACCTGGGGGCAGTTGTACTGTGGGGGTGATAAGATCCTTCCCTGGGTGAGGACAGCTTCCTTTTAGCTGCACAATCCTGCTCAATCCCTCCCCAGCCAACTCCGATGTTCCTGGCTTGCTTCTGAACCCAGGCATGGTGTCCAGCGCCTTAACCATCAGCACCACCAGGCCAGCTGAAATACACCTTTTTTAGGGTTGCTCTTAAATAAGTGATAACATTCATTTAGCTGGATTATATGAAGAAATAGCTGGCTTCTGTGGATGATTAAATGCTGAGGCGAAGCTGAGGCATTTAATTAACTACAGAAGCCAGTTATCGTGAGTATATAACCAACTAAATTAATGTTATTACTATTATACCACTAGGAGGTACAAAGATTTTTTTTACATAACTCCTAATGAAAAATGAATGCTGTTATATGTTGAAATCAGGCTTTGAAAAGTAAAGCCATGTCTCTGGGCATGCACATTAGTGCAGGTGGTAGTACGTGTGCCCAGAGTCACAGCTTTACTTCTGAAAGCCCATTTTCATGTTGTAACTCTGCTCGAGCTTCAAAATCTGTAAAAGGTACAGATTAAAAGCAACATGGTTCTCATTTGTTAGTGTTGCTGCCCTGTTCTGCCCACAATTCAGAAAGTTGTCTCTCTCTCTCTCCCTCCCTTCCTCTCTCCCTTCCTCCCTCCCTCTCTCTCTCTCTCTCTCTCTCTCTCTCTCTCTCTCCTCTCCCCTCCCCTCTCTCTCTCTCTCTCTCCCAATCTTTCCTCCATGTCTGGCTCACCTCAGAAAGAAAATTGTTTGTTCCTCCTTGCTCAGCTTTAGTCTCCACAGTCGATCTCCTTTGCTGAGCCTCTCACTTAAATTAGAGTTGAAGATATAAATAGTAAACTTAGTAGCAGTGTACAAGGGATCACATAAGAATGTCGGGGGACTGTGAGTGTGAGCAGACTACAGAGCAGACAGGCAGTGTGGACAGCAGAGAAGGGAATATGGATAACCTACTGTGGGTGTGGTTACAGGTGAATAACTTACTGTGGGCATGGTTAATATGTGGATGACTTACTGTGGGCATGGCTGAATATGGATAACCTATTATGGGCATGTATTTAGTAGTTGGTGGGATAATAACTGCAAGTTTTCCTGTGTTCTGATTGGCTTACACTAGATACCTGTGGTATCATTCCTCATAACGTCATTTGCTATACTACACAGCTTAGTTTTATGTAATTGTGACATTAAAGCTTTTATAATGTTTCTGAACATTAATGTCCATATAAACTCCAAAATTATGAAGCCTTGTTATTGTTGAGTTCCTACATCACAAAAGTTGTGACATAAAACTCACAGAAAAGAAGGTTGCAAACTGTAAGTTTCTACGTCACTCCAGCCTCAGCCACCAGACACCAGAGCACACACAGGTAGACAGCACTTGCAAATAAAAATGTACAAATAAGTTTGTAATGACATCTTGGGGTTCTGGTGATAAATATAAACCAGTTGTATTTTGCAGTTTTGTTTAATAAATGCCACCAGAACACCTGCATGCCATTACAACCTTATAATGTATACTTGGGTATAACTTATTCCCTATGTATGCTATAGCAGGCTGAATTGAGAAGCAGTAATCTCTTGAACAATACTTGATTACTGAAATGCACCTGATTTGGTTATGTTGCATGTGGAGTGGAGACTGTATTCTCAAGGCTTTTTCAAAACAGTCTGATGTGCTACAACTAAACTAAATTCATCTGCCTTACTTAACAAGATGTACATGTTGGTTTCTCATTTTAGAAAGAGGAAAAGAGCCCTAACCAATCTTAATCAGAAATTAACAATGCAATTTACCTTATCTATCCTTTTGACCCATTATTGCTACCAAAATGAAAGCGTAGCTATAAGGGGTTTGGAAATATCTTTTAAAAGGTATAGCTATTTGAAGATATAAGAAAACATACAAAAACATACAGGTTGCCTGTCTGATTTAGTTCAGTTTTTTTTTTGTTGTTGTTGTTTTTAAGAGTTTTACTATTAGGTTTTCTGACCTCAGTTTTTTAATGCATACAAAATGATCCACATAATTACAGTTCTAGGCAATCAGTTAAAATCGTGTAATGCCAAAGGTCATGCCCAGCATAAGCAATTAGCTCAGTTGCTAGGCTGTTGTTAATACTATCTCAAACTCTGGGTCTCCAGCCCTATTCCCAGTGCTGATTGCCCTCTGTCATATTGCTTCAAGTAATGTAAATTGTATCTTGTCCCTTGGTAATCGAGATCAGGGTTGTCTTGTCTGTCCACTCGTTTTTGATGCCCTCTCTCTGCTGCGATAATGGTTTTGGTGGGCAATCAGTGGAGGTGCCTTCTTGACTCATCTCTCATAATAGATTGTCCTCCTCAGGCAAAATTGAATAACCCCCGACATGGCCTGAAGGCAGGCAATGAGAATTCAATAAGTCTGCGGGGTCAATGTCCTGTCATTTTTGGCAAGCAAGTAATTATTCTGCACTAACATTCAGTAATAGGAGTAGGAAACTGCTGGAGACACCTTCATCCTGGTGCCCAGGGAAGTCACCTTAACAAGAATTCTCTCTAATAGGCCGTTTCCGCTCTCCTTGAAATGCCCCTCACTATTTTGACTACTTTTCAGATAAGTCTTACTGTATATGCCCATTACACAAGCCTTTTCTAAATGCTGCCTGTGGGAAAGTTTAACAACTTCACTGCCTGTTGTCTAATATTTTCCGTATTTACAGATTACAGTAATGCTGTCCATTTGCCTTTTTATTTTTGAAAGATTTATTGTAAACTAACTACAGCTGTTGCCTGTGGAAAAAAAAATAATTTGGTACTTTATTTTTTCCACTGTAAAAATAAATGCAAAAGTATTTCCATCACTCAGATGTCTTGGTGCCAGTGCACAACTGTTAATATTTGAGGCAAATAAGGCACTATGTTTGTTAATATAGACCTTGGGGGAAGAGTCAAAATGCAATGTCTCAAGAGTAAACAACAAAGAAGTGGAAAATGTCATGTTTTTTTTCAGCTGAGGTTAGTTTATTTCACAGGGCTTCTGGATGCACAGCAGTATTATCTTGAACGGAATATCAGCCATAAATGCAAGGGCCTTGCTTTTTTGAAAATAATCTTAATGATGCATGTGTTGTCTTTTCTTTCAACCAGTTAGCATAGACATCTGAATATGCATTTGATAGCTATTACATTATCATAGTGTTTAATATCACTGGACACAGCTTGCCCCTTGGTTAGAGTGCAAAGCTCAGAACCTGGAGACCCAGGTTTGAATCCCACAATTCCATTTACTCAGTGCATGACCATGAGCAAATCATTTGACCTCTCTGTGCTTTTTCTCAGTAATGTCTCACTAATCTAACTTTGTGCTTTCGTGTTTCACAAAAATTGTATCAACCTTCTCTCCCTTCCCTTTCTTGCATTGTGCAGGGCTTTTGGATTCAGAATGATATGCAATGTATAAAAACACCCCCCCCCCATTTTCTTTTCCATCTATCCTTCCTGTTTTTTTTTTTATTTATTATACTTTTTCTGCCACTGGCTGCCGGTACCTCTGCCCAGTAACAGACCCCTTGCTTCTACTCCCATATGGCCGCGCCTTCTTCGATACCCCATGGCTTACCCCCCAGGGTGGGGTTGTGGCACTGGACCATAGTGCCACAGATGACAGGATAGGTCAAAGGGCAAGCCTGATAGCTAATTGAAGCTGAAGGCAAGCTTCATCTAGGGTGGCTGACAACATTTTTTCCTGGTGTGCTGGGGTGGGGATGTACAATGTTATCCAGCATCTGCTCCACCCCCCAAGCTACTTGGCACTGGTGTGATCAGTATGCCCAGCCTCCACTGGGTGTCTGCATTGCCCTGAACACTCTACCCCCTTCCCTCTGGAGAAGGACAGCAGTTGTCAGATGCTCAATACTTCTCTCCCGACCAGCCTTTTGATGTCCCATCCATTCCTGAACCCAGGTCACCAGCATCACAGGTAGGCAACCTGCCCCTGTGCCAGTGGGCTGGCCTTTTCCTTCCTTCCTTCCTTTCTTCCTTCCTTCCTCCCTCCTCCCTCCCTCTCTGTTTCCTGTCAATAGTACAGCACATTCCCCTCTCAGTGTCTACTTATTAGTTACTGTATAAAAACATCAGGTATCATTAGGTTTTGGTCAGAAGGACATTATCTCTTCATTTGTACTACAAATATTGGAGACAAAATAACAGAGATGTTTGCCACTTTTAATTGTTAGACAATGGATTTAAGTATGCTAGGATGACACTTCGCCTATTTTTGTTCCAGCTACAGTACACTATCACTGTTGGCAATTTAATATTTTACACAGAGTGGACACTCCTGCAGTATTCACTAAAAGAAGCCATTATCTTTTCCCTCCTGAGATCAGTGCACAAGGAGTAATGAAGAGGCTGAGCTAAGAGCAGAATAAGCACTTTCCATGACTGATTGAGGATTGATTAGAACAGGGATGTCTCCCTATGGTCACCAGTCAGTATGCCTTTTTTGACAATGAAGCTCCATCCCTGACATGAAAAAAGTGTTTTAATCTGCATCAATTTGGGTTGTTAACTGTGACAAAACTCAAGCTAATACTGATCATGTCCAGCTGTCAGAGTTGATTTAGATCCTAGATATGAGAAAATCCCATGCTGATAATACAGCTGATTTGTAGTGAAATATATTCCATTATTGGGGCCATTTAGAAGAGCTTGCACATAAAGGATTTCTTTGCCCTCTGTTCATTTAAATGCCATTTCCTATAAATTTACAGCATTCCTCATTTTGCCTTTATAAATTCTGCCTTATTGCTTGGTTGACAGCTAACTATAAAATTAATCTCCATTTGAATTTTAGCCAGTTAAGCTTCATAATGTATATTGCGGACCTTTGACCTTTAGGATATGTGCAGGAAATACTGTTTTGTTTTTTTTCTGTGCAAGGAACTGTTATTACATTTTCTAAGACTTCTGTAAAAACAGAAATGACACACATTACTATTTCCACTGATGAAGTCTTGCACTAGCAAACAGAAACACCAGTAATACGGTCAAACTAAAATTTTCTTATGAGTCACCTGCAGTGTAAGTTATATAATAGACACAGAGAATGGCAATGTCATGTACTACTGAATTTTACATTGCGCTAAACTTTGATTATTGCACCATACTGATATTACTGTACCAATGCCATCTTTGGTGAGATACTTTTTGCTGTACAGGAGAAAGTACTGATGCTTTGCAATGTCCACACTGAAAGAATGATTGACTGACCTTTATAAATTGGCACCTAAACATATTTCTTCATAACTACAGTATATATATACTGACAGTAAATATAACATTAATTGTTCAACTGGTTGATGAAATTCCCCTCCAGAAAAAGGAAATATATATTTTTCTTCCCATTACAGTTCATTCTAAGCTGCAGCTTGGCCTCTTTGTTTGCCCATGCCCTGGCAGCTAACTATGAGAGTGCAGCAGAGTTTATAGAAAATAAATGAAGTACATTGTCAACAGAGAATGAGGACTGCAATCATAATTGTTACTTTGCAATGTGCCAGAGCCCCGAACACTAAGAGTCAAAAGTCTTAAGATTGTTAAAGCACACATTTTAACTGACAGGTCAGACAGGATCCCTTGGTTCCAAGAACAAACAGTCCATTATACTTCTAGAATACATTTTCTCTTGACATTAACTTATTTCAAATATTAGCCAACAATATTTTGAGGCAGTTCACTGCAGTGCTTGAAATGTTTGCCTTTGATATATTGCCTTGAGTTTTAGTATTCAGCAAAAAAACCGAAGTCCTAGCTGTGATGGTGACATACAGCAGTAACTGAAAGCCTGGATGAGAGAATTCAAATAGAAATGTGTTCCACCCGTTGAGTCTTCATGAACAAATAAAACTGATACAGTAAATATGTTTGTTATTACAGGGACTTAGGCATATGGTTGTCCTGACTAAGGATGGGCAAACCTTTTCCAGTACTTATTAAAATTGATGCTAATAGGAACCCAAAAGTGTTGTGAAAGCTTCTAGCTTTTGAACATCTTTTACAGCCTCAAATAAAAACATAATTATAAAGGATTTACAAGGTAATTATTGTTTTTTTAATGCACTTTTCTCTTCAAAATGTTAGAATAGGACAGATTCTAGGAGGTTTCTTTTTTGAACAAGTTCTGTACATACCACACACCCTGACTATATTCTGTTAGCTTAGAGGACAGTAACACTGATATTAGGATGCAGATATTCAAAACATTTGCACATGCAAATTAGTTGCTTATAAAACCCAAACAAACACAAAAGAGAAATAAATAAGTGCCTTAGTTTCTTATGCAAATCGCAAAGCAATTCTTGCACAGGAAAATACCCACCAAGAACTATCGAGGATATTTACAAAATCTACCACTGTGGGTCAGTAATTGGACACTGTTACAGCAGCCCCAGCTCAGACCATCACCGACTCAAAACTTTTGTTTATGCTGTGCTTAGCACAGCATACTAACTTCATCTGTGCTATCCATAGTTTAAGGAATGGATCAGACTAGGATTGTGCTCATGCCCCCTGAAGAAATGCTGGGGTAGCAGATGAAAGGGGGTGATTCTAGTAAGGAGGTATCTTTTTAAGGAGAACTATGGATCCAGGAGCTGGACTAGCTCCTTGGATCCCACAACTACTACTGGTTGTTTGGATTACAAAAATTCTCCAGATGGGCTAGTGGGGGTCCTCCAGTTGGGCTTGTGGAGATGGGGCATAATTTTTATATCTTATGGAGTGATGGAGGGTTCCTACAACTGGAGGAGGGTGAACAATATTATCAGTCATTTACTACCTGATAGCCTGAAGTAAAAGGTAGAGCAAACAAACAATAACATACTTTAATGATAATATTGAGGTGCCAGTTTATGAAGTAACAACTATATCTGGGACTACTTAAACTCCTAAGCCACAGCTTGAGGTGTTTATGAAGTTCCAGACATGGTTATTACAAAGTTTAATGCCCACTACTATAGCTATTATAGTTACCAAACCGAAAAATATTTTAATTAGTATAATATGAATTTAATAATAAGGCATAACCAGGGTTAAGTAAATTGTCTGTTATCACCCATTGGGGGTGTAATAATGCATTTGGCTATGCCTTGTACCACATGCTTGAAGGGTGATTAACATTTAACACAACATTTAATAGAACTCTTAGATAGCCTTATTACTATTATTATATTTTTAAGCAGTGCTTAACATTGTTCAGCATGTGATCAGGCTCTACATGCAAAGCACCTTAATCAAAGGTTAACATAGGTCTAGTAGAATGTTTACAGCCAATCAGAAATAAGATGTTGAAATGAGATTTCTGCGGTGATTTCTGTTGTGCAGGTCAGTGACAGAATGATGACAGTAAAGAGCGGTTTGTGGATCTTAGCCAATCAGAATACAAGGATTAGCATAATGTCCCGTTACTAAAGGAGACAAGAAATAGCCTTTTACACTGCTAGATGCCCTCCTAGTTTCCTTTAGGTGTTTATCCAATATTCTGCTATGTTCTGACCTTTTTCATTAAATAAGAATCTTTTCTTTCTTTGTAACCACCCTGAATCCCACTTTCCTCAGCAGCTGCTATTCTTTCTTTCCATAGTACCTAAACACTCTTTGACATCAGTAACACCATTCCAGACCATTCAGATAAATAACTTTGAATGGTGTAACTGCTTTTATTGAATGTGATGCTGAGGAGTGTGGAACTCTATGTAGATCTGAGAGCACCCCAAATCTAGATTATTTATTTATCAAACAATCATCAAAGTATATTAAAAAACACAACCCACATGGAAAGGAATATGGAATGGTGGTTAACAATGTAAAAATCATTTCCTGTCACCTTTAAGGCCATGTTCTAGTTGTCTCAGAATAATGGGCTAATACTTCTGAATTCTGTTTGGTTGAGGGACAATATTTTCAGTATACAGTAATCATGAATAATTGCTTTTTTGGACATAATTATCTAATCTCTCTGAAACATGCATACAGTATCTTCTTACCTCTATGGAAAAAAAAAAATTGAATAAAGTAAAGCAGGTTGGTTGATTCATTAGGCTTATTTATATCTTTCTGGTTTCTTTTTGTCTACTATTATTGCTGACATGGCTCATAGCTGTCCCTTATTATGAGCAATGTCCCTCATTTCTGCCCTCAGAATTGCTCTTTGCTATATTCATCCCACTATGCGCCGTGCACATAGAGTAGATACTGTAAACTCAGACTTTTAGGACAGACATGCATAATGTTCTAATTTGCTAAAACATAATTAAACTTTGCAGAAATAAAGGTACTGGTTTGCATAGTGTTGGTAATTGCATCTCCCTGTTTGATGATGTGTCCCACATTAAGATTGTAAAAACAAAGCTGCTCTGTTCAGTCTCTGGTGCACTATCTCCATGGAGACAATAACAGTGTGTACTCTACATATATAGAATAGTGTATGGATGACCATACACAACAAGGCTATGTTTTCATCAAGGGGATGTGATGATGTCATACAGACCTCGAGAGTGAAGCTCAAGAGGTTCGTTTAACATCATCACATCCCTGAGATGGAAACAAAGTCTTGTTGTGTCTGGTCACCCATATACTATTTTATATAGTATATGGTAACCAGAAATGTCTACAGTTTAATTTAAATACACGGTTTCATACCTTGTGTTCACACACTTGCTTGCCCCCTGTCATCGTTGCAGTCCTGCTCTGCCTCCAGTCCTTGCTGCTGTTCTGCTCACTACCTGATATTTGAAAGCACTGGTTATTTAAAAAAAAAAAAGAAAAATGCCAAACTCATAGTTTGGACACACAGAGCCAACAATGGCAGTTTGTGTCCAAACTATCTTAGTGAAACGCTTGCCCCTCCACTCGCTAAGTGGAGCCGCCATTTTACCCAATTTGTTTTTTGAACACTGAGCTGCTTTAGCCAATTAGGTAACAGCTCAAGGGAGAAAAGTTGTTGTAGTATCATTGTGACATCAGAACTATACTACAACAACTTTTATTGACCTTTGAAATGTCCTACAATAGCTTTTGGAAAGCCATCGCTTTTTATCCACATTAAGTCCTAACCATATACTATACAGTTGTAGCCAAAGAGTTGGTGTGATATTTCCAGATATTCCACAATATTTCTAAAGAGATTCTCTTTGCTGCCCCTACTGTGGAATTGCAGAAAACAGGAGATTTCTGTAGAAATATCACGGACATTTCTGGAAATATCTGGCCATGTCTTTGGCTGATGTGTCCCCCATTATAAGGTCACGTGTTTCACTTTGTCCTACATTTCAGTGACAAAGTGTTGAGAGGCATGATTGTTGCTCTCTTGCAAATGTAGGGCAATGCACCCTGTATGCTACCAGATTCTGGTTACTAAGTAACAAAATAAATAAGTTTCTTAGTGTCTGTCTTATTTAGTTCCATTGGCATTTGGCTCTTCAATGACCAGATTGAAATAGGAGGTGATAGGGGAGATGTCTGGTGCTGAAAAGAGCTGAAGCTATTGAGAGATAAGTTGGTAGAAAACACAAGGAGGCTTGCCTGCAACCTTTGTGAGTGTCATTCAATGGTCAGATGGAGCAGAATGAAGGCTATGAAGGACCATAGGATTTTGGAGAGGTGCTGAGGAAGACATCAGTAAGTACCCTGGAATCAGAGTTGTAACTTGTGAATTACCTGGAGCTTAGGGCAGGTGCTATGATGAGGTTTCTGTGAAAAACAGGAGAGGTGAGGTTAGCATTAGAATCTAGAAGCTGTGTAGCAAAACAAATTGTGGCTAGAGTTTGGGTAACTGTGCTCCAAGCGAATGCTGAGGTTCTTTGGGATTTGTTTCTGATAAATTGTTGTATCAACTGCTAACTGGGGAATTAAGTAGAAATGCAAGGAAAAACCTGTTTACTATTCTTGGAAGTTTTGAATGCTTGATGGGCTCTTTCACAAAGTGAGGTCATGCAGGTAAAATCACAGGGATAGTAGTGCTGTAGGGTTAAAAATGGCACAGACCCAGCAATTGGTTATGGTGCAGTAGGTGGCTTGTGCCCAAAGACAGCTGAGTCTATTAATATTGCAATTTCCCTAAAAAGGAGTTCCTGCTTAATGTATGGAACCAGCAGCTGGAATCTACAGAAGACGAGAAAAGATAAGATTGCTGATAGGCTACTAAGTTGAAGTGGAAGGAATCACTTTCTGTTATGTGGCTTAGGACTTATATAAAAGTAACATCTCTGTGAGTAGTACTAAAATGTGCGGTAGTGAGACAAGCCACTCAAATAAGTTCCTTGAGATCTGTCAAAATTGCAATACAGCTCCACTGCATACCAGAGTGTGCCAGGTATCAAAACCAACAACAGCAAAAAAACAAATGCCTGCACAACTCAGACTGCAACAAACAATAAGTTTATTACAGAAATTTAAAACATACCACCATCTCATAATATCACATCGGGTCATCACAAAATCCCAGCTGGTTTCGCAATTAGTGTGGCCCCCTAATGATGAACTAATTTGGAAACCAGTAATAAAGTTATTGTTTTCTGCAGTCTGAAAGGTTGGCATTTGCTTTTTTGCCCTTGAGATTTGTGCCTGGACTTAAAAGAATGGGGACTAAGAGAGAAGAGGGGCAGGAGAAGGAAACTTTATGCATCTTATATATTGTCACAGGTGTTTATTTCGCCTGCAACATGAACAGCTACCAAGTATGAGGCCCACCAAGCAGGAGGACAGAATCTAACAGGATCATATGGGAGGCGTCTACAGGTCTGCAAAGGACTCTACCAATTTGCAGAGAGATCGGAGGAGTAACACCTGTCCATACAAAACTAAAATGCAGAGTTGCGGATGATAAGTTACACCAGCTTACTTCTTACTGTATAGTCTATTAAATCCCACAAACTAGGTACCATTAGGTGTAACCAAGGAAAGGTTCTGTGTGGGCACAACCTACTTTTCTCAGGAGAGATGTAGAATATCGCTGTTATCTCATATACACTGTGCACATGTATACACAGGCAGGCAGCTGAGATGGGCAGGTTAGCTGTATTGCAGCAAAGAGTTTTTCCACAGGGTGCTCTGGATGAAAGGGAGCAGCCCAGTATGAAGGAAGTTTATGGATCTTGGCAATGAGTTGCATGCTTTCAGGGCAGAAATATGTCTACTGAGGAGAACCTTGAAGCAGGGATCCAGGATGGCTACAATCCCACAACCTCAGAGGACACCATAAGTCTGAATTGGGGAATGGAACAGAGAACTGGCACTTGAAGGAAAACTCCAAAGGCAGACAAGATAGTACTGTCTGATTAATGAGAGCCCCATGCAGAAAACACAAACAGGCAACAGTTTTCCTTTGAGTGCCAGTTCTCTTTTGTTTTGTCTCTCCTAGATTAGCCACCTACCAGGCACTGGTGGCTCATTTTTCAGTGCATGCCTGTTTCCATTGTAACTGGGTAGTGGAATGTATTTTGTCATGGGGGGTGTGGGAATGGTGGCATGAACCCTGGGGTAAATATGCAGAACCAGTTCAAGCAATTGGCAGTACTGGTTTAGAATGTTGTTGACCTTTGTAAAAGAGACAGCAGCTAGGGACACAGCTCTTATGTCTACACCAGGAACTGATGAGACAGGGTAAGGGGGGGGGGCATGGCTTAGGCTAGGAGGAGAGATAGGCACATTTTGGTAGTGGGAGATTTGATAGTCAGAAAAACTGGGATACCTTTTTTGGGACTCTAACTACTGAGATATAACTGGTTGCTGTATTCCAGGGGCAATGAAAGATAACGTTATTTACAGGGTGGAGAAGCCTACCAGGATAGTGATGGTAGAGGTGAACATTTTGAATCATTTAGGTACCAGTGACTTGACTCACTGCAGTCTTCTAGACCAAGTCAAGAACTATTTTTGATAGCTAGGCAAAAGTTGATGGCAGCTTCAGAAACAGTAACCTTTTCTGAGGTGTTACTGTTGCCATATGAGGGTTATAAATGGCTGGTATAGACAGGAGGGTTTCACTCCTTCAGGGACTAGGTAGGGCTCTTTATGGGAGGATAGCAAGCCTTTTGCCAAGGAGGGTCTGCATCTGAACAGAGTTTTCTGTGCATTAGAGCAGAATCTATACATGGCTGTCAGAGATCATTTAAAAAAGGTGAGGAGGAGGGCAGTGCTAGCTTACAAGGACACATACACATACATACTGAGATCCAAGCTGTCTCTCCCCGGTAAACATAGGGCAGGGGAGGGAATTAATAATAGGAAGGGGAAAAATGGAAGCACTACTGGATCTCCACTCATCAAACCCAGGGGGTCTGGAGTGGAGCGGGCAAATTGAAAGTTTGTATATAAAGTCCACTCCCCTTATACTGTCCACCACTATAGCAAACAGTTATGGTGGACATTTTCTACTTGCCAAAAGCCTATCCCATTGAGGCAGTGTCAGTTTGTACTGATACATCATGTTATAACCGCAGCCAATGTCAGATGCTCTGTGCCACACACCTCTGTTATTCATCCTCACTACCACTGTCCACTAGCTGTCAAGCATCCACTAATTAATTGCAAACTGGCTGGCAATTACATCATTTATCTTATACAATCAGCTGATATATGACAACACCTCCCCTCCTGCTTGCTAACAGTACTGACAGTGACAATGATATGTGGGGCCATTAAATGTGTCCTGTTCTGGCTACAGTATGTCTAGCACAAGAGAAAGAAGTGGTCTCTCCCTTTCACACAAAGTGTAAATTCTTAATGAAACTGAAACTGCCAAAGCAGAGTTTACAAGACTTGATACTGCACTTCAGATTCAAAAATGAACACTCAGGGATCTTTTGAAGGGCCATGATTGGGTACTGGCAGAATTTAGATCCAACCAAAACCACAGTCATTAAAGACCAGACATATTACAAGACTGGAGCAAAATAGAATATATCAAGATGTGCTGGAGAGCATCTACAATATGGTGACTTAAATAAACCTCACTACTGTATTATTTAATGCACATAACGAGTGGGACAGGGGGAGTAGAAGGAAAGCAACACAGTAAGTATTACCCCAGTACTATATTGTGCAAAAGATTTTGACTTTAAAATGCTAAAATTTTTATTTGAGAAACTGATTTAAATAAAGTTATCTTAATACACATTTCACTGCATTGTTTTTGGCACTTACATTTTTTTTTTTTAAATGATACAAAGGACACTGCATATACTGGAGAATTGCATTATGCATTAAGCTATTTGGTGTCAGTGGCTTGAACTGTATACATCTTCTATTCTGAACAAGAGCACAATAAAGAAAGTGGGAGATCAGGGGTAGAGATAAAACTAATCAGATGTATAAAGGACTGGATAGTGGTCAGAACCCGCAGAGTTCTCCTAAATCGTAAATCCTCAGAAGTAAAGAAGGTTACCTGAGGGGTCCAGCAGATGACTGTTCAGGGTCCCAAACTCTCAAACATGTACATAAGTTATGGGAATAAAGCTTTACAGGATATATGCCTGTTTGCACATGATACCAAGTTCTATTTGAGAATGGAAAGCACAGATTATTTACAGAATACTGAAGGGGATGAAAAGAGGTTAGAAAAATGGTCAAGCATGTGGCAATTAAAATGAATGTCAAGAAACAAAAGGTCATGCGCATTTTGTACATTCTCCTGCTCTCCAGTTGTTCATGTTTTCATTGACAGATAAGGTTGTCCATGAACATCCACAGTCCCTAATCATTGTCTGTGATAACAAAATCCATGTTCTGTCCATTATTCATAGAAAAGATTGTCCATGGTTGATGAACATGTACAAATGCCTGGAAAAAACATGCATTCATAAGAGATTCATTGAGAGGGGGAAATTCATTTTTTTTTAATTTGGTAAATTAAAAAAAAAAAGATTATGAAAAAACTAAAATGCTAAATTATTTCAGGTACAGTAGCAGCCATGATTGTCCGTGATCTAAGTGTACATGCTTGATAAAGGTTTTTAGTTTGTTTTAATTATGATAGCAATCACATTTATTCTCCATATATCTTGTTTAAGATTATCGTGGATGGTATCCTGGGCAAAATATAAACACTGTTTTATCACAGTAATAGTTTCATCATTTAATCTATTTATAGACTTTGACTTTGACAGCAGATAAGGACTGCTTGGCCCACCCAGTCTGCCTACCCTTCCTACCTAGGTCCATACATATTGGATAAGCTGCAGATCCTAGTTAACCAACAGCCTACAGTACTTCTGTCTATACTTATGGTATGGATTCTGCTGTAACAATTAGTAAAATATTTCCAGTTGTCAGTTTAGCTTTATTTTCAGATGAGTCCACATGAGCCTTTTACATGGGTCCAGAAATGTTAAGTGGTGTTAGATACATCAACCCCTAGTATAGTATAAAGATTAAAGACTCACTATTTAATCTTCCAAACTTTGCTCAATTCAAAAGATCAGTTAATTTATCACTCTCTACAAAGCTGCTGCAAATGTAATTAATCTTCCTGTACTCTATTACTTGTTGCACTCTCTGTCCTGTTTTGTGTTACTGTATATTGTTTTGATTTATACTGCTCTGTACTGACTATGACATGGAACTCTGAGAAAGAACAGTTATGTAAGAACTTATCATAACAGTAGATCTCCAATGGGATCTCAGTGATTAGGTCACACTATAAGAATGTCACCATCGGTGAAGCAGGATCCACATGGAAGATTTTCAGCAACACAACTGGGGCCGCCCATGCCAACATCATCTAATGATGTCACCAACCCTTTGAAAGCGTGAGCGGCCCCGCTCCCTCCTCATATCTTTCCCCTGGAGAAAAAGGGAGCATAGCTCTAGCCATGGGGGACCAAGGAGAGAAAGAGGTGCCCAGGCTGATAAGAAGGGCTGGATACACCAGATAGTCAGTTCCAGGAAAAAGCACCCCAAAAGGGGAATGATGGAAGGGAAGGCAGACCCGATGACCGAGATCCCCGAAGATCTACTGTTATGGTAAGTTCTTACATAACTGTTCTGCCTTCTGCAGGAGTATCTCAGTCATCAGGTCACACCATAGGAAGGAGTCCCAAGCAGTCATGGGTGCAGGCAAACAGTCTGGGGGGAAGGCCAACTCTAAACATAAGACAGGAGGCCCTGCAGTACAGCCCTGCTGAATCCTGCACAAGCTCTTGAGGCAATGACAAGACTGTAGTGCTTGGTGAAAGTATGGACAGTATTCTAGGTGGCAGCCACACAAATGTCAGTGACTGAGACCCCATGAAAACAGAACACAGAGGTACCCATGACTCTTGTGGAATGAGCTTTTACCACTCCAGACAACGCTTTGCCATACTTGTTGTAGCAGAACACAATGCACTTCGCCAACCATTTAGACAAACATGGTTTAGAAACCTGAATGCCCTCTCTAACTTGGGCAAAAGAAACAAACAACTGCTTCAACTTTCTACACTCCTTGGTTCAGAGCAGGTAATACTTCAAAGTTCTGCACACATCTAATGTATGGAGCAGTGCTTCCCTTGGATTGGCAAGCTCAGGAAAATAAATAGGGAGTTAGATAGATTGGTTGAGGGTAAACTCAGATACCACCTTATGGAAAAACTTAGGATGTGTGCACAAAGACACCCTGTCTTTGTGAAAAATCAAATAAGGCTCCTTGCATCAGAGGGCCTGAAGCTCAGAAATATTTTGAGCAGATGTAATAGCAACCAAAAATAATGTTTTCCAAGAAAGGAAGCATAGCTCGCAAGTCACGGCAGGCTCACAAGGAGACAGGGTCAACTTCTCAAAAACAGAATTCAAATCCCAAGCCGGGACAGGGGAACAGATTGGTGGTTTCAGATGCAGGATGCCTCTCAAGAAAGTATAGGAAACATCCAGCTGAGCTATGGTGCTGTAACCCACTGGATCATGAAAGGCGGAGACAGCTGAAAGGTGCACCTTGAGGGAGGAGTACTGGAGACTTGAGTCTGACAGTGATAACAGGTAGTCCAGAATCTGGTTCTCTGGCCAAGTGAAAGGGTCCAGATTATGTTTGTCAGCCCAGTTGGCAAACCTCTTCCACTTCATGGCATAAGTAGCTCAAGTGAAGGGTTTCCAGGCTGCCCCTAGAACATCTGCTACCCTGTTGGAAACCCCAGATCAGGTGAAGGCTCCATTCTCAGGAGCCAAGCATGCAGATGGAGGGACTTGAGGTTAGGATGGACCAGGGTCCCCTGAGCCTGGGTCAGCAGGTTCCTGCAGAGAGGTAGAGGGACCAGAAGCTCCTCCACCAGCTGTTGCAGTAATGGAAACCGTATCTGACGAGGCCAGAATGGAGCTATAAGAATCATGCTGGCCCCCTCCATCTGCAGTTTGATGAGCACCCTCTGAATCAGAGGAAATGGAGGAAAGGCATGAAGGAACCTTCAGTTCCAGGAGAGGGACAGCGTGTGTCACCAGAAAACTCCACGTCCTGTATCTAGGAAGCAGAAATCAGACAGTTTCGCATTGAGTAGGGACACAAAAAGGTCCTACTTTGGATGACCCATCTGTCAAATAGATCTTCTGTGACAGATGAGAGAAGCTCCCAATTAATGCATGCTGGACTGTATCCAACTGAGGCTGTCCACCACAGTGTTAAACACTCCCAGGACATGAAACGCTGAAATAGTTAGATCATGGTGCAACGCCCATTACCACATTCTCACGGCCTTCCTGCAAAGGGGGTACAAATACCCCTTCCCTGCTTGTTGATGTAATACATTACACTACACTAAGGTTGTCCTACTGAATTAACAGTTGACCTGGAAGAAGATGGTTCTGGAAGGCTTGCATGGCATACAGAACTGCCCACATTTCTCGAACATTGATATGCAGAGAGGTTTCATTCTGGGACCAAGAACCCTGAGTTTGAACGGGACCCAGATAAGCCCCCCAGCCCAAACCATGAGCATTCATGGTGAGAATTTGCTGGGGATGGAATCTGGAATTGGACACCTTGCAGCAGGTCCAAGGGGTCCATCCACTACTGGAGCACTTTGTGAACTGGGAGGAAACCAGCACTAACTGATCTAGTTCATCTGTGCACTGGTTCCATTGTACTTTGGGAGTTCACTGGAGGATGTGCATGTGGAGCCTGGCTAGTGGAACAGTGGAAATGGCTGCTGCCATCAGCCCCAACAGCCTCAAGTACACCCTGGCAGGAATATAATGGCTCTGGGCAACCTTCTGAGCCAGGGCAATGAGGCAGTCTACCTTGTTCCAAGGCAGGGAGGCCTTTCCCTGTACCGAGTCTAGAACCAACTCTGTGTACTGCAGTCTTTGGGATGGGACTAGGACCGACTTAGACAAACTGACCATGATGCCCAGTGAGAGAAATAACTGAAGAGTTCTCTCTAGAGTCCACAGGTGCTGTTCACCAGAAGGGGCTTTTAGGAGCCTATCAGCCAGATAAGGAAAAATATATAGTCCCTCCCTTCTGAGGGTCACAGCCACTGCTGCTAAACGCTTGTTAAAGGCCCGTAGCATGGAGGACAAGCCAAAGGGAAACACCTTGAATTGGTAATGCTCTCCCTGGAAAAGAAACCGGAAGAACCTCCTGTGGGGTTGAAATACTGAAATGTGCAGGTAAGTGTCCTGCATGTCCAGAGAACATAGCCAGTTGCTCTGTTTGAGAAGGGGCATGAGGACTAGCAAAGTCACCATTCAGAACTTTTTGTACAGAACAAACAGATTGACGTCCTTGAGGTCTAAGATGGGCATCAGATCCCTGGTTTATTTGGGGATCAGGAAGAACCTGGACTAAAACTCCTTGTTTCTCTGGCACCTGGGCACTGGCTTGATGGCCTGTTTGCACAGAAGGGACTGTACCTCCTCCTGGAGAACAGACAGGTGGGCTGGGGGGTAAGTGAAGGGTAAAGGATGAGTCTATGGGGGATGTTTGGTGAGCTCCAGAGTGTGAACCCTTTCTATGATTTGAAGAATCCAGGCATCTGATGTGATGGTTCTCCATTGATTGAGATAGATGGAGACCCAGCATCTGACCACCACACCTTGATTGGGGACTGGAAGAGGGGGTCTGGCATTAAGTCAAGCGGAGGTGGATCTAGCCACTGGGGCTGGTCCATCACTTCTAGGATGCTTGGCCGTGCCTCCTGCAGTGGAGGGGGTGGCAAGGTGGCAGAGGCTCTGCATTTGCCTTGGGGCCAAGAGGCTGCTCCTGGCCTATTGGAACCCTTACAAAAGGGAAGGTGCTGCCTAATCTTGGATTGTGTATGATGGAGCAAATGGACATATTCAATAGCCCTGCCAGATGCCTGCAAATCATTAATGATGTCTTGGACATCAGGCCCAAATAGTTTTGAGCCATTGAAGGTGGCATTCAGCACCTTCTGTTGGATGTCTGCTGCAAAGCCTAAGATTCTCAGGCAGGAGTGCCTATGGAGGCAAATGCCAGTGGCAGCAGCCCTGGCAACAGTATCCAACATATCATAGAGGGCCCACAAGAGGTGTTTGTTAACATCTTCAGTAGTTTTCATGCATTTAAGAACCTCTTACTTTTGGTATCATCAGGAAGGGCCTGGGCAGTGGCCTTGCCCTTCTTCCAATTGGCATTTTGACACTTAACCATATGAGAGAGATAGTTGGCAATCCTCATCCCAAGGGTGGAGGAGGCATAAAGCCTCTTGCCTCAGAGATTGATTCTGTATGACCTTTTGTCAGGGAAAAGGGAACTGAGCTGTTTTGGCATCTTATACCTGTCATGAGCTGCCTTTATTACCACAGAATCTGTTTCAGGTTGGGAAGCATAATGTGAAAAACCCTGAGGGGCATGATAAAATTTATCAGCCCTGTGGGGCATGGCTGGCACCATGTCAGGCCTGTGCCATACTGCAATAATAGAATTTCTCAGAGTAGGCAAAATTGGGAGGAATGATCTTGGGAGAAGACTCTGGGATCTCCAGGAAATACACCAGATCTTTTCTGGGGGCATCCTCTCCCTCAGAATGGAATCCCAAGGCTGAGGACAACTGCTTCATAATATTGAAAAAGGTATGGCCCTCTGGAGGAGACATAGGCATGAATTTGACAGAGTCCTCACCCACTGAGGAGGCTGTGGAGGGATTCTTCCTCTTCTTCATCAGGAAGAATGAGATCAGGAAGGTACTCCTCTTCGACATCGACCTGTTCCAATTCTAGGTCCAACGACAGAGATACTGATGATGGCCCACAGGGGGCATCCCACAAAGTCAGAGTTTGAATCAACAAAGATGGTGCCATTGAGGGCACAGGTGATGTAGGCCTATATGTGTGTCTAACTGGTGGACCAAAACAATAATGAATTTGGTCAAAATATCATTGAGGTCAACAACAGTAGAAGACTATGTTGACAGAGGAGGCGGTGAATGGTACAGGAAGTGATGAACCATCAGATGGGCCCTGAGACCCCAAAGGGCCCGTAGACCAAGGGCCTGGAGAATCATCAGGCCAAGATGAGAGGGCCATCGACAATGACCCTGTTGTCAACAAAGAGTGGGTCGACGATGTGGATGTCAATGACCTGCTGCCTTCGATATCAGGCAGAGGAGCTGTCAGTATGGGTCTGGTAGAGACGGATACCTGGATAGCAGATTTGGGCATCAGTGCAGCCATAGCTGTTGGAGTATCCCTGAACGAGGAAGAATATGCTGTCAGGGAGCAGGACCACCGCCTGGGGGAGCAGTCCTGATCTCAGTCTTTTTCATGACTTTTCCCCAAGGACTTGTCTCAGGCCTTAGCAGCATGGGAGTTCAACAACCCTGCCAGTGACTGAGAAGGAGGGGACCCAGAGGACCTCTGCATGGAACTGGATATCTGTTGCTCCATGAGGAAATTTTTAAGTGCCTTATTACATCGCATGATGGTTGTTTGATTAAACTTCTAGCAGAGCTCACAGTTGAATACTTGGCGGTCAGGCCCAAGACAGCAGACACAAAGAGAGTGTTGTCTATGGCAATCTTCTTTCTGCAGTGGCAGTGGGGGGGGTGGCGGAGCAGCAAGAAGACCATGGTGCTGCTCCACTCCATGCTGCATGGTCTCTGTCCCTCGCTCATTCCCAATTAGAAAAAAGATTTTGAAACAAACCCATTCTAATTTTAACTTGTAGCTCTGGAAATGTGCTTCCTTTTGTAATTGGGAAAGCTACAGACTAGTTTCTGTTCCTGAATGCCTGTTTTCATTGCCTGTTAGTTTTGGCATCCTGTCAGACACTTATTGAGCCAGTGTGAGAGGTAAGGAAGGTAGATTGGAGCTCTCTTCTTGAATTATGTGGCTGCTATGGCTGGGCTCTGGATTAAAGGCAGAGCTTTTTTCAGTATGGCGGTACAATGGCGGTATTATTTAATTTTCCAAATAATGACATTA
This sequence comes from Neoceratodus forsteri, assembly GCA_016271365.2. NCBI lineage: Eukaryota > Metazoa > Chordata > Ceratodontiformes > Ceratodontidae > Neoceratodus > Neoceratodus forsteri. The sequence goes on along the minus strand of CM057453.1, from coordinate 415,464,769 downwards.
TTTTTTTTTTTTATTGAAAAGTTTCACCAGAAATGCACACTGACCAATCGGGATTGCTTGTCTCCCGGTGTGTCATGGGAAGGGGGTTACACAATGAAGTCATACATACATTTGCCAGTGCTGGCTACGTAGAATACAATAAAATACAATACTATACAATACAATACTTAAATAAGATGAACGGGATATTTACACACTTGACGACAACAGGAGACATAACATTTTGGGCAGGTAGAGCATAAGATTTAAGTGCAGATAAGTGTTGAGGTTGGGCGAAGGTAAGGAAGAAAGTGAGTAGACATAGAACAGTAGTGTTAGAGTTGAGGAAGATTGATTAGGGGCAGGTGCAGTTTGAAGAGAGGTAGTTTAGTAGGGCTGAGGATAAGGATGAGGGGGATGAGGAGTGATGAATTTGAGGTGGTAATAAGTTCCAGAGTTTAGGGAAATTATATGAAAATGAAGATTGTCGTATGGTTGTGGAGTGGTGAGGGACCACCATGGTGCGAGAATCAATAGATCTGAGGGAGTGATGGGGGGAGAGGAAGTGTGAAGAACAGTAGAGAGGTAAGAGGGTATTGTGCCAAGCCAGAATTCTAAAATAAATTTGGTGCAGTGGGAGAGACGTCTGCTGTCCAGTGATTGGAAAGCCAGAGAGCGGTAAAGGTCACAGTTGTGGGTGACTGGGGGGGGGGGGGAGTCCAAAGCAAAATGACAGAAAGACTTAAAAAGGGTATCCAAGTAGGCCGAGGAGGACTTGGGGGTGGCATTGTAGACCACATTGCAGTAGTCACAAATAGGTACTATCATTTCCTGGACAAGTTTGTGCCGAACCATAAGAAGTAGACTGCTATGGTTCCTGTATAGGGTGCTGTGTTTGGGGCACAGTGTTTTCAGGATGGCATCAACATAACCAGAGAAACTGAGATGTTGGTCTAGCCAAACCGCAAGGTACCTGAATGAGGATGTGTCCTCATTGTTAATCCCATCTAGTCTGTAGAAGGAGGGTAAGAGGTTTAGCCTGGAGAGTCTCTACCTAGTGCCGAAGGTCATGGAGACTGTATTTTTGGTGCCTAGGAAAAGTTGATGAGAGTGAAGCCAGTGTTGAACTTTGTTAAAGTCATGTTGTAGTCAGGTCGCTACATCAGAGGGGGAATGGCAGAAGTGTACAGGACAATGTCATCAGCATACATATGTATGGAGAAAGATGAACAGACTATCGGGAGGTCATTTAGTCAGCTGGAGAATAAAAGTGGGCCAAGCACTGAACCCTGTGGCACACCAGTATGTATTTGGAAAGGGGGTGGGATATTGCATCAGCTATCCTGACCGATTGTGTCCTACCTATCTGGTAGGCTCTGAACCAGCTGGTGGCAGAATCAGACAGGCTGGCTGAGGTAAGGGTGTCAAGAAGGAGGGAGTGGGAGACCATGTTGAAAGCCTTGGTGAGGTCGACAAAAATGGCAGAGGTAATTAGACCACTGTCCATCCATGTGAGGATAGAGTTTGTGAGTCTAAGAAGGGAGGAGTGGTTTTTCCTAAAGCCAGCTTGGAAGGGAGTGAAGAAGCAAGAGTCAAATAGGAGGAGAGCTGGGATTGGACAAAATGTTCCTGGAGCTTAGCCAGGACAGGAAGATGTGAAATTGGATGGTAAATACTTGGAGTGAAAGAGTCACCTCCCTTAGGTAGAAGGAGAACCGTGGCATATTTCTAGTCAGTAGGGACAGATGCAAGAGAGAAGGAGAGGTTGAATTGGTCAGATAGTGGAGAGGAAATAGCAGAAACAGAGAGATATGACAGTTTAGGGTCAGGACCATCTGGGGACCCACCTTTGGAAGGGTGGAGTGCAATGATAGTTTCAAAAACATCATTTAGTGATACTGGGAAGAATTAAAAGCTCCCAGCCTCGGGGTGAGAGGAGTGGGAGCAGGGATCTGGGGCAGGACTGGAGGAGAGGGAAGGAGGGATGAGAGGAGGATGGTAGTGCAGGATGTGAAGTAGGAGTTGAATTCTGTAGTGACTGAGGTATGGTCAGAAATGAGGGAGTTATTTACTCTTAGGAGCAGAATGGGATGTTTTGATGGGGGGAGAAAAGAGAGTGAATGCCCATCCAGAATCTGGAAGGGTTGGCTATGTAAATTTGAAATGAGGAGTGGAAGTATTCAGCTTTAGCAAGCCTGATGGCTTTTGTGCAGGAGTTTCATAATGTACGATATGTTGTAAGGTCACTTGCTAGCATAGTCACTTTGTGTGTTTTCCAGGCCTAGTCTTGGGCATGTCGACAGGCCAATAGTTCAGGGGTGACCCATGGAAGGTGGTTCCCACGGACTCTGGTGCGTCTTAGTGAGGCAAGCATTTAAACTAGCCAAGGGGGGGAGGCACTGAAGGGAAGCAGGGAAATCTCAGCCTCCCTACACACAAAATAAGGTAGTTAGTGAAGTAGACACAAAGGTAGAGAAGTCGACAGAGTACAGGACAGGTGTAAATCCAGATGTAACTCCCCTGCAAATGGGGGTTCCCAAAAGACTTCCAGGAGCTTGCTTGAATGCTCCAAGCCTGAATGGTGTTTGGCGTTTAAGCCATTTATCAGTGAGTGTTTTTAGAACCTCTGGTACTGTCTCTTTAAGAGCTGTCTGCTTGCAGACATAATTAGTTTGTATGGGGGACTGTGTGTTTCTTTGATTGAGTACCACCAAGCTGCTGCCAATTCACTCCATTTTGCAGTCACTAGGAGTGCAAAGGGAACCTATCTGAAAGATGTAACTGTTTGCCAGAAACCATTTAGAGTAATAATGAAATTACAGTTTGTCTAACCTGCTTTTGCAGTCAGAACTGTGTCTGCCTAGTTCCCATTCTGGTTTTGAACTGATGAACTGGACCAATCAGTGTGGGGCAAGCTAGCTCTAAAATGGTGCCTTGGACGAATCAGAACTTGACTCATAATCTGAGCCAGCCACAAGAGGATTGTATGGGCAGTGACTCTGGGAGATGTAGTTTAGACTTTGGCCTTTTGGACCAACAGGAGCAGTCTATTGTGAGTGACAGCCAATCCAGTCAAGAACTGGGAGGAACTCAAAGGAGGTGCCCGGTTTTGTCTGTTGGAGTTTCAGTTGAGCTCTGGCAGTGAAGAAGGAAGGAGCCCTGTGCTTTTTCAGTGTGCAGTTTTAGTCGGGAAACGTGTGTAAGGCCCAGAGTTCCAGTCTGCATCTTGTGTAACTGCTTGTTAGGACTGAATCCGTCCTGTGAAAAGAATCAAAGGATATCTGAGGAGCAGAAACCAGGCTCACCCTGTAGAAGACTGAAGAAATTGCTGAATTGCACTCGGTCCATCAGGAACTGAATCTGCTGTGTGTTCTCCCGGGTATTGTGCAGTAATTGCGATCGGGATACAGAAGCAGCATGCCTGGTATAGTACTTTCTGTTTTACCATATAAATGTGTGAAGAGGCTTGTGTACCTCAAGTGAATCCTGCTGCCATTAAAGGACTTTTGCCTGTTACTGTTCACCATATAAATGTGCGAGGAGGCTTGGTTAGCTCAAGTGAATCCTGCTGCCATTAAAGGACTTTTGCCTGTTGCAGTTTGCCATATAAATGTGTGAGGAGTCTCGTGGAGCTCAAGAGTAGCCCTGCTGACATTGAAGGACCCTATCTTGTTTGGAGGTTGTGAGTACTAATTCAGGGTCGCTCCCTGTTGAATTGCCACATTGAATCCAAATGGAATCACTGTACTGCTGACTGTTTAAACTAATTTTTCTTTTCTCTGTAGGAAAGGGCCCCTACCAGCTACCACGGTTTGGACTAGCCACTAGGGCTTGGGTACCCAGGGACAGTAACTGGTAGGGATAGGCCTGTGCACAGAGCCATAGGTAGATGAGTAAAGTGATAAGCTAATTAACCTGATTTCCCCCTGTCCTTGTTATATTCCCCCTAAATAAATCAGAGCTGCTTGTTTCAGCAAAGTTATACTGCCTGAGGTATTTGTCTATGTTAAAGTATTGTACTGTGATTGTTGCACTGTATCTTATTTTACAGGAGGTCCCAGTGCCTGAACCAGCCCTGGGGTAAGTGTATACTGTGAAGATAATTTGATATATTGTGTGGGCCACTAGTGGGAAGAAAGGGGTTGCAGTGTCCCAGAGGGCTGTGACCAAGTAAGTTTAACTATTGCAAACCCTGACCTCTGGGTGGAGGCACCCACCATTGGATCCAGGCCCCTCAACCTGTTAGTGGCAAATCAGGCAGGGGTAGTAGCCCCTGGGATAGCGCCATCTAGGGGTTACATCTTGGAGGCTCACCGCTGGGATTGTGTGTCCTCAAGTGGCCATATTTACAAACCACTGTTAAGAAAAAATGGGTACCCGACAGAAGTGGCTGTGCACCGGCTGGTGGAGTGGTGTACTGGGGAGGAGATTGACCCCAAAATGCTATGCTTATCCTGGACATTCCCCTGGGTATCAATACGGACACTGTACAGGGAGTACTTTCCAAGGTGGAAGGTTTACAAACCCTGTGGTGGTGGGTCGGCATGCTAATCTTCTCACCCACACTTTCCTGGCCCTAGTAGAGTTTAAGATCCCATAGATAGCTTCAAAGTGCCACAGACCATTACCCCAGAGAGAGCCCTCACTGCCTGGAGAGTGATAACTACAGTATAAAGACCTGGGGAATGAGCCCCACCACTGTTTGAAACTTTTGAGGAGAAATTGCTAAATGGTTGCTGGGGAAGGAAAACTGTGGAGGACTTGAAGAAAACTATTCTTGCCACCGGGAGTTCCTCCTCCAACACCCTCTCCCGCTCCAGTACCGTAATGGTGGCTGAACCAATGCAGACTCTATTTCTGCACCTGCCATTAGTCACGACTTCCATCAAGGTTGAGGATCTTCTGGCACCCTCCCACCCCCAAGGGGAGGATGACTGGGAGACCTGGATAGACTATGTTGCCCCCCAAGTGCTAGAATGGCAATGCTCGGAAGCCGAAAAGCGAAAGAGGGTTAGTGAGAGCCTCCGAGGTCCTGCCCTGGCTACCATCCATGCTAAACGGGCCAGTAACCCTGAAGTGACTGCACAGGCCTATCTTGAGGCCTTGGAGAATGTGTATGGGAGCCCAGATTCTGATGAAGATCTATGGTGGAGAGTAAGAAATGCACAACAGTACCAAGGGGAGTTGTTGTCTGTGTATGTATCTCGGCTGGAAAAATTGTTGCAAGAATGCCTCAGAAAGGGTAGTTTGCCAGCGATTGAACTGGACCGAACCAGGCTGGACAGGATCCTCAAGTCTGCCCTTCTCAGAACTGCTGCTGCTTCCAGTTACGCCTGGCAAATCGACTGGAATCCCACCCTCCTATGATGAGTTAATGAGAGAAATTCGAGGAGTTGAGAAAAGACGACCGGAGGGACCTGCACCAATAGCGCATGCACGCACCGAGTGACTGAGGGTGACCCATCAAGGAAGTTCAGGGCAGAGGTTGACAGTCAATGAGTGCTCTGACAAGGAAAAAGATATGCCACAATGAAGGCGAACTGTTGAGAGAGATCCAGGAATTCAAAAACAGTCCTTTATGAAGGCCACGCCTGCAGGTACGGGCCCTGACCTATATCCGACTGCATCTGCTATGGGGGTGGGGGTACCACCCATGTATCTCCTGGTTGATAACAGCTCCAAACTCAATTCCTTGACCATGGAAGTGGAGAAACTGACGAGATGTCTCCAAATGCTTATCATGCCGCAGACAGAGATGGCACCAAGGTTTCCAGTTAGAAGTACCCCCGCCCTGGTTCCCAGTGTGGCGCCTCGGCCAGCTCAAACTCCAGAAAGTATGTTTTGCTATAATTGTGGGAAGGATGGGCACATGAAGAGGGAATGCCGGTCCCCAAAAGACACTGACAAAGTTGCATATAGGCTACAAGGAGAGCTTCGGAGAACAAATCAGTGGTTAAGAGGTGCACAAAATGATCCCAGTGAGGGCACCAAAATGCTAACTCACGCTCTTTTGTGGCAAGGTCAGTTGCCCAGGCCCCCACTACCGCCTCTCCAGACTGGTCCAGAATAGTGGGTCCCTCCATGGAGACCACTGTTAAGGTGAATGGAGTGTCTACAAGAGCTGTATTAGACAGTGGCTCCCAAGTGACAATTATGTTCCAAGATTGGTATCAGAAGCATTTGTCAGATGTACCCTTACAACCATTAGAAGGACTGCATGTATGGGGGTTAAGTGAGAAGGCCTACCCCTATTCCGGGTACATCCAAATTTGGCTGTCTTTCCCCACCTCCGTGGCTGGAGTGGCCGAACAAGTAGAGACCCTAGCCTTAGTGTGTCCCCCCACTGGACTGTATGATGGTGTCCCTTTGTTGATTGGAACAAATGCTCATATGTTCGGAAGGCTGGCACAGTTATGTTATGAAAACAAGGTCAAAGACTAGTAGAGCTTTAAGAGTTCCGGCTTTAATTAAGAAGATCTATGAGGCACAGAGAGATGCTGAAAAAATAGAACCAGAGGAACCGGTCGGAATTGTATGGAAGAAGGATCCTGAGTCTCTGATCCTGACGCTAAATGCCCAGTGTACCTTACAGGGAGAGGTCCATATCAGAAAGGATGTTAAGAATAAAATATTAATGTTGGATGCACCAGGCGATGGAAAATTGCCAGAGGGACTGCTGGTCAAGCCTAGTATTTTGCCCACTAGAGCCCATGCTTATGCCAGAAGGGTAATGGTCCAAGTTCATAATGTGTCTGAAAGAGACATTCGAGTAAATAGAGGTTGCATCCTGGCTAATGTGCATTGTGCAGACACTGCAGTGCTACCCAGAAGCAAGAGTTCAAGGAAGAATGACAGAGTAACCGACTTGTTTGATTTCCGCGACTCCCCATTGCCAGTCAATGGAAAGTGAGGATCAGTGAGAAGCTTGCCCAGAGAGACCAGGTGTTTTCTTTAAAGGAATGGGATGTAGGATGCATGCAAGGAGCTGAGCACAATATCCGGCTGCATGACGAAGACCATTTCGTGAGAGGTCTCAACGCCTGGCACCTGCTGACATAGATGATGTGAGACGACATCTGCAAGAGATGTTAGCTGCTGGTGTAATACAAAATCCAGAAGCCCTTATGCTTCCCATTGTGGTAGTGGAGGAAAAGAATGGGACAGTAAGGATGTGTGGATTATCGCACCTTAAACCGTGGACTATCCCTGATCAGTATACAATGCCCCGCATTCAGGATGCTTTGGACTGTCTAAACAGGAGCAAGTGGTTCTCTGTGTTGGATCTCCGCAGTGGGTACTACCAGATCCCGATGGCCCCAGAGGACCGTGAGAAGACAGCCTTTATCTGTCCGCTTGGCTTCTATGAATTCATGAGGATGCCTCAAGGGATTTCAGGTGCACCAGCCACTTTTCAACGATTGATGGAGCGTGCAGTGGGACATGAACTTACTAGAGTGCCTGGTATACCTAGATGATGTTATTGTGTTTGGCAGCTCACTGGAGGAACATGAGAGCAGATTATTTAAGGTATTGGACCGACTGGAGGACTTTGGCCTTAAACTGTCCATTGATAAGTGTCAATTCTTCAAACATCAGTAAAGTATGTGGGACACATAGTATCCACCGAGGGAATAGAGACCGACCCAAGTAAAGTTGAGGCCTTGACCACCTGGCCACAGCCCAAAAATCTAAAAGAACTGCAAAGATTCCTGGGATTCTGTGGTTATTATCGGCGCTTCAAGGACTATTCAAGAGTGATCCGCCCTTTACTTAACCTTACTCAAGGGTATCCCCAACCCACAAAATACTAAAAGTCAGCGTCCTCAAGGCTGAAAGAGTGTATTTTCATCCGAGTGAAGTATTTGGGGCCCGCTGGACTCCTGATTGTGAGACTGCTTTCATGAGATCATATATCAACTTACCCATGCTCCAGTGCTGGCCTATGCCGATCCAAGAAAACCTTACGTCCTGCACACTGATGCTAGCTTGCAAGGGTTGGGGCAGTGTTGTACCAAGAGCACGAGAATGGCCTGAGACCAGTGGCCTTTGCCAGTAGAAGCCTGACCCCATCCGAAAAGAACTATCCTGTACATAAGTTAGAGTTCCTAGCTTTGAAGTGGGCTATTGTTGACCAATTCCATGAGTACTTGTATGGGGCTAAAATACTAGCAAAACTGACAATACCCTTTGACCTATGCAGACCTCAGCTAAGTTGGATGCCACTGGCCACAGGTGGCTTTCTGCATTATCTACATATGACTATGCTCGAATACCGAGCAGGTCTGAACCACATAGATGCTGATGCTCTCTCCCGAGGCCTGTTCCCCAGAACGATTGGGTCCGATTGGCAGAACCTGACATTCGGCACTCTGCCGGAAGTTTGACAGGGAGGAACAAATGTCCACGGACGAGTGGACTGCATGGTGGATTGCTTGGGACCCTCTGAGAATTGCATACCGCTGCTTATTGCCACTTTTCTGCAATAGACATTGGTGCACTGCCTCAGCTGGACAATGACAGTATTCGCAGGCTCAATCTCGCGATCCTATGATCAAATCAGCTTTAGAAGCCCTCATGCAGGAAAAGATGTGTCCAAATTAGCTCCACTGATTTGAGAACTGCACTGTTATACAAAGAAGGTCCTAAGTTGAAACTGATCAATAAACTGTTATACAGAGAAACAGTAGACAGAGGGGACAAGTAGACAAACAACAACTGGTGCTGCCCACTGCCTTCGAGACTCAGTATTGAGGTCCTTGCACAACCACATGGGGCACCTTGGTATAGACAGAACACTTGACTTGGTGAGATCCAGATTCTATTGGCCTAAGATGGGGCTGATGTGAGCAACACATTCGAACTTGTAGTCGCTTCTTACAGAGGAAAGCTTTGCCCAGAGTGCTGCCCCTTGTTAACATAACCACCAGTGCACCCATGGAGCTGGTCTGTATTGATTTTCTGAGTTTGGAGTCCGATCAAAGAAATATCAGTAATGCTGGTGGTCACTGACCATTTCACGAGATATGCCCAAGCTTTCCCACCAAAGACCAGAAAGCATCCACTGTAGCCAAAGTACTTGTAGAAAACTTTTTGTTCACTATGGGGCTCCACAAAGAATCCATTCTGATCAAGGGAGAGACTTTGAGAGTTGTCTGATCAAAGAGATGCTTTCTGTGGGGAGTGAGAAGTCCAGAACCACTCCTTACCATTCCCCAGGGGACCCACAGCCTGAACGTTTCAACCGCACTTTGCTAGATATGCTAGGCACCCTGCACCCAAAGGACAAGACTAGATGGAGCCAACAAATTAGCACCCTGGTACATGCTTATAACTGCACCAAAAGTGATGCCACTGGGTCTCCCCAACCACCTGATGTTTGGAAGAGAAGCTGACTCACCGGTAGATGTGTGTTTTGGGGCTCTCCTGATGGGGTTCAAGCTGACAACTATTTACAGTATGTGCAAAAGTTAAAGGCCCAGCTAACTCATGCATACCAACTGGCTCAAACCATGGCTGCCAAAAGAAATCTGGCCAACAAAGAAAGGTATGATAAAAGGTGAAAGCACAGGAACTCCAGGAGGAGATCGGGTATTGATAAGAAATCTGGGACTGCATGGCTAGCACAAGATTGCTGACAGATGGCACCATCTCCCTCACATTGTAGTGGGCAAACTAGATGATCTGCCAGTGTACAAAGTAAGGCCTGAGAATAATTCAAAAGATGTAAAAACAATGCATAGAAATCATTTACTGCCCATTGGACAAATCTTAATTGAGTCTGAGCCCCTTGAAGATTCCCCCTCTGGACCAGTGACTAGAGCTGCTGCTAAGAAAAGATCAAGAAAGTCTGCACCTACAGAAGCAAAATTAAAGTGTTCCCCTCCACAAGTCCCAGTTGAGCATGACTGTCAGTCCATATCGGAAGAAAGTGAGAGTGACTTTGAATACTATCCTTCTTATAACTGAGTCAATTGTTTCGGGCAATCCCCTAGTCAATACTGGAGATGAAGCTGGGCCTTCTGGACTGTCCAAGCCCCCAGCTTCATCCCTGAGCCAATGCTCCCAGAAAGTGAAGTGCAAAGCATCAGATCAGATGAAATGGAATCATTGTGCATGGTTGAACTGTTTGAGCTTCAGGAGGAAATGATGGATTGGGTCAGACTGGTGATACACCAGAACAAGAAGAGTATTTTGAGTGCCCTGACAGTCAACTGCCAGTGTCCGAAAGCTCTCCATGTGAGCCAAATGTTGTGGACTCAGAAACTGTAACTCCTGGAGCTGAAAGTGCCCAAGTTCTAGCCTCTCTCCCCCATGGAGACTCCCTGACAAGTGAGGACAATGCTGAAAATGAGGCTCAGAGGCAGAGACTGTAACAGTTCCCCTAGAAAGACTGGTCGAGCTGTAAAGCCTGTGGTGCACCTCAGTTATGATTCCCTGGGCCGCCAGTGGATCTGCCTCTCAATGTTGTCCATAAAGGAGTGTATGTATCCCGAGCTCATTGCCCAAACTGAGCGCCAGTGCTAACTCCAAGTTACTTGTGTTGCCTTTCATATGGTGCCCTTGCCCCAATCCAGCCCCAAGGTAACTGATAGGAAGGCCCCTCTTCAGGTTTCATGTACAAGAGGTAATAACTTGAGTTATGGTACAATGTGTATGTAATACTGTGTAAAGAGTGACGTACTGCAATGTTTCAGAAATGTGTTCTTGGTAAAATTATATATTGACTGATGATTACATGTGAGCCTAATGCAAATGTATATGGTTGCAGTTAAAACCTATAGTACTTGCTTGACGCGCACGCCAAGCTTTCCCAGGCCGGAAGGTGTAACCCTCCTGCAAATGGGGGTTCCCAAAAGACTTCCAGGAGCTTGCTTGAATGCTCCAAGCCTGAATGGTGTTTGCGTTAGCCATTTATCAGTGAGTGTTTTAGAACCTCTGGTACTGTCTCTTTAAGAGCTGTCTGCTTGCAGACATAATTAGTTTGTATGGGGGACTGTGTGTTTCTTTGATTGAGTACCACTCGAGCTGCTGCCAATTCACTCCATTTTTGCAGTCACTAGGAGTGCAAAGGGAACCTATCTGAAAGATGTAACTGTTTGCCAGAAACCATTTAGAGTAATAATGAAATTATAGTTTGTCTAACCTGCTTTGTTTGCAGTCAGAACTGTGTCTGCCTAGTTCCCATTCTGGTTTTGAACTGATGAACTGGACCAATCAGTGTGGGGTAAGCTAGCTCTAAAATGGTGCCTTGACGAATCAGAACTTGGACTCATAATCTGAGCCAGCCACAAAAGGATTGTATGGGCAGTGACTCTGGGAGATGTAGTTTAGACTTTGGCGCCTTTTTGGACCAACAGGAGCAGTCTATTGTGAGTGACAGCCAATCCAGTCAAGAACTGGGAGGAGCTCATAGGAAGTGCCCGGTTTTGTCTCTTGGAGTTTCAGTTGAGCTCTGGCAGTAAAGAAGGAAGGAGCCCTGTGCTTCTTCAGTGTGCAGTTTTAGTCGGGAAACGTGTGTAAGGCCCAGAGTTCCGGCCTGCAGCTTGTGTAACTGCTTGTTAGGACTGAATCCGTCCTGTGAAGAGAATCAAAGGATATCTGAAGAGCAGAAACCAGGCTCACCCTGTAGAAGACTGGAGAAATTGCTGAATTGCACTCGGTCCATCAGGAACTGAATCTGCTGTGTGTTCTCCCAGGAATTGTGCAGTAATTGCGATCGGGATAGAGAAGCAGCCTGCCTGGTATAGTACTTTCTGTTTTACCATATAAATGTGTGAAGAGGCTTGTGTACCTCAATTGAATCCTGCTGCCATTAAAGGACTTTTGCCGGTTACTGTTCACCATATAAATGTGTGAGGAGGCTTGGTTAGCTCAAGTGAATCCTGCTGCCATTAAAGGACTTTTGCCTGTTGCAGTTTGCCATATAAATGTGTGAGGAATCGTGGAGCTCAAGAGTAGCCCTGCTGACATTGAAGGACCCTATCTTGTTTGGAGGTTGTGAGTACTAATTCAGGGTCGCTCCCTGTTGAATTGCCACATTGAATCCAAATGGAATCACTGTACTGCTGACTGTTTAAACTAATTTTCTTTTCTCTGTGGGAAAGGGCCCTCACCAGCTGCCACGGTTTGGACTAGCCACTAGGGCTTGGGTACCAGGACAGTAACTGGTAGGGATAGGCCTGTGCACAGAGCCATAGGTAGATGAGTAAAGTGATAAGCTAATTAACCTGATTTCCCCTGTCCTTGTTATATTCCCCTAAATAAATCAGAGCTGCTTGTTTCAGCAAAGTTATACTGCCTGAGGTATTTGTCTATGTTAAAGTATTGTACTGTGATTGTTGCACTGTATCTTATTTTACAGGAGGTCCCAGTGCCTGAACCAGCCCTGGGGTAAGTGTATACTGTGAAGATAATTCTGATATATTGTGTGGGCCACTTAGTGGAAGAAAGGTTGCAGTGTCCCAGAGGGCTGTGACCAAGTAAGTTTAACTATTGCAAACCCTGACATCTGGGTGGAGGCACCCGCCATTGGATCCAGGCCCTCAACCTGTTAGTGGCAAATCAGGCAGGGGTAGCAGCCCCTGGGATAGCGCCATCTAGGGTTACATCTTGGAGGCTCACCGCTGGGATTGTGTGTCCTCAAGGGCCATATTTACAAACCACTGTTAAGAAAAAAATGGTACCCGACAGAAGTGGCTGTGCACCGGCTGGTGGAGTGGTGTACTGGAGAGGAGATTGACCCCAAAATGCTATGCTTATCCTGACATCCCTGGTATCAATACGGACACTGTCAGGAGTACTTTCCAAGGTGGAAGGTTTACAAAACCCTGTGGTGGTGGGTCGGCATGCTAATCTGCTCACCCACACTTTCCTGTCCCTAGTAGAGTTTAAGGATCCCATAGATAGCTTCAAAGTGCCACAGACCATTACCCCAGAGAGCCCTCACTGCCTGGAGAGTGATAACTAAGTACAGTAAAGACCTGGGGAATGAGCCCTCACCACTGTTTGAAACTTTGAGGAGAAATTTGCTAAATGGTTGCTGGGGAAGGGAAAACTGTGGAGGACTTGAAGAAACTATTCTTGCCACCTGGGGTGTTCCTCCTCCAACACCCTCTCCCGCTCCAGTACCCGTAATGGTGGCTGAACCAATGCAGACTCCTATTTCTGCACCTGCCATTAGTCACGACTCTACGAAGGTTGAGGATCTTCTGGCACCTCCCCACCCCCAAGGGAGGATGACTGGGAGACCTGGATAGACTATGTTGCCCCCAAGTGCTAGAATGGCAATGCTCTGAAGTCGAAAGTGCTTAAAGAGGGTTAGTGAGAGCTCCGAGGTCCTGCCCTGGCTACCATCCATGCTAAATGGGCCAGTAACCCTGAAGTGACTGCACAGGCTATCTTGAGGCCTTGGAGAATGTGTATGGGAGCCCAGATTCTGATGAAGATCTATGGTGGAGAGAAAGAAATGCACAACAGTACCAAGGGGAGTTGTTGTCTGTGTATGTATCTCGGCTGGAAAAATTGTTGCAAGAATGCCTCAGAAAGGGTAGTTTGCCAGCGATTGAACTGGACCGAACCAGGCTGGACAGGATCCTTAAGTCTGCCCCTTCTCAGAACTGCTGTTGCTCAGTTACGCCTGGCAAACGACTGGAATCCCCACCTCCTATGATGAGTTAATGAGAGAAATTGAGGAGTTGAGAAAGACGCACCGGGAGGGACCTGCACCAATAGCTGCGGCTACGACCCGAGTGACTGAGGGTGACCCATCAAGTGAAGTTCAGGGCAGAGGTTGACAGTCAATGAGTGCTCTGACAAGGAAAAGATATGCCACAATGGGGCGAACTGTTGAGAGAGATCCGGAATTCAAAACAGTCCCTTTATGAAGGCCACGCCTGCAAGTATCGGGCCCTGACCTATATCCGACTGCATCTGCTATAGGGTTGGGGGTACCCACCTATGTATCTCCTGCTGATAACAGCTCCAAACTCAATTCCTTGACCATGGAAGTGGAGAAACTGACGAGATGTCTCCAAATGCTTATCATGCCGCAGACAGAGATGGCACCAAGGTTTCCAGTTAGTAGTACCTGCCCTGGCTCCCAGTGTGGCGCCTCAGCCAGCTCAAACTCCAGAAAGTATGTTTTGCTATAATTGCGGGAAGGATGGGCACATGAAGTGGGAATGCCGGTCCCCAAAAGACACTGACAAAGTTGCATATAGGCTACAAGGAGAGCTTCAGAGAACAAATCAGTGGTTAAGAGGTGCACAAAATGATCCCAGTGAGGGCACCAAAAATGCTAACTCACGTCTTTTTGTGGCAAGGTCAGTTGCCCAGGCCCCCACTACCTCTCCAGACTGGTCCAGAATAGTGGGTCCCTCCATGGAGACCACTGTAAAGGTGAATGGAGGGCTACAAGAGCTGTATTAGACAGTGGCTCCCAAGTGACAATTATGTTCCAAGATTGGTATCAGAAGCATTTGTCAGATGTACCCTTACAACCATTAGAAGGACTGCATGTATGGGGGTTAAGTGAGAAGGCCTACCCCTATTCCGGGTACATCCAAATTTGGCTGTCTTTCCCCACCTCCGTGGCTGGAGTGGCCGAACAAGTAGAGACCCTAGCCTTAGTGTGTCCCCCCACTGGACTGTATGATGCTGTCCCTTTGTTGATTGGAACAAATGCTCATATGTTCGGAAGGCTGGCACAGTTATGTTATGAAAAACAACAAAGACTAGTAGAGCTTTAAGAGTTCCGGCTTTAATTAAGAAGGCCTATGAGGCACAGAGAGATGCTGAAAAATAGAACCAGAGGAACCGGTCGGAATTGTATGGAAGAAGGATCTCTGAGTCTCTGATCCTGACTCCAAATGCCCAGTGTACCTTACAGGAGAGGTCCGTATCAGAAAGGATGTTAAGAATAAAATATTAATGTTGGATGCACCAGGCGATGGAAAATTGCCAGAGGGACTGCTGGTCAAGCCTAGTATTTTGCCCACTAGAGCCCATGCTTATGCCAGAAGGGTAATGGTCCAAGTTCATAATGTGTCTGAAAGAGACATCTGAGTAAATAGAGGTTGCATCCTGGCTAATGTGCATTGTGCAGACACTGCAGTGCTACCCAGCAGCAAGAGTTCAAGGAAGAATGACAGAGTAACGCCTGACTTGTTTGATTTCGGCGACTCCACATTGCCAGCTGAATGGAAAGTGAGGATCAGTGAGAAGCTTGCCCAGAGAGACCAGGTGTTTTCTTTAAAGGAATGGGATGTAGGATGCATGCAAGGAGCTGAGCACAATATCCGGCTGCATGACGAAAGACCATTTCGTGAGAGGTCTCAACGCCTGGCACCTGCTGACATAGATGATGTGAGACGACATCTGCAAGAGATGTTAGCTGCTGGTGTAATACAAAAATCCAGAAGCCCTTATGCTTCCCCCATTGTGGTAGTGAGGAAAAAGAATGGGACAGTAAGGATGTGTGTGGATTATCGCACCTTAAACCGGTGGACTATCCCTGATCAGTATACAATGCCCCGCATTCAGGATGCTTTGGACTGTCTAAACAGGAGCAAGTGGTTCTCTGTGTTGGATCTCCGCAGTGGGTACTACCAGATCCCGATGGCCCCAGAGGACCGTGAGAAGACAGCCTTTATCTGTCCGCTTGGCTTCTATGAATTCATGAGGATGCCTCAAGGGATTTCAGGTGCCCCAGCCACTTTTCAACGATTGATGGAGCGTGCAGTGGGGGACATGAACTTACTAGAGTGCCTGGTATACCTAGATGATGTTATTGTGTTTGGCAGCTCACTGGAGGAACATGAGAGCAGATTATTTAAGGTATTGGACCGACTGGAGGACTTGGCCTTAAACTGTCCATTGATAAGTGTCAATTCTTCAAACATCAGTAAAGTATGTGGACACATAGTATCCACCGAGGAATAGAGACCGACTCAGTAAGTTGAGGCCTTGACCACCTGGCCACAGCCCAAAATCTAAAGGAACTGCAAAGATTCCTGGGATTCTGTGGTTATTATCGGCGCTTCATCAAGGACTATTCAAGAGTGATCCGCCCTTTACTTAACCTTACTCAAGGGTATCCCCCAACCCACAAAAAATACCAAAAGTCAGCATCCCTCAAGGCTGAAAGAGTGTATTTTCATCCGAGTGAAGTATTTGGGGCCCGCTGGACTCCTGATTGTGAGACTGCTTTTCATGAGATCATATATCAACTTACCCATGCTCCAGTGCTGGCCTATGCCGATCCAAGAAAACCTTACGTCCTGCACACTGATGCTAGCTTGCAAGGGTTGGGGCAGTGTTGTACCAAGAGCACGAGAATGGCCTGAGACCAGTGGCCTTTGCCAGTAGAAGCCTGACCCATCCGAAAAGAACTATCCTGTACATAAGTTAGAGTTCCTAGCTTTGAAGTGGGCTATTGTTGACCAATTCCATGAGTACTTGTATGGGGCTAAAATACTAGCAAAAACTGACAATACCCTTTGACCTATGTGCAGACCTCAGCTTGTTGGATGCCACTGGCCACAGGTGGCTTTCTGCATTATCTACATATGACTATGCTCTCGAATACCGAGCAGGTCTGAACACATAGATGCTGATGCTCTCTCCCGGAGGCCTGTTCCCCAGAATGATTGGGTCCGATTGGCAGAACCTGACATTCGGCACTCTGCCGGAAGTTTGACAGGGAGGAACAAATGTCCACGGACGCAGTGGACTGCATGGTGGATTGCTTGGGACCTCTGAGAATTGCATACCTGCTGCTTGCCACTTTTCTGCAATAGACATTGGTGCACTGCCTCAGCTGGACAATGACAGTATTCGCAGGCTCAATCCACGATCCTATGATCAAATCAGCTTTAGAAGCCTCTATGCAGGAAAAGATGTGTCCAAATTACGCCCACTGATTTGAGAACTGCACTGTTATACAAAGAAGGTCCTAAGTTGAAACTGATCAATAAACTGTTATACAGAGAAACAGTAGACAGAGGGGACAAGTAGACAAACAACAACTGGTGCTGCCCACTGCCTTCGAGACTCAGTATTGAGGTCCTTGCACAACCACATGGGGCACCTTTGGTATAGACAGAACACTTGACTTGGTGAGATCCAGATTCTATTGGCCTAAGATGGGGCTGATGTGGAGCAACACATTCGAACTTGTAGTCACTGCTTACAGAGGAAAGCTTTGCCCCAGAGTGCTGCCCCCTTGTTAACATAACCACCAGTGCACCCATGGAGCTGGTCTGTATTGATTTTCTGAGTTTGGAGTCCGATCAAAGAAAAGTAATGTGCTGGTGGTCACTGACCATTTCACGAGATATGCCCAAGCTTTCCCCACCAAAGACCAGAAAGCATCCACTGTAGCCAAAGTACTTGTAGAAAACTTTTTTGTTCACTATGGGGCTCCACAAAGAATCCATTCTGATCAAGGGAGAGACTTTGAGAGTTGTCTGATCAAAGAGATGCTTTCTCTGTGGGGAGTGAGAAAGTCCAGAACCACTCCTTACCACCCCAAGGGGGACCCACAGCCTGAACGTTTCAACCGCACTTTGCTAGATATGCTAGGCACCCTGCACCCAAAGGACAAGACTAGATGGAGCCAACAAATTAGCACCCTGGTACATGCTTATAACTGCACCAAAGTGATGCCACTGGGTTCTCCCCAACCACCTGATGTTTGGAAGAGAAGCTCGACTACCGTAGATGTGTGTTTTGGGGTCTCTCCTGATGGGGTTCAAGCTGACAACTATTTACAGTATGTGCAAAGTTAAAGGCCCAGCTAACTCATGCATACCAACTGGCTCAAACCATGGCTGCCAAAAGAAATCTGGCCAACAAAGAAAGGTATGATAAAAGGTGAAAGCACAGGAACTCCAGGAGGGAGATCGGTATTGATAAGAAATCTGGGACTGCATGGCAAGCACAAGATTGCTGACAGATGGCACCATCTCCTCACATTGTAGTGGGCAAACTAGATGATCTGCCAGTGTACAAAGTAAGGCCTGAGAATAATTCAAAAGATGTAAAACAATGCATAGAAATCATTTACTGCCCATTGGACAAAGCTTAATTGAGTCTGAGCCCTAGAAGATGCCCCTCTGACCAGTGACTAGAGCGGCTGCTAAGAAAAGATCAAGAAAGTCTGCACCTACAGAAGCAAAGTTAAAGTGTTCCCCTCCACAAGTCCCAGTTGAGCATGACTGTCAGTCCATATCGGAAGAAAGTGAGAGTGACTTTGAATACTATCCTTCTTACGAACTGAGTCAATTGTTTTAGGGCAATCCCCTAGTCAATACTGGAGATGAAGCTGGGCCTTCTGGACTGTCCAAGCCCCCAGCTTCATCCCTGGAGCCAATGCTCCCAGAAAGTGAAGTGCAAAGCATCAGATCAGATGAAATGGAATCATTGTGCATGGTTGAACTGTTTGAGCTTTCAGGGGAGGAAAATGATGGATTGGGTCAGACTGGTGATACACCAGAACAAGAAGAGTATTTTGAGTGCCCTGACAGTCCACTGCCAGTGTCCGAAAGCTCTCCATGTGAGCCAAATGTTGTGGACTCAGAAACTGTAACTCCTGGAGCTGAAAGTGCCCCAAGTTCTAGCCTCTCTACCCCATGGAGACTCCCCTGACAAGTGAGGACAATGCTGAAAATGAGGCTCAGAGTGCAGAGACTGTAACAGTTCCCCTAGAAAGACTGGTCGAGCTGTAAAGCCTGTGGTGCACCTCAGTTATGATTCCTGGGCGGCCAGTGGATCTGCCTCTCAATGTTGTCCATAAAGGAGTGTATGTGTCCCTGAGCTCATTGCCCAAACTGAGCATCAGTGCTAACTCCAAGTTACTTGTGTTGCCTTCTATATGGTGCCCTGCCCCAATCCAGCCCCAAGGTAACTGATAGGAAGGGCCCTCCTCTTCAGGTTTCATGTACAAGAGGTAATAACTTGAGTTATGGTACAATGTGTATGTAATACTGTGTAAAGAGGACGTACTGCAATGTTTCAGAAATGTGTTCTTGGTAAAATTATATATTGACTGATGATTACATGTGTGAGCCTAATGCAAATGTATATGGTTGCAGTTAAAACCTATGGGGTACTTGCTTGACGCCAGACGTCAAGCTTTCCAGGCTAGAAGGGTGTAACCCCCTGCAAATGGGGGTTCCCAAAAGACTTCCAGGAGCTTGCTTGAATGCTCCAAGCCTGAATGGTGTTTGCGTGCTAAGCCATTTATCAGTGAGTGTTTTAGAACCTCTGGTACTGTCTCTTTAAGAGCTGTCTGCTTGCAGACATAATTAGTTTGTATGGGGACTGTGTGTTTCTTTGATTGAGTACCACTCGAGCTGCTGCCAATTCACTCCATTTTTGCAGTCACTAGGAGTGCAAAGGAAACCTATCTGAAAGATGTAACTGTTTGCCAGAAACCATTTAGAGTAATAATGAAATTATAGTTTGTCTAACCTGCTTTGTTTGCAGTCAGAACTGTGTCTGCCTAGTTCCCCATTCTGGTTTTGAACTGATGAACTGGACCAATCAGTGTGGGGTAAGCTAGCTCTAAAATGGTGCCTTGGACGAATCAGAACTTGGACTCATAATCTGAGCCAGCCACAAGAGGATTGTATGGGCAGTGACTCTGGGAGATGTAGTTTAGACTTTGGCACCTTTTGGACCAACAGGAGCAGTCTATTGTGAGTGACAGCCAATTCAGTCAAGAACTGGGAGGAGCTCAAAGGAAGTGCCGGTTTTGTCTGTTGGAGTTTCAGTTGAGCTCTGGCAGTGAAGAAGGAAGGAGCCCTGTGCTTTTTCAGTGTGCAGTTTTAGTCGGAACGTGTAAGGCCCAGAGTTCCGGCCTGAAGCTTGTGTAACTGCTTGTTAGGACTGAATCCGTCCTGTGAAGAGAATCAAAGGATATCTGAAGAGCAGAAACCAGGCTCACCCTGTAGAAGACTGGAGAAATTGCTGAATTGCACTCGGTCCATCAGGAACTGAATCTGCTGTGTGTTCTCCCGGGTATTGTGCAGTAATTGCGATCGGGATAGAGAAGCAGCCTGCCTGGTATAGTACTTTCTGTTTTACCATATAAATGTGTGAAGAGGCTTGTGTACCTCAAGTGAATCCTGCTGCCATTAAAGGACTTTTGCCTGTTACTGTTCACCATATAAATGTGTGAGGAGGCTTGGTTAGCTCAAGTGAATCCTGCTGCCATTAAAGGACTTTTGCCTGTTGTAGTTTGCCATATAAATGTGTGAGGAGTCTCGTGGAGCTCAAGAGTAGCCCTGCTGACATTGAAGGACCCTATCTTGTTTGGAGGTTGTGAGTACTAATTCAGGGTCGCTCCCTGTTGAATTGCCACATTGAATCCAAATGGAATCACTGTACTGCTGACTGTTTAAACTAATTTTCTTTTCTCTGTGGGAAAGGGCCCCACCAGCTGCCACGGTTTGACTAGCCACTAGGGCTTGGGTACCCAGGGACAGTAATGGTAGGGATAGGCCTGTGCACAGAGCCATAGGTAGATGAGTAAAGTGATAAGCTAATTAACCTGATTTCCCCCTGTCCTTGTTATATTCCCCCTAAATAAATCAGAGCTGCTTGTTTCAGCAAAGTTATACTGCCTGAGGTATTTGTCTATGTTAAAGTATTGTACTGTGATTGTTGCACTGTATCTTATTTTACAGGAGGTGCCAGTGCCTGAACCAGCCCTGGGGGTAAGTGTATACTGTGAAGATAATTCTGATATATTGTGTGGGCCACTAGTGGGAAGAAAGGGGGGTTGCAGTGTCCCAGAGGGCTGTGACCAAGTAAGTTTAACTATTGCAAACCCTGACCTCTGGGTGGAGGCACCCGCCATTGGATCCAGGCCCCTCAACCTGTTAGTGGCAAATCAGGCAGGGGTAGTAGTCCCTGGGATAGCGCCATCTAAGGGTTACACAGAAAAAGGCAGTAAGGACAGAGATGGGCCTAAAAGGGGTAAGGCCATCAAAAAATGTATTTATTTCATTTGTATTTATTTAAGTCTCTGATTTCAAATACCTTTAAGCTAAGAGTTCTTTTACAAAGGTTCCACTTCAGTAGAAAGAACAACAGATTAAACAGGACAGTAAAGAATGGTACAAAAAAGTGGAAGTAGGAGGTACAAAAATCATAATGGACACAAAATCATAATGGACAGTCAACATAAAACAACAGAGACATATTATGTTAATCACTTGCAGGCACAGGAAAATGCATACAGTACATTGATATCGGCCAGCAGACTTTGTCAAGATAAACAGGGCACATGGTGTAGGAAGGGATGTGGGAGGGTGGGCTGGGAAGAGAAGAGTAAGAGAGGGGTGGGAGTGGAGGACATGAGGAGTGGTAGGGCAAGGGAGGGGAGGAAGAGTGGAGAGGGGGTAGGGGGATGCAGGGGGTGGGGTTGAAAGCAAGATTGCTAAGTTACTATGAAAGAGGTTGCATGCTAAGGTTGAGGTTTGGAAAAACATGGTTACAGGAGACAGTCACAGGTGCTTGCTGTAGGTAGTAGTGACCGAAGCGTGGATATGAATGGTCCCAGCTTAGTTTCAGAGGTGATGTCACTGTTGAAAGCATTCATCCAGAGGGAGGCCCTGTAGGCGAACAATCTTTGTCCCTGGGTGGTTCAGCGATGACTGACCTGTAGGAACCAAGATTCAGATCCTTGAGTGCAGTGTGGATTATGAGGGAGGCTTCGAGGATCTTGTACTCCTGGTGGCAAGAGGCCTAAGTTTATTTTCTTGGCCATCAGGCACATTTGATATTTGATGTGATTTTTAAGCTGTAGCCAACCAGTTAGGGCATAGAGGTCACACATGTGGGTGAGATGGTGGGCTCCTGAGACGAGACGACATTCCTTGATAAGAGCAGTGGAGATACGCAGAAGGGCGATATCAGTCACAGAGCCATAGATGATCAGTCAATAGTCAATTATAGAAATACTGCTGTCCTTAAGGCTTCATGGGTCAGAGATGGCCTGTGTCTGTAGAGTAGACCAATATGAATATTTACAGCTTAACAACATTATCTATATGCACGCCATATGACAGCTTGCTGTCTATGGTGACTCCAAGATACTTAAAGAATTGTACCTGTTCAAGGGCAGTACCAAGGCAGTTAGAGATAGTCAGAGGATGTTTCCTGTGCTTGTTATGGGAGCTGCTGAAGAGCATAAGTGTAGTTTTTTCTGGTTTAGTATCAGCTTGTGATGACTAAACCATTTCTTTACCAATGTAAATATGAGTTGTAGCTGGTTCTTAAGGGGGATAGGCTCTGGGTGAGTTGTGTTAATTATGGCATCATCTGTGTAGAGTAGGATTTGTTAAGGGTAGGAGCTTGGGAGACTGTTAGAAAGAGACTAAATAGGAGTTGGCCCAGGATGGACCCTTGAGGAACCCCAGAGTGAATAGATCTTGAGTCAGAGAGGACCTTGACAATTTTGACTTGTTGAGTGTGGTTGTCCAGATAACTTTTAAACTAGGCAGTGGAGTCAGAGGAGAGCCCTGCATTACGTAGTTGTTTCAGTAGGGCAATGAGTACCAATGCCCATAGTCTGGGTAACAAGCTCCCTGAACTAGTGGCCTTGATGGAAGAGGGATGCCTGGATAGCATGGCAGTCACAGAAACATGGTACACAGGGAATCATGACTGGGATGTCAACATATCAGGGTACACAATCTACAGGAGGGACAGGGAGGGTAAAAGAGGAGGAGAAGTAACTCTCTGCATAAGGGAAGGAATCAAAGCAACAGAACTAAAGGGTAAACAGGGAGGAGAGGGGAGGAGGTACTGTGGGTCACCCTGGAGACAGG
Source organism: Neoceratodus forsteri (assembly GCA_016271365.2). Taxonomy (NCBI): domain Eukaryota; kingdom Metazoa; phylum Chordata; order Ceratodontiformes; family Ceratodontidae; genus Neoceratodus; species Neoceratodus forsteri. The sequence goes on along the minus strand of CM057453.1, from coordinate 415,441,955 downwards.
AAATGGCACCACAGTCCACACAGGGGTTTTTTACAGACCCCCCGTGTCAGGAGGAGGCAATGGACAAGGACATTATAGGGGGAATCCTTAGAATGGCAGAAAAAGGAGAGATACTGTTGATGGGGACCTGATTATGACAGATGTTAACTGGAGCACCTTTACTGCAGCCACATTCAAGAGCAGTGTCATTCTTGATGCCCTACAGGGGCATGCCTCAGACAGCTAGTGTTAGAACCCACTTATGAGGGAGCAATCTTAGACCTAGTACTCCCAAACCGGGATGGAGAGAGGATCTCAGATTTAGAAGTTGGCAGCCAACTGGGAACAAATGACCACCAAACAGTGTTGTTCTCAATAAACACAGCTGTAGAGTAAAGCCATACAAAAGCAAGGGTGGTGGACTTTAGGACAGCTGATGTTGGGAAAATGGGAGAGTGTTTCAGAAAAGCACTAGCAAACAGGCAAGAAGGAGGGGTAGAGGAACAATGGGGAAAATCAAAACTGCCATCACAGTGGCAACAAGCTTTTGTGTGAAGCAACTCAAAAAAACAAAACAAAGGAAAAAGCCACTTTGGTTCTTAAAAGGAGTAGCAGGGAAGGTTAAGGAAAAAAGGATAGCATTCAGGAACTATAAGGAAACACAGAAGGAGCAGGACAGAGAACTATATCAGTTAAAGCAGAAGGAGGCAGGGAAGGCAGTCAGAATAGCAAAGGCCCAAACTGAGGAAAAGATAGCCAACTATGTTAAGAAGGGGATAAAACCTTTTATAGGTACATTAGGGAATGAAGAAAGACCAAGGGAGGGATACTGAGGATTAATAAAGGGGAGGGAATGTGAGAAGAGGGTGACAGTGAAAAGGCACAATGTACCCGCGGCATTCAAAAGTGAGGGTCCTAGTGCGCGCTTTTCAAAGAGATGGCAGGCACCACTCGGAGCCCTCTGCTTTCTTGGGGAGACCAAGGATTCCGGGCAAGCATTATTAGTTTATTGCGGTGGTGCCACCTCTGATCCACAGTGTTCTTCTGGCCGAGATCAAACTCTGCATCAATGTTGTCTTTCCAGTGCTCCATGGAGATTAAGCAGACCCTTGTCCTTCGCTGTTTGCTGCCTGGAGGTCCCCCAGAGAAGATCCAAGTGATTTAAACTCCTGCATAAGTTCCTTCATTTTGATTTCATTCTTGAAAGGGACAAACTCAGCCAGAAAAAGGTCCTCCAATAAGGGGGGGGGCAGCCTGGTGCAGAAGTAGAAGTTTTCCAATTCTTGAATTCCAGCAACTGGTGGCCTGGTGCTTTGGCCTTTAGTACTCTTCTCCAGGGTCGAAGGTGGGGTGTAATGGTGGGGGGGGGGCAGGGGAGCATCAGTGTTCTTCTTCATCACTGCCTCCTTTGTAGAACTCTGTTTCAACACCGCACACCACCAGTGAACAAGATGAACAGGTACTTCAGGCACACATAAAGAAAAGAAACTATCTAAAGAGAGAATTTTACGCGGTTTTACAGGGCTACAGCATGCCGTGCTGTAGCCTGTAAACCTGCATAAAATTCTCTCTTTAGATCGTTTATTTTCTTTATGTGTGCCTGGAGTACCTGTTCATATTGTTGGTGTTGAAATGGAGTTCTACAAAGAAGGAGCACGGGGAGCGGGAGCAGGGGGGTTAACGAGAGGGAGATAACATGTTTCTGTGTTTCATCCTGCTACTATGAATACCCCTACCCATCCTACCAACTGCTGATGCCCACCCTGTCCCAACATGAATACAACTAAACCCTCCTCACATCTACTGATGCCCATCCTGTCCCAATACAAATACCCCTACCCCGGCCATCTGCTGATATCCACCCTGTCCCAATACAAATACCCCTACCCCATTTTCTATCTGCTGATACCTGCCTTGTCCCACTATAAATGCCCCTATCCCTCCTCTCATCAGTTGATACTCATTACCCACTCTGTCACAGAATGAATAACCCTACCCTACTCTATCCCAAATGAATAACGCATTCCCTCTGCTGCTGATACCCCTACTGTTGGCTCCAAATATGGCTGATAGGTTTCTATTTAATATTTTATTTCCCCATTATGTTTTATGTCATAATACGTGAAGCTGCTGACCAGAGTGGAGCTGAGAACAGGGCTGTTACTGAAAAGAAAGGCAGCTCCCATTGTTGCTTCCTTTCATTGCACTTTTCACTCTCAGCTCTTCCCTCTCCAGTTGGCCGCCATGACAGCTGATGTTTGTGGTTCTGAGGGAATGGTCATCAAGGAGTTTACCAAGTGGGTCATTCAAAAGGGCTACAGGTAATCTATCTTCAAACAACAACCTGAAGTCTGCTAATTTATGACTGGCCACCTGCCCTGTTAATTTTCTGGGGTGCAGTCAGACCTCACAGTAAGCAGAAACAGAAAGTTGCAAGGAAGACAAAGGGCAGGAGAGAGATGAAATTGCTCTGTCTCATTCTAGCCAGAAGTGACTTTGAGATTTTTGTCTGACCTCCGTGGGGAAGAGTGCCACCACAGGCAGCCAATTAAGGCCCAACGCGGGCATGGGAAGATTGCCAGTCACTGTGGGCAGGCAATTAAGGAGCATGGGAAGAGTGCTGTCACAGTCAGCCAATCAAGGAGTCCACTCAGTGAGGGTTGGCTGACACATTTCCAGCCTTCCAGGGACCACGCCCCAGACCTCAAAAATATAACTGCCACTGCTGCAATACCATGCCCCCTCCAATACCCTAAAAAAATGGTGCCTGTCTGAATGTGCTACCTGAGTGTAATGAAAAGAAGTTGAGGTAGTCTGGACCTAGTCAGTTCAGTTGTGGTCTCTAAGGGGCAGGGATTTCTTGTTTTGGTGATGTTGCAAGCCTGGACCCTGTCTGCTACTACCAGTACTTGGTACCACCAGACCACTCACTGCTACTTAATAAAGAGTCAGCTGCAGCACTCAGGACAGCCAAGCACTGAGCAACAGCAGCACTGGCACTGCAGTGTCAATTGGTTGTGTTTAAGCCTATGAAGATAAATATATATATATATATATATATATATATATATATATATATGTATATATGTATTACAATAGTGAATATACAGTATATATATATATATATATATATATATATATATATATATATATATATATATATATATCACAATACCCAATACATACACAGATACAATGCAACTAAAGAGCTGCTGACGCCTCAAAGAAAACTTAGAAAAAAACAATATTTAGGTACAGTTCGGCTAGCATTCTATTTAATATACTTCTCTTTCCCATTACTTATTACTGTGAAATTTGCATGGAAACATGCTCTATATCCCTTAGAGTTCATCTGCCTCTTCAACTTACTCCCTACTTCATGTCATAGTCCTCTGTTGTGACATCACAGCCTGTTGCCATGGAGTAATTGGGATGTCACAAGCAGTGCATTATGACATCAGGTAGGGAGAAAGCAACAGGAATGGATGAACTCTTCAGGAGCAAAGATCCTATTTTTATGCAAATTACCTCAGTAATAAATAATGGGGAGGAGAAATACAGAACTCGTGTGAAATACAAGCTGAGCTGTGTCTAAATATTATGTTTTGTTAAAGTTGTCCTAATGGGCGTGGCCTAAACTGCAAGAGCAGGTCTTTTCTGTAATATTTCAGCCCCTCACAAACAGACATGGTAGCTGATCTGCTCCAGTGTTGAGGGGTATTAAAGATACAACACACTTCAGATCAGTAAAACAGTTACAAGACCCCTAATGTGTACCCCAGGAAAAACAGAGCCGATTCCTAAACCTGCTAAGGCACCCACAGCCCCCTTTTGTGTGTTCCAGTGACTGCCTTGGGGCATGTTAGCAGGTTCAAGAAGCAGCTCTGTTTTTCCTGGGGTACACATTAGGGGTACTGTAATTTTTTTACTGGAGTGAAGCTCATGATATTTTTAATACCCCTCAACCCTGGAGCAGGTCAGCTGCTGTATATGTTTGTAAGGGGCTGGGAACTTTACAGTGAACACCTGCTCTTTAATCAAGATTTTTTTTCCCCTCGCTCAATTATCCTCCCTATGTCTACATGTCCCTCTTGCCACATTGCCAGCTAAGATGGCAGAAGCCCTCTGCCATCTTAGCTGGCAATGTGGCATCAGGAAAGATATGGAAGTGTAGACTAGTAGTAAATGTTATTTGTTGGAACTTGATTAGCAAAAGAAAGCTTTATTTTACTTTTCCAGCCAGAGTCTCCCACATCTCATATTTCAGAGGAGCAAAATATTCCCTGAAAACAAGGGTAGGGAACATGTAATGAAAGTATGTTTTTTCTTCAAGAAAAGCCCCCAAAACTCACCTCAGAGCATGTAAACCCCTCAGAGCTTATGGGGGCCTTACGGCCCCCAGACCCCTGGCTCTTTTCTGGAGTGGGGTGCAAAATTAGTCTCTTGCCCAGGGCACCAAAATGCTTTCCTACAGCTCTGCTGAAAATCTTCCATGTGGATCCTACTTCACTGATGGCGAAGTTCTTATGGTGTGACTTGATGACTGAATACCCCCGGCAAAGATTGGCGGCTCCATGTCAATTGAACTAAATTAGAAACAGTGCGGTACAAAACAGAGCAGGAAAAACATCTCAAAGTAATACTGTGCTGATAAAATACAGCTAAAACAAAAATGCTGAAATCACAAACTAGCTCACATTAATTCAACTTAAAGCAGGGAAGCAAGTCAAGGGGAAGAAAGTGAGGTGAGAGCAGATTCATTATTCCAACTCTGGGGGGATATAACTCAGATTGGGGGAGAAAGTCCAGAGGTGGCAGATATATTATACCAACTCCGGGGGGGCGCAACTCAGAGGGAGGCGTGATGGCGGGTGTGATGGCAAAAAAACAAACAAATTGAAGCTGTCAGGATCAAACCCATGGCTGCTGGATGTGGCAAGCCCATTCACAGCTCATGACTCTAACTGCTATGCTACAATATGCTGCTACCACAGGTAGGTAGCAGAGACTCGTAGACTTAAACTACATAGAGTCACATTTTAACACCATGTGGTTCAGGTACCACGCAGTTCAGGCATCCTACATATGTGGTACCAGACCAGTAATATAATCTCATCCTCGCTCGTAAATCTTTCATGACTTTCACTACGTGGTATTTGACACACTGTAATTATACTCAAGAACTTGTCATGCTACTGAGAGTGAGCACTGGTGCTCAAAGTTATTTCCTAACAAGAATAATAAATAAATAATAAGTAAGATACAACTCTCATTCATGATACATTTTATTTCCAGTTAGTCTTTTTTGTGTAGTTTAGGTCATGTCCTTTTTCAGTTGATCATAATCCATCCATAGCCTTGTCAGGATCACCTACATTCTCAAACTAAATCATGGTATCTCTTATTGTATCTGTAAACAACAGCTACATAGTATATCTTTGTTTTTCAAAGTAAGGAAAAAAAAGTTTCTAAAATATAGTCAAGCTGTAGCTGTATTCCTAAAATCAATAGCTTATCAATAGATAATGTTAATTAATAAATTGTTCTGGTTCCAGTTAACTAGTGTTCTTGGTCAAATGATCTTTCCCAATATGCTGCATAAATGTTTTGGACACACCATGGTCAACCATGTTCCATCCATGTTTGACCACAGTTTGTCCATGGTTATAAGAGCAAGTGATAGTGACCAAATTAGCATATTTTGGGGGCTTATCAAAATGCAGAGTTTGCAACATGAAACTAACATAAATGATTACAAAATATAATGTTTTGCAATTTATGACAACCATAAGGTTCTTGCAACTTATGAAAAACATAGGGGCCCGGATATTCAATGCTCAACTGAGATGTGCCAGCACACGTGCGGACTTGTGCCAAGGAACAATATTCAGCGGGAGCCAGTGCGCAGCACAAATCCCATTGTGACAATGTGCAATGATAATGAATGTAGGTGCAAGTGCAGGGGGCGTGCCCATGAATATTCAGCGCAGTGTGAAATTCAACTGTGGAACCATGGTGCAAGTGCGGAGCAAATCCGAGATGCGCCGAGCAGACTTGTGCCTACAAATACAAGCACAAGCACACAGACAGCACTTGTGCCAGGCAAGAAGGGGAGAGAGAGAAAAAAATGAAAGAAGGAAGGAAAAACAGACAGAGAGAGAGAGACAGAGTGAGTGAGAGACAGACAGACAGAGGCAGCCACAGAGGGGGAGGGACAGAGGTGGCAGTGGTGAGGGAGACATGGGCAGAGAGAGTGAGAGGGACAGACAGGCACAGTGCCAGGCAGTGCACCAGGGTGGCACACAGCCCGCAGCAGCCAACCGCCCGGGGGATAGTAGACATTAGGGTCCATGGATAGTGCACTCTTCATGAAGGAGGCCATAATGAGGGGTGTGAGGGGGCAGGAGGAACATCAACGTGGCTGTTGAAGGGCCCTTCAACGATATTCCCAACACAGGTGGTACCATGCCTGCACCACCTTTGAGAACTACTCTGACACAGTGATTGTGGGCCGGTACCACCTGAATATGGCCATTCTGAGGCAGCTTTGAGAGCTGTGCAGTGAGGAGATGCAGGCGCCCACAAGATGGAGCCATGAAATGTCTGTGGAGACCAAAGTGACAGCCATTATGTGCCTACTTGCCACGGGCACCTTCCAGAGGCCAACAGGGGATACCACAGGCATAACCCAGTTGGCCACATCATGCATCCTCACACAGTTCCTCAAAGCTCTGCTGCCACATGCTTTGGAATACATCCATTTCCCCAGCACACAGGTGAAGCATGCAACAACCATGCAGGACTTCCACAGGGTAGCAGGTATGCCTGGCATGCTTGGGGCCATTGACTGCACCCACATGGGCATCTTCATGCCACCTGGCCCCAAGGGTGTGGTCTACATCAATAGGAAGGGGAGCTCGAATGTCAACTGCCAGGTAGTGTGCGATGCCATGGGGTGCATCACCAATGTTTGTGCCACACACCATGGGAGTGCACATGATGCATTCATCTGGTACAGCTCTGTGCTGTGCCACAGGTTTGAGCATTGGGACATCACCATGGGCCACCTAGTGGGTCAGTATGGGATGGCAAGGGGTGACGAGCAGAGTAGGCCATGGGATGGAGGAGGGCAGGGTGGGCATGCTGTTGAGGGCACCAGGAACAGACAAGGGTCAGAGCAAAGGATGGCAGAGGGCTATCCATGTCATCATCCACACAGGAGACAGTGCCTATCCACTGAAGCCCTGGCTGCTCACCCCCTACCAGCACCCATCGTCCCCAGCAGAGGAATGATACAACGAGGTGCACGCCAGCACACACAATATCATTGAGAATGTATTCAGCATGCTGAAGGCATGTTTCTGTTGCCTAGACAGGTCTGGAAGTGCCCTACAGTACAGCCCCTTGAAAGCCTGTAGCCTCCTGTGGTCACCGACCAAGCTGTGCAGCCCCCCTCTCAGGTGGACACTGCACAGTGGGGTCCTCAAGTGGTATGTCCATAGCTGGTGCCCTGGCAGCGGACCCAGCATCTGGCCACCCTGTGGCACCTGCTGCCTTTGCTCATCTGCCAGCTGAACACTGTCCATCACCTGCACGGCTGCAAAACCACCACCACACGGCACAGCCATGACAGTGCACACAGCTGCACCCGCAGTGGCAGCAGGCAAATGTTCTCCTGCTGTCAGGTCACTGAGCGTGTTGCCTGTGTTGGTGTCTGGCATAGGTGTCTCCCCCACAACATTGCCCATGCTGTCCAGAGTGATGGTGATGTCATCATCGGTGTCGGACCCCACCCCAATCTGTGTCTCCATGCAGAGGACACCTAGACTGGCGTCCCACAGAAACACATCCAGGACCTCCTCCAACCTCATGCCCAGGACATTTGCCTGGACTGTGGTGGTGTGCTGCAGCCTATCAGGCCCCCAGATGCCTGTGGAGGTGGATGGCTGGTCTGCCAGGACTGGTCCTGCATCCATGGCCCCTGCAGGTGCCCCATCCTCAGCACGCAGGCATACTGGTGCTGAAAGAGAAAATAGTTGTGTTAGTGATGCAGTTCCCACATGTGCCCACATGTGTCCCCCCAAACAGCCACTGCATGTGTCCAGCAGCATGGCATGTGTGGTGTTGCACACACATGCACAGGACAAGCATGGCAGCAGCATGCACTCCAGCATGCCCATGTACACACCCTCCGTGCCACCGGCTGTGCATGGCTGACATACGTACCATGCAGTGATGGGCTTCCACCCATCTGAAATCCTCCTCCAGGCACACCCTCCATGGTGCTGCGGAGCATAGTGGCTGCCACCAACTCCTCCTGTGCCCTGAGCTGTGGTGCATCTGCAGGCCCCCCTAAGGTGGCATTCCAGGACACACGGCTGGCTGCCACCTTCTCCTTTATGTGCCTCTTGTTCATGTCCACCTTCTTGCAGCACTCCTGTGCTGAGTGCTGGTGGCTGCCCTGCTGGTTCACACATACCGCCACCTCCTACCAGGCCCCAGCCCTGGCCTGTGGTGTGCCTGTAGCACCACTCAGCAGAGGCTCCCTGTCGAGGTATGTCTCAAACAGGGCCTCTGTCTCTGCCTTAGTGAAGTTGGGCCTGCAGTTGTGAGCAGGCCCATGCTCCTCACCCTCCTCTCGTTCCAACATGTTACTTCCTGTGGACATGGACAGTGCAGTGTATCAGTGGCAGCAGCGCCCTGTTCCGTCCCCCCTGCTATGATGGCTGTGCCCAGTGTGCTGCAGCAGCATGCACAAATTACCTCAAAAGGATGCAATACTGGTTCATGGCCTGTGCTGAGCCGTGGTGCTTATATAGCGCATCGCATGCAAATGAGCTTTGGCACAACAGTAATGACATGCTAATTCCCCCAGTGCGCCACGCATTGGCTGATGAGCTAATTTGTATGTGGCAGCTGAATATCACAATTTAGCTCCTTGCACAATGAGTTTCCTCCGGAGCAAGTCTTGGTGCAATGGGCATGCATGCACGGTGTACAGGACCTCAGTACGCATGCACTGGATGGTGCATTGTCCCCAGTTGCACACTGTGCACAGACTGCATGATGTGGGCCATAGTGCATGCTGCGCCATGCCTGCTATTGCACACGTGCACACTGTGCAGTGGCCGAACATTGACCCCTGCTATGACCTCTGCCCCTGGGTGACCCCCACACCTGTGACCCCGCTTAGCCACACCCATGCCGCACATCCCCAAGACTCTGTGATGGGCAGACACAGCACATGTCCCCTCAGCCCACGCATCTGGCGCATGCTGTGGCCGTGTGCTCCTACCACTGCCATTTTGCTCACCGGCTCACAGCTGAAGCATGGCACAGCAGCGAGCACCATGAGCGGCCAACTGGATGCAGGATGAATTAGTCAACCTTGTCGCCTGCATCCAGCCCCACATAGCCCAACTGTTTGGGCAGGCACAACTGCAGCAGCCCCGGGTGGCCTTGTGGCAGGCCATTGCTGCCTCACTGCGGCAGCACACAGGGGTGGTCAGGACAAGGAATCAATGTTGCCACTGCTATGGTGATCTTGCATGGAGCGACCCAGAGCACCTCAGGAGGCTGGAGGTGCACATCAGGAGTGGGGCTGTGCCACAGCCAGGTGAGCAGGCCCATAATGTATGTGTGCCCTGGTGCTCTACTGTGGTATTGGCTAAGCTGCCTGGCATGTCCTGCAGGGCAGTGTACTACCATTGTGCACATTGTAGGGTGGCATCACCCTCTGCTGCTTGTGTTGCAATGCTGCTGTGCAAGACGTGTCGGGCAGGGTCTCACCCTGTACACAGGGGTGGGGGTGGTGGGCAGCTACTGTGGTTGGTTACTGATGCGTACCTGTCTCTGTTCCATTCCCAGGGCCTGAAGACAGAAGAAGGGCAGTGATGGCCGGATGGCAGGCTGCAGCAGCCCAGGGTAGCAGTGGTGGAGTGGTTCCCACACCAGTGGGGCCACAGAGAGCAGGTAGGTACTGACATTGTCCTTCACACCGTCCATGGGGGGTGGCGGGTGTGTGGGTATGGGCATGGCTTCCTGTGCAGTGTACTGTGGCAGCTGTGTGTGTCACACTGTACGTGGTGCCCACCACTGTGGTGCATCCATTGGACACATGTGCCAGCTGTTGGTGGGGTGGGTGTGCACCTGGCTGCCACTGATGTTGCTGTGGTGTTGCCAGAGCACTCTGTCATGTTACTGCTATGTCACAGTTGGGTGGCCACTGTGCAGCAGGGACCACCGCTGTGCACTGTTGTGGTGTGCCGTGTTGCTGGCAGGCATTGGCCCACCCCCCTGTGGGTGGCCTGTACAGGTCCTCAAGGGGGGTGTGATCCCACTGCCCACTGCGCGCTGTGGATGGGCATGGTTCCTTGGGATGTTGCACTGACCATCTGTCCTGTCCCTTCCCCTATTTGTCCAGTGGTGGTGCAGGAGGCCCCTGTACTGTCAGCTTCTCCGTAAGTTGATGCTCATCACCTTGATGACCATGGAAGTGGTGCTGCAGGTCCATTGGATGTTGCTTGCAGACAGGAGGCAGTGAAGACTGCAGGGGGCGGCAGGCTATAGCTGCCGCTAGCCATGCCCTGATTTCCCCTGTTTCCCCAGCTGTACCTCCCCCCCTCCCGTCCACCTTCCCTCTATACAGTCCCTGTCCCCTATCCCCTTCCCTCACTTTCCTACCCTCCCCAGCACCCTTCTGATATAGATAGTTGTTTTTCTACAATATATATATTTTGACATACCTGCCTATGTCTGTGTCTGCTTTGCAGGTGGCATGAGGAGCCATGCTACAGTGTCCCAGTGCCTGTCCATGTAGTGTGCATGTGTTGGGGCATGTGTTGTGCTTCTGTGGATCACTGCTGTGTGCTGAGGTGTGTCACACTGTGGTGGTGTCCCCCCTCAGTTGGTGGCTGTGCCTTGGGGTGCCCATGGGGCAGCTGTCAGGGGTGTGTGGTGGGTGTGTGTGCTTAGCTGCGTGGTCCTGGATGTGGCCTGCTGTGGTCTGGGTGTGCAGGGGGGCACAGCCTGCAGCCAGTGGGGGCCCCCTTGGTGGCCCTCCATCCACCATTGACACCCCCTCTTGCCTACTGTCTGTGCGACTGTTGTTTTCAGGGGTGGGGGTCTGGGTGCCTGTGTGCTCCCTGCTGTGCCCAGCTGGTAGTGGCCTCCTGTGGCCTGTCACTGTGCTTCCCTGGCTCTGTCCCTGGGTCACCTCTCTGTGCTGTGCCCCCCTCTGTTGCTCTGCTTCCATGGTTGCCCTGGGGCTTCTCTGTCTGCCCATGGCACAACTGTGTTTGTGCCATGGTGCACCTCTGGTTCCACCATGGCACATCCACGGTTGCACCATGGTGCATCCACGGTTGTGCCATGGCACAACTGTGCCATATTCAGCCAGGTTGTGCTGGCACAGTGCAGCCAATGGAACCTCTGAATATGGCCCCTGTTGTGCCACGGCGCATCGGATTTACACTGCGCTGGACTTGTGCCAGCCTTTGGCACATTTCTGAATATCTGGGCCCGGGTTTACACAAATAAATGAATTACCTAAGCATACAAATTTGATATGTGAACTAACTATATCTTACAAAAGTTTTGTTTTATGGTGTTATAAGAAGTAGACCATTCTATCAGTTTTGAAAGAGGAGAAACTTTACTAGAAAGAGGAACAACAGCAGCCATGGGTACATAAATGAAAGCTATTTTAAAAGTACAGTTCAGTACAGTATGTGTGGATAATACTGTTTGTATGTTGTATTACATACTGTCAAGATTATTAGAAACAAGCATTTGTCAATGCCGAATGTTTGCTTGCTGGCATTGGCATTGGTAGTGTAGAAGTTACAGAGCTGCATAATAGGAATGGCAGTGAAGTATTGAACTGAAGCCAACCCCACCACCACCCTGCAGAGAGTGATAGGCATTGGGTGTACCTTTGGGTCATCAGGCATAACGGCCACGCCATTTATCCTCACCCTACCCTGCAGATACTGACAAGTGTCACAGTGTGCCTTGGGGTCTTTGCCCCCCTTATGCGCACCCCATTCCTTCAGGAAATATGATGAGATGGGTGCGGTATAGGAGAATGGGGTGAACTTTGGGGCTGAAGAGTCCAAGACATACCTCTGTGCCTCTCACTGGCTGCAGAGTATGGAATGGTATGAGCATTACAGGCAAGAATCCCAAGTCACACCCCTGATGCCTGTCATTCTCTACAGGGTGGGGCGTTATGGTTGGAAACCCTAACACCTCAGGCATTTGTTGGTATTTTCACTCCAAATTTTCAACATGATTTTTTTGTGACCCTCACCTCATGAACAGTGGCAATATCAGTTTGTTAGCGGAAAGCTGCTTATGCACAGCGACTACAGCATTTAGCACTACAGGTGCAAAAACACATTCCGAACAAGATGTGATAAATGACAGCTGTACTCTTCATAGGGAGGTGTAAAAAATGGCAATATTGCAAATCTGCAGTAAAAATATTAAAAAAACTGGTGAAGTCACGAGCGTGCATAGAAACTGTGCAACACACACCCGTAATGTAATTAGTGTGGGGATTTTTTACAGCAGATTGTCAACACAGGCATTTTGGGACCTCCGATCATGAACAGTGTCACTGTGATTTCCTTTATCTGTCCCAAACAATGATTTCCCACAGCGACCATGCATCTCTGTGCTGAAATTGTGAAAGCACATTTCGGCCATGTAGGGAAAAATGACAGCTGTACTGTTCATAAGGAAGTGTGGAAAAATGCCACTGGTGAAAATCTGTACTGAAAATATTACAAAGTCATGAACTTACGAGGGTGTGTGGAAACTGTGCAATGCTCACTCATAACACAGTCATTTTATGGACTTTTGTCACCAGATTTTCAAAATAGCCATTTTAAGACCTCAGCTCATGAACAGTGTAACTGTGATTTACTTAATCTGTCCCAAACATTGCTTTAGCACACCGACTGCACCATTGTGCACTACATGTGCAGAAACACATTTTGGGTGACATGTGAAAAATAGCAGCTGTACTGTTCATAAGGAAGTGTAATAAAATGGCAATGTTGAAAATCTGGATTGAAAATATTGAAAATTATATCTCACGGTTATGCAGGAGAACTGCGCAACACACGCCAGAAACAGTCATTTTAGGAATTTTTCACCAAATTTTCAACATAGCCATTTTAAGACCTCTGCTCATGAACAGTGTCACTGTGATTTTCTTAATGTGTCCCATACATTGATTTCGCATACCGACTGCGCCATTGTGCGCTACATGGGCAGAAACACGTTTTGGGCAAGATGTGAAAAATGACAGCTGTACTGCTCATAAGGAGGTGTGGTAAAATGGCAATGCTGACAATCTGGAGTGAAAATATTGAAAATTCATGAACTTACGAGCGTGTGTAGGCACTGCACAACACACGCTCGTAAAACAGTCATTTTTAGGAATTTTTCCACCAAATTTTCAACATATGCCTTTTGATAGCCCACCTTATGAACAGTGGTAGTGTCATTTTGTTTCTTAGTCTTGAAATGTGATTTCGTGCAGTGACTGTGAATTCACCATTCGGGCTCGATTAATGCCATAACAGTGAGAGCATTCATGAGAAGGGGTCCCAACAACCCCATGTTGAAAATTTAGTGAAAAAGTTCCAAACAATGGCTGAGATATGTAGCAAAGTTGAAAAACCCTATTTATTACATTATACAGCTTACCGGCATTTCCTCAGTTCGCGGTCGGCTTTGAAGAGTGCAGACATGTTACCGGTCCACCGTCATGCTGGAGTCCAGAGGTAAGTATGGGGTGGGGGTGGGGAGGCAGGTGCGCAGTGGTGGTATGTGGTGGGGCAGAAACAGCGAGGGACCGCTTTTCTGTTTCAGGTTTTTTTTTATTAAACAAAGGAGGAGATGACATGGGACATTTGCCACGCTGGGGTGGACTCTCAACGTGGCACAAGTACGGCTGTTTGGGGGGGCGTGGAGCTGATGGGGGATTGGGCACCCCCATCAGTGACAGTAACTGTTGCCACGCTGGGGTGGGCTCTCAGCATGGCACCCTGTACTCTCTGGAGGGGGAGAGACAGTGGAGTCGACGGGGGATTGGGCACCCCCGTCGGCTATACATGTGTAGCCATGCTGGGGTGGGCACCCAGCATGGCATGTAGAACTCTGTTTGGGGGGGTGCAGGGTGATAATTTAGATTCGGGACACAGAGTGCCCCATTTTGGAATTCAGCGGATTACGGTACTAGGTCTTCCAAACAGCATCAGTTCTCCCTGCCCCCAAACACACATCTTGCAGTCAGCCAAATCCGATTTCTCCATGCCCATTAAATTTATTATTATTTTTTTTTTTATAAATAAATGCCGGGTGCAGCACACCATCAGTTATACAGTGGGGGGGAAGGCTGAGCACGCAGTATGCGTGCATCTGTGTGTGTGTGTGTGTAGGGGGAGCGCACATGAGCAGGCGATATCTTATCACTGCTCACTGAAGCGTAGCTCCCCATTTCAGCTGTATGCCACTGCATTTTGGAGCTATCATAGACAGCTCAAGCAGGCTTTGGAGAACTGTGACCATGCCTGCAAACACACTGATTGAATTGGGAGAGGGCTGCCACACCTACGAAAACTCATATGATGGCACTATGTTTCTTGTACATGCATGCAAGCAAACATAAAAATGAAATGACCTGAGTGATGTTATTCAGGAAAAGTCTGAAATTAGTATCCATGGATAACAATGGATGGCCATGGTCAATCTGAGTAATTCTCAAACTATATTGACAAGGGTAATCCATGGTCTGTCCCTGGGTCATTTGCCATCAATTGTTGCCCATGGATAACCATGGTTAAAACAGTGGACATACCACAACTGACAATGGTTGCAGACGATACAGTATATATTGATGGTTCAACCATGTACAACTATAGTTTATTTGACTTATGTCATTTTCCAGATTTAGGGAAAATAGCATATATTGTACTTGCTCAAAAGGGGGTCCAGTTGAATTACTTGAGAATTATAGGTTCATCTTATTTCTCTTTATTTTGGGTAATTTACAAGAAACACTGATTCATGACCGGATGGTTTATTAACTGGAACTGAATGGGATATTAACACTTGTGCAGCATGGCTTCAAGAGTGAATGTAGTACCAGAACAGCTGTTCAGGTTCATGATTGGCCTACAGTACATTGGAACATGAAAAAAGGCATATTGACAGGGGCCATGCTCATGGGTCTGACCAAGGCATTCAGATACGTGAATTAGTCCTTCTTTGAGTCAAGGCTGCAGCAGGTTGGTTTTGGTAAACCAGCATTTCATTCGATAGCAAGTTATTTGAAGGCTAGAAAACTGATTGTTAAGATTAACAGCATTATGTCCTCTGTATACCCAAAACCACACAGTGTCCCTCAGGGGCTATATTGGGCCCTTTGTTGTGTTCTTTATTCCTAAATGGTCCACCCCGACTTGTGGAAATGCCAGTGTAGTTTTATATACTGATAGAGCAGTCATTTTTACAGTGGCAAGGGATGTGCTGTCATTGAATGAAAAATGGGAATATGATTTCAGAAAAACTCTTACCTGGTTTAGTGATAATTATCTGATTTTAAATAAGGAATAAAAAAATAAAAAACATGCTAATCAGTAGCATACATAAATACAGAAATAGCATAGGATCCTTTAAAATAAACATGAATGATGGTACTTCTCTGGATTGCATAAAGGAATTTCAGTATTTAGGAATCATCCTGGAATCCCACTTGGCATACAAGAAACATATTTCTCAGGTGACTGCCAATTTATATAAAAGACTTTGGTTCTTGTAAAGGATTAAGGTCCTCTTAACTTTTGAGACCCAAAAGGTGATTGTTCAGAGAAGTCTACTTCCCATTCTAGATTTTGGAAGTGTAGTTTGGGTATGCCTATGTTAAAGTGTGTTCAAAAGGAAATACAGTTTACCATGCTATTTGCATATTAGCCCTTAGGGCAAATAGATTTGAATACCATTGGAGTATGTACACTAAACTTCACTGACTCCCTTTATAAAAAAAAAAAAAAAGATAAACTTAGCCTGGGACAGTAAATATTTAAAAGCCTCAGTAAGGGAAAAGACAGTCTACTAAAAAACTCATTCTGTCCTGGGAGGCCATTTTGTCTCAGGTTAAGCAATGGATGATTTGGACTTCAAATGAATCTACTGGAAATTATGAATTACTGGTGATATGGAAATACAACCATGATGTAAGATCAAATGAAACCTTGTCATTGGTTCTTCCCTTGTTGAAATCAAAAACTGGACAGAAAGCATTTTCCTATATAGATCCCATAATGGACAAAATTATTCATGGCAGACGTCCTATCCTCCTCTGCCGGGGCAGTGGCATATAGAGGGAGCAATAAATACCATTACAGGAAGAAATGAACCAGGAAAAAGGGCAGAGGAATAACATGATTTACCCAGTCTAAAGGTTCATATTCAGCTAGGTGTAAACTGGATTCTCTTTTTTACCCAACTTTACCAAAACTCGTTACTAGTAGTCGTTCTTTTACTTGGTATGCTCCAACACTTTTAAACAGTCTGTCATCCATAGTCAAAACTGTAAAAAAATGTTAAGCACTTTAAACACTTGCAGAATGATCATTATCACAAGAATAACTTAAGTAACTGTTATGTCTGAAGCACTGCTGATGTGTTTTATTATACGTAACGTTTGTTGAATGTTATCTGTCATTATTTGTATTTGTATTGTATTTATTGTCAGGCGTGACTGAAAAAGGGCCGGGCCCAGTCACCTCCTGGTACAAAATAAAATGACAAATAATAGTAATTATTAAGCACCTTATGTGTGGGTGTGGAATCACCTACCGTACCTTTGAACATTAGGTACTCTGGTACAATTAGTAGTAAGGAACATCTTAAAAGTAATTTGTTTGATTCAGTGGATTGCAGTTGCTTCTAAATATATTTTAGGCTGAATATTTTCATTATATGTTATATTTTGTACGTATGATTATCTTATATCTGTATTTATATATGTGTTATATGTTTCTATGTAATGCCTGTAAACAGGCCATGTGGCCTCATGTACCCACCCAGTGATCAAATAAAATCGAATTGAATGATAATCAGCTAAGCCTCCCATTGGAATCTACAGAGCTCATCCTATGCCTCCAGAACAGATACTCTTCCTCGCACCTGTACAAGGCCACTGACTTTGAAACTGACGTTATCGTGTACAAAAAACTTTGTAATGCATGCAACAAGAACATCAGCATTGCCAAATAAGAGTATTTTATCTTAACCTTCAGAATGATAATGAAATGCCCCACAAAATTCTCAAAGTCTTTTCATTCCCTCTTTACTGCTTCACCAAGTCTCCCACCCCCACACTATCACTAGCTGTTTCTACTGTCTCCATCCCTAGAGAGGTACTGTAGTGACATATTTTAATCACTTTTTCTCTTTGTGTACCCACTCACACTAGCCCTTTTCCCCTCCCACACCTCTGCCCCACTTTCTTTCCCCCCTCTTAACCTTCTTCCTGCCTCTCCCAATTTTCAGCTCTGCTGCCTTGTTAACTATGCCTTCTCTCAATCCCTCCTGAGGTCATCATCACCCTAATGGCATTGACTCAGAAGTCCTTTAGGTCTCTCTCTGTCTCTCTCTCTGCCTCTGCCATCACCTCCCCCCAACTTCCTTTTTCTTAATCTCTCATTCTGCATGGGCTCAGTTCCCGATGCTTGGAAGAGGGCAAAAGTTATCTCCCTTTACAAAGGCAGAGATACTTCTGTCTAGGGTATCACTCTATCCCTTCTCCCTATTATTGCTAAGTTTCATGGACATTATGCACTTTCTCAACTTTCCCATTTCTTCATCTCTCAGCTTTTCCTATTCCATACCAATTTGGTTTTCACAAATTACACACTCCACTCCAACACCTTGGCTATATCTCAGTGCTTTCACCCTTAAAGGGGTGGATCAGGGTCATTTCACCTCTGCCATCTTTGTAGTCCTTGTCAAGGTGATCGACACTGTCAGCCACCCTCTCTTCCTGGACAAACTTGCTTAAGATGGACTATCTGTTATAGTGGCTAATTGGTTCAGTTTGTGCCTTCTTATTGGGTCCCAGTCCATCTTAGAAGGAGGTGTTCTGACCACTAACATCAGGTTATGGGTCCCGCAAGACTCTGTTCTCGGCCACATCTTATTCTTGTTTTCTTCTGGGTTTTGTTTTAGAATGACATTCCCAAGGCCTGTATCTTCTCTGGTCTCACTGTTCCTGAGCTGGTGGTTCACATTCAACATGACTTCAGTAATGTTTGGCTCTGGCTCCCCAATAACGAACTAACACTCAGTGCCAAAAAGACTGTCTTCAAGACCCTTGGGACAATGTGGAGCAGCAACTATGAAGAGAACAGATGATTAAATTGCAAGACTAGGAGTTACACTAAGGCCCTGCTCTGCTCATTAGCACAGCCTCCCCCAATTATTTTCAGTCTTTCTGATGCTGGAACCTGCAACAAGGACCGTCGATGGAGTTCTGATGTATGCCACTGGCTCCCCCACCAATAACATGCCACCAGAAGGCTTTGAGTATGCTTAATCCATGAGGCAGCCAGGAGCAGTCACTCAAAAAAGACCAGCAAATCAGATCATATCCAGAACTTTCTGTCTCTTCTATCTATCTATCTATCTATCTATCTATCTATCTATCTATCTATCTCCCAAGCATCTCCCAGTATGATGGTAGCACTACAGAAGGGGAGTCTGTAGGAGTGTTAGCAGGACATGGCATCAGGGTTCAGTATATAATGGTATTTTTGACTTCAGTAATGTAGCAGACAAGTAAGTGCATGCAAATATTCATTGCTCACTGACCTGTTCACTTGTAGCTCTTAACAGTGTCTTTCCATGAACCTTTTTTAGGTCTGGTAATTATATCATTATACCCTATTTAATCATTTGCTTTAGTTAGACTCTCCATTGATGTACTGTGACTATTGTCTTTGAATTACAGGTCATATTTGTACCCACTGTATACTGTGGTTAGATCATTGCTGTATCTGCTTTATCATTTATTCACCAATCAGTTCTGGTTTAGCTTGTCCTCTCTATAAGTAACCTAGCCATGGAGGCAGCAGATGGCTGGCCAAGCTGCTCTAGTTGTGATCTGTCTCAAGATGACACCCATATGACAACAAATAAACTTGTTAGTACCGTTAGTTGGTATTACCCACTCTGATAGAGACCTTTACTAGGTGTTGCAGCAGCTGAGTCTCACAATTTGTGAATGCTGAAGCTGGATTCAGTCAGCTATTAATAAGCCCAGGTAGCTTTACTGCTATTGCCCCTCCAGGGCAGCAAAAACACATATTCTTTTAAGGTTAGTCTGTATTGTTACACTGCATAGGTACGTGCTAGCACTCTATCTAGGTCAGCAATCGTAAACCATATTCTGTTAATATTGGTTCTGCATTGTTGCACAGAATAGGTAGCCATTACCTTTACCACCCCATCTGGGACAGCAGTTGTAAACTATATTCTACCATATTCTATTTAGGATGACTCTGTATTATTGCACTGCATCAGTAGCTGTACCTGCCAGCACCCCATCTGGGTGACCAATCATAAACTATATTCTATTTGGCTTGGTTCTGCATTATTGCTCTACATACTGTAGGTAGATGTAGCTGCCAGCACCCTATCTGGTAAGGCAATCTCCATACTCCCTTTATAGGTGTACTCTCTGGTACAGTTGAACACCATGTCCTGGAGTCAAGTGACCATGGCCCAGGTTTTCAGGAATTGGTAGCTAAAATCTAGATTGCAGGATTAGTGAGGGCCACTCTGCTCCTCTAGCATGGTGCTTATCCCTTGTACATTGGAACTTATAGTGATCACATTCCTATGGGCTCCCTCTTAACATGGTTCTTCATACTGTTTGAGTCATGTACATACTGTATGTACTGGTACTCAACCAAGTTGCTTTATCACACTTTTCAAACAACCACAATCTGCTCCAGTCCCTGTCAGTCAATCACGAGCTACACACCTATCCGTCACTCTATCTGACTCTCCTGAAAAAGACAGAGGATGCCTACTGGCTACTATTATACCCTTCCTGTATATTCATGGTTACACCCCATCCCCAATAAGCATCCTACGCTCTCTGATCCCCTTATTGCTGCCACTCCTGGCAAGGGATCATAAAAACAGCCCTTGCACAGTCACCTCCACCCTCTCCCACAATTGCCTCATGTGGGCAAACAGGCATGGGCTGAAAACTGTGCACATTAATGTCTGCAGCTTTCTGTCCAAACTCTCTTGAGTTGGAAATGTGGGTCTCACTCTACAACCCAGATTCATTGGCATCCTCTGAGACATGGTTAAAACCGTTCACCACAGACTCCAGCTGCACTTTAGTGGCTTTACTCTGATCAGGCAGAATAAACATGGCTGGAGAAAAGTCAATGGGATCCTAATATACTTCAGGGATACACTAAGTGCTTCCCTCATTTCTAGCAGTGCCACCAACAACACTGTTGGTGAACAAATAGGCTATTTGAAATAGCCCATCATCAGCAAACTCTCACTAGCATCTTCCAAAAGCTCTCTACTGGCTGCCCCTGACATCCTCAAAAGTGGTTTTCCTGACATTGTCCAAATGATTCAGGGTATCTGTCCCTGGCAGCATGACACCCAGCTTGATTGTAATGAGCTACTGAAGCAACTCAATTTCTCCCAACTTATTGCCACCTCCACCCACTTAAACTCTAAGTTCTCAAATCACTCCCTTCTTGATGGACTCCCTGAGGAAGTTACTTGTTATTGTGAGTACTCTTTGATCACATAAAGCATTTTTACTGCCATCCTAAATGTTGTGCAAGTGTATTTCAAGTGCAGCCAAACTTTTTTTGCTTCTTCCCTTCTGGAGGAGATCCTCACTAATTGTGAGGCTAGGGTCCTCCATGCAGAACTCCTGTCTGACTCCATCAGACACCACTCCCCAACATTTTTCATCTGGTCCTAAAAGTATTCTCATCCCCCCCCCCAATTCTATCCTTCAGAGACTTGTCTAAATGTGACACATCCCACTTGCTCTTAGATCTTAGTGTAGTTGACTGGTCAGAGCTGAACATTTTGTCTGATGTAAACGCAGCGCCTTGCTTCTTTACTGCTGCCTTAGCCAGCATCCCGGACAAGCACTTTCCATTAACCACATGGAGAGGGTTGGGTGGGTATACAAGATGCCTCTCCAAAGAACTACTCAGGAAAATGAAGGAGAGGGATGTCATGTTTCCCCTTTCCCATCTGGCCACCAGTGTGTACACATTAAGGCCCACTAGCTTGTGTTCATTTAGTTTTCCTTGCTGACCCTAGACCATTTTTGTGGCCATCCTCTGGACAGACTCTAGGTGATCTCTGTCCTTCTTTAGATTGCTGAGCTGCACACTTTCTAGTACATTAACCCATTTTTACCTATGTATTTAACCAGGATAACCCAGCAGAGATGCAACATCTTGTTTTCAGTGGGATGCTACATCTACAGACAATATTTCATTTACTTTGGGGTCCTGCTTTTATCCATTTTTACACTGTATTTACCAAGGATTAGTGTTGGGCAAAATTTTTATTGTGCTTGTAAAATTGTGCAAAATTGTCATTTTTCCATTCGTGCAATTCTCACAAAATTGCGTCAAAATCCAATGTTATTTCGCACTCCATTTCTTGTTCTGAAAGTGAAATTTTTTTTGTTTCAGTTGCACAATTTTAAACTGTGAGTTCACAAAATGTGCAGTTTCAGCAAATAGAACCATTTTTTCCCAATGTGCACATTTTTAGATACGGTAGTTCTTAAACAATGTGTAAGGTAAGCAATAAGACACTGCAGAGTGTCAGCAGTAGTAAGATCACTTCACACTCAGAGATGGCTGAGTGCATTATTACCCCTGGAAGTGCAGTGATCACACGCGTTGGAGTCAATTGTCAAGGTGACAAGTGACCAACCCCCATATAGTGGTGCTGCACCTGCTGGCAAGCCCAATGAGGTTGACTGTGACCCCACAAACAGGGAATCAGGTCCTGCACTCCCCCAACTCATGCTGACTGTGGAGAGGAGTCCTTAGGAAGAATTCAACTCTCTCTCCCATTTTCACTTGTACAATCTTCCTGAGAGACTCCAAAGTTGCAACAGCCCTGATGCAGTCTGACCCCCAAACAGCTCACCCTTGATACCTCTAAGACATAGCATATTGACTCTAAGGCATAGCATATTGACTCCAAAATAAATCCCAACTATTGTGCATCAATTGCACTATGGCTTGCATATATCACCCTGGTCATGCCATTCCAATGATGATATGTCGTACTGCAGACCCTGGATGAACATCAGACAGTGTACATCCATGGTAACCTTGAGTCACAACCAATGGATGAATCATGAACCTCCTTCACCGCCAAGTGGCAGGTCACAACCTATCCAATTCCTTGGTCATTTCACTCTGATCTTCCACCTCCTTGTGACTTCCTCAATGGCCTCCATCTCCCACCTTGGAAGATGTTTTACCCAGTATATGCTTCATTGACCCAACCAGCATGATAGTGCTGTCTAGCAAGAGCACCAGGTTCTATTCTTCAGTCTACCACACCATTCTCCAGCACTTAGTAAGTAAAGGAGGGCCCACCAAACCATCCGCTGGATCCTTCTGAAGGACCTGGAAATGACACAAAGGACAAGGTTAAGGATATTTGTTCCCAAGTGCAGCAACCTCCTGGATCCTCACTACCCCATGTGTGTCTGCCAGGCAGTCCTCATGGCTGTAGTGGGGCCTGAGTCATTGGGTCCCCAATATGCCATTTCTTGCTGCTCCCCTGCTATCCCCAAACAAGGAATGCCTGTTGATTCTCTTTCAGGCTCCACTGGGGAAACCTGAAGGCCAAAAAGGATAATGTGAAAATCAGAACTGCTCATAACCGGGCAATCTGAAATCCCTGCTCCTGGGGGATGGGATCCTTGTCATCCCTGCTGACTTTGCTCTAGCTCTATGGGGGGGGGGGGTACCTGGCAGGAACAGAGGGAAATAATAACCAGAACCATAGCACAAGATGTAGGGTATTTTGAAGACCAACTCTTGGGGAAGGATACCCTTCTGCCCTGAGCTGCCACCATGTGGCTATTGAGCACAGAGAGGCTGCTGTGGCCCAGGCCATGCTCAGAGCTTTGACCTGGGTGGACCTGCCCTTGCCCATCTTCTAGGCTTGTGGTAGCTGGCTCTCTTTCCCATGCTGAGGATGGATGCCACATCAGCCTTGCACTTCCCCCATAGGGTTGACAGCTTAGAGAGGCTGCTCAGGCTGAGCTATGCTCAGAGTTTTGGCCTAGGCAGATTTATCCCTGCTGGTGCTGCTAGGCTCACTGGCAGCTAGCTTTCCACGCCCATACTGGATGGGCTACTCTGAGCCACTTCCAGATGTGAGGGACCACATGATTCTGTGCAGCTCCCCAAACATCTCTGTGCCTGCCACAGGGTTGTGAGGCAGCTGCTGAGGATGGGAATCCATTCAACCAGTCCAGTGACAGTGGACCTGCTGGAGACTTTGGACAGGCCACTGCATCTAGTTTTGCTGACTAACCCACTGGATATGGCCCCAAAAACTTGGAGGATAATGGGGACAATAATAGGGAGCACATCATGCTCTTCCCTTTTACTTCTGACTGCATCTGGCCCACCTCAGTCCAGCCCTGACTGCAGGAAGGGCTCCTGATGGGCAGCTTCACACTGGTGGACTGATCTGGCCAGGCTTCTCTAGCCCTTGGCTACATCTTCCTCTGACAGCTTCACTATTTCCATTTTATGCATTACCTTTCAGGACGACTGGCATCTTGGTTACCTTACCCGTGGTAACCATGGGCTCCTCAAGTGTCACTGTCTCCACCAAGTAAGCTTCTATCCATTTTCAATCTTTTCTCTTGTGTAATGCCTGTGGTTGTTTTACCAGTGCCCCTTCCAGACTCAGCGTCCTAGTTGCTTATCTCTTGCAAGCCACCATACTGCTGGAACCACGGAAAAGAGAAGAGGCTTCTGTGCACAGCAAGGAACTCACATTAGTAATGGTCATGCAAAACCTTCAACAATTGTCCTGCCTTACTGCCTAATCTGGGCCCTTGAGGAAAGGTCTTGCCATGGCAATCCAGTTTCACACTAATGCTCCTCCTTGGGCTCCCTATCATTTCTCTTGTATGAATATATTTATTTATATTTTTATTTACTTATTTATTTTATTTATTGAGTAATCAGAATTACAACCTTTGAGCTAAAAGCTCTTTTACAAATGATCCTTGTCAGATAAGGGAGGCTAAACATATACATGAGTTGGAGAGACAGAGGAAACCAATAGGCATTGTCAAGAATCAACAAGGATGACTAGAATAATTAACATACATAGATAGGGGAAACAGTAGCAGCAAGTAGACATTGTCGAAAATCGTCAGTTAAGAACACGGGGTAGATCAAAACGGTATAAGCTAAGGCAAAATTAAACATATTACATTGAACAGATACTGAGTACAAGGGCATGCCACACTCAAAGCAGCCCAGATAAGTAGAGTTTGCTAGTTCATATTTGTACAAGCTTGAAAGATCAATAAGTAGTACCTCTACAGCCTTGTTAGCATCCTAAAAGGTACAAATGTAACATCAACCAAGATAGTCAGTACAGTTGACAGGAAGAGGTCAAAAAGTGAGCAAGGGGCGAGAGGGAAAAATCAGAGTAGCAGAACTTATGTCAGGAGAGGTAAGCTGGATGTGTGGAACAGGACAAATGGTGTGAGGGGGTATCGTGAGGATTGATAGGTGGGTGAGGACACATAAGGGGGAGGAGTTGGGAGCAGGGTAGGGGTCCAAGGTAGGGGTCCAAGGTGGGTGGGCAGGGCAAAGTGGGGGTAATGTAATTCAAGGGCATCATGAACAGAATGAGGTGACCACAGGTGTGACCAGCAGAACAAGGAGGCAGGTTACTGTGGTTAAGTGTAACAGGAGAAGCTTATGGGAGGGGAGATAGAATTCTTCAGCTCAGTCTTAAAGTTGCTAAGGCTTGTCAGGCTTGCGTGGCATAAGGAAGTTTGTTTAACCAAGCGGGAGCCCTTACCGGAAAGGCTCACCTCCACAGGGCAGTTCTTCTGAACTGTACTGCTAAGGCATGTTTAGAGACACTTCTTGTTGCATGAGCGGATGGGGCAGGGTGGAATATGGCTTGTAGAGAGGGAGGAGCAAGTCCTAGGAGGGCCTTCTTCCCAAGAAGGCAGGAGTGGAGTTTAATGCGATCCATAAGAGGAAGCCATGTGGCTTCAACCCCGCAATTATGTCAGGAGAGGAGAAAGCACTGCTCCTCACCCAGTAAATAGATCCTAGCCAGTGTCACCTGATAAAGGAGTAAGCACAGGTGGTAAAAAGGTGGGCATGCCAAGGGTTGCACAGTGGGCATTTTGTGGGTATAGGCTCCAAAGTCAGGCCTGCTGGCTTTACCTGGACATTGTCACCTCCCTGCAGCATGCTGAGGTGACCCAGCTGCACGGACATAGAAGTGGCCTTGCAGAGCCAGCAAGTCAATGATCAAAGACATACCATCCAATAGCCCCTTACCCAGCCAAGCACTCAATTGCTTCCTCCCCCTTTAGCTGCCTCTCCAGCTGTTGCACTTCTGGAGCTCTGAGAATGCTGTTTTTTTACCTCAAGAAGGAAGTACTTTTTTTTAATTCCCTACCTATTGCTGGCACTTGCCACTGAGAAGCCCCCTGCTGACTCAGTGGTTGCTCCATGGCCCTTCTCTAGGACTCCAAGCCAGCCACTCCTAAATGGGGACAGATCTTTCACCAGTATATTACATTCAGTTTTTTTGTTTGTTTAATATATATCCACAGGTGGTGTGCCCCATGCACATCAGCTGAACCAGACAAGGCTTGGTTCCAGGTTCAGGGCTGTGCACCAACAGGTTGCCTCTTGTTGACCCTAGGGGAGGGTCTTGCCATGGCAGACTGAATTCCCACCAATGCTCCCCCATGCCCTGCATATTTTTTTCTGTTTTTCACTTGCTTGAATGCAAAACTAAAGGGCTGCTGCTGTTTGATTCCCCAAACTTAGTTATAATCCCTGCTGATCATCTGCAATCTGCAGGCCCCTTAGTTTTCATGCCACTCTCCCGCCTGCAACATTTTCTGCACAACCAGCAGGGGGTTTAGGCTACACAGTTACAGTGCAGAGCCTGTGCTACTGTACTGTCAAGCACAGTGCTGTAACCCCTAGGCTGTACTCCCTACCATACTAGTCATAATGAATGACCAAAAGACCATATTGGCTGCATCCACCTGCCCAGGCCATGCGACAAGATCATAATGGCATGCTCTTACAAGTTCATGGCCAGTTTACGGTGCTGTCCCCACCAATGCTCATCAAAAAGGGTACTCAGAACCAGGCGTTGAGTAATCACTAGATGAGACATTACCTAGGGCTGCACAAGGGCTCCCTACCTTTAAAAAATCCAACCTTCTTAGCTCAATTGTATTGTCTGGCTCCAAATACAATCCCTGAAGCTCACTATTTTGCATTAAGTCTGATCGCACCATAATAAGCAGTGGCGGGCTGCAGTCCTGCTTGTTTTTTTTATATAGATATAAAAAGATATAAAATATATACTGTATATATATATATATATATATATATAAAGAAACTGCCTAATATTCCCTAACCCAGTTTAACTACTGGGGGTATTAATGAGGCTGGCATGAGCAAATGCTATGATTTAGCAAGAGAGAGCAGTAGTCAGTTTGCATGTGAGCTGCTCGAGATAAGCAAAAACTGGCCACCTTTATTGGTTGACCCTGCATGCGATCCCTGGAGGACTGCACTCCCAAAGCAAAAGGGCTTAACCCTGCATTATGTTAGTATGCAGGAGCCAGATCCAAGCAGGGGAACCACTCCTGTGACCAGCAGCATCCTGCAACAGCATCAGAGGTGTCCATTGAGTGCTCCTACCAATCAGGAGCCAGAACTGAAAAGGTGCCAGTTTTTGAAGTCTGTGCAGCCTTTACAAAGGGGAACCTTAATTTCAACTTGCAGCAGAAAGCCACCAGAGAGCAAGTGAGGAGTCGAGGTTCAGAGGACAGGAGCAGATAGTCTTTCCTGCCCTCCCCCCACAACAAACCGGGACAGTTGCAAAAATTGGCCAGATTTGCAAGAAGGGACCATGCCGTTTTTTGCTGTGAGGGCTTCACTTTAGGAGAACTGCTCCTGAGATTGGGAGACCCACTCCTGAAGCAATGCCAGCTTGACAGAGGTCTAGGGCCTAATTGTTTGCCACCCACCCACCCAACTATTAAATGGGCTCTAGTTGGCTGACATTTTAAAGGTCAGGTGGTTTTAAGTAGGCGAGAGCTCATGGTGTGCCTAGGTTGTTAGAGAAAAAAGCCAGCCTGTTTTTATTTTAAAGATCTTTTGAAAGATACACTGCTTAGCTGCTGTTCTCGGATTCACGCTCTCTCTTTTCAAGACAATTTCAAGGTACACTGCTATAATCTTTTATAGTTTTAGCAAAGTGTTATTGAATACTGTAGACCAATATACTGTTGTAGATCAATATACTGTTGTAGCCTTTTTGTAGTTTTCTGGAAAAGGTTATTGTATTACTATAGGCTTATATACTGTTATAACATTTAATAGATTTCATTAAGTATTACTGTGTACTGTAGACCTATATATTGTTATGACATTTTATAGATTATGCAAAATGTTATTGTGCACTATAGACTTACATACCGTCATAACCTATTTTAGTTAGTTGCATAGATGCTGCCAGTGTCTTACCTTGCTACTTGGTGTTGGGGCTGGGGCTGCAGTTTGGTTTTTTGAAAGTGAATAGAGTTGGAGAGATGAGGCAGTGGTCTCAGACAGACTGGAAGAAAGTCTGTCTTACTATAGCAATAGATTCAGAGAGGGCAGGAGGAAGGAACTAGGACTGCTAAACCAAAATCAGTTAAGAAAAAAAAAATATTAGCAAGACGGGATGTGGGACAATAGCAGGTACACTCATGGGAGACTCAGGGGGTATGCTGGGGGATATGGGGGAGGGAACAGAAGGGGAGGATAGTCAACTGTAACAGATGAGGGGTGGCAGTATTCTTGGACGTAATGTGGAGAGCAAGGGGCTACCTGGGTTGCAGGTACCTGGGGCAGCTGAAGGCAGAGATAAACTGTCTAAGGTGGGCATTAGAAAGAGTGGGTGGTGGATAGAGGTATGGTAATGGGAGAAGGGAACAGTTTGGGGATTCTGAACACCAAGGGGATGGCATGCTGAGGTGGGAGGCAGGGGGGACGCCAAGGTATCCAAGGGAGGAAGCAGCTCCACATAGACCAGATAATACTAGAAAGGGAGACTGGAAGGAGATAAGGAAGAATGAGAGATGGAAGGGGAAATCTGTACATCTAAACTACAGAAGGGCATGGGTAAGAGATGAGGGAGTTCTCCCAGGGTAAAAGGATCTGCATCAAATAGATTTGTGGCACTGGTAGGTTTGGATAACCAGGGGGCTCATGAGGTTCAGAAAAAGAAAACTATAAGAAAATGGGGGTGAGCAGGGGGAGGGAGGAAATAAAGGGCAGAAGAGGGCAAAGATGAAAGGACAAGTGGAACACTGAGAGAAACCAGGGAAGGGCACACAACAGGGGATGACAGGGAACAGCAGGGAATATGCGAGATATGGAGGACCATGGAGGAAATGGAGCATGGTGGGAGTTTGCCCAGTCAGGAAAATGGGAGAGACCAAGGTAAGTCGGGGGGGGGGTAGGTAGCTCAACAGGAGCAGCCAGGGAGATAAATAACAAGATGGCGAGGGAAGAAAAAGTGATCGTCTTTGGAGACTCCATCATAAAGGCCATACACTGGGTAAGGAAATGGGACCCAAACCACAGACAATCGGTCATCAGTGAACCCAGGATGGAAGCGGGAAAGGTGGGGTCTAAGATCATGAAAGCGGCAAAACAGGTGGGGGTAAACCTCATTTGATTATACACCTGGGAACAAATGATTTGGCAGAGAATAAGGTGGGGGTGGTCCAGCAAAGGATCAGGGAATAGGCAAAGTGTTGCAGGATGGTTGTGAGCTCTTTAGCATTCTCTGAGGTTATTTCAGTCCCCAGCACCAGCACAGGGAGAAAAAGGAGAAGAGAGGACTTTAATGAGTGACTGAGAGACTGGTGCAGGGCAGAAGGTTTGTTTGTCTTGGAGGATGGGGAAACAGTTGGATGAGGGACTTTTTCTGAGTATAGGTTGCACCTAAATGAGGAGGGGTCGAAAGTCCTCAGGGAGAATCTAAAAGGGTACATGGGCGAGGTTTTAAATTTAAATGATTAAAAGAGGAATATGGAACTAAGAAGAAAGAAAGGGTCGACAAGGGATGAAGGAACCTAGCTGGCACTCCACCAAAAGTGGGGAATGGGACTAGAGAATGGGATGATACCAAGCAATGGAAAAACATATGGAGAGCCATGTGTTCGAATGCCCATGACTTGGACAACAAATTCCCGGACTTAGAGGCAGCAATAGCAGTGGGGGGACCTGGATCTAGTGGCCATCACAGAAACCTGGTGCAAGGAGCACCAGGACTGGGACTTAGTCACTCCGGGTTTTTCTCTATTTAGAAGAGACAGGGAAGGAAGAAGGGGGGGGGATGGCAGCTCTTTATGTGAGAGACTACATAAAGGCTACAGAAATACCTTTGTATGGTGCAATAGGCACTGGGTTCAGGATGGACCTGGGGTGAGTATTTTGCCACTGCTTGCAGTTTCCTTTTTTCCCCCCACCGGGTTTTGCCCCCTCCTCAACATGTACCACCCTGGAGATGACAATCTAATAGCAGGGGTGTGTGGGGGGTGAAGCCCCCACAGAGGTTTTATGGGGCGAGCTAAGCCCTCCCCACAAAACACTAGTGGTACCAGAAATTGGGTAGCCATGAATTGTATCTCACCAAAGTGCTTTTCGGCAATATACACCCACCATAATAGTGATCACTGTTATGGAATCGCCATTATGACATGGAACCTTGATGTACAGCCAGCAGCTCCAACATATCCACTTCATTTCAAACTCTGCCAAAAATCCTGTCCTGTGATCCATGACACTGAGATATTACCCAGTAGCTACCACATCACTCACCCACAGTCAACATCAGAGAGTGGAACAATTGTCTGTTGATCTTTTTTTTTTTAATTCTCTTTCTTCATGTAATTGAATTTGATTGATCTGCATCTAAGCTGATCCTAGAACAGTACAGCCTGGCACCTACTTGTTAATCCACTGATGCCTTGTGTGCCAAGGGGCAGGGACCATACCAGAAACTGCACACTGAGCCTGCCCTTGCCACTTTAAAGCAACTCTCCCAATAGCTCAAACAGACTGTGGCCAAGTAAAGCCTGGGCAGGATTGGGCAGGACAGGAGACCTTCTTTGATTTATCTGTTGTTCAGATGGCCACAAAAGCCTGATTAAACACTGGAAACATTAATTACTAATCAGGGAAAGAACCATATTACACTCCACCCCGGCCATTCATTTTGTGGTTAACCATTTCTCCCATTACCCCCAGAACAAGGCCATGATTAAGTTCAAACAAGTGGCGCTGGCATGTGGCTCATCTAAATCAGGTGGTTTGTCATTCACTGTGCACACTTCTACCCCACCACCCCACAAGCCCCATGTGAAAGGTGATGGGGGGCAGATATGCACACAACAAATGGGGGGTTTCCTTCAGACTGAGAGAGCAGCCCATCTGGGAAGGCATCAAGACTGAAGGGCATATTGAGACCATGAGGGCTGCTGAACTACTTGCCCCTACCACTTTGGCATTCTGCCCCAGTCAACTGCCTGGGCTATCAGGAGGGCACTGTTCATTGCCTTAAACAACTAGAGGCAACTGTGGTGAAAGTAGGGGGCCTGCAGCGCTGCCTGATCAGATTGCTACTCATGGTGTATTGGGCAAGTTAGCTCCACTCTGCAGCATCTGCCACATGGCTGCACAGTCTATTGCCAAGACCCCTCAGCCCCAGACTTTTCCCCCGCCATCTTACCAGTGTCACCAGCCTTCAGTGTGCCCTACCATGCTGAGAAGCGGGACATTAGTTGAGAAGGGTTGGAACATGAAGCAGACCCACCAATGAACCATGCGAGTGATCAGGTAGGCAGCTGGGAATCTAACAGAAACGAAAGGAGGATTTTGATTGGATTCTTGAGCTGCCTGTAAGAATGCCACAACAGAGGTCAAAACTTGACTATACTTGTCTGGACAGATAGAGTTTTTGCTCACTCAATTCCTCCTTCTTGGCCCACCAATGCAACAACACCTCAGCAAACAAGCACCCATAGTCCCTCATGGCAATAAATAATTGCATGGCAGGCAGCTAAAATGGTAGTTTACTCACTTGGTAAAGGTGATTGTGGGGGGAATAGATCTCTGAGGCACTCCACATTCCTGACATCATGGGTTGTATACACCTGATAGGTTGCTTGATGCACATGTAACTAAACGAAGTCCGTCCCCCTCCCAGGGTCTCTGGTCTCCTATGGTCAGTTCGATATATTCCAAAGCTGTATCTGTAATCAAACTTGTTATGACCTTGCAATGTGTACCATAAATAAGTGTAAGCTGATCAATATTATATGTTCTATGCTTTAATTTTAATTAGGATAGTATTGTCAAGTTGCGTTACTTACAATATTGTACATTCCTTTCAGCCTATTACGGTACTATGTAAAGACACTACAGTATATACATTCTTACTCTGTACTTTGCAAGTATGTTAATGGACGTCTGTAGGGTGTGGTGTGGAGTGCCTCAGAGATCTACTCCCCCACAATCACCTTTACCAGGTGAGTAAACTACCATTGTGGGGGATGATCTCTGAGGCCCTCCACATTCCTGACATCATGGGTTATTAAAAAGCAATGATAATCCTCTAGGGTGGGTTAGATGTGTTCTCGGTATTCCCTTTGTGCGGGCAGCTAGTAGTACTGCCCTGGCAAAGTTAGTCTTAGTGTCCTGTGACACATCCATTCTGTAATGTCTAGTAAACATGTGTATGGTTGTCCATGTGGCTGTGGCACATATTTCCTCTGCAGTGGCCATGTTCTTTTCCACCCAGAAAGTCACAATTGCTGTAGAATGCACTTTCAGGTCCTGTGGAGGCTGAGTGTTAGTTGTTCTGTGTGCCTCTGTGATCACTGCTTTTAGGTATCCGGCTGTGGATGATTTCGAGACGGGTAGGCCTTTTCTGTGTCCCTGTAGTATGATAAAGAGTCCTTTTTTTCTTATGTCCCCTGTTCTGGCAATGTATGTTATAAGCAAGGCCCCTAGAATTCTGTGGCCGGAGAATTTTGCGCAGAACTTGCAATCTACCGCAGAACTTCTGTGGTGCGGCAGAATTCACTCTTCTTGGTGATTTTTTTATTAATGTTTCTGTTTATCCATACAATCTGGTTCCCTTACCCTTTTTTTATATCCAAAACCCCCCATATGCTTAGAATGTGATGTTACCATTGCTATAACATCATAAATTAGCTAATGAAATGGCTACATTCTGCAACAGAAATGAACAGTCACTTATCTACCATAGCTTCCACTGCCTGAGGCGGTGGCACAGCACATCAGGCGTATGATATTTGCTCAACCTGCACTACAGCCTAATACAATTTCAGTTTTACGTTATTACACTAGGGCCAGCTTCAACAACACCTTGTCAATAGCACAGACCTGTTAAGTCCATACCTCACTTTGTACAAACTTATTTGTACCTTTAAGGTATAGAGATGCCATCTGAAATGAATAACTGGTAAAATTAATTTAACTGCCATTTTTAAGAAAAATAATTATGCCCAGAAAAGTGGAATACAATAATGTGTAGACCTGTTGAAAGAATAGACCTGTTAAATAAATAATTGCACTGTACGCATTTTTGCCAGGGTTATTGATTACATATTGTCATTGGTTGGTAGAATCACCTAAAAGTTATGGAGAAATGTTGTGTGCAGGGACAGCTGTTGGGCCAGAGGGTAGCATGCTGTGTTTCTGTGCTGGCAACTCAGATTCAGAAATTAGCTCTGGGAGCTGGCTGGGCAGCACAAGGATTGGTGGATCACATCACTGCTCTGAGTCTGGGAAGGTCTGGTGCAGTGTTTTGTCACATGGTGGACACATTGTGATGGGCTGGAGAGCTCTATCTCACAATCGGTTCTCATGCATGTCATGGCCTGATGGTGTTACGTAGTGTGTCAGGGGAAGCAGGTTGACATGAACATTGAGCTTTGCAATAACTCCTCTATTCCGTTTATTCCATTTCCAATGGAACCTGTATGAATGAGGATGCAATTTCATGGAAATTAAAAAAAAAATGCACACACACATATATATATATATATATATATATATATATATATACACACACACACACATACAGTATCTCTGTCTCATTCACTATATATACACAAACACACACACACATATTTGTATGTATGTTACAGATTGCATATAAATATATAAGTGATACACAGTAGGAACCTCATGATTGGTGTAGAAAGCACATACAAATATATAAGTGATAGACAGTGGAGACCTCATTAGTGGGATATATTGCATGCATATAGAAATACCTTATTTATCACAT
Source organism: Neoceratodus forsteri (assembly GCA_016271365.2). Classification (NCBI taxonomy): domain Eukaryota; kingdom Metazoa; phylum Chordata; order Ceratodontiformes; family Ceratodontidae; genus Neoceratodus; species Neoceratodus forsteri. The sequence continues at coordinate 415,408,265 of CM057453.1, read as the reverse complement.
AAGGTCCCCCCTGCATATGTCATTTATGCAATAGGCTAGGACCTTAAGGGAGAGACATTTGTTTTGCTTTTTTAGGCATAAAATTATTTCTATAAGTCTGTTATTTTTTGAACTGGTGTTACTGTGCTTTCCCCCATCCTGATTGCTATAATCACTGCCATGAAAGTGAAGTCAGGATGACAAACTGACACTGTGATGTGGTAGTTTGTTAGTGCCTCAGAACTTCAGCAGAAATTACAAACCACCGCCGCAGAAGTTCTGTGGCAAATGGTAGTCTTACTGCAGAACTTGGTCCCACTGTGCCGCAGAAAAATAGGGGCCTTGGTTATAAGTACCCTTTTCATTCCCAGCATTTTAGCTGTAGGTCGACTTGGATTTCCTCCAGTGGAAGCTCTGCTGGCATCTCTATGGTCTGACTGAGGTGAAAAGTAGATGCAATTTTTGGTCTGAATGATGCGATGGGTCACAGGGAGATTCTGTCATTGTAAAACATTAAGAACGGCTCCTTGTATGAAAGGGCCTGTGGTTCTCCTACCCGCCAAGCAGACACTATTGCCATCAGAAATATGGATTTGAGTTGTAGCCTCTTCATTGAAATTGAGTCTAGAGGTTCAAATGGCAGCTTAGTCATAGCCTTCAGAACTGTCATTAGGTCCCAGGGAGCTAATATTGGTTTGTTCACAGGGCGTATTTTGGATGCTGCTTTGAGGAACCGTACTACATCCTGGTGTGAGCCCTGCGTAGTGCCCTGTATTTGGCCTCTGGTTGCCCTGATTGCTGTGACCTGTACTTTCAGTGAGGCCGGGGACAGTCCCAATTGTAGACCTTCCTGTAGGAACAGCAGGATCGGTGGCATGGTGCATGATTGAGTGTCTATTTTGTGATGCGTGCACCATTTGTTAAATATGGCCCAGTGACACTGATAAGTCGAGATCGTGGACTGTTGTCTTTAGAATGCCATGGTTTGTATGACTGAAGGGTGATATCCCGCCCTTAGCAGTCTCTCCCTTTCAGGAGCCAAGCTGTCAGTTGGAGGTGTTGTGGGTTTGGATGCAGAACTGGACCATGAGACAGGAGGAATGGTCTGTGAGGGAGTTTCCAGGGATCGCTGAGAGCCATTGAGACTATTGTCACAAACCAGGATCGTCTTGGCCAGTGTGGTGTGATGAGTATAACTCTGGCTCTTGAGATGTGTATCTTCTTCAGCACCTGAGAGATCAGTGATGATAAAGGGAATATGTAAGCTACTTGGAATATCCATGGAGCTGTTAGAGCATTTTCTCCCATGGCTCTGTAGTCCCTGAACCTTGTCCAATATCTTGGACATTGATGATTCTTGTGGGATGCCATGAGGTCTATTTCTATTGACTCCCATCTGTGGTGTGACTGTAGAAATACTTGTGGATTAAGTTTCCACTCCCCAGGGTTTGCCATCTGCTGACTTAGCCAGTTTTCCATTGTATTTAGTTTTCCTGCTAAGTGTATGGCCGTTATTGATCTCAGATTTTGTGCCCATGGCATGAGCATTGTTGCATCTGACAGAATTGCTTTGCTTTTGGTGCCTCCCTGCTTGTTTATATACGATACTGTGACTTGGTTGTCTGATTTTATCTGGACGTGCTTTTGCTGGACGAGGTGTGAGAAGTGCAGTAGTGCTCTGAATACTGCTCTCATGTCTAGGACATTTATTGTTAATTTTGTTTCTGGTAGTGACCATTTTCCTTGGGTCGTGTGTTTCCCCAGTATGGCCCCCCACCCTGTTAGGCTGGCATCCATCTCTATTATGACCTCTGGTTGTATGTCTAGTGGTATGCCTTGGGTTAGTCTGTGTCAGCTTGTCTACCAAGTCAGGCTTGATCTTACTCTCGGTGGCAGAGCAACCTTCCTTGTTAAGTTGATGTCGTGCATTGGGCCCTGTGTTATGAGGAAGAACATGAGGGGTCTCATGTGCCATCTTGCCCAAGATACAGTGTCTATGGCAGAGGACATAAGACCTAACATTTGAGAGATAAGTAGCAGCATCAGAAGTTTGGTGTCTTGTAGTTGCTTGGCCATTACTATGATGGACTGCGTTCTTGTCTGCGAAGAGAAAACTAGACCCTTTCTGTGTCTATGAGTGTGCCTAGGTGCTTGATGGAGTGACTGGGCATTAGATGGCTTTTCTTGTTATTTATTACCCATCTGTGTCATTGTAAGCAATCTACCACTGTTTATGTTTCCCTGGCAGATTGCCGTTGTGATCTTGCTCTGATGAGCCAGTCATCTAGGTAAGAGATAACATGGATACCCTGCTCTTGTAGTTTGGCTGCTAGGACTATCTAGACCTTTGTGAGTACCCTTGGTGCAGAGGCCAGATCGAATGGCAGTACTTGGTATTGGTAGTGTTGTCCCAGTATGCAGAAGTGGAGGAATCTGAAGTGACTGGGTCTCATGGGTATGTGAAGGTACGCGTTCTTCAGATCTATTGATGTGAGAAAGTCTCCCTGTCTGACTACTCTGAGGGTTGACCTGATGGTTTTCATCTTGAAGGGGGTATATCTCACTGATCTGTTGATGTATTTGACATCCAGCACTTGTCTAAGGCCTCCTGTCTTTTTTGGAACCATGAAGAAGATTGAGTACACTCCCTTCCCTTCTTCTGTCCTTGGTACAGGGGCTATTGCGTTGTTTGTGCGTAGCTCCTGAATAACCTGTTATACCTGTAGTGGTGTGTTCTTGTGCCTTGAGATAGGGGATGATACCATTAGGTTCTCTCTCAATGACTAGTTGAACTCTATCACATAGCCTTGCTATACTATTTCTAACACCCACTTGTCCGTTGTGGATTTCTCCCATTGATGAGAGAATTGAGCCAGTCTTGCACCCACTGTTGTAGTGTGGACTAGTGCATGGTGTGGATAGTCATGGTCTGGATTGGTTTCTGCAGGTGTAATTGCCTCTGCCTCTATGTGATGTACCCCTGTCTCTGTACTTGTTGTATTTATAAGGGGTTGTATAATTTTGTCTGTATGTAGTGCCCCAGAAGTTAGAACTCCCTCTTCTTTCATCTCGAAAGGAGTGATATCTGCTTCTTTGCCCAGCTGGAAAATAACAGGATCTGGACCGATCTTTATTCAGTGCCTTTCCTTCTTCCTTGCCCTTAAGGTATTTTTCTAGGCTCTCTCCAAACATTATATTTCCCTTGAAAGGTAGTTTTTGCAAGGTTGCTTTTGATTCTCCGTCTGCGTCCCATAGTTTCCTCCATAAGGCTCTACGAGCTCTGTTAGTGAGTACGGCTGATCTAGAGTTGATTTTTAGGGAGTCTACTACCATGTCTGCCAGGTATTTTGGGGAGAGTATGGCGTTATCCATGGGTTGAGATTCCGGGAATTTTTCTGGTATTGTTTTTTGAATTTCCTGAAGCCAGGTTAATTGGGCTCATGTGACGTAAATCACGATGGAGGTGGCCCTGGCTCTCAACCCAGCTAGCTCTGCATTCTTTTTTAGGGTATCCTCCAATTTTCTGTCGATCGGATCCTTCAGTCCTGATGCTGACTCTGTGGGGGAGTACAGTCTTCTTATTTAGTGAGGCCATTTGTGGGTCCACTGTAGGTGGGGTGCACCAAAAAGCCAGTTTTTCCACTTGTAAAGGGTACATTTTATCCCAGGATCTATGCTCTGGGATCCAGGCCAGTTCTGATGAAGACCATTCTTGTTGGACTACTGTACCTCGTCTACTGCCTCACAGATGGGAAAGACGTCTGCTTGCTTAGATTGTGGTTGTAGGGATGGTATTAATTTTGAAGCTGGTGAGGGGGCTGGTGTTTCAAACCCACTGTAGCCATGATGTACTGGACTAGAGCCAGAATCTGGTCTGGAAAACATCACTTTGCTGTGAGGGTTTGTGGCTGTTGATCAAGCTCTTCCTCTTCCTCAGACTCGTCGCCTGGTTCCGTGTGGGCGGTCTGAGAATCCGAGATGGGTGTTTCTAGTGGTCTAGAATGTGCACCAGTGGCCTTCTTCTTTGCTAGAGGGGGGTTAACTGATTGCTGGCTTGATATTTCAGTTAACTTTAGCAGCATTGTTGTTAGCACTTCTTGCTGTGCCTGCATGAGCTGGTTGTTTTGAATCAGTGCCATGGTGGAGTCCGAGTGAGGATCTGGGTTTTGCTTATTCTTTGTATCTATTGGAAGTGTGATATCCTCTTCAGTCTCCTCTATTTCATTGTGCCTGGTGAAATCCTCTACACAAGAAGCACATAATCTTCCCAGTTGTTGGTGTGGGATGGGAACATTGCACTGCCTGCAGCTCTTTCTCTTGGGCATGTTTATCTGTTAATTAATAAGAAAAGAGGTTCTCAGTCATCTGTACAGATTTGGCTGCATCAATATCTGTAAACTACAGAATTACAGTGCTGCAGTCTTCAGTAAAGAGCCCTTATCTTTCAGGTCTGTGCCTTTAAGAGGAGAATCTCAGTCATCTCTACAAATCTGGCTGCATAAATATGTGTAGACTCCAGAATTACAGTACTTCAGTCTTTAAGTAAAGATCCCTTATCTTTTAGTTCTGTGCCTTTAAGAGGGTTGGGGGAGGAGGCTGATGGGGGATGTAGTTTAGTGATGGGCTGAAGAACAGTATTCTGGGACTCTATCTTCAGAAGGGAAAGAGTGTAATGATATGTTGCAGAAGACTTGATGTTTCTTTTACTGTACTGCTGTCATTTTCTTGATGCCTTTCATCATTGGCTGTGTAAATCGTCTGAGTAGGCTATGTTGCTCGATCGCACACTTGTGTGCTTCCTATTGCACAGGCATGGTGTGTGATCTCGTGGGACGTGTTGGCTGGTATGATCACATGATGCTTGGGACCTTTCAGCATGGTTGCTGAGGTTTCATGAGCATATTGAGCCAATCGGAGCACAGCTCACTCGTTGCATTAGACTTGAGGACCAAGGAGCTGAGGGAGAGATGGCCATGTTATTTGGAGCAAGTACAGACCTGGGGGGTCATAAATTAACAAACCACTGGCTCCATTTTGGTCTGTAGTGCTGCAGTTTAACCCTAGGAGCTGAGGGACATCTACTGAGCTTGGGATGGCTCAGTAAAGACGCGAGGTGGAGATTTGAAAGAGGAATGCTGCATTATTACGAAACAGAGGGCACAGGCTATTGGCCCTCAGTCACTGAGAGGGACTCCAGGTGAGGAGGTTAATCAAGGAACTCTGGCACTGCAAGCAGGGGTGGCAGGAAAACTCTATAAATATTGTAGATAAATGCATTGTGTTTGCTATATGTTTCTGGTACCGCTAGCAGGGGTACCTGAGACAGATCTTTTACCTGTATTTTTGCTCCCGGCACCGCTAGCAGGGGTACCAGGTAGCTTATGCAACTACAGATTAGTCGTTTTGAATCTTGGTTAGTGGCTCCTGGAACTGCTAGCAGGGGTTCCAGGTAGCTGGTTCATTTGGCTAATAATTATCTCTGTTTCTGTTCCGTAACTGTTCTGGTGAAACCCGACATGTATCCACAGATGCAGCTGTTCTTGGCTGTACTATACCTCATTCAATGGCATGTTAGTCTATACTGTATGTTATTTCTGCAGACAATTTTTCTGAGCACAGTTTTCTGGGCTGCTGTTAGTTAGTAGAATATTCTTGTTTTATTCTTACCTTGCTGAAGTATTCTTTTTCTCGATCTGAAAGTCTGGAGCTCTGGTGTGTGCTACAACTTTGATCAGATGCACAATTAGAACTGACCATAGGAAACCAGAGCCCCTGGTAGGGGAACGGACTTCATTTAGTCACATGTGCATCAAGCAACCTATCAGGTGTATACAACCCATGATGTCAGGAATGTGGAGTGCCTCAGAGATCATCCCCCACAATTCCCCAACACATGACAAGCTGCAAAAGGAAAAGCTAGATAACCCAGGCCCTTGGCAAGCAGCAGAAAATCAATTAAAGGTATTTAACTATGAGGTCGCCATGAAGCAACAGGCAATGTACCACTGTAAACTGAGATAAATTCAGGAAGGTGAAGCCATGAGAGTGAGTTTAACAGTTGCAGATGCCTTCTGTCCTTAAAAGTAGCTCTGCAGTAAGGCTGGGTGAAATTAGTAAATTCTGATTTCACAGAATGTTGGTGAAATTCCACAAATTTCATGAAACTTTGTGGAATATTCTACAATTCTTTACTTGGTCATAACTCAATTAGTCTTATAGCTAGATAGATGAGATTTGGCATGCCTACTGTTTGGAAGATGTCTTACAATGGTACTACTTTGCGTGACACTTGGATGAGAAGTGAAAAAAGTTATAGGGGCTCAAACTCTGGCAGTTCATTATTTTTGTGACCATTTCTGAAAATATTTCTAGGCTTACAAGTTAGCCACATTTGGAGCTAGATAATTAAAAATGTATATGCATACTGTACTTTCTTGGAAGAGTCTAAATAGAGTGGTAGCTGGTTATGTAACTTGCAAGTTATAGGAGTTCAAAATTTTACAGTTTAATTAGTTGTTATATTGTGTGAATATTTTCAAAATATTTGGATGTTTATAGCTTCACTGTTGTTGCCGTAATACACTCAAGATGCGGCATGCACTAGACAGTAAATATGTTCTGGAATCTAATTAAGTTGAATAAAAGTAGTTTAGTAGGTTAAAATTGATTGTGGATACTTTAGAAATTACTAATTGGCATAATTTGCTCAAAAATTCATGGACTTATAAAAGGTAATGCTTGTAGAATTCCACTTGTGGAATTTAACTTTCTCAAAGCTCTTTTTTTTTGTAGACTCTTTTTTGACAGGGCTTCTCTCAGGAATCCTCACTCGGCTGCTGGTGCTCCTAACCACCTGTCTGAACTGCAACTGCGACCATGGAATCGGTTTCAAGATCTCGGCTCTCCTGACCCCCTAGGAGAGGCCCGAGATCCCCATGGTGAAGTCGGGATTGATGGCCAACGTTGGACATGTGGGTGAAGGTTCCGTTGCCTCACCAGGGTAGGGGTATTTCTTAATTTTCTCCCCTGGGCTTGGACATACAGTGATGTCCTGCTCATTGAGTGCATGCTCCCCTGCATGCCCGATAGACTTCTGTCGCAGCCTGTGGCCTTGGGCCCAACCACCCAAGACAGGATGTTATAGCAGCATAACACCCACCCTGTCAGGTATTATTCCTTTATCATTGTCAGGCATGATGAAAAATTCCCAGATACTTCTGTCACAGTGGCCTAAGTCACAACTAGTTGTAAGTCTTGGCATCACCTGGTGCCACTGGTTTCAAACAGTAAAAATATATTTTGTTATCTACAGGGTTGTTAATGAGTCAGCAGGTAGCATTATGCAGAAACAATGCTGCACGTGCATGTTTTTCCACAAATCATTAAGTCAGTGAACTCTAGTGCTTAGCTGGCATATTGCAAGAAGACTGGATAGTGCACAGTGATGTCTGTGACTATTCTTCATGGCTCATCACTCAAGACAGTGACCTGACATTTGGCACCACTATACTTTTACTATGCAGCCTCTTATGAATGCTACCTTATTGCCACTTTACCCAGCCTTTACCTTCCTCTGCAATGACAACTCAAGTGTATGACTGTGTATTGGTGGAACCCTCTACCAACCTCTCTGACCAAGATGCACTGCTGAGTGGCAGCTGTATCAGCCATGGCCTGCCTCCACATGTGATATCCCCAAGCTCACTTTCAGTCCCAAGCTGTCAACATCGCAACACGATGCTCTGATGCTATGCCCTGGGAGTGGCCTCACAGCCTAATATCTAGGGTCAATGAACCTAACAAAATTGTTGATTTTCAGTTGTCTAGCTTTAAAGTACTAGGAGGCTTAAAATTCAGCAGTTTACATAATTGTGAAATGTGATTTCAAAATTTCTGAACATTCGGAGGTTTATAACTCTGTCCCCTTTAACGATAAAAACTTGCAACATGGAACACTTCTGTATAGACCTTGGTAAAGTTATCATACCAAATGTGTTGCAATTTGGAAAAATACTTTTAAAATTAGACAGAAATAACTTAAATCACAATTTTGGGAAAATTCAATGACATTTTTATGTAAATTTCACGAACTGTTGCTGAAGCAAAATCAGAATTTCACCAGCATTCTGCTGGTAGAAGACAAATTTCACCCAGCCCTATTCTGCTGCCAACTCTGAAATCTTCAGCTGGAGAGATAGTGAGGGGAAGCCCTCACTTTTAGCTTTTTTATTCCCTCACCCTACCCCTCAGTTGGATGTCCCTGCCCTATTGGTGGCCCAAGTGGTTCCTCCCCTGGAGGCAGTGCTAGGGCTCCTCCTACCCCGTGGGTGGAACCTTGTCTTCCTACCTGGAAGCCAGGATTCTGGGGAGGGGCCACAAACAATGCTTTGCCTGCTATAGTGCTTTTGCCAACTGTTTATTGTATTCTGCTGATGTCTTCACACTGCAAAATTATTACCCACAAGTCTTTTCCTTCCATAGTGTGTTCCACTACTACCACACTGTGCTATATTTAATGTTAGGAATCATTGTTCCTCTGAGCATCACCTTGCACTTCTTGGTGTTAAACGTTAACTGTCATATGTTAATCACCAAATGAAAAGGCACATTTTGCCTTGAATCCCTACCCCTATGCTGCAAAAAAAGATGTTGAAGAGAACCACTTCAAAGACTGATCCCTGTGCCACCTCACTGGTGACTAATCTGACAATTGAGAACTCCCTATTTATTACCACATTTGAGTCACTTATCCAGTTTGACTCACCTAGTAGTTTTGCCCCCAAAGTCCTGCTTTTTGTAAACAACCATCCATGTGGTATGAAATCAAAGGCTTTACTGAAGATAAAGGACAGCATGTCCACAGCATGGGTCATAATGTTACGGAAATTACCTTGCAAACAAAAATTGTTGTACACACAATGGCGTATGCTCTAACAGCATCGGGGGAAAAAACCCGACTGACACAAGAAGAGCACATGCCATGTGAAAGTCTTTGTTTTTGCAAGGGCTTTGTCCCCTGTACCCCTGGCATGGGAGGCTTCGCCCCACCTCCCCGGACATATTATAATCAACTCTAGGGATGTTGTGGACTTTGGGGAAAGAAAAAAACTTGGAGTGGGCCAATACTGAAAAAATTAAAACGCAGTATAGTGGGACCTGGCAAGGATCAGACCACACCCCCAGATCCCTGATGCCACCAGAGGCAGGTGCTCTAGCCACTCTACCACAGGAGTGGCTCAGCCAAGCACCACCCTGACAGCATTCTTCATGTCCTTACATGGCAATCACAGCAACAGGGGTAAAGGTTCTTACTACATGCTGTAACAACCCCTGCCACTGTAGTACCATTCGCTCTTCCTGCATAGTGGTTCTTCATAAACAATTTTGTCTGCGCTATAGTGACCTGGTACCTATGTTCACCACCAGTCCCTTGCCCACTGATTTTGTCACCCAATCAAGAACGTTGATTAGATTTGTTTGACATGACCTACCACTCCCCCGTGAATCCATTGTGTCTTTTGTCCTGCAGCTTATTTGGCAGCAGAAAATTTACTATTCTTTTCCTGATTATCATCTCTAGCAGTTTAACCACAATAGAAGTTATGCTAATAGGTCTGTAGTTTAACAGATCATGCCAGATCCTGCACTTGTATGGGGATCTACATTTGCTGTCCTCCAGTCTCTAGGTACTATTCCTGTCTTCAGTGAGCTACTGAATAGCTCACCTAATGGTTCTAGTAGGATCTGCCCCATCTCCTTAAGCACACTGGGATGTAGCCCATTCAGGCCCATGGAGTTATCCACTTTTTGTATTCTTAAGACCTCTGCACCCTTTTAACTGGTGTGGAATCCACATTGCCATTTTGAGACCCACGAGTTATATTTATGTGTGGGACCATCAGTGGATCTTGTATGCCATTCGAACAGTGACATTCGAACAGTGACAATTTTATGGTGAATGACATTACAGCAGCAATTCGATGTTGCCCCTGTAATGTACCCGTGGAACCCCATCATTGCTTTTTCTGGGTATTGCACCCCACCCCAAATCAACTCTGACTTGGAGTTGATAATCCTAAAGTATGGGGGGGGTGCAGGGAGTGAAGCCCCCTGTAAAAAACAGACAGTTTACCTGACGGATTTATGCTGACCGCAACTTGCAGATGACATAAATCTGTCGCTGTACCATCGGTTGACAAACTTTTTGACTAACTGGTGTTATAGATCCAGTGGATCTGATGGTATCACACATACATATATACAGTATATGTATATATATATATATATATATATATATATATATATATATATATATATTTAGTTGAAGGTCCCTTGCCTTCAGTCACAGATGCCTGACTGCATGGAACTCCCTGCCAGAATCCCTATGCCTGGTAAACTACCCCTTGCCCTCCAGTATAAAAGTCATGGAATGGTTCTTTTCAGATTTCTCTGGGCACAAACTTTGCTGCCATCATTTCAGAGGCACAACATAGCAGCAACTGTGAGCTTCCATCCCTATATCCCCTGAACTGGGCCTTACCTTGCACTTGAAACTTTGTTATGCATATGTAAACAAACAATGCCTTGCAAGTTATATACTGTATCAAGCACTGTTTATGTCTGGAACATGTTCGCTTGTCATCACCTGAATGCAACTAAACTGAATTGACTCCTTCCCCTTCCCCCTTCTTGATAGTAAAGTCTGGTATCAGCCCCCGAACCACCACTGTGAACACAGCACAAATATCTGTTCGGGTTGTCTGTCTTAACCTTTATCTTATTCTTCCCACTCTTATCCTTGCTTTAGGCTGTCTTTTCATTTCCTTGTCTTCCTCTTCACACTTATGTTATGAAAGAAGGTCTTATTTCCCTTCTTTGTGCCCTCTGAATTTCTCAATTCTGTGTCAGCTTTAGCCCTCCTTACTATCCTCTTGGACTCTTTCATCCTGCTGTGTGACAACTTGCAATATTTTTATTTTTATTTTTATTACAGTCTATGTCTCTTTAAAGTACTTCAGCTGAGGTGGGAGATCTGGTGGAAATTGTACATTACATTCTTCTGCATCCCATACCTTGGGGCACTCAGCCAAGAGTGGCCTTTGTGTAAGCATGACTTTTCCTGTCCTGTAAAGGCTTTTGTCCTGGTTAAAATTCAAAGGGCTGAGCTTCTTTCATAAAAAAGACAAGGGTCTCGATTTTTAAAGCCCTGGGTTTGATGTAAGGTGCCTACACCAAACATAAATGGTGCAAGTGGCACCTTGCACCAAAAAATGCTCCCTGACTAATTCACAAAGACAGCCTCCGTCAACCGCAGGCTGCCTGCCCCAAACAGGGCTTGCACAGCTTGTGCACCCCAAAATGTGCTGCGATCTGACATTAGGGAGCATGTGGTGGCGCAAGCAGCCACATCCCTGAAAACAAGATTCACTAAACTCACCCATTGGACATTTTTCTAAGTACTCTTAGACCAGCCAGGGTTGATCAAAGAGTACTTAGAAAGTTTCCTCAGGGCGAGTTTGTCTACCTCCGTCAATGTGCTAACCCTCTACCAGTCTCAATCACCCATAGTATAGCAGTTCATAGAGCCCCCCACCCCGATTTTCGGTGTTGCCAGGTATATTATAATAATTAGTATAGCTCACCCCCCCTTCCCTGATGTTGCACCTTATACAATATGATAAATAGTATAGCTCTCCCCTTCCCTCGATTAGTGATGTTGCCCCATATAATATGGTTAACATAGCCCCCCCATCCTCGATGCTGCTGTACTACTTAAATAAAATGGAACTCCACCCCGATCCATGCCACCAAGTGAAGTAATACAATCCCCCCTTCCTCATCCCCAATGTCGCCATTACCATAAAATAGCAAAAAAAAAACTGACATCGGGGATCTGGGAGGGGACATTCTATTAATCACTTAATAGGGTGACATCCATGATTGGGAAGGGGGGATTGTATTAATTCATACGGTGGCATGGATCAGGGTAGGGTACCATTTTATTATTTCAATAGTATGGTGGCATCCAGAATGTGGGGGCTATGTTAACAGAATTATATGGGGCAACATCAGGAACTGAGGAACAGGGAGAGCTAATACTAATTATTGTATCATATACGGGGCAACATCAGGGATGGGGGGCACTATACCACCATGAGAGGGATGGGATTTTTATTACTTAATAAGGACAGCAGGTTCCACCTAGCTGCATCAACAACAAAGTTGTTGACATGTGGCACGGCAAAATCTCCAATACCGACAGGCACAGTTTCACCCTTCGATATCTGCCAGTGTATTTTGCTCTGCCCCCCACACCCCCCATTACTAATATAATCAACTCTGAGTCAGAGATGATTGTGAAGGGGGAAAACATTGGCAAAAATGGCACCGGTGTGCAGTGGGACCCTTACAGAGACAACTTCAAATCTGTTCAAAAGTGTCGCTGTAATGGGTTTCACAGTCCAGCTGTCACTGTTCTAACATGACATGAGGGCAGCATGGGGTTCAGGGAGGGGGGGCCACTAGACCTTAGGAGAAAGGTTATGTCGAATGAACTTGGGGATGGGGAATGGGGGACTGCTTGCTTTTGTCACAAGTGGCCTGCAGCAGACCCTTCCTGTGCGCTAGGTGTTTGCTGCATGGGAGGGGTTGCCAGAAGTGTGGGGATTAGGTGCCAAGACCTCTCCTGTACCAGAATCTGGTGCAGGGTCCCTGGTGCTGACCAGGATTGGGCACAAGCTGTCGTTTGCCACAGCTTGCACTGATCCCATCCCTTTTGGAGAATTGGGCCCATGTTTTAAATGTAAACAAGGCCAAAGCAGAGAGAGATGGCACCCTGCTGGTTTAGCCAGACAGGATAACAAAAGGATCAAGCTCTAATAAATAAATCCAGCTTGACCAGTCAGGGAAAAGGTGATCTCCAGACATCAAAAGGTAGGTCCAAGATGTGATGTCAAACAGGCATGTATGAAGATGCAGGTGTAATGGGCCAGCCAGCCCAAGGTATTTCTGTTCTATGTTAACAATAAGAAGTCAGTTATGTTTGAGATTTTGAACTAGCAACATCACAGGACTGAGTCTGCCATAACTCACCAGTTCCCAGTTGGTGGTAAGCTTGTTCTACTCCATTTAGAATTTAAATAGCTTTGATTTAGTTTTTTTCCTGTGTTTTTCATACTAAGAGTCATACTAAGGGAAAAAGGAGCTTAAACAGCATGTGCCCATTCTTAGCTCTTATGTGATCTCTATTTTTCAAAAGTGATTTTTTTATCTCTGTAGAAATACTGTATTCCCCATAGCCCTTAACATGTATTATCCTGTAACATATCTTAATATCATGGAGCATAAAATGTTATTTTTATATAATTCATGCTTTCTGTGACTGAGCCATTTCAAAGTATAGATAATCAGAGGTATAAAGGCAAGTCTGTGAACTGTTTCTGAAGAAACAGGCTACAGTTACCATATCTAAAGCAAAGTGTTCTCAGCTGTTCAAAAAGTGATGAGTCATTTACAATGGGAGCAGTAACTGTAGTGGGATTTGGACATAGAGATACCCTAAGTCAGGGTCACTCTGAGTGGTGGCGGCATATCAAGGTTACCCTTTCAGGTATGTCAAGGGCAATGAAAACTGGTAGTAGAGCAGGATGAGTTCTGGGAAAGAACAAGTATGTGACATAATCTGAAACTCCAACCTGTTCCCCTCTGATTGGCTGATTCTGTACTTTTTTTTGTATATAAACATTGTTACTCATTATTCAACAGAAAGAACAAGAAAGGTATGCATGTGAATAATTTGCAGCTAACAAATAAAAAATATGTGCCTAGAAACAATCCTGGCCAGGGAGAACCCCATGGAGGTACAACACTGAGAACGAGTTGAATGTCATACATAACTATTGACCAAAGATATATCTATAGCTATATTTCTCTTCTCTCTCTCTACACACACATATATTTATATTATAGTAGCACGGTCGCACCATTATAGTTAAGATTCAGAGGTCAATTACACACTAAAGTCAAAAGTTTGGGCGTTAATAACTTTGGACCCTGTTCAATGGATTTGCATGAAATTTGATATGCACGTTGCGGCATGATAGATCTCTTGATTTGCCAAATTGCATTTCAGTTGGAGTGCCAGTCTTTGTGTATGAAAGCACTGAAAAATGCAAAATTATCCATTTTTGGAGGCACCTTTTGGCATTCTGAATGTGGTCCTGCACAGCCATCATGTGGCATGCCACTCTGTGAGATCGCTTGCTTGAAAGAGCTTTGGTGGCCGAACATGTTGCTTTTTGTTTGGTGAAAAAATATTAAGGCATTCAAAAGTTATTTCACTTTTAAGTTCCCATTATAAGTCAAAGGGAAAATTTATATGTATATCTTGCGATCAAAGAGTGGGGTTCTGGCCATCTCGTCCTGCCTGTGGTCAAAGAATTTGCAGCCTCACGGTTCAAGAATCTTTGTCCATGAGGATTTTTTCAAATTCTTTGATCGCGAGGTCTGCCATCTTGTTTTCAGTTTTCTGATTGCACAAACACAGCTATCTCGGCTCAGGGGTCACTTCTGAAGTAAAACTTTTATGAGTTTTACTCAGGGACACCGAACTATTGAGCCATGGCTTTGGTTCAATCCAAATCGGTCTAAAAATAGAGCTTCCAGCATTTTAAATCTTCGTTCACGGCTCGCTAATGATCTTTGATCACAAGCCTGCAAATTCTTTGATCGCGAGAATCTTTGATCGCGATCGTGCATCGCGAGCGAGGGACGAGATGGCCAGATATAAAATTACATTTTGGTAGCCCAAGGGTGTCCTATTACCTTATTTAAGTGTGGATTTTGCTCAGGGGGCTAAGCTCTCCCCCATCTCAATACACAAATAGTTATGTTCATTATCCCTGGTAGTCTAGCGGTCCCCTCCCCATCATGGTAATCTACATAACCATGCTTCTATCCCTGGTAGTCTAGTGGTCCCCCCATGTGTGTTTATTTATATATTTTACAAATATCCCTGGTAGTCTAGTGTCCCCCCTCCTGATCTGCACTTCATTATTATTATTATTATTATTAACATCCCTGGTAGTCTAACGGCCCCCCATCTTAATAAAATACATTTGCATTTTAAATGTCCATAAAATTTCTTTGACTGTGACTCTGCAAATTCTTTGATCCTGAGATTCTTTGATTGCTATCATGTGTCGCGAGTGAGGGACAAGATGGCAGATAAAAAAAATCTATTTTCTCAGCTCAGGGGTGTCCTAGGAAGACAAATGAGAGTGGGTTTTACTCAGGGGGCTTTGTTCTGATGAACCATGGTGGTGGTTTACCACAATTATGTGAAGTTTGTGAATTACACAACTTTTAATTCTTTGGTCGTGACCCTGCAAATTCTTTGATCGTGAGCCTGCAAATTCTTTGATCGCGAGATTCTTTGATCACCATTGTGCATTGTGAGTGAGGGATGAGATGGCCCAATTTACAATTCAATTTTCTCAGCCCAGAGGTGTTCTAAGAAAGAGGGTGGGCTTTACTCAGGGGGCTTCGTTCTGTCAAACCATGGTGGTGGTTTACCACAATTCCTTCAATTTTTTGATTTATAAGGTTTTTTAAATCTTTGTTCATGAGCCTGAAAATTCTTTGATCGCGAGCCTACAAATTCTTTGATCATGAGATTCTTTGATCGCCATCTTTGATCTCGAGGGAGGGACAAGATGGCCAGACTTTTTATAATGGAATAGATAGGGACATTTTATTAATCTTTGATATTGAATATCTTGGAAATGGTTTGGTCTTTTGACTTCAAGATTGGAGGGAAGAAAGGCAACATCCCACAGATCTGCCTTTTGGTGCTTTGGTCAAAAAATAGTACAGGGCAGCAAAGTTAAAGCACTACGAAGTTGGTGCTTTTCCCCATAGGATAACATTACGTCGGCAGCTGCATTACAGGAATTCTTTGCCGCCCTGCTGCAAAATAATGGTTTAGTCAATTGGACTAAAATTTGGAGAGAAGAAAAAATGATGACCCCAATGCACACCCCGATGCCTGTTGCTGTGGGCAGGGTGGGGTGCAAGGGTGGGAACCCTAATGTTGAATTTCCTCACTTTTGTTGCTGTAGAAGAACCCTAACTGATGCATTAATGAAGTTTTTTTGCATAGAATATATATATATATATACACACACACACACACACACACACACACACACACGCACATATAGCAAAATAACTTCATTAATGCATCAGTTAGGGTTACAACAACAAAAGTAGGGAAATGTGGCATTAGAGTTTCCAATCCTGTCTCCCAACACCCACTCTGCACAGACCAAGAGGTATCGGGAGTAGGCATTGGGGTCATCAGCCCTAATGCTCACCCCATTCCATTAGAAAATATGCTGGGTGGGTACAGTACAGGGGCTGTATGATGCTGGTTTGACAACAATTTCATCGACCGGCATAACAGTGACAGAATTTATGTCAACCACAAGTTGCGGTTGACATAAATCTCAAAGGACTTGCGGTCTCTGTTTCTATTGGGGGTCTTCACCCCCAACCCCCCACACCCTGTTCTAAATATAATCAACTCTGAGTTGGAGTTGATTAAGGGAAGGGGTGCAGCACTGGGAGACAGTGTGCCCGGGTCTCTGGTGCACCAATACAGTGAACTGTTGTTGTTGGTCGGCACTTTATCGGCATTGACGTAGTTCTCTGTATTGGTGTTGCTGTTGGGGGGTATACTCAGTATAGGAGAATGGGGTGAGTATTAGGGTTGATGTCCTGCCACCTCTTGGCCTGTACAGGGTGGGGGTGGGGTGTTAGGGTTGAAAATCCTAATGCCACATTTCCCTACTTTTGTCACTTTAACCTTAAATGATGCATTAACAAAGTTTTTTGCAATTTATTTTTTCCTTACTTTTTTAGATAGTGTAATCATATCCTAATTTGCTTGTGGGAGTGCAGGGCCTAGAGGGCCCTGTGCTGCCATTCCTTCAGTGATGCATGTATGAACAGAGCTATTGAAGAGCAAGTCCCAGAGGGCCCTGCACTTCAATTTAAAGGACAAGAGTGACAAAATTATCAGCATAGCCATCTTATTACCTCACCTGGAGCACAGAAAATATTCAAATCCACATGAAACATAATTTTGCTCAACTGCAATGCCATTCCACGCCACAGGTGTGAAAACACATTTTGGCCAGGATTTGAAAAATGACAGCTGTAACATACATTTGGTGGGGTAATAAGAAGTCTAAGTTGAAAATCTAGCATCAAAATATTTTAAATTTACAAAGCTATGAGCATGTGTTGGGAAATTGCAAAAAATCTTTATAACTCTGTTTTCTGACATTTTGACCCCAAATTTTCAACATCATCTTTTGGGGACCCTACCTCATAAATAATATTACTGTCATTAAGCAAATCCTGCCTGAAAGGTGAAATTATCAAGCAACCATGAAATCACTTTTCAGGCAGGAGTTTTGAAATGACAGTGGTATTGTTCATGTGGTGAGGTCCCCACAAGGTCGCATTGAAAATTTGGGGTCAAAATCTCAAAAAACAGCTGAATTATGTATAAAAGTTGAAATCCCCTGTGAAATACATTGAAACACATTTACCTTCGTTTCTCATATTGCAGTTGTCGGTTCCAGCAGCAAGATGTGTCTTCAACCAAAAGAGCAGATCTTGAAACTGATACCTCTTCAGGTGAGTGACAGTGTTTGGGGTTGTCATGGGGGTTGTGGGGAGGTGGGTGTATAGTGAATGTTTGGGTGGGGGGGGTGTAGGAGTGATCGGTGATGGACCTTTTTTTTTTTAAGGCTACAAAAAGACAACAAGGGATGGTTTTCTTATTTTTAGATTAAAACAGATCTGTAAGGGTGGAGGGCTGCCACTAACCACCAACAAAGAAAGACTAAAACATTCAGAGGGTGGGGGGTACCAAAAGACACCAGCGATAAAAGGCCATAGTGGAAGAATGCCACACATCATAAAAAAATTATAAAAAAAAAAATGCTGCAAAAATAAAAAAGAAATGAAAAGAAAAAAATATATATATTAAATGAGAAACATGTGGGGATTGAGGTTGGGGGGTGCCATTAGACACCAGGGATATTTACAAAGGGCTGCAAATGGGACAATGATCAGATGCCTCTGGGTTTTGGGACTAGATGACTGTGAATCCTTTTTCCTGGCCAGATGGCCATGGATTAAATCCTTTTTTGTGAGTTGATTTCCTTTTTTGCCATCCTTTTTCTTCATAGCAAAAAAGGAAATCGGCTGGTGAACAAGGATTTAATCCTTTTCTGTGACCAGATGGCTGTGTTTGTAGTGACCGGATGGCCTTCAATTGTTTTTAATGACCAGATGGCCATTCCATGATTCATTTTTCACCCTAGCAATTCCTTTTTTGCCATCCTTTTTTGCCAGCTGATTTCCTTGTTCACCATGATAAAAAATAACTCACGAGTGGTGAAAAAGGAATTAAATGTTAAAAAAAAAAACCTTTAGATGGCATACAAAAAATTAAAAACCACACACAACAGCTCATCAACTCTCAATGAGCAAGATGCAGGATTTATTGTCTCAAAAAGACATCTGTGGGCACAGTTACAGTATGACAGTTTCTTTTGGCCAGAAATAAAAAACAAGATGGCAGCTCACGAAAAAGGATTTTTTCTAATGAACAAGGAGTAGTATGCCCCAACCCACAGCCATTAATATTGACACTTCTACTTGAAGCCAGGGAGGGAATACAACGGGCAAATTTTATAGGATTTTTTTACAAGGGCCTCACGGAATTTCTAGCAGATTCCACAAAGAAAATAATGGAGAGATGGAACACAGAAATGGACATCACAGTTACATTGGAGAACAGGCAAAAGCATATGGGCCTATCAGTAAAAATTACCTCCTTCAATACTTGGAGGGAATTTTCATAGAAAGTAAAACCAGGTATTTTTTCATTCCAGCAAAATTAGCCAGAATTTACCCACAGAATGGGGGTCAGTGCTGGAGGGGATGCAGAGATGATAAAGTGGATCACACCCATGTGTTTTTCCAGTGCCCATTGTTAGAGGAGTATTGGGAAGATATTAGGGAGCACTTGATCAATGTGGGCATACAACGAGAACTGCTAACTAGTAATATGGTACTACTAACAATACCCCCAGGTCATGTGAAAGTAAACCCGAGGTCCCTGGCCCTGGTACTGGTACTCATATTGGCAGACAAAAAAGCCATCCCTAGAAAGTGGAAACAGATGTCAGTTCCAACATGAAAAGAGTGGCAGGCCACAGTAAATGAAACCTATGGAATGGAAAGTATTTCATCTTTTGCTTAATTCACACCAAAGTTTCAGAACAAGATGGCAACCCTGGATATAATTTATTTATTTTTTCTAATACTTTCTGCTCCTCTACAGAGGTGACAGGTGGCTACAGCCCTTCCCTCCAAGGGATCTTCCTCCAGCCCCGGTTGCACCCACTCTACCGACCCCCCCAAATCCCCCACAGATTATCCCCCATGGCGGGGCCAGTGTGAAGAGTGCCGGTGTACTCCCCCCCATGCCAGAACACAATCCAGAATCTGGGGTGGATTCATGGGGAAAGACCAGGCCATCATAGGTCCCATTGGCTCCCAGCTTTTTCCTCCATTTTTTCTCCCTGATCCCATATCTATGCAATGGGTGGGGTGGCTATCCCTGCCTCTGCAGAGGCAGGCTATCACCCTGGACATGGGCCCTCCCTGTGAGTGGCTGTGCACCTGTGCCGACACCCAGCCACCGCTGGGTGTCAGTCTACAGCACACAGTGTTAGACCTCCCTCCCCAAGGAAGGAAATCTCTCTAATCTCATCCTGCTAATTTTATTAATTTGTATATTTTGTATGCTCTATGTTGTGTAGTTGTCTATGCTGTATTAGTGTAATTGTTGAAAGAGTAACTGGAATTTGAACTTGGACCTCCCTGAAAATGAGCTTTGGCTCACTGAAATTATCCATATTCATTTATTTTATGAATAACACTTTTTACCTACCTTTACCTGAAGAGCACTCAATCTTTTTCTCCCCTGGCCAACCCCCAAGTGACCCTAGTCTGTTCTGGAACCTGGGTCACCAGCATGGCATGAGGTATGGCTTCCAGCGCCCCAACTCTCAGTGCCACTGGGCTGGTTAACCTGGATATTATATACAATGCAACAAGACCCAGATTTTGTCCCATAGTTAGTAGGCCAACAATCACTGAAAGGGACTTACAAAGAATGTTCGAGAAGGGGTTTACACCACAGGATGGAGTTGAAGGAGACTTGCATAAGACAAAAAAATGTAAATAAGCATAAAAAGTAATAATAAATTATGGTAGGCTAGTCAAGGTTAGATAAAATGAGAGAAAGATGGCTTGAAGAAGAATAAAACAAGTGCAAGTATCAAATTAAAAATTATGTACAGTATATGGACACACAATGACGTGTAATTTGTAATAGGTAAAACATTAAATTAATGTATTAAAGACTTGTAGTTGGTATTGTGAACAATCTAATTGAATGTAATAAATTTAATTAAATTGGTGCATAAATAAAAAGATTTTATAAAAAAAGAACAAATGATTCTTGTTCATCAGAGAAAAATACTTTTTTGTTCCAGGAATCTATCCAAAAGAGTGAATTGAGCATGCTCAGAACCCAAAACTAAAATTAAATAAATTTGGAACAGGTTAATATTTTTTCACCAAACCAATGCAGACAATCTCTGTGGGGCAAGCACTTTTTACCCAGATAACTGCAGATCAAAATTCCAAATAGTCTGCAAGCAGGGCGATGACAAAAAAAAAAAAAACTGCAAAAAAGGCAAATTTTAACGTTTTTTTCATTATGTGCAATACGAAATCTGCCACTCTGACTGACAAAATCTTGGCACGTCAAGAGATCTACCCCTTGAGACTTCACATGCAACATTCTGTGCAAATCAGTTGAATGGGTGCAAAGTAATTAAAGTGCAAAATTTGAGATTTAACATTAAAGTGCCTGCTCAACCCTAACTATAGTGGTACGGTCTATATAAACATTGCCTGTAAACTTAATTAACTCAAATTAACCTAAACAATTAAGCAACAGTAATCCATCTGACACACAGTACAGTTTGCATCTAGGACTATAGCATCAGTACCGAACAAAAACAAAAACCCATGAAGATCTAGGAAACTAAGTGGTACCTGAACATAAAACATGCAGCATGCAACCTATTGCCTCAGTGATCACCTAATGCTAACCTGGTAGGCGCTGGATACATTGCACATCTAACCCTAAACTCCTGTCTAGTCATGTTCCCTATGTAAATAATCAAGAAAATATTGGGAAAAAAGCTCATAAACAGTTGTCCAACCTGCTGACCTAAGGGTCATTGGATTTATTAGAAGATGTAGAGTGAGCTGAGAAGAGCACATACTATCCCTGGACAAGTAGTGGACAGCTTTAAGATTAAAAAAACTTTCCATAGGATGTTCCATATGGGCAATTCACATGCCCCCTATATCTGCAAACTTATATCCTTTCCCCCTAGCTTTGTAGAGAACCCTAAGATTTGACACCAAGTGGGACACACCCATATGCCAATCTCTAACTGAGGGAGGAGCAGCTTGTCTCCACTACAGAAGAATTTGTCTTTTAGCTTCCATGGCTAGATGGTGGAGTAAAAGGGATCTGTGCTCTCCCTCCCCCTCCTGGGGAACTCCCAAGATCCTGACCTCTAGAGTATCCAGGATTTGTATACCAATAATGTGTCTGGTTAAGTTAATAATGGCCTTCCAAAACTCCTGAACCTGAGGGCAAGCCCAAATGACATGAACAATATTTCCCAGAGAATGCTGATATCTTCAGCAGAAATTGGGAACCTGCACATCCATGCACAACAGTTTGGCTGGAATCCTGTGCCATCTTCCTGGAATTTTTTTCTGAATTAATTGAAGTTAGGGATTTGGAGTATAGTGTGTGCCTGTCTCCAGCAAGCCTCCCATTGTGGAACAGTGACCTGGATTGATAAATCCTCATTCCATTTAAGCCTACTGCTTTCCCATGATGGAACTCTTGTAATAGTCTGTTAATAGCAGCCCCCCTTTCTAGGATCCTTCAAGAGCCCATCAACAGTATTATGCATGTCTGAAGGGGCCAGGGAGTAGTGTGGGCCCAAATGGCCGTTTAACATGTGTTTAGTTTGGAGGTAGCACCAGTGGTCCTGAGCCATAACACCAAATTTCTCTCTCAGTTAGGCAAAGGATTTTAGAATAAGCTGATAGGGAGCTACCAGATCACCCAAGGTTAAGATCCCCTTACTCTGCCAGTCCTTCCAAAGCAGCATCCGGCCACCCATTCGAAAAACAAAATTATTCCACAGGGTTTTTTGTAGAACTTGTTTGAGGGGTCAAACCATGCCTGAGTGGGGCGGGGGTGTCCCACAAAGCCAAACTAATAGGAGAGGGACCAAATAAGGTTTGTTCTACTTCTGCCGAAAGGGGACAATTGGTGGGGGAGGCATCAGCTAGCTTAAGGCTTGTTTACCACCTTGTGCAGTGTGGTAAGCCCATAACCAGGGGAGATTCCACCCTCTTTCCAAA
Source organism: Neoceratodus forsteri (assembly GCA_016271365.2). Taxonomy (NCBI): domain Eukaryota; kingdom Metazoa; phylum Chordata; order Ceratodontiformes; family Ceratodontidae; genus Neoceratodus; species Neoceratodus forsteri. Next base: position 415,385,681 of record CM057453.1, on the reverse strand, counting down.
GGAGTGCTCCAAGAATCTTTTTGCTAAATCTAGGTTTCTGACCTTCCCATATGAAGAAAGTTCTGAGCTTGTCAATTCTCTTTCAGACTGACAGGGGAATCGGGACGGGAAGATTATTTAAACAGTAAAGCAACTTATGCAGTGCCATTGTTTTAAATGCTGCAGTCTTGCCAGGTACATACGAACATAAGAACATACAAAATTGCCAGCAGATACAGGCTGTATGGTCTATCTAGACTGCCGAAGTGTGCAGCACTTCAACCCATTAGACTGCAGCTGACCCCCTTCCCTTTACCTCTTCCCTCCCCCAACTGCCCTCCCGGTGTGTACTTTCCCCTTGAACTTGTCCCACCCCCTCTTGAAGCACTCCATGGTCTGCACTGATATGAGTTGCTCAGGCAGTGCATTCCACCCTATTAACACTCTTTCAGTGAAGTAGTGCCTCCTCCTTTCCCTCCTGAATCTGTCCCCCTTTAACTTCAGGGAGTGCCCTCGGGAATCTCTTCCATTCTGGAGAGTGAACTCACCCTGGAAGCTTACTTTGTTCATCCCCTTCAGGTACTTGAAGGTCTCGATCATGTCCCTCCTCTCTTCTGTCCTCCAGGATATACATGTTGAGCTCTTTTAGTCTTTCCTCGTAGGTTCTATCCCCCAACCCCTAGTTCATTTTTGTTCCTCTTCACTGCACTGCCTCCAGTAGTTTTATATCCCTTTTCAGGTACGGGTGCCAGAACTGCACGCAGTACTCCAAGTGTGGCCTCACTAGGGACCTGTACAGGGGCAATATTACTTCACTACATCTGGATGTAATCCCCCTTGCTATGCACCCTAGCATCCTGTTAGCCTTAGCAGCTGCCTTCCTACACTGGGCCGAGTGGTTTAAGTCCCCGGTCACCAGTACCTCCAGATCCTTCTCCTCATTGGATGTGGACAGTTTGATACCATCCGTCCAGTAGTTATATCCTGGGTTTTTGGCTCCAAAATGCATCACCTTGCACTTCTTGGTGTTGTACCCAAGCTGCCAGGTGTGTGACTACTCCTCGAATCTTGCCAAGTCCTCCTGCAGTAATTTGCCACCCTCCTCCCCATCCACCTCAGCACAGATCTTGGTGTCATTGGTGAAGAGACTGATCTTGATCTTGATCTCAACTGCTATGTCTGCGATGAAAATGTTAAACAGGACTGGCCCCAGTACTGATCCCTGTGGGACACCACTTGTCACTGCCCTAGGCTCCAATTCTTCTCCCCCCACAACTACCCTCTGCTGCCTGTCCCTCAACCAGTTTTCTACCTATCGGGCTAGCTTCCACCCTATACCAAGACTCCTCAACTTGCAGGACAACCTTCCACATGGCACTGAATCAAAGGCCTTGCTGAAATTCAGGTAGACTACATCTACTGCAAGGCCCTCGTCTAGCACCCTTGTGACCCAGACAAAAAAATCAACCAAGTTTGTCTGACAGGATCTGCCAGCGACGAACCAATGCTGTCTGTCATCTTGCAGATCATTATCCACAAGAAACTGCACCAACCTTTCTTTGAGGATAGATTCCATCAGTTTCCCCACAATTGCGGTGAGGCTCACCAGTTTATAGTTCCCTGGTTCATCCTTGGGCTCACTTTTGTGGAGAGGTGCCTTGTGTGCCTCCTTCCAATCTCTGGGCACTCATCCCACATGTAGCGAGGTGTTGAACAGATCCGGTAGTGGCTGTGCCATGACCTCTGCCAGTTTCCTCAGCATCCTGGGATGTACCCCGTCTGGCTCAGGTGCCTTGTCTACCCTCAGGGACCTAAGGCCCTCCAGCACCCTTTCCACTGTGATGACCCTGTCTCTGGTCATCTCACCCCCATGCCTGTGCCCCCTTTCCCTGCAGGAATGGGCCCATCCCTCTCCCTCGTGAACACTGAATAGAAGTACTCATTAAGTACTTCTGCCTTCTCAGCCCCCTTGTCTACCCACCCACTGCCTTTCCTGATCCTAACTATTTGATCCTTGTACTTCTTCTTTTCCCTGATACACCTGAAGAAATCCTTTTCTCCTTCCTTAATCCCCTGTGCTAATTTCCTTTCCCTGGCTGCCTTTGCAGTCCTGACCACTCTGCTCACTTCCCTGGATTCATCACATAGTTCTCCCTATCCTTTGCCCTGTTGGTTCTCTTGTAGGTGTGGAAGGCCCTTCTCTTATCCCTCACCTTCTCTGTTACCTCTCTGGTCATCCAGCTTGGATGCCTGGTCCTTGATTTCTTTTTCTGGATCCGACACAAGCTTTAGTGGATTCAGTCAGCCCTAGTTTTATGACCGCCCATTTCTGCTCTGCATCCATGTCAGGGTGGATGCCATCTATGTGTGATCTCATTAATTGCCCCATCTTGCCAAAGTCTGCCTTTCTTTTGCAAATTACCATATTTTATTAAACCAACTTATACAGATTATACATCACATAGAGTAGGTTACAGGCATTACTTGATATAAAGAAAACAAAACCCCCTCCCCAAAACAACATAAAACCCTCCATTGTATCATCCCCCCACCCCCACCCCCCACAGCTATCCACCCTTGGCAGTAACAATCCATTACCTTAAATACCGACTGTGGAAATAAATATAACTCAATTCTTGCCAATAAAACAAAGTAAAATGACAAAAGCAAACTCATGAGAAGTATTATACAAGCCTAAGCATACATATAATAAAACAAATGACTGAAGCCAGAATAAGAGTGCGTAATAATCAGGACATGGGCTAAAAGAGCCATTTGACAATTTCCTAGAATTAAAATATAACTAATAGTAAAATGCAGTCCAAGAAGAGGAAAGAAAGGAGGAGGTAGTCAAAGAGAAAGGAACGAAAAATAAAGGATATAGCGGTAAAAACTGTCTCCTCTAGACTCCAAAATTAGCTTTGAGATATTGGAAAAGTCTCCCCCAATATTTAGAAAATTTAACTGATGCCTTACACAACCTAAAGGCTAACCTTTCTGCATAAAATGTGTTCAAAATTCTTCCCACCATTCCTATAAGAAGGAATCAATCTTCTCGCCAGTGGCGTAAAATTAACAACAGTAACTGATGCAATCAGTGCCTGCTGATATTTCTGATCTTTCCTTGGGACAGATACATACAACCCAAATATACAAGTTTCTAAACTAAACACAGATGAGAGATCAGTGTCACGGACCCATCAATTTTAACTTGACCCAAAACTTTTGCATCTTTGGGCAAAACCAGAATTGTGGATGGTTGTCGCCAAGGGTCACTACAGTCTTTACAAGCCGGAGAAGCCAGACTGCCAACCCAGTGTAACCTCGCTGGAGATAGGTATATATTATGTAGCAATTTGAACTGAACATCTCTTAGCCTTTCTTGTTTAATAAAATAATAGGTATCCTTCAGATTTTACCCACACGCCTCTGGCCAGTCAAAGCCAGATTAATTGTCAGTATATGGGGATCTGAGAAGGAGAGAACACTCTTCTCTGAAATATACTTATATATTTTGAAATCCTCTTATCTGACAAACTAAGATCACTTAGCTCACTAAAGAGCACTCCTGCCCTGTCGAACACGACTCTTACCTAGAAAAACCTTAATAGTACTATGGATTTGTAGCAATTTAAACCCAGAATGGGGCCTAACCCCAAATTTTAAAATCAGAGGCAGCGGTGACAACAGCGAATCCCCTGAAAAAAGTTGGCTAAGCGTAACCTAGGGAAAGAGGTGAAAAAGTTTTGCAATAGGGACGTTTACCGATTAAAAAATTTGGGTTTTTAGTATGGGTTGAGTTAAGTCAAATCCTGGGTGTATTCGAACCTTGCACATAATTGGTGCATGGCTCGAATATCCCAACCTAAAGGTGTCTCGAACTATTTAGGAACCTTAGCCCATGGAATATATAAAAAGATTCCAAATCTATATTAAGCTTATTAGAAAAGGCCCTATCAAGTATTAAACCGGCGAAGATACTCGAGAATCTTGGGTCCATAGGGCAGCCCTTGCTGCATGTATTGCCAGATAATATGAAAAAATCCGGTAATTGTAGGCCACCATTCGCCCTCCCATAACATAGTTTATGGTAGGCTCTACGTGGAGGAGCCCCTCCCCACAAAAAATCCAAACATAACTTGTTTAATGGTTTGAAAAAAGACTTTGGTAGGTAAACATTTAAACTTGAGAGAGGATAGAAAAGTTTAGGTAAAATTACCATTTTAATTGTATTAGCCCTACCTGAAAGGGAAAGGGGGAGTTTTGTCCATCTATCTAGGTCGTCCTTAATTGATTTTAATATTGGTTTAAGGTTTAATTTGACCAGGTCCTCCAAGTTTCTAGAAACACCTATGCCTAGATACAGTAGAGCCTCCGTTTGCCACTGCAACCCCAAGGAGAGGCACCAACTCTTCGAGAGGCTCAATGATAGTGGATACACCATTGTCTTAGATAAATTTAATTTATAGCCTGAAAATTCACTGAAGTTTGCAATGAGTTTCAATACTTGTGGGCGAGTCGTGAATTTTGGATATGTAATAATAAATCGTCTGCAAAAGCCGACACTTTAAATTCTGAGTCCCAATTTTGATTCCATGGATTTTAGGGTCTAAGTTAATGACTCTTATTAGGGGTTCAATATACAAATTGAATAAATAAGGAGATAGCAGGCACCCTTGGGTTCCTCTCCTTAAAGGAAAAGCTTCTGAAATCAAATTGTTGCACTGAATTCTAGCTGAAGGGCATTGATACAAAATTTTCACCATATTGATAAAGCGTTCCGGATTACCCAATTTAGCTAGAGTGGCAAACATTGATGACCACTCCACTCGGTCAAAAGCTTTCTCTGCGTCTAGAGAGACCAGGGATGCTTCCAAACCTGGGCTTTCCGACTCAGAGATTAAATAAAATAGCTTCCTAAAGTGATCTGCCGAAGAGCGGCCCTCTACAAAGCCAGCCTGCTCCGGACTTACTAAACTATCCCAAACCCTTTTAAGCCTGGATGCCAAAATCTTAGCAAAGATCTTAACATCCAGGTTCAGCAAGATATTGGTCTATAATTGCCTACCAAGTCTGGAGATTTACCAGGCTTGGGAGGAGAATGATCCTGGCCTCAAACAAAGATTTATCCTTGACCCGTAATCAGCCCAAAAAGGTAAAGCTGCCTCAACAACGGAGCAATGTACTGCTTGTAAGACTTATAGAAAAGAGGCGTAAAACCATCTGGGCCTGGTGCTTTTCAGTTTTAAGGGAATCGATTGCCTGCCCAATTTCCTCCTCGTAATAGGCGGTTAAGATCCGGTCTGATGTTTCCGATAAACAGGAAAGGAATACTTGCCATAAATTCCTCCATTTTACCATACACTGGGCGAGGATGGATGACTCGAGTATAATTCTTGGTAGAACTCAACAAAACCCTCAATATGCCCTCTGGGGTAGTAATTGAATTATTGGATATCGGATGCCTCAGGGCTGCAACCCATCTAGCAGAGGCTTTCTGCTTCAATTGCCAGGCCAACAATTTCCCGGCCTTATTACCTTGGCCTACATAGAGAGCCCGAATTTTTGCTGCAGAGGAGACCACCCTCTCCCGTAAGGTATTGGCGTACCATGACCTTAGGGTCAATAGTTCTTGCTCCTGGCTCCCCGACCTAGTGCCCTCATGGATACTCTCTAATGTCTTAATTCTCCCCAAACATTCCTCCAGACGTGATGTCTCTATAGCCTTACATTTAGATGCTATTCAAATTAATTCACCCCGCCATACCAATTTGAGAGCTGCCCAAGTGTAATCCACAGCCTCTATAGACCCCCAATTCGTTTCGATCGAGGCAGTCAAAAGTCCCTAAACCATGTCATGGTATCGGGGTCTTTAATAAATTTTATTTAAGGACCAGGAGTATGATCTCAAAGGACTAGAGGTTGGTAACCACTGCAAGATTATCGGGGAGTGATCAGAAATAACTCTGGGCAAAATAGACACCTCCATAATTCCAAGTAAACAATCATTGCTAACAAAAATAGTCTATCCTCGAAAATGATCTATGGACAGGAAAAGAAAGTATACTCTCTAGAGGATGGGTTAACCAGCCTCAAGGATCCATCAAGCCCAAGAGGAAGTAAACTCCTCTAGAGCAGATTGAGCTGGAGGCGTTTGCCCCTCTATTCCATGGCGATCCAACTTGTTAGATTGAGCCAAGTTCCAATCCCCTAAAATAATTGGAACCCCTTTAAAGAATCCAGTATTAATGTTAACTGGACAAAGAAGTTGGCGACTCTGATTAGGTCCATACACTGATCCCAGCACCAAACTAATTCCATTGAGCTTGCCAAAAACAAATACATACCTACCGTTCGGATCAGAGATTACTTCAGAATGAATAAGCAGATTCCCAGCGCAATTAATATGGCCACACCTCGACTGCTAGAAGAAAAGCCAGATCAAAAACTTGCCCAACCCATTTTTTTTTTAAATGTGATAGCCGATCTGCCTGAACATGAGTTTCTTGCAAAAACACCACTGCGGGCTTATAATAGGCCAAGTGATTTAATATAATAAACTTTTTACAGTTATCCTTCCCCCCTTTAATATTCCACGAAAGAATATTCAGCCCACTAGCCATAAAGTCTGCCTTTCTGAAGTCAAGGACCTTTGTTTTTGTATTGTGGGTCTCTCTACCCAAGCTGATAGAGGACCACACTGTGTGGTGATTGCTACCAGCCAGTGGTTCCTCCATCCTCATATCTGTGACCTGTTCTCCATCCTCCAGCACCAGGTCTAGAATATTTTCTTCTCTTGTTGGCACTGTCACCCTTTGGGTCAGGAAGCCATCCTAGATTGCTTCCAGGAGGACCTGCTCCCTGGCACATCTCGTGGCTGGGATGCTCCAATCCACTTCTGGTAAATTGAAGTCTCCCACCACCACAGTGTTCCCTTTGCCATAAAAGTCTCCTTATCTGCTCCCCTAGCTCCCCATCCACATCCTCTTTCTAGGTTGGGGGCCTATAAACAACCCCCAATCAGACCCTAGCCCCCTTTGTGGCATGGAGTTGTATCCAAATGGCTTCTGACCTACCTTCTTCCCCCTCCTTCCTGACGCATCCAGTCCCTTCCCTTATGTAAATGGCTACTCCCTCCCCCTTACTTTTTTCTCTGTGCCTCCTAAATAATTTAAATCCTGGGATGGCCAAGTCCCAGTCATGGTTTTGGGTTGCCCACATATCAGTGATGACTGCTATGTCCACCTCTCTTTCTGCCAGTAGTGCCTGCAGCTCTGCCATCTTATTACCCAGGCTCCTAGCATTTAGTGATACCACCCTCCACCTTGACTTTCTCCCAGCTGCCCCCTTACTCCCCCCCATCCTAGACAAAGTAGGCCCTATCATTGCTATGGAGGAAGGTCCCCTGGACCTCCTCTCCTGATTCACTCCACCTCCCCAGCCCCCATCCCTACCACAGCAAGTTTAAATTATACTTTGTGGTGATAAATTCCCTCAGTCTCTGCTTTAACACCCCTGAACCCTCCTTACTTAGATGTAGTCTGTCCTCTGCATATAGATCTGGGTTCTCCCATATGTTGCCCCACTCTTCCACCCAGCCATAACCCGTGGACTCACACCATTCTCTCAGCCACTTGTTGAAGTCCATGATTCTGCTTTTTCTATCCGTACTTGCCCTTGGCACTGGCAGAACTTCTGAGAATGCCACTGTGCTTTCTTCCTCTCTATATAGCTTCCCCACTCCTCTGAAGTTGTCCTGAACCTCCTCTATCTGCCTTCCTTCCAGATCAGTTCCCAGGTGAACAATGATGTGTAGTTTCACCCCACTTTCTGTACACACCTACCAATGTGCTGCTGCACCTTACCTGCTGTCATGCCAGGCATGCATTCTATCCAGATGTTGATTTTCCTGGCCCCCTTCCCCTGCATCTGACTCCCTTAACTATGGAGTCCCCCAGAATTATGACTGACTCCTTTATGTGCTCCTTCTCTTTTTGTGGGCTCTTTTCCTTCCCCCAAAAAGCTCCCTTCCCCTATCCCCCAGCTATTCCCCCCTTCTGCCTCCTCCATTCTGTGTCCTGACTTCTCCCCCTTGCCAACCATGGCTGGTGCATCAGCTTCACTTACTGGACCATTCACCTTGTACCATCCCCTTACCTTACCAAATGCAGTTCCCTCACCATTATGGTTTTCCTGTGTTTTCCTCAAGCAGCGAGTGCCCTCTCCCCAAGGTTCCTTCCTCAGCCTTGTTCCATTATTATCCTTGCTGCCTCCTGCTTCTAGCTTCGCTGCACCTCCCTGGTCCACTGTCCCTGGTTTTGCTTCCTTACCTCTTTTCTGCTGCCCCTTGTCTCCAGGGCTATAGGTAGCACCTGCCACTTCTGTGATGCATCCTTTCTCCCTTGTAGCAATCTGCCCTTTGCCCTTCTCAGTGATTACACTACCTTCCCCCTCCTGCTTCTCCCAGTTAGCCATACCATTGACTTGATTTGCTCTGGTGAGCCCCTTTCCCTGTTTTTTCCAAGCCCCCCTGTCCTGAGGCTTATGACTTTGCACTGGCCCTGCTGTAGTCTTGTCTCCTCGACCACTGCACCCCTGTCTCCATGCCTTGCATGTGACTGCACTCGATTCTGCAGCCCACCACCCAATTCCTCTGGAATTACCTTGTGCTGGCCTGCTGCTGGCTGTATTGTGTGTCCCAACAGGTTCCCCTTATGACCCCAATTTTCCCTACCTCAGCCTCTCCATGCCTGCAGTCCCTCCTCAGCCACCCAATTTCTTCCCTCATTTGCCCCATCTGCCAGCACACCAAGCATCCCCCTGCCCTCAATGCCACTGCCAGGAACATGGCTGCTCTGCATCCTTGGCAACAAATTACCCTCCCTAGCCCTTGCTGAATGCTAATCTCCTTCCTCCCTTCCCATTGAGTGGACCCTCTCCTGTCCTGACCATTCCTCCATGCTGGCCTCCTCTCACAACATTGGTCATATCTGCTCTTGTCACTCCCTGTACTTCCTATGTCATCTGTTCCTCTTCAGCCTTCCACACTCTATGTTCTGACTGCTCCCCTTCCCAGATGAACACTACTAGTACCTGATATTGCTTAGTTGAAGGCCCCCCACCTATCACACCAATCAGCAATCCATTGTGGATGCTGTAGTCCTATTTGAGACTGACCTATGCTTTTTCCCAGCCCTGTGATTGCACTATTGGAGAGGAACTACATGAACTGTACCTGAAGTCCCTTTCTCCAATTGCAGGGCAGGTGTTCCCCTATAATGTGCTGTGTTCAGGGGAGAGAGGGATGGGGAGGGTGGGCTTAGGGCCCACACCCAACTCTCACGAGAGAGTATCAGCCCTGTGCCTGCCCCTCACCACATCTTCAAGCACTTCACTTCCTCTGGAGGCTTTCCTAGGCAGTTACCTTGTTGGATGAAAGAACCCTTCCCCCAAGTTACAGGCCTAGACAAAACACTGTTCCTGCCCTAGAAGTTAATGGCCTAATGGCTTAAAAGGACAGTTTTTTTTCCACCTATCTATTTCCTGAAAGAGTTCAGACAGTGGCGGGTTAAGATTAAAGCCCACAAAATCCTGGCAACGTGGGATAATGGTCATCTCAAGTACTTAATGCCATGCAGGGCCCATCTGAGGATCTGCTCCCCAACCTGGGCCATGACTTGAGAGCTGCCTCTTAGGAGCAGAATATGAGTCTTGGCCCAAGTAACTTGCAGGCCAGCGATATCCCCAAATGCCAATATCATTTCCAGTACTATTGGTAAGGACCCCATTACCTGTGAGAGAGTAAGGAAGAGATCATCTGCGTAAAGTATTGACTTTGATACCATAAGTCCCAGCTGGATACCCTTAACACTCTCCATTTGTCAAATAGAAGCCACTTAGGGCTCCATTGCAAGAAGGAATAAAAGAGGAAAGAGGCAGCATCCTTACTTCGTCCCCCGATGTAGTGCAAAGGAAGAAGACAGCAGCCCATTAGTGAGGACTATAGCTTCTGGAGAAGTATTCAAGGTTCAAACCCAAGAAACGAAGTTAGGCCTCTTCTCATTCTTTGCATCACTTTGAACAAATAGCTTCACTCCATGGAGTCAAAGACCATTTCTGCATCAATAGTGATCAAGGCAGATGATCCCTGTGTTTGCTGGGTTTGGTCTAGAATGTTAACAAAAAATCTGAGGTTGCCTGCTCCCTGCCTGCTCTTCATGAAGCCAGCCTGGGACTTGTGAATAAGGGTGGGCAGAACATATTCAAATCTGAAAGCCATCGCCTTTGGATTCTGTACTTTTTAAATGCCATTTTCTTAGACCTCACAGTCTCCTCTACTTCCCTCATGAACCATAATGGTTTTGTACCTCTGTTCATCTTGCTGATTATCCTTACAAAGATCTGTGTGTTATTCCCATTTTTATCAATTCCCATTTTGCTTCTACCTTTCTGTCACTCTTACTCCCTCTAACCCCCCCCGAAATCAGCCCTTCTAAAGTTGACGACTTTAAGCGTGAATGATTTCTTTCTGCCTCAAGTTTGATGATGAATTAACTCTGTGAAGGCCACTGCTTCCCACTAGATCCAGCACCACATCTCCCACACAGTGTTCCTGTTTGTGGGTACTAAGTCTAGGATGAATTCCTTCACTGAAGATTGTTCTATTCTCTGTTCTAACACTGCATCCTGAAGGACTTCTATCAGTTGTTGGCTTCTTGCACTTGCTGTTACTGGGATTCTTCAGTCCATGTCTAGCATGCAGAAGTCTCCCAGTAGCAGCACTTTCCATAGCCCTCTAGCCTTTCTGATCTCCTTCCCTAATTCTCCACACACTTTCTTCTTTTGAGATGGTTGTCAATATACCATCCCTATTCTGAAACATATTTCTCATCTTTCACTACCTGTGCCCATATCTTTCCTGTGTGCTCACACTGCCCCATATCCTCAATCTCAAGAGATGTTGTACTGCCTCTTTTATTTAGTGGCACATCTCCCCCCTCTTTCCCTTTCTAGATCTCTTGAACACTGTATATCCCAACATGGTCATGTCCCAGTCTGGTACAGGGTAGTCCCTGTTTCTGTGATCACCACCAGGTCCAGGCTTGTGTGGTGGACATGCCCCTTGTACCATAACCAAGTGAGCTAGCAGCTCTGTTACATTTCTTCAGAACTGAAGCTTGTCTGAACTAACAAGGAAAGGCAGGCACATCTTCTGATATAACCAAAGAATATTTATTAAAAGGGAAGGAAGTGCAAGTGTCACGTCACACAACAAAAAAGCAAGCCACTATTAGCGTGGTATCACTCTAGATATCTGTAAAATTCTTTATAAAATGGACTTCAGAAATCTAGAATGCTGACTGGCTACAACCTATTTCTATCTGTGTCCTTATCATCATGTATTTTCTCAACTGGGACTACCAGCTACCATGACGTCGCATAACAACATCAAATCAGTGAGTTTTGTCAACTCAAAACAACAACGCTGACTGGCAGAGCTCACTGATGGCATAACGCGGAACACGTTTTCATCACAGCGGCTACTGAACAACATCAATCGCAGTTTCTTCAAAAGTCAGCATCGGACTCACCGGATCGTTGACAAAAATGTTTTTGAAAGTCTTTTCCATTATTTAAAATATAGAACTGTCTCCTTTTTACTCCTGTTTAAAAAGCCGTCAACAATCAGCCCGTGCCCCAAGACGCAGCTTTCAAACCTTCGGTGAAACTCGCTTCTCCTGTTTTGCTAATACCGACTGTTCACCTGAGAAGCCAATGTCTCCAAACATGAAACCAAAATGTCTGTTTCAAAAATACTGAAAACATGAAGCATCACCAAGCAACACAAAGTTCAATGGACAATACTGTAAAACCCAAGCTGCTCACTAGGGCAGCTCCTAAGGGACACGCTTATTCCAGAACTCCTGTGCTGCTGTTGAAATGCTCAGGGTGCTTCACATTACATATATTTTGAAACCATTGCTCCAACAGCACACAAGATGTCTTCTCTAAGATAATACTTCAATACAGCTGTCGCCTGTCAGTCCAATGGACTTAACAATGTCAGCACTGCCCCCCCACAGAGTCTGCAGTACATGCTCTAACCTCACTCACTATCTTTCATTGCACTGTAGAACATGAACTAAAATGAAAACAAAAATATTACTGAATAAAACAGCTACATTTGTGTTACTACTAGTGGCAGCGGTGGGGGGGGCTCTACTATCATCCTAATACAGTTTCACACCCTAATGGGGGACTATTTTTTACTATTTCAACAATTAAAAGCTTTTTTTTAATCTTTTTGACTTTTTCCACTTTTTTTTTTAATAATTACTTGGCAGAACATTTTATAAGCACAATAAGACACTCCGAGGTGTGAGTTATCTCCTGATAAGAGCACGCCGAGGTGCATAAGGCACTCGGCGCAAGTGCCTCATGCCTAACAATGCACCTGGGCGTGCTCTTTTCAGGAGATAACCCACACCTCGTTGTGTCTTATTGCTTGCATACTGTATGGCAATTCTATGTACTCTGTGCAAGCTCTATACTCAAAAGTACAGTATGCCAAATATTTCACTCTATGGCAATACTAAGTATGCTATGCAATCGCTTTACTCTAAGGCAGGTAAAAATACTCTACAGCTCTAATAATCCTGGCCAGAGTCACTTGAAATGAAAGTATGGTTCACCTTGTTGTGAAGACTGGTGATTTGATCATTGCAGGTTGTGAGTTCACAGCACAATGAGAACACACAAAAAAGGATATTCTTTTAAGAGGGGAAGAGGAATATTAGGAGCTCATGAGATGTGCCTCTAGGAGAGGCCAGAAGGACTTTTCACAACAAAGTGGGGATCACCAGAGGTTACACCTCCTCTCCTGGCTTGAAGAACTTAGCTGCCTGGAAAAGGTTGTATCAGAACAGCAGGCCAAAGGCACTTGAAGAATTTTGCATCGGTGAAGAAGTTGTGGCAGACCACCTATCAGGACAGGGCAAAATTGGATTATTTTGTTAGATTCTTTGGTCTTCAGTGAAGAGGTTGTGGCAGACTACCAAACAGGGTTGTACTTTAGCACAAATGGTATTCCAAGGATCTTGAAGCTTTTGTCACTCCAGGATCTGGTCACTTTCATTGCTCCTGGATTTGGTCACTTTTGTTGCTCCTAAATCTTGATGCTTCTGTCACTCCTGCAACAAGAAATCCCACCCCACTGTATGACAGTGTCCCCAGCTACTGAATCAGGGTAGCTCTTAAACTGCCTTCACTTTTCCTAACAGGGATAGACTGAAGCACTACAGAGACAGGAGGCAATCTTGCCTGACTACCACTCTAACTTCTGTCTCAACAAACACACAACATTTCAAGTTCAACTTCAAGTTCAAGTTTATTGCAGGAAAACTCCATTGAGCAAGCTCATTCACAAGGAGGTCCTGTACAACAATTTCAACAATTGAACAAAATGTTATATAAATATTAACCTCAGAAGCAACAACTACTACTCAAAAAGCCTAAGGCTAACCTAAATATAAGGTTCTGAAAATAGGCAAGGACTATAAAACACAGTCTGGGAAGGCCTGATTATACAGGAAGGCCTTGAGGTGGGCTTTAAATACCTCCACAGAAGAGGCCTTCCTAACAGCTGAAGAGAGCAAATTCCACAGGATGGGGGCGGCGATACTAAATGCTCTGTCGCCAGCTGTTTTTAACCTCATCCTGGGAATCACAAGAAGGCCCCTAGAGGAGGAGGAGTGCAGGGAGTGAACCAAAACAGCAGGTATGAGGAGGTCCTTCAGGTAACCAGGGCCCAGGCCATGTAGAGCCTTAAAGGTGAGTAAGCCCACCTTAAAGAGGACCCTCCACCTAACTGGCAGCCAGTGCAATTGACACAGCACTGGAGTAATATGACAGTACATAGACTGTCCTGGCAACAGCCTCACTGCCACATTCTGCACCAGCTGCAGTCAGTGCAGGGTACTCCCAGAGACCCCAAGATAGAGTGCATTACAGTAGTCCAGCCTGGACATCAAGAAGGCATGTACCAAGGTCGGGAGGTCCTGCGGTGGAACTAGGGGCTTTATCCTGGCGATATTCCTAAGATGATAAAAACTACTATGGACAACGGATGCTACCTGAAACTCAAGTGTCAATCTGCTGTCAAGAATAACACCTAGATCCCACACCATAGAAGAGGTCTTCTATGATACTGAGCCAAAAAAAAGCCCTGTTTCTGCAGCAGAGACCAACCTATCACACCCTCTGTTTGACTCCAGCTACCAGTACCACTGTCTTATCAGGGTTCAGTCACAACCAGCTGGAGGCCATCCAGTCATTGATCTCAGTGAGGCAGCTATTAAGCACTTCCACTGCGCAAGATGTTCCAGGAGCAAAGAAAAGATACAGCTGGGTATCATCAGCATAACAATGAAAATCCAGACTGTACTTCCTAATGAGCTCTTCCAGGGGCAGCATATACACGGCAAACAACATCGGCAACAAGACCGTACCATGTGCTTGGCTGAGACAGTGAAAATGGGGGGAAGGTGTGGTATGTGGAACCAACCGAGCAACAGATGGGACAGCTGTACTACACAGAAAGAAAGAGAAAACTGACAGCCAGCTTCAGATATGGAGGCGAAAGGTCAAGTGACCCAGTGATGGGTATTAGTCATGGGGATGTACCCCTCTTCTGAAACCATACAGGCTCTATAGTCAGTGCTAACTATACATAAAACTATTGTAGCAAACTGTTTTAGCATTTGTTACATCTGAAGAGAATAAAAAAAAGAAAGAACAGTACTGCAGCCCAGGTTAAAGTTCTGAGAGCAGGCACAATGCATAACTATAAATAAATGCTGACTTTCAACCCAGCCTATACTTAAGGGGGGGGAGGCTACAGTTGAACTCCCATCCTGACCCAATGGATGATCAGCATTTTAAATTAAGTTTGCCATTTGCTCCATTGGGCAGCTGATCTGTCCCAGTCCTATTAAACAAATCACTTACCTGACCTCTGAGATCTTTATCCTGAATGGAGTTGCACTAGTCGGGTTTCTGTGGCAACTGGGTGAGTTCCTCATTGCTGGAGGAGGAACCCAACAGGAGTAGAGTGCAGTGGAAGCCACCATAGTTGCCCGTGATAGTGGAGTGTGAGTCAGGTTCTGCTGAGGAACTGAGCATTTGTCGCAGGCTTCTGTCTGCTTAGACTGATGGGAAGCTAGGAGCGGGACTTGGAAATGGTTAGGCGAGGGTTGAATTCCTGGGCTGCCAGATGATTCTAACAAATGAGAGTTGTGGATTATTCAGTAATGCAAGGCTTCTTTCTTTCCTTCCTTGGGCCCAATTTTTCTGTGGTCATGGCTGCAACAAGGGAAGCACCAGGTGCCTTCTATCTGTTCTGCAGGGTCTGGAGGTCAATCTCAGGTAGAGGCTTGCTGGACAGATGTTTCAGGAGGACGGGATGTGTCCATATGGGCAGATCACTAGACAGATGCACTGGCCATATGATTGTTATAGGTCTCAGATATTAAAGCAGGTCTCTGTTGCTACAAAAATGAATCAACTGCCTCAGGGGAGTGAAAATGCCGTGGGATATCATTATACATCATCAGTAGGATGGCAGGGTAAGACACTGAATAGTGATAACCAAGCTGGTACAGATGTTTTGGGGCTAAGAAAACTCCTCTTCTCTCCTGGGAAGGTTCGAGTGAAAAGTCTTGGAGACTAATAAGGTGCCCCTGTCATGACAAAGGGCCACACTCCTGGGAAATGCATAGGATAGTTCCTTTTACAGGATAGTGTATCAATTTCACTGTATTGTCTGCAGCCAGTCACCATGTTTCAACCAGGGCCAAGGGAAGGGTGCACATGTTTGAGCTCTACTGGAGGGCAGTTGGGAACATAGACCAGTTTGGGCATCACCTTTTACAAAAAGCCCATGGAATCATCACCCTCTATACCTTCAGGAATCCTGACAAAGTGGATGTTTTTCCAATGTGCCTGATTTCCCATGTCATCAGATTTTATGAAGAGGCATCGGATCTTGTCTGTTTGGTCCCAGAGCTGGGCTTGCCTCTTGATTTCTGCTGCCTCTCTAGTAGCAATTTTTGATTCTGCGTTTGTGATGCAGGTACCAGGCTGGGATAAATTGTGTGCTGTTTGAGCATCAGCCGTTTTGAGTTTTGAGGTGTCCCAAAGCACGTAGGACAGCATGGTCGCAATCTCCTCCAGGCTGACAGATGAGGAGCCAGCAGATGCCATTTGGGTTAAGAGCAGCCCCTAAAGGGTGTAGAGATGTGTAGGCCACACACAACATGAGCAGCAAGATTTTGGCAGTCAATTTCTGATTCCATCTTGATGCACACAGCAAAACAAGAAGTGTGCAGTTCTAATAGCACTGACGGATGTGCCAAATCAGGGAACAATAAGGTAAGGATCCAGGTCAGTAATAGATTGATGGATGAACACAGAAACATAGACAGTGATGGCAGAAAAAGGCCAATGGTCCATCCAGTCTGACGAGTTCACTATTTAGCCCTGGTATCTGCTGTCCCTCCAGGGTCCTAGCCCTCCCCAACATTTCCCCCACTCTCCTCCCAGTTTCTTCTGCCCTGAGCAACCACTATACCCTTCATTGTGCCCCAACCATGCTTGAAACCACCAACGATTATAGCATCTGCTCTTCAGCTGGTAGACTGTTCCACGTCTCCACCACCCATTCGTTAAAACAATACTTCCTCATGTCCCTCCTGAACCTCCCTCTTGTTAATTTCCACTCATGTCCATGTGACTGTGAACTAGTATTCAAGCTAAATAGTTCCCTGCAGTTCACCTCGTTAATTCCTTTTTACTAACGTAATGGTCCTTCTCTTATCTCCCCTCTCCTTTCTGGTCTACGGGGAGTACATGTTCAGTGCCTTGTAGTTCTCCTCTTAGGACCTGCCATGTTGGCTGTGAATCACTTTTAGTTTTTACCCTGCACTGCACCATCTCTAGCTTATCCCTATTCCTCCTGAGGTGAGGACACCAGAACTGGGTGTGGTACTCCAAGGGTAGCCTCACTAAGGATCTATATAGGCGAGATATTACCTCTTCCCCTCTGCTATTAATACCCTTATCAATACATCCCAGCATCCTACTCGCTTTTCTGCATGCTTGTTGCACTGACTCAATTGTTTGAGCAAGTCCCTAATGATAACTCCAAGGTCCAGTTCCTCAGCCGTAATGCCACACCTCACCCCACCCACTCATCCAGTACTCTGTCCTGGAGTTGATGTTCCCTAGATGCATTACCTTGTACTTTTTGGCGTTGAATTTCAACTGCCAAACCTAAGACCACCCCTCTAGCTTTTGTAAGTAACTCTGCATTTCCATTTCCCTTGTCACTATCTGCCCATGCACAGAGCTTAGTGTTATCTGTGAAGAGACATGACCTGGCCCGGATTCCCTCATCAGTGTTGCTGATGAACATATTGAAGAAGACCAGATTCAAGACAGATCCCTCTGGTACCTCGTTCATAACCTCCCTCTCTTCTGATTTGACCCTATTGACCACAGCCCTCTGCTGCCTCACCTTTAGCTATTTATTTACCAAGATTACTATGACCCTTAGCCACACCCATATCCTCTGTCTTCTTCAGCAAGCATCTGTGAGGCACTGAGTTGAAAGCTTTGCTGATGCTGAAGTATAGCAAAATTACAGCATAGCCCCTATCTAATTCCCTCATCATCCCATCAAAGAAAACTATCACATTAGTCAAACAAGACTTCATTGCCATGAAATCATGCTGTTTACTATCCTGAAGACCATTGCTTTCCAAGTAGTCCACAAGGTCCATTTTGACCAGTTACTGCATCAGCTTCCCTAGAATGGAGGTAAGATTGACAGGTCTGTAGTTCCTCATTTGTTACTTGTCTGCCTTATGGAGTCGATCTGTGTCTGCCTTCTTCCAGTCCTTCAGAACTACACCTGTCTTTAGTGATTTGTAGAATAGACCTAGCAAGGGTTCAGCCAGTACTGCCACAACTCCCTGAGTAACCTCACATGCAACCCACCTGGTCCCAGAGCCTTATGTATCTTTTTGGTTGCCTGCCTTTTCTGTATCCTTTCTCTTGTAAATTTTGGTTGCCTCAGCTCTGAGATTCCCATAGTGGTATATTGATGTCACTCTCTGTCAAGGGCCTACAGTCCTTCCTAGTGAAAACTGAATAAAAGTAATCATTAAGGAAGGTGGCCTTTTTCCTGTCCTCCTCTACCATCCCACCCCACCCTCAGCTAGCCTTTCAATTCCCCCTTCTTTCTTCATTTTTCCCTAATATATCTAAAGACTTGTTTTTCTCAGCTCTCATCCCACCTTCACAGTATGCAGTTCTGTGTCTGATTTTGCCTTCCTAACTGCCCTCTTTGCCTCCTTATTTTTCAGTAAGTTTTCTTCCCTTTTCTTCATACTTGTATAAGGCATTTTTCTTGACCCTCACCTTTTCCCTGACTTGCCAAGAACCATAACAGTCTCTTAAAACTGTTCTTTTTGGTTACCATTCTCATGCATAACTTAGGTGCCTTGACAGTGTGTCCCAGTATTCCCCAATCTCTCCTCCATCACTCTATGTTGTCCACCCTATCTTTTGACTGACCAGCTCCCTCAGCCTGTTGAAGTCCACCTTTCCAGAATCAAGGACTTCAGCCCTCAATTCGGTTTTTCTTACCCAAGGGCCAGTTTGAACCAAGTGGAGTTATGATTGCTTTTCCCCAGTGGCTCTCCTACTCTCACAGCTCCTACCACCTACAAGTTGGTGAGCACTGCATCAGGAATTGCAGTCTGCCTGGTGGGCTCCTTAACTAGCTGTACCAGTAGCCCTGGAGGCATCCAGCAAGGCCTGCCTTATGATGCTCCTGGCCACTACAACATCCCAATCGATGTCCACTATTATCCCCCTTTGCTACCCTTCTTTTCAGTTTTTCCCATGCGCTCTCTGTGTCTCTCTCCTACCCTTGCTCCAGAGGTCTCTAGATCACCCCCAGTCACAGTTTCTTGCCTGAAGCTGCCTTGGTTTGTACCCATAGAGACTCTGTCTCTCCATTACCACTCCTGATGCACCCATATTCCACCACCTCAATGCCATCATTGACAAAAAATGCTACTCCTCCCCCTCCACCAGTTCCTCTAGCTCTCCTAAACACTGAGTACACAGGGACCTCCAGGTCCCAGTCATTATTTTCTGAAACCCATGTTTCTGTGAGGGCCACAAGATCCACCTCAGTGTCTGCCATCAGCACCTGGAACTTGTTGATTTTGTTACCAAGGCTCCTGGCATTAAGGCATACCCCCTTCCTTCTCACCCAGATCCTATTTTGCTACTATCCTTGTGCTTTCCTGTCTTCTCATCCTCTTGTTTTTCTTGGTGTTTGCACACTTTGCATTCCCCCTTGCTAATGTCCCCTCACCTAGTCCAGTTAGACCACAACTCTCTTTGTAGCTCATATGCTAATACAAGCCCCCATATGTGGGGGAGTACTAACTAGGATCCTCTTCCTCTCACCTGCCACCATGGTTCCCCTAGTCCCAGTCTCCCCCACAGTCACTTTAAACATTTGATATAGATGTCAAACTTCTGCCCCAGTGTGCAAGCTCATCTCTTGTTAGACAAAGTATATCACCCTTGAAGAATCTCCTATCCCAGAAGTCCCCCCAGCCCCCACAAAGTCACCATTTTAAGCCACCTGTTAAACTCCTCTGTTGCATCACTCCTTATCCTGTCCTGCATCTCCTTCCTGCCTCACACTGGGAGGACTTCAGAAAAGGTCAGGGAAGCTGAGTGTGCTGCCGATATGTCCCCACTGCTTCACCATCCCCACCAACTGATTTACCAGATCATTGATACTCAGGCATACCAGTACCCCCAGCTCCCCATGCTCCTTCTCTGCCTTCCTCCCTATCCTATTTAAATCAAGGATGGCCCATGCACCAAGAAGGCACCAGACCACCCCCATCCAACCCCCCACATCTCTCCTTACCCCAATCACTGAGTACCCCACTACTAAGAATCTCCTGGTAGATGTGCTCCCCTTGGGTACCATCACATTGTCCTTCCCTTTCCTATCGACTGACTCAGTGTCCCCCCTCCCAGTGTAGTCAGGTGCCTGAGCTTCCTCTAGGGGTGCAATGTGATTCACCACCTGGATGGTGCTTGGCTGGACAACCTCCTTATGGCTACCCCTGCTGCCCTTCCCCTTCCCCCACCACTCTCCACCCCCTTGGACCAGCAGGTCTCTGGGGGAGTGGGGATATGAAGGGTGGGCTCCAATTGAGCTGGTGATGCAGCTGAGACATTTCTTCCCTTGCTGCCACCAGCTGAGCCTGGAGCTCTGCCATGGTCATGCAAATAAGGCAGTGTCTACTCCTCCAGAATATATTCCTAGAGATGAGCACCCCACAGCCACCTCAGCCGACTGCCTCCCCTCTGAACCCTATCCCAATACAGGCCTATGAATGAGGCTAAACCTAGCTGATGTGGATTTCCAACAATAGATTCACAGTTTACAAAGTGTGGTATTCACCTGGCCTGTGATGTTAGTCAGAAGCCAACAAGCTCAGCAGCTAAAGTTCTAAACAGATGACTAAATTAGCTCATAGTGCACACCCAAATAGGTTGCATCTGTAAGGCTCAGCTATAGCACAATAAACAGGAATAAAAACTACTTTGTAGTGCTCACCCAGATATGGTGTAGCTGTAAGACTAAGCTATAGCACAGAAAACAGGAATAAAAATTACCTTGTAGTGATCACCCAGATAGGATGTAGCTGTAAGACTTTATGGGACAGTAAACATTGCAGGGGTCTCTCAAATTGTGAAAGCCCATGAAAAGATATTTCAAATGAGGCACTGGACTTCTTTGTAGGTGTCAAGAGTCCTGAGATATGACTATGTAATTAATCTGTAAATGAAAACAAGGCAGCAGCTATGTTAAAACAGGAAGTGATATCACTGCGGGGCAAGCTACATGTTGTTAATTGCAGTTTTCCCCTCAGTGACATCACTGTTGGTCTTATGATTCAGTGAAATGGCTGCTGCCTTGTTTTGATTTACAGATGATGTAGGTATTCATAACTCAGGACTCCTGACACCTACAGGTAAGCTCAATACCTCATTTGAAAGATCCTGTTATGTACTTTCGCAATTTGAGTCACCCCTGCAATGTTTACTGTCCCTTTAAGGGAGTACTATAGTCAGAATTTGCAAAAAACATATGCAGAGTGTTTTGATTTGTGTGTATAGTCCTAGTGTGTCCTTTCCTTTGTCTGCTATTAGGAGTTTTTTTCTAAATCAGCCTGTTGGTTTTATGGTAGTTTTATGACCCATGGGGATCTCCATGTTAGCATGGTTTATTGCTCTTCTTGTTCCTACAATACTTCCTGTCCCAAGTGATAGTGATGTATCCAAGACCATGGATTTAGCAAGCACTTGTTTATAATAAATTTTACAACAGCAAAACTACGATATTTAGTAACTTTCCTTATCCAGTGAGCACTAACGGCTACATTTACAGTTTAGGAAATACTTGATGGCTAATTGAGTGGGTTATTCTTTAAAAAAATATAAAAACAGTTACAGTCTCTATTGATTATAGCATTGATGATCTGGGGTGATTTGTGTTTGTGTGCTCTTTATGGCTGTGTGTAGTTTGGTGAAATGAAAAGTTTTAAAATCAAAAAATGTACTCCAGCTGGCTAGACCTGACACACACATGGAAAACAAAAGTATTGAATTAGAACTATTTAGTGGAGGCTAGAACATCAGGCTCCTATCTCTAACACTTTCTGAATTAGTGGTCCCAGATGCATGACTGTCACATGGCACAGGAGGCACTGTAGGAAAAAGAAGAGCAATAAGCCTTGTTATGACGGAAATCTCCAGGGGCCAGAAAACTAGCAAGGCTAATTTAGGAAAAAAAAACTCTTAATAGCAAACAAAAGGAAGGACAAGCCAGAATTACACACATAACTCAAAACACTGTACGACAGATGTTTTTGCACATTTTGACTGTAGTACTCCTTTAACTATAACACAAAAACTATTTAGCACATTATATCTATATTAGCAATAAGAACAACTGTAGCAGATGCAGCCTACTCTATTAATCAGTAGTGCTAACCTGGATAGGTAGTATAGTAGCTAGGACCTAGTTGTAACACAATCAATAGACAATACAGATAACTTTTTTTAAACCATTTTACCCATAATGCAACAGGCAGAATCCCTTGCTGCTGGCTGCCTCTTCTTGCTGAGTCTCCCTCGCAGACTCTCCTGATGTCCTTTGTGCTGTGGTCCTTAGCATGGAGGGCAACAGCAGAGGGCCGCTAGCAGACAGAGGCTTTTTAAGTGTTAATGAGGACTACAACTCTGCCCTCAGCAGCTGGGGATTTTTAGTTGGCTCAACTCCTCTGCTCTCCCTAATGTCCTGCTTTTAAAATGAAAGTTGATATGCTGGGGGCTTATGGGAACCCTCAGATTAGACTGCTATTTTGGGCACAGTCAGACCATGCCTCTAATCCCCAACTGTCAGTGGATCTCTAACTTCCACCATGATACCCTCCAGAGACGGGCAGAAGAGACCTCCATATAATGTCTCATCCAAAGGATAGCACATCAGTAGTGTAGCACACCCCTTGTGTTATACTACAGTGTCAGTACTGGATAGCAGCTGAATTTCTTGGTGTAGGACAAGAACCCACAGACTTCCAATTGTCTGACCCAATAGGTGATCATGTGATCTATTGAACCACTAACACTGTAAGTTACAGAACCAACATGAGAAGAACTGTTCCTGGACAACTATACATTTCCTGAACAATTGTATGCCTTGGTGTGTGAATAATGAAGGTCAAAATGCAATTGCCAGAAAGCAATTGATTGATTAGCTTATTTGTTCTGTTATTCCTGATTTAGTGCTCTATAAACTGAGTTGTACATGCCATTTATTCAATTTTAGTATCTAATATATAAACTTCAGTGGGTGCAGCAGCTCTTGCAATAGTCAAAGGATGACTAAACAGACAGATACATACATACATACATACAGTACATACATAGCTAGATAAATAGTGACAGGCAGACAGACAGACACACAGATTTGATTTCTTATCCATAAACCCAGGATCCATGCTCTTAACCACATGAGACACAACACAATGTTTATCTTTTGCTTAACTTGGGTTCTGAACAATTGCAAACAGGGAAGATGATTAGGTTCCCTTCCAGTAAGATAAGTCATCAGTGGTGTCACTTGTGGCATGGGTTTTATTGTCATCCTTATTTTTCCAAAAAAATAATGGTTTCTTGCTAGAATAGGGCAAAGAGACATTGCACATGGTGCTTATGCTGTGCTGTGCCAAAACAGAACAGGGTGTATTCCACTGCTACTGTATATGAAGCCTAGGAGGCTTGTTGAGGATATATTTGTAAACCAGCATTTTGAGTTAAATATGAAATAACCTTAAATCTGACTGGATTACTAAAATATGAATTCTGAGAAAATGAATTAGATATTTGCTGTCAGTATGTAATTTTTTTTTTCCTTTTCAGTTAGCCATGTTTTGCTCACTTTTGTTACTGTCCTTGAATACCAATAAGTTGTTATCCATTAATTACTTTAGCATGTATGCACATGCTTGCATATTGTTTTAATTTAGTTACACTCTTTGAGGTATCAACATTTGATAAAGTAACCATGGAAATACACATATTAACAGAATTTCAAGTAATATATGGATGACCATGGCAGTAAATAACAGCAGTTGTCTGAGATTCCATATAACATTTAATAACTTATTGAACTATGGTTTTACTGAAGCTAACCCCTTGAAATCATGGTAAAGCATCTGAAGGTGGTTATCAATGCTTTAGACGGTCCTTTTCTGATTGAAAGAGCCGCTGACAGCATTAGCAAAACTTTAAAAAAAGTAAGATTTATATTCAGCTTCATCCCATTTTCTTTAGTACTTCATATATTTTCAGTAATTACAGTAATTCCCCATTTTCTGTATTACTGAAAACAGTTGCATGAAAACAAGATCACTGTTCCCTAGACTCTGTCTACTCTGGCTGCTTCTCTACACATGACATCACAATCTCCTATTTATGACATCATAATTATCTCCACAGCAACATATTTTGATGTCATAAACAGAATTGTGATGTCAGGTGTAGGCAGGCAGCCAGAGTTCAAAGAGCAGACATACTGTATTGATGCAAATACCCCTAGAATAAGGAAATAAGGATAAGAATTACAGAATAAAATACAAAATATAAGCTACAGTTATGTCTGAATATTGAATTTTTTCAAAGTTGTCTCAACTGTGTCAGGAGCTCTTTAAGAATAGTACAAAAATAGGACTGTCCACTAATGCTGTCATTGATGGGGAGGCATAGTAATTATTTATACTTCACGTAGGAAGGACTGCCTACTGAAGTTAGTTGAGTTATTTTTTTCTTAGTTTGGCATAAATTGTGATTAAAGCAATCAACACAATTGACATTATTTGGCACATTTGTTACTGTAGTAGTCTCTCATGAGAGGCCAAGGATTTATTGGGCACTTCTTCTGAATGATCCCCTCACATACGTGGGGGGGGGGTGCATCTGTGGCAGGACTGAGTCAAACTGGCAGGGTAGTGTAGAGAAGCTTGCACTGTGATTACCTGTGCTGTACTTGTCAAATGGATGAACAGAGGACTTCGCCTCTAGTGTTGTCAGTTTGGTACCTTTAGAGACCATTACAATTCACAACAAAAAATATTTAGAGACAGATTTGTTACCGCTCTGGGGGAAAGTGTTTTGATGCTGTTGCAGAGCAAAATGACGTGTATTTCTTCAATTAATATAGAATGAGTTCCACTGCAGTCATTTCTGTTACTTAATTGTGATGTCTGGCTCACTTGTCCCTTATAGTGTTACATGTTTATTGGTGGATTGCACACATTTCCTTTGACTGGGAGAAAGAACCTACTCATTTTATTCTCTGCTGATGCTGTCATAGGTGAGGTTTGCAAAAACCAAGGAAGATATTTGGTTAACTGAGAAAAACTGGGTATGTTGGTTTTGACAGCAGTGTATTAGAAACACTCCAGTTTTTTAAGAAACTTTAAAGATTATAATATGATCACTAGAATTGTTTATCCAAATGTTCCCTTCAGCTAAACAAGTTTTGGAACTTTTGTAGGCTTCAATGCTTCCTTTCCAGCACTCCTTGTCTGCATCTGAGAAACAGCAGTGTCTGCAACAGAGTGACTTGAGAAGTAACGAAGCTAATGATGCACTTCCCTGTACTTAGTTGTGTTGACTTATACTATTAATAAAATAATCATATTTTGTGAGACTGGACTATGTCTCTTCTTCATCCACAACACTTTACACCAACAAAAATGATTGTGGGAGGTGATTTGGTCAAGTGAGTAGAACAAAAAGCTGTTAGCCTGGAGAACCAGGCATGAATCCCACAACTGCCACTCCCTTACTGTGTGACCCTGAGAATTCACTTAACCTCCCTATTTTTACCCTCTCTGCAATCTCACCTTAATTTAACATTGTGTTGTTTGAATCTCCTTATGTGCTGGAAATGGCAGAAACATTTTCTCCTCCTTCTCTGGGATTGTAAATCACTTTGGAATGCAGCTGGAATTAAAGTTACTATATGAAACAAATCCTGTTTCTTCTATTCTTTTTTTTTTAAATATAACTTTTATTGAGATTAACTTATGAGACACAACGCAGGTTACATTTGCATACACGTATTTGTGGTGTACATACACCAACATATAATGTTTTAGGTTACAAAGACAAAATCACTTATATTTCATTGTCTATTATTAATTAAACATAGTCCATGTAGGTTAAAGACATCTTCACAGTAAAGAATCCTGTAGAATTTATACTTTTCCTAAATACTTTCTGGATCCACTTTGGGCCCCCATCTCAATGAGAGCAGAACCACTCAGTGAGCCACAGGAAGCTTGTCAGGGGGACAAAATCTGATTCAAGTTGGCCCAAGTACTACACCCATTTTTGCCACTTAATTTAAAAACTTCCACCTTGTCATGGAGACCTGCCATTAATTTTTCTATTAGATAAATGTCCATTACTATGGCCCTCTAATCATTCACCAAGGGGACAGCTAGTGTCATCCACCTCTGAGTGATAGCCTTTTTGGCTGCCACCAAGTATATAGGCAGTAGGTTCCAGCCCCACAAGGGCCTATGGCTAGACATTATAGATAATAATACCATCTCCGCCATCAGTTCTATAGTTTCTCCTACACATTCCTGTAATTCCACCTGTAAAGTACACCAGTTAGGTGTTAATATCAGGCATAACCAAAAAATGTGTCCTAGGTTTGCCACCTGACATTTGAATCCCCACCAACATACTCTGAAGGATGGAGGCATATATTTAATAAGGACAACAGGTGATCCAAAATACCTGTAATGACATTTCCAGGCATACTCCCTCCAAACTGAGGAGAGAGTAACTTTTACTGCTGATAAAGCACATTTTGTCCATTCTTCGTAAGTGACAGATAACTCAAGGTCAGTATTTTATTTAATTAAAACTGTTTGGGTAGAGTCCCCCAGTGTCTCCCTACTCTAAGTATATGGTATAACTGTCCCTTGAGATACCCTCCAAGATGACCATTCAAGCTGTCCATGATCAGAGCAAATAAGGGTGGTTTGGGGTCAGGCAACCTCGTCCTATCTTGGCATTGATGCAGTATATATGCCCATAGTTGAAGGAATCTATTGTGATCTCTATGAGGCAGCCCATACTCTCCCCACAAAGTTTCAAAGGAAGTGATTCCACTATTTGTTAAAACCTGAAAGGGGTAATGCAAACCCAGTCGACGCCACCCCTTAAAGGTGGGATCCATCAAAGATGGTCCAATTTTTCATCAGCCGATAACAGCCTCATATAGTAAAAGACTTCCAAAAACTTCATATGATACTCCATCTGATTCCATATTTTCAGGACCCGGGGTGAATTTAATAAAATATCGCAAGGGAGTGGACCTCCCTCTTGTTGCAAACAGAATACTGTAGGTGCTAAGTCATAGAGATCGTTTATGATAAATTCTATGTCCTTCCATGGAGCTAAGTATATGGGAGTTAACCATTGGAATAATATCTTCAAAAAAGTGGCTGTAGCGTACCATTCAGGATTAGGTAAGTTTATCCCCCAGATGTTAATGGCAAATGAAGAATGGAGAAATGGACCCTAGGGCATTGCCCTCCCCATATGAAATTCAAAATAATTTTATTCCAAGAGGTAAAATAGGGGTGAGATGGCCAAATAGGTATGTTCTGAAGCAAACTCAATATAATAAGTGGGGAAAAATATTAATTCTTATACTTTCCACTTTTTGAAAAAAGGATGGAGTTAATCTGTCTCATTTAGTACGATCGTTTTGTATCCTAAGAGTTAAAGGTTCATAGTTCATGAGATCTATATTGTTTACATTCTTCATTATGTGGATACCTAAAGATTTAATTGTAGTCTGTAACCAGTGTAAAGGAAGCCTATTATTTAAACCGGCAGAAGGGGTAAATTTGGAAGTCAAAACCTCAGTTTTAGAGACATTTAACTCAAATTCCATGACTTTTTTGAACTGACCTAGTATTTCCCTTTCCTTGGGGACTGACACCTCAGGCAATAGGACGGAAAGCAATATGTCATCAGTGAACAATGAGACTTTTTACTGCGTTTGTCCCAGTGGCACCCCTTCAATACTCTCCTCCCTTCTAAAGGCAGAGGCCAAAGGCTGCATATATAGAGCAAAGAGAAGGGGGGAGAGAGAGGGCACCCCTGTCTCGTGCCTCTCTGTAAAGAAATTGTGGGGGTCAGGGCTCCATTAACATGGATGTCAGCCTTTGGACCAATGTAGATGTTTTTCAACCAGGCCCAAAAGGATTCTTGGAATTGGAAGGTGGCCAGGGTGTCCCAGAGAAAGTCCCATTGCACCCTGCCAAACACCTTTTCGGCATCTAAATGTAACAAAACTGCCAGGATCTTTCTCATCTGAATATATTCCAACAACAGCAATGTCAAACAGATGTTGCCCATTGTATTTTGAGCCTTTATGAAACCTGCCTGGTCTGGATATATAATGGTAGGTAGTATTCGTTCCAGACGGGAGGCCCAAATAGCCATATAAATCTTATAGTCAGCATTTAATATGGAAATTGAGTGGTACAAGGAAGGATCTATAAGATATTTGTCTGGCTTTGGTAAAGCTGCTAGTATTGCATATACCAAAGAAGGAGGGGGGACCTCCCCCCGCCACCTCCAGGTACATGCACATCAGGGTTAGAAGTAATAACCCCCAAAATATTTTATACCATTCTGCACTGAAGCCATCTGGACCAGGACATTTTTGGGAACTTGCTGCCTGTATATGCTGCAGAATTTCATCTGACCTAACTAAAGCTTCCAATAAATGACTTTAGTCTTCCTTTAACTGTGGTAATTCTAGTGATTTCAGGAATGCTCGCCTTTCTGTCGCTGTGGATGGGGGGATGGCTTTTTTTATTGTGTGACAGTAATTTGTGAAGATGACCTGGAGCTCCTCTTCCTTATAGACCAGCCTATTTGCTTATGGGTGTCTTAATTTAAGTATTATTTCTGTTTTTTTACACATTCTTATTTTTCAGGCCAGCATTTGTGTTCCGCTAGATCCCCATTCATAGCTACTTTGTTTCAAATACATCAAAGCTTGTTGGACTTTAAAGTCCATAATTGTTTATATTTCCTGTCTGGTCTCCCATATCTTCAGCATCACCTCCCGATCCCCTTCCCTAAACAACAGCTGGCAAGACCATAGTTGATCTGCTAATGTATTGTATCTAGCTTCTGTCTTTTTTTCCACACTGAGTATGCTATGATGTCTCCCCTAATAACAGCCTTTAAGGTGTCCCAGAGTATAGCTGCAGGTATCTCTGTTGAGTCCTTTTCTTCTATTTTGTAGTTCTTGTTCATGCCAGAATGTGAACCAAAATTCACTTGTTTATAGAGAGAATAACGAACCTCCCCCCTCTGTGAAGAACAAGCTGGTAACCTCACACCAAGTGAGGTTAGTGGCATCATGGGCATGGAAAACAAGATCTAGTGCCCTCTTGATGCCACTAACTTCAAGAGGTGTGAAGTTACCACTGAGTTCATCAAGGGAGAGGGTTCTTATTTTAAATAATGTAAGAGCAGCCTGTTTCAATAAATAAAAATAATGGTATCCATGTTCAGGTTAGTTTTACTTTTCAAAACAACCAAGGGGCAAAGTGCACATGAATACAGAGGAGCCACTCTCAAGAAAAATGAAAAACAGCAAACTTACCAGGCAGACGAGGTGCTCCAAAAATTACTCCAGTCATGTTATATAGCACAGTGAGAAGTTTATTGTGGATGTCTCCCTGAGGAAGAACTTGGTGAGAGTTTGAAGCACCAGGGTAGTTGTTTGTGCAGTCCAGTTTTCTGTCTGCCACAATAAACTCCTCACTTGGCTGTAACATGACTGAAATAATTTTATCGAGCATGTCATCTGCCTGGTGAGCTTATACTGTAGTTTTACTTTGCTGCCATTTTATTATGTGACACAATGCTGTGAGCTTGTAACAGTATTGGAGTCTGTTTTGAAATCAGTGCTTATAAGTGGGGTTTGTACAATATGTCAGCTGTCCTAATCACCTCATGCTCGAGGCCTTGTGTCTGGTTAGCTGGAGCTCGAATCTGATTACGGCTGCTGTTTGGAGAAATAATTCATGTTCTAAACCATTAATTATTACTCAGAACATTCTAAAAGGGAAATTACAGCTATTGGACACTCCCACAGAAACAGGCTGATCATACAGTATAATGTCTGTATAAATATTGCATCAATGCATTCTATATGATTCAATGTAGTATACTGCAGAGCTTCCAGATCTACAGAGACTCCTGTATTTGAAAGGGAAATGAGGCCATTTACATGAAAATAGTACACAGACTTGAATTGCTTATAAGGGAAAACATAACAATTTGGTTTACATAGGAAATAATGTAATCTACAGGAAGACATGGGAAAATTGCTGTGGAGTTACAGGGAAAATATCAAATCATTCTGGGAGTACTGCATACTGATTCATCTAGGAAGTTTCACTCATTTTAAATGCACTGACATTTTATATGTGGTGTACCATTTGCCACTACCATTTGTCAATGTGCTATAGTAGTGGTTCTTTCCAATGTTTTTATGTAGAACTGCAATATACTTAATGAAACTTAAGCTCATGTGGGTTTCTGACCCTTTCCACTGTTAGATGCATACAGTGACATTTACATGGTTCATCAATGACTGCTTCACTGCCTGTCAGCAGTGGCACAGGGTCCAGGAGATGTACAAGTGTTTCAGTGCTTTGTGCTGTGATCTACTGCACACTAAATGCAGTCCAAGAGAGTTTTTGACAGCTAATCAACTTCACAATTATTTTGTTAAAGGTCCATTGATTGCTGTTCCAGCTGCATTAAACTTTAAAGGAAGGGACATCTCTTAGGGCAGCCACTTAAAAATGTAGACTGAACCAATTAATAGCACAATAATGATGTGGACAGGTCAGTTAAGTGTGAGTGACTGATTGGAGGAGAGGAATGGTAAATGTTTAAAAACTGGCAGAAAAAGAAAATAATGTGTGAGTTACAGTGGAGCTCATCGTAATCTAGTTAGAGAGTACATGTGTATTCTCATTATTTGGCAGTGTGATGTTTAATGCAAGCATATCACCATTCCATGAACTAAAGCATGGTGTTAAAAAAACAGAACCTGTAAAAAATGTATTCTGCTTTTTTGTGAGAGCATTCAAATGACATCTGCAACCTTTTTTTCCAGTCAGGAGGTAATAAATGAACAGCATAGAAACTGAACATTATGATCTTGGTTAGGGATGGGCAAATGGGTTCTGGTTCTCTCCAATATGGGCTGCCTTAGATTGGCTCAGGGCATCTAGGTCAAATAGCCAGTGATCTGGATCAGAATCTAAGCTGAGCAACAGTAGTCTCACCCATACTGAATCTAAAAGCCTTATTATAGGCCCTGTTATATGGGAAATGTGCTGACATTCTGAAGACATGAATGACTGAGTCAACCATGTTTTAGGCCTTGTCTGGCTCATGTAATATTTTTATTACTAATAATAACAATAATATTTTAATCTGACTCTTTTTAGTTCTAAAGTGAAATAGATATGCATTTTGACCATGCCAGTCTAAATGTCCTACCACTTTAAGATGGAGAAGGTAACTCCCCAAATCTGTTGTCAAACTGAACATAGTTTTATTTGTCCTTAGTAATGAGATATTAACACCTAAATAAACCTTGACCATTGTTAAAACAACTAAATTTTGGATACAAAAATCTGTGAAGTCCTTTTTGAATCACCCTTTTTTTCAGCTCATGGATAGTTACATTTAATGCTGCCCAAAAGCAAAGTCCATTTATGGCAAAGCAGGACAAGCGTTTCATGATTTTTTCTACCAGCTCTTGTTTTTAAATATTACTTCATTAAAAATCGAAATTTCTCTAATGTAGCCTTTCTTTATATTTCAGTTTTTTTTGATTAAATATCACATATTTCTGTAAGACCACTTTGTGACAATAAAATTTTATCTTTCTTTAATCCGTCATTAATCAATTGTTCACTTTAGACTAATCAAAAATGATGAAAATGAGACTCAAGACAGCTATAAAACTCACGTGGCTAGTGAGTACCTTCCATCTGGTCACCTGTAATTAAAACATAATACATATAAATCACAATCATAGGCTATTTCATGTTTGTTTTTTCTTTTATTTGGAATTGCAGGTAGGTACACTGGCATTTATATTCCTTTTTCAGGTATGACCTGAGGTCAAGAATAATGACAGATAAAGACTTGCAGTACATTATACAATTATGACAAAGCATAAATAATAAAACTTGAATCAGTACATCTCTACAGTCAAGTTACATGAACATACATTTCTACTTTTAAAATAGTGGAGGGTGGCTGTTCAGAATGAGTTAATAGAGGAGGAATGCTTAATATAAGTTGCCAATAAATTCCACACAGAAGCAGCAAAATAAACAAAGGCTACTAAGTTTGAATTCTAAAACTTAGCTGTAACCCTGTTCAGCCTCTTCTACCTCAGAGATTATTGACTTACTGCAAGCTAATAGCAGGTATATATTGTGATGAATGGCTAGGGGAAAAATTACAATGTTGACAGTTTATTTAAGCATGCTAGGGAAAATAGCCAAATGTGCAAAAAAAAATCTACATTTCCACATTTCAGAACTTTTTAAAATGTAAAAACTATCATTACATATTCAGTATAATGATGGGGCACTAGAAACACTTATTCCTTTTATTTGGCCTGACTCATTACCACAATGCTTAATGCTGAAGGAGAATATATTTAAAAATACTTTAAAATATCGAAAGTTGTACTAGTTGTACTGGTGAGTTGGTTCAAGAGAAGGACTGGAAAAACATTTGGGAGATTATATTGAAAATGAAAAAAAGGTTATAGACTTTTTTTTATTCCTTTTAGAAATAACAGATGAAGAAACATGAAACTCATATAACAAACTGTGAGCATTAATATATATGTGTCTGCTAATTCTACTAGATACAACTGATAATGTAGTACACTAAATTATATAGTTCAGAAGACATCCATAAAAACATATGGTACGCTCTAGTAGTGTGATTTCTACAACATGATGTACAGACCCTATGCCAGTACCCCCATCTCTAATAATCTAATTAAAAAACTGAATGAGACGCAAGTACTAGTTGATGCAAAACCCTTATGCAGTCCATTATTAAATAGGGGCACTGTATATGCCAGTGTCTATACTTGGAGGCTGGTATAGCCAGGGGATAAAGTAACCCAAAGGCATGCAAAAAAATATTCAGTAAATAAAACTGTAGTGGTAAATTTTACTGTATCCCTCTCATGGTATCATTAATGAGAATTTGACAGTGACCCAGAGATATGACTATATTAATCAAGAAATCTTATTGTTGTGCCATTTTTCTTAGGAGACTTTGGGAATTAAAAAAGGGAGAGTAGCACAGCTTTCCCTTGTGGAATATTTCTGATACCAATGCCATGTTTCTATTACAGGTGAAAGAAATCAGGCATAATGTGGTGATTTGCATATACAGCCCATGATGCTTTGCATTATGGGGGTATGTGTGATTTTGTATATCTTTGAAACTTGGCTTCCCGGTTAATGGCCTTTGGGGGTAAGCCTTGCCTCAGTGCTTGCACAGTAAGGTTCTTTGTCTTTTAACTTGTTTTTTGTTTTTATTGGGCTCACCACAACCCAGACCCAATAGACCAACTTAGGGTAGCTGGTTCATTCCACTTGGGTGTCATACAGACGAGGCACACTGATGAGTCCTGGGATAATGAAACATGTGTTTCTGTCTTCTGTTGGCACCCTTTGCAGACTGTGTGAGAGGCCTTTTGGCTCCATGCATTTCTGCTTAAAGTTGATCCAGCACAATATTTTGTGGTGATTTGCATATCTAGCCCATGATGCTTTGCATTATGAGGGTATATGTGATTTTGTATTTCTTATAATGCCTTCCTGTTTTAACTGTTATAAAAATGAGGAACTGTTTGAATCAAGATGCTAAAAATGACAGGATTCAGCATATAGGAAGTAAATGGGAACCTGGGTACTAGAATACAGGCAATTTGGGGTCTGAAAAAAATATTGGTGAGTACGAGGAAATTTGAAACCTCCACATGCAACAGAGGGATCCTTGCTTTTTGTGGTCAGTAGTTTCCCTGTGTTGTATAGTCTCCTGCAGTGAAGACACCTGTTTGTTAAGAAATAAATGTTTTGTTACTAATTATAAAACTATTGAAATCCTAAAATGGCAGTTTTGTCCAGCTGCCTTCATAGTCCAGCCAAGTTTTTTTCTAAAAAATATCAATTATTAATTATCAGTCCTACATTTCTCCATCTGTAAAAGGCTACATAAGCTTTTATGGCAGTAGAATCAGAAGTGCAACACTGCAGCTCTTGGTAAACAATTATTTTAATAAGTTCCACAGCAAACTGCTGCCCTTTGCTGGTGCTATCACTTTCAAGATGACAGGGGACCTCAGGAGGCCTAGCAATCCTTACTTGTAAGAGTTTTGTGACTAATAGATGGTTTGATGTGACAAGAGCAGTCTGCCTTGGGAAATAGCACCATCTCAAAGCTCGATACCCTTTGTGTCTCACTCTTTTGTAGGTTATTGTTTTGAGGCCTTTGGGGACCTCTTGTACAGTTTGCATTCGCAGGCGATGTGTGATCAGCAACAACTTTGTAATTTTAGTGTCACTATCGATCTACTGCCTTTCAGTCCAGTAGCTAATTTGCTTGTTAGCAATAAATTTTCAAGAAAGCAGCCATAATTTCAAGGCAGGATTAAACACAGTTATATAGTGTCCTCCTGCTAAAAATACAAAACTGCAGTTTTTATTTTCACTGATGCTCTTTTTTTATTAAGCTGATTTCTCTCCTATGGTAATGATTTGCTTTTCTGGCTTGCTAATAAAGAAGAACCGTTTATAGGGTTCATAGTCATTAAACTGTCATTTAATCAATATGAATGCATCCCTTTTTTGTAGACCTGATCTAAAAAGAATTAAACCTGAAACCTGCATAATGACTTCCTTGAATCTCCTGCCCTATGTACTGAAAACAATGGTTTTTTTTTAAGTAACTACTGATGAATACAGTACTTGGGTAACTGCTGTGGGTTCATAATTTGAATGTCTGTAGACTGATTTTGAAACATGATGTGATATTAAAATCAGTGGCAAAATGTAGCTGAGCAAACAATGATAAAACAACTTACATGGACTATATTACTACAGTCTCAGGGGAGTTATTAGCTGCTACAGCTAATGCCACAGCAGTAAAATGAAGCTAATGTCAGAATATTACAAGCTGACTCATTATGATTAAGATTAACTATACAGTTAGTTGATATGGCAGGTTAGAGTACGGGGAAGGGTTGGTTATGGTAAGATATTTAGAGATGTTTGGTTTGATGACATGGTGACAGTGCAGGAGGCTTGGGCTCAGGAGTAGACCTGAGATTTTGGACTATAAGCTGGAGGTGCCCAGGAAAATCAGTGGCCAGGGGGAGGAGTTGCAGGAAGGTGTGTGACTATCACATACCCATCTTAGTTGCTTAGATGTGGCATGGTGACAGCCTTGAGAAGAAGTTTGGTTGCAAACTTCTCAACCAGTGGCTGACGTAATACTCCAATAATGTTATATTGCGTTGACCAGTAGAAATCACTCCCTAGAGATATGAGTCATCATTTGTGGACTTGAGGAGGATATGGGAGGTTTATTTATTTATTTTTCTGCATTAGAATGCTCAGCTGTAGGTTTGGGTGCAGTTGCTATTTTGTGGTCATAAAAGTGCACAGGAAAATAAAATCTGTATTTCAAAATGCAAAATTTGCAGCAATTATTTTCACAAATCTCTTTGAGCACATGGGCCTGGTTTTCAAAGGGACTAGAATTATGCAAGAGACTTATGTCAAAAGATTTTGATGCAAGAGGTGACTTGCATTGCAACTTGCATTGTTCGTGATTTTTTAATGTAGCCTGCATCAAATCCTGACACAGCTGTGCCAAAGCCCCCTTGCAACGAGGTTGTGGCAAAAAACCCAATGTGCCAGGTTGCAAGGGGGCTTGTGCCAGGGTGGGGCTGCAACATCCCATTTTTTTGCATTTTTCAAGCCCCACTGTGGATGCAGCAAGGGACACCATTTAGACCAGCCAGGAGGTGGTCTAAGTGGTACGGGCCAGTGGGATGGGATCTGAGACTGGGCTGCCGGGTGCAGAAGGGGCACAGAAGGTGGCATGGGGGAGTCAGGGGGACACCTGGGCATCAGCGGGAGTGATGTGACACCCAGTGCAGTGCATTTGCATTGTAATGTGTTACATATGTACAGTTACAGTATACTTATCCTCCCTGGGGGTCTAGGTGACCCCACTGACCCCTGATGTCCCCCATAAATATTGATATATCTTCCCTGGTGGTCTAGTGGACCTCCCCATCAGGTAGTGCCCTACCACCTTGCTCCCCTTTTCTTTCATGATTTGAGGACCAGCACATCCCTCCACTCCCACCATGGCTGGCCACAGACTGAGCTCTCAAGGAACATGTAATGTGTACAGTATGCACTCATTGATTGATAGCTCACTGAGTGTGTACTGAATACAATACATGCCCTTGACAGCTCAGTCCAGCCATGGTGGAGGGAAAAGGCAGTGCCAATCGCTGGCTCATGGAAGGAACAGGGGAGTGTGTGGTGGGCACTGCCAGATGCAAGAGAGGGTGGGGTCCACTACATCACTAGGAGATGTTATATGAATGATTTGGGGAGATCAGGGATTGGGGGGTCTGCTAGACCACCAGGTAAGACAAGTATACTGTAACTATACATATATAATACATTACACTGGGAACACACCCGACAGGTGGCACATCACTCCTGCTGATGCACAGCTGTCCCCCCTACTCTCACTATGCCACCTCCCATGCCCCTTCTGCACCCAGCACCCTCCTGTCCAGCAGTTTCTTACCCCCTCAATACAAGCCCCGCTAGTGTTGCATTGGGCTTAATTCCCACAAGTACACCGTTTGCTGCAGCAGTCGACTTGCGGCAAACCCAAGTAGTTTGGTGCCAGGACCCTGATTTTTATAAAATCAGGCACAGGTCCCTGGTGCACCCGGAGTTTGCTGCAACCCAGGAGTGATGCAACTTGAGTTGCTCAAAGGGCTCTTTCAAAATGGGGCCCCATGTGTTGTTCATTGAAGAAAGTGCACAAACCTGCTGCAGAGGTCTGCATTCCTGCAAGCAATAAAGAAAAAATTACCAAAAAGTGCTCCCCCAACTCTACAGGGACATAAGACAACTGATTCTAAACATAAATGAGCTTTGTGAAAGAGACAGATTGCTTCTGTCCAGAGAGGGGTACAAAGAAGCACCGAGGGACTGCAAGAATTGAATGAAGATTGCCAAGGAATGGCTGGAACCCAGGATAGCAGCAGGAGCTACTGACAACACCAAAGTCTTCTTATAGTACATACATGGAAGAGTGAGGATGACCCATGACATAGTGCTTAAGGTACTTACCTTCCACTTGAGGGACCATGGGTTCCATCTTGAGCCCAAGGCCTCAGCTGGGAGTGGCAGGGAGTTGACTAACTATCTGTTGGATGCTCTCCCTCCCTGGGAAGGGTCTCCTGTTCTTCCCATGGAACTGCTGTCCCCTGGTGTCCCAGGAGAAAGGGGAGCAATTCAATGTGGAACTCAGTTACGTTCCACTTCTGCCAGTGGTGCCAGGTGTTACAAGGTTGCCTATAGGTGGGAGGGTACTGGAATGCAAACCTTAGGCCCCAAACCCATGACACACAGCCAGGTGTCATGATCACTCAGGACTGATCTGTCATAGTAACATCACTGCCCCTTGTAATGATGACAGGATCTGGGGATGGTGCTCCTGCTCAGTGTGTCTGACTTGCAATGTAAGTGTCAGGGATTCAGCTATGAAATCATGATGCTGAGTCATACAGACCATCGGATCTTGTCAGGTTAGTTTATTGGGGGTGGTATCTGGATCCAGGGCCGGTAAGTCTGAAGGAGAGAGGGTGGATTGGTGCTAATAGTAACATAGCAAAAACAGATTGACATAAATGAAAGGGGTATGGTAAAGAGGAAATTGGTCCATGACAATGGTGGAAGTGGAGGAACCTGTGATAGAGCCAGAGGTGATGGCTCAGATGCTTGATGAATACTTTGCATCTGTGTTTACCAAGGGGCCTGTAGTGGGGTAGGGGGTGCACTGGGAGGCCCATTGTAATAGGGGTAACTAGGATGCAATTAGTGGACACCACATCAACCTTGGTTGCTGACTACCTGGTAAAAATCTAACTAGGTAAGTCCCAAGTAGTGGACAGGATACACACAATGGTCATAGTGGGTCTGAAGCAACAGTTGTTGATGCTACTTGTAGTAACTGTTTAAGAGTCTGTCTAAACTAGTGTAGTGCCAGAGGACTAGAAAGTGGCCAGTGTTGACCCCATCTTCATGAAGGTGGCAAGGTTGGAACTCACAATTCCAGGCTGGTCAGCTTGACATCAATGCTAGGCAAGGGCCTGGAGGCCATTATCAAGGACAGAATAAGGGAGATATTGATTAAGGTCAAATTCATGCCCCATGCCCCCTCTCAGGATGACTTTGAAAGAGGCAGATCTAACTAAACCAACTCTATACCCTTCATCGAGGGGGTGACCAGGAAGGGGGACAGGGACACAGCCATGAATTTAGTCTGTCTGTACATCAGCAAAGCCATTGATACTGTGATACATGACAAGTTTCTGGGCAAATTAGAACAGTGCAGCATATACTAGACATGCACAAAGTGGAATGCTACATGGCATGGGGCAGAAAGAAGAGGGTGGTCATGGATGGGCATTATTCAGAAAGGAATACTCAGTGGTAACCTTCAAGGATCAATGCTGGGGTCACAGAACTTCATCATCTAAATAAATAATCAAGAAGCTGAGATCTCCATCAGGCTTCCTCATTTCATGGATGACATTAATCTGGTCAGGGTGGTGAACTCCCTTTAGGATGGGGAAAATCTTCAGAAGGACCTCAACAAATGGCTGGGATACAGAGGGTGGTGGTTAACAACACTTACTCTAATGATGTGACAGTGAGTAGTGGAGTACCACATGCTTGGTATTGGGACCAGTCCTCATCAATGTCTTCATAGGGGATATTGCAGAACTGAAAGAGAATATATACCATTTTGCAGGAGATGCCAACTTCTGCAATAGGGCGGACACTCAGTAGGTGGAGAGAATGTGCAGGGCTTTTGGGAAACTTTAGGACAGTCCAGTTGGCATAGTAGTAGTGTCCCGGACTACAGTGCAAAAGGTTGCAAGGTTCAAGTCTGGAGGGGGGAAGACTATGAAGTTCACTTAGCAAGTGAGGAAACAGAGTCAGAGAATTAGGGGGAGAGGAGGTGGAATGTTGGTCCAGAGGTGGAATTATCTACCCTTGAGGAAAGGAGGGAGAGGGTGGACATGATAGAAACTTTTAAGTACCTCAAGGGAATCAACAAAGTCCAAGAGGGTAGCATCTTTCAGAAAAAGAGATGTGAAAGAACAAGGGGACACAATCTGAAGATAGAGGGAGGATGGCTCAGGGGTGATGTGAGGAAGTGCTTTTTCACAAAGAGGGTGGTGGACACATGGAACAACCTTCCTGAGGAGGTCGTGGGGTCAAAAACAGTGGGAGAATTCAAGAATGCATGGGACAGACATAGGCAATTCTTGTGGGGGTAAGAAAAAATAGGCTGTTGGTTAACTAGGATCTGCAGCTTATCCAGTAGGTAGGGAAATGGGCAGACTGGGTGGGCTAAGTTGTCCTTATCTGCCGTCAAAGTCTATGTTTCTATGTAAGGAGTGGTCAAAAGCATGGCAGTTGGGGTTCAATGCCAAAAAGTGCAAAATAATGTACCTAGGGCATAGGAACCCAGAAGCAGAGTATAGGATGGGGGTGAGGAGGTACTGACAGTCACAAAACAGGAAGGAAACCTTAGGGTTATCATATTTTAGGATCTCAAGGTGGCAGGGCAGTGTGATCAAGCAGTCAGAAGGATTAGGGGGATGCTGGAATGCATAGGGAAGGGTATCTCCAGCAGGAGGAGGGAGGCGGTGTTGCCACTGTATCGCTCACTGATGAGACCCCACCTGGAGTATGGTTTTCCAGTTTTGGACACTGCACCTCGGAAAAGACATAGACAGAATGGAAGCAGTTTAGAGGAAAGCAACTAAAATGGTGCAGGGATGGCACTAGAAGCCCCATGGGGAGAGACTGGAGGATCTCAACATGCACACCCTGGAAGAGACAAGAGAGAGAGAGAGAGGTGTCATGATAGAGATCTACATATTCCTCACAGTGATGAACAGGGTGCAGAGGGGAGTCTCTTTTAAATGAGGAAGAGCACAAGGACAAAGGGGCATGCAATGAAGCTGGAAGGGGAAGTTCAAGAGAGATGTGAGGAAATATTTCTTCACTGAATGGGTGGTAGACATCTGGAACAGGCTGCCAGAGGAAGTGGTGGAGGCTAAAACAGTGGTCAGCTTCAAGTATTCATGGGACAAACATGTTATACTAGAAAAGAGTCAGGGAGGTGGGGAAGATCACTGGAGATCATATAGGGTCTGTGAAAGCAGACGAGGCAGGGAACATCTGGTCAGACTGGATGGGCCAGGCAGTCTTCTTCTGCTGACACGTTCTATTGTCTCTGTGTTTTTATGCTATTTGATCTGATACCTGGAGCCTCAGATTCAGTGCAGCAAAATGTAAAGCACTATACCTGGGCAGGACAAACAGAGTTAGATCTGCGGCATACACCATGTGTGGCTTCTCTTGCTGCAGTCAAGGAGGGAAAGAACCTGGGCTAATTCTAAATAAATAGCTGTAGCAGGATAAGCAGTGCACGGCCTCTGTCAAGGGGCACAGCAGAATACTGCAGTGCATCAAGAGGGAGAAGACCTAAAGAGCAGGCTGAATAATCCCGATCACAGGACTGTCTTGGAAACAGGGCTAACACCCTTAGGACATGATATAACAAGATGTATTTTACATTTTTGTACTTTTCCTGTATAAAAATACATTTTTCATTCATTCATTCATCCTGTTACTTTTGAAGGCCTTGTTCAGACCCCAACTCGGGTACTGCATGCAGTTCTAGTCTTCTCAATAAAAAAGCGACATCGAGACAATTGAAAAAGTGCAACACAGGATCATATAAAAGATCAATAGTATGGGGGCCAAAGCTATGAGGAGAAGATAACAGCCCTTAACATGTTCACCCTGAAGAAAAGGAGGCTGAGAGGGGGCATGATCTCAGTCTTTCACACACTCAGAGGTAAAGGTGGGTAAGGTTAATCCGCTATGCATCATCTAGTCTTTGCACGGAAGTTTAAAAACTTCACAAAGCTCATCCTTCATGAACAGTGAAGTCTGTGGAAATAACTCCATGCAGTTAGCTGTTGATGAAGTGCCAGCTATGGTGATTGACTGGTAATTTGCCAGTGAAGTCTGCTACATGAAATGAATTAAAAGTGTAAGCCCTTCCTCCCACCTTTATAACAACTCATTTACCATCCTCCTCTCCACCACATGGCTCAAGGACTCCCCTCCTTGCTCCTGACCAAGTTAACAAATCCTCTTCCTCTTTATGGCCAATTAATAAGAAAGCATAACTACTCCCTTCCCCCAGCTCACTAAGCACCCAGCTCCCTCTTCCACCCCTAAGTCCAACTAATAATTAAGTACCCCCAACAACCCACTGTCCCACACTCCCCCAGTCTTGTAGCACCTCAACATCCATTTCACCAAGGTGCACTGACTTAAACAAGCATTTGTCAATGCCGAATGTTTGCTTGCTGGCACTGACATTGGTAGTGTAGAAGTTACAGAGCTGCATAATAGAAATGGCAGTGAAGTACTGAACTGAAGCCAACTCCACCACCACCCTGCAGAGAGTGGCAGGCATTGGGGTGTGCCTTTGGGTTGTTGGGCATAATGACCGCCATTTCACCACACCCTACCCTGCAGACACTGACAAGTGTCACGGTGTGCCTTGGGGTCTTTGGCCCTTATGCGCACCCCATTCCATCAGCAAATACGGTGAGATGGGTGCAATATAGGAGAATGGGGTGAAGTTTGGGCCCGAAGAGTCCGAGGCACACCCTGATGCCTCTCACTGGCTGCAGGGTGTGGGTGGGGGTGGAATGGTATGAGCATGACAGGCAAGAATCCCAAGTCACACCCCTGATGCCTGTCATACTCTACAGGGTGGGGCGTTATGGTTGGAAACCCTAACGCCTTAGGCATTCGTTGGTATTTTCACTCCAAATTTTCAACATGTGTTTTTTGTGACCCCCACCTCATGAACAGTGGCAATATCAGTTTGTTAGCCGAAAACTGCTTTTGCACAGCGACTATGGCATTTGGCACTACAGGTGCAAAAACACATTCCGAACAGGATGTGAAAAATGACAGTGGTACTGTGCATGGGGAGGTGTAAAAAATGGCAACGTTGAAAATCTGCTGTGAAAATCTTAAAAAACTGGTGAAGTCACGAGCGTGCATAGAAACTGTGCAACGCACACCCGTAATGTAATTAGTTTGGGTTTTTTTTTACAGTAGATTGTTAACACAGGCATTTTGGGACCTCCGATCATGAACAGTGTCAGTGTGATTTTCTTTATCTGTCCCAAACAATGATTTCCCACAGCGACCACGC
The DNA here is from genome assembly GCA_016271365.2 of Neoceratodus forsteri. Lineage (NCBI taxonomy): Eukaryota > Metazoa > Chordata > Ceratodontiformes > Ceratodontidae > Neoceratodus > Neoceratodus forsteri. The sequence goes on along the minus strand of CM057453.1, from coordinate 415,343,291 downwards.
ATCTCTGCACTGAAAGTGTGAAAACACATTTCTGCCATGTTGTGGAAAATGACAGCTGTACTGTTCATAAGGAGGTGCGGAAAAATGCCACTGGTGAAAATCTGGACTGAAAATATTACAAATTCATGAACTTACGAGGGTGCTTGGAAACTGTGCAATGCTCACCCGTAACACAGTCATTTTATGGAGTTTTGTCACCAAATTTTCAACATAGCCATTTTAAGACCTCTGCTCATGACCAGTGTAACTGTGATTTTCTTAATCTGTCCCAAACATTGTTTTCGCAAACCGACTGTACCATTGAGCACTACATGTGCGGAAACACATTTTGGGCGAGATGTGAAAAATGGTAGCTGCACTGCTCATAAGGAAGTGTGGTAAAATGGTACTGTTTAAAATCTGGTGCACAAATATTACAAATTCGCAAACTTGCCACGTGTGTAGGAACTGCGCAACGTGCGCTCCTAAAACAGTCATTTTTGGGAATTTTTTCACCAAATTTTCAAAATAGCCATTTAAGACCTCTGCTCATGAACAGTATCACTGTGAGTTTCTAATGTGTCCGTACATTGATTTCGCACCGACTGCACCATTGTACTACATGGGCAGAAACACGTTTTAGATGAGATGTGAAAAATGACAGCTGTACTGCTCATAAGGAGGTGTGGTAAAATGGCAATGTTGAAAATCTGGAGTGAAAATATTGAAATTTCGCAAACTTACGAGCGTGCGTAGGAACTGCACTACACATGCTAAATAAAAACTCAAATCATTTTAGAATTTTTCACCAAATTTTCAACATAGCCATTTTAAGACCTCTGCTCATGAACAGTGTCACTGTGATTTTCTTAATGTGTTCCGTTACATTGATTTAGCACACCGACTGTGCCATTGTGCGCTACATGGGCGGAAACACATTTTGGGTGAGATGTGAAAAATGACAGCTATACTGCTCATAAGAAGGTGTGGTAAAATGGCAATGTTGAAAATCTGGAGTTAAAATATTGAAAATTCATGAACTTATGAGCGTGCGTAGGAACTGCACAAAGCACGCTAGTAAAAGAGTCATTTTTAGGAATTTTTCCATCAAATTTTCAAAATAGACATTTTGAGAGCCCACATTATGAACACTGGCAGTGTCATTTTGTTAATCATTCCAGAAAGGTGATTTCGCACAGTGACTGCGAAATCACCCTTTGGGCCCGAGTAACGCCATGACAATGCAAGAATTAATGAGGAGGGTCCCAAAAACCCCATGTTGAAAATTTGGTGCAAAAATTCCAAAAAATGCCTGAGATATGCAACAAAGTTGAAAAACCCTATCTATCCCATTATACAGCTTACCGGCATTTCCTCAGTTTGCGGTTGGCTTTGAAGAGTGCAGACGTATTCCCAGTCCACGAAGATCGTCGCGCCAAACTCCGGAGGTAAGTATAGGGTGTGGGGGTGTGGGAGGCAGGAGTGCGCAGTGGGTGGGTGCGGGTTGTGGGGGGTGCATGGAGACTGCGGGACAGTTTTTTCTTTACAGGGTTTTAAAAGATGGCGTTTGCCACACTGGGGTGGGCTCCCAGCGTGGCAGAAGGATGGCTGGGGCGTGGAGCCGGCAGAGTTAGGCACCCCATACGGCCATAGTTATCTGTTGCCACGCTGGGTGGGCTCCCAGCGTGGCACCCTTACTGGGGAGACAGTGAAGCCGATGGGGATTGGCCACCCCGTCGGGCGACAGCATGGGGATGGGAGATACAGTGGAGCCGATGGGGATTGGGCATCCACCGGCCATTACATCATTTGCCAAGCTGGGTGGGCTCCCAGCGTGGCACCTGGATGCTTTGGGGGCTGTGGAGCTGATGAGGATTGGGCACCCGTTGGCCGTACAGTGTGGAGGGAGGAGGGGGAAGGCACATGAGCATGCAGTGTGCGTGCGTGCGTGTGTGTGTGGGGGGGGAGAGCTCTGCTCACTCAAGCAGAGCTCTCCCTTTCAACTGTGCCACTGCATTTTCCTGCTGTCATAGACAGCTGGAGCAGTGACTGGCGCTCTGCGACTGCACCTGCAAATATACTGACTGAACTGGAAGAGGCTGACACACCTCTGGAAAACTCGAATGATGGCACTATGTTTCTTGCACATGCGTGCAAGCAAACATAAAAATAGAAATGAATTTACTCAGATGCAGTGACCAGGACAGCTCTCCAACCATAGTATTTCAGTGCACTTTTGCACTTGAAAAATCAGTCTGTAGACTGCCATGATGGTGTGAAGAGGGCTGCACCAGTCACTCTTTTAGCTGAACTAATTTTTTTTGCTTTTTAATTCGGTTATTTGGGTGTGGGTTGGGGTTGTTAAGTGAGTTGAGGAGGGTAATATTTCATCATTACTGGGACCATGGGAGAAGGGGATTGGGTTCTGTGTTGGATGGGGAAAGGATGGTATTTGTTCTTTCTTATTGTTTTGGCCATAGGGGGAGAGTGGGTGTTGGTATGTTAAATGGGTTAGGGGACGGAATGTATTTTTGTTACTTGGTCCATGGGATTGGGAGGAGGGTGGGTGCTGCAGTGATACAAGAGTGGGGGAAAAGGTTTTTAAACTTTTGTTTTCCTTTTTTTTTGGTGTATTTACCTGCATGGTTCACTACATTTGGCAGTGAACCTTGTAGCTGAATTAAAGTTAAACTCTTTGCCAGCGAAGTGCATTTTACCACATTTTAGGAAGGCTTGGGTTGTGTCACATTTCTCAGCACTTTGTCTGACTTTTGCAGACAGCAAAGTTTGCCACTTCACTGCACAATCATGGGTAAAATTTGACTTTACAACATCCCTACCTAAGAGTAGTGACAATATCAAACAGTCCAAGATGTTTGAATTGGTGTCCTGCAGCAGGACATGGGGACAAGGTAAATTGAGGCTAACCTTAGAAAGCACTTTTTATCCCAGAGGGCGGTTAACCTATAAAACAGCCTACCAAAGGAGACAGTTGACATGAAGGCAATACAGGCCTTTAAGTTAAACCTCGACACATTTCTGCTACCAAGGGAATCACAAGGTATCCTGGGTGAGTAACAGTCAACAAAGCAGGGGAAGGGGGGCATGACGGACCTAAAGTCCCTTCTGATAGTAAATTACTATGTTTCTATGTTATTCTCTTAGTTGATTGATTTGTGGGGATGAATGATGTTGATTTCTAGAAAAAAACACAACTCCCATTATACTGTAGCAAGCATTTTATTAATTGTTTTTGTTCAACGTAATAGGAACAGCAGATTTTGTTTCCACAAATTAGAGATTCTGGGAAAAAAAGTGCAAGTCTCATTCATAGATCTTTTCAACAACTTTGTGAATTTTGTTTTGTTACATTTTGTAAACTCTTACAAATTTAGCCTGGTCATAGCTTGAAGCTATCCTTGACTCCATCATGAGGCAAACAGAAGCACAAAACTAAAACGAAAGGCATATCGTCCAGCAGGGACACAGAAAATTGATGGAAGCTATGGAACAATACAATACAATAAATAACATTGTGTGATAATTGCAGGAAGAAACTCATAAATATTATTATTATTCAATATTAATTTCTAGCACACTTTTAGAGTATCACAGCACTTAACAAAAGAGAACAAAGAGAACAAAGAAAAGGTATCAAGCAATACAACTGTAACCACCTGATCCTGTTTTCCTACCGTCTCCCCCATCTCTGGAACAACCTTCCCTCCGAACTCCGTCAGGCCCCTTCTTGCCCCGCTTTCTCTCAACTCCTCAAGCTCCTACCCTCCCCATCCTGCCCTAAATGCACCAACAGTCCCAACTCACTCCAGTGGCCACCTACAGTCACCACTCAATTACTCTAGCCCCCGTCTGCAATCCCTGCCCCACCTCACTCAGTTGCTCTGTATGCTCACAACTTTTGTTTATTTTGTTTATTATGTATATGTATCTTATTTCATTATGTATACTATATCCTATTTCATTGTAAATACTGACTGTACTACTGTTTTGAATTCTTCACCTTATGATACTCTCTTTTCTCTTTACTGTACACTCTGTACCCAGGTCATGCCTGGAAACGAGCCTTGGCCGTGTGCCTTTCACGGTCATCAAAATTTTAAATAAATAAATAAATAAAGATCCCTGGGGTTACTAGAATCCTATGTAAGCATTATGCCATGAAGAAGGTGGCATCTAATGGGGAATTAAAGCATGGTTGGGTCGGCCTCGTGCCTACAATGGCCCAACCATGCATTAATTCCCATTAGATGCCACCTTCGGAGTGGCTTAATGCGCTTATAACATGGTTTTGTTAGACTTCCATTTGTTATAAGTGTTACTTATAGAATCTAAAAAACATAATGCAGACACAGTTTCCTCTGTTTAGAAATCTTTACTGTACTTTCGGCAACTTGAACAAATGTTCATTTAGATGCTGATGTTGTGAAAATAATATTTATTTATTTTATTTTATTTGAGTAATCAGATTTACAACCTTTGAGTCAGAGACTTGTTTACAAAGGTACCTCATCACAGGGAGGGTGGACAACAAGTAAGTGATGCTTAGACAGAGGTTACAATACAGGTGAGATACAGGCATAGATATACAAACACAGTTTGTTACAGTTATACAAGAAGAGACATTCTCTGATCTAGAACCAGTGCTTAGTCGTTCGTTGGACCCAGTGAAGTCTGTGGAGGAGTAGATTAGACAGAAACAGTTCCACTATGGGCAATTACAGTACCGACTAACAACAATATGTTTTTGGAGGGCTATTTTAAACTGGCCAATCCTGGGAATGTCTGTGATTTGCTCAGGGAGGGAGTTATACCAGGCCGGTGCTTTATGATGAAAGGATCGTTGGCACAGAGAGGTCCTTGCTCTGGGTAATAGGAAGGTGGCTTTAGTGGAGTTACGGGTTAGCACAGGCTGGATGGCTTGTTGCAGGGATGTGGAGACCCTTGGGGGGCATAGCCCAGACAGGGACTTTTTTGCCAGCAGGCAGGTATGGTATTTCAGCCACTCCTCAAATGTGAGTATGTTTGTGGCAGAGTATAGCAAGCATGTGTGAGTTCTGCTGTGGGTGCCGGTCAGGAGCCTGCATGCTTTGTTAATAGAGGTCTGGACATTAGTAAGGGTGGTGGCGTCAGCTACTGTGTATATCGGGAATCCGTAGTCTGCCAATGACAACACGGATGAGGTGATAGCCAGTTTTAAGGCAAATTCTGAGAGGCAGTCTTTGTGACGGTAGAGGAGACCAATCCTGGAGTTAATGGCTGATGAGAGGGTTTTTAAATGGGTGTGGAAGGTGAAGCTGGCATCAAAGGTGATGCCCAGGTACTTGTAAGTTGTTACCTGTTCAAGTGGGTGGAGTGTGCTGGGGGTGATGAGCAGGGGAGAATCCCTGGCACTGTTTTGTCGGTGTGCAAAAAGCATAGATTTTGTTTTTTTCAGGTTTAGGATTAGCCGATGGTTGCTAAACCATTTTTCTCCTTGGTGGAAGGTGCGCTGCAGTGTGCTTTGGAGCAGGACAGGGTCCGAATGTGATGCTATGATCACTGCATCATCTGCATAAAGGAGTATTTTGTCAGAGCAGGAGCTTAGGAGGGTGTTTAGGAAGAGCCTGAAAAGGGTGAGCCCAAGGATGAAGCCTTGGGGGACCCCAGAGCGTACTGGTAGGGTGGTGGACAGGGTCCTATTTAGCTTGACTCTTTGGGATCTGTTGTGTAGGTAGCTTGAGAACCAGTTCAGTGGGCCAGGTGAGAATCCCAGTTGGCTAAGGGAGTTTATCAGCAGGGGGTGACACACAGTGTCAAAGGCCTTGGACAGGTCGATGAATACTGCCCCTGCAAGTTTCCCATCATCAAGCGCAGAGTGGATATGGTGGGAAAATTCCAGAAGGGCTGTGGATGTGCTGTGGCCTGGGCAAAATCCATCTTGCTCAGGGCATAGAATATCATATTTAGATAGGTATTCTATAAGCTGCATGGATACTATTTTCTCCAAGGCTTTGGAGAGGGGGGGAGGATGGAGATGGGCCTGTAGTTATTTGGTAGAGTTCGGTCACCAGACTTATGGATGGGGGTGATTTCAGCCTGTTTCCATGCTTCTGGGAATTGACCAAGGCATAGGGATCTGTTAATGACATTCGTGAGGGGGGTTAGTATGACATCCAGTGTGAGGCAGAGTATCCTGGAGTCAAGAGGGTCACTACTCGGGTTGTGAGAGGTGAAGGCTTTTAGTAGGAAAGGTTTGGCATCCCGGGGTGAGATCGTTCGGAAGTGGAATAGGGGCTGGGAGGTAGGGGTGTGGCTGGACGAGGGGACAGGGTCAAAGAATTGGGCAGGAAGAACTGCGCTTATGTCCGAGAAAGTATTGTTTAGATAGTCTGCAATGCAGGTTTGGTCCATCGAAACAGCCCCATTGATAACAATCTGAGGGGGGGGAGTGGGTTTTGCCGTTAAGTTCTTTTATATTGTCCCAGAAAGCTCTGGCAGAGCCCAAGGAGGATGTTAAAGCAGCCTGATAGTGTCTGTCTTTTGCTTGTTTGATGGCCCAAGTGCATTGGTTACGGGCTGTTCTATAGGCTTGCCTGTCTGCGCTTCTACCAGAGTCAACTGCAATGTGCCATAGGTTGTCCCTCTGTTTTAGTTGCTGGATCAGTGAAGGGGATATCCATGCAGCAGCTCATTTTTTCAGGCGAAACACGGTGATGGGGCCAAAAAGTTCACAGGCATTGCTGAAGGCCCTAGTGAGATAGGTTAGGGCAGTATTTATGTCTCATGCTAGGGTGATTGGGGTCCAGTCGACTTGTGTGAGGTGACGCTTGAGGTTGTCAAGGCCCCTGGGGCAAAATCAATGATGAGGGGTGCTGCAGTACTCAGGGCTAAGTGTGGGGGAGGACCAGAAGCATAGGACAGGGGAGTGGTCACTAATTGAGTCCGCTAGGACATTTACCAATTCCAACTTTTGTGGTCGATTCGAGAGAACTATATCTAGGAGGGAGCTAGTTCCTTTTGCCTGGTTAAGTCTGATGGGCTGAGTGACCATTTGAGACAGGTCAAGGGCTGCAAGGTCATTTTTTAGGTTTTCAGATGAGGGGCTGAGCCAATTGGTGGTTAGGTCTCCTAAGATTAGTTGTTCAGCCTTTTGTGGCAAGGTGGATAGATAGTCTATAAAGGGACAGATTGCTATGTATTTCGTACTTGAAGGTATGTAGGCCGTGGTTAGGTATAGCGGGCCACGACCGGGGTGAGGGGTGATTTTAAGAGTACTAGCTTGTGCCCCATGGTCGAGTTCAGGGGTTGGGAGTGCATGGCCTAGAATGGAGTCACACAAGAAGATTGTGCACCCCCCCCTCCACGCTTGCCCACCCGATCAGCCCTGAACAGGGAGAAACCTGGGAGGGAGACAGCTGAGTCGGGTGTAGACTGGGAGAGCCAGGTTTCCACTAGCATAAGAATGTCTGGGGAGTGTTGTGCAACCCAGCATTGGAGTGTTGCAGTTTTCTTGGGGAGACTACATATATTCATAAATACAATGCAGAGACCTTTGCCAGGGGTGGGCCAAGGCATGGTGGAATTGCCCGGCCCAGGGTTTGGGTGAACATTTCCTGAGAGCAGGAGAAGTAGGGTAATTAGGCGCATCATGGGGCTGCGGTTGCTGTGGGTGAGACGTTTTCGAGGCTGCCATGATCTCAAGTGGGTGGTGCATGGGATGGGGAGCGAGATTAGTGCAGGTGTGGCTAGAGAGGAGAGTGCCCATCGATGATAGAGTTCAGGGTGCAGAGGGTTGCGTATTGGTGGTGGATGAGTGGGGGCAGTGTGGTGGTCCAGTGTACGGGATGGGTTAGGGGGGATAGGCTGCTGGGTGGTTGGTGATAATGGGGATACTCTGACAGGAGGGGCTGGGATTCAGGCAGGGGCATGTCTGTGGGGGATGTATAGGGATCCAAGGTGGTTGGTGGGTGCAGTAGTAGGAGGATTGATAGCATTGCAAGGATCATGCTTGGCTTTGTAGCAGAAAACATTGGTTTGGAGTACAGGCTCCCTCTAGTGTTGTGTAGATATAACCTGCAAATGGAAAAGTTGGCTGATTGGTTCTGGCACCCCATGTGACTATAGCTATATAAGGGACTATAGCTATATAAGGGAGTGCCGACCAAGGGTGGTGGCGGGGGTGGTGGGGAGCCAGCGCGCAGTGCCGACGGGCCAAAACCACAGCTGGCAAACAAAGGAGCGCTCTGCATAGGCAGCCATGCGCTGTTCCACACAAGTCTGCGGCGTACCTAGTCACTCCAGGGGGGAGGGGGGCGAGTCCTTCTGGGAGATCCCGGGGAGCTCAGGCTCTCAAGCCCTCACGACCCTCTGCAGTCTCGGCGAACTGAGCAGGAGCCCCTAGTCACTCCAGGGGGCAGGGGAGCGATTCCTTCTGGGAGGTCCCGGGGAGGGCAGGCTCTCAAGCCTGAGCAAGGGCCAAGCCACAGGTTAAGGTGTGTGGTTGAGTTTCATTTAATTGCATCTATGTTTGAAGGGGTTCTCAGTGTGAGGGTTAGATTTACTACATTATTTTGCCAAGCTTTTGGAACTCTACTTGGCTATTATTGCCATAGCCTGCGTAGGAGGTTGACAATCTGCTACTGTATCTGTTCCAGTACTTAGCAATCTGACTACTTTACATATTGTGTCACCTTCTGTTTAGCTACTGCACATCACTGTGATGCCACTCGCCGCAATGGTGTGTTCTTTCTTTTCTTTCACTGTTCATGGTACCGGTATATGACGCAGTCCTCCTATGCGGCTATTTATGGGACTCCGCTAAACGCTCACCAAGGCAGTGACTGAAATTCACAGTTGTGTGCACCATGACAGGCTGGACCTCAGACGGGCTGAATATTTCCAGCTGTGGTCCATCTATACATCAGCTCTCATCGCCAATGTACTTCTGTGCCTCCTGTGTTGTTATCTGGTGGAGAGGCTGCTGGTTTCAGGTATGAATACTTGTGTATTTCATGGTGATATGTGACGCTTTGGTACTGTTCTTGTTTCGGTTCTGTGTGGTTCGATCTTTGTGTGTTTCTACATGCTATCATTTTGTTCTGTGCTTACTTAACATCACAAATATAGTGTGCGATGTTGATTAGCACAGGGACATTGATGGGCATTTGAGTGCTTGGTTGGGAGAGACAGGTACTTCCTGAAGTACTATGGTGCCATTCAGTGCAAACTGCTGTCTCTTGTGTGCATTTCCATGGTACTTCAGTTTCAACATGGCATTATTGGTAGAATAATGCAATGTTGAGCTATTACCATGTGACTGATTTCAGCCAACTTTTCTAATTTCTCTGTTTGTTATCTTAGCCATGTTACAATCAGTATTAGTGTTAGGAAGGTAGCAGGCAGCTGGTAGGGAGCTCAATATGGGCTTCTTACATAATGACATCATTGTTTACTCAGATAGCCTGAGGGAAGAATGATTAGGTCATTCAGAACTCTCATAGCAGCATAAGCCATGCTGTGTGGACAACTGCTCTGGGGAGCTTAGAATACTGTCTGTTTTCAGTTTGAGCTTGATTGAGGAGGTGAGAGTGGCAGAAGGACTGCAAGTGGGCTCTGAGGTGAGGGCCCAGGATTTCTCACCCTAGTGGAGTGTCATTTCCAGCTTCCTGATCTCTACTCCCAGTGAAGTGGAAGGAACTGCTTGTTCTCAGTAGACTCAAGCGGCAATCCCCTGAAGGTTCTGTGTGTGTTTCAGCTGCCTTGGAAAGGACTTTGAGAGACTCTTTGATCTGCTACCTAGGAGAGTGCCTTTTTCTTTTGTTGTTCCATGCCCAGTGGATGGGACAACCATTTGTAAGTACTGTTCTAGGAGACTAGATCGCCACAAAGTTTAGGGGAATTGTTAGTCTGGGGTGTGTGTGCCCATAGATAAGGCTGGATTGCACCTGTCAGTGCCCCTAGTTCACCCAAGTGAGGGAATTTTCTGTTAAACTGTTCTCCCAAGTGAGTGCAGTTTGTTTTCTGGTCACCACAGTGTGTAATGAAGTTAAAGTATGGGACCTCTAGCATTTCAGTGGGAAATGGGGGTTTCAGTGTTGTAACCCTGAAGAATGGCAGAGACTGTCGGTTGGGGCCGAGGGTGGGAGGAACATCATTTAAGTGCTTACAAGGCAGTGCTTCCTGGTTCATAAAGGGCACCAGTTACAGCAAGAGCCAAGCCACAGGTTAAGGTGTGTGGTTGAGTTTCATTTAATTGCACCTATGTTTGAAGGGGTTCTGAGTGTGAGGCTTAGATTTACTAAATGACACTCATAGGAGGAAAATGTTCAGGTGTGAGACCAGGTGTCCACTAAATGCACCATTTGGGAAATTGGGAAGAAGATTGTTCTGTTGTGTGTTCATGAACTGTACTGTATCCAAGGAAAGTTTGTGAAATGTACCTGTGCTGCCTACACTGACCCTTGGGGGTCTACTTCTGCTTTACATTTCCATCTGTTGAATAAAGCCATATTGCACACTCCCAGTTACTGTTCTGGACATTCTGATTATTGCTTCTGGTTGTGTGGATTTACTGGGGCCCCCTCAGCAGGTTAGATCTAGCATATGCCTAGCCACCTAAACTCAGAACCTGGGTTGCAATGTTTATACAAGGTTCATGTTGTTTGTTTCTCTACCTCCACCCCTCTCTTCCTCTAGAAAATGAGCCAGGTATACATCCTAATGTCAAGGGTGGTACCAACCTTTTTGTAAAGTAAATGGTATGCCAGTATGTGGGTACCAGTGTTCTAGATTTTAATGGGGGGTGTGCTTGCTAGTTAAAAAGTGGCTTGGGGGTTACACAACATTACAAAATTACAGCAATAACACGCTCATCAGCATCATACAATGGGACATATAAAATGTACAATATAACCTAATTAAAAAAGATTAAACAAATAAGTTTTAAGTGCACAATGGAAAATCATTTTATTAGTTGACTGATGAATGTACTGTAGATGGGTATAGAATTCCAAACGGTAGGGCCAAATAAAGAAAAGGCATAATGCGCCAGTCAAGGTGGCCTACTTGGAGGGAATACCTCTAGTCCCATGCCACTAGAATGCATGGAGTGAGGTGGAATGATTTTTTAAAGGGACGCTGTAAGGTATGAAGGCTGATCAGGATGGAGAGCAGTAAGGTGGGGGAGGAGGGGGAACCACTGATTCACCAGGTATGCTTCAAAAAAGTGGGCACAAAGTTCAGGTTAGGGAGGTGGGAACACTAGACTATTGGGGAGTCTTATATGAGAGACAGGGGTATCGGGTTAGGGAGGGGGGGTCTGCTTGACTAACAAGGAGAATTAAGGTCACAAGGATTGGGTTTGAGGGTCCATTAGAGAATCAGGGAGTTTATATTTCTGATGGGCTTGGGGATTGGGTGGGAGGGGGTTTACATGTCACAGGGATTGCACATTACACCAGCAGTGTTACTTGGGGGGGGGCACATCACTCTGGGCTTCCGTTAGTGCCTCCACATACCTTTGAATATGCCAGTCCCCCTGTCTGCAAGCACAAACTTGTGATTTTTCATAGATGCCTGGCATACTTTGGCACACATGCTCTAACAGCTTAGAGATGGCAAACTGTGCCTTCCAATGTGGCACCTTTACTGCTTACACAGTTTTCTGAGTTGAAAACTCCATTAATGCAGCTCTCACCCTGTTAGCATGACACTAATTGTTTGAATATGCTGCCCTAAATTTACTTACCAATACTACACATAACTGGACCCAATAAAGACAGATATTGCACATTTCTGTGACTTGTCTAGGCACATAGTGCATCCCCTGCTCCACTTCAGCAGGGAATTATGGGAAACAGCATTCTGCAGAATGAGTAACTACTATATTCACATAGGGTCTAAGTAATTAAAATAGAGTCTTCAGTTACCAGCCCCTTTGCCACAAGGCCATCCATGAAAAGGCATGTGCAGGGGTCAGCATTAAAATTGCAGCCACAAATCAGCAGGGCTTGTGACTTTGAAAATCACAGTGCCCCCTGGCTATTCCACTAGCCCATTTGATGTACTTAACGAAATGCTACTGCACCTTTTCCAATTCAAGCCAGTGTGGCTAGCAAAAGGAAAGTTTTACTTGCCCAATACAAAATCTAACAGCATTTGGCTAATGGGCTGGTACCAGTTTCAACCCCTGATCTGGTAAGAAAATGGCCCAGTATCTTCCAAAAAGGGCACATCTGGCCATAAACAGTGACATGTTGGAAATGCATAGAATTTTAATGCAGGTCATAAGGTCAGCACCTCAGTCCCAGAAACTGACTGCCAATCATAGGTAGTGTTCAAACTACCACAGGTCATATTACCAAACGCAATACATCACCAGCTTTCCCCAATATAGATGTCCATGCAACTCTCTGACAGGTCAAATAGGTAAAACAGCACCAGCAGTGGAAGTTTGTCAATACCATGAGGGCCTCCTTGGCACCTGGTTAAGTAGCAAATAGCTATATATTTGCCTAAATACTGAGCAAGCCATCAGCAGTAAAAGCACGGCAAGTAAAGACCATAACCAATAGTGTAATCATTAAGAAATGTTACCTTTTGTGGGTTTAGATATGTTTCTTTTTTTCTAACACATAGTATCCACTTCTGCAATCCATTGTATAGTTCACTTTCAATAGTTTGTTTACTGATTTATTTATTTATTTATTAAGTCAAGGATTACAAATACCTTTGAGCCTTGGCTCTTTTACAAAGGTTCCACATCAGAGAAATACAAATTATGGGGAACATCAAGACAGACATTTCAACAATGTGGACATTGCAAACAGAGTATAGATTAATACAATTCAAGGGTAGCATTGTAACAAGGCAGCCAGCGGCATTTGTCAGAGAAAATAGACAACAGATAAGAAGTGCCACAGTCATAGGGAGAGGGAAGAGGGGAGGGGGAGGAGAAGGAATGTAGGAAGGGTGGGCAGAGGGTGAAAAGTGCAGCATTGGGTATACCAAGATGTGAGGGTAGAATCCAGTGAGGGGGGGTGGAGGACCACTAGAGCAGGAAGGGAAGTGGAGAAACAAGGTTAAGTTGGGCAGTCGCACGAGCTGTTGGTAGTGAGACAGTCCCGGAGCCTAGTTTTAAACATACCAATTGTTGGGGCAGAGGAGATGGTGGGGCTGAGGCCATTGAACCAGAGTGGCGCTCGATAAGCAAAAGAGTGTTGTCCCTGTGAAGTGTGACAGTGGATGACTTTCAGTAGCTGTAGTGTGGATCTCCTAAGGCACCATTTGTTAATTTGGTGTTGTAACAGAGTTGAACAGAGTTTACACTGCTGGGGTTTCCATGGAATTACAGTGCATGAAAATATAATTTATATTGCAATTTTAATTTATAACTTATTCATGGTAAATACTAAGTGTGTGCAAATATTTTAAATATTCAGGGCAAGTAATCGTATTGGGGGCTAAACTGGGTTATTTGTTTTTCATGTTAAAAATGATCAAGCATTAAATGGACACCATCATCCCCTTAGGCCTCAGAGTCCCTGGTTAAAAAAAAAACACATATTATGATTGTTCATATTCTGTAGATATTGCTAATGTTGCTGGTAGTTTGATTCTGATTCTTTTTTTTTTTTTACTATTATTTTTTAATATAAAAAGCAGTCTGCACATGCTACTGGTGTTACCACACAAAAACATTTGTTTATATTCCTCCCACTGCATCATTCCTGGATTTAGGAACACTCTCACACAGTCTAGCCACTCCTTATGCAGTGGGAGTAGAGGAGACTACTGCATCATGAGTGGCTGAACAGTCTACGGTGTTTCCAATGTTCAGGAAGAATGTAATAAGAGCAGATCAAGGATTTGAATCCAAACAAGATTGGGTATAACTATACATTAATATACATTTCAGTTCTACTAAATAAGGAGGCAGATAAAACCACCAGCAGCACCAATGAATTTTAGTGCAGGTAGGCAATCATGAAATGTGGGGTTTTGACTTTTAATAATATGTTGCACGAAAGGTTGACAGAGTCCCTTTAACCACCACCTGCACTATGTATGACACTCGATTCCTGGGACAATGCTGCTGATCTTATAGTCCCTGAAATCCCACGCACTTGTAGTATGCTATTGTTTATGGCAAGAAGTGCCTCTTTTGGAAGACGCTGGCCCATTCCCTGCATTGGTGAGCAGCTGAAACTGGCACCAGTCTGCTAGACACATGATGTTAGATTTTGTACTGGGCTTGTTAAACTTTCCTTTTACTACCCATGCTGGCTTGTACTGGAGAATGTAGCTAGCTGATTTTCTCAGTCACTAGTCAGTGCTGACTAATTGCTGCAAACTTAATTTTGACCACACGGTGCCAGCTCCTTTCCAATGTGGGCTTGAGGCACAGGGACAGGTGATTAAAGAATCTTTTTCAATTACTGAGAGCCTATGGGAATACTGTAATTCGGTCTGCAGAATGCGTTCCCATGCATCCCTGCTGTAGTGGAGTAGGGGATGCACTATGTGACTAGACCATGCTTACTAGTGAAGACCAAGCACTAGCAAAGCTCTGTCCACCCTGCAGTGCACCACAGACACATTTAGAGATGTCCATGGACTGTGACAGCCATTAGTGTGGTGTCATGGTGCAGATCTATGCAGCACAGAAACAGACAAATCCTGCATGTGCCAGATCCCAATAAGAACTGGGCTCCAAGAGCTTGTTGCAGAAAATATGTATTTTTGTTTCTCAACCAAGAATCTTTCTTAAACAAAACATTTAATTAAAAAAAAAAAACTAAATCAAAACAAATTCTGTAATATGAGAGCTATATGTTCACACATTCACAATTCCTGCCATGTCTCCAAAACATTCAGCTTAGAAAAGTTGCTAGCTTAACATAATTATTAGTTGCACATACAGCAACTGTACTTATGGGCAACAAAAAATCTGAACAAAACTCTAATAAAAAAAAATGGATGCAGTCACCCACTCACCTGTGTTTATATGTTGTGATAGAGATATGTAATGAATATCCTAAGTATTAGCTTCCCAAACAAATGTGTTTTAACACTAAATGAAGGTAGCACTCAGTTAAAAAACGACTATTTCAATTAGTTTCAAAAGTTTTTTTTATTTTTTTTTGTCATTACAGTGTTCACAAATTTGATTAAAGATCTTGTGCAATGTTTATTGAAACTAGAACAGGCAGCAGCACTTAATAAACTTTGCTATAAAAACTATGTCTGTTCCAGGTTTTGTAACAAAAATCAACAATTTCATAGTTTTTCATGCCTATTGGTGTGGTCCACTGCTCCAAGGCTGTTGGATACTGTTTCAGCATGCCTCCAGACTGCTAATGTAATTTGTGGTGCTACTCTATTGTGCCTGTTAAGAAGCTGTGTTGCTACTGATAGTGTAATGTTGGTAACCACCTCACTGTTGGTCAGTGGCTGCTTCAGAATAAGTCTTATTGGGGACCCTATCTGTGTTAAAACATAGTAAGGATGATTGCGTTAGCCCTAGTACGGGCCGGAACTCATGGGTGAGGAGTGGTGGTAGCCCCCCCCCACACACACACACACGCCCACTTTTGCCTATGAGCAATTGAAAGTGCCCCCTTAATATATGCAAGATCAGAAGAGAAGCACTCATGGTCTTTTGTAATTACTACAGCCCCCCAACCCCCAACACACACACACACACACACACATGTACATACTTTTCCCCATGTTCCGACACTTGAGGTAATGTGGAGTAAATAATAGCTTAGCCAATACCTTGGTCAAGTAAAAACCTGTCTAGGATAAACCTGGGGTTAAAATGGGCAGAAGCCCACATGAACTCAGTTCCACCACCGCTTAAACAAGCATTTGTCAATGCCAAATGTTTGCTTGCTGGTATTGGCATTGGTAGTGTAGGAGTTAGACAGATGCATAATAGGAATGGCAGTGAAGTATTGAACTAAAGCCAACCCAACCACCACCCTGCAGAGACTGACAGGCATTGGGGTGTGCCTTTGGGTCATCAGGAATAACGGCCAAGCCATTTCACCACACCCTACCCTGGAGACACTGACAAGTGTCATGGTGTGCCTTGGGGTTTTTGGGCCTTATGCTCATCCCATTCAATAAGGAAATATGGTGAGATGGGTGCAGTATAGGAGAATCTGGTGAACTTTGGGGCCAAAGAGTCCAAGGCACATCTTGACGTCTGTCACTGGCTGCAGGGTGTGGGTGGGGGTGGAATGGCATGAGCATTACAGGAGACAATCCCAAATCACACCCCTGATGCCTGTCAGTCTCTATAGGGTGGGGCATTATGGATGGAAACCATAACACCCCAGGCCTTTGTTGGTATTTTCACTCCAAATTTTCAACATGGATTTTTTGTGATGCCACCTCATGAACAGTGGCAATATCACTTTGTTAGCCAAAAGATGATTTTGCACAGCGACTATGCCATTTGGCACCACAGGTGCGAAAACACATTTCAAGCAGGATGTGAAAAATGACAGCTGTACTGTTCATGAGAAGGTGTAAAAAAATGGCAATGTTGAAAATCTGGAATGAAAATATAAAAAATACTGGTGACATCACGAGCGAGAGTAGAAACTGCACAACGCACACCCATAATGCATTTAGTTTGGGGACTGTTTACAGCAGATTGTCAACACAGGCATTTTGGGACCTCTGCTCATGAACAGTGTCACTGTGATTTTTGTAATCTGTTCCGAAAACTGATTTCCTACAGTGACCACGCATTTCTGCACCTGAAGTGTGAAAACACATTTTGGCCAGGGTGTGAAAAATGACGGCTGTACTTTTCATAAGGAGGTGTGTAAAAATGCCAGTGTAAAAAATGTGGACTGAAAATATTACAAATTCATGAACTCATGAGGCTGCGTGGAAACTGCGCAATGCACGCTTATAACACAGTCATTTTATGGACTTTTTTCACCAAATTTTCAACATAGCCATTTTAAGACCCCTGCTCATGAACAGTGTCACTGTGATTTTCTTAATCTGTCCTGAACATTGATTTTGCACACCAACCACCCCATTATGTGCTTCATGCTCGAAAATGCATTTTGGGCAAGCTGTGAAAAATGACACCTATACTGTTCATAAGGAGGTGTGGTAAAATGGCAATGTTGAAAATCTGGAGTGGAAATATAAAAATTCTCAAAATTCTGAGCGTGCGTAGGAACTGTGCAACACACGCTTGTAAAACAGTCATTTTAGGGAATTTTTTCACCAGATTTTCAACATAGGGTTTTGGGGGCCTACCTCATGAACTGTGACACTGTCATTTCAATACTCAGTCCTGAAAAGTGGTTCCGCGCAGTGACCGCAAAGTCACCTTTCGGGATGGAGTAACAAATGACAGTGACTGAGTTCATGAGGTGGGGCCCCAAGAACCCCATGTTGAAAATTTGGTGAAAATATTCCCCAAAATGGCGGAGATATGCACCAAAGTTGAAAAAAAAAAAAACATTTTTGCCATTATACAGCTTACCGGCATTTCTTCAGTTCGTGGTCAGCTTTGAAAGTACAGACGTGTTCCGGTCCACGAAGATGGTGCGCTGGGCTCCTCAGGTAAGTAAGTAATTGGGCAAAGTGGGGAGGTGGGTGTACAGAGGGTGGGTGCGGGTTGGGAGGGTTAAGACAGTCAACGAGGGACCTTTTTTTTTTTACAAGTGTTTTTTTTTTTTAGAAGACAACACAGGACTTTGCCACGCTGGGGTGGTCTCCCAGTGTGGCAGCTGGAAGTTTATTTTTTGGGGGGGGCAGTGGAGCCGAAGGGGGATTGGGCACCCCCGTTGCCATATGGACTCTTGCCATGCTGGGGTGGGTTCCCAGTGTGGCACCTGGAAGTCTGTTTGGGGAGCAGCGGAGCCAACAGGGGATTGGGCACCCCTGCCTGCCATATGATGTGTGGGGGGGGGCACATGAGCATGCTGGGGTGGGCTCCCAGCATGCTATGTAGGTGTTCATGGGAAGGATGAACTGTCTATGACAGTTCAGATGCAGTGCTGATGTGTAGGCAGTTTGCATACTGCCGACGGCAGTATGCAAATTGCCTACACATTACCACCACTGATTGTTGCCGTGTTTTCCTCAGAACTGTATGCCACTGCATCTGAACGACTGTCATCGATAGCTCAGACATTCATTGGTGCGGTGCAGCCGTGCCTGCAAAAGGGAGCAGGGCATTGGAAGTGGGGGAGGCACACCTACAAAAACTCGTATGGTGGCAATATGTTTCTTGCACATGCGTACAAACAAACATAAAAACTACATGACAGCTCCACCTCTGTCATCTTCTTCGTTGTATTCTATAGGAGAGTTCCACCACCAAGAAATGAAATTTCCACCACCTAGAAATCTAGATGTAAGAGTTCCCCGCGTAAGCATTTCCAGTTTAACCACTGGGAGAAACTAGTGGCTGGCTAGTGTACAGAAACTAGTGTATCTTAGTAAGGTTTCAAAACAACATTGCCTCTCCCAGGTGAATTTACTGACAGAAGTGATAATTGCTCTAGTGCCATCCTGAGCAATCACCACTGTGGAATGTCAGATGTGAACTACCACAACAGTCCTTAACATGACAATAGTACTCACGCCATTCAGTACAACTGACAGATTAGAGAGTCTGCAGACCTTACACTACAGCAATGTACCACTCTCACTGACTTATTCACATGCTAAAGTGATTAACTGTAATCATTTGTTTTGCATTACTGGCATTGAACATGAAGAAACCACAATCAAATGAGCTGATTGGCTTTCAGTTTCTTGTAATAGGTACATGGCCAGAAGAAAATAGTCTTTATAGACCTCACCAATGTGACAGCCTTCCTGACTTTCATAGATGAAGGAGAATAGCACCATCATGGTGGAGACATGATGGTTACCTCAGAGAACAGCATGTCTCAGCATCAAGCAGTGAAGGAGAAGCAGAGCACAAACAAATGTCTAAACATGACATGAAATGGTAGATTTTCATATAAAACACTAGTCAGTTAGTGTTTTTATAACAATATCTAATAAAGGAAGCTGCCAGCTTAATTTCTGAAAATCTTATCATACATGATCTTTAAAGCTGTGCAAGTAACACAAGATGGACCCCCCTCCACAAAAGAGTAAATGAGAGCATTGTTTTGTCAGCCTTCTGCTTTGGTGCTTGAGAGACATCTTTTCACAAAACCGGCATTTAAAATAGAAACATAGAATTTTTTGGCAGGTAACAATGGCTTGGTCCACCTAGTCTGCTCCTTTATTCTCTGTATATTCTAACTGATCTCTGGCCCTCACTCCCCTTCCCCCAGTCCATCATTTCCCAACTAAGATTCCTTTATGCTTACCCCATGCATGCTTGAAGTCCACCACTGTTTTCTCCCCAATACCTCTGCTGGATGTCCATTCCAGGCATCCACCTCTCTTTCAGCGAAAAAGTTCTTCCTCATGGCACGGGGTCATAATGTTGCAAGACATTTATGCCTCGTGCTTAATCGTCTTCTCCAATATACGATTTCTGCCATAGGAGCATATGTCATTTTTCGGGGCCTCTCCCCCTACACCCCTGTTATGGGGCCAGCCCCCCCACTAAAGATTCTCAACTCCGGAGTGGTCAACTCGGAGTGCACAAATGTGTAAAAACAAAAGATTCTGGGACCAGGAATCAAACCCAGTTCCAGACTCAGCACCTGGATTCCTGCTGCTGTGGCTCAGTCTTGCGAGCCACAGCAGCTGCTCAACAGAACCCACTCCCAGCAGAGGTCATATCCTCTGCCTGGGAAAGTACTACTTGTGCAATACCGTGTACAGCAGTATATGCGGTATTGCACCATTAGAAGTTACAGCCTACGTTGTAGCCATTTAGCCATAATGTTGTACGCTATTAAGTGTGCGACATTATGACCCAGTAGGCTTCCTCACATCTCTCCTTAATGTTCCCTCTTCCAGCTTCATTGCATGTCCCCTTGTTCTCGTGCACCTTCTCCTCTAAAAATACTCCCCTCTTGTACCTTGTTAAACTCTGTGATGTATTTACAGGTCTCTATCATATTCCCCCCTCTCCTTCCTCTCTTCCGGGGTATAGGCAAGGCAATTTTAATTATAAGGCGCCCAATCCCAGAGGCTCTGGGTGCCGAACATAAATAACTAACATACAGTGGTAAATTAAAACATGAAATAAAACCTCATTAAAACCACATCAAAGATAATATACAGCAGCATTAAAAGGTTTCAGGAGGTCAGTCTTCAGGGGACTGGCCAGAGCTTGAGATGGCATCAGCAGTCAAAAGCCAGGCTGAAGAGGTGGGCCTTCAGCCTCCCCTTAAACACCTCAATCAAGGGAGCTTCCCGGACTGCAGGTGGAAGCGAATTCCACAGGGTTGGCCCAGAGACATTGAAAGCATGAACTCCCGAGGTCCTGAGCTGAACCCTGGGAATGTCCAGAAGGCCCCTCGAGGAGGAGCAGAGGGAGTGAGCAGACGACACTGGTGTCAGGAGCTCAGGCAGGCAGCCAGGACCCAGCCCATAAAAGGCCTTAAAGGTGAGAAGACCCACCTTGAAAAGGACCCTCCACCTGACCAGCAGCCAGGTCAGAGTACACAGGACTGGAGTCACATGACTGGACCTCGAAAGGCCCGTCAGCATAGAAGCATAGAGACATAGAAACATAGAGGTTGATGGTAGATAAGGACCACAAGGCCCATCCAGTCTACCCATTTCTTATTCTACCTTATAAATGTGTCTTCAGCCTTTGCTCTGTCAATGGCCTATCTATTCATACTCATCTGTATTTCTCCCTTATGCCTATCCCATGCCTGTTTGAAGCCATGCACTGTATTCATATCCACATGTATTCACTTCCTGAGGTAGGCCATTACATGCATCCATCACCCTTTCTGTGAAAAACAACTTCCTTACATTACCCTTTAATCGGCCTCCCTCTAATCTCATGCTGTGTCCTCTTGTCCTGCTAGTTTTCTTATATTAAAACATGTTAGACTCTTTCACCTTGTTAATGCCCTTAAGGTGTTTGAATGTTCGATCATATCACCTCTCTCCCTCCTTTGCTCTAGGGTATAGATATTGAGCTCTGTTAATCTGTCCTCATATGTTTTCTGATGCAAACCCTGCACCATTTTGGTTGTCCTTCTCTGGACTGCCTCAATTTGGTTAATGTCCTTGTGAAGGTGTGGCCTCCAGTACTGCATGCAGTACTCCAGATGGGGCCTAACCAGTATCTTGTAAAGAGGGATTATTACCTCCCTCTTCCAACTTGTGATACCCTTACTAATACACACTAACATCCCCCTAGCCTTACCTGCTGCTATAGTGGTCTGCTTGGATGATTTCAGGTTATCGGTGATGATGATGCCCAAGTCTTTTTCTTCCCTTGTGACTGCCAGCAACTCCCCTTCCAGCCTATAGGTGGCTTCAGTGTTTCTCTTCCCTATGTGCATGATCTTACGCTTCTTTGCATTAAACCCCAGTTGTCGCTCTTCTGACCATTTTGCTAGTTTATCCAGATCTCTTCTCATTCTGCCCACCCCATCTGGATCATCTACTCTGTTGCAGATCTTGGTGTCATCTGCAAACAGACAAACCTTACCCTCCAGTCCATCTGCAATGTCACTGATGAAGATATTGAAGAGGACTGGCCCCAGGACTGATCCCTGAGGTACCCCACTTGTGACTTGCATCTCTTCTGACTGTATACCATTTACCACCACTCTCTGTTTTCTGCCCGTCAACCAGTTTGCCACCGAACTGACCAACTTCTGACCCACCCCAAGCCTACCCAGCTTATTAATCAATCTTCTATGTGGAACAGTATCGAAAGCTTTGCTGAAGTCAAGGTAGACGACATTAACTGCTCCCCCTTGGTCCGCCACTCTGGTTACCCAGTCAAAGAAATCTATGAGATTAGTTTGACAGGACATTCCTTTTGTAAAGCCATGCTGTCTTGGATCCTGTGCTCCTATGGATTCTAGGTGTTGCACTATCCTTTACTTAAGGAGTGCCTCCTTAATCTTGCCCACTACTGAGGTGAGACTGACTGGTCTGTAGTTCCCTGCCTCCTCCCTGCTACCACTCTTGTGGAGTGGGATCACATGAGCCTTTCTTCAGTCTTCTGGGACCTCTCCTGTGCTCAGAGACTCACTAAACAGTTCTGATAATGGCTGTGCTAGTTCCACCCTTAGCTCTTTTAGTACCCTGGGATGTATGCCATCAGGTCCCATTGCCTTGTCCACCCTGAGCTTATCGAGCTCTTGTAGGACCCTTTCTTTTGTGAAGGGATTAGTGCTCACCTCCCTTCCCCCTGTATCCATGGTGCTGAGCTGTGGGCCCTTCTCTACCTTCTCTTCAGTAAATACTGAGCAGAAGTATCTATTTAGGATAGATGCTTTTACATGGTCCTCCTCCTTCTCAAATGCCCCCTTATCTCCTTTGATCTTAGCAATACCCCCTCTGGACTTTCTCCTTTCACTAATGTATCTATAGAAAGTCTTGTCACCTTCTTTTACTGTTTGTGCTAGTGTCTCCTCGGTTTGGGCCTTTGCCTGCCTTACTGCCTTCCCTACTTCCCTTAGGGAAGTTTGGTATGCCTCCCTATCTTCATCCCGCTGTGTTCCCTTATATTTCCTGAAGGCCAGCCTTTTGGCTCTTATCTTTTCTGCTACTGTTTTTGAGAACCAAAGTGGTTTCCTTCTTCTTTTGCAATTCCTTTTTTTTGCTAACACAATGGGATGTTGCTTCAAGTATTGCGTCCTTAATGCTTGCCCACTTTGCCTGTACCCCCTCACCTGTTTTTCATTTTGCCAGGGCTAGCTTAACTCTGCTGGCCATCTTATCAAAGTCAGCTCCTCTGAAGTCCATGTTTTTGTCTTGGAATGGTATGATTTAGTTGTAGTGGCCAAAGTGAACCATACCATGTGAGGGTTATTGACCCCCAGGTGACCTTCTACCTTGAGATCTGTGATCCTTTCCCTGTTAGTCAGTACTAGATCTAGGATAGCCCTGTCTCTTGTGGGTTGTTGTACCAGTTGTTTGAGGCATTCTCCCTGCATGTAATTCACCATGTGTCTAGTTCTGGCAGATGTTCCTGCTGGTATTGACCAATCTGTATCTGGCATGTTGAAGTCTCACATTATCAGAACCTCCCCTTTAGCTGTCGTGTTTTGTATATCTTCTAATAGTAATGTGTCTATGCCCTCTCCCTGGTCTGGGACCTGTAGACAACCCCAGTTCTTATGGCTATCCTATTTCCTGTTTCCAAGGTGACCCACAGTTCTTCTGGCTCCTTAAGTGTATAAATTTCTGTAGCTTTAATATTTTCATTGATACACAGGGCCACTCCACCCCCCACCTTTTGCACCTCTGTCTCTTCTGAACAATACATAGCCAGGTATTGAAGTCTCCCAAGTGTGGTTACTGGTAGACCATGTCTTGCTAATTGCTACTATGTCCAGTTTAGCCTCTGTCATTATTGCCTGCAGGTCTGAGATCTTGTTTCCCAGACTGCGAGCATTTGTGTACATGATTTTCCATTGGCCAGATTTAGGTGTTAGTTATTGGGTGAGGTCTGGTGTTTCCCCTGTGTGTTGTATGGGGAGCTGGACCTTTTTCCTTACCTGGTGATGCAAATGAACTGCAAACATGCTGAACTCCTGTTTGACCACTAGCTAAGGGGGGAGGGGTGTTCTTCCCATTTGACGTATGGGGTGCTGCACCCCGCTCCCCATTTGCTGGTTTAAATATTCTGCAAAGACATCAAACTTCTGCCCCATTGCACTGACTCCCTCCTTAGTCAGATGCAGTCCATCAAATTTAAAGAACCTTTGCTCCCAAAACTGTTGCCAGTTCCATACAAATTTGTGTCCTTTTTCCTGGCACCAGCCCTTGAGCCACATGTTTAGCTCCCCTAACTCCACTTTTCTGACCTTCCGTCCATCTGTCCCCCTTTCCCAGACTGGCAGGATCTCAAAGAAGGAGATGCCGGATGAAATGGGTGATAGTTTGTCATGCAGTCTGGTCATGTGTTCCTTGGTCCCCACAACTGACCAGCTGGTGAGTTCGTTAGTCCCTATGTGTACCAGGATGTCAATGTTTTCTCCTGCTTCCTGAACAGTTTTAGCAATGTGGCCAGTGTCTCTCCATGCTGATGTACCTGGGAGACATCTGACCATTACCCCTGGCTGGTGATAGGTATCAACTCCTCGAATCATGGAGTCTCTTACGATCAGAAGTTTTTTGGATTTCCTTTTGCTTTTTTTGTTTTGGTTCCTGTTTTGGGTGAGTTTTGTTGTGCTAGCTCCTGTGCTGCAGTGTTCTGCTCTGCAGTGTCCTCTACCACTTTGTTTGATTTATGAGTTAGAGGCAGATACCTGTTTGTAGTTTTTATATGGTTTGTGGAGGTAATATGTTGGAGAGCTCTGAGTGATGGGCACCTGATTTGCCCCTCCTAACCACCTGCCAACCTCCCAGACCAACTACGCTCTGCAGTTGAGGTGCTTCTGTTGGATGTTGGGGAAATGGTGGGTGGTTCTTATAATATATTTCCTCTTGAATATGAAATTTGAGGCATGCAATCTCTGCCCATGCTGCCTGGAGCTGAGCCCTAAGATCTCGAATTGCCCAGCATGTAGAACAGTGTCCTAAATCCTGTACAAATGCCCTTCTGAAAAGTTTTCCACAGTATCTGCAGTTAATGATATCCATTCCAGATAATTTGCTGAGTTTATAACCTGGTCAGAGTAATTGGAAGAAAATGAAAGCAGAAGTTTGATTTTGTGTTTTGTTTGTTTTTGTATAACTTGTTATAACAAGTTAAATTACTAGTGCCCCTGTAAATGAGGTCACTGTGTGGATACCCCACTGATCCACCCCTTCCTGCTTTGCCACAGGAAATGTCATGACTGTGCTACCCTGTAAAAGGAGTGTAGTGTGGGGTGGTTGGGGATAGGGTTGGGTGGCTGGGCTCTTCCCCTGCAGAAAAAGAAGAACCTTGGACAAAAGAAACAAGGAGGTAAGAGCAGAAACAATCAGTCAGCAACAAATGCATTAACCCTGAAAGCTTATCCTAATGATAGATAAAACTATAAAACCTGTAAAGCACCACCTTTAATAATTTCACCGAAGATATACCCTGTAAGAAACACTTTGCTACAGAGAAAAATAAAGTAGTAACAGAAGATACACATTGCAAAAGACAATTTGAATCAGAAGATTACAGCAGTAATCTGTTAGCACACACCTGTTAGGCACACCTTGTAATAATG
Organism: Neoceratodus forsteri; assembly: GCA_016271365.2. Taxonomy (NCBI): domain Eukaryota; kingdom Metazoa; phylum Chordata; order Ceratodontiformes; family Ceratodontidae; genus Neoceratodus; species Neoceratodus forsteri. The sequence goes on along the minus strand of CM057453.1, from coordinate 415,318,020 downwards.
CAGTAGAAGGTATACCTAGCAACAACAATTTGAATCAGAGAAAAATAAAGCAATAAAATATTAGCAACAAACAGTAACAATCCCTGTGAGTACAAAATAAAAATAACAACACACAGTAAATCTGCCTAGCCAAAAGAAGTCTTAATCCTTTCCCTTGCTCTGTTAAGGTTCTTTGCTCTGTCCTTTCAAGCAACCTAGATGGAAAGAGCTCAGGTGAAGCTAGGTGCCTTGGCCAGCAAACCTAGTCTTCCAACCGGGCTGCTGTATTCTGCACCAGCTGCAGTCTGCGAAGGGTCCCTCCCATGACCCCACAGCATACAGCCTTACAGTAGTCGAGCCTAGAAGTCCAAAGGTATACACCAGTGTTGGCAGGTCCTCGGGTGGAATGAAGAGCTTAATCCGGGCAATGTTCCGCTAGCGGTAAAAACCACTGCTGACTACAGATGACACCTGATCTTCATAAATCAATTTGCTATCAAGGATCATGCCCAGATTTTGCACTCTCGAAGAAGCCACCATTGGCACAGACCCCCAGAACAAATCCAGAGTCGGCCCCTGGTGGCAACCCATCATGACTGCAACCAGGCTCGATCACCAGCACCTCAGGCTTAACCGGGCTGAGTCTCAGTCAGCTAGAAGCCATCCAGTCATTGATTTTAACCAGATAGTGGTTAAGCACATTGACTGCTCCTGATGTTCTGGGTGCAAAAGACAAATACAGTTTGGTGTCATCTGCTTAGCAGTGAAATGCCACACTGTACTGTTGAATGGTCTCACCCAGGGGCAGCATATATACTGCGAACAACATCGGTGGCAAGATCGAGCCCTGTGGTACTCCACAGGCCTGAGGCATTGAGGAGGAGGAGAAATTCTCCATCACCACCCGCTGAACCCTATCCAAGAGATAGGACTCAAACCATCTGATGACAGTACTGGCGAGTCCACAAAACTCACAGAGCTGATCAAGAAGCATGACGAGATCCACAGTGTCAAAAGCTGAGGAAAGATCGAGGAGCACAAGAACTGACCTGTCTCCTCTATCTCTAGCCCTGAGCAGATCATTATGCATTCTCACTAGAGCAGTTTCAGTGCTATGTCAGGCCCAAAAACCTGACTGGAAAGGCTCATAGATGTCCAAGGACACCAGGCAATCCTCAAGCTGTTGTGCCACCAATTCCTCAACAACCTTGCTCAAAAAAGGCAGGTTGGAGATCGGACAGTAGTTCACCATGATGTATGGGTCAAGGAAAGATTTCTTTAGGAGGAGCTTCACCAGTGCTTCTTTCAGAGCAACAGAGAAGATCCCCTCCACCATAGAGCACCTGGCAATCCTGGCAAACACTGGGCCAACGGTATCGACACATCCCATTAAGAAATGTGTCAGTGCTGGGTCCAGTTCACAAAAGGTGTGCTTCAGCTCTAAGATCACCTTAGTAACTTCAAACACCTCCACTGTCCTAAACTTCTCCCAGGCAGACTGAGTGCCTCTGAAACTCCCATCCCGATCACTGTGAGGCAAGGTCCTCCCTGGCAGAATCCCCAACTGGATGGACACCACTCTGTCAGAGAAAAACAGGACAAACTCTTCACATAAAGTGGTTGAAAAAGCTTTCTTCTGCTGAAGACATGCAGGATGTAAAACCCTGTCCACAGTCTGAAATATCTGAGGTGGTCTGTTTTTCCCTGAAGCAATTTCCCTGGACAGGAATTCTGCCTTCTTACAGGAACTTGCCCCCCTGGTACTCAGCATAGTGAAAACATAGGGCCACCCTGTCAGCCTCCAGCCGGGTCTTCTGCCAGCAACACTCCAGCTTCAAACCCCTGATCTTCATCACCTTGAAATCCCCATCAAACCAGGGGGATCTCATATGACATGTTCTGGGTCGTATATGGACTGGTGCAATGGCATCTAGATCTTCAGCAACCACCCTGTTATAGGTGGCCACCAGCTCTCCAGTGCCAATCACACATGCTGCATCATCCCTAGATAGGTCAGCTAACACCAACAGTCTCTCTGGGTCCATGCCCCTTAAGGGGTGATAGTTGACCATGTCTGCAGGGAAGGAACTTTCAGGGAGGGCTCCAAACCTGAACTCCACAGTGCAGTGATCAAACCAAATGACCTGATCAATCCTTGAGGTTGTTAACCTCAAGAGCCAGCTGGAATACCAGATCAATTATGTAGCCATGTTGGTGGGTAGCAGCAGCACCTGCTTGTGACAGGCCCAGTGAATACATCAACTGGAGGAGGTCATAACCAAAATGTGAGGATTCATCACCGACCAAGGGATTGAAATCCCCCAAGACTAAACACCTGGGGGTTTCCAACACCTGGTCAATGACAAAGTCTGCAACCTCCTACAGGAATTCCTCCTCTCACCCCAGGGGGGGCAGTAAATGAGGAGTATCCTGCAACCTGCACCTGCACCCCCATGTACAGTGATGCACTCAAAGAATTGGGTATTGCCAACTGGGTGCACTGAGAAGATCAGGCTGGATCAAAAAACAATAGCCACTTCACCACCCCTGCAACCCTTCCTTGGACAGTATGCTATGGTGTATCCAGTGGGGATGGCGACCTCAAAAACTAGGCCCACATCATCACCCAGCCAGGTCTCCATTATGCGGGAGAGGTCAACAGAAGAAATCAAGTCTGCAAAAATAGTGGTCTTATTCCTCATTGACCTGGCATTGCAAAGCACTGCTCAAAGAGGATTAGATGATGCAGCTGGTCCTCTAGCTACCTGCCCACTTAGTCCAGTGGGAGCCTTGGGTACAAGACCAAACATGTCTGGCCTCTCCATAGGTGACATTTACAGCCAGGGCATCTCCTGCACCGGACAACCTCAAAGCTGCTCACCACCCCCTTTTCAGGTGCCCTCGTACATCAACGAACCAATCGCCTCCTAGTAATACCGATCTCCCTGCAGTGCCTCACTGCAGTATCTGCAACAGAAATTGGGAGGTCTGTAAAGAGGTGAAGATTGTGGAGCCAAGAGGCAGCATAGGTGATACAGGGTTAGGCCACGGCACCAACCCATTTCCTGTCTGGCTAGACCAGTACCAAGAAAGCACTAGATGTTACTACAAGAGTGCGGTGAAGAAAAGAAACACTCACATAAACAGTCACACCATCACACACACAGCAAACCCACAAATTGACATTAGATATTGCAAGTGCTAAAACAAACAACATACGCACACTTCCACCCAAGCAAATTAACTACAACTATAATACACACCAACACAATCACATACCTCATTTACTCCATCCCACCCTCCCACAACTAACAACTTATACAACCCCCACCCTGCAAATAATATTTCCCACCCAACAGTCCCCAACCAAATAAAACCCCAAATGCTTAATATTTAATGCACAGGAGAACAGAAAACAGGAGTGCCAGTAAGACTGTTATGCTGCCCGAGGGCAGAAGTCCACAGTTTTAAAAAATAGTGTAAACCAAAGTCAGTTACAGATTTGCAATCCAAATGAATCCAAGGGAATGAAGTTCAAGCCTTCTCTCACAGGGCCCAAGGTCCAAATTGCAGAGGGGCAGAACTTTAACCCCCCCCCCACGTCCAAAAACAAATTTCTGCAAATAGAAAAGGTCAGCTGAATAGATCTTCCAAGAGGGAAAAAAAAACCCCTCAAATTAATAACTCCAGGTCCATGGAGTCTCTCACACTTCACAGGCCTGACAGCTGGCCATTCCAACAAGAGAAAATCCCAGAGAGGAGAGAGACTGGCTGGCACAGTGCCTAGTCTACTCCAAAGATCTGGGCAAATGATCCCCACCGAAAGCAGAACACTGCTGACAATAGCAAAAAAATCCACTCACCGAGTCGGATGGAAGGAAACAATCATCCCTCTCACAGATGGCCACACCTCCAACCCCAAACAACTGGATAGCAGTCAGCATTCTTCCCAGAAGTCCTCCAGCCAGATGCACTACCAGCTGCACATTTCCACACAGCAGCCTGCTTCCACAACCCAGAAGATTTCACGGGAGCCAGAACACCCACTCCAGGGAGTGCTCCACAGCAATTCCCAATCAACAGCAACCACTGGGAGGGAAGATAGACCATTCCTCTCAGGAGCGGATGATGGAAATACCTAGGCTCCTCTGGTCAACTCGGGGAAATGGAACAGCAGCAGGGGATCCTGGTCCTTCAATCTTCACCTACCAGCAAGGTAATTAAGACTAACCAGCAGGAAGACAGAGATAAAAGTCTTGCTTTGCTCAGAGAAAAGAGAACTAGTACAGGCACTCCAAGCTTACTTGAAAACAAAAAATCCGACTCGTAACACTTTTTCACTAAAACCCCTAACTGACCACTAAGAACCATACACCTCTCTCCCTACCTATAAAAAAGATTAAAATTTATGCTGACTCCAGACAGTGTCAAACTCCAGAGAGGCACGGACAATCATTTCTGCAGAATCGTAGGGGTTCATACTGAGATACTGATACCGAGATCCCTTAGCATTTCCTCATAGGGTTTCTGATTCACTCTCTGCACCATTTTAGTTGCTTTCCTCTGCACAGCCTCCACCCTGTCTATGTCCTTCTTCAAATGTGGTCTTCAACCAATCAATTAACATTTATTGGAAGGCAAGTTGAGAGCAGGAGCTCTCTTTTTCAATTGCATCCATTGTACAGAGATAGAGACATTAGAGTTCCCACCTGTCTGGTATTTTACCTGGTGATCAGGTTATAAGGGTCCCTATCAGGTAATCCAGTTTTGCTCAGTGATAGTCAGATTTATGAGCCATTTTGAGTGCTCACATACCTTGGAAACAAATTTTGTCATCATTGATTGTTTCAGCTTCCCTTCCAGATTACAAACAAGTTTTGTTGTCAATATAGCCCTTTCTTGATAAAAGCAGTCAAGCTGGGAGGACTGAAGTATGGCCATTAAAACAATTAACAGATACTTAATCTAATCTTTTCCACTCTGCATCTCAGAAGCAGAACAGCAGCAAAGCTGGCAAAAAGTCTGACCCCACTCTTTGTAACAGTAAAAGATTCAGTTATCTTCCATTTTTATTTGCTGGTAAACTTTTTCATCTCTAAAAGAATTGAAGTATTTCAAAATGTTTAAAATTATTTTTTATATAATATTTGTTTCCACCAATAGTAGTATGTTCACTTGTTTTGGCTTCAGAATAGTATTGTGGACATGAAAGGGAATTAGATCCAGGAAAAATATAAAGAACACATTATAGGAAACAAGCAATTTGTTTATCATATATAATTGTATACTATTTACAGTATTTCCCTGCCCCCCCCCAGCTGATGATATCTGTAGATGAGATTTCCATTATCTCTGCATATTTACTTGGTAAAATAATTTCAGTGAATAAATAAATTAATAACTAGGAAGAACCAAGAAAATTTAACAGGTACAGCATGTTAACATTTTTGTTGAACTGCTGCTCTAAATGTTGACTATTACTGTTCTATTGAAGTCTTCACTGATCTAACAAATGGCTTTCGAGGGGGAGCAATGTACAATCGGTAATGAAAAGGGGGTGGGGCTAGCGGTGGAGTTTAGGGTGTGGTTTAGTGTCCAGGTTTAGCCTCTTCCAAAGGTAGCAACCCTAAGAGACAGAGTGGAGCAGTTTGAAATTTACATACTGTTACAACATCAGAGAATTACATATAGTTACAACACCAGAGCATTATATATAGTTACATGAAGTGCTTGAAGAATTGCAAGATTTTGTTACTGGAAAGTGCACTGAGTTAGGAGAGGGATCAACTATAACACTCACAGTGGTTGTGCAGCCACTTACAGTACTTAGGCATGCCTTGAATTGGGTGAGTGATACAGTGTTGGTCAGCTGTAAGGACTTTCTAATGGTCTCCGAGGTGCATGGGACCATGGTTGCAAGGGCGTGCTGCCCTGCCTTCATGCAAAATCTGGACCGCATAAAGTTTGGCAGGGAGGATGATCTAAAGTTGTAATTGGTGTGAGTTCTGGGGTTTAGCTTACTGAGTAAGTAGGATGGGACTGAGTTAGTGATGAATTTGTGTATGAAGGTATACCAGTGGGTTTGTCTCTGTACGGGAAGAGAGGTCCAGCTCACAGCCTCATATAGGAGACAATGATGGGTGTTCCAAGGAAGTCCAGTGATGAATCTTAGGGCCCTGCTATATAGGTGATCTGGGACTCTTAGAAGTGTCTCTGTGGCAGTTCTCTAAATACAGTCTCTGTAGTCTAGCTTGGATAAAACTAACAAATTGACCAGGTTCTTTCTTACTGGTAAGCTAAAGTAAACCCTGTTTCTGTAGAGGAAGGCTAGGAGGCATTTTAGTTTGGTGGACAGATTTTAGATGTGGGAGCTAAATGATAATTGCTCAAGGTACATACCAAGGTATTTGTAAGTGGCTATCATTGAGATAGCCTCACCCCATGATGCATTTAGAGACAGCTGTGTGATGTCAACTGATTTCTTGCTGAACATCATCCATTGAGTTTTCTTTGTGTTGAGCAAGAGCTTTAGCTCTGTTAGTATTTTTCTATATTATGGAAATCATCTTGGATGGAGTTCATTGCAGTGGAGGCATCTTTGTTGTGCATGTAATTGATTGTGTCATTGGCATAGAGGAACAGTTTTGTGTCAGGTAAGCTGTGTTGTGGGATCTCATTAATGTAGAACAGAATTAGGAAAGGCCCAAGAACCACCCCCCGGGGCATGCCTTTGTTGATAGCAGTCATGGCTGAGCAGTGATCCCTCACCCTAACACAATGCTGTCTGGGACCTAGGTAGGCTGAGAAATATAGTAGGGCGTTGATGCCCAAGCTGGAAGCTTTGAGATGGTTTAGTAGGATGTTATGATTGACAGTGTCAAAAGCTTTTGGTAAATCTAAGAAAATTGCTAGGGAGAAGAGTTCTTTGTTGAAGGCATTAAATAAGTCATCTGTTACTCTGGATACTATGTACGTAGTGTTGTGACCTTTACTGAAGCCCAATTGGTATTCGGTTAGTACATTGTAGGTAGAGAGGTAGGAGATTAGCTGTTTATGAACCAGAGTCTTGAGGATCTTAATTATGGGTGAGAGTATGGAAATAGGTCTGTAGCATCATGGGTCCGAGAAGTCGCCCCCTTTAAGGATTGGGATTATAAAAGCAGTCTTCTAGTCACTGGATAACAGGGATGTTGTTAGGGATAGGTTGAAGAGGTGCTTCAGGTGTTTTGCCAGGAGAGAAGCAGCAAGTTTATAATAGATGGGTTCTATCCCTCCATCCCTGTTTCACATCCAGTTTCGTGAGCTCCCACAGGAAGTGAAAAAGATGTTCCAGGACTAGAGGGCATAGAAACATAGAAACATAGACTTTGATGGCAGAAAAGGACTGCTTAACCCACCTAGTCTGCCCACTTCCCTACCTACAGGATAAGCTGCAGATCCTAGTTAACCAACAGCCTATTTCTTCCTACCCCCAACAAAAATTGCCTTATGTCTGTCCAATGCATTCTTGAGTTCTCCCATAGTTTTAGACCCCAGCCTCCTCAGGAAGGCTGTTCCACGTGTCCACCACCCTCTCTGTGAAAAAATACTTCCTCACATTGCCCCTGAATTGCCCCCATCTTCAAATTGTGTCCCTTGTTCTTGCACATCTCTTTTTCTGAAAGATGCTACCCTCTTGGACTCTGTTGATTCCACTGAGGTACTTAAAAGTTTCTATCATGTCCCCCTCTCCCTCCTTTCCTCAAGGGTATACATATTAGGCTCCTTTAGTCTCTCTTCATATGGCTGCTCTTGTAGACCCTGCACCATTTTAGTTGCCCTCCTCTGGACTGCCTCTATCGTGTCTATGTCCTTGCTGAGATGGGGTCTCCAGAACTGGATGCAGTACTCCAGATGGGGTCTCCCCAACTGTCTGTACAGGGGGATAACAACTTCCTGTTTTCTGCTGGTGATGCCTCTCCCTATGAAGTTGGAGGGAGAATGATTCAGAGGAAACGTGAGGAAGAATTTCTTCACAGAACTGGTGGTGGACAAGCGGAACACCCTGCCAGAGGAAGTGGTGGGGGCTGAAACAATCACGGGATTTAAAAATGCATAGAATAGACATAAAGGAATTCTGGATGTCAGGTTTAAGGGGCAACAGACTTCTAGGAAAACATAAAGTGAATTTACAAGCTGAAATGGGCAGACTGGGTGGGCCATAGGCCCTTATCTGTCAACACTGTCTATATATCTATTTATCTATGTATGTCTTTATCTTTTAATTTTCTGAAGGTGAAGAGGTTCCGCTTGGAGATGCCAGAGAAGTTTGTGTCGAGTTGCGTTGGTTGCAGGTCAGGGTATTCGCTTTCAAAAGCTAGGCCAGCCTCAGCAAATAATGCATTGAATGCTGCTACCTGGTCCTTGGGGCTGTGTAAAGTGGTGTTCTTGTAGTGTAAGGCTGTGGGCAGTGTTGTTTTGGAGGGCTTTCTTGGAGGTTTTTTTGCCCACCCAGACTTTTCTCGTGTTACTGGGGTCATTGAGAAATCTTTCATTGTAGTAGCTAAGCTTTGTTTTGCCAACTTCTGAGGTGCATTTGTTTCTGTGGATTTTATAGGCCGGGATATCGTGGGGTGCTCTAGTGGCAAATGAGATTGCCCATAGTTGATCCTTTTCTTTTAGGAGTCTTTTTAGTCTGTGTTTAATCCAGGGCGCTGGGAATGCCCTGATTCTTTTTTTAATGTAGGGCACATGTTTGTTTATTATTTCCAGTAGCAATTCTTTGAAGAAGTCCCAGGAAGAGGAAAGATCTGGGCAGATGTGTATTTGTGACCAGCTTATGTTGCCAATGTCTAGAAGGAATGCCTGATAGCAGAAGAATTTAATGTTACAGGTGATAGCTGTATTAGCTGGGGAGGATGTTTTTATGCTTTGTCGTATGCAGGCAATGTAGCAATGGTCACTTATGTCGAGGGCAAAAACTGATGCAATGTATTTTGAGGGCAAAGTGGTTATGATCAGGTCCAGCAAGGAGTACTTGTCTGGGTTGGCCCTATGGGTACGAGACGGGAAGGTTATAATCTGGGACGGTTCAGGGCAGCTAACTGATTTAGGAGTGCATGGGAGGGGTATTTCACATCCCTATTTAAGTCTCCCATTAGTGTGACCTCATGGTCCGTGAATAGGGCTTTAATAAAGACAGTTGGTGTAGAGACTCATGGCTCGCTGATGGAGGCCTCTAGCAGGCAGCAAATTAAAAATGGAATTTTGTAGAGGAGGTTATTTGCAGGATTATTAGGTCAAGTTGTTTGGGGATTGATTTAGCCTATCTGATTTGTCCAGAGAAAGTATCTTTTAAGTAGATTGCCACCCCTCTTCTTTCTTAGATCTGTCCTGTCTGAAGACATTGTAGCCATCAACTGCTATGTCAGAGGACTAGATTTTTTGATGAAGCCAGGTTTCAGATATGGTAAAGATGACAGGGTTGGTGGTGTTAAACCAAGTCCTTATGTGATCAATTTTTGGTAGTAGGCTCCTTATGTTTAGATGTGCTAGGCCCATGTTTGCATGTGAGCAGATGTTCAAGAGGGAGAAATTGCTCTGGATTTCCAGAACAGGATACAGTACTCCAGGTGTGGTCTCACCAACTGTCAATGCAGTGGTAACCCCACCGCTATTCTTCTCCTGATAATACCCCTCCCTATACACCCAAGCATCCCACTGGCCCTACCTACTGCCTTGTTGCACTGTCTCGCCACCTTGAGGTCATCAGATATGACTACCTCCAGGTATCTTTCTTGTTTGATGAATATCAGTATCTCTTCCCCTACATTATACTCAGCCTCTGGATTTCTGTGCCCTAGGTGCATAATATTTCACTTTTTTGCACTGAAACCCAGCTGCCATACTCTTGACGACTGCTTGAGTTTTCTCAGGTCCTTGTACATTCTCTGTAACCCCTCTGGGGTGTCTACCCTATTGCAGATTTTGGTGTCATCAACAAAGAGGCATACCTTCTCTTCCAGCTGTTCTACAATGTCACTTAGAAAGACATAAAAGAGGACTGACCCCATTACTGAGCCCTTAAGTACCCCACAGGTCATCCTCCCTTCCCCCAAATGAATTCCATTTACCACCACCCTGTGATGTCTGTCCATCAACCAATTTCATACCCAATTCACCACCTTTAGACCCACCCACAACATGCCCAGTTTCCTAATGAGCATTCTGTGTGGTACAGTGTCAAAGGCCTTGCTGAACTCTAAAAAGGTCATGTCCACCATCCCACCTTGATCTAGTTCCCTGGTTACCCAGTCAAAGAAATCGATCAGGTTCATCTGACATGACTTCTCCCCTGTGAATTCATGCTACCTCAGGTATTGTAACCTTCTGGATTCTAGATACTCTGCAATCCTTTCCTTCAATAGTGACTCCATTAACTTCTCCTGAACTGATGTCAGACTGACCAGCCTGTAGTTGCCAGCCTCCTCCCTCCTATCACTTTTATGAAGCAGGACTACATCTACCCTCCTCCAGAACCACTCCTGTTTGCAGTGAGTTGTTGAATAAGGCTGTCAAAGGTCCAGTAAGTACCTCCCTGAGTTCCTTTAACACCGTTGGGTGTACCTCGTCTGGCCACATAGCTTTGTCCACTTTCAGATTTGTGAGTCCTTTCAATACTTTCTCCTCTGAAAATGGATTATTGTCTACCTCCTTCCCCCAGTGTGTTCCTGCTGCTTTTTTGTGGTCTATCCCCTTCCCCTTCCACGATAAAAACTGAAGAGAAATATTTGGTCAGGATATCTGTTTTTTCCTGATCCTCTTCTTCACAGATCCCCCTGCCCTTTGAATATCACAATCCCTTCTCTTGTTTTCCTCTTCTCATGCTCTTAAAAAAAGTCTTGTCCCTTTAGTTACCCCTTTGGCTATCCTTTGCACAGTTTATGCTTTGCACTCCTCACTGCTGTCCCTGCTTCCCTCTGCCTTTCCTTGTACACTTCCCTATCCTCTTCTCTCTGCATCTCTTTGTACCTTCTGAATGCTATCCTTTTAACCTTAACCTTTTCAGCCATTTCTCTAGAGAACCATAGTGGTCTATTTATTCTTTTGTTTTTGCTTACTTCCTTTAAAGAGCTCCCATGCTCCCAACACCATTATGACAGATTTGAAAAATGTCATATTTAGACACCATTTAGCTTATGTTTAATATTTTTTTTCTGTAATTATTGCCTTTACTTCATTATTACTAATGACATTTACATGTAACAGGACCACTGCCCTATCTGTTCTGGCTGCTTCTCTACACCTGACATTGCAGTTCTGTTTGCGACATCATAATCCGTTGCTGTGGAGATGATTATGATTCCATAAACAGGGGATTATGATGTCAGGTGTAGGCAAGCAGAAATAGTAGAGGAAGTCTAAGGGACAGTAATCTTCTTTCATACAACTGCCCTCAGCAATAAAGAAAAAGGGGAAAGAAATATAGAAAATATATTAAATGAAAACGGAACTGTGTCTAAATCTCACATTTTGTTCAGGTTTTTCTACTGGTGTCAGGGGCTCTTTAAGGAGAGGTTTGTTGTCTTCAACATGCCCTACCTTAATTTGGCCCATTGTTCCTCCAGTCCACCCTGGCTATTTCCCACTGCTAGGTCATCTCTGAAGTACTTACCCATTTTTTTTCAAAATCTGCCCTCCTGAAGTTCAAGACCCTCATTCTTGTTTGGTTTGCTTCCACTGCCATCCTTATGCTGAACCACCCTGTACAGTGATCATTGGTTCCCAGGTGGTCTCCTACTTTGACACCTGCAATACTGTGCCTGCTAGCACATTGCCCCATCATGAGTGGGTTCTCTTACTAGTTATCTAAGAAACACCCCTGCAGGCAGTCTAGGATGTTCCTGCTTTTAGCTAAGACCACAGATGGGAGGCTCCAATCTATATCTGGCAGACTGAAGTCCCCCACCAGCAGCACTTCCCCTTTTCTGCCATTGTGCTAATGGCTTCCCCCAGTGCCTTGTCCATGTCTTCTCCCTGTGCTGAAGGTCTGTAGATCACCCCAGTGTAAACAGAGGTTCCATCACCTGTCTCCAGGGTAATCTTCAGAACCACCAACCCCTCCTTCCCTTCTGGTTTCCCTGTGTTTCCGTCACTTTGATGCCCTCCTTTGCATACAACACAACCCCTCCTTGCTTCCTCCCCAACCCAATCCATCCTGAACTATGTGTAGCCAGGTATGGCCATGTCCCAGTTGTGGTTCCCTGTGCATCACAACTCAGAAATGGCAACAGTATCTATGTCAGCCTCTGCCAGGATGACCTCCACGTCTGAATTTTAATTCCAAGACTCCTTGATTTTACATATTTTTTTAACATATGCTTCTACACTTTTTTCATATTTTGCCCATAGCCCCCTTCTTTTCCTTTTGCTCTGCCTCCTTTTCCCCCTCTCTTTTCACAACTTTTGTTCCTATCCTGTTTTTCTACTATTGCAATGCTATTTTCTTTGTCCTGTTCCCTGGTGGATTCTCTTCCCCTTAGGTCCTCCCTTCTTTCTGTTTTATTCTGGAGGGCAGTTTCTGCTTCCCTTTTTACTTCCACCTCCCCCCTCATATACTTTAAATGTTCATCGAAGTAACATTTAAAACATCCACTGAGGACTGTGGATCCATTCCCAGATGGATGTAGGCTATCACCTTTGGATAGGCCCATATCCTTCTAGGTTAGTCCCCAGTCCCCAGTTTAGTTAAACCTCCTCTTTTCTACACCATTCCTTCAACCATGAGTTGAAGCACTAGGTGTGGAGAACCCTATCCTTCCCCTTGTCATAGAGAGGCAGCACCTCAGCGAAAGCCACTTTGAGTGTCACCTGCCTAAGACCCAACCCCAGTTCCTAGAAAGTTCCTCTGCACCATCCCGTCTCCATCCCTAGCTGGGTCAATAGTCCCCAGGTGGATAATGACATCCAGCTCTTCCACCTGCTCCACATCTCTAGAAATCCTTAGGATCTGCTTTCTATTCCTCCGAGCCAAGGCTCCTCATAAGCACCTTACCTCCCTATTTCCTTCCCTTCCTAATCCCAAGTCTACCCCCATAACAATTGAGTCCCCCCACCAGAAGTTGCTTCCTACTCTAATGGGGTCATTTACCTTCCACCTTAGGATCTTACCTATGTGACCCCCACATCCATCTTTGCTTCTACCATAGGTGCCTCTTCCCAGCAATCCCATCCCACCAGTGTGGTGAATAAATTATGCAGTGGCACAGGCCTTGGGATGTGTCCCTGACCTGCCCCTCAATACCCTCCTCGTTGGCTCTCCTTCTACCAGGCATTCTCTGGACAAAGGTGGTAGACTTGATGTCCCCTGTGTGAGTGAAGATGTCCTCCAAATCCTAGCCAGCTTGACCTGGAGTCCAGTGATCTACTCCCTCATCCCAGAGAGGTGCATGCAAAGGGGGCAGCACCTTAGTCTCCAGAAGATCTCTCTAAAAACTGCAGCTCCACAGCCATTGCATTGCACCACTCCAAAACTCCATTGCTTCTTTGTCTGCTGCTACTGAAAATTACTTGTAACTTGGTGTTTCTAGTTTTTCCCTCTTTAGCCCTTTATAACCCTACCCTAGATAGGATATTTCAAGTTGTCCCCTTTTTACTTTACCCTTTTGTAACCTTAACCTAGATAGGGTGTTTCTAGTTCCCCCTTTTAGCTTTACTTTTTCCCTTACTTGTTCCTGTATCCCACCCCAGTACATCTCTAATTATTATTTTAGCCTCCTCCTTTGTGACTTTCCTTAACTGTTTACTGCCTCTACCCTAAATATGTTGTTTTTCCTTTTGCCACACAAAAGGTACTTATTTTTTGTAAGGACGTTACCTCCTTATCGTTACCCACTTACCATCCTCCAGCATTTCCTATTCAGGTATCAGGAAGTAAACAGCTACTTTACCTTACTTTACTGGACCGGCAAAGTTCCTGGCATGCTTGCCGTAGCCTGTGGACTGTATCGCAACCATTTTGGCTACACTATGCCATATCACAAGTACACATAACCAACCAATCTAAAGTACAAAAATTCTTTATTAAGCAATAAGCAATGATAAAAAGCTTACAGACAGCAGCAGTGCTAAGTTGAAAATATTTCACACAAGAGCTCACGCCTTATCAGTGTATAGTAGTGCATAACCCATCTGCTCAACAGACATCATAAATCAGTGGAAAAAAATAGGTGCTAATTCCAATACTATGATGGGAATTAATTAAATCACTATCTCTAGGACAGCATTTTACAGCAGTTAGACAATACATACATATAATCAACAAGACAAGTAGAAATCTTTAAAAACAATTCAACCTACTGAAACATAGAAACACAGAAGATGACAACAGATAAGAACCGCAAGGCCCATCCAGTCTGCCCATTTCTTTTTCTACCTTATAAATGTGCCATCAGCCTTTGCTCTGTCAATGGCCTATCTAGTCATACTCATCTGTATTGCTCCCTTATACCTATCTCATGTCTGTTTGAAGCCCCTGCACTGTATTCATACCCACCATTTCCTGAGGTAGGCCATTCCATGCATCTACCGCCCTTTCTGTGAAAAAGAACCTCCTCACATTACCCCTTAATCGGCCTCCTTCTAATCTCATGCTGTGTACTCTTGTCCTGCTATTTTGCTTATATTGAAACATGTTAGACTCTTTCACATTGTTAATGCCCTTAAGGTGTTTGAATGTTTTGATCATATCACCTCTCTCCCTCCTTTGCTCTAGGGTATAGATATTGAGCTCTGTTAATCTGTCCTCATATGTTTTCTGATGCAAACCCTGCACCATTTTGGTTGTCCTTCTCTGGACTGCCTCAATTTGGTTAATGTCCTTGTGAAGGTGTGGCCTCCAGCACTGCACACAGTACTCCAGATGGGGCCTAACCAGTGTCTTGTAAAGAGGGATTATTACCTCCCTCTTCCAACTTGTGATACCCCTACTAATACACATTAACATCCCCCTAGCCTTACCTGCTGCTTTAGTGGTCTGCTTGGATGATTTCAGGTCATCGGTGATGATGACGTCCAAGTCTCTTTCTTCCCTTGTGACTGCCAGCAACTCCCCTCCCAGCCTATAGGTGGCTTCAGGGTTCCTCTTCCCTATGTGCATGATCTTGCACTTCTTTGCATTAAAACCCAATTGGCACTTTTCCGACCATTTTGCTAGTTTATCCAGATCTCTTCTCTTTCTGATCTCCCTATCTGGATCATATACTATGCTGCAGATCTTGGTGTCATCTGCAAACAGACACACTTTACTCTTTAGTCCATCTGTAATGTCATTGATGAAGATATTGAAGAGGACTGGCCCCAGAACTGATCCCTGAGGTACCCCACTTGTGACTTACATCTCTTCTGACTGTATACCATTTACCACCGCTCTCTGTTTACTGCCTGTCAATCAGTTTGCCACCCAGTTGACCAACTTCTGACCCAGCCTACTCAGTTTATTAATCAATCTTCTATGTGGAACGGTATCAAAAGCTTTGCTAAGGTCAAGGTAGGTGACATCAACTGCTCCCCCTTGGTCCACCACTCTGGTTACCCAGTCAAAGAAATCTATAAGATTAGTTTGACAGGACCTTCCTATTGTAAACCCATGCTGTCTTGGATCCTGTGCTCCTATGGATTCCAGGTGTTGCACTGTCCTTTCCTTAAGGAGTGCCTCCAGAATCTTTCCCACTACTGAGGTAAGACTGACTGGTCTGTAGTTCCCTGCCTCCTCCCTGCTACTACTCTTGTGGAGTGGGATCACATGAGCCCTTCTCCAGTCTTCTTGGACCTCTCCTGTGCTCAGAGACTCACTAAACAGTTCTGATAATGGCTGTGTTAGTTCCACCCTTAGCTCCTTTAGTACTCTGGGATGTATGCCATCAGGTCCCATTGCTTTGTCCACTCTGAGCTTATTGAGCTCTTGTAGGATGCTTTCTTTTGTAAAGGGACTAGTGCTCACCTCCCTCCTCCCTGTGTGCATGGTGCTGAGCTGTGGGCCTTGCCCTACCTTCTCTTCAGTAAATACTGAACAGAAGTATCTATTTAGGATAGAAGCTTTTACATGGTCCTCCTCCTCACATGCCCCCTTATCTCCTTTGATCTTAGCAATACCCCTTCTGGACTTTCTCCTTTCACTAACAAACTAATTGCCAGCAGATTAGGCTGTACGGTCTATCGAGTCTGCTCGAACCTCAGATCCCTAGTTGGGTGCTGGGGCCCCCCCGTGTTCCAGAAACCCTATCATCCATCCCACCCCTGGGCCAGGCCATCATCTGATACATCTACTTTATGTGTCCATCCCACCCCTCTTGAAGCCCTCCACTGGATCTCTGAACCAGCTTGCCAGGCAGTGCATTCAAGGGTTCACCACCCTCTCAGTGAAAACCTCCTCCTCTTTTCACCCTCACCTTCCACCTTCCAACTTCAAACCATGCACCCTGGTGCTACCTCCCTACTTTAGTCTAAGATCCCTCCATGTTTACCCTATTTATTCCCTTGAGGTACTGAGCTTCAATCATGTCCCCTGTCTCTCCTCTCCTCCAATGAAAACAGACAAAACTCTCAAGTCCGTCCTCATCAGTCAAATCCCCTAGTCCTCATATCATCTTAGTTGCCTCCTCTGTACCCTCTTCAGGGCTGTGTGTCCCTCTTCAAGTGTGGTCTCCAGTACTGTACACAGTACTCAGGTGTGGTCTAACCAGTCCATTGTTCAGCGGCAGAATCACTTCCCTGCTCTCAGAGGTGATCCCCTTATGATGCATCCCAACATCCTGTTTGCCTTGCTAGCCACTCTCCTGCACTGCTCAGAGTTATTCATACATGCATCCACCATGACCCCTAGGTCTTTTTCCCCTATTAGGGCCTCAGCCTCCCTCCCAGGGTGTACCTGTGTTTAGGGTTTCCCCACCCAAGATGTAACACCTTGCACTTGGTGATATTGAAATTTAATTTCCATGTGTGAGCCCAGCTTTCCAGGGTGTCCAGGTCCCGTTGCAGGGCCAACCTCCTCTCTTCCCCCTCAACTACTGCTCCCATCTTGGAGTCATCAGCGAAGAGACTCATTTCACACCCTATACCCTCCCTGATGTCCAATATGTATGCATTAAACAGGATCGGACCCAGGACCGAGCTCTGTGGTACCCCACTACCGACCTCTCTAGGGTTCAAGAACTCCCCACCGACCACTACACTCTGGGTGCATCCAGCTAGCCAGTTTTCAATCCATCTGACCATCAAAGGGCCTACTCCCAACCCCATCAGTTTCTCCACCAGACCATTGTGGGGGACAGAGTCAAACGCCTTGCTGAAGTCCAAGAACAATACATCCACAGGCATTCCCCTGTCCAGTTCTGATGTTACCCATTCGTAGAACTCCACAAGATTGGTTTGACATGATCTACCTGGCACAAATCCATGTTGCAAACTATCCAGACCTCCCACCTCCTCCAAGTACACCCCCAATCATTCCTTTAGTATACTCTCCATTAATTTTCTCACCACCGAGGTCAAACTGATGGGTCTATAGTTACCTGGTACTTCTCTCAACCCCCCCCTTATGGATTGGCACCACATGTGCCTCTCGCCAATCCCTAGGTACTCTCCCTGTCTCAAGCGACCTGTTGAAGAGCTCTGCAAGGGGTGCAGCCAGTATGTTCGCCAATTCCCAGAGTACTCTCAGATGAATGCCATCTGGCCCAGGAGATTTGTCTTTCTTTAGGGCTTTGAGGGCTAATCACACCCTTTCAGTGGAGATAGCATCATCTGTCCCTTCCACCTTACTGGCCTTTTTATCCTTATCCTGATGTGACACCCCTGGGGTACCTCTCCCTCCCTCTTGCTTCATTTCTGTTGCTTCTCTGATCCCACTCACTGCCGCTTCTATCCCCATCATGCCTTGCTTTGTAGATATCCCATCCCATCCCCTTCCCTAGTGAACACAGAGGCAAAGTACTCATTTAATACCTCTGCCTGGTCCCTCGCCTCTTCCACCCACCCTCCTTCTGATCTCAATCTGCTGAGATGGCCCTTAGTTTTTCTCTGCTCCCCAATGTACCAGAAGAACCCCTTTTCCCCTCCCTGAATCCCCTGTGCCAGCCTCTGCTCTTTACTGGACTTTGCCCCCCTCACCATCCGGGTGACTTTTCAAGATTCAAGATGGTACATTTCCTTATCCCTATCCCCTCTTGTTGTTTTATATTTTTTGTAGGCCGCCTTCTTTTCTCTGACCACTACCTGCACCTCACTGGACCACCAGCATGGTTTACGTGACCTTGCTCCCTTATGTTTCACCTTAGCACAGGTCCTTACTGCCTCATGATGTCCCGGTTTTATGACCTCCCATCTCTTTTCCACATTTGTCATTGATGTAATCCTCTTCAAATGATCCCTGAAAATATTTCCCATGCCCACAAAGTCTGCCCCCCTGAAGTCCACTGCCAGTGTCCTAGATCTCACCCCCCCTCCTCCCATGCTTATTTCAAACCAGACAGTATTGTGGTCATTCCCAGTCAGGGGATCCTCTACAACCAGGTCCCTTACCAGATCCCCATCTGCCAGAACCACATCCAGGACATGCCCCTCCCTTGTTGGCTCCATCACATACTGTGTTAAGAACACATCCTGGAAGTGGTCCAGCAACCTCTGCTCCTTGGCCACCTTAGAGGACATGGTTCCCCAGTTTGTACCTGGCATATTAAGGTCTCCCATCAACACCACTCCTTCCCCTTTTGGTCCACACTGGGCAATGATGTTACCAGCAAACCATCCTCCAGAACATCACCCATACCAGGGGGCCAATATACTACATCCAGCTTGACCTTACCTCCTGCTGGGGTTCGTAAGGTGACCAATAAGGCCTCCACATTTCCCTCTTCCTCTTCTACTCTAGCAATTTGTATGTCATCTCTAATGAACATAGCCACTCCACCCTCTCTGCCCTCCTTTCTATCCTTCCTAAGCATAATGTACCCCTGCACGTTTAGGTCCCAGTCATGGTTTGTTGGCCCACATTTCCATGACTGCCACCACATCCACCCTCCCCTCGAACAGCATGGCCTGGAACTCTGGCAACTTGTTTTCCAAGCTCCGGGCATTTACTAACACCACCCCAACCCCTTATCCCTGATACCCTTTGTTGAACCCCACCAAGGTTCCTTATACTTCCATCCTTCCTCTGCTCCTCCTGAAACCTCCTCCCCCAGTCTGTTTCCCCTCCCCCCTTGGGTTTGAAGGCTACTCCCCTCATGTGGAGCAGAGGGCTTCTGGTCAGCCCCTCCCTTATCCCTCCCCCTCACAAGTTTAAATCCCACCTTTCTTGAATGTAGTCAGCCACCCCTTGTTTAAGGACTTCCTTCCTTTCACTAATGTAGCTATAGAAAGTCTTGTCACTTTTTTTTACTGTTTGAGCTAGTGTTTCCTTGGTTTGGGCCTTTGTCTGCCTTACTGCCTTTCCTGCTTCCCTTAGGGAAGTTTGGTATACCTCCCTATCTTCATCCCGCTGTGTTCCCTTACATTTCCTAAAGACTAGCCTTTTGGCTCTGACCTTTTCTGCTACTGTTTTTGAGAACCAAAGTGATTTCATTCTTCTTTTGCACTTCCTTTTCTCTCTAACACAATGGGATGTTGCTTCCAGTATTGCATCCTTAATGCTTGCCCACTTTGCCTGTACCCCCTCACCTGTATTTCTTTATGCCAGGGCTAGCTTAACTCTGTTGGCCATCTTTTCAAAGTCAACTCCTCTTCAGTTCCATATTTCTGCCTTGAAATGGGATGACTTAGTTGTAGTGGCCAAAGTGAACCATACCATGTGATGGTCACTGGCCCCCAGGTGACCTTCTACCTGGAGATCTGTGATCATTTCCCTGTTAGTCAGTACTAGATCTAGGATTATAGGATTAGAATTACAACTTCCTGTTGCTAGCCTTTGGAAGACAGAAATCTTGCTTGTAGAGCAGAAAGCAGCTAACTAAAAGAAGCTACCATTTTTCTTACTAATTTAACACTTCTATCTCAGCAGGAGTCAGTGTCTGTTGAGATTAAGTAGACAGACACTTTATTAGAAGTAGAAGGGGTCTTATTTAGGGTTAAAAAGGAAAAGAGAGAAAGTCAGTGTGCATTCTGTGCTGGGAAGGGTACTGTATCAACTTACTTTGCTAAATCAGTAGGATGAGAGAGAGCTTAATTGGGGCTGTGGCTTAGACAATTTAAAAGCAGGTGACTCCAATTATAACTTCCTGTTGCTAGTCTTTGGAACACAGAAATCTTGCTTGTAGAGCAGAAAGCAGCTAACTAAAAGAAGCTACCATTTTTCTTACTACTTGCCCTCCATCCCACCTCCCCAAGCCAGTTCTACTTTTATAGCTACTAGATTTGACTGACTACAGGAACTTCCAGTTTGGCAGTAGGAAGGGAAGGATCATAAAGAAACATTAGTTTTGTCAACCCTAAAAGAAAAAAGTTGCTCGCTCTCCCCCCCAGTTGCTGGTGGTCTGACACTAAGCAAGAAAGAAGGAGGCCACTGAAGAATATAGGAAGTTGCTGTCCCAGAACAGGAAGGGTGAGAGTTGTAAAGAGAGGAGAGAGTCAGCATGCAGAGAAACAGGAGAGGGGACACAAAATAAGACATGATAGGAGTGGTGCAGTGCAATGGCTGTGGGGTGGCAGTATTCCAGGAGACATTCTGGAGGCTGCAATGCTGCCCTATTTGCAGGCATCTCTCTGGTCTGAGGGAGGAGGTTGCCTGTCTCCAGACTGACCTGGTTAGGATTCGTGAAACCTCCTTCACCACCCGGGGACCACCAGGGCCAATGCCACTACCTCAGAGGTTGCCAAGAAAGAGAAGCGGCTGGACCAGGGTGGGCTCAGGGAGGGAGAGGGTGGTGGAACAGACTTGCATCCCTCCAGCTGTACCTCTCCACAATTCATAGGCTGTTCTGGTGGATAGCGGTTCCTCTATGGAGGCACCTGCAGTGGAGACCAAGGAGGATGATAGGAACCTTCACAAAGGAGA
This sequence comes from Neoceratodus forsteri, assembly GCA_016271365.2. NCBI lineage: Eukaryota > Metazoa > Chordata > Ceratodontiformes > Ceratodontidae > Neoceratodus > Neoceratodus forsteri. Next base: position 415,297,013 of record CM057453.1, on the reverse strand, counting down.
CCCACAGGAGGGTGGCATGGGACCCCACAGGGGAAGGAAACAACTCCTGGTGGGGGACTCAATCATTAGGGGGTAGCAGTGGAAAATGAAGGGGAGAGGGAGGTAAGGTGCCTGCCTGGTGCCCCAGCTTGGAGGGACAGGAAGCAAATCCTCAGGATCATGGGAACAGCTGCATGAGGGAGGGAGCTGGATGTCATTGTCCACCTAGGGACAAATGACCTGGCTAGGAATGGGATCAGAGCAGTGCAAGAGGAGTTTGTAGAGTTGAGGAGAGGGCCTCAGCCAAGTAGAGCATAAGGTAACCTTCTCGGAGGTGCTATGGCAAGGATGATGCTAGGATACTCCTCACCAGAGAATTCAATGAATGGTTGAAAAACTGGTGTGGAGCTCAGGGTTTTGGCTTCATTGATGACTAAGGAGCCACCTGAGGGGATGCAGGCCTATACCGGCGTGATGGTCTGCATCTGTGCAGGGGAAGGGAACCAGGATCCTAGGTGAGAGGTTTAAATTATTCATTGGCAAACATTTAAACTAGCCAAGGGGGGAGGAACTGAAAAGGAGAAGGGAAATCCCAGCCTCCCCCCACAAAACATGGTAATTAGTGAGGTAAACACCAAGGTAGAGAAGTCATTAGGGAGCAGGACAGAGGTAAATGTAAAAAAAGGCAAAGGCAGTAAGGACAGGGATGGGGCTAAAAGGGGTAAGGCCATCAAAAAGTGGAGGGTGATGAGTACCAATGCCCATAGTCTGTGTAACAAGCTCCCTGAACTAGTGGCCTTGATGGAAGAGGGTTGCCTGGATATTGTGCAGTCACAGAAACATGGTACACAGAGAACCATGACTGGGATGTCAACATACCAGGATGCACAATCTGCAGGAGGGACAGGGAGGGTAAAAGAGGAGGAGGAGTAGCTCTGTATGTAAATGAAGGGATCAAAGCAACAGAACTAAAGAGTAAACAGGGAGCAGATGAGGCACTCTGGGTCACCCTGGAGACAGAAAATGGCACCACAATCCACATGGGGGTTGTATACAGACCCCCATCTCAGGGGGAGGGAATGGACAAGGAAATGATAGAAGGAATCCTTAGAATGGCAGAAAAAGGGGAGATATTGTTGATGGGGGACCTGAATATGCCAGTTGTTAACTGGAACACCTTTGTTGCAGGAACATCCAAGGGCAGGGTCATTCTTGATGCCCTACAAGGGACATGCCTCAGACAGCTAGTATTGGAACCCACTCGGAAGGGAGCAATCTAAGACCTGATACTCTCAAATGGGGACGGAGAAAGAATCTCAGATTTAGAAGTGAGTAGCCATCTGGGAACAAGCAGCCACCAAACAGTGTGATTCACGATAAACATAGCCATACAATCAAGCCATACAAAAGCAAGAGTATAGGACTTTAGGAAGGCTGACTTTGGGAAAATGAGAGAGTGCCTCAGAAAAGTGCTAGCAAACAGGCAAGAAGGAGGGGTGGAAGAACAATGGGAAGTAATCAAAACAGTCATCACAGAGGCAACAAGGCTTTGTGTAAAGCAAATCAACAAAACATAATGAAGGAAAAAAATGCTATGGTTCTCAAAAGAGGTAGCAGGGAAGGTTAAGGAGAAAAGGATAGCATTCAGGAAATATAAGGAAACACAGAAGGAGCAGGACAGAGAACTTTATCAGTTAAAGCAGAAAGAGGCAGGGAAGGCAGTCAGAATAGCAAAGGCCCAAATCGAGAAAAGGATAGCCAACTCCATTAAGAAGGGGGATAAGACCTTTTATAGGTATATGAGGGAGTGAAGAAATACCAAAGGAGGGATACTGAGGCTTAATAAAGGGGAGGGAATGTGGGCAGAGGGTGACAGTGAAAAAGCAGGGATACTGAACAAATATTTCTACTCAGTATTCACAAAGGAAGAGGAGGAGGTACATAAACCAAACAAGAGAAACACTCTGAAGATGGGGTTGAAACCAGTCCTTTACAGAAGAAAGGGCTCTGAAAGAACTAATAAAATTGAAGGTGGACAAAGCAATGGGGCCTGATGGGATTCACCCAAGAATTCTAATAGAACTAAGGGTAGAACTAGTGACACCGCTGACTACTCTCTTTAACAAATCATGAGAGGATGGGGTGGTACCTGAGGACTGGAGGAGGGTGGATGTGATTCCTCTTCACAAAACTGGGAGCAGGACAGAGGCAGGAAACTACAGACCAGTTAATTTAACCTCAGTGGTAGGGAAAATGATGGAATCACTTCTGAAGGAAAGAAATTGTTGAGTACCTAGTGGCCAGTGAGGCACAGGACCCAAGGCAACATGGATTCATGATGGGAAGGTCGTGCCAGATGAATCTTATAGATTTCTTTGACTGGGTGACCAAAGTAGTAGACCAGGGAGCTGCTATGGACATGGCCTACCTAGATTTTAGCAAGGCATTTGATGCAGTCCCACACAAAAAATTAATACACAAGTTAGCCAGCCTTGGAGTGGGTCCCAAGGTGGTAGCCTGGATAAAAAATTGGCTAGACAACAGGACGCAAGGGGTAGTAGTAAACGGAGTCCACAGTGAAGAAAGGAGGGTTACTAGTGGGGTACCGCAGGGTTCAGTACTGGGACCAGTCCTTTTTAATGTCTTTATAAGTAATATTGCAGAGGAACTGGAAGGAAAAGTATGTCTCTTTGCAGACGACACAAAGATCTGCAACAGGGTTGATACACAAGATGGAGTGGAAAGGATGAGAAGGGACTTGGCAAGGTTGGAGGAATGGTCAAATGTATGGCAGCTCAGATTCAATGCAAAGAAGTGCCAGGTAATGCACCTGGGAAACAAAAACCAAGGGGAAGAGTACACAATGGGGGAGTGAGATACTGACAACAGTAAAAATGGAAAGGGACCTGGGGGTATTTATATCAGATGACCTAAAGGTGGGCATGCAATGTGAGAAGGCAGTACGGAAGTCTGGGGGGATACTGGGATGCATAGGAAGAGGCAACAATAGTAGAAAACAGGAAGTTGTTATCACTCTGTACAGACAGATTGAGAGAAGCCATCTGGAGTACTGTGTGCAGTTCTGGAGATCCCATCTCCACAAAGACATAGACAGAGTGGAGGCTGTCCAGAGGAGGGCAACTAAAATGGTGTAGGGTCTGCACCGGAAGACATACGAATAAAGAATAAAGGAGCTTAATATGTATACCCTTGAGGAAAGAAGGGAGAGAGGGGACATGATGGAAACTTTCAAGTACCTCAAGGTAATCAACAACGTCCAAGAGGGTAGTATCTTTCAGAAAAAGAGATGTGCAAGAACAAGGGGGCACAAATTGAAGATAGAGGGGGGACGGCTCAGAGGTAATGTGAGGAAGTATTTTTTCATGGAGAGGGTTGTGGATGCATGGAGCAGCCTCCCTGAGGAGGTTGTGGAGTCAAGAACAGTGGTGGAATTCAAGAATGCATGGGACAGACATAAGGCAGTCCTAGTGGTGGGTAGGAGTAAGTAAGCTGTTGGTTTACTAGGATCTGCAGCTTATCTGCTGGTAGGAAAATGGGCAGACTAGGTGGGCCAAGCGTCCTTATCTGCTGTCAAATTCTATGTTTCTATGTTTCTGTTGTGCTACTGTACATACACAAACCAGCTTCCAGTTTCAGAAAGCACCAGTGAATGAATCTTCATCTCCTTAGTGATGAATTTGCATTATGAATAGAAAGGATTTTAATGTTTTGAAATGTGCATTTTGTACCAAGTATTGTAGTGTGTATTTTAGCACCGAGTTTGATCATGTAGCACTAGGCTTGATTTGTTTTTAAAGATATTTAATTGTCTTGCTGATTGTGTATACAGAACATACTGTCTAACTGCTGTAAACTGCTCTCCTAGGGTTAGTAATTTAATTAATTTCCATTATGGTATTGGAATCTGCATATATTTTTTCACTGATTTATGATGTCTGCTAATAAATTAATTAATGTATATATATTGCTGACCTAAGGGGGAACTAGTGTGCACTGATAAAGCACACACACTCTTGCGTAAAATGTTGGCACCTTATAACTGCTGCTGTCTGTAAGTTCTTATAATTGCTTATTGTTAAATAAATAATTTTTGTACTTTAGCCTAATTGGTTATGTGTGTGTGTGTGTGTGTGTGTGTGTGTGGAGAGAGAGAGAGACCTGTGGGAGCCTACCAACACCTAAGATGTCAATCCTGTTCCATTCTTTCACTGTTCCACTCATGTGATGGGACACAAGCATGATGGGACATCATGCTGGGAGGGAGTCAATTTATATAGAGCAATCAAAATCAAAAGGAACAAGTAAAGGGAAGGGGGTAGCCAGTTTGGGCAGACTAGATGGATCAAGTGGTCCCCATCTGCTGACACCATTTTTATGTTCTTATGTTCTTAAAATGGATCTGGGGAAAGCCTGACTCTGCTTTCACAGGTCAAGGGTCCCTCCCCTTTAGCTGCCTCCACTAGGTGTTTAGTAAAACAGGGAAGGGGGAGCTTTAACTGGCTCTACTCCTCTGCTCTTCCTAATGTACTGATTGTGAAAGTGGTATTAAAATGGCACTAGGGAAAACCTGCGTGTAGTTTCATAGGTCACAGGTTCCTTCTGGGTGCTGCATAAAATGAGTCCAGGGGCATGCCATTCTATAGGGATAATCTTAGAATACAGTATATGTGATACTCAGAGCCAGGTACAACGTCCATCTGATCTTTATTAATTAGGGAAAGGGAAAGGAAACATTGTTTAAACAGGAGTAGCACACTAAGCAGAAGCTTATTTCCAGATGTGATCTGGGAGCACAGGGAAGTTAAGTGACTTACCCAGGATCACACAGAATGTACCTAGGCAGCTGTGGGATTCAAACCCCAGTCTCCAGATATGCAGCTCAGAGCCTTAACCCACTGCACTATACTGCCCCCTATTAGGTTAGGGATCACCTCCCTCACTCTGGCTGTTATTATCTTTCCAAATATCTTGCAATCTGCAGTGATCAAAGAAATAGGGTAATAACTGGCACATTTCAAGGGAATCTTTACCCAGTTTTGGGAGAAGGGTTATTTGCACATTGTGCATAGAGGCTGGCAGTGAGATGAGTGAGCATGCCTCTGTCAATGCATCCACTAGGGGACCTGGCAGGTCTTGCTTGAAGGCTGCATAGATCTCTGTTTAGAGGCCTCCCCTTCATGAGGCTTTCCCCACTGGCATGCTGTCCAGAGCTGTAGCTAGCTCCATAGCAAAGAAGGGTTGGTCTAATGAGTGAATAATGAATCTTACTGAGTATGGGACAGCGAGGGGAAATAAAGGTTTTGTGCAAAGGAGTCCACTTCCTCTTAAGAGGCTGATGTTTCAGCAAAATACAGAGTTTTATAAAATTCCAGAAAAGCCTACTTGATCCCCTTCTGTTCCCTCAGAGTTGTTCCATCACCACTGGATATCCCTGAGATCCACAATCGCTCTTGATCCTTCTTCAGCCACTATGCCAAGAGGTGCCCTGGCCATTCCCCAGAGTCCCAGAAGGTCTGTCAGAGTTGGAAGAGTGCAAATTCTGCCTTTTGATGTGGGTGTAGGGTTAATTTGAATCTGGCACCCTAATTTCAGCTAGAAAGTCACTATTATTGGGCAATTGGGATCTCTACTTCCCTTTTAGATCTTTGGGATGCTTTTGTAGTTCTTCAAGGTGTTTGGCTTTGATCTTTTTTTTTGTTTTGAGTAGTGGGCTATGCATTTGCTTCTTACAGTATGCAGGCCTTCAAGGCATCCCACCTCATGGCTGTCACAGTGTCCATGGACTGCTTAAAGGTCAAGAGTTCCTTTATGTCATCTGACAGTGGCTGTCAGAAGGTGTGCACTGGGATGCAGCCAGGGGAAGAAGACCAGGCCGTGGTCCAATATAATCTCTGCACCTATCTCTGCAGACTCCACGTCCTGTGTCCAGCTCTGAGTGACTGACTACATGTCTATTCCAGAGAAAGTGTTGTAGGAGTGCAAGAAGAAGGAGAGTCCCTTTCTTGAGGGTGTATTAGCCTCCATATGTCAGTCACCCTGGTTTCCTTGACCAGCTCTTGTTGTGCAAGTGAGGAAGGGGTGCTGGGATCCCAGGGGGCTTGCTTCTGTCCAAAAAGTCATCCATAACTGTTTATATCCCCCACTAGGATCTGCTCTTCCCCCACCTCCATCTGCTTTTGTGATAGGGTCAGAAAGAATTTGGAATTTGTGAGGTTATGGCCATATACATTACACAATGCAGTTGGCAGACCTTTCAGTGTGCCCTTACCTATGAGCTATCTGCCCTCAAAGTCAGCAAAGGTGGATTTCTGTATAACATTCACAATTTTTATGGCCCTTCTCCTGCTCTTGAAGTTGTAGTAACAGCTACAAACTTTGGAGACCCATCCAGATTAAATTTTTGCTGCTTCTACACAAGATATGTGAGTCTCCTGCAGAAATGCAATACTTGTACCAAACCTGTGTAGATAGCCCAGAATTTTCTACCTTTTAATAGGTGAATCAATCCCTTTTACATTCCATGTGACAAAATTTAGAGGCTTGGAAGCCATAGTTTGTTAGTAGCATGAGTAGGGGAGTGTTCAGAAACCCAGACACTGGAGCAGAGGGGATATGTTGACTTGGTGGTCCTGCCTGATCCCATCGGGTGGCAAGGGGGGTCTGACTTAACCTTGACTCCTGTAGCCTTTCTCAAGGACATCAGGCCATACAGTTTAATCCATCAGAGGTATTTAGCTTAACTAAATTGTTTCATTAAAGAGTAATCAAAGAACACATTAAACATCATAATAACAGTAATCTAACTAAATGTGTATTACTGTCTCTGGACCTTCTCTGCAGTGCAGGAGCCCTTGGACCAGTTGGCGCATAGACCATGCACCTGCTCTGAGAATGGAGAAAATTGTCCATCCTTTCAGCAAACCAGACTTGTGTGGGTTGGACCTAAACACACAGTGAATGGCCCCTGTGTGTGTGTGTGTGGGGGGGTGTACCTTCTCTGCTCCCAAAACACCTTGGCCCTGCTGCACAGTGCAGGGGTGTCCCGTGTTTGTCAGAAGCTGTAGCTTGGGGAAGAGGTGTTTTCCTGACCTAATGTCCCACCTGGTAAGGGTTATTTATTAATGATGCCTGTGCCACGATTGATCAGCAAACCTTTGCTGCTGCTTCCCCCCCCCCGCATTAGCAAGATATTGTGGAAGGTATGAAGGTGTGGCCATATGTAATTAACCAAACAAAGCAAAGTGGGTCTCACAACAATCAAATTGTACCAGTTGAATTGTAAGCTGTTCTCCTTTATGTTTTTTTAATGTAAGCAACATGCTTTAGAGTCTGTGCAACAGCATTTGAACAGTGTATTCTGTTCAGTTCTTTGGCATTTAAAATATTGGCTGTATCTGCACCAAACTGGTACAATTCGATTGTTGTGTGCCTCACTTTGCTTTGTTTGGTTCATGTGTTTGCGGTTACTCAGAGGATCACGTGGGTAAGCTACCAGTTTGATTGACTCACTTTGAAATAATTTAGCAGTTTAATTGGCAGCAGTTGAAACTAGCAGCATGAATATTACCTCTTCCGCTAGTTATGCAGGAATCAGCACAAATTCCAAATTCCTAACATTCAGTGAGACTGAAGGGGTACAAATAGTATTTGATCAAGCAGACTGTGAATGTTTTTTTGCCCCATTGGCGAGTACAAACAATGTACAGCAGAAACCAGATGGTGCTTTACTTGAAAATCTTAATAAAAAATTAATTAGATATCAGATGCATGCATTTTCTTTATCGCACTACTGGTGTGAACGTAAAATACTGAGGGGTTTACATATCCAAATGCCACCAGCGTATGGCTTAGATGATGCGAATCTAATGCAGGATTGGGAGAGAATTTTAAACAAAGCGTCTAGTGACCTAATTCTCAGTTTGATTAAAAAAGCCAGGAGAGACACAGAATATGTACAAAAAGAGATTTCTGAAATGGAGGCAAATATATGTACAAACTTGACATTATTGGAATTGGACCCATTATTAAAGAGAATTGAAACACAAATAAATACATTTCAGTGTGAACTAAAGGAGTATAAAATGGGGAAACGTGAGAGATGACAAGGATTCTGAAAAAGGACAAGTAAATAATTGGCAATTTAAAACCAGGAGGGAGCCATAAAGATATAAAGGAAATTTGCAAAGATTTAGAGACAATACATTTACATTGTCTCCTGAGAGTGATGGGGAACAAATGACAAATAAAATGAGTGTGAACCAACAACAGCCAAACTCTTATGTGGATCAACAGTTAAATTCAGTGTCCAATACCCATTTTCAGTACATAGACGGAAGATCAGGAGGGGTATGGGGAAATGGAAGAGGAAGAGGCAGAGGCAGGCAGCCTTGGCCACAATCAGGACCCACGAAGAGATCAAATCGCACCAACAAATGGCAGTCATAAATTTGATTGATAAAAATGTGAGTGTAGAGCAAGAAAAGATATTACAAAGAGGCCTGTAATTTGTTCCTTGTTCCGAGGTGAATCCTTTCCAATTGCGTGTGGATTTGTTTAAATTTTATAGACAATTACACTTAAAATGTTTTTTCTCTATACCCCAGCAAGAAAATATGCAGTGTCAGTTACTCCCGACTACACAAAGTGATATTGTTACGTTTACTTAAAATGGGACAAGTCAAATATCTGAGGATGTAACTTCACATTTAAAGAAAAAATCTACTTTTTGTCCCCCAACATATTCTAATCATAATGTAAATACCTTCTCAGCTTTGGGGGATTGTGAAGTAGCAAATTTGATACAGGAACAATCGCATTGTAAACATAATCTTACAAGAAAGGAGAGAGAGATATTAAAATCATTGCAGGAAGACTGATCTCTAATAATTAAGCCGGCTGATAAGGGGGGCGATTGTAATATGGGGTGTGGAAAAATATGAACGGGAGATGGAAAGACAGTTTGGAGATACAAGATATTATGAAAGATTAATGAATGACCCCACTGAGAGAATTAAGACCAGAGCATTTGATTATGTGACAAAAGGTGAAATGCAAGGTCAGTTGAACAAACAAGAAAGTGATTTTTTGAGGGTACAGCACCCCGTAAAACCGTGCATTTATTTGTTGCCAAAACTTCACATGGATTTAGAAAATCCACCAGGTTGTCCTATTGTTTTGGCTATGGGCTCTTCCATGGAACCTTTTTCACAATTTATGGACTGCCATTGAAAACCTTGAGTTATTAAATTGCAATCCTTTGTGAGAGATACAAGTAATGTTTTGTTGGGCTTATCGAGGGTCGAAGTACAAACAGAAACAATTCTGATAACATTTGACATCGAAAGCCTTTATTCGAATATCCCCCACTATGGTGGTTTGGATGCTATTCGACAGTATCTGGATAAAAGAAATGAACCTATGACACCGACAACAGACTTCTGGTTGATATGGCAGACATGATTCTAACCTCTAATTATTTCATGTATTACAATAAGTTTTATGTGCAAGTTCGAGGAACAGCTATGGGCACCACGTTTGCTCTCAGTATAGCAAGTCTTTATGTTGGACTATGGGAAGAAAGATATTTATATTCAAACCCATTATTTAAGAGACATGCCATATTTTGGAAGCTGTTTATTGATGACTGTTTATTAATTTGCTGTGGTAATGAGACTGAGTTACAGGAACTGCTAATCATAATGAATGGTTCTGATAGAAATCTACAATTTGTGATGCAAATGGAACTTGAAAGAATTAACTTCTTGGATGTGACCATTTTTAAATTCACTGGGTCTATACAAACAACTTTATTCAGCAAGTCGACAGATCGTAATAGTGTATTACATTACTCAAGTTCTCATCCATGGACCCTTTGAGACAATATCCCTGTTGGACAAATAATGCATGCAAAACATATCTATAGCATGGAAACAGAATTTAACAAGCATTTGAAAATTATGGCACAGCGTTTTGTTGGCAGAGGATACCCACCACAACAAGTTTGGAATGCAGTAGGAAAGGTGTTCCAAAAAGATAGAAATGAATTGATGAAAAAGAAAGTAAAATCAGATAATGAGAAAAAGATACCTTTTGTGTCAAATTACTGGAATCAAAGTGGAGAAGTGTCCAATATTATAAAGAAACACTGGCATGTGGTTCAGAACATTGAGGGATTCAAACAAATGAACCTACAAGTAACGTTATATAGAGGGCCGAATTTGCATGACAAACGTGTGCATAATCTACATAAGAACTGCTTGATCAATGAAAATCGAACCTGGCTCTCGAGTATCCCCAAATGGGAATTTCAGATGTGGTCATTGTGTGCAATGCAATAACACTTTGAACACGGAATGTGTAAAACACCCACGGACCGGAAAAAAGTTTAAAGTAAAGTTATTTATTAATTGCTCCACGATGTCTGTCATTTATCTCTTGGTATGCCCTTGTGGTTTTAGATATGTTGGACAGACTAAGAGAACATTAAGGGAATGAATAACGGAACATAAATCAGCGATTTGTACTTGTTCTAAAACCAATGCTATGGCAAGACACATGAAGTAATGCAACATGGCTCACTGGCGAGCTTACGTTTCTTTGGGGTTGAAAAAGTTGAACTGGGTGCAAGAGGGGGTGGTCTTTTAAAAAAACTGTTGCAACGAGAATCCTTTTGGATCTATACCCTTGACACTTTACAACTGAGAGGTTTAAATGAGGAAATATCTCTCTGTAGTTATCTGTAAATGTTTGCCTTTCTATTTTACGTATATATGTGAATATATGGACACACCTACTCTTGAATATGTATGAATAGGAGTACACAAATTTAAGGAAAGTTTGTGTATAGCCAGTCAACTCTGAGAAAGCCTTGTTAGGTGAAACGTCAGCTGTTTGGAACATTAGCATGCAATGTACACGTTTGTTTGTCTGACTGCTTGATCAATTTGGTTGCAGTGCACCTATGGTGGTGCCGACAGTATTTATTTCATTTTACTGTCTCTAGTTCTGCTGCTGAACTCTGTTCATTTTTTACTGCATTTATATGGCAACATTATAAGCACCTTGTAATAATAAAAAGGAAGATATTGCAACAAGTGGTAAGCTGTTCTCCTTTGTGTTTTTTTTAATGTAAGCAACATGCTTTAGAGTCTGTGCAACAGCATCTGAACAGTGTATTCTGTTCAGTTCTTTGGCCATATGTAATTAACCATCAACTATTCAGCAAGTTGAGCAGATCATCTTATCCTCCGTCTACAACTGTGAGGCAGCAGAAGCCCTACAGGGAGTAGTGCTTGTGGGTGACACTCCTCCATCTGGCTCTCTTCTGGATATAGGTATGCATTCAAGCTTTGTTGACATAAACAGGAAGGCCCAGCTTTTGCAATTTTCTACTAGGAAAAGCAGGACAGCTGAGGGGGTACTGCATTAAACAGAGGTGGGGGAGTGAGAGAGAGAGAGAGGGAGAGAGGTGAAGAATGAGATTCAAATGCAGAGATCCAATGCTCACTCCTCAGTCATGGTGAGTTAGTACTTCACCTCTGTGGCACTGCTGTGCTTAGGACCAAAACTGAACTCTGTGCCTAATTTTATCCACAGTGTGCATATCCCAATCTTCCTTCAGGGTTACTGCAATGTGTAGCTTTGGGATGTGGCTTTGGAGGGAAGATGTGGCTGTGTGTGTTCATTTTGGGCAATGGAACACTGTCTACAGAGATTCCACTAATCAGCAGCACTGGTGTGGCCTGCACCACTTTGGTCTACTGTTTGATGTTTCCCTGCCTCTCATACAACAGCCTTCCCAGTTGTACTTTCTGGTCTGCTCCTACCACTTGGCCTCCCATCTGACTCCTCGAGGTGAAAGATGAGAGATGCACCATCAAGTAGGGATTTTCAACCCCTCTAGGTATCCTCTGTAGTTATCAGTTCAGGAGTTATCTAGAGGAGGTTGGTAAGCGAGGGGAGGTAGGTCCTGGGCTGCTATCACAAGCTGAGGGAGGAGCCCAGTGGTCTGGGTAAGCGAAGTTGTATACAGCAGGGTGCGTTTGTGTCCAATTGGCTTAGACCGGCTGGACAGGAGAGTAAATTTAGATGAACTAGTACAACCACCCTCACTCTCTGCTTCAATGGCCTCATAGTGGGAATCCTCATCACCAGTGTCAGAAAGACAAATGTCTGTGTCACTTTGCTTGTGTGTTAAAGATTTTACTTTCTCCTCCAGGTAAACCACAAATGTTCTTTATTTTGGACAACGCCTAAGGGAGAAGACCTTTGATTTCAAGTGCACTGACATTTGTCACTGGAACCACTGGACTTGCTGCTGCTGCCATCATGCAAGGTGAAGAAACCACCAACTTTCCTCATTAATAACTCACCATCAGATTTATCTGCACTGGTAAGCTTTTGGATTTCATTCAACAAAATGTTATGCTAATAAAAATTGTCAAAAGTAGGTAATTAAGATGGTCAGAGTCATAAATGTTTCTCAGATCATTGACAGCGGTTGTAACTGTCTCAGACTAAGCTGCCATTCAGCTCTGCAGATCATAGTGTACATGCACACAAGGCTCATTATATGACCTATGTATTTCAATATATAGTTTATTTGCTTTACTATATTAATTATGTGATTCAGTATATGATGAATGCATGTTACTATTCAGTGTATGCATTAATTTCACTTTATGATGCGTGCATTTCGAGATATAGTGTGTTCATTTCAGTATACAATTTATATATAATAACTGGGGACATTTTCTCCCACAGGTAAACCCAGTTATATAATTCACTGTTATAACCTGTTGGTTATATAGGTGAACATGCACTGGATTTCCCTTGCTTCCCGCATATACACAGTGTCTTCCCAATTCACCCAGACTGTGGCTACTGACAAGGAGATCAAGTTGTATTTCTATAATTGCTGTGGTGAAAAAAGCTCTGTAGCAATTATTTAAAATTTGACATGGGTTAGTGTGTAAAACTTGATTTTACACACACCCTCAGTGTTGTATAAACAGCTTGTGCTCCATTCTCCGTATTTATGTAGCATCCAACACTTCAAATCTGTGTAAAATTCTCATAATACACACTACCCAATGTATTATTCTGTATATAATGTTTGTTGCAAGTTGTGCAAATGCAGTAGAAAGATGCCACAAGTCCTGGATGCCCCTTTGAAAATGCAGCCCATAAACTCTCAGTTTGGAGAGAAGAGGCATTAGATGTTGAGCACAGTGACAAGATTTGGAAAGAAATTGAATTATTTAGGACAGCAATAGCAATACCCCATGTATCATTAAGCAGATCAAGCACAAATGGGCTAACTTCCAGTGCCAGGAGTCAATGATTAAGCCTTTTGAGGGAACATTACCATCAGTGGCAGTTCTGGAAAGGGAAACAGGGCTCTCAAGAGAGCGAGTGAAGCCAGTGGCATTTTGTTCTGAGTGGGAAACAACCTGTTTGTGGGAATTTGGAGAATTTAAATCAGCTAATCTAACTGCACATTTATTATGGCACAGCTCCATCCTTGATTCATTTGGAGCTCAAGGTCAGGGTCGGAAGGCAAACAGCATCTACAAGGAGGGAGTAAGGAAAGAAGTGTAGCTGTTTATTGGATGAAATACATAACTGTAACATCTAACCTGCATTTCTTGTGAAGTGTTGCAGTTCTGTCCAGGTTATGAACATATATCGAAGCCAGCAGAACTAGGTTATTAAGGCTATAGAGTCTGCTCATATTGTGGGGTACTTGGCTTCAGCTACTGACCCTGATTCACTCCCCAATCAGCCTATCCCCTTCTTCCTTCCCCCCTTTGACCCTTATTTTCCCTTTAAGTCTTTCCCAGCCTCTCTTGAAACTGCCCACTGTTTTCAAAGAAACCACCTCCTCAGGAAGGCCATTCCAGCCCACCAATGCCCTTTCCTTGAAGAAGCACCTCCTAGCTTCTCTCCTAAACCACTCCACAACATGAGACTGTGTCCCCTGATGTTTCTCTTCCCACTGAGCTTCAAGAGACCCTCCTTGTTCACTTTATTTATTCCTTTCAAATACTTAAAGGTCTCAGTTATGTCCTCTCTCTCTCTCTCTCTCGCTCTGTCCCTCTCCTCTCCTCCATGGAGTACATGTTCAGAGCCTCCAACCTCTCCTGATATGTCCTACACTGCTGGACTCTGTTCATCAAAGTAGCTCTCCTCTGGACTCTCTCCTGCAGATTTATATCCTTTTCAAGGTTTGGTACTGGATGCTGTACTCCAGGTATGGCCTCACCACTCACCTGTACAAAGGCAGTATCACCTTCTCCGACATACTGTTGATCCTCCTGACAATGCAGCCCAACATTTTACTTGCCTTAGCTTCCACATTCCTACATTGCATGACATGCTTCAGGTCTCTAGTGATCATCACCCCAAGGTCCTGCTCCACCTCTGATGCAGCTGTCTGGACCCCCAAGACTGTAACCAGTCCTTAAGTTCTTGGCTTCAATGTGCATAACCTTGCACTTCTTTGCATGGAAACCAAGTTGCCAAATCCTGGATTGTCTCTCCAGCTTTTTGAGATCTTCCCTTAGGTCCTCTATCCCTTCTGCTGTGGCCACCTTCCCACAGAGTTTACTGTCATCTGCGAATAGACACATTTTGCCCTTAATGCCATTTCCAATATCACTGATGAAAACATTGAAAAACACTGGTCCAAACACCTAGCTCTGTGGGACCCCATTGGAGACCTCCCTGTTGCTGGAGAGCTCACCTCCCACCACCACACTGTGGGTCCTGCCCATCAATCAGTTTTGCACCAACCTGGTCAATTTCTCACCAGTCCCTCTATCAACTAACTTCCTGATCAACCTTTTGTGGGGTACAGAGTCAAAGGCCTTGCTGAAGGTCAGGTAAAGGATCTCTGCTGCTTGATCCCTGTCCAATGTTTTTAAAGACCCAGTCTAAGAACTCAATTAGATTTGTTTGGCATGATCTCCAATGCATAAACCCATGTTGCCATTCATCCTGGAGGCCATTCTCTTCCAAATATCTTATTAACCTTTCCTTAAGTATGGACTCCATGAGCTTTCACATGATTGAGCTCTGGCTGACTGGTTTATAGTTTCCCTGGTCATCCTCAGGACTGCTCTTATGCAGGGGCACTATCTGTGCCAGTCTCCAGTCATGTGGTACCACTCCTGACTCCATTGAACTATTGAACAGGTCAGCCAAGGAATGTGCAGGCTCCTCCGCCAATTCCCTTGTGCGTATGCTGTCAAGGTTTGGGGATTTATCCACCCTTAATGCTATCAACCCTTTCCTCACCCTATCCATCTCTATCAAACCATCCATGCTCTCTTCTCCTCTCCATCTCCTCTCCTTCTCCCAAGAGACTCTAGTCTGTCTCTATCTCTCTGGTGAAGACTGAACAGAAGTGTTTGTTCAGAACCTCTGCTTTGCTCCCATTCTCCCCTACCCACCTGTCCCCTTTTCTGAGCCTAACATCTCCATCTTTATGGCCCCTTTTCTCACTAATATAGTGGAAAAAATTTATTTTTACCTTTTTTAATTCCCTCAGCTAGCTGCAGTTCCTTCTGAACTTTAGCCTGCCAGAATACCCTACCTGCTACACTAGCCTTCTTTTGGATATTCTCCTGTTCCTCCTGTCTGACTCCTCATGAACTTCTTTTAGGCTGACCTCTTTTCCCTTACTGCCTGGGTGACCTCTATGATAAACCAGCTGACTGATTTGGCCATTGAGTTTTTCCCCTTGAGCCTAGCACAATCCCTTGTGGCTACTACTATTCCCTCTTTGATAATGGACAACCTTTGATCCACTTCCCTGTCCCTTTGGATGTTTGCCATGTGACTCATTAGCAGCTCACTCATCTTTCTAAAGTCTGCCATTCTAAAAATCCAGGATTTTAGTCTTAGTGGGGGCCTTTTTCCTGCCTATGTCCAACCGGAACTACATTGTGTGATGGTCACTCCCACCAAGGGGTTCCTCAACCTTTAAATCCTGGACATGATACCCATTTGACACCATCATATCAAGGATTGCCTCCTCCTTTGTGGGTTCCATGACACCCAGTGACAGGAACCCACTTTGCAGTGCATGTTGGATCACCTGACTCCTGGTACAGGTCATGACTGGCACCCTCCAATCCACCTTTGGCAGGTTAAAGTCTCCCAGTATCACCACGTGCAGCTGTCTGAATTTACAGGTTCAATTCCCTATCTGTTTCTTCCTCCTGGTTTGGTGGTCTGTAAACCACCCCCAACCTCACTTTCTTCCTCTAATTGACTGTAAATGAATCCACATTGCTTCCACCCTCCCATCTTCTGACTCTTTCTTCATACAATTTCTGCCCTCTCTGGCGTAAAATGCCAACCCTCCCCTTTTTCCTATCTCCTTGTCTCTCCTGTATAATTTGAACCAAGGGATTGAGAGTTCCCAGTCATGATTAGGTGTGTCCCATGTCTCCATGACTGCTGTGATATCCACTCTCCTCTCCACTAACAATGCCTCCAGGTCATCCATATTGTTTATGAGACTTTGTGCAGTCAAGGATATCATCTTTCACCTAGAATCTGAGCCTCCATCCCTTCCTGCCTGTCTACCTTTCTCATTACTCCACTCTGCTTGTACCCCCCCACCATTTATTGCTAACTCCCTTGTTCCCACTTCACCACTACTACCCCCAATCCCTCCTACTGGCATAGTTACATAGATGCTGTTGGCAGATAAGGACCACTAGGCCCATCAAGTCTGCCCTTTTAAGCTGCCCAGCGAATTGTCCAGTGACCCTATCTGGTCATTGATGTTAGCTTTTTCTTCCTGTCTCTATTATTCCTTTGTTTCTGTCCCATGTATGTTTGAAGCCCATCACTGTATGGGCTGACACCACCATCTGGGGCAGGCTATTCCATGCATCCACCACCCTTTTTGTAAAAAAATAACTTCCAAACATTTCCCCTTATGTGGCCATCCCTCAGTCTCATGTCATGTCCTCTTGTCCTGGCACTACTATTAATCTGGAATATGTTGTCCCATTCTACCTTGTTAATGCCCTAGAGGTACTTGAATGTTTCTATCATGTCACCACTCTCCCTCTTTTGTTCCAGTGTATACAAATTGAGGTCCCTCACTCTCTCCTCATAAGGCTTGTGATGTAATCCCTTCACCATTTTGGTCACCCTCCTCTGCACAGTCTCTGTTTTGTCAATGTCCTTTTGAAGGTGCGTTCTCCAGAACTCTGCACCATATTTAAGATGAGGTCTCACCAAGGTCTTGTACAGTGGAACTATTACCTCCCTCCTTCAACTTGGGATTCCCTTTCCAATACACCCCAACATCCCACTGGCCTTTTCCACCAACTTTACCGTCTGCCTAGTGGCTTTCAAGTGCTCTGTGATTATGACCCCCAAGTCTCTCTCCTCCTTAGTTACTGTCAGTAGCTGACCCACAACCTATAGCTTGCCCCAGGGTTCCTGATCCCCACATGCATGACTATATACTTCTTTGCATTAAACCTTAGCTGCCATGAACCTGACCATCTCTCTAACAGTTCCAGGTCTTTTCTTATCCTTTCCACCCTCTCCTCTTGGTGCCATCTGCAAACAGGCAAACATTTCCCTCCAGTCAATCTGCAATGTCACTGTTGAAGACACTGATGTGGGGGACATCTACTGACCTCCTCCTCCTGGAGACTCAGCACCTGTAAACCCACTAACCCCCCCCCCACCAGTAATAGTTTACATTTTTGGTTTATGCCTTAATGCAAGATCAGAACCCCCCCCTCCACACACACACACACACACACACACGGAAACAAGCCGCCATCTCAATGATCTTAAAACCTGGAAAAGATCAAATTCAATGCTCTTCCTATCAACCAATATCAGTATTAAATATTGATTATAAAATGTATGCATCTATTTTAGCTAAACGGTTGGAGAGGATTCTTCTCTTCCTCATTGATAAAGACCAAACTGTACTTTATTTCTTCCCGACAAATCCAAGATAACATGAAGAGAACCTTTCTTCTTATTCACCATGTCACCTAGTCAAACCATCCTTTTCTTATACTTAGCTTAGATACTGAGAATGCATTTGATGGGTGGCATGGGCTTTTTTGTTTCAGACCTCAGACAGTTTTGGGTTTCCTTCTGTATTCCTTCAAATTATATGAGCCCTTTATGATTACCCCCTAGCTTATGTGAACATCAGTGGACAGCTCTCCTCCACTTTCTCTTGGTAGAGGAATCTGACAAGGCTGCCCTGTGCCCCCCCCCTTTTTTTTGCCCTTTATTTAGAGCCCCTGGCTCAAGTTCTCTGGCAGAATTCTGACATAACAGGGATACATGCTGGCCATAAGAAGCATAAATTAGCCTTATATGCTAATAACCTCCTGATATATTTAACTATGTTCCCCCTCATCTCAGCTGCACAGCTGAGCTGTAGCACACATACCAATGGAAACACATGTGGATCTTCCCACCCCCAATACATACACTTACACTACAAAACTACTTGCAATTAAATAAATCTTATTGAGTTTAAACACAAGATTCCAAAGTACAATAGTCACACAATGTACATTACAGGAAAATACAAAATAGTCTAACCCCCCGCAGAGGAAATGCCAGGTATTAATAAAACAGCATAAAGTCTGACTAATGCTAACCCCTGCGGACCCATCCCAACCAACCTTCCCCCCTCAAGCTTTATGCCCAGCTCCCCCCAGCTCCACCACCCACAAACCTACTTAATTACTTCTGTCTGGCCTGTACTCCTACTATTTTCTCTCCGTAGTTTTGAATGCTTCCATGCAAACAGACTTTAAGGGGCAAACACAAAAGTAGCAATAACTCGACACCCACCCACATGGCCAGTCTTCCCTCATGCACACACACTGTAGCAGGTACAACCATGCTGTTACAGACAATCCACCAAGTATAGATATAAGCTGAGAGTCTCTTACCTGAGTACTAGGGAGAAAATGGTAGGCATCTTTAAGATATGATGTCTATGTGTCAGAGTGCTGGGGTGTAACCCCTTGAAAAGCATGGAGTTATCTTTTATTACTATTTTATACATTATGATGGCAAGTTGGAAAGTGATGAAGGCCACTGTTCTACAAACAATGCCCTTGTTAGTCAAACAGTGGCCTTCATTAATCTCCAGCTCTCCATCAATAATGTATAAAATAGCAATAAAAAAATACCCTCATTCATTTCAAAGTGGCACACCCTTACACTCTCCCTTGTCCTGTGTCATAATGTGCCTGAGAGTGGGGATGTGGAGGTCAACTTCACTGAGGGGTATAAGCTTGACTATAGTGGGGATCCAATAGTCTGTGCATACCATACTGCTCAACTATCCCTGAATGCTAGGGATGGCCCTCATTTTACCTCTGAAAACTTCTCTACCCCTCATCCATCCCTCATGGAAAACATGCTGCTCACACAGAGGATGTTCTGTAAATTTAGATATTTCAGATTTCAGCAGGTGGGAGCCAACAACCAGGGGCATCCAGGTGCTAGTTAGCCCCTAGGCGGCAAGCTCTTTAATATCTGGAATGTCTCTAAAAGGTAAAATGTATTTGTTGTGACTGAAAAGTGATATACAAATCAGGAAAAATTCAAATGTATAAAATTCATCTGTCTATACCTCAGAGCAGTGTATCAGATTTGAGCTTAAACCCACCCAGTTCATAACCAGTTTTTTTTTTCCTGGCAGAAGTTCTGACCCCCCCCAAAAAAAAGCTCTCTTTGTCCCAATTTCTCTTTCCAGCTCCATTCCATTCAATACCCATCCCATATAGAAATTGAAACATAGAATTTAATGGCAGATAAGGACCATTTGGTCCACCTAGTCTGCCCATTTCCCTACCTAATGGATAAGCTGCAGAGCCTAGTTAACCAACAGCCTACTTCCTCCTACCCCCACTAGAATTGTCTTAGGTCTGTCCCATGCATTCTTAAATTCCTCCACTGTTTGTGACTCCATGATCTCCTGAGGAAGGCTGTTCCATGCATCAGCAATCCTCTGTGTGAAAAAATACTTCCTCACATTACCTCTGAGCTGTCCCCCTCTATCTTCAAATTCTGCCACCTTGTTCTTGCACATCTCTTTTTCTGAAAGTTGTTATCCTCTTGGATTTTGTTGATTCTCTTCAGGTACTTGAAAGTTTCTATCATGTCCCCCCTCTCCCTCCTTTCCTCGAGGGTATACATATTAAGCTCCTTTAGTTTCTCTTCAAATGTCTTCTGGTGCAGACCCTGCACCATTTTGGTTGCCCTCCTCTGGACAGTCTCCACCCTGTCTATGTCTTTGCAGAGATGGGATCTCCAGAACTGCAGGCAGTACTCCAGATGGGGTCTCATCAACTGTCTTTACAGAGGGATAACAACTTCCTGTTTTCTACTAGTGATGCCTCTCCCTATGCATCCTAGTATCCCCCCAGCCCTCCTTACTGCCTTCTCACATTGCTTGCCCATCTTTATGTCATCTGATATAACCACCCCAGTTCCCTTTCTATTTCTGTTGTTGTCAGTATCTCACCCCCATTGTGTACTCTTCCCCTGGGTTTTTTTTTCCCCAGGTGCATTGCTTTGCACTTCTTTGCATTGAATCTAAGCTGCTATACATTTGTCCATTCCTCCATCCTTGCCAAGTCTCTTCTCATCCTTTCCACCCCACCTTGTGTATCAACCCTGTTGCAGATCCTTGTGTCATCTGCAAAGAGACATACTTTTCCTTCTAGTCCCTCTGCAGTGTCACTTATAAAGACATTAAAAAGGACTGGACACAGTACTGAACCCTCCGGTACCCCACTAGTAACCCTCCTTTCTTCACTATGGACTCTGTTTATTATTAACCTCTGTGTCCTGTTGTCCAGTCAATGTTTTATCCAGGCTACCACCCTGGGACCCACTCCCAGGCTGGCTAATTTGTTTATTAATCTTTTGTGTGGGACTGTGTCAAATGCTTTGCTAAAGTCTAGGTAGGCCATGTCTACAGCCTCTCCCTGGTCTACTACTTTGGTCACCCAGTCAAAGAAATCAATTAGATTTGTCTGACATGACCTTCCCACTGTGAATCCATGCTGTCTTGTGTCCTGTGCCCCACTTGCCTCTAGGTACTCAACAATTCTTTCCTTCAGAAGTGATCCCATCATTTTCCCTACCACTGATGTCAAACTGACAGGTCTGTAGTTTCCTGACTCTGTCTTGCTCCCACTTTTTTGAAGGGGAATTGCATCCACCCTCCTCCAGTCCTCAGGTACCACACCATCCTCCCATGATTTATTAAAAAGCGTAGTCAGTGGTGTTACTAGTTCTCCCCTTAGTTCTTTTAGAATTCTGGGGTGAATCCCATCAGGCCCCATTGCTTTGTCCACCTTCAGTTTTAGGAGTTCTTTCAGAACCCTTTCTTCTGTGAAAGGACTGATATTGACCCCCCTATCCAGAGTGCTTCTATTGACTGGATTAGGTACCCTCCCTCCCTCTCCTTTTGTGAATATTGAGCAGGAGTATTTGTTCAGTATCCCTGTTTTTTCACTGTCGCTCTCTGCCCACCCACCCTTCTCTTTATTCAGCCTCAGTATCCCTCCCTTTGTCTTTCTTTGCTCCCTAATGTACCTATAAAAGTTTTTATCCATCTTAACCAAGTTAGCTATCTTTTTCTCGATTTAGGCCATGGGTCTTGAAGCCACCCAAAGGCACAGAAACACAAAAAACAAATCAATATCTCAGTCCTTCCTGCTTCCCCAATCCCCCTGTAAAAAAAAAATATTTACTTTTACTTACCCCCCCATCTGGCCAGAACCTGCAGCTTAGCTCAGAGTGTCACCAGCCCAGTTTTCACTCCTCTCCTCCTCCATCCTTCTGCCAGAAGCTGGATGCTAGAACTGACCATCCCAGGTCCCCAGCATGATCTGCGACCAAGTCACCTCACCAACCAAACCCATCCAACCTGTGTTGTTTGCATTTTGCTTAGCTGCTGCCATGGCTGCTGCCACACTGCACTGATCAAGGCCTATGAAGGCTGCCAACACCACTGTCACTGCTGCTGCAAGGCATATCTTGCTGCTCCAGGGGGCACACGCTGTTTTTTTTTTTGTGAGCCTAGTAGAGTAAGTAGATAGCCTATTCTTGAGTTAGCTTCTAGCTCACCCCAGCTCCTTCAGCCACCAAGGGAGATGGGGACTTGCTAAGAGTAGACAAAAAATATGCCACTGCAACACTGCTACTGACAGTTCAGTGCTCACCAACTCCTCCAAGCTGTAGCGTGCAGCCTGTCTACTCTGTGGGGGGAAGACAGTGTCCCACTCATCTGACTCGTGTGCTCTTTCTTGCCTGGATCTCCACCACATCACATGTGATGGCACCTTTGATAATAGGTGGAGAAGGTGGACAACACAAAACAGACACAGTCAACTCAGGAGTGCACCTTCGGCATGAGCGCAACACAGGCCAGGGGGGCACTTATTGTGCAAAAGACTAAATACAAATTTAATACCATTATTACCACACCATAAGAACAACCTAGGCACAAATGTGGGGGGGGGACTGCCCCCTTCTGCCCTACCTAAATGGCACCCCTGTTTTATGGTAGCAATTAATTCTCAGGGGTTAACATCAGTGTAACTAAATACAATGTTTCCACTATGTTCTGAGGTACTGTATCTCCATGTTTCAGGATATGTCCTGGTCATCATGTAGGTTAGTATCCCTCATTTTAAGTGTTCATAGCCCTCATTTCAGTGACAAAATGTGAGGCTTGGTGCATGCTTCCAAGACCCTTCTCAGCACAAAGAGTGCTGAGCATGGCCACAGTGCATATGCTCAATACAGAATGACAAAGGGAAAGTAAGTGAGCTGTAACAGTCATGGAGAAACACATTTATAGCACTAAATATGCATAGGGGGATTTGCATGACTCACTACAAAAAGGTCAGGCTTCACAACACAGAGGCCCCTATTCACAAATCTGGGATGGGGGATGTTGGCTGACTATATCGTAGGCATTTAATGCAGTAAGC
The DNA here is from genome assembly GCA_016271365.2 of Neoceratodus forsteri. NCBI lineage: Eukaryota > Metazoa > Chordata > Ceratodontiformes > Ceratodontidae > Neoceratodus > Neoceratodus forsteri. The sequence goes on along the minus strand of CM057453.1, from coordinate 415,273,992 downwards.
AAACAATACTTTACAAATTAATGGCAATTTAATGACAAAAATCAAAAGCCATTAAACAACTTGCAAAAGTATCAAAATAAATGAGCTTACATAATTTTTATGAAAAATCAATGGAAATAGTATTTTAATGGTTCTAATTGCTAGCAGTAGTATGAGAAACAGAAACCAATGTGTTTGTTTAAATGAGATTTGCACCAGCTCAGTTGCTGCACACATGGCAAACGTGCAACATGTGAACCTGATGTGATTTTTAAATGATGTTCACACCAGTTTAACTGCTGCATTCATGTCATGTGTGCAACACACAAACCTGATGTGATTTTTAGAAGATATTCTCACCAGCTTACCTGCTGCACACATGTCAAGCTTGCAGCATGCGAACCTGATGTACTTCTTAGACCTGGTTCACATAGGTTCATTCTGTGTATGCGAACCACATGCAAACATTGCACTATTAAGCATGTAGCATGCATTCTGCATGTACATAACACACTTAGATTTCTGTAAGGGGATGTGCCATCTATAAATTATACTCCCTCTAGCAGTATACAATCTCACTTTCCTTTTCAATGGGGTCTTAAATCTTTACAGTATTTAGGAGTGATTTTGGCTACAGATGCTAGCTCAGTTTGTAAACTTAACTATGATAACTTTACTAATATATTATTTAAAGATCTCTCTAGTTGATCCCATATTCTGCTGTCTTTTATTCAATGAATTGATAGTGTCCGAATGGTCCTTCTCCCTTGTCTCCTCTATTTGGCCCAAATGCTGCTATTACACCCCCTTTATTGTATTTACATATGTGGAACAGACATATTAGTCACTTTATCTGGCAAGGGAGGAAACCACGTGTCCGTTTTATGGTTTTACAACTTCCCAAGTGAGAAGAGGACTGGCTCTCCCTGTCTTTTTGTTATACCATCAGGCTGTTCAACTCCATACTGTATTTTATTGGCTATTAAATTCCCATGAAGCACATAGGAAGATCTTGGAACTTCAAGAGGGAGACCTCTTATTTTTCCCTAAATCCTTATTATCTGGTTCCCTCATTCATTCTATTAATCCCCCAGCAGATCCGTATATGGCGGAAACATTACTTATTTGGTTTCAAACCATCCAGAAAAAGGAAATACATCCACATGGGTTTCGTTTTTGGTCTATTGTAGGGACATCAGATTTTACCCTGGCCAGTATTAACCTGGCATATTATAGATGGTCGCAGCTTGGCCTAAGTAATTGGTTTCAGTTTTTGCAAGGCTCGAATATTCATACTTTTGCAGACCTGACTAACCAATATCATTTACCAACATCATCATTTTTCAGGTATCTGCAAGTAAGGGATTATCTTAAAACTCAGCTTCAAATAGAATCCCTAACATGTGACCCTCCTATTTTAGTTTTAATTGGGCTTATCCTTATGGGTAACATTTCAAACAAGCATCTAATTTCACAATTTTATAAAGCTCTTCAAGTGCTTCAAATACATACTATAAATCATATGAGATTAGCTTGGGAACGTGCTCTCAACTTAAGTTTTAATGACCAACAGTGGCATTTAATACTATCTTACTCACACTCTGTTATGGCTTCACCATTTTGGCACGAATATGCATGGAAAATGTGCTTCAGTGTTTTCATTACCCCAGCTCAGCAAGATAAATACCACAGAAGGGAGATCAGTGCTGGGGAGGCTATGGTTTCTCCCCAGCAGCTCCAGCCCATATTCTTTGGTTCTGCCCTCTTTTAGACCCTTTGTTTCAGAAGATTCACCATGCCCTTGTGGAGCTGTGGTATTCCGCTTTGGCTTTGAATGCCACCTTATTCCTCCTCCCACCAGAATTATTGTTCCCCAGATACTCATAGTTTACTGCATATTCTACTTGTAGCAGCATGTAAGGCAATTATCAAATGCTGGTTGATGTCACAGATCCCTTCTATAGAGGTCTGGCATAATATTGTTTGTGATATTTACCAGATGGAAAAAATTGCAACAAAATTATGTAATCAATATCCTCCTTTTGAGTTACAGTGGCGCAGATGGGTGCTTTATATTATGGAGAAAAAAATCTGATTTTGTGCCTTAAAATGTAACTCTATGGCTTACTTGTTTATATTGTTTGCCTATTGTTTTATTATAACCATTTATTTGTTAATGGCTTGATACTGTACATGGTAATATTGTTATCTATATTTTGGTGGCATGGTAGTAACATTTATTGTATTTCTGTCACATGTCCACTTGTTGTTCTTTGAGATATTTAATAAAGAAATACATTTGAAAAAAGAAATTGATTTATATACCCCCAACTTGTTCCTGAGGACTCTCAACCCCACTCTACTAAGGTGTAGTCTGTGTGGTGTAAGAAGTGTTTTTTCTGACCAGTTCTTCCCCTAACCCCCAATACAGACATACCTTTCCCTCCTTCCACCACTCCCTCAGCCAGTTATTGAACTCCTCTGTCCTTTTCTTCCTGACCATGCTGGCTCTCAGTACTGGCAACACCTCCAAGAAAACAAGAGATCTGGCTACCTCTTAGCAGGTCTTCCGCACCACCATGAACCTTTTCTATACTACCTGGGGGCCAGAAACCCAGGCCAAGTGTACACCCGGGGAGGGGATGCTACAAGTATCGATGGCTGAGAGGGACCTGGGGGTGGTGGTGGATGTCAAGATGAACAACTGGAGACTTGTAGAGGGCAGCAGCCAAGGCCAACAGGATGCTGGGATGTATCGCTAGGGATCACCTCCAGAAGGAGGAAGTGATACTTCCTCTTATAACTGCTGGTGAGGCTGCACCGAGTACTGTGTGCAGTTTTAGAGACCACTTAAAGAGGGACATTAAACTCCTGGAGAGGGTCCAGAGGAGGGCAACCAAAATGATTTGGGGCTTGAGGGATAGGACCTAGGGGAGAAGCTCAAAGAGCCAAATATGTGCTACATTGGAAGAGAGAAGGGACCGGGGGACATGATAGAGGTCTTCAGGTACATGAAGGAGGTAAACAGGGGAGGAGCAGTCAGGGCACTTCGAAGGAAGGATATGGGGGCAACTAGAGGGCATGGGCGGAAGCTGGAGGGGGGGAAGATTCAAGGAAGAAAGGAGGAGGTGCTACGTCACTGAGAGGGTGGTGGAGCTATGGAATACACTGCCCAGGGGGCTAGTGGAGGCAGAGATGGTGGAGGGGTTCAAGAGGGGGTGGGACAGGCACAGGGGAAGAGTTCTGGAAGCAAAATCCAATGCAGTGAGAATATCTGGAACTGGGAAGGGAGAAGCCAGAGAAGGCAAGGGTGGCAGCAAGGTCAGCTCCCAGAGTGGGGGCTGACCAAACAAGCAGTCACAAAAGACCGTTAGGCCTATTCTGCTGGCATTTTAGTATGTTAGTATGTAGTATGTTAGTACCCCCACTTCCTCCCCAGCTAGGACTTTGGTACCTAGCTGTATAACCACTTTGTTTCCCCCAACTCCCCTCACCAACTCCCAGATCTTTAGGCACACCCTCTCTGATGTCATCCCTAGCATGCATATCACCTTCCTCCCCATATTTAGGTCCCTCTTCTTGCCCAAATAAATACCTGTAAATATTGAGTCCCCCTGGATTACCACTATTCTTTTCCCTCTTCATTCCTGTCTCCTCCTTTACCCTCTCTGTCTGTCTTACAAGCTTCTCCCCCAGCTATCTGTTCCCCCTCCATCAATGGCATCACCCCACCTTATTCTCCTCAACTGCTGCTTGACCAGCCCCCCCATTACTTCTACTCACCTCCTCCATCTGCCTCCCCCCCAGGCTGCAAATAGAGGTTGGTGTCAGAGCCCAGCAGGCAATAGGTGGTGGGTCATGTGATTCATACAGACTAATCGCTGAGAAACTGGGGGAATTTAAAAAAAAGCAGAAGCTCAGAATTGGCATGCATTCTTGGACTGGGCTAGCACTGGCCACAGGAAAATGCTGCTTAAAAATATTCTAAGTTAGGGAGATTTGGCATTTTATTCTGAATGGGAAAAGTAACTTGTTTGGGGAAACTTGAACATTTTAATCAGCCAATCTAGCACAAAAGTCTGCTAATCTAACTTGACATTTTATTCTAAATAGGAGACATAACCTGTTGGGGGAATTTGAGCATTTAAGTCAGTTAATCTAACTTCACACTTATTACAGCACAGCTCACTTCTTGATCTGAATAGGACATGAAGGTCAGGGTCAGAAAGCAAACAGTGCCTGCTGGGGGGGGGGCGGTAAGGAAAGCAGTTTAAGCTGTTTGGTGGACAAAATAGATAACTGTAACATCTAACCTGCATCTCTGATGAAGTTTTGCAGCCCTCTCCAAATTCTCTAGGTTCCCCACAGAGACTGGGGTCAGAGCACAGCAGGCAGCAGGGGGTTATGTGATCCACACGGACCAGTCACTAGCAAGCAGCAAGTGACAGGAGGACTATAAAAGAATCATTTACTAATGCATCCCATCAAGTTCATGTCCCAGAGTATGAGTGCAACAGAGCAGGAGTGGAACAGGTAAAGAAATTGGCATCTGAGGTGTCGACAGGCATCCGCAGGTGACAGCAGGCATGCAGGGAACTCTGCCAGTCCAGTAAGTCTCTACAAGCCATCATATCCATCCATCGCACCTACTCTGCACTCTTTTAAGCTCTTGCTATGGCAACATCTACTTTCTTTGGCCACCTGTGACTGCCACCTCTAGGTTCCCCTATCCAGTTCCCAATGGCTTCATAGATTGCTGTCACTCTGCCTGGATGGCTTTCCCTACCTCTTAATCTGCACTTAATAGCACACTAGATCAAGTCTCTGCCACCCTTTTCCCCAGCTTTTCTGACTCTCATTCCCTATTCTTTCTATTCCACCATCCTCTCCTCCTCCCTCTCCCTCTGGCCATTCTCCTCTTTCCACCATCCTATGCCACTTGAGCTCCTCCACCCCTTAGCTCGACTCCTCTCCTCTCTTGTCCCCCTCTTTTGCCTCCCCCCTCCCTCCTTCCCCCTACTCACATCTCCCCTAAATAAACGTTCCTATTCCTTGCCTCAGACAATGGTATTCTCCCCACTGTTTGCTGTATTATTCTAACAAGTAATGATGGCATAACTTTGTACACTGCCTACCTTTTATTGTAATGTCCTTTGGCCCCAATGTAGCCCTCATCATTTAGTGTTATTTTCCCTAGTGTAGTTGTCTTTTTCTTTGTACCTATGGCATGTTTATAACTTCAATAAGTTTCTCTGCCTGGCTACACTTACAAGGAACCTGATACTTGTAACTCTTTCCTGACTCTGTAGTCTTTTTGATGTGGAACCTATTTAAAGAGCATCTGCTCATAGGTTTAATCCAAGATTTTAATAAATAAATAAAACAAAAAAAGGTGAAGTACAGTACCTCTTAACTGCTGCTGCAGGTTGAGAAAGTACTGGAGGAAGGGAAATGAGGTAACTACACGGAAGAAACAATCCTTACAAACAGTGAGAACCTATTTTGGGGGAAAAGGAAAATACCCTAAGGTAGAGGTATATAAATTGGTTAAGGAAAGGCACAAAGTGGAAGACTAAGTAGTAGATACGTAGAGAGGTGCAAGTGGTGAGATAAATGAAGAAGTAGGGGATAAAGTAAAGCAAAAAGAGGGAAAAACAAGAAACACCCTTTCCAGGGTAAGGTTACAAAGGAGTAATATAAAGCAAAATGGGAAAACTAGAAACACCCTTTAGGATAAGGTCACAAAGTAAATTTCAGCAGAAGCAGAGAGAGATGCAATGGCAATTTTGGGAGTGGTGCAGTGTAGTGGTTGTGGAGTTGCAGTTTTCAGAGAGAACTTCTGGAGACTTAGGTGCTGCCCCAAGTGCATGCACCCCTCTGGGTTGAGGGAGGAGGTCACTGGACTCCAGGCAGAGCTGGCTAGGATCTGGAGGACTTCTGCCCCCCACTAAGGGACCATTGAGTCTTCCACCATTGCCCTAGAGGTTGCCTAGAAGAAGGGACAGCTGGCTGTGGTGGGCTCCAGGAGGGTGGAGGTGGAAGGTCAGGGGCATAATCCTCAGCCTGTGCCACTCCAAAATTCATCCACCGCTCTGGAAGGATGAGACTACTGGGAGGAGGCATCTACAGTGATGGCAAGAGGGGATGTGTGGATCCTCCATATTGGAGTCCTCAAGGTGGAAAGTGGAGAACCCCATAAGAGGAGGAAGTAACTTCTAGTTGGGACGTATTTGTTGGGGGTGGAGATTTGGGAATAGGAAGGGAGGGAAAGAGGAAGGTAAGGGGCCTACTGGGTGCATCGGCTCAGAGGGATGGACTGGGGATACTAAGGATTGCTAGGGTGGTGGGGTGGGAGGGGGTGCTGGATGTGATTGTCTACTTGGGAATTAATAACCTGTCTAGGGACAGGGCTGGGATTGTGCAGGGAGATTTCTGGGAACTGAGGAGGGGACATAGACAGATGGCATGCACAGTGGCTTTCACTGAAAAACTGTCTGTCTACGATTGAGGAAAGGATAGGGTATTCTGCACCAGGAGTTCCTACTCATGATTGAAGGAATGCTGTAGAGAAGAGGAGTTTGGCTACACTAGGGACTGATGACAAATGTGGAAGGATATGGACCTATTCAGATGTGATGGTCTGCATCCGTCTGAGAGGGGAACAGTAGCCCTCTGTGAATGGTTTTAATGTTACTTTGATGAACATTTAAACTATCTGAAGGGGTGGCAGAAGTAAAATAGGAGACATAAACTGCCCCCACAGAATAAAACAAAAAGAAGGGAGGACCTGAGGGAAGGAGAATTCCCAAGGGAGTATGATAAAGAAAACAGCATAGTGGTAGGAGACAAGGGGGAATGGGAACAAAAGTTGTGAAAAGAGAGGGGTAAGGGAGGCAGTGCAACAGGAAAATAAGGTAGGCTATAGGCAAAATCTGGGCAAGGTGTGGAAGGCCATGTGTGCAAATGCAAGGAATCTTGGAAATACATTTCCTGACATGGAGGCCATCATGGTGGAGGCTAACCTGGATAGTGTGGCCATTACTGAGTCATGGTGCCCAGTTAGCCATGACTGAAACATGCCCATATCAGGCTACATTCAGTTCAGGAAGGATAGTGTGGGGAGGAAGGGAGGAGGGGTGGAATTGTTGCATGTAAGGAAGGGCATCAACGCAATGGAGATGCAGGGAATCCAAGGGGGAAGGAGAAGTTGGAAATATTGTGGGTCACACTGGAGACAGAAGCCAGAGCCACTTTTTGCACTGGGGTGATCTATAGACCTCCAACATGGGAGAAGAAGTGGATAAAGTGCCAGCCCACTGGTGCAGTGGCAAGGCGTCTACTTGCAGTGCCAACATCCCAGGTTCAGAGATGGACTCAGGAGTTGGAGAGCTGGCCAGGAGAAGAAGGATTGAGCATACTTGTGACTGTTCTCCTTCTCTGAGGGGAGGGAAGCAGAGTGTCTGGTGCTTTAGGGACCTCTGGCGGAGGCTGGGTGTACTGCCACAGAAGGCACCATCACCTAAGGAAGGCAGGGCGGATGCTGGATGTCATTGCATATCCCTGCCTTCAAGGAGCTCTGAATTCCAAAAACTACTGCCACCATACTCTATGAAGCCCCTCGCTCTGGCCCAATCATTACCTTGGCTCTACTTGGTGACAGGGTAGACGCATCTGCTGGCCACCCGGTACCATGGTCCCACCCTGGGAGGTAAGCCAGGGGGTTCCTATGGTGGAGATGCGCACAGAAATCCCGAATTCAAGTCTGCAGGTCCCGAGTCAGCCGGCAGCCCCTCCCAGTGAGGGTAAGCCTGTGATCATCATCGACGATAGCAGGTAAGTCCGGGGGGGGTTGGTCAGGGCTGGGGGTGACAAGAGTCGAGATCTGGGTCTGTACAGCCAAGAAAAAAAGCATACTAAATTGCAAAAAAAAAAAAAAGAAATGGATAAGGCACTGGGAGAAGCCATTAGCACAATGGCAGAAAAAGAGGAGGTGCTCCTGGTAGGGGGCTTCAATCTACCAGATGCAGATTGCAGCCTCCCAGCCTTGGCCTCAGCTAGAAGCAGGGACATCCTAGACTTACTGCAGGGTGCATTTCTCAGGCAACTAGTCAGGAAGCCCACCCGTGATGAGGCAATACTGGACCTAGTGCTCACTAACAGGGACAGTATTGCAGAAATCAAGGTGGGAGGCCACTTGAGAACCAGTGAGCACTGTAATGTGGTTCAGAATAAGGATGGCTGTGGAAGAAAACCACACATCTGTGAGAGTCCTTGACTTCAGGAGGGCAGATTTTTTTAAAAAAGGTAAATGCCTCAGAGATGACCTAGTAGCGGGGAATATCCAGGGTGGGGTAGAGCAACAGTGGGTTAAAATTAAGGAATGGCATAATGAAGACAACAAACCTCTGCACAAAAGGAATGGGTGAAAACAAAAGGCAAAACAGACTGCCGTGGTTCTTAAGAGAAGTTGCTGAAAAAGAAGAAATTTCTTCATACGTACCATACTTTCATTTTCTGTTAGCTCCATCATTGTCAATGAGTAGTGATTAGTATTGTGTACTGTTCACCCCTACAAGGGGAAATAGCACAGTCTAAATGCTGAATAAGCCTAGAATGTTGGACACATGAGCATTCCGAACAGCAGCAACTCTCCCGTCATGGTATCCCATGTATAAGGCGACCGCGATTGAATGCTTTCAAAAAGGGTGACTCAATCACAACGCTTTTCCACAGGGCTACCTTGCAGGGAGGGTGACTGGATAGGGGGTTTGGTGCATATAGCGACAGGATGTTGCTATGTATGCATGCGCGCATTGGGGGGGCCATGCCAAACGATGGGCAGAAGGGGAGGGAGGGCAGTGGGGTGTAATGTGGTGGTGGGCTGCTGAGCTGGCCATATGGCATGGTGGGTTGGTGTCAGGCTAGGGTTGGGAAGGTGCTGGGTTCATTTCTGGGCATGCTCATTTTTGAGCCGGGTCATTGTTTTTTTTTTTTTTTTTACTTTTGCACCCTCCCCCCAACATGCATCCTCTTGGAGTTGAGAATCCTTTAGTAGGGGGGTGCAGAGGGCACAGCCCCCCCTGCATAAAAAACAAATAAACCTACATCTCAGGTGCCGTCTTGCTGTTCGCCGCTAGTCTACATAGCTGAAATTAATTTTCAGAGATGTAGACTCACCCAAATGGCTATCGCTATTACACGGTTGCCATTATCACATGGAACCCCAGTCACTATTGTCCACACAGTGTCTCTAAATATAGAAATAAAAATCATACGAATTGACTTGACATGAAAAGCACACAAATTAGTTGTCCACACAGATAGGACTCTGGCAAGAATAAAATAAACAGTGGCCTACCTCATCAGATGATTAAAAGTGAGTGATCGAAGATTGTCTTCCAAAGGTCTACATCTTGGAAGGTCCTGCAGAACTCAATCAATTGAAAAACATACTTATTAAAAGGCAAAGGACTACATGCAGTATAAGCACTCACCTGCAACAAAGGAAGCAGCCTTGGTTAACATCAAATTCAAACCAGTTAAATCTAAGTGCTAGCAACCAACATTCTAATGTGGAACTGCTCTTTTTTTTTGCATATCTATATGAACACAAGCACAGCAGGTAAACTATAGAGTGATGTCTGTCTGGGAGCCTCCCTGCATTTTCCAAGTCATAGCCGTTTGGACTTGAAAAACCCAAGGCAGTCCGAGTTGGAAAGAGCACAGTAACAACTGTGTGAGTAACTGTTAGGAGAATTATTGACCATTGCTAGGGAACAGCAGCAGCAGGGCTGGAAATTGTAGTTCAGGCTAGCTGCCGAGAACTACACGGGTTGGGGAAACAAGAAGGATGTCTGGGTGGTGTAACTGATGATACAGTGGGCAGCTAGATTTAATTCAAGTTATTTGCTTTTATTGGCAGTTTTTAAACAAAGGTTTTAAGGACATCAAGTTTTGCTTAAGGCGACCTGAGAGGAAACCATTTCCTGGTCACAGCTATAAAATCTCACCCCTCTGTGAGTGGGGCAGGCACGTGCAGGGCCATGAGCAGAAATGTGTGCAGAGACATGTGCATTCTGCACTTGTCTGCTGTCTCCATGGTGTCAGCAGAGAAGCAGGACCAAGACATTTGAACTGTTTACTGGGAAGGATCTGTAATCAGTGTCTTGTCTAACAAGAATATTAACATTGCACTTCAGTTTAAACATTTACTAGACAAGTTCTATAGCCAACATTGGTCTATCAAGCTTAATAACTGCAACATACATACATACATATATATAACATAAAAAAGGGCTCAGGTGTGATTTTATTTAGTATGAACATCTCCCCTATTATTAACATCACCTGAACTTACAACTCAAGAAATTAACTGAGTGTGAGGGAAAATGGGAACTGCTAACTATTACCTGAGAGGGTGACCTGTATAAGGATCAATTGTTCTACTAACTAAGAGAATAAATAGGGGAGGAATTTATTTTCTAAGATGGAGGACATAAATATCTGTGAATCTTGCAGGATGTTTATAAAGGGGGAAAGGACAGAACTTTGTGAGTGAGAAGTGTGTACTGGTAGTGATACTACAACAAGAGATAGAAGGCTTAATTAAAAGATTGAAGGTGCACAATAAAATATTTACACTTGAGAAATTTATAGATAACGAGGCCCAAGAGATGGGGGAGTCAAGTAAAAGCAGTGTAGAAGATAAAAACATAGAAGAGAACATTATAAATGTAGCAACACTTGATTAAAGGAAATGAGATAAAAATGAGGAACAGCGGACTTTTGGTTATGGCATCACCCCTCATGGCAGCTTGAGACCACAGCTCTACCCATCAGGTTGACAGATTTATTGAATTTAGTACCATCAGATAGTGAGTGATCGAGTAATAACAACAGCTAACTCAGTGATCAGCTCAAGGGCATGGGGAAATCCAAAAGGAAGGACTCGGCCGCACCAAATCGCACAACAATGCGCCAAACTACCCTACGACCTACAAGCCCAGCTATGTCTTGGTCTTCCCTGCTAACTGCCTCAGCGGATGAAGAAGACTCTGGATCGGACTCAAATTCTAACTCAGCCTCAACATTTACAAACGCAGACGGCAACAGAATGATAAAAATTTCTACATCGAATAGATGCAAAAATTATAGGTCTACAAACTGACTTAAAAAAATTAGAAACACAAACAACTGCAGTGGAATCGCACTAGAATTAATCCAGAATGAGCACATGGTGTATGGGTGCTCCTTAACCTAGCTTCACTTGCGGGAGAAAGAACTTACCTACTGGGCGGAGGACGCTGAGGCAAGGGCTGGCAGGCAAAATATTTGAATTGCGGGGCTCATGGAGGGTTTGGAGCACACTGATATGGCTGCATTCATTGATTCATGGTTACACCAGGAACTCACTATCCCTGAGGACTTCCCATTAGAAACTGAGTGAGCACACTGAACTTTGACCCCAAAAACCAAAGCCCGGAGCACCTCCTCGTGCTATCTTGGTTCGTTTCTTAAAATACACTACTAAAGAGAAAGTTTTAAAACTTGCTTGGGAGAAGAAGAACATCACTGTGGATGGCCAGCGTGTCTATGTAGATCAAGATTTTCCACCTCACATGAGGGTGAAATGAAAGAAGGCACTGGCAGTTGTGAAAGTGCTTAGAGAAAAAGGTTTTAAGCATATCTAAGATATCAAGCACGGCTATGGTTACAAGATGCTGAGGGGGTTCAGGTCTTTGAAAACCTTCTACGAGCTGTTCCTAAATTAAATGCATTAAACATTCCAATCCCTGATGTTAGTGAGGACATGGCAAATCAAGAGATTGAGGAAAAGCTGCGGCAGTTGGCTCAAGGGGCACACAGATTGGGCAGGAGACGAGCGGACACTCTGCTTCCTCTACACGTGGACTTAATGAAGTGGCTATTGCTGAAACATCTAAATAAATGAGCCAGAGGGATGACCTTGCTCACCATCTTTGTCACCGCTTTCTGGTGGGACTGACGCCCTCTCGTGGAGGGAACTGGGGAGTGTTTTCTGCTCGATTCTGTTCTTCAGTGAGAGGTCGGTTTGAAAGGCCTCATTCTACTTCTATTACCCCTGGAACCTTGATAGCCGAACGATCAGTTCTTTGGTGACTGGCATACTTGTGTAGTTCATTTTGACTAGTCCCTCCCTAAATCTTGTCCCCCATGCACAGAAATAGATCTGTGTGTTCAGCGCGGGCATATTGCTGAATTTAAGAGGATCAAAATAACTTGGACTTAACTAAGAGCAAGTACTTTTAGCCTTTCTTATGTTTTTTTTTTCCTTGTTTATGGTGGTAACCTATTTACTCAGCATATGTGAAAGGCAGCGATGTGGCCCTCATGGAAAGGATTTATATTTCCAGGAGAAAAAGCTGTGTGAAGAAACATGGCGCTACAGGAGTAGAGACTTTTTATTTGGCTACTGTGAGAGGAGTTTGGCCATTCATACATTGGCTGATCTTTTTTACAATTGCAATTGACATTAAACTAATTTGCAGCTGGGAGAGGAAAAATAAGGGGGAAGAAAGAAGGTACAATTTATTTTTTTTTTTGTATTTTTTTTCCCTTTTCTTCTTGTTAGCTGGCTGAGTACCATCAATTGATTGGACATAAGCCCTGTTACAAAGGCTAGATCCAAGATACCACTTTATTTAGATGGCACAATTTCATACAGAAATATATATAAAAATAATTACAGGACCTGATGGGGTGGAACTGGGATTATGCCACCTAAACCATACCAAATATGGAGGAGAAGGAGGGTTAGTGACCCACCGCAGGGTGTGGCCTCTCTCTTAGCACTTTAGTGCTTTACTCCTCAAACTCTCGTGGTGTGCGAGAGATCCTAGTGTGAGGGACCCCTAGTTGAAGGGGACCACACACAGGGTTTTGTGACACAGTTGTCTCACTGGTAGGCACACAAATGTGCCTCTGGTGTGAATGTTTCAGTTTAATTGTTCACCCTGTAGTTTTAAACAGGGTAAATTTAAAGAGTTTTTTTTTCCTTTTTTTTTTACGTTCCCTAACCTCTTTTTCTACCTATACTATCTCAACTTCTATAAGCCTGGGTGGTGGTTTGGGGGTGGTGGTTATGACAGGAAAAGCTCATGGAATAATACTATTTACATCGATTATGGGTACACTTCATGTCTGTACTTTGAATGTAAAGGGTGTCAATAACATTGTAAAACAGACCAAGATTTTGCAAGAACTTCAAAAGGTTGGCTGTGAGATAGGTTGTTTGCAGGAGTCTAAATTATCATACAAGGAACATGGGAAATTACATTGCATGTGGGTGGGGGCAGTGTATGCAGATTCCCACCCTACATCGACTGGAGCAGGTACAGCAATTTTAATCAAGATGAGTCTTCCCTTTAAGGTTAATGGAATACAAACAGAGGGTACAGGTAGATGGGTTATACTTTCAAGGGAGCTCAGATGGAAACCCCTCAATGTTGTTTCAGTGTATGCACCCACCCCTTCTTCTGGAGCATTTTTTAACTGCTTTATTTGATCGTATTGCATTATTGCCCCCTGCAGATCTGTGCCTGTTAGGAGATTGGAATGTGGTGGATAACTCAAGGATGGATAAAGACCCACCAGGACGCAGGGCAGAAGAGGGTATAGGCATCTCCAGACACTTCCACATCCTGGTAGAGGAGCGGGGGTTACTGGATGTGTGGAGATGGCTGCATCCTAGTATTTATTTATTGAATTTTGTTGATCCGGTAAGTCTACTTGGTCTAGAAGTCCCTTTTTCAGGGGCAACTGGGGGAAGGGGGGGATGCAGATGGTAAGCAACTGAAATTGAATCAAATTAAGCTGTTGGCGGTATTTTTAGTGAATGGGAGAAATGTGGCCAGGACACTGGGGAAATTCCCCTGCTCTTTTTCGATAAGTGCCATGGGATCTTTAGCATTCACCTGAACTACCACCAATCCAGTCAGATGGGGCATCAGTTTAACGTCTCATCTGAAAGACAGCACCTCAGAAGTGCAGTACCCCCTCATGCTGCACTACAGTGTGAGTATTGGGATAGTAACCCAAGTGCCAGATGTGGGAACTGAACCCACAGCCCTCTGATCTCCCGGCCTCAGAGGCGAGTGTGCTACATACTGAGCCACTGACACTGACCTACCCAAGATTATACCTTCCACTTCCTGGCAACACAGTCATATTCCAGATTGAATCACATCTATACCTAGAAAACTGGTGCCCATTGTCTCACATCGGTAGCCATTAGACCAGTTAACTTTTCAGACCATTCCATGGTTCAGGCACAGATCTGATGGGACCATAATATTGGGGGGGGGAATGGAGATATGATCCGGGCTTGGTGGGGGAGGAGTCCTTCTGACAGAAAATAAAAGATGATATAAAACATTATGTCCAGGAGAACAAGAATATTCATATGGCCCTCAAATACATTTGGGATGGCCTGAAGGCTGTACTTCGGGGAGGTTTATTAGTTACTCGGCCTACCAAAATAAGCAGCATAAGACCAAACTAGCCAAAAATATTGAAGAAATTACAGCCCTCGAGGCGCAGCACAAGGCATCTCAAGATGCAAAGTTCTAGCTGAACTGAACATAGCTAGACATGTGTTAGAGCTTTGAATTCTCTGAGATTCACAAACCAGAGATATTATGAGGAATGGAAGACAGCAGGCAAATTACTTGCATTAAGACTTCAGAAACAGCAAGCAGATAGATATATCACAAAGATTAATTCAGTTCTTAACCCCCCAAACCTATCTACCAAGCCAAAAGACATAGCTAGGAATTTGCCACTTATTATACCACTTTATATAAGGCGGAACGAAGTAGGGATCATACCCAGAAGGTAACCAGATTTCTCGAGCGAGTAAATATCTCCACCCTTACTGATGAACAGAGTAAAGTCCTGGAATGCCCTTTCACAGAAGCTGAAGTACTAATGGCGATTAAATCTCTCCCAACTGGGAAATCCCAGGGACCTGATGGCTTCTCGGCTGAGTTTTATAAACATTTTGCCTCAGAGATTACATCTCTGCTGACTAAGGTCTGTAACATTGTACATGAGCATGGTGCTGCCCTAGACACCTGGAGTGAAGCCTTTATCTCATTGGTAGCCAAGGAGGGGAAGGATCCAGCAGATTGTGGAGGATACCGTCCGATATCCCTCCTCAACCAAGATGCAAACATTTCCACTAAATTGATTAGTAATAGATTGCAGACCATTATCCCAGCATTGGTCCATCCTGATAAGACTGGCTTAATTCCAGGACATCATATACAGGACAACATTCATCTTCTTCTTAAAGGACACCTAAATAAGCAGTTTTTTAAAACTGCACACTCCAAAATCTGGCTTCATTGCGAGGTAAAGTAAAGGCTACTGTTTACATTCATGCTAAAACTGCATTTATGTAAATAACAAACATGCAGTTTCATAGCTTTTGAAAAATGTAAACATCAGCCTTTCACTTACAAAAAACAGCCTTGCCTTCTCCCTAAGATGTCTGCCAACTGTGTTAAGTGATGAGTCATGATGACTTCATCGGAGCCAGAGACAGAGACCAATATAGATTCCAATAGGTTAACTAGTTCTTCTTTCCCTCTTTGTTTTGAATTGTTTTACCAGAATGATCAACACCATGTGTTAACATGTGCATTATTTTGATCAGTACACATGTTAGGCTATGATTTTGTTCATTTTATTTACTTTAACTTGGTGAAAATGTTTTGCAGTCTAACTGGCTTTCTCTTTGACAAACTGCAGGACAGTACAACACTTCAAATACCTGATGATCTAGTGGTTCTGTGATGCCCTGAATTTTGTTTTTGTTAACCAGGAGAGACACACTATGCTGACACCTTGTTTATAAATGTGGCCTGGCAGCACAAGGAAGTTAAGTGACTTGTTTAGGGTGATGCAGCGAAGTAACGGTCTAGTCCAATTCCAAAGCTCATGCATTCTTGTTAATCCACTAAAAAGCTTCTCTTGTATCCTTTTCCAAGTGAACCCCCTGCACCTAGCCTGCCTTCTGATGAACACCCCACCATCCATACCATGCCCTTAGTACTGCCTGGGGCTGCATATGAGCTTGCGGTCTCATGAAGAGAATTATCACACCTCAGACTGTAATCGTATACCTCAGAGAGTTGTGCATACCTACAGCGATACGGATCATCAGCTGGCACTGTTAAAAATACCTCCCAAATCACACTTAAGTCCACTTTTTCAATGTTTGACTTCTGCTCCCACAGTAAACATTGAGTGGATCACCACCCTTCTGCACAGTGAAGGCAGTATGTACAGTTCTCCTGTTGTGTTTTTGTCCCACCTCATTAACCAACAATTGGGTTTTCATGGAGGCCAAGCAATAAGCCTCAGAACTCACCATAAAAACTAATGTTCATGCCCTTATAAGGGCTGTACTTATTATGGATAACAATATTATTAGCAGGAGAGGTATACTAATGCCTTGAGCGAATCCACCAGACTTCTAGTGTCAGTCTACTCCTTTACCTGTGATCTGCAGTACCCAGCAGGACAGTTCCTTGCAAACTTCTCTAGTACTTTTTAATGCCCTACTCCACAATGCAAGCTGGTTGGCTACCACCCTTCTAAATCTTGAATGATCTATACACAGCTCTGTAGAAGCGTGGGAAATAACAGATGTCCAGACCAAAGGTTTAAGATGCATAAAAAACGCAAAGGTATGCGTTTGTCAATTTATTTCCGAAAACAAAACAAAACAAAACAAAAAAATATTCTTAACTTAAAGTTCATAGAAAGGAAAACAATCGGTGTTAGTCTTCACACCCAAAAACAGGAAATACTTCTTTCCACAGACTCCTGAATTGCCTTTTCCTTTCCTTTTGTCTGTACAGCACTTTGTGTGGAAACACACACACACAACCTTCTTGCTCTGTGGTCAGTCGAATACTGACTCTCCTCTCTCTATCCATCTAAACAGGTCTCCTAGTGGAGGGTTTATATACTTTCCAGAAGGGGTGTGTCTTGAACTGAGCCCCTCCCCTATTGTGACATCACATTACCTGAATACTATAAAAGCAGCCATTTTGTAGGCTGCCATCCCTATAGCAGGACCTCAGCAGGAGAAGCAAGACATTCAGGTACACATTCATTTTGTTTTAATACAGAAAGAAAAGAAACACTTGTTAAAGATTGAATTAAAATCTGCAGCCTTGGCAAGGAAAAACAGATGAGGGGCGCGCTCCCTATCTGTCTTCCTTGCAAGGCTTCAGGATTCTATTTGCTTTTAAATGTAATTGCCAGAAAGTAAACATGCATTTATTTAAGACAACAATTCTAGTAAATCTTTTTTTTTTACAGTAGTCTCCTCTAACATATTTTCTTTATATGTGCTGCATAATGCTTGTTTTATGAAATTCCTCACAGCTAGAATTTCAGCTGACTGCTTTTCAGCTTATCAAGATTTGGATGCCAGATTGTTTTAAAGATAATCAGGGACAGTAAAGAAAGGTTTAAAGATTGCCAGGTTGGCCACCTGACAAGAAAATTAGGATAGATACGAATATAGAAGCAGACAGGATAGAGTGAAAATTGAAAAGTATGGGGGTGCATCTTGTAAATTCTTGATATTTCTCTTCATAACAGGACCCTGTTACACCTCCCACCACAAGAAGGCAACATAATAAGTTTTTATTTGTTGGCTGAGACCCTCACCCTTGAAAGGGTTGGAACTTCGCCCACCCACTCTCAGAAGTTCCACCTCAGGGACCCTTATAATTAGTTCTGTACAGAAACAATATTTACTGTCTTATCAGAACTACTGTACAAAACAATTCCCTGAGGTGTCTAGTGCTTACTTAGCACCAATATTCATTTTACTTTGGTATTCTTGCAGCACCATATCGAGATAGAAAATCAGCATTTAAATGCTTCTGCTCTGACCTGTGTTTTACGGTAAACTTATATGGTTGTAGAGACAATACCATCTCATAATCCAGCGCTTTTATCTTTCATCTGGTTTATCCAACACAACGGATTATGGTCTGTCATCACTACAAAATCATTTCCCACAAGTAATACTTAAGGGACTCTATGGCCTACTTCAGTGCCAAACATTCCTTCTCTATAGTAGAGTACTTCCTTTCACGCTCATGAAGTTTCCTGCTAATATACAACACTGGATGTTCCCTTTTTCATCATATTAGTTACACAGACCCCAAACCTGTCTCTGAGGCATCTGTTTGAATTTCAAACGGTCTTGTAAAATCTGGGCTAGTTAGCACGGGGCTGAGCAAGGACAGCTTTTATGTTCTCAGAGGCCTCCTCACATGCTTGCGCCCATTTAACTTTATTAGGATATTTGTTTTGGTCAGCTCTGTTATGGAGTTGCCAGAGTAGCAAAAATCTGGGATAAATCGACGGTAATAATTTGCTAAACCAAAAAGATCGAACATGTTTCTTTGTAATGGGGTGGGGCTGTTGGCTACTGCCTCCACTTTATCAATCTCTGGTTTCAAGGATCCCTTCAATTATGAAACCCAAATATCTGGTCTCTGTCCTTGCTATGGCACACTTAGCAGGGTTTATTGTTAATCCCGCATCCTTAATGGTCTGAATAATTGCACTTAAATGCACCAAATGTGAATGCCAGTCATGACTGAAAATGACTACATCATCCAAGTACACTGAACTGTACTGGTCATGTGCTCTTAGGATGTGGTCCATGTACCGTTGGAATGTGGCAGGTGCCCCATGAGTCAAATGGCATAGTGGTAAATTGGTACAATCCAATTGGTGTAGGAAAAGCTGTTATTGCTTAGGCAGTGGGCTAAGGAATTTGCCAGTACCCTTGGTTAAATCTAATGTGCTGATGTAGTGGGCATTTCCTATTCTAGCTAACAGATCATCTATTCTGGGCATGGGTGCCCATCAAAATCTGAAATAAATTTATTTTGAAGTCTAAACATACTCTTATTCCTCCTTCCTTTTGTTCACTTCTACCATTGGGGAAGACCATGCACTCCTGGAAGGGACAATCACCCCCAACTGTTCCATCTTTTTTATCTCTTCAATTACCTCCTGCCTAATCTTTTCCGGTAATCTATAGGCTTTTTGGTGTATGGGCTTCTGCTGGTTGACCTTAATGTCATGTTCTACTCCCTTAGCTCATCCTGGGGTGGATGTGAAAGTGTCCTGAAAATAGTGTAACAATTGATCTATCTCCACCTTTTGTTCAGGGCTTAGATTAGGATTTATTTGTATACTTTTATCATTCATGGGCCAGTCAAGCCTCTCATAAGCAATCTCAATTCTGTCTGCTGGGGCTCAGGGTGAATGTAGAGTGCTTGGACCTGGGTTTTCTATCCATTTCCTCAAAAGATTTGCATGGTATACCCTCTTAGTTGGTCGATGACCAGGCATTTCAATTTCAAAGTTGACACTTCCTGTTTGTCTGATTACATCAAAGGACCCTGCCAGTGCATCAACAGTTTGTTCTCTGTTGAGGGTAATAATAACAACACTTTTCTCCAGGTATAAAACTTTTACACTTTAACCCCACGTCATATGCTTCTTTTGTCCCATTTGTTTCTGGGTCACATTTAAATGAGCCATATTTACATATTTGACCAATCTTTCTCTTAATGCAGTCATGTAATCTATGATGTTACTATAGCAACATTTTACCATCCTCCCAGTGTTCTTTTACCACATCTAAGGGTCCCTAGGTTTCTACCATAAAGTAAGGAAAAGGTGAAAACCCAGTTGTAGCTTATGGTACCTCTCTTGTAGGCAAACAGGAGTAAGGGAGATATTTATCCCAATCTCTACCTTCTTCCTGAACATACTTCTGTAGCATTTTTTAAGGTTTTGTTAAATCTCTCCACAAGACCATCTGTTTGGGGGTGGTAAGGTGAAGTACGCACAGCAGATACCTCTAGGAGGTGACATAACTCCCTCAACATAACAGAAGTAAAATTACTACCTCTGTCTGTGAGAATCTCCTGGGGTATTCCCATTCTGCTGAATATTTTGGCTAACTCTTCAGCTATGCGAGGTGCAGTAACTGTTCACATAGGAACAGCTTCAGGGTACCGTGTGGCATAATCACATACCACTAATATGAACCGGTTACCCTTAGAACTTTTGGTAAGAGGGCCTACAACATCCATTGCGATTCGTTCAAATGGGGTAGTGACATAAGGTATTGGCTGAAGGGGCACCTGATCTCTTTTTCCCCCTTGTGCAACCAATTGGCATTCTTTACAGGCACGACAATATTCAGCCACATCCTGATGTATACCTGGCCAGCTAAACCGTGCAAGTAATCTTTGCAAGGTTCAATCCCTCCCCTCATGGCCTGCCATTGGAATATTGTGCGCTAACTGCATGACCTTTTCTCTATACATTTTGGTACCATTAGCTGTTCTACAGGTTCATTTATGGTAGTATCAACAGTGACTCTATACAAGATATTATTTTCACAATAAAATGAGATTGTCCAGGGTGTTTTACTTGTTGAGCCTGTGAAAAAAAGGTTTTAAGGAAACATCAGCTTGTTGTTCCTTAATAATGTCTTGCAAGGGTACTTCTGGCAAAATGCCAACAATACTATTCTTTGTTGTTCTGCCCACTTTCTCTGCTCTTTTTCTTCTGATTTTTGATTTTCTGGGTTTCCTAACCTTCAGCTCCTTCAAAAAATCCTCTTCAAAAGAAAACACTGGCTCTGACTGTTGTTTTTTGCTTGGGCACGGTTACCACATTTACTGATTTTACATAGTCTTGTTGTTCTTGCACCAGTGAGTTAAAGTGGGGAAAGTCTTGGCCTATAATCACTGGAACTGGCAATCGAGGTACCAGGCCAACAGTCATACAGTGGTGCTCATTATTGACAGTCATTTCAACCACTGTAGTGTAATACTGATGAATATCCGTGTATGCACATTACTGTTGTATCATTTGAGGTAACTTTACTGTCCGGGGCCAGATCTGCTCTCAGCAGGGTCTGCTTACTCCCTGTATCTAATAAACCCAATGTCTGTTGGTCTCAATCCCACATTTGCAACATACCCAATATTAGCCAATGCTAGGTGAGTCATGTCAGTTATTTTCTTATTTGGACAGTTTCTCATTATGTGGCCTTTGCAAGACACCCATGGCAAATCAGTTCAGAATATGGTATTCTTCCCTCTGTCTCCTGCTGTAATTATTCTAGCGTGCATTAGAATAAAAAGGCCTTACCATTTCTGATGTCTGAGGTGGGGTATTTTGTTGCCCTCTGGGTCTAGTGGAAGTGAACAGCTATATAATCCTCTGCCAGCTTCACTGTATCCTCTGCAGATTCAGGCTGATGTTCTTTCACCCATAGCTGGACATCATGAGGTAACACCTGAATAAACTGTTCAATGACAATCATATCCATCATCTGCTCTTTAGTTTTACTAAAGGTTGTAGTCATTCCACCATAGTCCTTTAATTTTGCATAGATTTCTCTCGGTGTATCATGAATAGTCATTCTCTGGAGTGCGAAACGCTGTCTATAGGTTTCCACGCTAATATCATAAGCGTGTAATATCTCTTCTTTACTCGATCATAATTATTTGAGTCCACCCCCTTAACTGGCTATACACCATTTGAGCTCTACCAGTTAAATATGGGACCAGTCTTATGACCCATTGATCTTGGGGCCAAGCGCAAGTTTGGGCAATCCGCTCGAAAGTGGTGAGGTATGCCTCTATATCATCACTCTCTGACAGCTTTGTTAATTTAATGTCTCTGGGTATAGTTCGATCAGACTGACCTTGTGCAAGTGCCTGAATAGCCTTCAGGGTATCCATCCATTTCTCATCCTGTCGCCGACGTTCCTCAGCCTGGACACGCCTGTCCTCTTCCCTCTGGCGATGATCCTCATCTCTCTGGCGACGATCCTCTTCCCTCTGACGATCCATTTTGATCTGGTGAATACACAGCCACTTTAATAATTCTCCGGGGTCATCTGGTACTGGGGTCACCTGGGCTACCTCCTGCTTCAGGGGTTCTGTATCCATATTCTCCTCCTCTGTTCTTCTCATTTTAGGCCTTGCTCCAGGTTCTAGGCCAGGCAATAACTGAATACCAGTTTTTCAGTCACTGCTCTAGTGACATGATATACATCTTTCTTTGTCAGGTCCTCTTCCTCCATCTGTTAGGGTACTTAACTTCAGTACCCCCTGGCAACGCCTCCCAGGCAGTCTCGACGTGCCAGTTATATCCCACTTCTGACACCAGTGTAGAAGTGTGGGAAATAACAGATGTCCAGACCAAAGGTTTAAGATGCATAAAAAACGCAAAGGTATGCGTTTGTCAATTTATTTCCGAAAACAAAACAAAACAAAACAAAAAAATATTCTTAACTTAAAGTTCATAGAAAGGAAAACAATCAGTGTTAGTCTTCACACCCAAAAACAGGAAATACTTCTTTCCACAGACTCCTGAATTGCCTTTTCCTTTCCTTTTGTCTGTACAGCACTTTGTGTGGAAACACACACACAACCTTCTTGCTCTGTGGTCAGTGGAATACTGACTCTCCTCTCTATCCATCTAAACAGGTCTCCTAGTGGAGGGTTTATATACTTTCCAGAAGGGTGTGTCTTGAACTGAGCCCTCCCTATTGTGACATCACATTACCTGAATACTATAAAAGCAGCCATTTTGTAGGCTGCCATCCCTATAGCAGGACCTCAGCAGGAGAAGCAAGACATTCAGGTACACATTCATTTTGTTTTAATACAGAAAGAAAAGAAACACTTGTTAAAGATTGAATTAAAATCTGCAGCCTTGGCAAGGAAAAACAGATGAGGGGCGCGCTCCCTATCTGTCTTCCTTGCAAGGCTTCAGGATTCTATTTGCTTTTAAATGTAATTGCCAGAAAGTAAACATGCATTTATTTAAGACAACAATTCTAGTAAATCTTTTTTTACACAGTAGTCTCCTCTAACATATTTTCTTTATATGTGCTGCATAATGCTTGTTTTTATGAAATTCCTCACAGCTAGAATTTCAGCTGACTGCTTTTCAGCTTATCAAGATTTGGATGCCAGATTGTTTTAAAGATAATCAGGGACAGTAAAGAAAGGTTTAAAGATTGCCAGGTTGGCCACCCTGACAAGAAAATTAGGATAGATACGAATATCGAAGCAGACAGGATAGAGTGAAAATTGAAAAGTATGGGGGGGGGTGCATCTTGTAAATTCTTGATATTTCTCTTCATAACAGGACCCTGTTACAAGCTCCCTCAATACTGTCCTAACAAACATCAACAACCCCCCCACCTGAAGGTAATCTCTCTACACTAAATTCAAGTAACACTTTAAGTGCAGCCCTGCCACTGAGTATTTGTCATCGCTGGCTGCTCTCATTCACAGTCAGGTAGTGATCATAGTGCTGGCAGCCCTACATTTCAGATCTCACAATGATCTGCTAAACATCCCCCTTCCTGTCTTTCCCTAAGCTAAATATAGCTATACCCTTCTGGAATGGCCTCTTCAGTCTCTCTCTGGAATTCATTCTTCTCTTCTGCTCACCACACCAAAAACCAGTGAGCTCACTACCCTTCTGCATCATGAAAGCGGTTAGTACAGTCGCCCGTGTCATTTTTACATATTAATAATAAACATGATCTTCTGGTATGCCAGGCTGATAGCAGCAGGGCACACGCAGAAACATAGGCATTCCTACCCATATAAGATATAATCCATCTATGATTAGGCACTATTAAATGACATGCATAATGATGTACACACCCATCATTTAGTAGTGCCTAATCAAAGGTAGCCTAGATCTTTTAAGGATAGGAAAGCCTATAATTCCCCTTGTCTCCTGCTGCTATCAGCCTGACTTACTGGAAATATTTGTTTATTTTTGATATGTCAAAAAAATCTTGGGACTGTACTACCTACATTCATGATGCACAAGGGTGATGAACTCACCAGTTTTTGGTGTGGGGAGAAGTAGTGAGGGGGACTGAGAAGGCCACTCCTGCAAGGTACTGCTATATTCAGGGAAGGGGGAAGAGAGAAAGGGAGAAATATAAGCAGATCACTGTGAGAAATAAGATGTGGGGCTGCCAGCACCATGATCACTACCTGACCCTGTTGTCCTGGCCAACATTCCCCTTCTCATAAAACCAGTTCATGCAATTGTCCAAGGCTGTGTGTGAGTATTAATGTGTGAATTGACTGCCACTACACATTCAGACACTTCACTACCAGTCTAGCATTGCTTGTAAAGCACTTTGGGATATAATATGTATGAAAGCACTATATAAATACTGATTAGTTTTATTATTTCCCATGGATAAAGAAAGAAGACAAGACAAGCATATTTTTGATTTCCAAGAAAGTATGAACTCTGGCATTGGACTATAGAAGAACTTTGTTACAAACTAGTGGTGAATCTATGGGGTGGTGAAGGATGCGCCTGTAACCCTCTCCCCCCCATTGTAAAGTATTCACTTGCTGCTGCTGCATTTCACTTTGTTGAAGAAGTCTGATTTATTGATTGTACAAATGTTTACAATTCAAAAATATGGATTACATTGTAGTTTCAGTCAAAAACATACTAGAAAAGCATAATAACAGAAAATATAAAGGTTTCATAAAATGTTAAAAAGTACATATCAAGTATGCACACACTCCAGCCCCAGCCCCCATTGTAGCATCCTGGATCCACCATAACCACTAGACCACCAGGTTATTCAAGATGTGTACTGCACTGTGGTTTGCCAAAGAGAAAGTCAATTGGATTAAAACACAATTTCAGCATGTTAAAGTACAAAAAATGAACAGAACCATAGCCTAACATGCATATTGATCTAAATAATGCACATGGTTTAGACCATTTTGGTGAAACAATTCTATATTCTATATTCTATATATTGTATAATAAGGGAAAAAAGAACTAGTTAGCACTATAGAGAGCAATATAACTCTCTGACTTTGGCTCTGATTATGTCACCACTTAACACATTTGGCGGCCATTTTAAGAAGCAGGTAAAGCAGTTTTTTTTAAATTGGAAGGCTGATTTTACATTTTTCAAATGCTTTGGAACCCCATTTAGGTAACTTATATAAATGTAGTTTTAGCATTAACTAATTCAGCAACCTTTCCTTTAGTCCTGTTTGAGGTCAGATTTTTGAATAGCTTGTTGTCAAAATGTTGTTTAGGTATCCTTTAACAACATCTCCATAGCAGGTCACCTCCCCCCAGACATATTGAATGCAGTCATTGCCTTGGATGCAGAAAAAGCCTTTGATAGGCTAGATTGGCTTTATTTAAAATCTGTTCTTCAAATATTTGTGTTTGGGACTAAATGTATGGATTGGATGACAAATATACATAGTGGCCCGAAAGCAGGGGTAAAGGTTAATGGGGTGATGCCGGACTTTTTTTAGTGTCGAGAAAGGGACCAGGCAGGGATGCCTGCTCTCTCCCCTCCTTCTGCTTTAAGTATGGAGCCATTTGTAGCTTTAATTTGGCAATCACCAGATTATAATGGGATAAAGATATTGGGGACAGAGGTATGGATTTCTATGTATGCGGATGATACGCTCCTTTATATCTCAGACCTGGATCATACCATCCCCTTATTGGAGAATATGCTCAAAGACTTTGGGGCCATTTGGGGGCTTAAAATAAATTATTCCAAGACTGAGATGTATCCTATTTGGTCTTGAGACTCCTCTGGCCCCCTTCCCAGGTTGAGTAATTATAAATGGGTTAAGGACAGTTTCCGATATCTTGGCTTTCACATACCAAGGAACATCTCCAAACTGTATAAGATAAATCATGGTCATCTTTTACAAAAGGTACAAGAAGGTTATCATAGATGGAACCTGCTTCCTCTCATTCTTTCGGGCAGAATAGAATGCATTCGCATGAATGTTCTCACCAGATTTCTTTTTCTTTTTTCCTCTCTTCCCCTGGGGCCCCCACCTCCCTTCTGGAAAGAATTAAAAGCCTCTACAGTACATTTTGTTTAGCAATACCAGCCACCACAGATTAAATGGTCCACTCTGTTGAGAACAAAGCTGATGGGGGGTTTGGGTGTCCCAGATTTTCAAAGATAGTATTGGGCTGCCCAATTGGGGGCAATAGCAAATTTCATAACACAGAGGACCCACTGTTGTGGACCCTAATGGAGGGTAATCTGACTCCCCAGTTGGCAATCCCTGACTTGTTGTGCATGGATAAGGTGGGACTATCCAGAGTTTGTTTTAATAACCCCTAGTCAGAGGTAACCAAGCAGGTCTGGTTGGCCATCTCCAATAAATTGAAGGTACCCTTACAAACTGGACCCTCAACCCCCTAAGAGCTTGTCTGGATTTTGCCCCCTGGATATGGATCTGGGGTTCACCAGATGGTTTCAACAAGGTATTAGTAGAGTGGCACACTTACTGTCTGGTGATACTTTAAAGTCCTTTGAACAGTTATGTGAAGAGTGTACCCTTCCCCAGCAAGATTTTTTTAGATTTTTGCAAATCCAACATTATTTACTTAGAAGGGGAGTGGGTGTCCAGGGTTCTAGAGGAGTGAGTCCACAATTGGACTCACGTCACTCTGTGTTGAAGCAAGAAGAGGGGAGAGGATTAATATATAGGCTTGTACAAGGTCTAGAGACATTGGGCGCCACCTGTCCTCCAGATTTGGCTGCGCAATGGGAAAAAGAAGCTAATATTATATTACAGGAGGGGGACTGGTCTGGAATTTGGGCAGGGGTACACTCTACCTCAGCCGCACTGTGGCTAAGAGAATTTCATTGGAAGATAATTTCTAGATTTGTTCTCACTCCCACGATTTCACAACACTTCAAGACATCCAACACTAATTTATGCTGGAGACAGTGTGGAGAGGTAGGATCACATGTGCATATATTCTGGAATTGTGTCAAGATAAAACCTTATTGGGATCAGATGTGTTGAAACTTTAATCAGATCTTTGTTTCACAATTCCTGGACACATCAGAGCTATGGTTATTTAGTTTTGTTCCTAAAGCCATGTTGACGAAGTCCCAGACCCTGTTGTTTCACATGTTATTAGCAGCTGCTCTGAAGGCTATTACCAAAATGTTGGCATGCCCCAGTAGCCCCTGTAGAACGACTATGGTACTCCATTTCCTTAAAGATCCTTATGATGGAATATCTTACAGCAAAATTGAGGACATGTTTAGACAGGTTCAAAGCAAGATGGATGCCCTTCCTGCACTTTAAAGCCTTAAGGGAACACAAGGACATTTTGCAAATTCTAGCAGAATTAATTTAATTAAGTATTCAAGCTTAGGAGTGGCCCCACGGTCGGAACGTCCATATGCCCCCTCCTCAGGCACCCACCAACACTATCTCTTTACTATCTTTTCCTTCTTTTCTCTATCTTTTTCTAACTGTGGTGCATAGAGTTTAATTAAGCTGGAGTCAAGCCTTATCAGGTTACACAGATAGGGTACCGATGTGCATTGCAAATGTGGACAGTTTAAGAATATTGTGTATTTTATAAAAGTCATTTTGACTCATGTCTGGATTAGTTTTGGTAACCGTTGTCTTAAAAGGTCATGTATGATGTTAAAAATGGACTTTTCTGCAAGATCAGTTGTGAATTAATATATGGTGCTGTCGCTCTGTCTAAATGGAAAATCAATAAAAAATGATATTTCAAAAGAAAAATGAGAAACAGCATGAACAAGATGACTGGGAAATAGAAGAATGGAATGTGGTCAGATGGGGTGCTATGCGTTGAGGAAGGCAGAACCTGGGTCCAAATGACCTACAGATGCAGAATAAGTATAGAGTGCTTGCAGTAGCCGAGGAACAACAGACAGGAACAAATGTTACTGAACCAGTAAACATGCTCCCAGAGACAGATACTAAGAAGAGTAAAGATAAATAATATTATACAATGGCAATTCAAAATGTAGAAATTTGATTGGCTGATTGGGTCTTTTATCCATGGGTAAAGTTCAACATAACTCACAGGATAAAGACCCAGTCAGCTGCATGTGGCAAAAATCAGTCCAACCTGCGAAATTCAAAAAACATTCCGCCATATTAACTCCCCACTAAAGAGTAACTGCTGAAAGCCCCGGGATATTCGTGCTCACCTCCCATGATCCCCGTTCAGCTCTTGACAAGTTTTAACCATCTGCTGAATGCCAAATGGGGTAAACTCTCTATTTATTGAAAACTAAGGCTACAACTTACAGAAATCACAGCAGAACACTGGAGCCATTGATAGTGGGCATGCACGTATGCATACTGTATGCATCACATGCCCACTATCAATGGCTCCAGCTTTCAGCTCTGATTTCTGTAAGTTGTAGCCTTACTTTTCAATAAATAAAGAATTTTCCACATTCAACAGAGGGTTAAAATTTGTCAGCAGCTGAACGGGGACCACAGGAGACTAGCATGAATATTCCATGGCTTCAGAAAGCTCCGACCGACAAACTGTCACCGTGGAGTTTTGGTCTGTCTGGGGATCTGTCTTCCATGGTGAGCAAGGTAATAGTCTATGACACAGAACTGATAAAAGAGTTTCCCCCATTCAGCACTCAGCAGGCAGTTAACATATGCTGAAAGGGGATCCTGTGTGTGTGTGGGGGGGGGGTGGAGCTCTCGTAGCTTTAGTGCTCTGACCGGGGAAACTTTCTTTGCCATGTTTGGCTCCATCTTCTGCGGCCAGCCAGAGCTGTTTATTAGGCATTTCTGAGCAGCAAGCTACTATTATGAATTTACATGCAGGCAGCAGACACAGAGCAGTTTTCAGAGTTAAATTAGGGAGTCAGTGGCAAACAAAAAGATAGCTGACAGGTATGATTAAAAGGGACATGCTGAGGTAGGGAGATTGTCTCCCTATCAACAAAGGACTATTTTTTCTGGTGGACTTACAAAATCCTCAAAAACAATTTAAAATAAAAAAAAAGACTCTCTTTTTCTTCCTTTCTTTCTTTTTTTTTATACGCTAAATAAGGAACACACTGTATATGCTTGGTGCAGATTTAGTCACTCAGCCTGCGGCCTTGTGACCAAACCACACCAAGCATGAGTAAATCCTAGCATAACCCACACCCTGTCGTGGTTTATTGCTTAAGTAACAGAGTGGCGGGGATGAGTAGTACTAATACTCTACACTGCAGAAGCGATCTCCCCGTTACATCAGGAATCAGCTGCAGAAGTATAGCCAGAACAGACTGGATAAATGATGGCAGGGATACCTTGAGAGAAAAGAAATCTAAGCAAAGCGATATATTAGTGATGGGGGACTCCATGCACAGACACCTGGATATGTAAGGGTCATATGGATATCACAACAGTAAGCACACTATCTTGGGCTGAAATTAGTGATGTGAGAAAAATGTTGCCTGGTTTAATGGAGAGATCCAGAAAACCTATAGCAGTAATGCACTTTGGGGTAAATGATGTCATCAGAAAAAGGTTATTTGATATACAAAATGTTTTTGAGGAGGTGGAATGGAAAGATTTTTAAAAGAAAGAAAATTTGATATTAAAGTGTTGGGTGTACTACCAAGAGCTGGCAGAGCAAAAATGAATGACATCATGACATTAAATGGATGGTTAAAAAGATGGCGTATACATGAGGGATGTATGTTTTTGTGTAACTGGGATAAGTTTACGGATAATAGATTCTTCAGGGCTGACAGACTACACTTACATAGACATGGGAGTAGGACTCTGGCATATAGAATCAATGCTGCTATTGCAGTGTATTTAAACTGACCAATCAGGGGAAAGAGGAAGGGCGTTTGTATAACAAAGCCAAGAGTGATAAAAATCTGAACTGTACCATACAGCTGGAGAGTCCAAAGTGGATATGCCTGCTAATAAATGTTAGGAGCCTAGTCAAGAAGAAGGAGGAGGAATTGGAACACATTGTGAGTTCAGAATCTATTAAAATATGCTCAATTACAGAAATCTGGTGAGATAAAGAAGATACAGTACTCTGGAATAGAAATATTCAGGGAAAAACACTTTATAGTAAAGAAAGGCAATGCAGGAAAGGAGGGGCTATTACAGTATACATAGTAGACTCTACTCAGTCAGATCTGATGGACCAATGATTACATAATTTAGAACAACAGTGGATTAAAATATTGCCCAAGAATAATAGTAAAATCATATTGGGTGTGATATACTGTATAGGTCACCCTCATAGTCCAAAGAAGAAGACATAATAATGTGTCAACAGATTGAAAATCTAAACCTGGATGAGAATATCCTTTTGGCAGGGGATTTTAATGTGCCTATTATAAATTGAGACTTACGTAAGGCCACGTCTTCCACAGAAGAAAGGATACTGGGTTCCTCAGGGCATGTAGGTCTGGAACAATATGTAAACCAGGCTACAAGGGGAGGTAACATCCTAGATCTTGTCCTCAGAAACATGGGGTTGAATTACTGGACTGTACTGTTACTGTACCATTAGGCAATAGTGACTATGCCATGGTACAATTTGAGATACTTAGCTCATCAGGTAGAGAACAAGGAACTACAAAGATTAAATGTTATGACAAGGCAGACTTTAGTGGTATGAGACAAGAATTAGGTGAATGGGACTGGAAAATGGATTTTATAGGCAAGGTTCTCAATACTAAATAGAATCTGCTAACAGGTAGAATAAATAACCTGGTAACAAAATATGTACCTGAAAGAAAAAAATATAATAAAGTAGGTAGAGTTCTCCCGTGGATGAATACAAAATAAAAAAAATTAAAAACATTAAACAGAAAGAAAAAAGATGTATTTAAGGGCCGGGAATAGCAATAACAGAAAAGACTGGGAAAGATACAAAAAAGACCCTAAGAGAATGCAAAATGACAGATCCACGACAGGTGTTCGACAAATTTCTCGTTGAACGCCCCGACAGCGAAACTGGCAGGTCGACTGCATTAGCAGTTGGCTGCTGGTTTCCCAGCACAAGAAGTATTTTCTTTGGGGGGCTTTACCCCCGGAACCCCCCCGCATCCCCCCACTAAGGATTATCAACTCCAAGTTGGAGCTGATTTGGGCTGGGGGGTGCAGGACCCCTGACAGACAGTGCTCGGTTCCAGCGGGTCTCCTACAGTGGCACGGTGCTGTAGTCGCTGTGGGGGACCTTGCTGTTGAACTGTCACTGTCAGGTGGGTATACCCAAAACGACCATCCATAGGGCCAAAAATAACTATGAGCTGAGACTAGACACAAAAGTTAATGAGATTTTCCGACCTCTCTGAGAGCAGCTACCACTCACGTATTGTGGTAGCTGCCCTCAGCAATAGTTATTCTAGCCATGATTTAAGTAGTAATAGTAGCCTGTACTTTTTTTATATCACTTGTAACTTTATGAGAGAGAGTTAGGCAGCACGATCCTTTCTTAATGCCCTGGCCATGTTGACATGCCCCCAGGCTCAAGCACGTAATGATGTGTAAACAGGGAAAGCTCAGGGATGCACCCCATTGAAATGAATGGGACTTGATTTCTCTTCAATTTTTCAACTCAAGAATGGCTACTTAGAGATTAAAGAAGGTCACGTTCAACTAACAAGGCCTGTAGCTCCCTTATATCAGAAATTTACTTTAAGGATAACTATAAAACATTCTTTAACCATATTAATTACAAAAAAGGGGGGATCACAGGTGTGGGACCACTACAGGAAACAAATGGTTCATTAATAACAGATTTGGCAAATATAGCAGAAATGCAGAACCGGTACTTCAGTTCAGTATTTAATGTCAAAACTGACAGTGCAGAATTACAAGAGGAGACAGGCAACAGCCCTATCAGACTAACAATAACTGATGTAAGGGAGAGGTTGAGGAAATTAGACCCAAATAAATCCCCTGAGCCTGATGATATCCATCAGCTAAACAGATGGCCAATGAGATGGCAGGGCTATTGACATTAATATTCCAGGAATCTCTAGATAGAGGTATGGTAGTGGACTGTTGGAGATTGGCCACTGTAGTGCCAATACATAAAGGTGGAATTAGGAAGGAGGCAAAGACAGTAAGTTTGACCTCTGTGTTGGGGAATGTTCTGGAGGGATTTTTCAGGCATTTTCTAGAGGAGAAAATAAAATAAACTGAAAAAAGGACATCTCACAGCATTGATTCACAAAAGGAAGATCATGCCAGGCAAATCTTATGGCATTTTATGGTAATGTTAGCAAAGAAACTGAACAGGGGAAACCAGTGGATGTTACCTTTCTAGATCTTACAAAAGCTTTTGATAAGGTCCCTCATGGGAAGTTTATTGCATCGTCGATTGATATGGATTTTCATGCAACTATAACCCCACAAACTACATCATGGCTTAATGATAGGAAACAACATGTTTGTTTAAGGAAGGTTGTCTCTAGATGGGCCAAAATATGCAGAACCATGGCTTTGGAAGGCCAGATTTTTTTTTCCTGACCCAACCCAAAAAGGTGGTTTATACATGAGCATAAGCTGCCGATGTGTAATTCTTCCTGGCAGCCATAAGGGTGTCCCCCACCTTCTTAGAGAAATCCTACTTCATGAGTCTCCTCCCTTCCAGATCCAGGCCATGAGCTGCATCACACCCAGATTTGGATGCAGAATGGGGCCCTGTGAGAGAAGGTCCCCAGCACTAGGAGAAGAAATGGTGCGCATTGAGCTAGGTTCACTAAGTCTGAGAACCATGCTATTCTAGGCCACTCCAGTGCTATAAGCAGAAATCTTCCTCCCGAGTGCCTTATTTTGCATATGACCTTGGGAAGGAGAGGCATAAGAGGGAAGGCATACGCTCTGCCAAAATTCCAGTCCTGTGACAGGGCATCTACTGCTTCCACCTGTGGACACCAGTAGCAGCTGAAGAACTGTTGAACTTGAGCATTATGGCTGAAGGTGAACAGGTCGATCTTAGGATGACCGAACCTTTGACACAAAAGGTTGAACAACTCCGGATTCAACATCCCCTCCCTGGATGAACATTCTCAGGACTAGTTAATTGGCCTGAATGTTCAACCCTCCATCAAGTAGACTGCTGGCAGAGAGAGAGGATTCTCTTCTGCCCACAGCAGGAGATCGGTGGCTTCTTTCAGCATCTGCTTGCTCTTTGTGCCCCCTTGATTGTTTATGTATGCCACTGTGACAATGTTGTCTGACCTTATTTTCATGGTTTTTAACTGCACCTGACTTTGAAAATGAAGGGAGAGCAAGGCACACCACCCTCATCTCCAGAACGTTTATGAGTAGGTGCTGTTTCTGTACTGATCAAGTTCCCTAAATGGGAATATGGTCCAGAACTGGCCTCCAACCTGACAAGCTGGCATTGGATGTCAGAATCAACTCTGGGGGTACTTACAAAGGGGGACCCTTTGCTCAGATTCTTCAAACTCACCCACCAACTCAGAGACTGCCACAGTTGTAGAGAGAGGGGAATCCTAGCCTAATAATTCTCCAAGGTCGGAAACCAGGCTGATAGTAACTCCATCTGTAAGGGCCATATTTGAAGGTAAACCTGCAGGACTAGTTCTATCGCTGCCATCATGACATCCACAATTCATAGCAGAGGGTGAGCAGAAGCTAATGTTTGGCTCCTCAGCCACAGAACCTCTCTCAACATGGTCTGCGTCCTGGATGGTGAGAGGAAGACCTTCCCCTGATCTGTCTTGAACACCACTCTCAGGTGTTCCAGGGTCTGTGACAGTTAGAAAGAGCTCTTCTTCTGATTTACCACCCAGCTGTGGGACTCTAACACGTCAAGAGTCCTGGTCACTGACTTCTTTGCCAGTGGTGCAGATGGTCCTTGAATGACGAGATTGCCCAGGTAGGGATTGACATGATGTCCCTCCTGTTGGAGCTGAGTCACCAGGCCTATGAGTTCCTTCAAGAAAATCCTGGGAGCTGTTGCCATCCCCAATGGGACCACCTTGGACTGTGAACCTATGGAACCTCTGATGAAACTGTTGGATGGGGACATGGATATACGCATCCCTCAGATCTGTGGAAGCTAGATAATCCCAAAGCTGGACAGTCTGGATGATTGAATTTCAAAAAAGGCAAAACTCAGCACACTGTGGATGGCGTTGAAACAGGCATAAGTTTAATACACAGGTAGACGCCAAGCCTTAATACAACAGGTAGCACAGCTAAAAAATTCCCATTCCCAACCGATTTTGTGCACCGCACATCATCAGGGGTGGTAACAGGTGATACCAAACACCTACTTATAGGGAAGCACTTAAAGACACAGTAACCAAAAGAAAACTTTTTGCATCAATTCACGAACAATATGAATATATGAATGCATACACTTTTAACATGAATACCATTACTATATCAAACCTAGTATATCATATTGCATGCTCCCTATACCTTATACAGTGGTGTTGGTTTATATAAAATAATATATATATTTTAAAATAAGCAGCAGAACTGAATAAGAAAATATATTCTATACGGATCTCATCAACCAATCAATACATTCCTTTTGATACTATAGGACAAAATGTATTTAGAAATGATTATATTATACAATACTAGACAGGAAATAAGCTCCCAGCCATTGGGACACACCGAATATTCCATGTCCAGATATTTTGCCAACAGCAACATTTATCTGTGAAAAAAACGAGATATACGTTAGTGTTAGTTTGTTACAACTACAAACAACTCATCAATTCCATCTTGTCATTTAATCCTGGGGCTATAAGGGCCCCTAATGTGTAAATCCAAAAGGACTCTCTATATTTCAACTTGGCATCCAAGTCTCCTCCCCGAGTTCCTAACTTTACCACTTCAATACCACAAAATTTAAATACATGTACCAAATTAATATTAATATTTTTGATACAATGTATAGCAAGTGCACTTCTAGTGTCTTTGTGTAAAATAGATCTTAAATGTTCACCCATCCGTACCTTTAATGGGTGTGTAGTTTAACCCACATAAAATGCTCCACATTGGCAGGTTGCTAAATAAACTACATTCATAGTACTACATGTGATAAAATTTCTTATTTCATAAGTTTTAGCACAATTGCAGCTGGTAAAAGTCTTACACTTTAGTACAGACTTACAAAATTTACAATTGCCACAATTAAACATACCACATGGAACATGAGAGGAAGCACTGCCAGTACCCATATCTGAAGGTGCAGTATAGCTATTCACCAGCCTATCTCGTATATTTTGACCTCTCCTATAAACCATCCTAGGATTATGTCGAGTAACTTCCAACAACCGTGGATCACCCAACAGGACATTCCAATTGTTCTGTATAATCTGCTCAATAGCTTTGGAGTGTCTAGTGTAGGTAGTGAGAAAATTTACCCTCTGTTCCTTAGGTATTTTGGTTTTTTGTTTAGCAAAGTCCATCCGTTCCATACATGCAGCTGCTTGAAAGGCCTCCTGAACTGTACTATAAGCATAACCTCTTTCTACAAATCTATTACACAAGTCTGACCCCTGGGTAATAAAGTCCACATCTTTACTGCAGTTACGCCTTACCCTTAACATCTGGGCCTTCGGAATACTAGACACCAAATGGCGTGGATGGCAACTAGATGCATGTAATAATGAGTTCCTATCTGTCTTTTTACGAAACAGTCTAGTACTAAGACCACCATCTTCTACCTTAGTAATGCTCACATCTAAAAAAGATACACACATAAGATCCTGTTGCAAAGTGAATCTCAAATTCTCATTACTTTTTACTAAATACTTTACAAACAAAAAAAGTTCTTCTAAAGTGCCAAGCCACACCATGAAGATGTCATCAATATATCGACGCCAGATGTCAATATTATCATAGAAAGGATTAGTATCCCTGTCATAAACATAATTCTTTTCCCATAGGCCCAGATATAGATTAGCATAATTGGGTGCAAAAGTGGCACCCATTGCTGTACCATTAACTTGCAGAAAAAACTGATCCTGAAACAAAAAAACATTTTTTGTTAATACATGCTCTGCACATTCCAGTAAGAAATTCTTTTTGCCATAGGAGACTTGTGCATCCTGTGACAAGAAATGGTCTAATGCATAAAGGCCCCCCTCATGTGGAATATTGGTATACAGAGATGTAATGTCCATGGATACCAGCAGCCACCCAGTTCTATCTGCATATCATCCAAAATCTCAAAGAAGCCCTGTCCCTAATAAAAAGAAGGTAGCGTGTTGACATGTTTCTTAATGTAAGAGTCCACATATTGAGACAGTGGCTCTAAAAGAGACCCTATCCCTGCCACTATAGGGCGCCCCGGTGTATTCCACAAATCTTTATGAATCTTAGGCAACATATAAAAACAGGCCAATACTGGATTTTTTTACTTCTAGGAATAACAGTTCATTATGTCCAATTAACCCTTCACTTTCAGCTGAAAAAAGAAAACTATCAATTTGTGCCTTGTAGATCTTAGTGGGATCAGTGCTTAATGACTTATAAAAAGTCACATCTTCCAGTTGTCTCCATGCCTCTTGTATATAGCTGGAGGTGTTCATAACTACCACCGACCCACCCTTATCTGCAGGTTTGATAGTTAGATCACTATTCTTCTCCAAACTCTTGAGTGCCTCAAGTTCCACTTTAGAGATGTTAATATAAGTGGGAGGAGAGTCCTGATCCAATAGGGTTCTAAATTGTCTTTCACAAATCTTTTCAAATACCAGAACTGCATCACTATACAGAGGCATAAAAGTAGATTTCAGTTTAA
This sequence comes from Neoceratodus forsteri, assembly GCA_016271365.2. Taxonomy (NCBI): domain Eukaryota; kingdom Metazoa; phylum Chordata; order Ceratodontiformes; family Ceratodontidae; genus Neoceratodus; species Neoceratodus forsteri. The sequence continues at coordinate 415,237,302 of CM057453.1, read as the reverse complement.
ACTGGCTTACCTCTAATATAGTAGATGGTATGCCCTGAACTTCCTCCATTTCATTATTACGTCCAAAACCCATTGTTTTATTATTATAATATGCTCTCAAATTCAAATTTCTGGTGAATCATTGTAAATCCAAATACAGTTGAAATTGTTTGGAGTCCTGTGTAGGCACAAACGAAAGTCCTTTCTGCAAGACTGTAATCTGGTCCTCATTCAAAATTATATTAGAAATATTGATAACAATATTTTGTGAAATGATCTGCCCCTTCTGCCTCGTGTAGTGATTCTTATGTTTCCTCCCTCCTCTTCTGATGGATTTTCTTCGTCTGGATGGTTCCCTGGTACCAGTTTCCTCGCCTTCGTGTTCCTAGGTTTCCTTGTTTCCAAAACTGGCTCTCGAAATTGGACCGATCGTCATTTGTCCAGAGGGGACAAGTCCTCCTCGAAAAAATCCTCCTGTTCTGATTCACTAGCTGAAGTGTAATACGGTGAATTACCTCAATTACGTAGAATAGATCTGGGTTGATGAGAAGAGATACTTTTATCCCTTCTGCACACAGCAGGGACCTGTTTTGCAGACTGGTGTGAAAATTTATGTTGATTCCAGTCCCAGACTCGATTATTCTGATAATCAAGTCTATCCCTCTCAAACTTGTGTAATTTAATACGTTTAATTTTACTTTCTTCTTTCTGAATATTTTCTTTAAACTTTTTATCAAGTATACTATAATCAGGATGTTCCTTAAAGCCAGCCACAATGTCCTCTTTGCTTTTAATATCCGCAGTCACCTCTTCCCTTTGTGCATCATAATCTCGAATAATAGAATTGATCAATGCATTTGTTCCCAATTGTAATGAATTTTGCCAATCCGTAATAAATGTCTCTCTGTCCCAGCCATATCCTGGTTTATTAAGGACACGTAATCCCCGGGGAGAGCATCCCACCTTTAAATAGGCCTCCAACATGGTTTTGCCCCAATAATGGTGACGTCCTCTCACTATAGCCCTTTCCAAATCAATAAAGGCTTTTTTAATGTCAGTAGTGAGAGTAATCACATCACCCACTACAAAATCTGTATTATTAATAGTACCAGCAGAATCCTGAAAGAGATCCGCTTCACCTGCTGCTGAAAATACAAAATTAGCATATGTTCCTGTAGAACTGCCCAATAACTTCTTCCCAAAAGCTCCAGTAGTCATATTATGCATATAGTAGCTTTTTTTACTTTTGCACTGACTTATTCACGGATTCAAGGAGAGTAAAAAAAGATAGAAAGAACCTGTAATATTTGTGACACAAAATGAGAATCTTTCCAAGGCTCCCAAAAAACGTAGTAATCCAAAAGGTTTATTACCTCCAAATAGGGCAGTGATAACAGTGACTATTAGACCATTCAAAGTATACAGATGATGGTAAACGCACTACTGTAATAGAAGCAACTTAATGCGAGTATATTAATTCCCAGTATGTCCAGTTATCCAAATAATGGTAAACATGTGATCACATTCAGGCCTTATACAGTTATTCTGATTCAAACTCACCACCAGCTCTTATATAAGCTGAAGAGATGGAGGATATTTAACTGTAATGACAGCATATACTGGAACACTCGTAATCAATAAAATACTCGAATGGTGGTAAATGTGTTGTCATAAAGAAATGTTTTTAGTAGCCAACTGCCCAAATATAAATGAACACGGCATCTGCTTCAGACACGATGTAATCAACCACTTGAATCCACACTTCTCACCGGCCCTAGCGGATCTTGAAAGGACGCAAAAATGAATCCAATTCAGAATAAGTGTCAAAACTAGTCGTGGATGACACCAGACCATTCACACATCGAAAAAATGGGCAGAAGAAAACTTTCTGAGTGAAAACACATCTCATAAAGTTACTAGATGTTAATTAAATCCATGTCCATAAACAACTCATGTTTTCTGTGGAGTGTCCCAAATCTAAAAGTTCGTTTGAGCAGTTCCAAATGGGCTTGATAATCACAGCGCTGCAACAGCCACCAACAGAGAGCGCGTTCAAAGGAAACACAAATAGACGGCAAAAACAGCTCCTCCGTATAAACAGGTGCTCGAGTTGGAACTTGTAATTCAAAAAAGGCAAAACTCAGCACACTGTGGATGGCGTTGAAACAGGCATAAGTTTAATACACAGGTAGACGCCAAGCCTTACATACAACAGGTAGCACAGCTAAAAAATTCCCATTCCCAACTGGTTTCATGCACCGCACGTCATCAGGGGGTGGTAACAGGTGATACCAAACACCTACTTATAGGGAAGCACTTAAAGACACAGTAACCAAAAGAAAACTCGAGCACCTGTTTATGCGGAGGAGCTGTTTTTGCCGTCTATTTGGATGATTGAATGCAGGGACTTCATCTTGAAGGTCATGTGGTGAACAAACTTGTTTTGGTATTTCAGATCCAGAATAGTCCTGGAACCTCCTGACTTCTTCGAACTATGAACTAGATTAAGTAGAATCCCTGGCCTTGCTCACTGGGGGGCATCAGAACAATCACCCTAATTTGAGAGAAGTTGTCCAGGGTCTGTGACACAACTTTTCTCCTCACGGGGTCCTTGGAACCAGGGATGGAAAAAAATGCCCCTTTGAGGGAATTGTTAAAAACTCTATTGCATAACCTAAAGCCAGAATTTCCAAAACCCACACATCTGATGTAGCTGGGTCCATCTTATGTAAAAATTGTGCAGTCTTCAACCAAGAGAAGGGAGGCTGAGATGGGCCTGTGTACCCTCACACTGAGGTGCCCACTTTTGGCCCTTTGCCTGCATTGTGTCTTCGGGCAAGGACCCCTCTAATACTATTGCTCTTGAAACCAGAATAGGCTCCATTACTCCTTTTGTTCCTGAAGTCCTGAAAGGGACAAAAACAACCTCGAAAGTGCCTCTGTCAGCCACCTCCTTGACCTTTTGGAGTTGGTGCGGACATTTGCTGTTGCTTTGACACTGGAAGCTGGCCCTTTTTATCCTGGTAATCCTTCAAAATATAATCCAGGCCAGAACCAAACAAGCCTCCTTCAAAGGCTAAATTGAACTGCTTGGTCTTCAAAGCCTGATCAGCTGCCCAGTGCTGAAGCCATATTCCTTGAATGGCCAACACAATGTAACAGGTGGAGCAAACTGACATGTGTAAGTTTTCTACTGTGGCATCACCTAAGAAGGAGGATTACATGGATACCAACTGCAGAATGCGCCCCCCTTCCAAATCCGGGAAAACAAATCTGCCCAGGGTCGTGACCCACATGTTTAAGGCTCTGATAATAATAAAAGAGATACAGGAGGTGTGCAGGTTTGCACCATTAGAGATTAAGTCCCTTCTGCACAAAGCATTCACTTGCTTATTGAGTGAATTTGCTAAGGCCAGGATCCCTCAATAGGAACAGTGGTGTGCGTGATGGAATTACAAACTGCCTTTTTCATGACAGAAGGGGTTTCCCATTTGTGGGTATTTTCTTCCAAAAAGGAAAACACCACATTTTTGGTTTTGGCAGATATTTTCTTTGGTCTGCACCTCCCCATTCTTATTCAATGATCTGGTCACAGAGAATAAAGTTCAGAAAACACTTTGTAGCAGAGGAGGACATGGACAAAATAGGGTTGACATCTAAAGCCTCCATGGATTGCATCTCCTTCTGTTGTAATTTCCTATATGCCTCAGTTATCAGATAGGACAAGGATTTTATATCACAGAGGGGAAGGACAGGAATCCTTCTCTTTGGCTCTGTCCACTCCCTTTCCTCCTCTTCGTCAGAGGGCTGAACATCATCATCAAATAACTTCTTTAGGTCAGGATTTTCCCCAAGATCCCCAATATCCTCATCCTGACACTCTCTAAGAGGTCTTCCTGCAGATCTGTAATAGCAGCCCTGTCCTGCTGTGGTGCACCTGGAGATGCATGTGTGGGTTCCCCTGACCTGAGGGGCCCTGTTTGGGGTTAGGTGTGTCTGGTGGGATGCCATGCAGAACATCGGGGCACAAAAGCTCTCCTAAGAGCAATAATAAGGGTTCGCCACAGTCAACTGGTACACCAGGTGTACCCTCCCCAACTCAGAGGTGCGACTGGGGGGAACCATGACAGACAGATTAGCTTGAGTAACACAATGGGGCAATAAGAACCCAAAAGAGAGAAACACATTACCCTCTTGCAGGTCTTACATCTTTTAAAAGTGAGAGGTCTCCGATAAGCCATGGTACCAAAATAAAGTAGCTCTGCAGGTATGAAAGGTTAAATATCAGAATTATTTTTTTGCACATTTAATAAGCTTTATTGTGGTATTAAAGTCACAAATACAGTTATGGTATTGTATGCACTTCAACTTGTACAGACAGTTAAACAGCAGTGGAACATAAGTCATTGTAAGTCTTTGAAAGTATGAAGGAAAAATCACCTACTTGTAGTGTCATCCAACATTAAAAACCAGGACTGACTATCAGGAGTAATGTTAGATTTATCTAGCCAAAATAATTAAATACCAAAACAGAATTGTAATACGGAAAAAAAGCTAAAACCATTCCACCCCCCCATCCCTCCCACATCGCTACTACACTATATAAGTTGGGAATAGTTTCCTTCCAAGAGAAAGGAAAAAAAAGGAAAAACCTTGCAAGAGAAAAGAAAAAAAAAAGAAAACTTAACCATTGACCTTTGCAGCACTATGTCAGGTCAAGGTCAAGGCCAGGTCTATCCCAAGTGGATAGCTGGGTATGTAAGGGTGCCCATACCTTCTGGTATTTGTTGCTATGTTTAGATATGTTTGCAATGAAGTATTCTGCTTGCAGAGCAAATAGAATTTCTTTGTGCTACTCTGTGGACATGGGAATTTGTTAATCTAACCAGTGGCGTAATATGATTTTCTTAGCACATAGAGATATCAAGGGCATATGTTTCCTTTCGTTTCCTATTAAAGTTTCTCCCAAATCACCCAAAATGCAAATTTCTGGTTGAAAAGCATTCTGTAGCCCCAATAAGGGGTCCAGTTTGGATCGAATAGTGTCCCAAAAGGGGGTTATTTTGTCACATTCCCAAAGAATGTGAAGAAGTGTACCTCTCTGGGATCCGCATCTGGCACACAATTCAGTTGGGTGGTGCCCCATTTTATTAAGTTTTACAGGTGTATAGTGCAAGTCATGCACTATATAGAATTGAAGCAATCTATATCGATCCCACCTAACATCTTTATACAACCATATCCAGATTTGTGGCCATTGGCAGGATGCCAGAGAGGTAGACGGGAGAGACCTATCCCATGTATAGTAAGGGGAGCCTTCTAGTTCACTGCATTGTGCCTGGAGCTCCTTATAGTAAAAGGCAACATAGTGGGATGAGGGTCTCCTGGAGAGTGAACCAAGAATAGGGCCAAGCATGTACCGGTCCCAAAGGCCACTGCCGAAATGTTGTGTTAATACATTGGAAATTTGAAGATATTTAAAACAAAAGGAAACTGGCAAATTGTATTTTGTCCTAATAGCTGAAAAGGTAAGTAGTTTGTGGTTTTCTGTTAAATCAGTAACCATTTCTCCACAACCTACAGGCCAGATGGACATAGTAATAACTTTGTCCCCTATTTTGAAGTTGAGGTTTTTGAAGAGGGGCTGAGATGAGTCATTCACTAGTAGGTACCCAAAAGTTTTGTTCATCTGCATATGTATCCAAAGAGAGGCCATGATAGGCATGGATTTATACTGCTTAGGGACTTTATTAGTGGTCAGATAGGGAAGACATAGAAACATAGAAACATAGACTTTGACAACAGATAAGGACTGCTTGGCCCACCTAGTCTGCCCATTTCTCTACCTAAACGATAAGCTGCAGATCCTATTTAACCAACAGCCTAGTTCTTCCTACCCCCCACAAAAATTGCCTTATGTCTGTCGAATGCATTCTTGAACTCTCCCACAGTTTTGGGCCCCACAACTGCCTCAGGAAGGCTGTTCCATGCATCCACCACCATCTCTGTGAAAAAATACTTCCTCACATTGCCCCTGAGCCGTCCCCCCTCTATCTTCAAATTGTGTCCCCTTGTTCTTGCACATCTCTTTTTCTGAAAGATGCTACCCTCTTGGACTTTGTTGGTTCCACTGAAGTGCTTAAACGTTTCTATCATGTCCCCCCTCCCTCCTTTCCTCAAGGGTATATGTATTAAGCCCCTTTAGCCTCTCCTCATATGGCTTCTCTTGCAGACCCTGCACCATTTTAGTTGCCCTCCTCTGAACTGCCTCCATCCTGTCTATGTCCTTGCAGAGATGGGGGTCTCCAGAACTGGACGCAGTACTCCAGATGGGGTCTTACCAACTGTCTGTACAGGGGAATAATAACTTCCTGTTTTCTGCTGGTGATGCCTCTCCTATACATCCCAGTATCCCCAGCCCTCCCTACTGCCTTCTCCATTGCTTGCCAACCTTAAGGCCATCTGATATAATTACCCCCAGGTCCCTTTCCATTTTTGTTGTTGTTACCTCCCCCTTCCCCATTGTGTAATCTTTCCCTGGGTTTTTGTTTCCCAGGAGCATTACTTTGCACTTCTTTGCACTGAATCCAAGCTGCCATAATTCTGACCGTTCCTCCAACCTTGCTAAGTCCCTTCTCATCCTTTCCATGCCTCTTTGTGTACCAACCTTGTTGCAGATCTTTCTGTCATCTGCAAAGAGGCATACTTTTCCTTCCAGTCCCTCTGCAATATCACTTATAAAGACATTAAAAAGGACTGAACCCAGTACTGAACCCTGCGGTACCCCACTAGTAACCCCTCTTTCTTCAGAGTGGACTCCATTTACAATTACCTTCTGCATCCCGTTGTTCAGCCAATGTTTTACCCAGGCTACCACTCTGGGACCCACTCCAAGGCTAGTTCATTTGACTACTAATCTTTTGTGTGAGACTGTGTCAAATGCCTTGCTAAAGTCTAGGTAGGCCATGTCCACAGACCCTCCCTGGTCTACTACTTTGGTCACTCAGTCAAAGAAATCAATTAGATTCATCTGGCATGACCTTCCCGCTGTGAACCCATGCTGCCTTGGGTCCTGTGCCACACTGGCCTCTAGGTACTCAACAGATCTTTCCTTCAGAAGTGATTCCATCACTTTCCCTACCACAGAGGTGAAACTGACAGGTCTGTAGTTTCCTGCCTCTGTCTTGGTCCCACTTTTGTGAAGGGGAATCACATCTGCCTTCCTCCAGTCCTTGGGCACCACACCATCCATTTGTTATAAAGAGTAGTCAGTGGTGATACTAGTTCTCTGCTTAATTCTTTTAGAATTCTGGGGTGAATTCCATCTGGCCCCATTGCTTTGTCCACCTTCAGTTTTAGGAGTTCATTCAGAACCCTTTCTTCTGTGAAAGGACTGGGATCGACCCCCCTTTCCAGAGTGCTTCTGTTAATTGGATTAGGCACCTCCCCCACTTCCTCTTTTGTGAATACTGAACAGAAGTATTCATTCAGTATTCCTGCTTTTTCACTGTCACTGTCTGCCCACCCACCATCCATTCTATTCAGCCTCACTATCCCTCCCTTTGTCTTTCTACGCTTCCTGATATACCTATAAAAGGTTTTATCCCCCTTCTTAACTGAGTTGGCTATCTTTTCCTCAGTTTGTGCCTTTGCTATTCTGACTACCCTCCCTGTTTCTTGCTGCCTTAACTGGTACAGTTCTCTGTCCTGCTCCTTCTGTGTTTCCTTGTACTTCCTAAATGCTATCTTTTTCTCCCTAACCTTCACCGCCACTTCTTTTGAGAACCATAGTGGCTTTTTCTTTCATTTTGATTTGTTTATTTGCTTCACACAAAGGCTTGCTGCCTCTGTGATGGCAGTTTTGATATTTCCCCATTGTTGCTCCCCCCCTCCTTCTAGCGTGTTTGCTAGTGCTTTTCTAAGGCACTCTCCCATCTTGCCAAAGTCAGCCTCCTGAAGTCCAGAAACCCCCCACTTTGTATGGCTTGACTCTGTAGCTGAGTTTATCATGAACCACACTGTTTGGTGGTCACTTGTTCCCAAATGGCTACCCACTTCTAGATCTGAGATCCTGTCACTGTCCCCATTTGAGAGTACGAGGTCAGTGTCAGTGGCTCAGTAGGTAGCACACTCACCTCTGAGGCCAAGAGATCAGAGGGCTGTGAATTCAGTTCCCACATCTGGCACTTGGGTTAATATCCCAGTACTGACACTGTGGTACAGCATGAGAGGGGTGTTGCACTTCTGAGGTGCCGTCTTTTGGATGAGATGTTAAACCGAGGTCCCATCTGCCTGGATTGGTGGTAGTTCAGGTGGATGTTAAAGATCCCATGGCACTTATTGAAAAGAGTAGGGAAATTTTCCTGGTGTCCTGGACAAATTTTCCTCATTAAGTAAAAATACCACTAACAGCTTAATCTGGTTCTAAGTCAGTTGGCATTCATCTGTCTCCCCTTCCCCCGGGTCATGCCTGAAAATAGGCAGGAATTGTCTTGTGCACTTACCCAGTCAACAAAATCTAAATAAAATAAAATAAAATAAATAAGATTGCTCCCTCATAAGTAGGTTCCAAAACCAGCTGTCTGAGGCATGCCACCTGAAGGGCATCAAGAATGGCCCTGCTTTTGGATGAGGCTGCAGCAAAGGTGCTCCAATTAACATCTGGCATATTAAGGTCCCCCATCAACAGTATCTCCCCTTTCTCTGCCATCCTAAGTATGCCTTCTATCTTATCCTTGTCCATTCCCTCCCCCTGACATGGGGGTCTGTATACAACCCCTGTGTGGATTGTGGTGCCATTTCCAGTCTCTAAGGTGACCCACAGTGCCTCCTCGCCTCCCTGTTTACTCTTTTGTTCAGTTGCTTTTATCCCTTCCCTTACATAGAGAGCTACCCCCCTTCTGCCCTCCCTGTCTCTCGTGTAGGTTGTGTACCCTGGTATGTTAACATCCCAGTCATGGTTCTCTGTGTACCATGTTTCTGTGATTGCTTCGCTATCCAGGCATCCCTCTTCTGTAAAGGCCACCAGTTCAGGGAGTCTCTTAATATCTACTCCTGCTGTGTTACAGATTGATTTTTCTATTTGTAGCCACAATGGGGGGTCTTCTTTGGGTTTCCGCCATAGTGAAACTATGACACAATTAATAGCCAGGTAGTAGTGATATACATTGGGAACCTGTAAACCACCCTGTTCTTTGGATCTATGTAATTTAGTAATTGCTCTTCGGGAGGACTTATTTTTCCAGATAAATTTGGAAATAATACTGTGCACTTGGAGAAACCAGGATTGAGGGAGAAAATAGTTTAACATTTGAAGGGGGTATAACAAGCGGGGCAGGATATTAATTTTTATTATATTGATACGTCCCCAGAGGGAGACTGGAAGTAACACCCAGTGGTTTAAGTCTATCCTGATGTTTGTGAGTAACTGATCCAAATTATATTGCTTCATTGTAATATTGGATTGATACAAATATATACCCAAGTATTTTATTTTGTCCCTCACCCAGGTAAGCCCAAGATGTTCAATATCTACTCTTAGGGTATAGCTATGTAGTGTCATTACTTCTGTTTTAGCTAAATTTAATTTGTAGTTACAGAGATCCCAAAACTTTTGGATAACGTTAAGGGTAGCTGGTATAGATACAGATGGGTAAGTAATGTGAAGCACAATATTATCGGCATACACTGATAATTTGTATTGAAAGTGGTTGATCGAAATACCGGATATCGCTGAAGATTGGTTAATCTTCCTAATGAGCGGTTCTAAAAAGAAATTAAATAGATAAGGGGAGAAGGGGCAGCCTTGCCTCAGTGCCTGTTGGAGGGAAGGTAATGACAGAACCCCATTACATAGTACCCGGGCAAAGGGATGTGAGAAAAGAATTTTGATCCAATGTATAAATTGCTTGAGGATATGATATCTCAGGAGCAAATCAAACAAGTAGTCCCATGAGACCCGATCGAAGGCCTTTTCTGCATCCAGGGATACCAAAGCTGCGGGGATATGGGAGTCCCTGGATGCAGAAATAAGATGAGAAATTTTTCGCAGATGATCTGATGAGAGGCATCCAGCCACAAAGCCGACTTGCTCAGAACTTATTAATGTGTGCTAAACTTTGGCCATCCTATTAGCCAAGATTTTGGATAGAATTTTCAGGTCTACGTTTATGAGTGATATTGGGTGGTAATTCGGTAACAATGTAGAGTCCTTGCCCGGTTTGGGAAGCACCACAATGGTAGCCTCAGTAAGACTGAGGTCCAAGAGGCCATGTTTATAGATATAGTTGTACGTGTCAAGCAGAGTTGTACCCAATTGGGATTTAAAGGCCTTGTAAAAGTTGGATGTGTAGCCATCTGGGCCCAGTGCTTTATCAATAGGGAGAGCCTCGATAGCATCATGTACTTCTTCTACATTCAGAGGGGCTTGTAGAAAGGCTATTTGGTGTTGAGACAGATATGGGAGGTCTACGTCTTGTAAAAAAAGGTCTACTGCAGTACCATTAAAGGATAGGGGGGAACGTGAATAAAGAGATTGGTAATAGGATTTAAAATATGAAACTATCTCCTTGGGTGCAGTATGAAAATTGCCTACTGGGTCTTGAACAGTTACTACTATCCTGTCTGTTACCTGTGTCCTGAGGCTTAGGGCTAAGAGTTTCCCTGCCTTATCCCCTTGGTCGAAGTAGGTAACTTTTGATTTGAAGTGGAGATGCTCAACCTTATCACCAAGAAGAATGTTATATCGGAATCAAAGACTTTCTAGTTTTTCGAATTCTGTGGGGTGTGATTGGGAAGATAAGGATTGTTCTAAAGCTCTAATTTGGTGTAAAAGAAGTGAGGATTCTGATGAGATTTTTTTTTCCTGATAGAGGTCAGGCGAATAATTTCTCCTCTTAGTGAACATTTCAGGGCACCCCATAACACATCTAGCTTCGGCATGGAAGGGGCATTAAACTTATGAAAGTTTTCTATATATTTTTGAAGAAGGTCAACTAAGTTCTGGGACCTTAATAGTAGAAATGTTGCTGACATTTCATTGTTTTATCTTTCTCTGTAGCAAAGTGTTTCTTACAGGGTATATCTTCTCTGAAATTACTGTATTATAGGTGGAGCTTACATTTTTGTGACTTATCATTGGGCTAAGCAAAATTACTGTTTGACACTGTTTTATTTTATTCTTGTTTTTTGTTTGTTGAAAAGGTTTTTTGTCTCAGAGGTGTTTCAGTCTCCTTCTCACATTGAAGGAGCTAATTGCTTTCCTCCCACAGCTCTTCTAAAGGATTAGTGTGTATGTTGGGGGTGGAGCTGGCAAACAGTCAGTAATTCCAACAGAAAGAAGGGTTAAAAAGTCAGGTTAGTTGATATCTTGGAAGTAGAAGACTTGGTTTGCTGGCCAAGGCACCTAGCTTCACCTGAGCTCTTTCCTTCTAAGACTGCTTGAAAGGCAGAGTAGAGAAACTTACCGGAGCAAGGGAAAAGGATTAAGACTTATTTTGGCTAAGCAGATTTACTGTGTGGTGTTGTTTTAATTTTTTACTCACAGGGATTGCTACTGTTTGTTGCTAACATTTCATTGTTTTATTTTTCTCTGTAGCAAAGTGTTTCTTACAGGGTATGTCATCTCTGAAATTACTGTATTACAGGTGGAGCTTACATTTTTGTGACTTATCATTGGGCTAAGCAAAATTACTGTTTGACACTGTTTTATTTTATTCTTGTTTTTTTTTGTTTGTTGAAAAGGTTTGTTGTCTCAGAGGTGTTTCAGTCTCCTTCTCACACTGAAGGAGCTAATTGCTTTCCTCCCACAGCTCTTCCAAAGGATTAGTTGTGTATGTTGGGGGTGGAGCTGGCAAACTGTCAGTAATTTCCAACAGAAAGAAGGGTTAAAAAGTCAGGTTAGTTGATATCTTGGAGGTAGAGGACTTGGTTTGCTGGCCAAGGCACCTAGCTTCACCTGAGCTCTTTCCTTCTAAGACTGCTTGAAAGGCAGAGTAGAGAAACTTACCAGAGCAAGGGAAAAGGATTAAGACTTATTTTGGCTAAGCAGATTTACTGTGTGGTGTTGTTTTTATTTTTTACTCACAGGGATTGCTACTGTTTGTTGCTAACATTTCATTGTTTTATTTTTCTCTGTAGCAAAGTGTTTCTTACAGCGTATATCTTCTCTGAAATTATTACAGGTGGTGTTTTACAGGTTTTACAGTTTTATCTAACATTAGGATAAGCTTTCAGGGTTACTGCATTTGTTGTTGACTGATTGTTTCTGCTCTTACCTCCTTGTTCTTTCATCCGTGGTTCTTCTTTTTCGGCAGGGGAAGGACACAGCCACCCATCCCCAACCACTCCACAGTACACACCTTTTATAGGGTACCACAGTTGTGACATTTCCTGTGGCAGAGCAGGAAGGGGTGGATCAGTGGGGCCTCCACAAGGTGAGCTCATTTATAGGGGCAGTAGTAATTTAATTTGTTATAACAAGTTAAACAAAACACAATCAAACCATTACTTGCATTTTTTTTTCTTTTTTTTCCTTCTAATTACTCTGACTAGGTTATAAACCCAGCAACTTATCTGGAATGGATATCATTAACTGCAGGTACTGTGGAACAATTTTCAGAAGGACAGTCTTACAGGATTTAGGACACTGTCCTACATGCTGGGCCTTTCGAGATCTTAGGGCTCAGCTCCGGGCAGCATGGGCAGAGATTGCACACCTCAAATTTCATATTCAAGAGGAAATACATTATAAGAACCACCGCCATTTCCCCAGCATCCAACAGAAAACCTCGACCACAGAGGTAGTTGGTCCAGGAGGTTGGCAGGTGGTTAGAGAGGCAAATCGGTGCCCATCACTCTCTGCTCTCCAACATATTACCTCCAAAAACCATATAAACACTACAAACAGGTATCTGCCTCTATCTCTGAAATCAAACAAAGAGGCAGAAGACACTGCAGAGCAGGACACTGCAGCACAGGAGCTAGCACAACAAAACTCACCCAAATCAGGGACCAAAACAAAAGAAAAAAGGAAATCCAAAAAACTTCTGATCATAGGAGACTCCATGATTGGGAGTTGATACCCATCTCCAGCCGGGGTAATGGTCAGATGTCTCCCAGGTACATCAGCATGGTGAGACACTGACCACATTGCTAAAATTGTTCACAAAGCAGGAGAAAACATTGATGTCCTAGTACACATAGGGACTAATGATCTCACCAGCCAGTCAGTTGTGGAGACCAAGGAACACCTGACCAGGCTGGGTGACAAACTATCATCTATTTCATCCGGCATCTCCTTCTCTGAGATCCTGCCAGTCTGGGAGAGGGGAGCAGATGGATGGAAGGTCAGAGAAGGAGGAGAGGAGCTAAACACATGGATCAAGGGCTGGTGCCAGGAAAGGGACACAGATTTGTAAGGAACTGGCAACAGTTCTGGGAGCGAAGTTCTTTAAATTTGATGGACTGCATCTGACTAAGGAAGGAGTCAGTGCATTGGGGCAGAAGTTTGACGTCTTTGCAGAATATTTAAACTAGCAAATGGGGAGAGGGGTGCAGCACCCCATACGTCGAATGGGAAGAACACCCTTCCCCCCTCAGCTCGTGGTCAAACAGGGATTCAGCATGTTTGCAGTTCATTTGCATCACCAGGTAAGAAAAAAGGTTTGTCTCCCCATATGATGCACAGGGGTAATGCCAAACCTCACCCAACAACTAACACACCAAAATCTGTCCAATGGAAAATCATGTACACAAATGCTCACAGCCTGGGAAATAAGATCCCAGAACTGCAGGCAATAATGTCAGAGGCTAAACTGGAAATAGTAGAAATTAGTGAGACGTGGTTTACCAGTAACCACACTTGGAGACTTCAGTACCTGGCTATGTATTGTTCCAGAAAAGACCGAGGGAAAAGGGGGAGGTGGCCCTGTATGTCAATGAAAATATCAAAGCTACAGAAATTCAGAATACACATAAGGAGCCAGAAGAACTGTGGGTCACCCTGGAAACAGAAATGGGACAGCCATAAGAACTGGGGTTGTCTACAGGCCCCAGACCAGAGGAGGACATAGACACATTACTGTTAGAAGATATACAAAACATGATAGCTAAAGGAGGTTCTGATAATGGGAGACTTCAACATGCCGGATACAGATTGGTCAGTACCAACAGGAACATCTGCCAGAACTAGACACATTGTGGATTCCCTGCAGGGGAAGGGCCTCAAACAATTGGTACAGCAACCCACAAGAGACAGGGCTATCCTAGATCTAGTACTGACTAACAAGGAAGGGATCACAGATCTCCAGGTAGAAGGTCACCTGGGGGCCAGTGACGATCACATGGTATGGTTCAATTTGGCTATTACATCTAAATTATCCCATTCCAAGGCAAAAATATGGGACTTCAGAGGAGCTGACTTTGATAAGATGGCCAACAGAGTTAAGCTAGACCTGGAAAAAAGAAACACAGGTGATGGGGTACAGGCAAAGTGGGCAAGCATTAAGGATGCAATACTTGAAGCAACATCCCATTGTGTTAGACAGAAAAGGAAGTGCAAAAGAAGAAGGAAACCACTTTGGTTCTCAAATACAGTAACAGAAAAGGTCAGAGCCAAAAGGCTGACCTTCAGGAAATATAAGGGAACACAGCGGGATGAAGATAGGGAGGCATACCAAACTGCCCTAAGGGAAGCAGGGAAGGCAGTAAGGCAGGCAAAGTCCCAAACTGAGGAAACACTAGCACGAACAATAAAAGAAGGTGACAAGACTTTCTATAGATACATTAGTGAAAGGAGAAAGTCCAGAGGGGGTATTGCTAAGCTTAATGGAGAAAAGGGAGCATGTGAGGAGGAGGACCCTGTAAAGGCATCTATCCTAAATAGATACTTTTGCTCAGTATTTACTGAAGAGAAGGTAGAGCAGGGCCCACAGCTCAGCATCATGGACACAGGGGGGAGGGAGGTGAGCACTAGTCCGTTTACAAAAGAAAGGGTGCTACAAGAGCTTGCTAAGCTCAGGTTGAATAAGGCAATGGTACCTGATGGCATACATCCCAGGGTACTTAAGGAGCTAAAGGTGGAACTAGTAGAGCCATTAGCAGAACTGTTTAGTGAGTCTCTGAGCACAGGAGAGGTCCCAGAAGACTGAAGAAGGGCTCATGTGATCCCGCTCCACAAGAGTGGTAGCAGGGAGAGAGGGAAACTACAGACCAGTCAGTCTTACCTCAGTAGTGGGCAAGATTATGGAGGCACTCCTTAAGGAAAGGATAGTGCAACACCTGGAATCAGTAGGGCTGGGATCCAAGACAGCATGGGTTTAAAAGGAAGGTCCTGTCAAACAATCTCATAGATTTCTTTGACTGGGTAACCAGAGTGGTGGACCAAGGGGAGCAGTTGATGTCGCCTACCTTGACTTCAGCAAAGCTTTTGACACTGTTCCACATAGAAGATTGATAAATAAGCTGGGTAGGCTCGGGTGGGTCAGAAGTTGGTCAACTGGGTGGCAAACTGGTTGTGGGCAGAAAACAGAGAGTGGTGGTAAATGGTATACAGTCAGAAGAGATGCAAGTCACAAGTGGGGTACCTCAGGGATCAGTTCTGGGGCCAGTCCTCTTCAACATCTTCATTAGTGACCTTGCAGATGGAGTAGAGGTAAGGCTTGTCTGTTTGCAGATGACACCAAGATCTGCAACAGAGTAGATGATCCAGATGGGGTGGGCAGAATGCTAGAGATCTGGATAAACTGACAAAATGGTCAGAAGAGTGGAAACTGGGATTTAATGCAAAAAAGTGCAAAATCTTGCACATAGGGAAGAGAAACCCTGAAGCCACCTATAGACTGGGAGGGGAGTTGCTAGCAGTCACAAAGGAAGAAAGAGACTTGGGTATCATCATCACTGATGACCTGAAATCATTCAAGCAGACCTCTAAAGCAGTAGGTAAGGCTAGGGGGGGTGTTAGGGTGTATTAGTAAGGGTATCACAAGTCGTAAGAGGGAGGTAATAATCCCTCTTTACAAGACACTGGTTAGGCCCCATCTGGAGTACTGCATGCAGTATTGGAGGCCACACCTTCACAAGGACATTAACCAATTGAGGCATTCCAGAGAGGGCAGCAAAAATGGTGCAGGGACTGCATCAGAAGACATATGAGGACAGATTAACAGAGCTCAATATATACCCTTAAGCAAAGGAGGAGAGGGTGATATGATCGAGGCATTCAAGCACCTTAAGGGCATTAACAAGGTGAAAGAGTCTAACATGTTTAAATATAAGAAAATAGCAGGACAAGAGGACACAGCATGAGATTAGGGGGAGGCCGATTAAGGGGAATGAGGAAATTCTTTTCACAGAAAGGTGGTGGATGCATGGAATGGCTTACCACAAGACGTGGTGGCTATGAATACAGTGCAGGGCTTCAAACAGGCATGGGATAGGCATAAGGGAGCAATACAAATGACTATGAATAGATAGGCCACTGACAGAGCAAAGGCCGATGGCACATTTATAAGGTAGAAAAACAAATGGGCAGACTGGATGGGCCTTGCGGTCCTTATCTGCTGTCAACTTCTATGTTTCTATGTTGAGGGTTAAACCTCCAAACTTTGTTTTGCTCAACTGAGAAAGGCATGGACCACTACAAGAGAGCTGGGTGGTGATCAGAGATCACTTTAGAGAGATAGACACAACTTTGAGCCTTTGCTAGATGCTTGGTCCCAAACAGAAAGAAGTCAATTCTTGAAAATGTATTATGAGGCAGGGAATGAAATGAGTAGTCTCGAGTAGAAGAAAAAAGGGTCCTTCATGGATCAACAAGGCCCATAGTATTCATAAAATCTTTAAGACCAATTGTGCGGGGGTAGAAGGGTTATATCTAGTTTCAGACCTATTCAGTGTATTGCAAAAAACTAAGTTCCAATCTCCACCAAGTAATAGAGGGAGTTTGGACCAGGAGGCCAAACTAGTCATAAGACTTGTAAAGAACTGAGGATCATCTCCAACTGGTCCATAAACTGAACCCAGTATAATTTCAGTGTGGCCTAAAATGGCTGTCAGTGATATGTATCTGCCTTGGGGTTCGCATATCGACTGATGCAGCTGAAAAGGTATGCGGCATGCAATTAGTACTGTGACTCCTCATTTGCGGGTGTCAGGCCAGCTCCAATTGCATGTCCCACCCATGTTCTTCTTAAGCTGAGAATTTGTAAATTGGGCAAATGAGTCTCTTGGATGAAGGCTACATCAGTATTAAGTTTATTGAGATGTAACAAAATGTTGGCTCTTTCAGTGGGAGATTGAGCACCTTTACCATTCCAGGAACAAAACTTTAGTGCTGCGTCATAGCCAAACAAGATAAATATCAGAATTATTACACACCAGAAAATATACAAGACTACTGCCACAATCCCCACCTCCACTTGTGGGGAAAAACAAGAAATCAAAGTAAAATATGTCCCTCAGCTGAACCAGCTTCCAGGAGAAGCAGACAGAAGAGAAAATGCCAAGAAAATGTAGAGCTGCCACATCTAGCACTAGCGATCGGCAGGCACACACTCGCTTGCTCAGACTGTTCATGTGTGTGACATCACGATGCCGTGCCTGACATCAGCACACCCAGAGTGGGTGTGCACACAACACATGTGCATGAAGGGCACTCTGAGGCTAAGAAGTCTCGAAGGAAGGGTGCGCGTGCAATGGACAGAGCTAACTGCAGAAAAGAAATGACGGGGTAGCCGTGTAGTACAATGGAGCCAAGAATAAAAAAAAAAAACAGCCAAAAAGGTGAGGAAAGGATCCAAACTTCAGAAAAAGACTCAGAAGAGTCTAAAATACTCTTGCTCCAGCAAGCTTTTTTTTTAAACTGCTGCGGGAAATTTAAAGGAGAAATGTCCCCAGAAGACCAGAGCAAGAATGAATTGGAAATATCCCCTCAAGGTCAAAAAAAAAGCACCTGCCAGGCAAAAAACATCCAGGAGACTCTACAACACTGAGGAGGTGTGGGGAAGAGGGTCACAGATGCCTACAGATGGAGGGAAGCACCCAGAAACACTCTAGCTTAAAATCCCCGAAGAAAAAACATATTTACCAGAGGCACCTTTCTCTCTCTCTCTCTCTTTTTTTTTGTAAAGAAATCAGAGACCAGATTAAAAATACACCCACGACATACGTGGCAAATGTGGCCCCCAATCTAAGCACAGGCGGCAGAAATAGGGAGAGCAGGTTAGCCAGTATGAAAGCTGCAGCTTATCAGGCATGATTTTAATTTAAGGGTCTACCCTGTCACCAGGTAGCCCCAACCTGCTATGCAGAATTGAAAACCCCAAGACAAAGAAGCTGATTTTTTTCTTCAGAGTAGCTTATTAGATGTTCACCCTTTGATGGCACAGCAAAAACTAGAGAGCTGCTGCTGTCCAGAATGTGCATGTGCCCAACATTCTAGGGTGCTTCAACCTTTAAGCTGCATCATTTCGCCTTGTAGGGGTGCACAATACCCAGTTGTAATCACTACCCATTGACAATGCAGAACGCTACAGAATGTTAAGGCTAAAAGGGTAGTATTTAGAAGGTACCAAGAGATGCAGAAGGAAGAGAATAGGGAAGTGTATTTGGAGAGGCAGAGGTAAGCAGGAAAAGTAGTGAGGAGTGCAAAGGTGCATACTGAGGAATGGATAGCCAAATGGGTAACTAAAGGGGACAAGACTGTTTTAGGTATATTCAGTAAGTGAGAAGAGGAACACAAGAGTAGAGACTGTGAGGTTAAAAGAGGCAGGGGGAACTGTGCAGAGGAGGGTGAAGAAAAAGCAGATATTCTGAACAGATATTTCTGCTCAGTCTTCACAGTGGAAGAGGAAGGGGATGGACCACATAAACACAGCAGGAACATTTGGGGGAGGGAGGTAGACACAAGTCCATTTACAAAGAGAGAGTGCTGAAAGGACTTGCAAATCTGAAAGTGGACAAAGCTGTGGTGCCAGAAGGGGTACACCCAAGGCTGTTGAGGGAACTCATGGAGGTGCTGGCTGCACCTCTGACAGCTCTATTCAGCAACTCACTGGAAACAGGAGTGGTCCTAGAGGACTGAAGGAGGTCAGATGGAGTCCCCTTCAGACTGGCAACTACAGGCAGGTCAGTCTGACATCAGTTGTGGGGAAGCTAATGGAGTCAGTTTTGAAGGAAAGGATTGTGTTGTATTCAGAATGCAGCAGGTTACAAGACATGAGGCAGCATGGATATATTGGGGGGGGTCACGTCAGATAAACCTCATATATTTCTTCAACTCGGTGACTTGAGAACTAGATCAGGTTAGGGTGGTGGATGTGGCCTACAAGGCGTTTACCACCATACCACCATACCATATAGGAAACTGGTCAGTTTGGGAGTGGGTCCTAAGGTGGCTAACAGTACAAATTGGTTCAATGGGCATACATAACTTAGTGTGTAATTTTTCTTGTGCTGAAGGTATTTGAAAGAACGTGTTGTTGACTGTCGTACATGGATACCTTGGCTGTTCACAGTCTCTGTTCCATGCAGAACTATCACCCTGTCAGGGTACCATGAAGGCAAAGGAACCCTTTTGAGGAGGGTTCCACTCCTAGAGGTGCTAAATGTACCCTAGGAAGAAGCCAAAAAATACTGCGCAGCAGGTGGTGAACATTGAGATTGAGTGAGAACAGACTGACAGCAACCAGTGACGACCAATAACAGAGACTGAATTAGTGACAACAGACAGTATTTGGTAACTAATAACAGACAGAGGCATGACTTCTGCAAGGAAAGATTGAACAGCAGGACAGAAAAGAGGGCTGCCATCCAACTCCAACTCACAGTAGAAAACTATTAGGGTAAACGGTATTTTAAGGGCACAGTAGTGCCTGTATAATTAGGGTTCAGTAGGCATTTCTATGTTAAATCTCAGATTTTGCACTTTAATAACTTTGCAACCATTCAAAGGATTTGTATAAACATTTATATGCACCTTCTCCAAGGGTAGATCTCTGGATGTGGCAAGTTACGTTCTGGTTAGATGTGTGGTTTCCAAGATCCAGAGAGGTGAAAAACGCACTTTTCGCTCTTTAATTTTGTTGTTTTTTTCTTTGAACTTGCCTACAGCCCAGACAGTTTGGAATCTTTGTCTGAAATTTTTAGGACAGAAATGGACTAGCCCACAGACGTGCCTTTTGCAAGTCTGGTGAAAAAATAATAATCTGTTACAAAGTAATTTAATTGTAAAAAGTTTGAAAATCTTTTCTGAGCATGCTCAGTAAGCACTTAAGGATAGTTGTATGAAATGAAAAGGAATCCTGTTTAGTATTAGAATATTCCTTTTTCGTCTGCTGCCATCTTTTTTCTATTTAAAAAAAATGCAAAAGCTATAAAACTGGCATAATTGAGAGACACCAACACATCTCTCTTGGTGATCGGGACCCCCTTAAGTGTAATCTGCACTTCACAGTTGCAGACATGCCCTAGAAATATATATTTTTTACTATTAGGAATCTTTTTTCATGATCGCATGATACAAAAATAAAGAATCTTTTTTCATATCACGAGTCACAAAAAAAGGATCCTTTTTCGTGAAGGGAGAATCTTCGGCTTTAATTCTGCTATGGTCTCCAGTGCTCTGGTGTATTTCCCTGGTGTCTATTTGCACCCCCCAGCCTCTGATACAGATCCCCTCTCTGCTTTTGTTTCTCTGGTGTATAGTGACACCCCCACCTGCCAATCTCCATCCCATTTCCTTTGTTTTGCTGGTGGTGTCTAGTGTCACCCCCCCACCAATCACTGTACCTCATGCATAATGATATTCCCTGGTGCCTAGTGATACACCCTCCACCCACCAACTCTGTCCCACTACCTAGAATAAGGAAAATTGTCCTCAGTGGGTTTTTTAACCATAAAACAGTCCCTTGCCAATACATCCCCCACCACCCACTCAGCACCCACCTCCCCACACACCCTCAGTACACCTCCACACACACTCACACACCTGAACAGGTCCCAGGTTCAAGATCCACTCTTTAATTGAAGACACATCTTGTTGCTGGAACCCGCGACTGCAATATGAGAAACGAAGATAAATGTGGTTCAATGTATTTCAATGGTGGTTTCAACTTATATTCATAACTTAGTCATTTTTGGACATTTTGACCCCAGATTTTCAACATGGCCTTTTGGGGACCCCACATCAGGAACAATATGACTGTCATTAAGCAACTCCTGCCCGAAAGGTGATTTCATGGTCACTTGGTGCATTCACCTTTACAGTGGGATTTGAACATTTTTCCTGCTCTTGTTCATGAGGTGGGGGTCACACTCATAACACAGAAAATGTTTAATATTTTGACACCACATTTTCAACATAGGCATCTTATTACCCCCACCTCATGTATGCCACAGCTGTTGTTTATCAAATCCTGGCCAAAATGTGTTTTCACACCTGTGGGGTGGAAGGCATTGCAGTTGTGCAGAATTATGTTTTGGTGGGGATTCGAAAATTTTATGTACAGGGTACATGGGGTGGTTTGATATGATGGCTCTTCTGACAGTTTGTTCACTGTTGGCCTATAAATCAAAGCGCAGGGGCCCTTCCACAGCGACATACATATATGCAGCTATGGAGGGATGGGCATGCAAGGTCAGGCACAGGCAAACAAGGATACTATTACTCTATCTTGAAAACTATAGATGGGTGGGATCACAGGCAAATAAGGCTACAATTACACTATCTCAAAAAGTAAGGAAATTCTTTGCAAAAAACTACATTAATGCATAAGTTATAGTTGGGGATGAAGCAACAAAAGTAGGGAAATATAACTTTAGGGTTTCCAATCATAAAACCCCAGTCCCACCCCTGAAACAAATGAGGGGTGGAGTCTTCTTTGTGATTCTCCAGCCTAATGCTCACCCCATTCTATGCACTCATGAAACGTACACATCTGTCTCCATCACATCTCAGCTTTTCTGTTACTGCAGTGGGGGTGAGAATTAGGCTTGAGAACCCCAAGGAAGACTGTGAACCAGCTGTCAATCAATGAGCATGTACTATATTACAGAGTACGTGCTCAGTGACAGGTCAGTTGGCAGCTGGCCATGGTTTTGAGAGGAGGTCTGTGCCACACTCTAGCTCGGGGTTTAGGACTGGGAGAACGATGTGGTGGGCACTACCTGCCAAGGGGGCCACTAGACCACCGGGCATGGGTGTTATTCATTATGTACACATATGGACAACTTCGAGGAGGGGGCCACTAGACCACTCAGGAAGGGGGTGTTAATATTTATTTGCATAATGGGCAGCATTGAGGATCAGGGAAAGGGGGACACTAGACCACTTGGGAAGGGAGTGTTAATTTATATTTGTATAATCAGCAACATTGGGGATTGTGGAGGGGGGACACAAGACCACACAGGTAGTGGGTGTTAATCTATATTTGTATAACGGGTGACATCGAGGACAGGGGGTAGCACTAGGCCACTGTGGATGGAACTTTATTTTATCAGGGGATCAGGGATGAGGGACTTGCTAGCCTTTGCCACACAGAGTCTGCTGCAAACCCCTCTCATGCACCTTGTGTTTGTCGCTCAGGAGAGAGTGCAGCAAGTGTGGGGACATAGGTGCCGGGACCCATCCTATACCAGAATCTGATGCAGGATCCCTGGTGCACTGTGCTTTGGGGCAAGCTGCTGTTTGCCACAGCTTGCACTGATGTAAGCCCCTTTTGAGAATTGAGACCCACATCTTTAGAAGGACATAGGGTGAAAGCTGTCCAGAGGAGGGCAACTAAAATGATGCAAGGGTTGCATTAGATGCCTTATGTGGTGCTCTGTTGAAGGTGATGTTGGATGATGTGAAGATGAGTGCGCTCTACTCTAAGGTGGTGAAAAGAGATGAGCGGGGCACCAAAGGTCCGAATTATTTTTCGGATAGGATAACTGCTATCCAGACAAGGAGAGGCAGGAGTCGACTTAGTAGTTTTAAAAATGCCCAAAGGGCGGATGTTTTATTTGCAAACAAAGAAGTGGACAGACACAGTCACAAGAAGATTAGGGAATGCCCGGTTAACAATAGGGCAGATTATAACAAGGATACCGAAACACTTTTGATCTACCACTTTTATGGTTACCTCTACAAATATAAACTGCAGGCTTAATGCCACTCTTATTCTAGTACTAGTTTATACTGTACTCTATACTCTAACAAGAACCCAGTCTTAAGCTACTCAGCACTACATTTGGGTGATCAGCATCATGCATCTACAAAGAGTCCAGAATTTTACAAAGGTCCAGAGATCCGGCGTCTTCGTGTACACGTTGTTCTTCGTTGGTAGCTACAAGGAAATAAAAACAGAACTGTGGAACCTAATCTCAATTCCACAAGGACCTAGGTAAGAGCCACTGGGGTAGTGAGAGGTTTGGTAAACAGACCATATATCTTCGGCAAAAGCCCACTCTCCAGAGGCTGCGGAATGTAGAACAAAGCAACTGGTTCCTGAAATAACACACACTGAAGTAAGAGGTTCCTCAGCCAAAACCCGCTTCTAGGATTGCCAAGGATGAAGAAAGACCAAGATCTGCGTGGCGATGAATCCAGTGGAGGACTACCACGATCCGACTGATGCTGCAGCACTCCAAGGGCCAGCTGGAATCAGAAGGAACTCTGACAGGACCAGGAACCATAAGAATCTGAAGAGATGATGGTTGAATCTGCAATCCTCAGGTCAGGAACTAACACAAAACAAAGAAACGGCGGACGCGTCCCGGACTGGGCGTCGACGGACTCGACTTTCGGCGAACGACCAGGTGGGGGCGCAGAACAGGTTCTCCAAGATGAGCTCTCTCTTCTGTAGAGGCGACCAACTCGAGGACATCTGGAACAGGAACCACACAGAGCGGCACTGGCACGGCGGTCATGATGCGTTTCGGCGGACGTACTTTCAAGCTGTGAAAACAAGAAAACGGCGGGTACAACTGGTACAAATGATGACGGACTTCGACTTCGGTGGACGACACGAGCGGACGGGATGAGTTGATAGATGATCTTTCTGAAGTGAAGAATGCTGGAAGGATGTCCTCTTCTTCTGAGTAGAGACTGATTCTGAGCACGTGGTGTAACAGACCACACTAGGAGACTGCAGTGTGGTAGAAGACTGAGACTGTCTTTGTACAGTAGCAAACATATAACTGAAGAATGCCCAAAAAACTGTGGAATAGTACAATAATTTGCCGGGGAGGCAAATTATAACTTTAAGTGTCGTTACTGATAAGGGCCAATGTCAGGTGCTTAGAGCAATAGTTCAGGTAATTGGACCAATAGTTCAGGTACTTAGGGCAATAGTTCAGGTACTTAGGACAATAGTTCAGGTACTTAGGGCAATAGTTCAGGTACTTGGGACAATAGTTCAGGTACTTGAGACATAGTTCAGGTACTTAGGGCAATAGTTCAGGTACTTAGACAATAGTTCAGGTACTTAGAACAATAGTTCAGGTACTTAGGGCAATAGTTCAGCATAAGCAGTACAGTAATCACAGTAAATTCACAGTTTAGGCAATTAGAACACTCTCAACTGAACCCCTGTTTCTATAGGTAGGGTACTTCTGGGATAGGATCCTTACTGTCCGTTGTGGCTGGGGCCTCCCTTTAGACCAGGCTTTACCTCGGCCCAATGCCCTACCATTACCTGGGCCTGAAGCCCCACATTAGCTTGAGCCTGCCTTATTCCACTAGGCTGGGGCCTCCCTTTAGTACCACTAGGCTGGCTTGCCCTATTCTGGCCGGGGCCTCCCTTTAGTACCACTAGGCTGGCTTGCCCCTATTCCAGCTAGGCGGGCCTCCCTTTAGTACCACTAGGCTGCTTGCCCTATTCCGCTGGGCGGGGCCTCCCTTTAGTACCACTAGGCTGGCTTGCCCTATTCCGCTAGGCCGGGGCCTCCCTTTAGTACCACTAGGCTGGCTTGCCCTATTCCACTAGGCCGGGGCCTCCCTTTAGTACCACTAGGCTGGCTTGCCCTATTCCGCTAGGCCGGGGCCTCCCTTTCAACCAGGCTTTACCTCGGGCCTAATGCCCTACCTTTACCTCGGGCCTGAAGCCCTACGTTAGCTTTGGCCTGGTGCCCCACCTTAGATTGGGCCTGGGGCCCCACTTTATACTGGGCCAGGTGCCCTACTTTATACTGGGCCTGATGCCCCCTCAACACTTTGGGCCGAATTGCCCTTTTAAATGGCATTGCCCCTTTAAATTTGCAGGCTCCCAGTGCCTGCTGTCATTCAACTGGCGCAAATCCCGCCCAAATTCCGCCCCTAATTAATATTCATAGGCCACTATGCTGGCCTTGCTTGCTGGCCCCTCCTTTGGGGCGTCACTAATCCCGCCTCCCTCATGAATATTAATTTGTGGGTCCTAGTGACCCGATGCTCCTGTGGCGATCGGCCACCTTCTGAAAGTGCCTAATGCGCTATTTCAACAAATACCGTTCCCCTCTCAATACGGGCGGTCAGCACAACATGTGCTGCCGCCGACTTACCGCTCTGTGGTCTTCTGGGCTTGCTGGGCTGAAGAGAGGAGGGAGGGATGCTGGCAGAGGAAGGGAAAAACCGAGCAGGCAGCTGGGGGGCGACTGGGGGGCCGCCGCGGGCCCGACAGAGGCTGGTAGCGATGCGGCTGGCAGGGCTGCGACGGGGACGAAATTAAACTAAAAATACTTTGGGGGCTAAAATAATAAACGGAGGGCTTTTAAGCCCAAGAAAGTTCACCGAGCGTATGCTTTTTTTCTCGTGGTGCCCCATGGCACCACCGATGACCTCACCACACAGCAGGCTCTTCAGGCAGTGGAGGCAGAGCAGGCACACAGGTAAGTCCCCAGGACGGCTTCAACCCTCCAGGTAAGCCCTTTTCTTGTCCCTCTGACTTACTGTGTCCTCTCTCCTCAACAGCTGCCCAGGAACTGACCAACTGACCAGATATGGAATTAATTTTTAAAAGTTAACTTGCCTAAGTTCTAGAATGGCCAGATTGGAATGCTGTGCATGAGCTACTCAGCACAACATTCCATCCAAGCCATTATGACATGGAATGCTTTTTTTTCTGTCTTTTGACCAGGTGTAAGTGCACAAGGCACTTTTCATTAGTTACAGTGTGTTGTGTGTAGGGAGGTTGACTTTCTATGTCTAGGGGCCCCTTCGTACAGTACCCTGCTGCCTACACCTGCAGCAGGTACTGTAAGCACCTGTGTTTTCTGTATTTATTTAATTTAATTTTATTTATTTCTGGAATGACCAACTTTGGGGCATTACACCTTATGAGAAGAGATTAAGGTATCTCAACATGTACACCCTGGAAGAGAGGAGGGATGGGAGGATATGATATAGATCTATAAATGTCTCAAGGGGTTGGACAAGGCACAGGAGGGGAATATTTTTCAGAGGAGGAGGTGCATGAGAACAAAGCGGCAGGTAATGACGTGGAAGAGGAAGTTTAGGAGGGATGTAAGGAAGCACTTCTCTGAAAGAGTGATGGATGCCTGGAATGGTCTTCCAGTGGAGGCAGTGGGGGTGAAAACAGTGGTGGGCTTCAAGCATGCGTGGGATAGGCACAAGGGAATCTTAGTTGGGAACAGGGAGAGGGAGGTAGCTGGAGATCAAGTAGGGTATGTGGCAAAAGTATAGGAAAGAAAAAAAATGGGCAGACTGGGTATGCCAAGCAGTCTTTATCTGTCAACAAATTCTATGTTTCTATGGAAAAAAATTATAATTTTAAACATACTGATCTGCATAGCATATACTGTATTTTTGTACAGTATATTACAATTGTTTTTCTTTTTTGTGAAACATGAATTTCTCCTCCAGATTGGTTGTGCTGGTATTGGCAAGTGTGCTTTTCTGGTAAAACTGATTTAAGCAGCTGGCAATATGTACACATTTTGTTGCACAGGGAAAGAAAGGAAGAAAAATGCTAAAATATACTGACGTTTGCAAATTACTTTCTCTTTGTAAATTGTGTGTTGACTTGTCTGTTGGGGGACTCTTAGGGTGTAGCATATTCATGAATTATGTTGACGTGAAAATGTTTTATTGCTATAACCTTTAATCTCACTTTTATTGTCATTTGTAAGCAGCTGTGAAAACAATCCAGTCGCGTGATGGTGGCAGTGGCAGTACTGGTGTTGGCAGCGCAGTAGCAGCAGCTGTCGCTGAAGGTATAGAAAAGGAAGTGTGACTTCAGGCTTCAGGTAGTGGCATGTTATTCATTGTTACAGATTACATATTACTGTATACAGATAAAGTAGTCCTCCTAGTAAAAGGTCAAGACTGTCTGGGCACAAGTTACAACTGGTAGGTAAAACAACTATACAGCAGAAGCTGATTAAATGGGATAGCTAGAGACAGAAGACTGAGAGGGGTTGCCAGCCAGTTTGCCTAATCTTCCCTATTTAGTGAGCGGATATAAGCAGTACTGTAGTTACCTTTTATGGGCAAATCAGTGTAGCTAAACAATTCCTATTGTAATCCAGTGACCAATGACTTGTTACCATATGGTATGCATTGTCTCAGGTTTATTGCCCCAAATAAGGGAAGACTGAATATTTTCCTGTGTGGGTTCTCTTGTTGGTAAAAACAGTTTTGAATGAGAGCTCTTTTATGTGCCAGTTTTCAAGATGAGCTTTGCTTTATGCATAGCATCTCCCTTTTAAGGTTTAAACATAGAAATATAGAGTTTTCCAGCAGATAAGTACCACTCCACCCACCTAGACTGCCCATTTTCCCCTGCCTATAGTATCACAACAGATCCTGCTTGATATCCAGCCCATTCACCCCACCTTCTCTTTCCCTAAGATTCCCTTATGCCTATCCCATGCATTTTTGAACCCCAACCCTGTTTTTGCCCCCACCTCATCTGCTGGAGGGTTGTTCCAGGAACCCACCACTCTTTCTATAAAGAAATACTTTCTTACATTTCTCCTGAATCTGCCCCGCTCCAGCTTCTTATCATACCCCTTTGTCCTTGAACACCTTGTTTTCTGAAAAATACTTCCCTCCTGTGCCTTATTTACCCCAGTGAGGTATTTAAAAGGTTTCTATAATATCCCCCCTCCTCTTTTTCAGGCTGTACATATTTAAGTCCATAAGTCTGTCTTCGTAGGGCTTCTGATGCAGACCCTCCACCATTTTAGTTGCCTTCCTCTGGACTGACTCCACTCTGTCCATGTCTTTCTGGAGACTTGGTCTCCAGAACTGGGCACAGTACTCTAGGTGGGTCTTATTAACGATCTATACAAAGCAATACCACCTGCCTTGTTCTGCTGGCAACACCCCTCCCTATGCACCCCAGTATCCCACTAGCCCTCCCACATGCCTTGTCACACTGCCTAGCCAACTTTGGGCCATTGAATATGATTACCCCAGGTCTCTTTCCCACTTGGTGGTTATCAGTACCACTCCTCCCATTTTGTACTCTGCCCCTTGGTTTCTGTGCCCCAAGTGCATTACTTTGCACTTTTTATGTTTGCTTGCATGCATGTGCAAGAAACACAGTGCCATCATATGAGTTTTCATAGGTGTGTCTCCCCCACTTCCAATGCCCTGCTTCCTTTTGCAGGCGTGGCTCCACCGCGCCAATAAATGTCCGAGCTGTCTATGACAGCCATTCAGATGCAGTGGTGTACAGTTGAAAGTGAAAAACCACTGCAATCAGTGGTTGTAATGTGTAGGCAATTTGCATACTGCCGTCGGCAGGTAATTTACAGACTGCCGTCGGCAGTATGCAAAGTGCCTACACTCAGCACTTCATCCTGAACACAGCTGTTATAGACAGCTCCCTTGTTTTCAAGTTTCCCCTGCCCCAAACACTCAAGTAGCATGCTGAGGCCACCCCAGCATGCTCATTCTCCGCCCCCACCGCGCACTGTACGCAATGACGGTGGTGCCAATCCCCTATCGGCTCTGTTGCCCCCCCCAGACTTCTAGGTGCGACGCTGGGAGCCCACCCCAGCATGGCAAAAGTCAAAATGGTGATGGGGTGCCCAATCCCCTGTCGGCTCCACTGAACCTCCCCAAAACAACTTTCAGCTGCCACGCTGGGAGCCCACCCCAGCATGGCACAAGTACCGCGTCGTCTTCCTAAAAAGAAAAAAAATACCTGAAAACAAAAAACGGTCCCTCATTGATTGTCTTGCCCCCTCCCCCAATCCGGGCCCACCCTCTGTATATCCACCTCCCCACGCCCCCCAGACCCCATACTTACCTCCTGAGTCCAGCACAATGATCTTCAGTGGACTAGGAACACGTCTGCACTCTTCAAAGCCGACCGTGAACTGAATAAATGCTGGTAAACTGTATAATGGCATAAATAGTTTTTTTTAAACTTTGATGCATATCTCAGGCATTTTCTGGAATATTTGCACCACATTTTCAACATGGGGTTATTGGGGCCCCACCTCATGAACTGTCATTTTGTTATTCGGTCCTGAAAGGTGATTTCGCTGTCAATGCATGGAACCACCTTTCAGGACCAAGTAGTGAAATGACAGTGACACAGTTATGGTGAGGCTCCCAAACCCTATGTTGAAAATCCTGATTAAATTCCAAAAATGACTGTTTCTGACGTGCATTAGCAGTTCCTACGCATGCTCGTAACTACCAAATCTTTAATATTTTCACACTAGATTTTGACATTGCCATTTTACCACACCTCCTTATGAGCAGCATAGCTGTCATTTTTCATATGTTGCCTAAAATGTGTTTTTGCACATGTAGCGCTCAATGGCAGGGTCGGTGTGCGAAATCAATGTTAAGGACAGATTAAGAAAATCACAGTGACACTGTTCATGAGCAGAGGTCTTAAAATGGCTATGTTGAAAATTTGGTGACAGAAGTCCCTAAAAATGACTGTTACGAGCATGCATTGCGCAGTTTCCACGCAACCTCATAAGTTCACGAATTTGTACTATTTTCAGTCCAGATTTTCAACACTGACATTTTTTCACACTTCTTTATGAAGAGTACAGCTGTCATTTTTCACATCCTGGCTGAAATGTATTTTTGCACTTCCGGCGTAGAAATGCATGGTCGCTGTGGCAAATCAGTGTTCGAGGCAGATTAAAAAAATCACAGTGACACTGTTCATGAGCGGAGGTCCCAGAATGCCAGCATTGACAATCTGCTGTAAAATATCCCCAAACTAATTACATTATGGGTGTGCATTGCGCAGTTTCTACGCATGCTCGTGACTTCAGTTTTTTTATATTGACTGTTTTACGAGCGTTTGTTGCGCAGTTCCTACGCACGCTCATTGCTTCGCAAATTTTTTATATTTTCACTCCAGATTTTCAACATTGCCATTTTTTACACCTCCCCATGAACAGTACAGCTGTCATTTTTCACATCCTGTTTGAAATGTGTTTTTTGCACCTGTGGTGCCAAATGGCATACTCACTGTGCAAAATCAGCTTTCGGCTAATGAACTGATATTGCCACGGCTCACAAAAAAAACATTTTGAAAATTTGGAGTGAAAATACCAACAAATGCCTGGGGCGTTAGGGTTTCTGACCATAACACCCCACCCTGTAGACACTGACAGGCATCAGGGGTGTGATTTGGAATTGCTGGCTGTAATGCTTATGCCATTCCACCCCATCCGCACTCTGCAGCCAGTGACAGGCATCGAGGTGTGCCTTGGAATCTTCGGCCCAAAGTTCACCCCATTCTCCTATACTGCACCCATCTCACTGTATTTCCTTATGGAATGGGGTGAGCATAAGGCCCAAAGACCCCAAGGCACACCGTGACACTTGTTGGAGTCTGCAGGGTAGGGTGTGGTGAAATGGCGTGGCCATTATGTCTGACGACTGAAAGACACACCCCAATGCCTGTCAGTCTCTGCAGGGTAGTGGTGGGGTTGGCTTCAGTTCAATACTTCACTGCCATTCCTACTATGCAACTCTCTAACTCCTGCACTACCAATGCCAATGCCAGCAAGCAAGCAAACATTCGGCATTGATAAATACTTATTTTACATTGAAACCCATGACTCGTCAAGTCATGTCTCTGCTCATCCTTTATACACACACACCTCGGAGTGTCAACCCTATTGCCATATAAACACACTAAAGAGGACCATTCCCAGCACTGATCCCTGAGGCACCCCATTGGTCACCCTCCCTTTATTTGAGAGAACAACATTTACCACCCCTTCTACTGCCTATCCCCAAATCAATTTCTTACCCAGTTTGCCATCTTGGAACCCACTCCTAATCTACCCAACCTGCTTACTAGCCTCTTACAGTATGTGGAACAGTGTTGAAAGCCTTATTGAAATCTAGGTAGGCCACATCCACCGCTCCACTCTGATCTAATTCCTTTGTCACCCAGTCAAAGAAATGTGTCAGATTAGTTTGACATGACCCCCGCACCCAATGAATCTATGCTATCTCGGGCCTTGTAAACCACTGGACTCAAGACATTCCACAATTCTTTCCCTTAGCAGTGACTCCATTAACTTTCCCACCACCAATATCGGGCTGACTGGCCTAAAATTGACAGCCTATTCCCTGCTACCACTTTGTGAAGTGCAATTACATTTGCCCTTCTCCAGTCCTTCAGAACCACTCCTGTTTTTAATGAGCTGTTAAACAGGACTATCAGAGGTGTAGCCAATACCTCCATGAGCTCCTTTAATACCTTTGGATGCACCCCATCTGGCCCCATTACTTTATCCACTTTCAGATTAGTGAATCCCTTCAGGACGCTCTCCTCTGAAAATGGACTAGCATCTACCTACATTTCTCCAACGCTCCTGTTACTTTTTTGTGGCCCCTCCCTTTCTCCTTCCTCTGGGAACACTGAACAAAAGTATATCTTTAAGATGTCTGCCTTTTCATGGTCCCCCTCTGTATGTGACCCCCTTCCCTTTTTAACCTTATGATACCACCCCTTCATCCTTTTGCTTACAAACCTACAAACTGTCTCGTCCCCTTTGTCACTGCTTGTGCTATTCTCTCTTATGTTGATACCTTAACATTACTTACTGCTCTCCCTGCTTCCCTTTGTTTCTCTGATACACCTCACTGTCCTCCTCCCTCTGCATTTCCTTATACCTTCTGAATGCTACCCTTTTAGCCTTTAGGTTTTCTGTCACCTCTTTTAAGAATAATAGTAGTCTCATTTCCTTTTGCTTTTGCTCACTTGCTTATACAGAGATTTTTTGCCTTCCCTGTGGCCCTTTTTAGCTTTGCCCACTGATGAGGCATTCACCTATCTTTTTAAAATCTGCCCTCCTGAAGTACAGGACACTCACCTGTGTGTGGTTCAATTCTGCAACTGTCGCTATACTGAACCACACTGCACAGTGATTGCTGTTTGCCAGGTGGCTTCCAACCTTGATGTCTGCAACACTGTCCCTGTTAGTGAGTACCAGGTCCAGTAGGGATTCACTGACTAGGTGCCTAAGGAACACACCCTGCAGGAAGTCCTTGCTGTCCCTGCTTCTAGCTGAAGCCACAGCTGGGAGGTTCCAATCTATATATGGCAGACTGAAGTCCCCCACCAGCAGCAGTTCATCCTTTTCTGCCATTTTGCCAATAGCTTCCAATAGTACCTTATCAAACTCCTCCCCCTGTGCTGGAGGTCTGTAGATCATGCTAGTGTGAATAAAGGCTTCATTTCCCATCTCTAGGGTGACCTCCAGTACCTCTGCTCCCCTGTACGGTATCTCCATTGCTTTTATACATTCCCTCACATAAAGCACAAGCTCACAACTGGGCTATGACTTTGATGGTGTTTTTTTCCATTCCATTCACCCTATCTTGAAGCAAAGTCAGGGTGAGACACACTGAGTGACTCGGGTGTATGTGTCAATCTTTAATCCATTGCACTTTAACATATCCATTAAGGACATGTGTAAGAGAGGTCATCAGTACCAGCAGGTTGCTAAAGTTTGATAATGACAATAAAGTGTTAAGAGTAAAGACAGTGAAGGGAAACTGCACAAGAGAGAGACCTGTACATATCAGGAGTGCCTGCTGAAAATTGTGTGTATGTGGGGGGGGGGGGTGATGGAAACAGAAGAAAGTACAAGGCATTACAGAAATACAAAAAAAAACCCACACTCAAAAAATGGAATAAAAGGACTGCTTCACCAATATCTGAAAGTGCTTCATTTTATTGTAAGTGCCATATGCCAAGCCCTGACGTGTTTCAGAACCAATTTCCTTTCTCAAAGGGACCCTTTCCGAAACGCGTCAGGGCTCGGCATATGACACTCATAATAAAATGAACCACTTTTAGATATTGGTGAGGCAGTCCTTTTATTCTGTTTTTTGAGTGCAGGATTTTTTTTTGTATTTCTGCTTGTCTTTATCCCTGCACCTTTGTTCCATGTGCAACCTCTGTTTTAAATCTTCTACAGGGCATTACAGCTTAGGGTAAGTAATCTGCATTGCACATACACCCTGTGTGGTGCAGAAGTGGACAACACAGCAAAAGAAAGTGATCTGGGGTAAATGTAGACAGTAGGCTGATCTTAAGCAGAAAACATGCTGTTCCATGGTGAAATGGCTCGATCAGTCCCCCTATACTCTTCCAGTCCCAAATGGGGTGGACTAAATATGCATCATCACAAGGAAAAATGCATGATGGCCCATGACACCGGATAGGCCTGCTGTCAGTGACATTTGTAAGCACATTTCTGTCACAGTTAGGCATGGACAGTAGTAAAATACCCTACCCTAAACACTACCCAAGGG
Source organism: Neoceratodus forsteri (assembly GCA_016271365.2). Taxonomy (NCBI): domain Eukaryota; kingdom Metazoa; phylum Chordata; order Ceratodontiformes; family Ceratodontidae; genus Neoceratodus; species Neoceratodus forsteri. The sequence continues at coordinate 415,203,590 of CM057453.1, read as the reverse complement.
TATCTCCAAACTACCCTAAATTACCCTAAATAACCTAATGGAAAATGGGTAGTTGCTAAGGGTCAGGTAGTTACAACCCTAACCATTCTACTACCTATTACCCTACCCTGACTATAACAAAATGTCATACAGATTTAGCCTTTGCCATATTGGTCCTTGTAAGAACAGATCCAGAAGTAAATGATTTGATACCTTTTATTGGACCAATATGGATATAAGAAAAAGAACAAAGTGCTTTAGCTTTTGAACCAACCCAGTCCTTCCTCGGAAGCTTAATGACAGCTATTTAGAAAATCCCATAATTTTAACACCCAGATCATGCAGAAAAATAACAGAAAAAAGATTGAACACAGATTTGGGGTTTGTGGCACATTTTAAGACAAACATTCACAGACCTTTTCTTCAAAGGATATACATAGTATAGGACTTCAGAGTCTCCTTGTGTGTGTGTGTGTGTGTGTGTGTGTGTGAGTGAGTGTACGTGTGGGGGGGTTATGTGAGTGTGGTGGATGTGGGGGTTGCTGTTACATTGAGGTGGGCTTATATTCAGATACATAACATAATGTGTTACAGTGTGTTATGACTCTTAGTTCACACACATAATAAATATTACTTTAATTTTACTAGTTATCTTCCTTGGGGGGTGGGGTTGGGGTTAATTCCATTGGGTCTTATTCAGATTCCATAGCCTGTTACTGTACATACACTACTTTTATTATATACTTTCACATTTTTGAACTCTGAACCTATTGGGATGCAGTATCTCATTTGCATGGGGGGTCCTTGACAGATGAATTACATTGGGCTAATATTGTAGTGATCTATGGAAATGAGGGTATGATGGGACTCTTGTCTCACATACATAGTGTACATTCACTTCTAACTTGTTATCCTACCCTGGGGAGGGTGGTAGTTTTATTTCATTGTGGTTCTAGTCAGAATCCTTGGACTGTTACCGCACATATAGTAATATGATTATATGTGTCGCATTGTTGAACCCTGTACATGTTAGGATGCATGATCTCTTTTACTTGGAGGTTCAGGACACGTTTATTTCCTTTGGGTAACAATTGAAGTGATTGATGTGAATGATGGTGCATTAAGACGTGTGTGTGTTTGTGTGTTTGTGTGTGTGTGCATGTGTGCATATGTGTGTGTGTGTCTATCTTCCCCTCTGGGGGGGGTTGGGGATTTAATTTCTATGATTTTTTATTCAGATTCCTTAGATATTTTCAGTACATCAAGTTGAAATCTATACATATCAGATTGCCTGGTCTTATTTTCTTTGTGGTCCTTGACAGGCAGCTTTTTTGTTTGGCTCTTATACTGCCAATTTATATTATCATGTATAAACTCCTGTTACAATGTCAAAGGCCTTATGGTTTATGTTGCATAATAACCAGTTTGAGAGTACAGTTGGGTAATGTTTCCAGCTTAGTTTTAGATTGCATATAGTGTGAAACTATTGCTCACATTAGGTAAACTTTACTTTAAACCCTTTGCATGCCATGTATATTTACTTTTTGTAGTTCTATATTGTGGAGCTTGGTTTCAGTTTACAATTATGTCACATTTTAGCATGTCCGAGTGGGTTTTGACTCATAATCGGGCTATATAGCTCTATGCTCGAGATATGGTTATCTTACTTTGAAGGTATCTCTAAGTCATTTTATTTATGTGCATTGTACTTCCTGCATGTTTTTATGCTCTAAGCACATCTGACCTTTAGGACCTTTCAGCTGAAGCTGAACTGGTACTTTTCAGCTTCTCTGATGTGCCTTGTGTTCGTTTTTAAAACAGTATTTTAAACCAATGGGAATTTTTTCAGTTTTTGTCTGCATGATCTGGGTGTTAAAAGTATGGGATTTTCTATATAACTGTCATTAAGTTTCTGAGGAAGGACTGGGTTGGTCCAAAAGCTAAAGCACTTTTTTTTTTTGTTACATCTAGGCTGGTCCAATAAAAGGTTTCAAATCATTTGCTTCTGGATCTGTTATAACAAAATGTGAAATACTTTTTTTTTTACTGCCTTTAGCAGAGAAAACTACTCAAAAGGATTTGTCTTGAGTCAGATAAGATAGGCACAGCTGCTCTGAGCAAGCCTGCTGTTGTTTCCAAAATACAGTCTTTAGTATTATGGCTGTATAAGGCACTCTTCCATAGGGTCACTGTGATATGCCCTGACTTTTCTTTATTAATGTGACATTGCCAACCAGATTGTCTGCAGCGGTTAGTGAAGCAGAGAGCCATTTAATGGTTAAGTAAGTAATTTGTCTATTGGGTCAATGGTTGAGAAAGCAATTACAAGCAGTGCAGCAGCTCTGAATGAGCCTGCTGCTGTTTCCAAAAAGTTAAACTCATGATGGGCATTCCTGAGGTATGCACGACAAGTGCAGCTGCTCTGTTTGAGCCTGATGCTGTTTCCAAAAATTATACCAATGTAGGGCATTAATGAGGCAGATGCAAGAGGCACAGCAGCTGTGAGAGAGCCTGCTGATATTTCAAAGAATTATACTCATAGCGGGCATTGCTGAGGTAGGTATGAGAGGTGCAGCTGCTCTGATTGAGCCTTGGTGCTGTTTCCAAATATTATACTAATGGCGAGCATTGCTGAGGCAGGTACGAGAGGTGCAGCTGCTGTAAGTGAATTGGATGCTGTTTCAAAAAATTACACCTATGGCGGGCACTGCTGAGGTAGGTATGAGAGGCACAGCTGCTCTGATTGAGCCTACTGTTGTTTTCACAAATTATACCCATGGCAGGCATTGGTGAGTCAGATGCAAGAGGTGCAGCTGCTCTGAATGAGACATCTGCTGTTTCAAAAATTATACCCATGGCGGGCATTGCTGAGGCAGGTACAGAGGCATAGCTGCGTTGATTGAGCCTACAGCTGTTTCCAAAAATGTTACCCATAGTGGGCATTAATGAGACATATGCAAGAAGTGCTGCTTCTTTGAATAAACCTGTTGCTGTTTTAAAAAATGATACCCCTGGTGGGCATTGATGAGGTAGGTATGAGAGGCACAGCTGCTCTGAGTGAGGCTGCTGCTGTTTCTAAAAATTATACTTATGGTTGGCATTGATGAGGTAGGTACAAGAGGTGCTGCTGCTCTGAGTGAGGGTGCTGCTGTTTCTGAAAATTATACCCATGGTGGGCATCAAACATAATAAACTGATGATTGACAAAACTAAGAGTACTGTGGCACATTTGACTGGCATGGAGGCAGTGGTGATGGCACTAGTATGTGTCTAAGGAGAATGACAGTAAAACTGAGGGAAAGTGATGGCATGGAAGAAATTTTGGTAACAACTGCTGTATGATATAAAGCCTGTAAGTTATTAGCAACAGTATTTCCAGAATCTGTGTAGTGCTCATATAGACCAGGAATGTGACATATGGAACACGTTTGACAAGAAAATGCAAAAAATAATAAAGGAAGTGAATTAAAATTTAAATAATGTTGCTAACATTGTTAAAAACATGACAAACATGCCTGTTTGTCCATAAACTGTCTGTGACCATGGTAAGATTTATTTCAGAGGGACAGGTGCAACTGTTGAGAGAGAGATGCGTTAGCAATGTTAAGCTACCAGATTTGGCAGTATGCCACTCCACAATGGATTTTCTATTTGCTTCTTACATTACCCAGTTATCATATTCAGTATCACTGTTTGCAGGCCATTGTTCTTGTTCAGGGTCAGAATTGCATTATTAATTGTTTGGGACTAGCAGCAAATTGTCAGCATTCATTTTGAGAATTGTAAGCCATTCCACATTTACAGGATTTAGCAGTGTTCTTTGGTCAGTGACTATTTCTCCAGCTGCACTAAATACACATTCTGAACATGCGTTTGAAGGTGGACAACTAAGGTACATTATTGCAAGATTTGCTTGATCTAGCCGTATTGTTCTCCTTTGTTTCCAATAGAGTAACAGATCTTCCTTGAGACCAATCATGGTGCGATCAGCAAAATACTCGTGGATCATTGTGCTGTGTGAGACAGTTACCAGTCTGACGAACCAGTTGCACTTTCTTTACAGGATACTAGTACGTGTTTCTGCAGGCAACTCAGAATTGATTTGCCTTGTTGACCCTGAACGTACGATGCCTAAGAAGTAGTTATAGATGTCCTTTCCCTCCCAAATGACAGTGCTGATTGTGGAGATGAATAATTTATAGATGTGCTATTGTCTATACCAGAGGTGTACTCTGATGGTTTGGCAGAGTTTGACTGCTGCACATCAGTTAATGGTGCTGGTGGGGCAGTGTCACATTTGGTTAGCAGAAGATCTCTCCAATACTCAGTGTCTTCCCCTGCAAGCAGGATGGCTTCAATGTTACCCATAAAGTGGGCATCTAACAATGTAGTCAACACACAGGTGTCATTCTTAAACATGGCATTTATTCTCTGAGCAGTCGACAGTCCAAGACTCAAGACATCTGCCTGCATAACAACAGCGGTGTCTTCTTTTGACCGAAAGTTTTTTTTTATGTCATCAAGGAAAATGTGAAGAACTCTTATTTAAGGAAGAATTTGACTCAGAGTTGCAATGTCCACACTGACATCACATGTGGCGGCCTCAAATGGCTCCAATAAGGTGACCAAAGATTCAAGTAGACTCCAACTGCTGGAACCGAGCATGTCTACTTTACCTATCTGAGTCTGCATGCTGTATTCATGTACAGTTTTTTTCTGTTCAAGAAGCCTTTCCAACATTTAAAATGTTGAATTCCAGTGGGTTGGAACTTCCTGCTTTAATATATGCAGTGATAAGTTATTTGACCTCTGCAGGAATTGTTGTGCTTTCAGAGTGACTGAAATGCCCACATATTTTCCTACCAAGACCTAACAAGTTTTCAACATTTCTGTTTCCATTTAAGAAAATATGGATAAGGATTTAAATAATGTGCAAAATAAGGTATGTGTTGATAGTTGCAATCTCTAAAAGCTTTGGGTATGTTCGCAGCATTATCTGACACTATGAACCCTGGAGATAATTACTACGGAGTAATTCTCTCCGGAATTGTTTTTCCAGCTCCTGCAAAATATTCATGGCAATGTGGTTTTCCTCAAAAGTGGTGACACATAACACAGCCTGCTTCATACTGCTTATGTTAGAGCAGGGATTATTACTTTCTGACTGAAAAAATGCCCAGTGAGCTGTAACAGTCATGTAGTCAATTGTTTGGTTGCTGTTCCATATATCTGTAGTTATGTGAACCTGCTTCACCTCAGAGAGTTTCAACTGCTTAATGACTTCGGTACACACCAAGTCATACAACTGTGGTAAACAGCTTTTTTCAAGAAATATGTTCGACGAGGAATGGTGTACTGTGATTCAGTCTGGTTCATGAACTAGAGGAAACCTTTCTGGACAACAAAAGCAAAAGGGAGTTGACATTTAGCCAACAGCTCTGCAATGGCTCCATTTAATAGCTGACATGTTGGATGCTGGTGAGTAAATCTTGATCTCCTCACAACACTTTCTGATCTTGCAAATCTTTCTTTTAAATGTTAGTTGATGAGGTATTTTTAATTTTGAGGGATGTATTTTTTATGCCTATTTCACGTGGAGTACCACATTGGGATTTTCCAGTACTTGATGGTATCAGACAACAATCTATGTTTGTCTGGGAAGACTGCAAGGACACATCAAATGATTCAATGTCACTTTTTTTTTTTACTTGCCTGGCTCCCTCGGCTTCAGAGCAGGCCTCGTACCTCCTCCTATTCCGTCCACCAGGGTAATCCTCCCAAGGCATCCCATCCCCAGTTTCATTGTGCACGTAGGGCCAGGGTTTTCTTGCATTTTTTCCCATTTTTTCTCCCACATCCTGGGATGCCAGCATGAAGGACTTATGTCCAGGCTGAGGACATGCTGAATCATGCTGACTGCCAAGCGCCAAACAGCGTTCTCCTCCCTCGACTCCATGGAGCAGAGTCGCCGGTGCCCTGAAAGCCTGTGCTTCCACCGACTTCAGGGGTGTCAGGTGTTTGAAGCATCCCTGATGTCCCACCCCAGAAGGAGGAGAGCGTCCGTAGAGACACTCAATCATCCTTTCCCCCACGACCCCTGGCAACCCGAGTCCATTCCTGAACCTGGGTCGCCGGCATAGCGTGAGGTGTGGTGTCCAGCGCCTCAACCCTCAGTGCCACCGAGCCAGCCCAATGTCACTTTCTGATACCAGTTCATTGTCACTATAGCCACTGCCACTACCACCTCCACTACCACCCATATCAACCACACTACCTCTTGCCCTGCCCCACTCAGTTGGGTGTTTTGCTTTTGCTTGTTGCATCATTACTGATGTTCCAAAATGTGCCTGTTTGCCACTATGACTGATGCTCTTTTTGCACAGACTCCATACAGCTAGAGAGTTGTCTGCAGGGTCAATATAAAATAAATTTCCCTCTAAAGATTTACCTTTTTTGCTTTTTGCCATGGTGTCTGGCACTATTCCTTGTACAGTCAAGGGACCCAGAGGAAATCCTACACTGCCATTACATTGTTGAGATGAATTGTTCTCATTCATGCTCATCCTCCTATTCTTATAGTTAGCATATGATTTTTTTTTGCACTTGCCTTTCATGCCTTACAGTGGCATCCTCTCCTACCCCCTCTTTGAAACTACTGACCTCATCACCACAAGATTCAGAAGAACTGGAAGTGCCATCAGTATTATGTGGGACATAGCCTGGGCTATCCAATTTCCAGTCCCCACTATCAACACCATCTCTATTAGCATTCACTGCCTCAGCATCTGAGCTTATATATTTGGATGATGCCTCCTTGCATGCTACTTCAGCAGCTGGAAGTCTCCTGGCACATGTGGCAAAATGATTAGTACCTCTATGAGTAACTCAAGTCAGTTCTTTCCAAAACTCTACTATCATTTCATTGCTAACATGCTTTTTTTGTTCGGGACATTTAGTTCCGGTCCTGGTGATATTATTATGGGTGGGCTAAAGCCTGAGGTTCAGTGTGGGGGAATAGCTCCTCCAACATCTCATACAAAAGCCCTCATTCCACAGCAATTCCACACTGAGTGTATGGAAACATTTGGGTCCCTGCGTTTTCTCACCCTGAGCTCCTGCGTGGTATGTGCCTGTGTTTCTCTGCCTTTTTTGCCTGTTTGCCTTCTGTTTTCTCCTTCATTCTCCATTCTTTCCCTCTGGGTCTGTCTCCCTTTTCCTCCTCATTTGTGTTTTCTATTGTCTCCCCTTCCCCATGGTCCTCTTGCAACTGCCCCTTCCCCTTGTCTGTCTACTCTTACCTCCATCTCCATGCTGCTCTCCTTTCTTTAGCCTGTTTTTTTGGGGGGGGGCTTTGAATCCCACTGTTTCCCTTACATCAGATATCTCCCCTCTCCTTCTCCTCTAGATTCTCCTCTCATTTACCTGGCCCCAGCTTCTGCCACAAATTACTTCATTAATTTATCTCCATGTTTCAGTCCCCGCTCAGTACACCTCCACCTCAGATCTGCCACCATAATCAGTGCTCTGTCACTATCAACCAACCACATCCACAATCCGCTAGCCACTGACCATCAGCCTTCAGGCCTGCTACAGTGCAGCCTTGCCCATACTACACAGCTGCTGCCTCCAAGAAGTTCAAATCACCAATCAGTGCTTCAGCTCCAGTTTCACATACATTCCTCTGTTTGATATTGAACAACTCTCCTGCTCCTCACACCTTAACAGCATCGCATTCCACTGAATCAATGCCGACCTCTCATGTTGTCTCCTGCTGTTGTACAACATTGCTTCCCCCTTTGGCATAGTATTCTGTAATTTTTCTCCCTTCTTAGTTGATCATCATTTATTTTGTTTCTTTATAGTTCAAGGACCGTCACTGTACCACCAAAGAGCTCATTGGCTCTCCCTCTCCATGTCCTCACTTCCAGGTAGAGTGTGCTCAGTGCTCTTAAAGAAACAGATACCATCGATCCTCTAACCTGGGCATCTGTTTGCCAGTTATAGGACACCATAATTTGCACTGCGTGATGAACCTCTCCATTCCTTCCTATTCCTTCCTCACATTTATATTTGATCATCAGTACCTTCATTTATTCCATCTTACCTGCTGTGTTCATTTATATAACTCATCACTTTATGTGCATTTATATTACACTGTATGCCTCTAGGCATTACTTTCCAATATTTCCATTCCCTTCAATTCTCATACTCCTCATCATTTTCATTCAGTTCCACAACTCCTGCTGTTCTGCCTCACATCAGCATGCACCAGCACCCTCACATCCTTAATTCAACCTGGCAGGCATTAAGTGCAAGTATGCTTGTTCTGTGCTTGTTCTGTCTACCAGGGATGGGAGTCCTGTACCATCAATACTCAACCATATTATATGTTGCCAGTCACCATCCTTACTTCTGCCTGAAGATATCGAGTGAAACCAGCTTGACAAACAAGAAGACTCACTCCTCAACTGATGCAAAAAGTTTAACACCTTTTATTTAAGTTATTTTAAAACATACCTCCCAAAGGGAGCATCAAGGAACTGAACCACACTGCTGCCCCGACCAGTTTCGTACAACGTACATCATCAGGTTGGTTCCTTGCTCCTCTGGTTCAGGTTAAATAGAGACAAATGTAAAGTGACAGTGCATTATATATACATTGAGTGCAACAGTTGTCATATACATAATCAATGATTAAAGTGCAATAAACAATATAAAAAATGAACACCAATCAAAACTTACACTCAGTATTACTCTCATAACAACACCTAGTGCAAAGAACACTTCATTTACTTGATGTCTTTCTCTTGATCAATCCACCTAATTCTCCTCCAGCAGCTAGTATTTTTGCTCTTGTTCAACTCTTCCTTGAGCTGTCAGTTCCCTTGGTCACAGAAAAAACAGTAGGACCATCAACATCTCTTGAATTCCTGGGCATAATCTTGGTCTCTGGCAGTATGATGCCTATTTACTTCTCGACAAACTGTCTAGGATTCAAGCACTAGTGAAGTCCCTTTCAACTAGATCATCTTATACAAAGCATGAACTACTCTGTCTCCTGGGATACCTCAATTTTTCCATGAGAATAATTCCACAAGGTCGGTCTCCCCCCTCCCCAATTTTTACCTCAAGCTTCACCCATTACTGAACTACATCACCACGTCCAAATCACAGACCTAGCCATGTGGTCCCTATTTCTAGCCCGATGGAATGGCTGTTCAATGCTCCACAAGGATCCTTCTCCAGACTTCCATCCTAGAATATACATGGATGCTTCTCCTACTCATGGCTGTGCTGCCATATTTCATCATTCTTGGATTGACACTCCATGGCATCTGCATATGACATCACTCTGTGACTTTTCTTCCTCATCTCCTCTATTCAAGATATATCCAATAGTGGGAGCCATATTTCTCTGGGGGCAACCTTGGTCCTTTCAGTGAGTATCAATATTTTCTGATAACCAATCCACCGTGGCTATCATCAACAAAGGGCAATCCTCATCCCATTCCATCATGTTGTTCATGCGGAGGCTAACCTTGCTATCACTCATTCACATGTTATCACATTCCAGGCTTTGCTAATGAAGCAGCTGATGCTCTATCTCAATTTAACTTTCAGGCATTTCATCACCTTCATCCTTCAGCAGATCCTGTAATGACTCCTCCACCATCTTTAAGTGACATAATCATGATGTAGAGTAGTATCACCAGCAAGCTTCTTCCACCATGTAGGCTACTTTAGCTCCATCCACTAGAGCTATTTATTCAATGGCTTGGAAAAAGTACTCTTCCTTTTGCACCTCGCAATCCTCCCATTTTCCTACCATCTCTGTAGACCTGGTGTTAGAATTTCTGACATATTGCCACCAAGCATTGTATCTATCCTATGGATCTATCAAGCAGTACCTATATGGGATACAGTTCTTTCTCTCACGATCCATTACATCCACACCATCTCTATTTTCCAACCCATCAGTCAAACTACTTCTACTGGAATTTCAAAGAATGTCCATTGTACATACTCCCCACCAATTTCCTACAGATGGATCCCTGCTGAGACACATGCTGGACTTATTAGACTCAAAACCATTCAAATCTTCCTCCAATCTCATGGTCGCATCTGCTATTAGTTTAGCTTTCTATGGATCCCTACAGTCAAGAGAATTCACCATACCTTCATCCTGCTCAACCAACTTTCTTAAGATTTCCAACCTCCAGAAACAAGCTGACCATTATATCCTGACATTACCTTCCTCAAAATATGACAGATTGCATACGGAAGTTTGCATAACTTACTGTCTTCCATCAAATGCTTGGTGCCTGGTAGCTCGATTAGAAAATCTTATGCTTTTCCATGCAAATTCAAATCCATTGTCTCCTTTGTTAACCTCGGACGATCAATCACCCATGTCTACAAAATGGTTCATAGATCACATAAGAACTTTTCTCCAACAGCTCAGACTCAATCCCATTTTCATATTCAGGACACTCATTCAGGATCAGAGCAGCCACTTCAGCATCAAGAAATAATATTACAGTCCATATCATCAAAAGACTCGGAAGATGGAAATCATCAACCTTCAAATCCTACATTCCAAACCCAGACACAGAACTTATACAAGCATTTTCAATTATCTCCTCATAGCTTGCCCAGGGGATGGGCAGATCAGTAGACATGGGTCCTCAAAGGTTTTCCCACGTGTGTTTTTTTTCTCCTACTTGCTCCTGATCATACTCTTTGTGAGTTGGAGGAAGTAATTCTTTTGGGGCCCTCTATTCACTACAGCTACCCAGCTTAAACTACCAAGGGTGGGAACAGAGAAAGGCCAAAGTTCATAAGTATACACCAAAGTTTATAAGTATTCATAAGCACTACATATTCACCAAACATTGAATTGTTGCTATGTTCTTCATTATTGGTATGATTCATATTGTCCATATCATTAGCAGTTGCCTGTGCAGCAGCACTGTGCTTCCTTTTAGTGTACTTAGACTGGGAAATACGAGACATAATAGACACAGCCATGAAAGGATTTTGTTTCACTAACTGCTACAGAGACATACAGCATGGCTGACTATGTCACAGTAATAAATTAATTTGACATGACTCGGGCCTTGGGTGCACCTCAAAAACATGTGTAGTACAGCTGTAAAAGAATTTCACTAACTGTTGCACAGACAGACAGTGTAGCTGTCTATGTCACAGTAATAAATGACAGGGCTTGCGCCTCAGGGGCACCTAACAAACAATGTAATAGAGCCGTAAAAGACTTTCACTAACTGCTGCATCAACAGACAGTGTGGCTGACTGTCACAGTAATAAATGACAGGGCTCAGTCCTCAGGTGCACTTAACAAACAATGTAATACAGCCATAAAAGGTTTTAACAAACTGCTGCATAGACAGACAGTGTAGCAAACTATGTCACAGTAATAAATGACAGGTCTCCAGCCTCGGGGACACCTCACAAACAGTATAATACATAAAAACTTAGAAGCTGTCAGCATAAAAGGACCTCTTGGCCCACCTAGTCTGCCCTTTTGTTCCCTGCCTACTGTGTTACAGCAGACCCCAGTTGGTGTCCGGCCTTACCCCCTGGCCCTGTTACTAAGGTCCCCTTTTGCCTATCCCATTCCCACTTGAATCCTGCTACCATTTTTGTGCTCACCACCTCTGCTTGTAGTCTGTTCCAGATGTCCACCACCCCTTCCATGAAGAAGTACTTCCTCACATCCCCTCTGAGTCGTCCCCCTCCAGCTTTATTTAATGCCCCTTGTCCATAAGCATCTCTTTACATATAAAATGCCACCCTCCTGTATCTTATTAATGCCTTTGAGGTATTTGAATGTTTCTATCATGTCTCCCCTTTCCCTTCTCTCCTCTAGAGAGTATATATTTAATTCTTAGGGATGGGGCAAAAAGGAGTAAGGCCATCAAGAAATGGAGGGTAATGAGTAAAAATGCCCGTAGTCTGGGCAACTAGCTCCCTGAGCTGGTTGCCTTGATGGAAGAGGGATGCCTGGATATCGTAGCAGTCACAGAAACATGGTACACAGAGAACCATGACTGGGATGTTAACATACCAGGGTACATAACCTACAGGAGAGACAGGTAGGGGAGAAGAGGGGGAGGAGTAGCTCTATGTAAAGGAAGGGAAAAAACAACTGAACAAAAGAGTAAACAGGGAGGAGATGAGGCACTGTGGGTCACTGGAGACTGGAAAGGCCCACAATCCGCACAAGGGTTGTGTACAGACCCCCATGTCAGGGGAAGGGAATGGACAAGGATAAGATAGAAGGCATTCTTAGAATGGCAGAGAAAGGGGAGATACTGTTGATGGGAGACCTGAATATGCCAGATGTTAACTGGAGCACATTTGCTGCAGCCACATCCTAGAGCAGGGCCTTTCTTGATGCCCTACAGGTGGCAGGCCTCAGACAGCTAGTTTCGGAACCCACTCATGAGGGAGCAATCTTAGACCTCGTACTCTCAAATGGGGGCAGTGAGTGGATCTTAGATCTAGAAGTGGGTTGCCATCTGGGAACAAGTGACCATCAAACAGTGTGGTTCATGTTAAACTCAGCTACAGAGTCAAACCATACAAAAGTGAGGGTACTGGACTTTAGGAGGGCTGACTTTGGCAAGATGGGAGAGTGCCTCAGAAAAGCACTAGCAAACAGGCTAGAAGGAGGGGTGGAGGAACAATGGGGAATCATCAAAACTGCCATCACAGAGGCAACAAGCCTTTGTGTGAAGCAAATAAACAAATCAAAATGAAAGAAAAAGCCACTATGGTTCTCAAAAGAGGTGGCTGTGAAAGTCAGGGAGGAAAAGATAGCATTCTGGAAGTATAAGGAAACACAGAAGGAGCAGGACAGAGAGCTGTACCAGTTAAGGCAGAAGGAAGTAGGGAGGGAAGTCAGAAGAGCAAAGGCCCAAACTGAGGAAAAGATAGCCAACTCAGTTAACAAGGGGGATAAAACCTTTTATAGGTACATCAACGAGCTTGGAAAGACAAAGGGAGGGATAGTGAGGCTGAATAGAATGAACGGTGGGTGGGCAGAGGGGGACAGTGAAAAAGCAGGGATACTGAATGAATATTTCTGCTCAGTATTCACAAAAGAGGAGGAGGAAGTGCCTAATACAATTAACAGAAGCACTCTTGATAGGGGGTCGATCCCAGTCCTTTCACAGAAGAAAGGGTTCTGCAAGAACTCCTAAACGAAGGTGGACAAAGCAATGGGTCCTGATGGAATTCACCCAGAATTCTAAAAATTACAGGAGGAACTAGTGAAACCACTGGGTACTCTTTTAATAAATCATGGGAGGGTGGTGTGGTACCCGAGGACTGGAGGAAGGCGGATGTGATTCCCCTTCACAAAAGTGGGACCAAGACAGAGGCAGGAAACTACAGACCTGTCAGTCTGACCTCTGTGGTAGGGAAAGTGATGGAGTCACTTCTGAAGGAAAGAATAGTTGAGTACCTAGAGGCCAGTGGGGCTGGGACCCAAGGCAGCATGGGTTCATAGCGGAAAGGTCATGTCAGGCACGAATCTAATAGATTTCTTTGACTGGGTGATCAAAGTAGTAGACCAGGGAGGGCTGTGGACATGGCCTACCTAGACTTACAAGGCATTTGACACATCCGCACAAAGATTAATAGTCAAATTAACCAGCCTGGGAGTGGGTCCCAGGGTGGTAGCCTGGGTAAAACACTGGCTGCACAACAGGACACAGAAGGTAATTGTAATGGAGTCCACTCTGAAGAAAGAGGGGTTACTAGTGGGGTACCGCAGGTTCAGTATTGGGTCCAGTCCTTTTAATGTCTTCATCAGTGACATTGCAGAGGGACTGGAAGGAAAAGTATGCCTTTTGCAGATGACACAAAGATCTGCAACAGGGTTGATACACAAGGAGGTGTGGAAAGGATGAGAAGGACTTGGCAAGGTTGGAGGAATGGTCAGAAGTATGGCAGCTAGGATTCAATGCAAAGAAGTGCAAAATAATGCACCTGGGAAACAAGAACCCAGGGGAAGAATACACAATGGGGAGAGGTAGTAACAACAACAAAAAAGGAAAGGGACCTGGGGGTAATCATATCAGATGACCTTAAGGTTAGCAAGCAATGTGAGAAGGCAGTAGGGAGGGCTGGGGGTATACTGGGATGCATAGGGAGCGGCATCAGCAGCAGAAAACAGGAAGTTGTTATCAATCTGTACAGACAGTTGGTGAGACCCCATCTGGAGTACTGCATCCAGTTCTGGAGACCCCATCTCCGCAAGGACATAGACAGGATAGAGGCAGTCCAGAGGAGGGCAACTAAAATGATGCAGGGTCTGCAAGAGAAGCCGTATGAGGAGAGACTAAAGGAGCTTAATATGTATACCCTTGAGGAAAGAAGGAGAGGGGACATGATAGAAACTTTTAAGTACCTCAGTGAAATCAACAAAGTCCAAGAGGGTAGCAACTTTCAGAAAAGAGACTTGCAAGAACAAGGGACACAATTTAAAAGATAGAAGGGGGTGGTTCAGGGCAATGTGAGGAAGTATTATTTCACAGAGAGGGTAGTGGATGCACGGAACAGTCTTCCTGAGGAGGTAGTGGGGTCTAAAACTGTGGGAGAATTCAAGAATGCATGGGACAGACATAAGGCAATTCTTGTGGGGGATAGGAAGAAATAGACTGTTGGTTAACTAGGATCTGTGGCTTATCCTGTAGGTAGTTAAATGGGCAGACTAGATGGGCCAAGCGGTTCTTATCTGCCGTCAAAGTTTATGTTTATATGTTTCTATGTTTCCCTGTAGGGTTTCTGTTTTGATGCATGCCATGTACCATTTTGGTTGCCCTCTTCTGTACCGCCTCCACTCGATCAATGTCCTTCTGGAGATGGGGCCTCCAGAACTAGATACAGCACTCCAGGTGGGGCCTTACTGTCATTCTGTAGAGGGACAACACTGTCTCCCTCTTTCTGCTGGTGATACCCCTCCCTATGCACCCCAGCATTCTCCTAGCCTTTCTCACTGCCTTATTACATTGCTTCACTACCTTCAGGTCATCAGATATGATGATCCCCCAGGTTCTATTCCTGTTTCAAGGTTGTTACCACCTCCCCACCCAGTTGGTACATTGCCCCTGGGTTCCTGTGGCCTATGTGCAGAATTTTGCACTTTTTGGCATTGAAGCCCAGTTGCCATACCCTTGACCAGTTTCCCTGCTTTTTCCTTCCTCCCTCATTTTTTCCACCCCCCCAGATGTGTCCATACTGTTGCAAATGTTTATGTCATCCACGAACAGGCATACCTTCCTTTCCAGCCCCTTAAGTAATGATGCCAATAAAGACATTGAAGAGGACTGGTCCTAGAACTGACCCTTGTGGCACCCCACAGGTCATGAATAGTGTTAAGGGTGTGCTCCATGCTCAGAGCACAGCCAGTGATCATAGGAGCACATTTTCTTTTTGTAAAATATTCAGTTATCTGTGCTCCTTTTGCCTTTCTGGAGCACAGTTAGGGAAGGGAGTTCCTGGCAGTTGGACAGTGTGGGGTGGGGGGGGGAGAAGAGTCCAGCAGGGGCATTGGGATACATATCAGGTTTTTTTTATTAATTGGGTGGAGTTCAAAGTTAGATCAACAAATGCTTGGGTGAGTGGGCAGCTGCTACATTAATAGGAGGACCACCAGGGATCAAGTGTGTGGGTAGCCAGCAAGGCAGTTTGCACTTCGACATGCTGGCAAGCAACGGTACTGGTAACCAGCACATGTTACTGGGTGAATAGTAGGCAGGCAGTAAAAAGAGCATGAGAGCAACTGTCAGTCTAATGTACATATAGGCAGGTGGGGAAGAGACTGAGCATGCGTGGATTAGAGCAAGTTTGCGGGTGGGTAGCAAACAGAAGTGGGAAGAATGACTGAGAGTGAATGAGTGTATTTGACCACAGGTGAATTAAAAGTAGGTGAACAAGCAAAGAAGGAAAGATATTTTTTATATATAATATATGTATTTTTTTCTATATACATTTTTAGAGTTTTTCCCTGTTTTCTTCCCTGTTGTGCCCGGGACCCTGGCAATCAAGGCAGTGCACGTGCATGGAGGCGCACATGGACTCAGGGTGCTGGCTCAGTCCCTTCAGCCCTGCCCCTGGTGATCGCTGAGTTCCCCCCCATTCAGACTGCCATCTGCCCTCCACTGGGTGGCAGCCAAAGGCTTGGGAAATCCCTCAGCTCTCCCCAGGAGAGGAGAGCCACCTCGCAGAAGTGCAATCCTACTCCATGCCCTCACCCCCCTGCCGAACCCTGACAATCCAGGTTCGTTTCCAAACCCGGGTCACCAGTGTGGAGTCCAGCACATCAACCCTCAGCGCCCCCAGGCCACCTGAAAGATAATATATTTTAAAAGTCCATAGACAAAAGAAAGGGAAAAGAAAACAGTTGAAACAGGGACAGTAGAATTGTGGCCAGAGGAAGATGAAAGAACGAGAGCAAAGGTGAGACAGAAAGACCAGAGTAAGACACAAAACAGGAAGGAAAGAACAAAGATCACAGGATAAAATGAAACAAATCATTAAGACAGATAAGCTAGAAGAAGTAGCAAGACAGCAAGACCAACAGTCATGGTTTCCTGCATGTATCGAAGGAAATCCAATGGGTAATTCTGTTTTGTTTTGTTTTAAAAGCTGCCTAATTTCAACAGGTTGTCTTTGGGGGAAAAAAATGACTGTATTTTGTTCTATGCTTTGAACTGTAGGCCACTGAACGTTTGAATGTTCTGTAATTGATGTATGCTTTTGTTGGAAATTGTAATATGGTGAAAGTGAAACACTCATCCTGGAAATGGAAGATTAATTGCTCTGTTTACCTCTGCGTACACAACACAAGTCAATGAACACAATTTTCCTGTAGACTATTTCTCAATTTAACTTAAAAATACAAGAACAGTTGTAAACTTGGGAGCCTTGCTGGAGTCTCTATTGAATGCAGCTGGTCAGCACATGGGATGAAGTGGTGCAGGGCTCCAAGATTTAAATAGATCCCTATATTTTGCAAACAAATGTACAGTAGCAGTATACAGGAAACTGTTCCAGATCTAGACTTATATTGTTTGCATGGGAAAACAAAGCAATTCAGGAAAAATCATGCCACAGTTATAGGGAAGGAAATGTTAAACTGATATGGCAGCTCAGGTGGAGTGGTCTGGACAGGTGGCTATGGACTATGAGCCAGAGGTGGATGAAGAAATCAGTAGTATGTGTGTCTGTCCATCTGTTTGTGGGTGGCCACAGTGCTTGGAGATTGTGTGTAGTAGTGATTGTGTGGGTGCATTTAACACTTGATGGCATCAGTAACACACACTAAGATGTCACACTGTCATGTGGTTAGATCTCAATAATACCTAGGAAATGGGTAACAAAACAATTAGTGCATATAAATTACTCTGAACCTTTATTATAAGCAAGAAGTTGTTAATGAACTAGTAAATTAAAAAGAAGATGGGTAAGAGCACAGCCACTGTTTAAGGAGCACATGTTTGAGGGTACAATTTAGAGTTTCTGTGCTCCTCTATTTGGGAGGAGCACATTGTGCTAAATCCTTAACACCACCCCTGCCACAGGTTACCCTGCCTTCTGAGTGAACCCCATTTACCACCACGCTCTGACTCTTCAGCCAGCTTCATATCCATTTTACTACCTTTGGACCCACTCCCAGGCTACTCAGCTTGTTTACCATTCTTCTGTGTGGAACTGTGTCAGAGGCCTTACTGAAATCCTGGTAGGCCACATCCACTGCTCCTCCCTGATCCACTACCCTGGTCACCCAGTCGAAGAACTCTATCAGGTTTTTTTGACAAGATCTTCCCCTGTGAACCCATGCTACCTTGGATCCTGCAAGCCACTGGTCACAAAGTATTCTACAATCCTTTCTTTTAGTAGTGTTTCCATAGCCTTGCCCACAACTGAAGTCAGACTTAGAGGTCTATAGTTTCCTGCTTCCTCCCTGTTCCCACTTTTGTGAAGTGGGACCTCATCTGCCCTCCTCCTGTTCCCCAGAACTTCCTCTGTAT
Organism: Neoceratodus forsteri; assembly: GCA_016271365.2. NCBI lineage: Eukaryota > Metazoa > Chordata > Ceratodontiformes > Ceratodontidae > Neoceratodus > Neoceratodus forsteri. The sequence continues at coordinate 415,185,552 of CM057453.1, read as the reverse complement.
CCAGTGATAGATTGAACAGGGCTTTCAGAGGTGCAGCCAGTTCTCCTCTAAGTTCTTTCAGTAAGCTTGGGTGAACCCTGCCCGGGCCCATTGCATTGTCCACCTTTAATTGCACCAATTGCTTGAGTACCCTCTCCTCTGTAAAATGGCTAGTGTCCACCTCCCTTCCTTTATTGCCTTTTCCCCCTATCTTTGGCCCATCACCTGCCCCTTCCTTTGTAAATACTGAACAAAAGTACTTGTTCAAAATTTCTGCTTTCTTCTGGTCATCTTCCACACACTCCCTTCCTTCTCTTTTTAGTCTTACTATCCCTGCCTTGCTCGTCCTCTTTTCATTTATATACCTAAAGAATGATTTATACCACTTCATTATTGACTTGGCAATGTTCTCCTCTATTCTTGCCTTTGGTGCACCTCACTGCTTTTACTGCCTCCCTTTGTCTCTTCTGATAGACCTCCCAGCCCTCTTTCTTCTGTGATGCCTTGTACCTTTGGAATGCTAGCTTATTTGCCCTTAATTTCTCCGCTACCTCTTTTGAGAACCATAGTTGTCTAATTTTTTGCTTGCTCTTTGTACCCGGCCTAACACAGAGGCTAATTGCCTTCTCAATTTCCTTCCATATTATTTCCCACTGCGCCTCTCCCCCACCTCTAATTTTCCCTATCCCTGCTAGGGCTTCTGTGAGGCTTTCTTCCACTTTCTTGAAATCAGTCTTCTTGAAGTCCACGACCTTCAATTTAGTGTGGTTTGTTTCCAGCCCTGTTCTCATATCGAACCAGACTAAACGATGATGCCTTATTCCCAGGTGGCTCCTCAATGTGACATCAGAGACACTGTCCCAGTTCAACAGTACCAGGTCCAGTATAGTCCCCTCATGAGTTGGTTCTCTAACTAGTTGCTTGAGGAAAGCCCCACGCAGAGAATCTAGGATTTTCCTACTCCTACCTGTTGCTGCAGCTTGGAGGCTCCAATCCACATCTGGCAAATTGAAGTCCCCTACTAGCAGTACCTCACCTTTGTTAGTCATCCCTTGTGTTTCTTCCATCATATCCTTATCTACCTCCTCCCCAAGTGCTGGAGGTCTGTAGATCACACCTGTTCAAATACTGGCCCTCTTCCTTGTCTCCAGGGTGACTGACAGTACCTCTGCTTCTCTGATGTCCTTGTATTTCTGTGGCTTTCATGTTTTCACTCATATAAAGAGCCACCCCTCCACCCTTTTTTCCTACCCTGTCCCTCCTGAAAACAGCATACCCTGGTATGGCTACTTCCCAGTCTTGGTTATCATTGCACCAGGTCTCTGCTATTGTGACTATGTCCAGGTCTGCTTCTGCCATGGTGGCCTCTAGGTCTGCAGCCTTGTTGTCCAGACATTGAGCATTTGCACACATGGCTCCCTGCTTTTTTCTCGCCACAGCCCCTCATCTTGCACATTTACCCTCTCCTATTTTTTTCCTCCCTTCCCTTCCTTCATATCTACTTGTGTTTGTACTTTTTGGGAGTTCTCACCCTTGGGATTCCCGCTGCTGATCCTGTAAGCGAGTAGGGGTGGACAGTCTAGGTCTTCCTGCCTCAGTCTGTCCCCCCTCGGCTAATTTAAATGCTTAGTAATATAGCATTTAAACTACTCACTGAGGATCACAGTTCCCCTCATGAATGGATGCAGGCCATCCCCTCTGTACAGGCCTCTGTCCCTCCAGGTGGATCCACCATCCCCAATGAATCCAAACCCCTCTGCTCCACACCATTTCTTCAACCATGTGTTAAGGTTCTTGGTGCAGAGGCTCCTGTCAACCCCCTTGTCATGGACAGGTAGCACCTTCAAGGAAGTAACTAATTGTGCTAATTGTCTGAGACCCCTCCCCACTGTCCTGAGCTCCTTTTGAACTGTTTCTGGCTCCTCCTTGGCCACAGGAGCACCTAACAAACAGTGTAACATAATACAGTCAAATGCTGTCACTAAGCGCTGCAGAAACACAGTGTAGCTGACTATCACAGTAATAAATGACAGGGGGTCAGGGGCACCTAACCAAGAGTGTAATACTTTCAACTTTTGATTTCAAACCATCTGTCTTCTATGTTTTTGTCAGTCTTTTCATAGATTCTGTCAGCAGATAAGGATCTCCTGGCCCACCTAGTCTGCCTGTAAAATCCCCCCTAATAGTGTGACCCAAGTCACTACTGGGGGGTCATCATCCATCCCCTTCTGTTATCCAAGATACACATATGTTTATCCCATGCACACTTAAAACCTGTGACTGTACTTGCCTCCACTACCTCTGCTGGGAGGCTGTTCCAGTCATCCACTACCCTTTCCATGAAGAAGTTCCTCATGTTACCCCAAACCTGCCTCCTCTTCCAGCTTCATATTGTGAACCCTAGTCCTAGACCATCTGTTTCTCAGGAAGATACTCTCCTCCTGCACCTTCTTTATTCCCTTGAGATACCTGAATGTGTCAATCATATCCCCCCACCTCCTCCTGTCCTCCAGGGAGTACAAGTTTAGTTCCTTAAGCCTCTCCTCATAGACCTTATGATGTAGGCCTTGCATCATTTTGGTCACTCTCCTCTGCACCGTCTCCAATCTGTCCCTGTCTTTTCAAAGATGGAGCTTCCAGAACTTCACACAATGGACCCTATGCATTATTGGGGTGGAAGGTACACGCCTAAGGCACGTATCCTGCCCATGTACCTACGTGACCTGGACAGGCATAGGGTGCATGGTATGCATGACTGCATGCATCCACAGGGCACCTGTTTGTGGCCTCACCCCCTCAGCAGACAGGGTCACGTGGGATGGTCAGGGCAGAGCTGTGGTCCTGCATCCAACAGTTTATCCCTTGTGCCCATATGGTGGGAGCATAGCTCAAGGGCAAGCTGTGTAAAGTGGCAACAGTTTGACTCTTGTCTGGCACTCACTCGATCCACTGCACCAGCCCTCTTCAGTAAACTTGTGGGCTGGGGCAGCATGGAGGTCCATAGCCCAGTACCACCATGCCTGGTTTATGAAGAACACGGGGACATGCACTGGGTTACACCTGGGTCCCAACTGGTGTAACTACTGCCCCCTGTGTCTGGCACTATGTGACTTAGTGAATGCCACATAGTGCAGGCATGCCCCCAACATGCTGCCAGTGTGGTGTTGCCCATGGGACTGGGGAAGCAGGTGCATAAGTGCCTTGTGCGCCCTTGATGAATGCTGCCGGGGGTCTGCAAGACCCCCGCTGTGCAGCATTCACACTTAAGGTTGTCTACGCACCTCAGATTTGTGGTGCATAGGCAACATTTTTGTTTGTGCATAGGGCCCAATATTCTAGGTGAGGCCTCACCAATGAAGTGTACAGGGGAAGTATTACCTCCCTCCTTCTCCTGATGATGCCCTTCCCTATGGAACCAAGCATTTGGTTAGCCTTTCCTACTGCCTTGCCACACTGCTTCGCCACCTTCAGGTCATTGGAAAAGATAATTCCCAAGTCTCTATCTTGCCTTGTGACATCTAGTACCTCCCCTCCCAAGTGTGCAGTCAGCCCCAAGGTTCCCTGTATAACCCTGCACTTCTTTATATTGAATCTTAGCTGTCACCTTCTTGACCACTCATCTATCTTTTCTAGGTCTTCCCTCATCCTTTCCGTACACCTCTGTGTCCACCCTGTTGCAGATCTTTGTGTCATCCACAAACAGACATACCCTCCTCCCAGTGCCACTGCTATGTCACCATGGCAGATGTTGAAGAATACAAAGCCCAGCACATACCCCTGTGGTACCTCATTAGTCATCCTCCCCTTCCTGGACTGCACAGTGTTTACCACCACTCTTTTACTCCTGTCCCTAAGCCAGTTTTCCACCCATTTTATGATTCTATGCCCCACCCCCAGGCTGCTCAGTTTCATTACCAACCTTTTATGTGGGGTGGTGTTGAAGGTCTTGCTAAACTCTAGGTAGGCCCCATCTACCACCACCATGCCCTGGTCCACTACCCTACTCTTTCAGGTCTGACAGGACCTCCCACCTGTGAACCCATGCTGTCTCTGGTCCCACAGCCAGCTGATCTCAAGGTAATCTTCAATTCTTTCCTTTATGAGTGATTCCATGACCTTGCCAACCACTGACATCGGGCTGACCTGCCTGTAATTTCCTGGCTCCTCTCTACCACCCCTTTTCTGGAGCGGCACAATGTTAGCCCTCCTCCAGTCTCTCGGTATCTCTCCAGTTGCCAGAGACCGGTTGAACTGGGTTGCTAAGGGCTCAGCCAGTACCACTCTGAGCTCCCTCAGCAGCCTGGGGTGCACTGCATCAGTGCCCATTGCTCTGTCCGCTCTTAACTTAGACAATGCCCATAGGCCCCTCTCTGCAGTGAAGGGTCTAGTGTCTACCTCCTTACCCTCCATTCCCCTGTTATGTAATTCAAGCCCATTTTCTACCTCCTCCTCCTCCTCCTCCATGAAGACAGAAAGGAAGTACTTGTTCAATATGTCGGCCTTTTGGCGGTCCTCTCCACAGAGGCCCATTCTTAATCCAGTAACTTGAAAATCCTTCCCCTGGTCTTCCTCTTTTCCCCAATATATCTAAAAATGTTTTATCCCCTGTCTTCACTGACTTAGCTACTGTATCTTTTCTTCTGTTGCCACCTTTGCCCTTCTTAGTTCCCTCCCCACCTCCTTTTGCCTCTCCAGGTAAGTTCTCCTATCCTCCTTTTGTTTTTTTGTTTGTTTTGTACTGCCTAAAAGCTACTTTCTTTTTCCTCACACTTTCTGACATCCCCCAAGTGAACCAGAGTGTGGTCTCCTGCTTATCTTGCCTTTGCTGACTTGTCTGGCACAAAGACTCATAGCCTTATCAACCCTCACCCCCCATCAGATCCCACTGTTCTTCTGTGCCTTCTAGTTCTTGTGACCTAGCCAGGGCTTCCTTGAGGCATATTGCCATTTTTTAAAAATCAGCCCTCCTGAAGTCTAGAACCCTTGTTCTCAATTCTTATGTGGCTAGACTCTACTCCAGTCTGTATACTAAACCACACCTCCCGATGGTCACTGGTCTCCAGGTGGTCCTCCATAGTCACATCGGTCACACTGTTCCCATTAGTCAGAACAAGATCCAGCATCACCCACTCCCAAGTGGGTTCCCATACCAGTTGTTTGAGTAATGCCCCTTGCAGGAGTTTAGGATGTCCCTGCTCCTAGGTGATGTCGCAGCTGGGAGACCCCAATCCACATCCGGGAGACTGAAGTCCCCCATCAGCAGCAGCTCCCCCTTTTGAGCCATCCTATGGATTCCTTGGAGCAACTCCATATTCACTTCCTCTCCCTGCATCAGAGGTGTGTATACCATCCCTGTTCTTATAACTGCCCCTTTCCTCTTCTCAAGGGTGACCCACAGTACTTCCACTCCCCCTGTTTCCCTCACATTGCTCCTTCTCTGTTCCCTCCCCAGCACCACATCTGAGGGCAACTATTAGATTCTCCTCCCCCTAAGATCATTCACGGTCCCCCTCCACTGCTGCCTTTCTTTCTCCCTTATTGATCCTGTTGTCCTTTACTCCCACCATAGCACCACCTCTGAGGGCAACTGAGAGATCATTTTTTTCACAGTTCCCCTGCTGCCTTGTTTTCTTCTAGTTTGCTCTTGTGGTACCCTTTCTGCACATCTTGCCCACCTCTAAAACCTCCCAACATATGGGCATAATGTAGTGCTTTTTAAACTGTAAACTTTAACAAAGTCTTTCTCAGATCTCATTCCAAAATGTGAATGTGCTGCAGATCACAGACGAGAGAAACAGACTCACTGTTTCCACTGAGCTGCCCACACTAGTCTAAGCCACACACAGAGTTCAAGCATAGTCCTTGACACCACTGTCCAATTGGGTTTCAGCCTGGTGTCATGTGCCTCTGATCTGCTACAAGCTCTGTGAAGGACCCTAAAGGCTGCCCTTTTTGAATGCCTGTTTGGAGACTGCAACATGGTGCTGAGCTCTCAGGTATACTAAGTGACCTTTTACCCATTACCCATTACCTGTCTCAAACTACCCAACCCCAGAATTACACTGTTATGTTGGATAGGTTAGTAGATTACATGAACTACCCTACCCAACCAAAAATAGGTGATACCCGCACTACCCAACCCAGATACCCGTTGGGTAGTCCATGCCTAGTTACAGTATCATTTTCTGTTTTTATTTTCAGGCAGCTGCTCTACCCCCATGTATGTTTGAATGTTCATGTTCTCAAAAACTAACAAACTGTAAATATAATTTAATGGACTTACGCAGCTTAGAGAGGAGTTATACTTGTGCAACTTTATTGATAGTCTGAAGGTATTTGAATGTGTGTGTTGTTGATTGTCATAGGTGAATACTTTTAGTCACAGGAGTGTGGTGTGCATTTCAATGCATGTACGCAGCTTAGTGATGAGTACATGCTTGTGCAACTTCATTGACAGACTGATAGTATTTGAATGCTTATGTTGTTGACTGTGATAAATAGATGCTTTGGTCGTTCACACTCTTTGTTCCATGGTGAACTACTACCCTCTTGCATTTCCATGAAGGCAAAGGAACCCTCTTGCGGATGGTGGGGTAGTGGTCAATGATTGGAGAAGGGCAACAATAACACCAATTCACAAAAAGTGAGTAAGCAGAGTACAAAAACTACAGGCCAATTAGTTTAATCTCTGTGTTGTGCAAAATCTTAGAAAATATTATCAAAGAAGAAATTGAGGACAACATAGTGACCAATTATGTGGGGGATGAGACTCCACATGGCTTTGTAAAGGGCCAGTCCTGTCAGACCAATTTACTGACATTCTTTGACAGGGTGGGTAGATCTCTTGATCATGGCAAAGTAGTGGATGTTGTCTGTTTGGACCAGAACAAGGCATCTGACAAAGTCCCACATAGAGAACTGATAATTAGATTACAGGACATAGGTTTAAACCTGAAATTGATAGCATGGATTAACTCATGGTTAAAAGACAGAACACAAAGGTTGTACTAAGAGGTGTTGTATCTGACGGTATGGCCGTTACTAGTGGGGTGCCCCAGGGCTCTGTTTTGGGCCCATGTCTATCTAATATATACATTGCATCACTACAAGGCAATGAAAATGCTTGGATAACAAAATTTGTAGATGACACTGAGCTGGGTTAGGTCTTTAGTAATGAGGACGAAATAGCCAACGTACAGAATACATTATCTAGGATTGAACCGTGGGGTCTCAACCATGGACTGCATTTTAACATAGAGAAATGTAAAGTCATGCACTTTGGAGTGAAAAACAGAAGAGCAGATTACACTCTAAGAGGGCATATTCTAAGATCCATATCAGAAGTAAGTGGCCTAGGGATTATTGTATCTGAGGACATGATGAACAATAAACATTGTAATCACACAACTAGAAAGGGTTACAGTATACTTGGGTGCCTCAGGAAGCATATATAAAGCAGGGATGAAACGGTTATATTGTCACTCTACAGTGCACTTTTTAGGCCACACTTTGATTACTGCACAAGGTTTTGGGCACCATCAAGCAAAACACAAAACCGTAAAATTGAGGGCATATAGTGAAAAATGAAAAAAATCTATAACCGGCATGAAAAATCTGTATTATGCGGATCGGCTTAGAAGTTTGAACCAGCACACTTTAGAAATACCAAACAATGAGAAGAGGTCTGTGTTTGGTATTCCGAGTCCTCAGTAATGATGATCTCTAGGACTGTGCAGGATTGAAATTAAAACAATATCACATTGCAACAAAATCATACGGGCTAAAGTTGGAAGGCAAGTACAAGTTGTACAAAAAAGGGGCATCATGGTTTTCTGAAAGAGTGTTGTAAATATGGAATAGATTGCCATATGAGATTGTGGGCAGCAGTTCTATAAGTGAGTTCAAAGTTAAGTTAGACAGTTACTGCCTTAATAATAACATTCAAGGCTATGTCTTCTGAAGTGTTTTGAGCATCAAGGACAAATTGTCTATTAGCTTGTATGGGACCCATGAACCCCTAGAGATGCCATGGGAACATAATTCCTTTAGGCTAAAGGTACCTTAGGAAGGAGCCCCAAAAAGTACTGAGCAGCAAGTTGTAACCACGGAACCTGAGTGAGGACAGATTGACAGCAACTAGTCATGACTGGAAACCAACAGAGATTGAACTGATCAATGACTGACAGATATCAGAACTGATAGCAGAAGTGGCATGACTTCCATAATGACAGAGGTAATAGCCATTGAAGGAGGGCCACCATTCAAACCCAACTTACAGTGAAAACCTACCTGGGTAAATGTTATACTAATATAAATGTACTACATTATGGACCACCTGTTACACAGACTACCTAGCATTTAAGACATTTGTCATGGAGGAGAAGAAAAAACCCTAAGAGGTGGAACCTCTGGGGATCCAAGACCTTGGTTGCCTTCCCTCCAGGCTTAGGATAAATTAGTGATGGCTCAGCTACTGCACTTTTGAGACCCAATTCAGTGGAAAGATTTTTAGAGGAAGGGCTCACACTCTATCCCTCTAATGGGAAAGCCATGGGTGTGTTGCAAGCTGAACTCTGCAGTTAAAGGATGTTCCTCGCAAAGGAGGCCAACCCCCCCAAGGAAGGAGGAGGAAAGCTACAACTACTGAAAGGTACTCACCTGGACTTCTTGAGGGCAGGCCTGGAGAGGAAGTTGAACCCTTGAAGGGTAAGGCATAGTAAATGAACCATTGTGAGGAAGGGGTCAGGACTAGGAGTTGATGATTTTCACCCTTAATGGGCAGAGGAAAGGAAGGAGCTGGAGACCAGGTGAACCTGAGGTGGCTATAGAGAGAATAGCATTTGAATTGCTGCCAATGTGGTCTGTACAGCTAAAGGAGACTCCATGGACTTAGAGGCCCGACTCTCTGGCAGCTGAAGTCTTAAATGCTACATCAAGAGGTGCTGCTGAGTTGACCTGCATAGCTAAAGCTTCCTCTGGAGCATAAGACATTCTCACCTGAAAGGCAGAAAGAAAAGGACCCTGAGTTGCTGGACCCACCCTGAAGATGTAGACTTCATGGAGGCAGAGTGAGACCATCTGCTTAAAGGGCAGGGGCTCTGGAAGTTATGCTATGGTTGTGGCTGGCATGCAACTGAATGCAGGAGTAGTGGAAGGCTGATGGGGATGCCTGATGGCCATGAGCACAAGGACAAAATGAAACATAGTTCAGGCTGAATGGCTGATCTGAGACATCAAATGACAACCAAGACACTGAATAAGACTGAATGATATGAGCTTGGACTAAATGATGAATGTATGCCAACCAGTTCCATAAGTGAGGTTAGTGTTAGTTGCTGATGCACTGCAAGTCAGGTATGCTGAGGCAGTAGAAACAACAAATAAAACTGCTAGGGAAAGCAGGAGCATATGGGAACTGAAAACTAGGGAGCAATAGCTGCTGAAGTGAACAACAGCAGATCCCAGAATGGAGTGGCTGCCTGGCTAGGAGCCATGTGTAAACATTTAAGGATTGTAGTTGAACTAAGAGATTGTTAAAGGTATGGAAAAACAGCAAAATGGGAGCCTGAATAGCACAAGTCAAAAGAAAATGATGAAGGCAGGATGCTGGGAAAACTAGAAAGTCCAAAAAGAACCAAAACTGAAAGAAACACAAGGTACATGAGAACAGGAGTGCAGCAGGAATAGGTGACTGAGAAAAGCACAAACTGCAGCGAGGAAGGTAGAAAGCAAAATACTGACCTAGAAAGCTGGAGAGGCACAAACCAAGCAGAAAGTCCAAAATCATAAAGGGAAGGTGGGAGACAAATGCTGGGAGAAAAGGGGGCAGAGCCCTGGCAGAACCTATGGATGCGGCAAAGAAATAATGCTTCTGAGTGAGACTGGAAGGAGCTGAATTAAATAGCTCATGCAAAGGGTGTAGCTGGTTGCTCCAACCCACTGAATTGCAGGCTTAGCCTTTGAAAAAACACGTCTCACTGGAAGGCCAACAGAGAGGCCAAAATAAAAGAAGGCCTTTTCTTTATACAGTTATTGTATGAGAACAAGGAAGAGAGAGAAGGGTCAGGCCCCACATGCACAGCAGAGACTGTCCCCCCAAAGCAACCCACTACAGACAACTGGAAATGCCACAGTTAGGGAATTAACTGCTGGCTCAGCTTGATGGCATGCAGAAAGACAGAAGTAGGAGCTACGGAAAACTGTGCAACCAGTATCACCACCGTCCTCTACACTTGTGTGACATGCTGACATCCAGGTACATTAAATCTGTCCTTTGTAAATAGTTGTTGTGATGGACTTGCTTGTTTTGTTGTAGACTGTAAATGCAGTAGTTCCCTTTAACCTTCATTATTTTTATATATATTTGCTTGGATAAAATAGTTAGTGCTGGATTTTAAAAAGGGTGGACCCAGACATAATTGTGTGTTGCATCTGCACCATGCAGTTGTGTCTGCACGTGCCAATCCTATATTCAAAACAGCATCCATCTGCAACCAAAAAAAAAAAACACAATTTGCACTAAAAATTATTCAGTTGAAATTAGTGTAATTTGTTTCTTGTAAAGTCATTCACATACCAGAATGATGGATGAAATAGTTAGACTATCCTACAGATATTATAATAATTCCAATTGACCTAGACAGAAATCTGCATTTTAAAATGGGGTATTGATAGAAATTGATTTGTATTAAAAAAAAAGTAATACAAAAAGCAATATATTATATCATGAGGTCTTACAGTGAGCTTCACAGCTTTATAATCCTTTCACTGCTTCTAAAACTGCATCTGCCTTTCCAGTACTCCACAGTTCTCGACACCCAATGTGAAAATCACTAACACAGTCTAGAGCACTTGATTATGGTATTGTGGGTGTGTGACATGGTTGAAAAAGACACTGTCCTATTTGTTAGGCAGAAAGAGTTTGAGGCAAGGATCTGTTTTATCCTCTCCTTTAATGTCCCTTGTCTATTTGACTGCACAATCAAATTTTCTTTTGAGACCTAGAAACTGATCACTCTGACAGTCTCATGATCCCCCACACACACTATGTCCCTGCCTTCACTTGCTGTTTCTTGCTGTTTCTATGTTTTCTTCTCCCTTGCTTATCTGTGGTTATAAAAATATATGTGGATATGAGATTGAGATTTCAATTTAGAGATACCCTCTAACAAAGGACTTTGGGCTGGATTCTCAAAAAGATGGTGCAAGTCATGCCAGGGTGACTTGCACCAAATGCCATTGTGCTGGGGACCCTGTGCCTGATTATCTATCAGGCAGGGTCCTGGTGGCTAAGTCCTACGATTAGCAGCAACCCCAGCCATGCACCAAATGGAAAGCACACCTGAATAGGTTGCCGCAGCTGTACATTGCCCAAGTAAATGGCATAAGCATCCCCCCCAGCCCCAATCCCCAAATAGTCAAAACCAAAGCTCATATGGGCTAGCTGACTCCTCAGCCCTGATCCCCAAGTATTCAAAATTTAATCACATATTGGCTAGCAGACCCCCCTCATGGCTCCCATCCCCAAACCCTAAAGTATTACCCCATCATTGTTTAAATAACTGAACAATAAAAAAAGAGCCAGTGTAGCCCTGGTGGTCTAGCGATCCCCCACCAAGCAGTGCCAGACCACCCTGCTCTCCCCCACCTGTGTCCAGCCGGAGACTGGCACAACATACCTCTCACCACCGTGGCCAGCCGCTGACTGAGCTCCACTCTGACGTGTACTGTAAATAGTATGCGCTCAGTGAATGATAGCTGCTGTCATTCACTGAGCGATACGATTTACAGTACGCATCAGAGCATAGCTCAGTTGGTATCTTGCCATGGTGGTGAGAGGTGGGGCTGTGCCAGTCATCAGTTGGACATAGGTGGAGGGAGATGGGGATCTGGCACTGCTGGGTGGGGGTGGGGTTCATTAGACCACCAGATCTTTTGTTGTTTTGGTTATTTAAACAATGATGGGTAATACTAGGGTTTGGGGATCAGGGCCATTGGGGCCTCTGCCCATACGGGCTTAATTTTTTATATACTCGGGGATCAGGGCAGTGGGGGGGTCCACTATCCCATATGGGCTTCATGTTTTACATACTCAGAGATCAGGGCTGGGGGGGTCCACTAGCAGATATGGGCTTCATTTATGAATACTCGGGGATTGGGGAATGAGGGAGTGGTAGACCAGGAGGGCTTATTTACTTCAATGATCAGGCATCGGGGCATGGAGGGGCCGGTAGCCCATGAGGGCTTATGTATTGCAACAGTAGTGGCACATTGGAAAACCCAGTGGATGGCAAAGAACACTTACACCAGCTCATAGCTGGTGTAAATATTCTTTGATGGATGTCCACCGGGGGTTGTTTCAGAATCCCAAATTAGGGGATGTGGCAGCCGCCCTTATAGAATAGGGCGCAGCTGCTGCCATAATCCCCCTTGGCCATGTTGGAGTGGGGTTTATTGTGCAAATGGTGTCTGAAGTCCTCTTTGACTCAAACTCCGTGTGACATGTCACAGGCTGCTTTCTAGAATCGAAATGGTGCAACTCATGGCGCAAAATACTACCTGCATCATTCCTGCTGGCACAAATCACTTTGCGCCATGTGTAAGCCTTTGAGAATCAGGCCCTTTGTTTTGTTTGAATTGTCTTTATAAAAGCTATCCTGCACAATTTTATTTTTATTAAATTTTTCTTGAAAATACTACTTGAGAATTTTATAATGATTCATGGTTTTCCTATGCTTCCTGATCTTTGCCCTAACAACAGATGGATTCTTTAGCTAGGGAAATTTGCCAGTAACCCTTGATGAAATCAAAGGTACTGATATACATGGCACTTCCCAAATCATCTATCCTGGGCATAGAATAACTGCCAAATTTGGACACTTGATTAAGTTTTCTAAAATCAAGGCACATTCTTACACCAGCTTCTTTTTTATTTGCAATCAGCATTGGTGATGACCAAGCACGTTTAAGATCTGCAGTAACATAGAAACATAGAACCATAGACATTGACAGCAGATAAGGACCACTTGGCCCACCCAGTCTGCCCATTTCCCTACCTACTGGATAAGCTGCAGATCCTAGTTAACCAACAGCCTATTTCTTCCTATCCCCCACAAGAATTGTCTTATGTCTGTCCCATGCATTCTTGAATTCCTCCACTGTTTTTGATCCCACAACTTCCTCAGGAAGGTTGTTCCATGCATCCGCCACTCTGTCTGTGAAAAAATATTTCCTCACATTGCCCCTGAGCTATCCCCCCTCTATCTTCAAATTGTGTCCTCTTGTTCTTGCACATCTCTTTTTCTGAAAGATGCTACCCTCTTGGACTTTGTTGATATCTTGAGGTACTCAAAAGTTTCTGTCATGTCCCCCCTCTCCCTCCTTTCCTCAAGGGTATACATATTAAGCTCCTTTAGTCTCTCCTCATATGGCTTCTATTGCAGACCCTGCACCATTTTAGTTGCCCTCCTCTGGACTGCCTCCATCCTGTCTATGGCCTTGCAAGATGGGATCTCCAGAACTGGACACATTACATCAGATGGGGTCTCATCAACTGACTGTACAGAGGGATAACAACTTTCTGTTTTCTACTGGTGATGCCTCTCCCTATACATCCATGTATACCCCAGCCATCCCTACTGACTTCTCACATTGCTTGCTAACCTTTAGGTCATCTGATATATATGATTACCCCCAGGTCCCTTTCCATTTTTGTTGTTGTCACTACCTCCCCCACCATTGTGTACTCTTCCCCTGGATTTTTCTTTCCCAGGTGAATTACTTTGCACTTCTTTGCATTGAATCCAAGCTGCCATACATTTGACCATTCCTCCAACCCTGCCAAGTCCCTTCTCATCCTTTCCACTCCCCTTGTGTATCAATCCTGTTGCAGACCTTGTGTCATCTGCAAAGAGGCATACTTTTCCTTCCAATCCCTCTGCAATGTCACTTATAAAGACATTAAAAAGGACTGGACACAGTACTGAACCCTATGGTACCCAACTAGTAACCCCTCTTTCTTCAGAGTGGATGACTCCATTTACTATTACCTTCTGTGTCCTGTTTTCCAGACAATGTTTTACCCAGGTTACCACCCTGGGACCCACTCCCAGGCTGGCTAATTTGTTTATTAATCTTTTGTGTGGGACTGTGTCAACTGCCTTGCTAAAGTCCAGGTAGGCCATGTCCACAGCCAATCCCTGCTCTATTACTTTGGTCACCCAGTCAATAAAATCAATTAGATTCATCTGACATGACCTTCCCGCTGTGCCTCACTGGCCTCCAGGTACTCAACAGTTCTTTCCTTCAGAAGTGATTCCATCATTTTCCCTACCACTGAGGTCAAACTGATGGATCAGTAGTTTCCTGCCTCTGTCTTGCTCCCACTTTTGTGAAGGGGAATCACATCTGCCCTCCTCCAGTCCTCAAGTACCACACTATCCTCCCATGATTTGTTAAAAAGGATAGTCAGTGGTGTCACTAGTTCTCCTCTTAATTCTGGGGTGAATCCCATCAGGCCCCATTGCTTTGTCCACCTTCAGTTTTACGAGTTCTTTCAGAACCCTTTTTTCTGGGAAAGGACTGGGATCAACCCCCCTGTCCAGAGTGCTTCTATTGATTGTATTAGGTACCTCCTCCTCCTCTTCTTTTGTGAATACTAAGCAGAAGTATTCGTTCAGTATCCCTGCTTTTTCACTGTCCCTCTCTGCCCACCCACTGTCCCTTTTATTCAGCCTCACCATCCCCCTTTGTCTTTTTTCACTCCCTAATGTACCTATAAAAGGTTTCATTCCCCTTCTTAACTGAGGTGGCTATCTTTTCCTCAGTTTGGGTCTTTACTAGTCTGACTGCCTTCCCCGCTTCCTTCTGCTTTAACTGGTACAGTTCTCTGTCCTGCTCCTTCTGTGTTTCCTTATACTTCCTAAATGTTATCTTTTTCTCCCTAACCTTCCCCACCACCTCTTTTGAGAACCATAGTAGTTTTTTCTTTCATTTTGATTTGTTTATTTGCTTGACACAAAGCCTTGTTGCCTCTGTGATGGCGGTTTTGATGTTTCCCCATTGTTGCTCCACCCCTCCTTCTTGCCTGTTTGCAAGTACTTTTCTAAGGCACTCTCCCATTTTGACAAAGTCAGCCCTCCTGAGGTCTAGTACCTTCACTTTTATATGACTTGACTCTGCAGTTGAGTTTATTGTGAACCACACTGTTTGGTGGTCAGTTGTTCCTAGATGGCTACTCACTTCTAGATCTGAGATCGTCTCTCCATCCCCATTTGAGAGTACCAGGTCTAAAATTGCTCCCTCCTGAGTGGGTTCCAACACTAACTGTCTGAGACATGCCCCCTGTAGGGTATCAAGAATGGCTCTGCTTTTGGATGAGGCTGCAGCAAAGGTGCTCCAGTTAACATCTGGCATATTCAGGTCCCCCATCAACAATATCTCCCCTTTCTCTGCCATCCTAAGGATGCTTCTATAATTTACTTGTCCATTTCCTCCCCCTGAGATGGGGGTCTGAATACAACCCCTGTGCAGATTGTGGTGCCATTTCCAGTCTCCAGGGTGACCCACAGTGCCTCCTGTCCTCCCTGTTTACTCTTTTGCCCCATTGCTTTGATCCCTTCCCTTACATAGAGAGCTTCTCCTCCTCCTCATCTACCCTCCCTGTCTCTCCTGTAGATTGTGAACCCTGGTATGTTGACATCCCAATCATGGTTCTCTGTGTACCATGTTTCTATGATTGTCATGATATCCAGGGATCCCTCTTCAATCAAGGCCACCAGTTCAGGGAGCTTGTTACCTAGACTACAGGCATTGGTACTCATTACCCTCCATGTTTTGATGGCCTTACCCCTTTTTGCCCTATCCCTGTTCTTACTGCCTTTGCCTTTTTCTTCATTTACCCCTGTCCTTCTTCCTGTCGATGTCTCTGTCGTGGTGTTTACTTAACTAACTACCTTGATTTTTGGGGGGAATTAGGATTTCCCTGCTCCTTTTCAGTGCCTCCCCCCTTGACTAGTTTAAATGCTTGCCAATGAAGCATTTAAACTTATCACCTAGGATCCTGGTTCCCCTCCTGGACAGATGCAGACCATCGCACCAGTATAGGCCTGCATCCCTCCAGGTGGACCTCCAGTCCCCAATGAAGCCAAACCCTGAGCTCTGCTTAAGTTTTTTAACAATTGATTGAATCCCATGGTGCGGAGCACCCTAGCCTCACCATGCCATAGACAGGCAGCACCTCCAAGAAGGTTACCATTTGTGCTACTTGTCTAAGGCCCCTCCCCAACTCTACAAACTCCTTCTCCACCATTCTGATCCCTTTCCCAGCCAGGTCATTTGTTCCTAGGTGGACAATGACATCCAGCTCCCTCCCTCATGCAGATGCTCCTGTGATTCTGAGGATTCGCTCCCTGTCCCTCCAAGCCATGGCACTAGGCAGGCACCTTACCTCCCTCCCCCAGTTCTACCCTCCTAACAATGGAGTCCCCTACCAGGAGTTGTTTCCTTCCCCTGTGGGTTCCCATGCCACCCTCCTGTGGGTCTCCTTTTTGGAGGTTCCCAGCATTCTCCTTGGTCTCCACTGCGGGTGCCTCCATAGAGGAACCACACTCTGCCAGAATAGCATATGAATTATGGAGCAGTACAACTGGAGATATGTGCCTCTGTTCCACCACTCTCACCCTCCCTGAGCCCACTGTGGTCCAACCGCTCCTCTTTCTTGGCAACCTATGAGGCAGCAACAGTGGCACTGGTGGTCCCTGGGTGGAAGAGGAGGTCCCCCGAATCCTGGCCAACTCAGCCTGGAGATAAGCAACCTCCTCCCTCAGCCCAGAGAGGTGCCTGTGGATGGGACAACACCACATCCTCCAGAACATCTCCTGGAAGACTGCTGCTCCACAGCCACCTCACTGCACCACTCCCATATTGTCTTATTTGTGGCCCTTTAACTATTCTTTTGTATACTTACGCTTTCCACTCTCTATTTATTTATTTTTAATTTTATATAAATGTGTTATTTTTCCTTACTTTTCTACTGCCTCTGTGCCCTTAAAGCTCCTAATCTTCCTGTTCTGGGACAGAAAGTTCCAATATTCCTCAGTAGTCTCCTTACTTGCACAGAGTCAGACCTCCAGCAGCTGGGGGGGATAGAGAACTACTCTTTTCCTTCTAGTATGGTGAGTCTTTCGTGCTTTTGTGATCACTCCTTGCTGCTCTGAAACAGGAAGTTCCTGTTGTCAGTCAAATCCTGTGGCTATAAAAGTAGAACTGGCTATGGGTGGGGGGTTGAGGGAGGGAGGGTTATATAGTCCCAGTAGAGGAGTAGTAGTTCTAACAGCACTTTCTTCCTCTTGCTGTTCTCTTCCAAAAGCTATTGTATCTAGGGCAGTTTTTAAATCCAAAATGCCTGGCTTCCTTCTGCCTAAGTCACTGCCCCTAATTCACAGTTTCCTTCATCACCTAGCTAACTTCTAACTGCACAGATAACAATTCACTTCACCCAACTCAGACAAGCACACTAACTCTTTTTATGGTGATTGCACACAGCACAAGAAACATATTAGGACAGCTTGCTCAGAAGCAGGCTGTGGAGGTGCAGCACTGTTGTGGCAAATGCTCCCACAGCCTGCAAAGGCTTGTCCTGCATCCCCCAATGCCATAGCATGCTGCTGGTGACACAGGTTTGGAACCTTGCCACCAACTTCTGAAAATTTCGCTGCTGCAATCAGGGGCCACCTTGTCTTTGCAGCGTCAGCTATCCGTTGCAATGAGGGAGCAACCCATCATTGTAGAGCGGGATGTAGAAACCCTGATATTGTTTATGAACTGTGTTTATTAGCTGATGGGGGCCCCAAACCCAGCTGGCTTTTGTGCCCACATGTTTCTATTGCCTACTGGGGAGCCCACTCCCCGTCGGCATTCTGTAACCCCCCCCCCACTTTTATTGCCTGCTAATAGGGTGCCAAATTCCCATCGGCATAATGATACACCCCCTTTGTGTGCTGACGAAGGTGCCCAATCCCCATTGGCTACTGCTGCTCCCCAAAGAAGGCCTCTGGTGGCACACTGGGGCCCACCCCAGCATGCCGCATGCCACATGCCCCTGTAAAGTAAAAAACGGTCCCACGATGTCTTGTTTTTTTTCCTGCAAAAAAGGAAACTGTCCCTCGTAGTCTGCCTGCCCCGCACCCGCAACCCGCACCCACCCACTGCACACCCTGCCTCCCCCCCACCCCATACTTACCTCCAGAGCTTGGCGCGATGATCTTCGGTGGACCGGGAACATGTCTGCACTCTTCAAAGCTGACCGCAAACTGAGGAAATGTCGTTAAGCTGTATAATGTAATAAATAGGGTTTTTTCAACTTTAGTGCATATCTCGGGCATTTTGGGGAATTTTTTCACCAAATTTTCAACATGGGGTTTTTGGGACCCCCTCTTCATGAATTCTTGAGCTGCCATGGCATTAATTGGCCCCAAAAGGTGATTTCACGGTCAGTGAGCGGAATCACCTTTCAGGGCCGATTAACAAAATGACAGTGCCAGTGTTCATGAGGTGGGTTCTTAAAAAGCCTATGCTGTAAATTTGGTGGAAGAAATCAAAAAAATTACTGTTTTACGAGTGTGTGCTGTGCAGTTGCTATGCACGCTCGTAATTTTGTGAATTTGCAATATTTACATGCCAGATTTTCAATATTGGCAGTTTTTCACTCTCATTGTTAACAGTATAGCTGTCATTGTTCACATCCTGGCGGCAATGTGTTTTCGCACTACTAGCGCAGAATAGCATGTTCGCTGTGGGAAATCAGTGTTCGGGACAGATTAAGAAAATGACAGTGACACTGTTCATGAGTAGAGGTCCTGAAATGGCTATGTTGAAAATTTGGTAAAGATATTCCATAAAATGACTGTGTTACGAATGTGCAATGCACAGTTTGCAAGCACCCTCGTAACTTCGTGAAATCATAATATTTTCACTCCAGATTTACAACATTGCCATTTTCCCACACCTACTTATGAACAGTACAGCTGTAATTTTTCCCCATCCTGGCTGAAATGTGTTTTTGCACTTCCGGCGCAGAATAGAGCGGTCGATGTGGGAAATCTCTGTCTGGGACAGATTAAGAAAATGCCAGTGATACTGTTCATGAGCAGAGGTCCTAAAATGCCTATGTTGAAAATTTGGTGATGAAACTCCATAAT
The DNA here is from genome assembly GCA_016271365.2 of Neoceratodus forsteri. Classification (NCBI taxonomy): domain Eukaryota; kingdom Metazoa; phylum Chordata; order Ceratodontiformes; family Ceratodontidae; genus Neoceratodus; species Neoceratodus forsteri. The sequence continues at coordinate 415,166,374 of CM057453.1, read as the reverse complement.
ATGACTGTGTTACAAGTGCGCATCGAACTGCTTCCACGCAGCCTTGTAACTTCGCAATTTTGTAATATTTTCACGCCACATTTTCAACAGTGGCATTTTTCCACGCCTCCTTATGAACAGTTCAGCTGCCATTTTTCACATCCTGGCTAAAATATGTTTTTGCACTCCTGCCGGAGAATAGCACGATCACTGTGGGAAATCACTATTTGGGCCAGATTAAGATCAAATGAGTGGGGAGTGACTGAGCTCAACTGAGCTCTGTCAGGACTGCTGGGCATTTGTTTGTGAGCAGAAAAAGGCCCCAATGCAAGAGCTCAGTACAAAAGGGCAGTCTGCAGCATTGGAAGAAACAGAATAAGAGAGCGAGTGATAGAGGGGGAGTGAGCAAACTCACCAGAGCGCTGTGAGGACTGCTGTGGATTTTTTGTCAGCAAAAAAAGGCATCAATGCAGTCAGGGGCCCATTACAAAGGACCAGCCTGCAGTGGTAGGAGAAACAGTATGAATGAGTGAGACAGGGGGACTGAGTGAGCTCAATGGAGCTCTATCAGGACTGCTGCAGGTTTCTTTGTGGGCAGGAAAAAGTGCCAATGCAGGCAGGAGCCCCGTATGAAAGGGCTGCTTGCAGCGCCAAGACAAACAGAATGAGCGCATGACAGAGGGAGACTGAGCAACCTCAATGGAGCTCTGTCGGGACAGTTGCTGATTTCTTTGTGGACAAAGGTGCCAACGCAGCCAGGAGCCCTGTACACAAGTGCAGCCTACAGCGCCAAGAGAAACAGAATGAGTAAGTGACAGAGCGGTAGTGAACGAGCTCAACAGAGCTCTATTGTGACTGCTGTGGATTTCTTTGTGGGCAGAAAATGTGGCAACGCAGGCAGGAGCCCAGTGCAACAGGCCAGCTTGCAGCGCCAGCAGAAACGGAATGAGTGCGTGAGAGAGGAGGAGTGAGCAAGCTCAATGGAGCTGTGTTGGGACTGCTTCAGATTTCTTTCTGACCAGAACAAGCTGCCAATGCAGGCAGGAGCCCAGTACAAAATTGTAGCCTGAAGTGGCAGGAGACACAGAATGAGCGAGTGAGGGAGAGGGAGTGAGTGAGCTCAACGGAGGTCTGTTGGGACTGCTGCAGATTTGTTTGTGGGCAGAAAAAGGCAGCAATGCATGCAAGGGCCCATTACAAAAGGGCAGCCTACAGTGGCAGGAAAATCAGAATGAGCGAGTGAGAGAGGGGAAGTGAGTGAGCTCACCGGAGCTCCATTGTAACTGCTACAAATTTCTTTGTGGGCAGAAGAAGGTGGCAATGCAGGCAGGAGCCCAATAGAAAAGGGCAGCCTGCAGCACTGGCAGAAACAGAATGAGTGGGTGAGAGAAGGGGAGCGAGCGAGCTCAACGGAGCTTTGTCAAGACTGCTGCAGATTTCTTTGTGGGCAGAAAAAGGTGCCAACAGAGGCAGGAGCCCAGTACAAAAGGGCAGCCTACAGTGCCAGGAGAAACAGAATGAGTGAGTGACATGGGGAAGTGAGCGACCTCAACGGATCTCTGTCAGAACAACTGCAGATTTCTTTGTGGGCAGAAAAAGGTGCCAATGCAGGCAGGAGCTCAGTACAAAAGGGCAGCCTGCAGCACTGGGAGAAACACAATGAGTGAATGAGACTGGGGAGTGAGCGAGCTCAACGGAGCTCTATCTTGACTGCTGCAGATTTCTTTGTTGGCAGACAAAGGTGGCAATGCAGGCAGGAACCCACTACAAAAGGCCAGCCTGCAGCGCCGGCAGAAACAGAACGAGTGAGTGAGAGAAGGGGAGTCAGCAGGCTCAACAGACCTGTGTTGGGACTGTTACAGATTTCTTTGTGGGCAGAAAAAGCCACCAACAGAGGCAGGAGCCCAGTACAAAAGGGCAGCCTGCAGTGCCAGGAGAAACAGAATGAGCGAATGAGAGAGGGGGAGTGAGCCACTTCAATGGAGCTCTGTCAGGACAGCTGCGGATGTCTTAGTTGACAGAACAAGGTGTCAACGCAGGCAGGAGCCCAGTACAAAAGAGCAGCCTGCAGCACTGGGAGAAACAGACTGAGCGAGTGACAGAGGGGCAGTGAGCGAGCTCAACACACCAACGCAATCAACATTTGGCATTGACAAATGCTTGTTTTTTTGTTTGTTTTTACCCTAAATTGAAGGTCCCGGTAATAGAGTTCTAGTTCTTTAGTCTATAGAGTAGTATAGTTCTAACAGCACCTCCTTCCTCTTGCTGTTCAGTTGTTTCATTTGTTTTATTTCCTTAACCATGTCTGCTCTTAACTGCAGTCCCTATCACTATTACATGCTCACCACCTTTTCCTCAACCTGGAGCTGTGGTAAAAGTACTCTTAAATGTCTTTACCAAGTTATGGATTTCTTTGATTTGTTCGGAGGTTAAGGAAATATTCACCTTCACATCTGTAGTTACAGTTTGTTCCAGTCTGTCATAAGCTATATCAATTTTTTCTGTAGAAGTTTCTGGTAAAATTAACAAAGCAGCCTTTGGTGGTTTATCAGCCCATTTCTTCAGGAGGTTAGCATGGTGTGCCTTGGTAGGATTTTTCCTATCAGGCGTCTCAGTCTCATAGTTAACTGTGCCAGTATGTCTAAGCACTTTATAAGGCCCTTGCCACTTCGTTAACAGTTTATTGTCTGTAGCAGGTAACAGTAGCAAGACTTTTTCAATGGCTCAAAAACCTTTTCTTTTACCCCATGGTCATAACACCTTCTGCTGGTTTGGGGCCTCTTCCTGATTACTATAGGCAATTTCAGCATATTTTGACAGTTGTTTTCTCAGGGTACACATGCAAGGTGTAATAGATTTTTTTTCTGAGCAGGATTATCTTCCTGTTTCTTTTATTACATCTAGTGACCATCTTGGTTGTCTACCATACAATATTTCAAACGGTGAAAAACCTGTTGAGGCTTGTGACTCTTCTCTGTAAGCAAAAAGCAGGTAAGGTAAGTATTGGTCCCAATCTTTCCCTTCCACTTTTATAAGCCTTTTAGCCATGTGTTTTACAGTTTGATTAAAATGTCAACAAGACATTTTGTCGGAGGGTCATAAAGGGAGGATCTTATGGAAGTGATACCTAGTAATTGGTACAGCTCCTTAAGCAATGCAGCACCAAAATTATCTCACTGATCAGTAATAATCTCTTTGGGTATGCCCACCCTGCTGAAAATTTTGGCCAGCTCTGCTACCACTTTTGGGGCTGTGACAGTATGAATTGGAACTATCTCTGGGTATTGAGTAGCATAGTCACATACTGCTGTACCAAAATAAATTGATTACCCTTTTTACTGTTATTTAAGGGGTCAACCACATCCATTGCAATTCTCTCAAAAGAACAACTCAGTTCTATACTTCTTTGGTATGACTAATTGTTCTATCTGTTCCTGTGTCTGAGGATTAGCCCAAACTCTATACGGTAGCCCATTACATTTTTTAAACATTGGTTCAGACGGTTTTTGTTTAGAAAATGGTCTAACTAAATCCTGGACTCTGATTGGCTGATAGCCCTTGCAATGTGGGCATCTATCAGGCAACAGAGCCTGGGTTTTAAAAGTGCCAGTAAAAATGACCACATCACCAATAACATTGGGTACAAGAACGTTTGAAATAGTAAAACTGCCATGTTTTTTGTCTCCGTTTTTTTTTTTTTAACCAGGAGAGACACACTAAGCTAAAAGCTTGTTTACAGGTGCAAACTGGGAGCACAAGGAAGTTAAGTGACTTGCTCAGAGTTACACAGTATGCAAGTGGGGGCTGTGGGATTTAAACCCAGGTCTCCAAGTTTGCAGTTCAGAGCCTTAAACTACTGCACTATACTGCCTCCTATAACTGCCTCTGTTAACGGAGACTGGGCCAACAGGAGTAACTCAGAGCCCCTCCCCTCCACACACACATGGCAGACACATCCCTCTGGTGTCAAAATGATTCCCAAACATAAAAAAAATTTAACCTTTTCACTGTAGTCAAACTATAAACTCCAGAGTCCAGACAGTCCACATGTTGTCATGCTGCACAAAGCCGGCCGCTAACCTCCAAACTACAAGCCAGTAGCACATCTCCCAGTATGGGTAGCAGAACAGGAGAAAAGTTTGTTAAACACGTCTGGGCCCCATTAAAACGAACCAGACAAAATGCAATAAAACTGTCCGCTACTGGCAGTACTCGGACAAATCATATCTTATTTTTTTTTTTACTTCATTCTTTGTTTCCCCACATACTCTGCCATCCTTCACCAGCACACGGGGTTGAGTTACTGTGTTTGGAGAGGAGATTCTGTTGCTTGGGGAGCTGTAGTGAGTGCTATTAAGTGGACTCTTGAGCCTCTCCATAATAATATACCAGCATGATTTAGGGAACTGCAGGAGCAGCTGCATTCTTGATCATCCGAGCCTATGCTCGACTGCCAGGAATGTGAGCAAACACACACAGAAATGAACCTGTGTTTTGCAGAATTTGTTTACTAACTTCCTAGCACCATGGAAATATACTTACTGTCACAACCTCACCGGCAACTGTCTAGTGCTGCCATCTGCTCTATCACCACCACTTCTCTGCTCGATTGTACAGATTTACAAAAGTAAAATACAAAGTTCAAAACATGGGGAAATCACAGAAATGTACTGTTTTCTTGTAGTATTGCCTTGTTTTCTCTCCCAGCTCGATCCACGTACCTTGATGCAAGCTAAAAACGTTCTCTCAGTTCCGTCCCCCCTCCCCCATATCTTGCTGAAACCCACATGCCATACTTCCTCATTAAAAAGAAAAGCACCCAGTGCCACTAAGAATGAACTCAAGCAGAAGCATTACTGGTCTTGTCAGATTTGAAACTGACAGCAACCAGCTTTTTCTTTTCTTTTCCACTCTGAGCCACACAAGAAAAAAAAGTTAAAATATCATATTATTTAAAGGTTAACTTCAAATAGTGTGGTCTCAAGTTATTATTTTAGCCATTCCCCATCATCAGAATGTATCATAGTATCATAGTAAAAGCCAACAGAATAGGCCCCATAGTCTATCATGTCTGCTCGGAAGCTAGCCCCCTACTGGGGGTGCACTCCTCCACCCCCCAGCCCCAGAGGTGGCCCTCCCTGGCCTCAGCTTCCCCCTGTACCTGTCCCAACTCTTCTTGAATTCTTCCACTGTGATCTCTTCCACCAGACTCCTGGGCAGTGCATCCCATGGTTCTACCACCCTTTCTGTGAAGAAGTGTCTCTTGCGCTCCCCCCTGTGCTTCCCCCTTCCAGCTTCCACTCGTGCCCCCTGGTAGTTCCCCCCTTCTTAAGCCTGAATACTTCCCTGGCTCCGCCCTTGTTTATCCCCTTTACATACTTGAAAGTCTCTTTCATGTACCCTCTGTCCCTTCTCTCCCCCAATGTGTACAGATTGAGTTCATCCAGTTTCTCCTCATAGGTCCTACCCTCCATGCCCTGAATCATCCTGGTCACCCTCCTCTGGACCCTCTCCAGCAGCACTATGTCCCTCTTAAGATGGGGTCTCCAGAACTGCACACAGTACTCAAGATGCGGCCTAATCAGGGCATTATACAGAGGGAGGATCACCTCCCACCTCTTGGAGGTAATCCCCCTGGTTATGCAGCCCAGTATCCTGTTTGCTTTTGCTGCAGCTCTTTGACAATTCTCTGTGTTGTTCATTTTGCTGTCCACTACTACCCCTAAGTTCCTCTCGCCCGATGTGACTTGCAGTGTGGTCCCTCCCAGGGTGTATGCATGTCCCGGGTTTCTGACCCCCAGATGCAGCACCCAACATTTTCCTGCATTGAACTTCAACCCTCACTTCCTTGCCCACCCCCTCAGGGTATCCAGAGCCCCCTGCCGGGCCTCTCTCCCCTCCTCCCCGTCTGCCAGTGCTCCCAGTTTTGAGTCATCCACAGATAGACTCAACTTACTCCTAGCACCCCACCTTATGTCAGAGACATATGATTTGTACAGGAGTGGTCCCAGGACTGAACCCTGATGGACCCCACTGATGACCCTCCTGGGGGAGGAGACTATCCCTCCAACCACCACTCGCTGTATTCACCCCGTAAGCCAGTTTTCCACCCACCTGAGCACTTCAGGGTGGTTTAAATGTGTTTTCTTATTTTCTTTTTTAGGGACTACTTTTTGCCCCACAGTGAAAAATGTTAAATAAAGAATAACTAATTTGGTTTAAACTTAGAAATCTGTCTCAGTCAGTTCTTTTTCAGTTACTTTCCATTTTCTAAGTGCACTAATACCCTCCAGCGTGGGCAGTATGGCCAATACCGGACCTTCTGGGAGGTATAAGATCAGCCGCCTGCAGCGTCGGGCCTCATTACATCCCTGTGTGGTCTAGTATTGCCCAACACCACCCACCCTGCCAGGTATTATTGCTTGCTTCATCTCCAGCTGCTTAAAGTAACCTTGGAGAGAGGCATCATTAGTTTGCTCTGAAACAAAATCACAGTTTAGTTTCAGCATTTTCATATATTAACCCCTTATGTCCATCAGTCTTTTGTTGCCACTGTTTTATCAGGCATCTTCTTTCTTTCCTAGATTTTTGGATCTTGGAGCTGGTCTCAAACAAGTCGGCATCAAAGTCTCCAAAAGGAGAAGTGTCCCCACCATCTGAGATTTTCTTTGCCTGTGCTCTAGTTACCACTGCTACTGAAACTGCAGGTTTCTCTTCCCCTGAGATTAACTCAGTAAATCCTGAAAAATCATTTCCAGTAATCACAGGTACAGGTCACTTGGGTACTACCACCAATCACAGATACAGGTAGCTTAAGTGCTACCCTCACTTTCATTTGGTGTGACACACCTATTCAGAGTTACTTGGATGGTTGGATAGTATTGACTGTCCCCATGGATGCAGATGACCCCAGTACCTCGTCCTTTTACACAGTGTTTTCCCAGTACTTCAACATGCCCTAGGGTCTGTCTGATTCCCAAATCAGTAAGTCCCTTCACAGTATTATCTCCCACCTTAACATCTGTTAAATACTTACCCCAATTTGCTAAGGCCAAATCTGCTCCAATGTTACCCACCTAATATTTATGGCAGTTTCTTGCAATATGTCCTAGCATATTACAATTATAGCAAGTAAAGTATTTGGGTACAGATTTGTTACCCCCACCAGTGTTCTTATCTGACCTGGAGTTAAACTGAGAAAAGGAGGGTCTTGCCAGTTCTTGGCTGTTAGTTCACTGCTGCATGGTCTGTCTGGTCATCTGATAGTCCTTAGTCAAAGAAATAGCCTTTCCCCCATTTTCTGGTTGGTGTTCTTTTACCCAAAGTTTCCTGTCTGAAGGAAGGATGTTGACGAATTGCTCCATTGCAAATATGTCAATAATCTGTGGGAATATTTTGCCTTTCAGTTGGAGCCATTTAATGAGGAGTTTTCTGAGTCGGGTGAAGTCTTCTTGAGGATTGTCGACCGAGTGGTACTTCAGGGACTGGAATTGTTGCCTGTAGGTCTCTCCTGAAATATCATATCTTTTCTGGATTTGTTTCTTCACAAGATTATAGTTTTCTGACTGTGCAGTATCCATACTGCTGTAGGTAAGTTGGGCTTTACCTGTCAGGTAAGATACCAGCCTGATTGCCCATTGCAAAAGTTATTAGGTATGCTTCGATATCTTCCAAGGGACATGATTTTTAAGTTTAATGTCTTTTAAGTTGTTAATGTTTTGTTGCTCTGCTGGACCTGTGCCAGATCCTCCAGCTTTTGATAGCTTACAAAGCATCTGGCCATCGCTACTCCTGTTGCTGCATCTCTTCTGTTTTCTGCAGCTCCTGTCACTTTATCTCTTCTTTTCTCTGCTGCTCCTGTTACTACATCTCTTCTTTTCTCTACTTGTGTGTCTCTTTTTGTTGTTTAGCCCACCCTTTGAAGAAGGCATGGACTTATTGCATGTCTGATACCAGTGTTTATGCTGCAGCTCTCAAGACTCTTGCAGCTTTTCCTCCAGAATGCCACCTCCATGTCCTAGTGCTCGTTTACACCAATTTCTTATCTGGCCCATGTCTCAAGCAAGTCCTCAGAGCTCACTTTTTTTGCTTTCACTATGTCAGCTCAGCAACTCAGTAGCTGCCCTGCTCCTGTATTTACATGGATATCAGTAAGATTCCATGTCTCTTGCATAGTCATTTTCTGTTTTATTAGATTACCTGCCTGCTGCTTCCCTCATGAAACTTTTTGACATGAATCCCCCTTGGTTTGTTTGTTACTGTGTCATCAAGCTTTCTAGTCTAAGACTTCAGATGACATATCATGCCTTCAGTTAACCCTCAGGTGTGACTTCATTGCTTCCAGAGTCATTCCTTCATTCTAATTGCCATCAGGCTTTGCCATTGTCCTCCTATTACTCCTGCAACTCCCATACCAGCTCAGGATGCATCCCAACCATGACCATGTCCATGGATTCCAGGATTCCCCTGTCCTGGAAGCTGATGTTCTTGCTTTGCTCCATTGAAGTCCACATCTCATGAGTGGGTCCCTCATTCTGGCAGGTTCCTTCTCTTGTGCCCTTGAGTGAGAATCTCCTATGCTCGGGGAGGGGACTTCAACCATGCAGATCAACTCAGTGCACCTCTTAATGTAGCATTTAAAACTTTAGCTACCAGTGGGTGGGGTCTTTAAGTCCTAGGAGGTTCCTTTAGCTGTGTGAATCATGTCAGCAGCACCTTTGAAAGTTATTCATGGAACAGTATATAATGACCTGAAAGACTTATGTTTCACATACCAGTCATGCTGTAGCTACTGATGCGCAAAAACAAAATCTTTTTCCATAATTTTATTGTGTTTTTTTGCCACTCCATAGCACAACAGATAAGCCAACCTTCCCCAAAACTGATAAATCCTAAGACCATTGTCCAGTTCACAATCATTACAAATATTATCTTCCTACATCAAAAGATAGCTGAGTTATAAGCAGCTGAAAACTGGGCATTTGTGTTAAAATTGCTACTCCACCCTAACTGTTGTGTGCTGTTTGTGTATTTCATCTATCTTATTTGATATTGCTTAATATTTTGAGAATGATGCACATACTGTGAAGCATTTTTAGGTGAAGTTTGCAAAAAAAGACATTATAAATTGTACTGTACTCTTTTGTACTAATTAGAATTAAAGGATGGCGGTCAATATCAAACAACCAAAGGACAACTATTCATCCACAAAGTCACAATGGGCCCTATGCGCTAATGGGCAGAGTGGCTATGCACCATGTATTTGTGGCACACAGCCACTCTGCACCCATTGTGACCCCTGCACAGGATTGCACAAAGGGGGGGCATGCAGACCTAATGCACCTGATCCCCCCATGGCTGTGGACCGCACCACACTGGGGGAGGCCTAGGGGTGTGCCAGCGCCACGCGCCATGCACAATGGCACAAAGTGCTGGCCATGAGGGTGCGGAGGAGGAGACAGGGTATGACAGGGAGAACACTGCCATAAGCCCCCTATGCACCCTATGCACACACCTTGACATCACCCTTACATGGCAGATAGCCACACCGCCACCTGGACCACTGCAGCCAGACACCCCATGGCAGCCTGACACCACCCAGCACACATCGGTGCACTGCCCCTACATGGTGCACCCCTCACCAAACACACACAGGGCACCAGCCATGGATGTGGCCCCCCAAATGGCACTGCTTGCCAACCCCTGCCTCTAGTCACCCCAGGCATGTGGTGGGGTACAGTGCCTCCCCAGCACTGCCAACAGACCCCCCACCCTGTCACTGTGACCCACCCTGAGGCTGCATCATGGGAAGGCCAGCGGCTTTTCCCTCCTCTCACCACCACAGCCACAGGCCATTGGCCTTCCATGGAGCATGCTCCCAACACGTGCCCCGCTGCATAAGGGATCCACTCTGTGACCCGGTCCGGGCATCTGATTGGATGCCTGGCTGGGTCTGTGACCCTGCCCCTGGTTGCCCTGTGGTGTCCTACATGCCAGAGGGGAGTGGAGCCATGGACAGGTGGTGGCTGGTAGTGAATACTGGCTGCTGCACACCTGTCTGCAGGTGTAGAACTCTGTGGGCAGGTAACACGCCCCCGGCACATATTACCCATCCATTTGTGCATACAGCCCAATAACAGTAACACTTTGTCTGACTTGAACAAAGATGAATCTTTTTCTCTCTCTCCCCTTCCTCTCCCTCTCCTCTCCCTCTCTCTCTCTCTCTCTCTCTCTCCCTCCCTCCTCCCTCTCTCACTACTGGGAGAAACCTGCAAAGGTTCCAGGGACTGCCCTTGAGGGGTGTCCCATCACTCTCCCAGTTGTGCCTTTTGGGGCTGATGTCTCCACTCCTCTTGAGGCAAGTCCATGGGGTCTCCACTCCTCGATCTGTTCCCAGTGATCTTCTGTGAAGACCAGGCACAAGGGTACCAATGTCACTCAATCCCAGGAACCCTGCCACCATCCCTGGGGCTGCAGACTCCAAAGCCCAGTCACAGCCTGGGTGGCTGGACTGCTCCTCTTTCTTTCTAGCTCCAAGCTAGCCAGGCCCAAACTGTCCAGCTGTCTTTTATAAGGTATTGGAGGTAGGGCAGTACTCTGCAGCTTCATGCTTTAGTTTCCCACTCTTAGCTAAGTCAGGCCATTCACAGCATGAACACCCATACCTCCTGTCTCCGAGCAATTTCTTCCCAGAAGAACAGCTCTCAGGGTCTGTCTTAACCCTTCAAATGTTCTCTGATAACCTGCCCCGAGCCGGCTGAGGAGGGGACTGGTTACACATGACGGGGTGTGTGATTATAAATCAGTCATCACATGTCTCTCAAGAGTTTTGTTTTTATTTATTTGCCTGTTTGGAATTACAGTCCTTTGAGTCAAGGGCTCCTTTTCAAAGGCTCCACGTCAATTACAGAGATGAATACAGTACATATAACAGACTGAAACAGGTGTTTAAGACAGGTACAGTTCATATACACATTGTGCAGATTGTGTTACATTGTATACAACATGATCTAGAATCATAGCATTAGAGGCATTGCTAGGTACTATCTTAGGTTCATTTTTGTGCAGATTGTGTTACATTGTATACAACAACAACATGGTCTAGAATCATAGCATTAGAGGCATTGCTAGGTACTATCTCCGGTGCAGATTTGGGGGAGGGATGGCAGGGAATAGGGCAGGCCATGGTTAGAGCCATGACACCTGAGCTGAGATCAGGGATTGTATGGTGGCTCGGGAGGGGGGACTAGGGGATGGATGGAGAAAAAGGATAGGATGGCACACAGGTCGGATGGAAGTCAGAGGCTGGATGGAGTCCATTGTCAGAAAGATGGGCAAGAAGAGAGAGCAGGGGGGAAGGAGGAGGTCTAGGCGTCCATATTTCTGCCAAAGGGAATAAGGCCGGAGTGTAGGACAAAGTAGCTGTCCTGGGTAGATGGAGTTAGGGACAGGTGCAGGAACATGAGGCTTGAAGATGGGAGCACAGTAGGAATTTAAAGTGGCCAAGCTTGGGTTTCTTGGCAATGTGTGGTGGGAGTGAGTTTAGCCAAGCTGGGGAACGGTAGATAAAGGAGCGCTGTTCCAGGGAAGTTTTTTGTCTTGGCACCTGATAGGATGATTTGAGGGAGCTCCTGGAGTTCTTTGCATGTGGGTCAGTTGCAGGAGTGTGGAAAGGCAAGGGGCCATGTGCTCAGTGGAGATTTTTTTGGCAAGTAGACGGGTGTGGCATTGCAGTCTGTCATCAAAGTCCAGCCGGTTTGTTTGATTATAGAGGGAGCAGGTGTGGGTGGTACTGGGGCAGCCCAGCAAGAGACGGCAGGCTTTGTTGAGTGACACTTTGACTCTTTTTAGGGCAGTGTTGTCAGCCGCCCCACAGATGACAAAGCCATAGTCAACCACCGATAGTACCGAGGAGGAGGAGAGGGCAAGTTGGAGGGCTTCGGGGGGGGAGACATTGCCGATGATGGTAGAGGAGCCCTATATGGGAGTTTAGATTAGAGCAGAGCTCTTGTATATGGTTATGGAAGGTAAGGGCAGGGTCGAGTGTTATACCAAGGTATTTAAATGAGTGGACCTGCTCAAGGGTTAGAGTGGTGGACATGCAGATTTTTAGTGGTGTATGCTTAAGTTTGTTCTGGTGGTGGGCAAAGAGCATAGTCTTTGATTTTTTTTTTTGGTTAAGCACGAGTTTGTGTTTGGTGAACCAGGACTCTGCTTCTGTGAAGGAGATTTAGAGGGAGAGTTCAAGTTGGGTTGGGTTTGGGTGAGATGCACAGAGAACGGTATTGTCAGCATACATCAGGATCTTTCCAGTGCATGCTTTGGGGAGAGAATTTAGGAAGAGGCTGAAGAGAAGGGGACCTAATATGAAGCTTTGTTGTACTCCAGAGTGGACAGGGAGTGGGCTTGAAGTGGTGGAGTTGATTTTCACCTTTTGGGACTGGTTAAACAAGTAGTCAGTGAACCAACTTAAGGGGCCCTGGGTGAGGCCGATTTGAGACAGGGTGGAGAGGAGAAGAGGGTGATTAATGGCGTAGAAGGCCTTTGATAGGTCCAGGAAGACTGCACCAGCCAGCATGCCCTTATCCAGAGCAGAGTGTATGAAACTAGTGAGGTCGAGGAGAGCTGTGGTCATACTATGCCCTTCTCTGAAACTGTGTTGTTCAGGAGCCAGGAGTTTGTATTTGGATAGGTACTCTGAGAGTTGATCTGCCACTATGCGCTCGAGGGTCTTGGAGAGTGGGGGAAGGATAGATATAGGGCGGTAGTTACTGGGGGACAGACGGTCACCAGATTTGTGGATGGGGGTTATGAGGGCTGTCTTCCACAGGGAGGGGAACTTTCCTATGCAGAGAGAGGTTGAGCAGTGCGGTTAGCGGGGAGAGGACCTCGTCAATGGTCAATCGCATAATTCTAAGATCAAGCATGTCAGTACTGACACTGGTCTTCTTATGGGATTTGAGAAGGTAAGATTCAGTGTTCCAAGAGGTTAGGGTTTGGAAGTAGAAAGGAGGAGCTGCTGGGATGGATGAGGGCTAGGGGGGTCTGGCTGAAGAAGTTTGGTGGGAGAGTAGTGCTGAGATCTGAGAAGGTGGAGTTTAGCGCTTCTGCCACTAGGTGTGGGTTGTTTGAGATGGAGCCATTTACATTGAGTTGATTTGGGGGGGGGTTGACTTTCCACCTAGGGAATTCAGATTGTCCCAGAATTTTCACCCATTTCCCCATGAGTTGGTTAGTGCAGCTTTGAAATGGTCAGCTTTTGCTATTTTAATGGCCCATGTACAGCTGTTTCGAGCAGCACAGTAGTTCTGTCTTTCTAGTGGTTTTCCAGAGTCTAAATTTTTTTCCATAATTCATCCCGCCACCTCATGAGGTCAAGCAGGTGGGAGGTGATCCATGGGGTGTCATAGGCTCCTACAATCTTTTTTTTGTGAGGCGCAAATTTGTTGCAGGATCTATTGAACATGTCAATAAAGTAGCTAAGGGCTGTGTCTAAGTTCTGATTGTAGTATATAGGGGACCAGTCAAGGTGTGCTAGATGGGTTGTAGGATTCTTTAGCCAGCTGGGCTTGAGAGGTCTATAGACAATTGTCTTGGGCGGTGGTTTGGGTGCATGACATGACCACGTGAAGAGAATGGGAGAGTGGTCGCTGAGGGCATTTGAGAGGATGGAGAGGTTGGAGATTTTATGGGGGCAGTTGGAGAGGACTGGGTCTAGTAAGGTGGCCGTACTGGTGTTGTGGTTTATGCATGTTGGGGTGGATACTATTTGGGTGATGTCAAGGGCAGCAAGTGCATCCTTGAGGTGGGAGGTGGTGGGGGAGAGCCAGTTTAGATTGAGATTGCAGAGTGTGATTTGCTCAGTTTTTTGGGGAAGGGTGGTGAGATAGTCAGGGAGGGATTGAGAGGTAGGTTTCTGTACACGGGGTGGGATGTACACTGCAGTGATGATCACAGGGACTCTAGAGGGGACAGGTGCAATGCTAATGGATATGGCTTGTGCACCACTGGCCAGTTGGGGGGGTGGGCATGGGCCTGTAGGTGGTCACGGTGGTAGATTATGCAGCCCCCATCACATTTCCCTACTCTGTCTAGGTGGTGTAGGGTGTAGTCGGGTAGGGTTATATGGGTGTCTGGTGTAGATTTTGTCAGCCAAGTTTCAATGAGGGCGAGGATGTCTGGTTGGTGCTGGGTGATCCAGACTTGGAGGTCATTGAATTTCTTGGGAGGCTGCAGATTTTGATGGATGCAATGCACAAGCCATGGGATTTTGCTTGTGTTTTGGTGAGTGAGGCGAGGGGGCCAGGGTTGGGGGTGTATGTTTCCAGAGAGGAGTAGGAGAAGGAAAAGTGTTCTGAGCACTAGCAGTTTGATGGCTTTTTTTTGGGAAGATCCATTAGGTTTTGGTTTTTTTTGAAATTCAACATGTTTTATTTGGTTTGTACAATCGGCCTTAGAAGGCCGTGTTATTACATGACAGTTACAAAAAACAAAACAAAACAATACAATACAGACATCCTAAATAAGCCCCATCCTTCCCAACCCTGCCACACCCATGGTATCAGGAATGTTACGGTGAAGTCAACTATAAGAGATACACTCTTATGCATTCATGATGCTTATTAAAAGGAGTATAAAGTTTGCAGTTCACTCCAAAATCTCTCAAATTTGGGCATCTTGTTGTGCACACTAGCAATTACTTTCGCTACCGAGAGATTGAACAAGAGTTCCTGCAACTACTCAGTATAAGATATAGTATTCGTGTCTAGCCGGTGTCTGAGTACTAACTTTTTGACTGACATTGCTATCGTTGCTAGATGATATTCCCTTTCAGTAACACCTATATGGGAGCAGTCACCCACCAGGTATGTCCCCAGTTCGATATACTCCACAATACTCAATAGAGGGTCAACTCTCTGTTTTATAAGGGCCCAAAAGGGCGCCACTTTGGGGCATTCCCAGAAAATGTGGTACAAGGAGCCTACATCCTGCATACAATGTCTGCAATTCGGGGAGAGGGACGTATTCATTCTAGCTAGTTTAACAGGAATATAATACATATAGTTAAGAATCTGAAATTGCATCAGACATAGTCTGTCTTGAGATATAAACCAGTGGGTATCTTTCCAGACCTTCTCTCAACTGAATGTTACTTCCGGGAACTGGGAATTCCAGTAATGAGAGGACCCATCTTGATGTGGGAAAGCTTTTTCTATTAATATCTTATATATACCAGAAACCGCGTGTTGCTGAGTGACTATTGCACTAAGTGGTTGCAGGAAACTATTTCCATCCCCTGTTGCTTGTTTTATTTGAGAGGCAGCCAGCATATGTCTGAGTTGAAACACCTTGAAACTTGAATAGGGGCCTAATTGGTATCTGTTAAGGATGTCTATTGTTGACCTATCTTGGCCATCATGCCATAAGTCAGCAACCCTGGCATGTGCCAATTGGGGAATCCAGGAGGCTTTCACTAATCTCCCACCTACCTTAAAGTTCGGGTTACCCAGCAATGGTTGGAAAGGGTCTTGTGTATGTTTATAAGTGAGGGACGCACATAGTTGAGCATGGACTTTGACTGAGATACCGACTGGAGTATCCACCAATGCATGGGGAAGTGATTTGAGTGAGACATGATAAAGGGCGGGGGAAGAAATGCCTACTGAGGAGATACACTAGCTTTCCAGCTTTAAGCATATAGGTATGTATTGGTCTGGTTTTGGATTTTCGAGCCTTTCTGGCCATCTCATATATTTTGCAGCATGACTTGCCCAATTATAGAATTTGAAATGGGGGAGTCTCAATCCTCCCCTTATTTTAGGGACTGTGAGCTTTCCATAAGCCCTACAAGCCTGTTTACCCTTCCATAGAAACCCAGTAATCAGTGAGTGAAGTCTGGCAAACCAGGCATGAGGTAACCAGATATTCAACGTATTGAGGGGATAGAAGTTCCGGGGTAGAATATTTATTTTGATTAGACTCACTGTCCCCCATAGGGATATTGGCAACACCCCCCATCTGTTTAAGTCTTGTTGAATTACTTGAACCAAGGTATCCAGTTATAATTTCTCAAGGATTTAGGTTCCCTGGTCAACTATGTACCCAAATATTTAATTTTTATATTCTCCCACTGTAACCCTAATCCTTCGATTTCCCTACAGTGAGTGTGAAAGTTAAGAGGGAAGACTACATTTTTTTCCAAATTCATTTTTTAGTTGGCCAGAATTCCAAACTATTGGATTAAGTCCAGGACCCTGATAATTGAAGCCCTCAGATTGGAAAGGTGAAAGAGAATATCATCAACATATGCTGAGAGTTTGGGACTTCCGATGACGTCATGGAGCCTAGAGTGAGCAAGTGAAGTGAGCTCCCCACTCCATCCACTCGGAAAGACAAAAATACCTGCTAAGTGGACATAAAAACAGGAGTAATGGTGAATACAGATCGAGCTAAAGACAAGCCAAGTAAAGATAAGGTTAAACTGAAGCCAAATTCACAAGATGAGAAGGGATTGCATTCGTCCTCCAGAAGATCGAGTCGTAGCCCTTCCCTATCCAGCATGGCTGACACTGAAGAGGAGATGGAGCAATTATCTAGCTCTCGTTTTGAGCAACTTTTAAGGGAACTAAGAGAGATGAGGGTGGAAATGAAGCTGGAATTCAGAAATTTGAATCAAAAACTTTCTGGGCTTGAGCAGCTCGTGGAGGGAGCAGAGAAACGGATTGCACAGATGGAGGACGACATATTCCAGAATGTGAGGATTTTGCAGGCTCTAATCATCCAAACAGAGAAGCTACAAGAGAAATGTATAGATCTCGAGAGTCGCTCGCGTAGAGAGAACATCAGACTGTATGGCTTGCCTGAAGGCTCGGAACCGGGGCTTATGCACAAATTTATTTCCAACCTCCTGACAGATGTTTTACAACTGCCCGTTGGGTATCAGTTGAATATTGAGAGAGCACAGAGCTCTTCAGCCAAAACCCACTGAGGAAAGTGCTAGACCACGCCTGAAATAATTAAGTTCAACAGCTACAAGATAAAGGAAGACATCTTAATCGGCCTGAAATTGAAGGAGGTCACATACCTAAACCATAGACTTTACTTTGACCACACTACTCGCAAGAAATTCAGAGACAACGTTCTCAATATGCAGATATAATTAAACTTTTAAAAACCAAGGGATATCGCTTCCATACTCCTTTCCCTGCAAGGTTAAGAGTATTTTGGCCGGATGGTATTAAAATCTACAACTCACCCGAAGAAGCCAGAGTTGCACTTATAGAGAAGGGCCTAATGGAACCGCAAAGTGCTGGGAACAAAAACTCATCTTCCCAGAAGGCCCCAGAAGGGTCCCTTGAATGGACAACCTCATTGGGTAAGAGGCAGAGAGGCAGCAGCAAAGAGATGTCATCACTTGCGTCCCTCCTCGCGATGAAGAAGTTACTCCAGAAGCTTCAGGAAGGTTGTGATGGCTTACAAAAGGACTCACAGGACTGAGTGGAGTGTGGAAACTGAAGATGGAATGCAAGTATAGCAGAAAATAAAAGAGCCATGCTTACGTTGAGCCAACGTTTTATATGGTAGCTTATAACAGAATAAAAAGCCTACCGGAGGTGAACTTGGATCAGCTGAGCAATGTAGCTGTGCATGGTGCTTTCTGACTAATTGCCTCTTTTCGACAAAGTAATGATTAGTTGCAGGGGTATTTGACTCCATCCTGGCTCCACCTACCCAGCTTTAAAATGACTGGAGTAATTTTTTGAACTGCGATTCAAGTCGAGACAGATTTTGTTGTGCTATGGGCCTTGTTTAACAAATTAATATAAAAACTGGGACAATATAGCGGGTTTGAATATTTCATGATTAAAGAAGCAAATCATTTAGTCTTCTGGGGGGGGATAAATGGCTCACATAACGTTTAAAGGGGCAGTCAACGGCTGAGTGACGTCACGTCCTAAAGTATATTGGAGCCCAGAAATTCAATCTACCAGGCTCACAAGGAACACCACACTTGGTGTGGTAAGACGCATTCCTCGTACCAGTGGAGGGAGGCTACTGGCATTAGAGACCCCTGGTGTTGCTAAGGGGTTTCCACTTGTGGAAGTACAAACTTAAAACAAACTCAAATTTGTTATAGTTGTCTCCACATCTAGCGATGTGGTTTTGTTTATTACAATTTAGGAGTTTAAGTGTTTATGGGGAACTTGATGTAGTTGGGTTGGGCGGGGTTGGGGGGTGAAACAAGGGGGAAGGAGTACTCTTTGGGGATACATGTAAGGTATTAGCTAATATCTTGGGAAAATGGATAAATCTGAGTCAATAATATTGTCTGTTAATGTAAATGGACTAACACATCCAATTAAGAGAAGTAGAGTGATGGCCTTTATACGCAAATCACAAGCTTCATTTATAATGTTACAAGAGACACATTTAAATCAGGCAGAACATGAGAAGCTTAAGAAATTTGGCTTTCAGTTAGTCCAATATACTTCATATAAGAAGGGCAGGCGAAGGGGTACTGCTATTTTAGTCCCCAACAAATGCCCCTTTGAGGTGCAGGATACTATCAAAGATAAGGAGGGTTGTTTTGTGGGGTTAAAGGGCAAATATAACGGAATGTAATTTCCTGGTTTCAGTGTATGCACCTCGACGGGATCAGACTTCTCTTTTTATAGAGAGTTTTTTATGAAAGTATCTGAGTGGGCGGAAGGTCATTTAGTTATAGGAAGGGACCTAAATCTTCGTCTTAATGTACATAAAGACACATCTGGTGGGGTAGTCAGACAAGAGAGGAGGACAGTAAATAAGGTAGTGAAGTTAATGGGTGAGTTAGGACTAATCGATGTTTGGAGGCAGATGCATAAAAATAACAGACAATACACTTTATTTTCTGCAGCACACCAAACGTACTCGAGGCTGGACTATTTCTTAATGTTTAAAGATTCAATATCTTTGTGTACTGAGTCATGGATCGGAGACATAATACAATCAGACCACGCCTCAATATATATGAAACTTAGGCTTGGCCCCCTTAAACATAAAACATTCTGGAGATTGAATCTATCCCTGCTGCATAACCAGGAGGTCAAGGAGACAATAGAAAGGGTAATAGAACAAACGGTTAAAGAAAATAAAGACCCGGACATGTCACCAGGTATATTATGGGACATGGTAAAGGCTTTAGTTAGGGGCAAACTTATAGAGATCTCCTCCAGAAACAAAAAACTGAGAGAGGCAAAAAAAGTCCACTTACAAAATCAAATAGCCTCCTTGGAGCATCAACAACAGCAACAATTAAGTACAGAGAGGGGAAAACTATTGAGAAAGCTGAAGAGGGAGCTTATAGAGATGCTTGACTATCAGGTGGAACAAAAAATGATATATTTAAGGCAAAGGTATTACGAGGGAGGCCCGAGAGCATTAAAATTCTTGTCGAGTACGCTTCGAAGTGGAAGGCCAAAGCATGCATACCAAAATATGGGATTCAAGGGATAAGACTTGGAAATATAGTGTGGAAGGCATAGCTGATGCCTTCAAGTCTTTTTATCAAACATTATATGCTAAAAAAGTGAACCCGTCCCCTGAGGTCATAGAGAAATATTTGTCCCCTCTTCAGCTACCTAAAATAACTGTTCAACAACAAAAAAATTTAATTTCTTCTTTTTCAGTGGGTGAAATACAAGCAGAAATATCTCGACTGAAGTCAGGCAAATGTCCTGGAACAGACGATCTTCCAAATGAGTTTTATAAAACATTTTGAGAGGCAATTGTGCCTTTGTTAAAAGAGGCCTATAACTCACTGTGGAGGGAGGAAGATGGGAGTGCCCCCTCTTGGGCTCAGACTATAATTTCGGTGTTGCTGAAGCCAGCCAGAGACCCCACATTATGTTCTTCGTACAGGCCAATCTCCATGTTAAACACGGACTACAAGATAATAGCAGGGATAATGGCCAGAAGACTGGAAAACCTTTTGCCAGAACTAATTAACCTAGATCAAACAGGTTTTGTGAAGGGGAGGCAAACCTCGGATAACATAAGGAGGTCTGTAAATATAATTGAACATTTGCATAAATCAAAGATTCCGGCCTGTGTGATGAGCCTAGATGCGGAGAAGGCTTTTGATCAAGTCTCTTGGTCTTTTTTGTGGGGCACCCTGGCCAGTTTCGGATTCCCAGCACCTTTCTTGAAATTTTTATCTAAATTATATGCTCATCCCTCAGCATACATTAGGGCGAATGGCCATACTTCTGGAGCCTTTCAGTTGGAAAGGGGAACCCGGCAGGGGTGCCCCCTCTCACCATTACTTTTTTCCTTATATATAGAGCCCTTAGCTCAAAGTATCAGGATGGACAATGAGATAGAGGGGGTAAAAATAGGAAATGCTACTCACAAGATAGCTCTATATGCAGACGATGTTCTGCTGTATTTGACGAATTCCTCTGTATCTCTACCACAGGTTTTTAAACAAATTGAACTGTTCTCCGATATATCTGGCTACACCCTTAACTGGTCTAAGACCGAGGTATTACTGCTGTCTGCAGCTGTAACAGAGGAGATTAAATCTAAATACCCTATGAAGAGGGAATGTGAGACCATAAAATATTTGGGAGTTATGTTAGGTAAATCCCCAGCTACACTTTTTAGGGATAATTTTCCCACACTATGCAGGCAAGTGCGAGAAGATCTCCAGAAATGGAGGTGCATACCTTTCCCATTTTACTCAAGATTGCAAATAGTCAAAACAAATATACAGTATTACTGAGATTTTTATACTTATTCCAAATGGTACCATGTATAATACCACAGAAAGAAATAAAAAAACTGGCAGGGGTGGATCATGTCCTACATATGGGGTAACACTTTCCCAAGAATAGCCCAGAAAACCTTGTTCTTACCGAAACAGGAAGGGGGTAGAGCTTGCCCATCATTGGTGGATTACTGGATTGCAGTTCAGATGAAAACAGCACTACTATGGACACATATGAATTATAGGGCCCATTGGCAACAATTAGAACTGAACCAGGTAGGGAGATCACAATTATGCTCCAAGATGTTTGACCCAAATTACAGAATACATGAGATTAAGGAGTCTATGACTTCTGTTGGAGTGACTCTATCTGGATGGGTACAGGGAATAAGGCGAGGATATACAGTTAGAGATATATGGAGATACGTTTAGTGGACTGCAGACAAAAACTTTACCCCAGCTAAGTTTTCAAACTGGTATAAGAGACAGGAGGAGAAGTGCATGTGTGCTGTGTGGCAGTTACTGCATGGAACGACAATCTTATCTTTCGAAAGAGCTCGGTCCTATATAATTGATAACAAAGATCTTTGTATTACTATCAATTGAGAAAATATATAAATGATAAACTACAAAGAGTCTTCATTATGAGGACCAGAGACCTTATCCCAGAGCTTTTGAAACAATTTGGAGTTCAGAACACGGTAAGGGAGCTATAACAATGTTCTATTGGAATTCCATAACTGACAGGGCGCACAGTACATGTTCTCTCCAGAAGAAGTGGGAGCAAGAGCTGGGGTTAAGACTCAGCCAAACACAATGGGATCAGGTATTCAGGAGTAGTTGGTGTACCACATCCTCACCTATGTGGCAAGAATTCGCATGGAAAGTTAAAGTAAGATACTTCTTGACCCCAGGTAGACAGGTGCGGATGGGCATGAGATCCAAGGCTGAATGTTGGAGAGGATGTGGTAATTTAGAGGCGGATATGGCACATATTTTTTGGACATGCCCATTGCTTCGGGCGTATTGGCAGACGGTCATATCCTATATCAGTAAACTTTTCAATTTAACAATGGGTATAGGCCCAGAAAATACTCTACTAGGATTATGTCCCATGGAAATTAAAGGTAAAGAAGGGAGATATCTCTGGGCTGTGTTAAACATTGCTGCATTGAAAGCAATCACAAAAATGGCTGCAGCGACCTTTTCCAGGGCTCAGTGACTGGTTGCAAATAATCTCTCAAATCCAAGCAATGGAAAGAATTACCTTTGCTGTCAATTATAATACAGAGTTATACACCAATAGATGGGCACGTTGGGATATATATAGAGATGTAGTGGAATGATCCCCCCCCTTTTTTTTCCCAACTACATGTTAGCTGAAATAAACGGTTAATTTATCCCCCATAATAGGTTTAATGAAGTGTTATAAGGTTGTAAAAGGAAAAAAAGAAGGCTGTATTTGTTTTTTTAGAAGCCTATGAAAAGATCTGAAAAAGAACTGTATTGAATATGATCGAAATGTGTTAATATGATTGAGAAGATAGGACATTTCATATGTAACCAATGTAATGCAATCGTTTTGTGTGGCATGAAAATGAAATGTTAAGCAAATAAACAAAGTATAAAAAAAAAAAAAAACATATGCTGAGAGTTTGAGTTTCTGTCTTCCTACCATCACACCCTTAATCACCGGGTCCATTTTAATTCGCACCAGGAGAGGTTCCAGGTACAGATTAAACAGTAGAGGGGGGTAGGGGACAACCTTGCCTAGTAACAGAATAGAGGGAGAAAAAAATAAGAGGAAAAAGTTCTATTGCAATATATATTAGTGTCAGTGACTCAGTAGGTAGCACACTCGCCTCTGAGGCCGGGAGATCAGAGGGCTGTGGGTTCAGTTCCCACGTCTGGCACTTGGGTTAATATCCCAGTACTGACACTGTAGTGCAGCATGAGAGGGGTGCTGCACTTCTGAGGTGCCGTCTGTCAGATGAGACGTTAAACCAAGGTCCCATCTGCCTGGATTGGTGGTAGTTCAGGTGGATGTTAAAGATCCCATGGCACTTATCGAAAAGAGTAGGGGAATTTCCCCGGTGTCCTGGCCAAATTTCCCTCATTCACCAAAAAAAATACCACCATCAGCTTAATCTGGTTTAAGGTCAGTTGGCATTCATCTGTATCCCCTTCCCCTGGGTCGTGCCTGAAAATAGGCAGGATTTGTCTAGTGCACTTACCCGGTCAACAAAAGTTAAATAAATAAATATGGGCAGTAGGATTAGTGAACAGGGCCTTTATCCACTGTACAAAGAGGGGAGGAAACCGAACCAATATAGTGTTCTAAAAAGGAAACACCAAACACCAATCCACTCTGTCAAATGCTTTTTCAGCGTCCAGGGACATCAATAAGGCAAGAACAGCATTAGCCTGGGATATAGAGAAGATATGATCTAATTTCCTCACATGATCTGAGGCTGATCTGCCTACAATAAAACACACTTGTTCTGCACAGATCAGAGAGGGCATAACGCGGCCTAACCTGTTAGCTAGAATTTTGGCGGGGATTTTAATGTCATAATCCAAGAGTGAGATAGGATGGTAACTCGATACTTGTTTTAGGTCCCTCCCCTCCTTGTGCAATACTACTATTAGGACTTCAAAGAGATGTGGATCCTGGCACTCTTCCGCCAGTATAGTCTGGAACAGACTAAGCAGCCATGGGATCAGATCCTACTCCAGTGCCTTAAAGAAATTAGCAGAGAAGCCGTCCAGGCTTGGGGTATTATCAAGTGACAAACTATGAATGGCCACTCTAATTTTGTCCTCTGAAGACTGAGAAATCAGAAGGGATTGTTGTTCCATGGACAGGACAGGCAAATTCATGGTACCCAGGTATTCATCTATCCAAGTCACTGAGGGGGGGGTCAAGCTTGATCCTGTATAAATCTCTATAGAAGATACGGAATTCCACACTTGAAGATGGACATACAGCTCCTGGAGAGGGTACAGAGGAGGGCAACAAAGATGATACGAGGGCTAGGGGATTTGACTTATGAGGACAGACTTGAGGAGCTCTGCCTGTTTTCATTGGAGGAGAGGAGAGACAGGGGGGACATGATTGAGGTCTTCAAGTACCTCAAGGGAATAAATAGGGTAAACATGGAGGGGATCTTTAGACTAAAGCAGGAAGGTATCACCAGAGGGCATGGTTTGAAGTTGGAAGGTGGAAGGGTGAGGGGAAAAGGAGGAGGTTTTTCACTGAGAGGGTGGTGGACCCTGGAATGCACTGCCTGGTGAGCTGGTTCAGAGATCCACAGTGGAGGGTTTTAAGAGAGGGTGGGACAGACACAGAAAGGGATGTATCAGATGATGGCCTGTCCCGGGGGGGTGGGGATGGATAATAGGGGTTTCTGGAGCACAAGGGATGGGAGGGTCTCGGCACCCAACTAAGGATCTAGGTTCGAGCAGACTCGATAGACCATAAGGCCTAATCTGCTGGCAAATAGTATGTTAGTATGTTAATTCAGCTACAATTTCACTCCGAGTGTTTAGAAGGAGACCATCTGCCCTGGAATGGACTGCATTAATCAGTCTCGAGGTTTCCTGCTGTCTGATCCTCGTGGCTAACAAATGACTGGCTTTTTCTCCTTGGTCAATATAAGTGGAGTTTGTTTTGAGGATTGCATATTCTGTCTTAACCACCAGTAAGTCATTGTACTGTGCCCTAACATGGACCAACTCCTGACGGAGCGTTTCCATGGATGATGGGGAGATGTTCTTCTCCTGTTGCCTAATTTTATCCAATAATTCTTTAGTCTGGCCTTCCTTCTTGCATTTCTGTACAGAGGCAATCCTGATTAGGTCCCCTGCAATACAACACTTTAGGCCCCCCCATTCCAAGTCAGGGTGTCCCGTAGAGTTTAAATTAATTTGCGTATATTGTGCAATACAGGCTTTTAACTTATCTAGTACCCATTTATCTATCAATAATCTGTTATTGATTTTCCAAGCTGTTTCCACACGGTAGTATGGGGTCAGGAAGATGGTACAAGACACTGAGGAGTGGTCCAAGATAACTTCTGGAGAAATCTGACATACCATAGGTCCTGGGAGAGGTTGTTTACTCATTACAAAGTTGTCTATGCGGGAGGAAGTCCCATGTACTGGAGACTGGAATGTATATTCCCGCAGGTTGGAAAGTAAAACTCTTCACGGATCACATAGTCCTAGGTTGTCTATCAGTTCCCTGATAGCCCTTTGAGCCGGTGATAGACTGGCCTTCTGTTTGCCCTTTCTGTCTACATCTGGGGAGAAAGGGAGGTTCCAGTCTCCACCTAACAAAAATGGAACAGAGAGGAAAGGCAGCAGAAGATTAAGGATCTCCATGAAGAAGGAGGGGGTGTCTGTATTCGGACCATATATGGATCCAAGAAGTATATCAGACCTCTCCAGTGTCCCCACTGCAAATACATATCTGCCCAGGGGGTCCACAATGCACTGGGTACACTTAAAACTCAGATTCCTAGACACCAATATCGCTTCCCTTTTCCTCTGCCAACTGGACCCAGCAGCAAAAACTTGCCCCACATGCACCTTCTCAGCAATTTGGCCTCTGATTCAAAGAGATGGGTTTCCTGCAAGAAAGAGATTTGTCCCCTATTTGCAAATGTTTCAATAGTTTATATAATTTCTGTTTATTTCGTGCCCCTTTAACATTCCAAGATATAATATTCACATTGCTAGCCATATCTTCCCAGATCTTCTGTAAGTACTGTAATATATTTTAAATTTCCCTACTAAGCGCTTTATACTGATACCATGGGTTCCCCCCTCCACCCCAATATACAAAACCAGCCATGTCTGACCCCCCTTCCCTTTTGATCCCGTCACATCCGAATTGAAACGCATATGTAAAATATGTGAAAATATTCCTCACAAACCAAACATATAATTCAGAGATTGCTGGTAGCGATGACGAAAGGTATACCCCTCCCCTCAATATGGTACGCGATGCTGCCAGCCGGAGCATATAAAGCTCCCCCCCCCCAATCAGTTTGGCTTATTACAGAAAATTGTCTAACATCCATGCAAACAACCTAGAATGAAGAAACTGGTATAAAACAGTTCTCTCGTTGAGAGAGATAACCCCATCAAACAGACCCCCTTCTACCTAAGAATCACAAAAAACTTCGGAGGCTGATAAATTGAAATTAACTAATCTCTCCACATAATGCTGCCTTATAGTAATTTGAGTGGTTGGTGACTGCAGTTGAGTCCCAAATGGTGGAATAGTGAGCGTCACAATCAAAAATATAAAAGTTGAAGAGAAGCCCTTCCATCCTCTATAATTAGCAACTTAAAAGTTAGGAGACGACCCAGTACTTTCTTGTGATTGTGGTTTGAAAGTACTCTTCTTTGAGAAACTGCAGCAGGACTGAGCGGTGTTGGCTGCAACTCCATGATCACTCGCACACTGGCGCTGAAGCCCCACTGCTAAGTAATCAGCTGCACCCACTCGGTTGTGCGCATCTCCGAGGAGCATCAGCTCATCTTGCTCCACTATGCTGCCTCACGAAAATGGATATAAACAGTACTGCTGAACTTCAATAACCCGAAAGTCACCATGATAAGGTAGAGGAGACAATGTTGGAGCCAGATCCAATGGCTGCAGTTTTCGCCATCGATTATTCCTGCACATCGACGTTCCTCTAATTATACCGTGGGTTGTAAAACCCCTTAAAACATGGTCAGATCACTCATGAGGATGTGCGCCAGCCCAGCTAAAATAGCCGTGAAACCACTAGTCTCCCCCACCTTAGTGTCTACAAAGGAAAGTAATTTGCCAACTTACGAAATATGTAAACAGTGAGCCCCTTGTCACTTTTTAAACAAATCTGGTAACAGCCCTTGCAGCTCCTCCACAGCCTGCTCGTTATTCTCAGACAAGTGCCACTCCTCTTGCACCCAAACTTGAAGTTGAGCAGGGTACAGCATCCAAATCTGTACTCCAGCAAAGATAAGCCAAGATATCGTAGAATGAAACATGCCCCTCTTTTGCCTGATGGATGGTGGTAGGTCTTGTGAAATTCTTATCTTGTGCCCTTCCCACATCAAAGCCTGTATGCCCCATAGCTTCAACAGAATATGCTGCTTGTCTAGATAATTCAGTAGCTTTAGCAAGAAGGGACAAGGGGATGAACCAGGAGCTGGCTTGGGGCGTAAATCTTGATGGGCCCATTCCACAATATATGCAGGCCCATTAGGTGAGGGACCGGCTACTTTGTCCAGTAACTTCTGGGTGAAGACGATGGGGGAGGACCCCTCTTCTTCCTCTGGGAGTCCAATAATGACCAGATTGTTGCAGCGGCTACGGCCCTCAAGGTGCTCTAGCTTAAGCTCCATTTTGCCCATTTGCTTTCGGAGGGCTACAATCTCCAGGTCCACAGCCGCCCTCCACTTTTATAATGAGACCGCCTGTGCTACCGTGTCTCTAGCTTGTCTCAATACTTCTTTCAGGTCCTGCTTTAGGCTGGCAATGTCTGTCATCAGCATTAGTAAAGCTTCCCGGAGCAGTTTCATTTCTAGCAGAAAGCACTCTTCTGTGAGCAGGACAGTGGTAGATTTAGACACGGGAGAGACAGCTGGTTTTGCAGGCTGCTGTTTGGATTTTTTAGCGGCCTTGTTGGGAGAAGCTGGAGGGGTATGATGCTGTAGCTCTTGCCTCATCTCTGCCTCCATTCCCAAGTTGCTGTTTGCTGTTCTTGATGGAGCGCTGTCTGGTTGTCAAGCAGGTCGACTTTAGAAGAAAAGAACGAGATTTTCTAGGCGATTTTAATTTCGTTTGAAATCAAAAAAACTGTACGATGTAGCAAGAGAGAGATGAGAGCACTGCTTCCCCTTAGCCAGACATCACATGACCGACTCTGTTAGGTCTTGTTATAGTGTGTTGAGGCAGGAAGGAGGGAATGGGAAGAGTAAGGAGGGTATGAGCAGCATGCATCAGGTGCTGGTACCTAAGGCTAGGTTGTGGTGGGTGGGGGGTGTTGGTGGGGGGGTGGTTGAGGGTCTGGGAAAGAATGCATATAGGATGTGGTGCTATAAGGAGAAGTGCAAGTAGTGTGGAAAGTTGGGGGAATGGGGGTGGCATGGTATGGGGCAGGTGTGGAGACAGTGCTAAGGAGCATGAGAGCGCAGGCTAGAAGGGTGTGGGGGTTGGCCATGCTGGTGGCAGAAAGCAGATAAGAAAAAGCAAGGGAGCTTAAAAACACTTATCACTGTGGCAGTTGGGATGGCGCAGAGGAAAGGTGGGGGGGGAGTAAAAGAAGCTAAGAATACAGTGATAAGAGGGGGGGAGAGTGGTTCTGGAGAGGGTGTAGAGCGGTGAAGCAAAGAGTGGACAGCAAGTTGGAGGGGTGGAAGGAAGAGTGCGGTACTGCCTCCTAGGGGTCAGGTGGCACAATAGCATGCAGAGGGTTAGAAAGAGGGTGGAAGTGAGGTGTGGAGAGTGTAAGATAGTCAAGTTAGGAGAGGAAGTGAGAAAAAAACTATAGCAGCCACTAGTGGAGATTAAGTATAAGCTGCTAATGGGAAAGTGGGCACTTTGTCATGTGATTGGTCCTATAAATTAATGGCCGCCCTTGGGTGGGAGGGTGTCTCGGTAGCCTGAATAGAGGTAGCTTTTTAATTCCCTCTTGCCCTCCGGAGTCTTGCCTGGTGTTGCTGTGGCGTGCTGCTCCAGGCAGCTGAAGTGTACAGACATGAGGTGCTTGCATCCCTGGAGTGTTTTATTGCACTTATAACAAGTAAAAGAAAAATCACAGCAGCTGATTTTTCTTACACATTTTATATAGTTATAATATTTATTTTATGGAAGAATCTGTGTAAAAGTGAAAAACAAAGTTCCTGTTCTGGACTGTTCAAGCACAGCTTCCTTAATGTCTCCAATAGAGATGGGCGAAAGTTGCGAATTCCGCCTTGGTGGAACTTTCGTGGAATTTCAGATATGCCGTGAACGTTTTTGCACTTTCGTCTATGGTGAGATCAGAAACATCCGCCCATTTTCAGTAGATTTTCACTCTTTTCCATGGAATTTTTGGGCTGAACGGCATAATGATACATTAAACTGTGGAATGTATTCCATCCGCAGTTTAATGTATTATTTAGTGATACAGCTTCCCCTCCCCCGCCAATCACTGGCCCCTGCCCCTGGTTTCTCTGTGCCCTCCCCCGCTGATCACTGGCCCTATATAAAGGTGTCCAGTCCCAACCACCCGCCAATCATCCCCACATAAAAAATAATACTGTTCTCATTCCTTGTGTCTAGTGGCCTCCCACTGCTGATCATCGGCCCATAAAAAATGCTGCGTACATCCATTTACCCCACCACTTGTTGATCACCCTCCATATGAAAAAATAAATGTCTCATTCCCTGGTGTCTTGTTCCTCCCAACTGCCGATCACCAGCTCCATAGAAAAAGTGAGTGTCCAGTCTCTCCCCACTCGAGCAATCACCCCTCCATATAAAAAATAATAATATCCTTTCTCATTCCCCTGATGTCTAGTGTACCCCCACCTCTGGCAGGTAATCCATCACCACCCCAGCCTCTATCCCAACCCTGAAAGGCGATCAGCACAGCCCTCCTCTCTCCTCCACAGGTGGCCACCCACTAAGCTGAAAGAATAAGCACGTGCTCGCACTCATTTATTCAGCTCAGTGGGTGGCCAGCTGCAAAGGGGAGAGGAGGACTGTGCTGGTCAGCCGCCCGGGGTTGGGATGATAGGGAGCACAGAGGTGATGGACTATCTGCCAGAGTGGGTGGGGTGAGGGGTCCACTAGACACTAAGGAATGAGGAAAGCGTACTATTATTTTTTATATGGAGGGGCACTCGGTGGGTGGGGGGACTGGACACTAACATTTTTTTTTTCTATGGGGCCAGCGATCAGTGAGTGGGAGAGCCACTAGATACCAGGGAATTAGGGTATGTTATTTTTTATATGGAGGAGCGATCGGCAGGTGGGTAGGGGGGACTGGATGGACACCAACATTTGTTTTATATGGGCTGGTAATCGGTAAGTAGGGCCACTAGACACCAGGAATGAGTATATTATTATTTTCATTGGAGGAGAGATTACGGTGGGGGGACTGACACTAACAATTATTTTGATATGGGGCCGGTGATCAGTGGGGGGCAGCACAAGACATCAGGGGCCAGCGATTGATGGGGGGGAGGGTTAATGAATTAAACTGGGTGAAAAAGCCACAGAGCTGAACACTGACAGTGATCTGTTCTGCAGAATTTTTTCCCACAGTTTAATACATTAACCCACAGTTCTTACATTTATTCCACAGTTTTTAGGTGGAATTTCTGCAAAAGTTGGTGAAATGATTTCCAAACTTTCATGGAAGTGAAAGTCTAACATTTGCTGAAATTCCACCAGCGGAATTTTATTTTTGCACATGCCTAGTCTCCAACACTTCCCTCACTCACCAACAGCAGTATGCTGGAATGGCAATTTCCTGCTGCCTGTGAGACAGAGCGGGTGCAACTACGAGTTTTAATTTTTTTTTTTTAATTATGATTCAACATTACATGCTGGTGCTGTGCTTTCCTGCTGGAGTCAAGTGAGCAGAAGCTTTCAGCAAGACACTGTATAGAAGAAAGGGCTGCGCTGACTAGTCATATTTTCAGTCTTTAATGTGATACACAGACAAGAACCTTGAAACACATGCATGCATGTAATTAATTACCCTACCGGGTCATAATGTCACATGCTTAATAGCATATGACATTATGACCAATCCGGTACAGTGTAGTATACAAGCGCTACTGGTGCAATACCGCATGTACTGCTGTTTTCGGTATTGCACCAGTAGCGCTTTCCTAGGGGGAGGATAAAACCTCTGTTAGGAATGGGTTCTGTTGAGCAGCTGCTGTGGCTCACAGGACTGAGCCACAGCCGTAAGAACCCAGGCACTGTGTTTGGGACTGGGTTTGATTCCCGGTCCCAGACATTTTAGTTTTTCCCTGACATTGTGCGCTCCCTGAGGTAACCCCCCCAAAGTTGAGAATCTTTGGGGGGGGGCACAGGCCCCCATAACAGGTTGTATGGGGGCGGAGCCCCCCACAGAAAAAAGATATGCCTCATGGGAGAAATCGCCCTGTATTGGCAGTGCGATTTTGCCATGAGGCATAATGTCTTGCAACATTATGACCCCATGCTATTAATTACAAGGCTATAGTGGTGTTTCAGTCAATCAGAGCTCTGGATTTTTCTTACATATGTTATAACAATAATTATACCAAGGCCCCTCTCACTTTCAACTAACGTAATCTTGTTAGCATGTAAATTAATGAAATTAATTCCATTATTCAAAAAATCAATAGGACAAAACTCTGAATTATATAGGGCTTCAACCTTTTATAATTCTGTACCTGATGAAATCATTAATTGTATAACTATTAGATCATTCAAAACCAGATCAAAACAATGGCTTATTTTAAAGAACGAATGCACTTGTACTGCTTAAATGTGTATGTTGTATTTGTATTTAATGTTAATTGTGTATGCTGTACTTTTTGAGTCTTGTTTTTGTACTGTATTCACTGTCCTTCATTACTTGTATTTTTGAGCTTGTTGCTTGTGAATATTGGCAGTTTGCTCATCAGCTAAAAAGTATAAAAAATAGCAATAAAATTAAAAATAAAAAAGAAATTGTAGGTCCAATTCTAATTTATTGCACAAAAGCACATTTGTCTGCATTGCATTTCTTTTCTGAATTTCTTGCCCAGCTCATCAAACTACCCAAGTACTTCTGCAATGAACTGTGCTTTTTAGTGGTTTCCACCATGCTGCCAGTTTCAGTGTTACTGGTGAATTTTACCAACCACCCTACACATTCGGCACCTGTTTCCATTACGAAAATGTTGAAAAGCAGGGGCTCCAACACAGATCCCTGCAGCACTCCACTTGACATTGCTTTCAACCCCAATGTTTTGCCATTCAGCATCGCTCTCACACAGTATACCATTCACTTAGCTTGTTAACCACCAACACTGTGAGGTAATCAGGTTACCCAAGGTGGTAATTTTCTCAATCAGTTCAGTGTAAGGACCATACTGAAGGCCTTACTTATACCTATATATATTATGTCAACAGACTTGTAATCTAATGCTTTGTTGACCTTTGCACAGAAATTTATGAGGTTGGTGAGGTAGGAACATCCATTGATAAAGCTGTTCTAGTTGAAAAGTTGTAATTCTTGTTCTTGGCAATATTTTGTGTTTCTTTCTTTTATGATGACCTCCAGCAATTCATAAGCTATAGACGTGAAGCTAATTGGGTTGGTAGTTCCCCATGTTACCCCTGTCTCCACCCTTATGCAGCAGTGTCACCCCTGCCTTCTTCCAGTCTGATGCCCCTTTCTCAACCCCCAGTGTATGATTAAAAATAGTTCTTAATGGGGTGCTAATGTTGGTGCCAACTCCATCATTATGATGATGAAGCAGTCCTTCTCATGGACTAACATATCATGTGATATGATCCCTCTTCAGGGGTGGTACAGAGAATCCACTGCACTGATGACAGGGGCTTCTGACTGAAGACTCAGTTACTGGCACTGCTGGAGCTCTCTGGTCACCCCACCCCCTTTTAGGAGCTCTGCAGGGGTATGTATACCATGCATGCCACTGACATGTGATAAGCCCTATATAGCATCAATGTTCACAACATCATGGGAGAGCAAAATGTGATTTAGATCATGTTGGCCCCATTTATGCAAGGATACTCAGTGCCTAATGAACTATGCAAATTTGTATGTGTCTCTGTATCAGTTATATCCTGGGCCTTTGAGAAATAATGTTTAATTCAGTCACTACTAATACCTGTCCCTCAACCCCACAGTAGTTCAACTATTCTTAGTTGTTTAGACAATGTACACATTTACAAACTTTATTTCTCTCTCTACACCCCTAGGGAGGCAATGAGATCTGCAAGAGCTAAATACCTTGTTGTCTCTTTTTACTAGAGAAATACAGAACTACTACACTTTTCCACATTGGGGCAGGATTCACAAAGAAGGCTAAAATTCCCGCAGCTGCAGGAAAAAGGCCTGCAGCACTGTGGAAATGCAGTTGTGCAATATTCTAAAAGAAAATTTGGGCAGGTGCAGAATTCCTCAAAAATCCCCCTGTTGTGGAAATTCAGCAGCTGCGGAAACTGAGCAAGTGCTGAAAATCCACAACTGCGGATCTGCAGGTGTGGAAATGGCTTAGGAGGCACAGCAACAGTGAACCTAATTAGCTGGAGCAGCAGACTTTAACATTTCTGCCATAGCATGAAGTTGAAAGCACCCACAGAGAGACCAGCAACCAGTCCCTCAACTAGGACCACTGCAGCACCACAGGTACCAGCAATACCATGGCACCAAAGTGGCTGTCTGTTACTGCTGGTCATCCCTCCCTTGACTGTTCCTGTTGCCTGCAGGAGTAGAACTCACTGCAGGCTGTTCAGGCTCTACTGCCTTTGGGACTCCTTCGTGGCTGCACTGGGTCTGGTGGTTGTTGTGTGTTGCCATTCAATGGCAATGTGTGCTAATGTTGCTGTAACTTCAGCCACTGATATACCCACTGGGATGCTATTACCTGTGCTGTGCTTGACCTCCACTTTAATTGTATTTCAATTGTTGGGGCAAAACTGCAGTTTGCTGAGGAAGTGTTACGCCGCCTCACTCCAATGTGTGTAAAATTCTTTCTGCAACTGCTGAAAAAAACTGGCTGAGAATAGCCTTTGAGGGGATGTGCCATACTTATCAATTCCTTTTTTTCCTCAGGAACTTCCACAGCTGCACTTTTTTCTGCAGTCCGTAGTGAATTTTTTCCACAGCTTCAGAGGTCTTGTGAATAGCACTCAGAGCAATTTCCCTTTTGTTTCCATAGCTATCGAAGTTTGGGTGACTTAGGGAAGGTTTTGCATCTTCAGAAAGCTTTGTGAATCCTGCCCAGGCTGTTTTATCCTTCCTGTCTGCAGAGGAAAAACAATTTCTCCAGGGAGAAGTATAAACAGTTGAATTTATTCTTTAAAGTCAAAATTACTGGCATATAGGATCCAATACACTGCTCAGTATAGGAGTGATGGGTAGCAGAGCAAAGATTTTGGAAGCACCACTAACTTGGAGTGAGTTTAGCCTATTGGATAAGCAGGGAATCATGCAGGTGGGAGTTGGCCTGGTCTGTATCATCTCTTGGCTAAATCTCGTTCCCTTTCAGTTGGTCAAGGTGTCAGCTGTACTCAAGAGCTGCTTTGTTTGTCAAGCGGCAAAACGCCTTCTAGATGCAAAAAGGGAGAAACTCGAGGGGGGGGGGTCATGGGGGAATGGGGAGGGTGCCAGGTCCCTCTGTAAATACAGAAGGGATCTGAACACTTCAGCAAACTAGATAGACCATAAAGCCTTTATCTTCTGGCATATTTGTATGTTCATATGCATGTTATTCGACATCTACTTTCAAGTGTGTTGACTTTATAGCCTTGTTGCTTAATCCAACTAATCTTTGTGTTTTTTATAGGTGTTCTAAAATGTGTTTGGTCACTCCTGTAATATACATTTTGCAATACCTGCCACTTACTCCAGCATAATAGCACTGATGGTGGGAATTCAAGTTTTTGATTGGCTGGGCCCATTGAGATTTTCCACACTGTAACCACACAAGTCATTCATCCCCGGACAATGACTGAATCAGGAGTGGGCATTGAATGGTGGGGGAGTTTCTGTTTTTTTAAATTTATCTTTTATTTATATGACTGCCCCTCCCACCCACCCATTGCCATCCCTGCCACCATACTCAGTGGAGAAGAGAGGTGGGCACAACATCAGGGGCCACTTCTGTGCCTAGAAACAATTTTGAATTCATATCTCACAAGGATCTACCCTATCTGCTTTTTCCTGATCTGGCTTTTCCTGCATCCTGAGAGATATGCCACTGGGGCACTGGTTATAATGTCTCTGCACACTTCACCTGCAATTGCTTTGATCCTGCCTCCTGTGCCCCTCTGGGGGAAACCGCCTTTCCTGTCTTCTCACCCCTTGTACAATGGCAACAGTGACATGTTAACTGCTGTTGCCACTAGTGCACTTAATAATCGTTGGTCTATCCATCTTAACTTTGCCTCCAGGGCAAATGGAACCACCTTTGTTGGTCAAATGACAGAAAATGTCCTGTACCACACTGTATAATATATGCTATGTCCCCACATGACATCTTTAGGATCAGGTAATTTATTTAACTTTAAACAAAAACTTCATTTCAGATTACATTTAACTTCTTGTGACTGCATTCACTCTGCACACTTTAGGACATTCACAGGACATTAGGCACAATTCTTAGGCATTATGTTTCTTGCAGAAATGTCAAACATTTGTTTACAGGTTGGTGCACACAGCTTAGGCTGTAATGGAAAGCATGCATCTGGAGCCCTGACCACATCTCCCATCCAGGGCCCAGTTTCAAGTCAGCACATTATAGTCATCTTTTTTGTTATGAATCACAGTTACTATACACTGTCCCTGAACAGCCAGTTAAGGGTTCAGTTGTCTTCATCATCATTTGTACTCAACATATTTATAGTTTAGCATCAGTGTTGATATTACCCATATACATAGATGACATATTTTGGGATCTCAGTTACATTCCCCTTGTAGACATGAGCAGGAAAAGTGTGCCCAGGATGTACCTGGCCCTGTTCGGCACAAAACATATTGGTGCCTTTGATGAATGTCAATTTAGGAGGGTATACCCTTCCAGATAAACACTGTGCAGCTTGAATGTTACTTGCTAAAGAGGCAGATTTACCTTTTATGGTAGCTGTCCATCCCCGTGCCTCCTGGGTCAGAGTCCAGTGCCAAAAGTGATCACAGCAACAGCAGCTTACCAGCTCACTGGGCCCATCCCTTCCCTTGGGGGTTAGAACCTTGGTGCCAACAGCTTTACTGAATATTCTACAGCACACATGTCTTTTGCCCATTGACTTCTTTTGGGCGACAGGCCTCTGCCAGAACAGGATGCTGTCTGCTACTTTTTTGCCATTACAGAAAACACAGAACAGATGATGTAGAAGCCATTGACAGGCCTTCCTTGAGGGTGGATCTCCAACAGGCCCCTGCTGTCCCCAGTCTTAGGCCATGGTGATGGCCCAAGCCTCCAGAAGCCAGCACTGAAGGCAGCTTAGTGCCACCTAGACCTGGATCATGTCACTATTGCTTGGCCTGCAGGTTCCCTCTTGCCAGTCGCAGCCAGAGATGAATACCCAGAGGTATTCAGAACTATAAGGGTTCTGTCTAGAACTCAGAACACACAAAACTAAAACACATTCTTGGTGGTACACAGCTCCTTTTATATGCCCCTAACAAGTGGAAAAACTAGACTGGAAGGTTCTTGACTAATGGGCAATTGCTGTGCAGTGTGCAAAGACATTTAGTCACTAAGCAACAAATACTTGCATCAACAGGAAATACCTTTATTAACCTTTCAAGGGCATTTCAGAAAATATAGGCCTCACTTAATACCTTAAGTGCAAGTAATCTTAAAGCACAATTTGTAAATACTGGGCTATTATAAATACCTTTAGTGCAAATACCCTTAGCTCATAGATTTTACATTTATGGACACTTGTTACCCCTATCGGAGATAGGCGGGTTACATTTATTTTTACTTTGTAGATCATTTCAAAAGATGAGTTAATTAAATGTGTCATGGAGAAGGTTAACAGTGATTTGTATAAAAATTAGGATTGTATAATACAAAGGCTACTTGCAACATATATAGACAAAGGGCCAATTCTAAAAGAGATACGCCTGGTATAACAACACTTGCGCCAAAAAGAATGGCTCAAGTAGTAAGTTACGCCAGCAGTTGCAACATGCGGGATTCTACAATGTGGCCTGCGACATGCCATTTGCACCAAAGAGCAGTCACACCAGCAGTTGCATCATAAACCCCCTGCGACATGGCACTAGGGGGTTTACGGCAGCAGTTGCACCCTATTCTAGTAGGGCAGCAACAATGTTCCCAAAGTAGGGCTTCTACAAGAACCCCCAGAGGAGAACCAGCAACGTAAGTTACACCAGCATTTGGCTGGCGTAACTGTACATACGTCTTCCGGGGGTTCTGTAGACCCTCTGCACCCACTCCAGGATGCGCCGCCCCATGCCCAGAACACCTCGTTGACACCCCACAGGGCAGCCCACAACCCCCCCAGCCCCCAATCCCCCATAGCAGACATGCCCATCTAGGAATCTTGCACCCACAGCACCCAGAACCCCCAAACCCTAAATGCACTGCAGAGCAGCCCACACACATCATACCCTGAACTCACATCACTAGCAGCCCCACAGGCAGCTGTGTCTCCCTCCCCGATCCATTCCCGACCCGATGTTATGCCACAAATGTTTTAAAAGTAAAACCCCGAGATCCCTGGTTGTCTAGTGGATCCCATCTGCCACCCTGCAGTGCCATTCCCCACCCATCCCCAGCTGGCGACTAGCACAGCCCACCTCTCACCTTCACGGTCAGCTGCTGACTGAGCTCCACATGAGCATATGAACTCAGAAATGAATGAGTATTCATTCATTTCTGAGTGCATCTATACAGTAAGCACCCATGCGGAGCTCAGTCAGCAGCTGGCCATGGAGGCGAGAGGGTGAACTGTGCCAGTCACTGGTTTGGGATGGTGGGGGACTGGCACTGCTGCTGGGGTGGTGAGGCCACTAGACTACCAGGATCCCAGGAGATTTACTTTTTAAAAACATTTGTGGCAAAATATCAAGTCGGGAAATGGATCTGGGGGATACAGCTTCATGGGCTTTGGGGGCACTTACGCTTGGGTTGTAACTGTGCCATGCCTCTGGTATGCCCTTTAGGTTGGCATACCTGTCCGCATGTCGAAGTCACAGGACTTAGCTGCAGAGACTCTGTCCCTTCTAGAATAGGGAGCAGGGTCCATGTCGCAACAGCATTTGGTACAAGTCGCCTTTGGTGGTGACTTGTGCCATGCTTCTAGAATCGGGCCCATATACTGCACTCTAAGGTAATTCTCAGAAGTTTAAATAAATAAATAAATAAACTTTTTACATATACAGATAGCACTTTACAATATTTGTCTCTGTGTTGGACCACATAAAGTATTATATGACCTTGGATGAGGCTGGTGTGACAAACATATGACTACTACTGCAGAGAGGTGTGCAAAGCTTGCAAACATCATTTTGTGAATAAATCTGAGAACTCTGACAAATTCATGAAGTGCTGACTTATGCAAACCTTTCAGCAGGTGAAATAGGACTTTTTCAATCAAAGTCATGCAAATTCACTGGCAAAGTTGCAACATTGCCATGACTTCACCTGATATCACCTGAAAAAGAATCACTTCCCCAGGAAAGTTCATCTCAAAGTCACAATGGGGGAAAATTCACGAAGTTTTTCTTGTAAGTGAATTTTGAAATGTCACCATAGAAACACAGAGTTTGATGCAGATAAGGACCGCTTGGCCCACCTAGTCTGCCTATTTCCCTACCTGTCCCTCCTTTCCTCAAGGCTATACATCTTTAGTTCCTTTAGTCTTTCTTCATATGTCTTCTGATGCAGATCCTGCATCATTTTAGTTGCCCTCCTCTAGACTGCCTCCACCCTGTCTTTGTCTTTGTGGAGATGGGGTCTCCAGAACTGTACACAGTACTCCAGATGTGGTCTTACTAACTGCCTGTACAGAGGGCCAACAACTTCCTGTTTTCTACTGGTGATACCTCTCCTTATGCATCCCAGTATCCCCCCAGCCCTCCTTACTTCCTTCTCACATTGCTGACCCACCTTTAGGTCATCTGATATGACTACCCCCAGGTGCCTTTCCATTTTTGTTGTTGTCAGTATCTCACCCTCCATTGTGTACTCTTCCCCTGGGTTTTTGTCTCCCATTGTGCAATGCAAGGTGCATAACTTTGCACTTCTTTGCATTGAATCTAAGCTGCCATACATTTGACCATTCCTCCAACCTTTCCAAGTCCCTTTTCATCCTTTCCAGCCCACCTTGTGTATCAACCCTGTTGCAGATCTTTGTGTCATCTGCAAAGAGACATACTTTCCCTTCCAATCCCTTTGCAATGTCACTTATAAAGACATTAAAAAGGACCGGCCCCAGTACTGAACCCTGCGGTACCCCATTAGTAACCCTCCTTTCTTTACTGTGGACTCCATTTACTATTACCCACTGTGTCCTGTTGTTCAACCAGTGTTTTACCCAGGCTACCACCCTAGGACCCACTCCCAGGCTGGCTAATTTGTTTATTAATCTTTTGTGCGGGACTGTGTCAAATGCCTTGCTAAAGTCTAGGTAGGCCATGTCCACAGCCCTTCCCTGGTCTACTGCATTGGTCACCCAGTCAAAGAAATCAATTAGATTTGTCTGACATGACCTTCCCACTGTGAATTCATACTGCCGTGGGTCCTGTGCCCCACTGGCCTCTAGGTACTCAACAATTCTTTCCTTCAGAAGTGAGTCCATCATTTTCCCTACCACCGAGGTCAAACTGACAGGTCTGCAGTTTCTTGCCTCTGTCTTGCTCCCACTTTTGTGAAGGGGAATCACATCCACCCTCCTCCAGTCCTCAGGTACCACCCCACCCCATCCTCCCATGATTTATTAAATAGGGTAGTCAGTGGTGTTACTAGTTCTTCCCTTAGTTCTTTTAAAATCCTGGGGTGAATCCCATCAGGCCCCATTGCTTTATCCAACTTCAGGTTTAAGAGTCCTTTCAGAACCCTTTCTTCTGTGAAAGGACTAATTTCAACCCCCTATCCAAAGTGCTTCTATTGACCACATTAGGTATTTTCCCCTGCTTTTCCATTGTGAATACTGAGAAGAAGTATTCGTTCAGTATCCCTGCTTTTTCCTTGTCGCTCTTTGCCCATTCACCTTCCTCTTTGTTCAGCCTCAGTATCCCTGTCTTAGTCTTTCTTTGCTCCCTAATGTACCTATAAAAGGTTTTATCCCCCTTCTTAACCAAGTTGGCTATCTTTT
Organism: Neoceratodus forsteri; assembly: GCA_016271365.2. NCBI lineage: Eukaryota > Metazoa > Chordata > Ceratodontiformes > Ceratodontidae > Neoceratodus > Neoceratodus forsteri. The sequence goes on along the minus strand of CM057453.1, from coordinate 415,126,586 downwards.
CCTTGGTTTGGGCCTTTGCTATTCTGACTGTCTTACCTGCTTCATTCTACTTTAACTGGTACAGTTCTCTGTCCTGCTCCTTCTGTGTTTCCTTATACTTCCTGAATGCTATCTTTTTTTCGCTTACCTTCCCCGTCACTTCTTTTGAAAACCATAGTGATTTTTTCTTTCATTTTGATTTGTCTATTTGCTTCACACAAAGACTTGTTGCCTCTGTGATGGCGGTTTTGATGTTTCCCCATTGTTGCTCCACCCCACCTTCTTGCCTGTTTGCTAGTGCTTTTCTGAGGCACTCTCCCATTTTGACAAAATCAGCCCTCCTGAAGTCCAGTACCTTCACTTTTGTGTGGCTTGACTCTACAGCTAAGTTTATCATGAACCACACTGTTTGGTGGTTGCTTGTTCCCAGATGGCTACCCACTTCAAGATAAGAGACCCTTTCTCCATCCTCATTTGAGAGTACCAGGTCTAAGACTGCTCTCTCCCAAGTGGGTTCCAAAACAAGCTGTCTGAGGCATGCCCCCTGTAGGGCATCGAGAATGGCCCTGCTCTTGGAAGTGGCTGCAGCAAAGGTGCTCCAGTCAACATCTGGCATATTCAGGTGCCCCATCAGCAATATCTCCCCTTTCTCTGCTATCCCACGGATGCTTTCTATCATTTCCTTGTCCATTTCCTCCCCCTGAGATGGGGGTCTGGATTGTGGAGCTATTTCCAGTCTCCAGGGTGACCCACAGTGCCTCCTCTTCTCCCTGTTTACCCTTAAGTTCTGTTGCTTTGATCCTTTCCCTTACATAGAGAGCTATTCCTCCTCCTCTTCTTCCCTCCCTGTCCCTCCAGTAGATTGTGTACCCTGGTATGTTGACATCCCAGTCATGGTTCTCTGTGTACCATGTTTCTGTGACTTCCACAATATCCAGGCATCCCTCTTCCATCAAGGTCACCATTTCAGGGAGCTTTTTACCTGGACTACGGGCATTGGTACTCATTACCCTCCAATTTTTTATGGCTTTATTTCTTTGCGGATGAAGTAAAACTTTAAAACATCTCTAGTACTATAGAGTACATAATATAAATGTATATTTTATTGAAACTCTCAAATCCTTGGTCTTATATCATCATTAAAAAGAGAAACAATTATGAAATGTTAAAAAATGTAGTTACCGTGATCACGCACACAAATAAAAATACTGATATCAGTACAAACACAACTGACACATACAGTACAGCAAAGAGACACCAAAATCATTCCCATGAACAGCCATCATAAAAATACTATGTAAAGTGTATCTTCTGAATACATTAAGGAAACTTCTTCAACCAGTTGTTTTAATTGAGGTTAATGATGCCATCTTTATACACTAGCATCACAGATGGTATTGTTTGAGTTCCACTTTGATCTTTCTGTGTACAGTCGGATGTTTGGCAAAGCACTATCAGCCCCTTACTGTGCATAATTGAACTGTAAACTTAGCGTACACGTTTAAGCCTGATGCAGTGTGAGAGCAGTCCAACATGACTGCCTAATCTCCACCTGCTGTGCCATCCTGCTGGTCACTGTTGCTATGATATGTCAGCTTACTCAACAGCAATAACAAAAAAAAAAAACAGCAGAAGTATGAGAAGACAAGGGGAAACAAATAGATATTAACCTTTAAATACTGAATTAAGGTGTTTGCACTTGATGTTAGGTCCTTTGCCTTCAGCCCATATTGAAGGGGGGGAGGGAACAAAGTTTCCAATGCCAGAAAAACAGCTTGCCCTGAACAAATAAAATGGCCCCAGTATCATGGGAAATGTACCCAATACACAGATGGGGAAACCAGTTCAGATAAACTTAGAACCTTCTGGAATATATGCATTTTGCTGAAAAGGTGCCTTATCAGAACCTTTTTATAAACTCTGATAAGAGTCAGATAATTTTTAAAATACTTTTGGAGCTTCGTATATTCTCTCAGCAGGTCATTATCTGGTGAGAAAGTTGGGGTGGTGAAAAGACCCAGAAAGAAGGCTGTGGGTCTACAAATGACCCTGTGAGCCCAATCTGTAAAAACTCACCATGCTCACAGTGCTGTGTGTTGGGGGGGGGGGCAATAACTATATGACATCATCTTAATGCAACTGTCAGTTGTTTTAACATCATTGCTTCTTGCTTGCAATAATTTATGAGTAAATATGAAGTATGCAAGAGTTTTTTCTACTTTAAATCTTCAAAATCCAAAAAAGGTTTGAACAATGTTGTGATACAACTCTGATAAATATCAAAGCATTCCATAGTTGCATCTACAATTCTCCAATCCCTTCCAGCCTGCACATGACTGCTGTGTATAACTGAGCCTTTGTACACTCACTAAAGATGCTATGGCCCTGATCCAGTTCTCCATAGCGGGGACAGAAGCTTGGCTCTACCTTAGTAAAAGCAGTGTCATGGCCTTTAAGCATGCAGCTGTTAGCCACTTGGCATAATCTTGTATTCACTGCTATGCTTAGTACAGACATCTCATGATGAGTAACTTCACCATGGCAGTTGTAATTCTATAGTCCCTTCACAGTACTGTGGGACCACCTACAATAGGGCGGAGTGTTAGAGCAGTTCTCAAGAACATGCAACTGGAACCTCTGTCTGTCCAATAGTGCCTGTGTGTATCCTTTCTTGTGTAGTATGTTTTTACCTATCTTTTCTGGGGTGCAGAAAGAATGTGGGTTAGAACATAGAAATATTAAACATGATTGGCTGACTCTTTCCAGCAGCTACTGGGGCTTGGGAATTGGGTGCACTTGATTTTCTTTTTTTCTGACAGTGGTCATAGAAAGAAAGTTTTTGTGATCTTAAAGTGATCAATAAATTATGCCATGTATCATTGGGCATCTGAATAGTTTCTTGCAAAACTTAACCATGTTGGTCTAAAGGATGAGAAATATGAAACACATTGAGACGATGATGAAAAAAGAGCACATCACTTTAAAAACAGAACAAATGGTTAATGCATCTAAGAATGAAACTCCAAAGTCTATTTTGCAGACCTCACTGAGGGACATTGTCTCCATACTGATACTTGTATAGAGTTTTCACGTAGCATTATTGCAATGCAAGCTAAGAATTATTGAAATCCTTGCTGAATTTGGCTTTAGTTCTAACCTTGTAGCTCTCGCAAGAGAAATTTGTGTCTCAGCTATTGGGTTTTCAGAGAAAACTTGGCACCTGTGCTAAGAGTATATAGAATGCCCCTGAAAGGGTCTAAACAAAATATTGCTTAAAATGTCCCTACTGTATGGCTAGCATTCTAGTGAATTAGTCTGCTGATGCTTCATTAAGAGCCACAAATTCCACAGATTCAGGTACTCTAGACTGAGCCCTGGAACAGAGTCATCAGAAAAGCAGTAAGTAAAGTGTCTGACTATATTCTATACCACGGCCTTTGAGATGGATCAGAACTTGATAATACGAATTGTGAGAGCAAAAGGAGGCCTGATGTATAAAAAATGAACCAATTGCACCTTGCCCTGCAACTATTCACTTAACACAAGCCAGAATGAGAAATCTAGATTTAAAAAGTGAAGCACTAGAAAAAGGCGTCAAGTTCAATTTTCCCATTCCCATGCAAAGCTTGTGTGATCTTTAAGAACAAAAAAAATGGAACTTTTCAATTTTAATTATGCTGCAGCTTTGGTCAAAGAGAAACTAAAGGCACAGCAAAAACAATACTCTGAAGATTCCTTGCTGGACTCATCAGACACAGCATCAGATTTGGAAAATGTCACTGAAAATGTCTTATTGAAAAATATTGTGGCCCAGTTCTAAGATGCAACAATAGAGGCACAAATCGGCAGACAAAAAGCCTTCCTGTTTATGCTACCATAGACAGCAATCCAAAAAAGTCTGACTTGATTGGGGGGTGGGCGCAGTTCACCAGTAAAATTACATAAAATGTAAATGAGGGTTGACAGACATTAGTGGGCGCTAACACTTATTGTGTGACACCCTCAAAGGTATGGACATGGCATAGTGACAGTAGCAAGGTGTTATGGCATGCATATAACTCCCCAGTACTGGTGCTACCACCCAAGTGTTGCCTCCCACCCACTCATCCCTTACCTTTTAGGCTGCTTCTTGGCCAACATGCCTCAGTGCGGTCACAGGTCTATCCTGGCCTTCCAGGAGGTCCAGATGGTCCTCCTCTCAAATACTGTCCCCAGTGTCCAGTCCTATCTTACAAATCTGGTTATCTGAGCACTGTTTCCATCGTTTAAGTTCCTTGCCAATCTATATCCCTCATCAGCTTCATGGTTCCTTGCCACATTTCAGCAACACCCCTACTGCTTGTCTATAACAGTTCTACAGTAAAGGGGTGACACTGATGTTGTGATTGGGATTGCAAGGACCACCATGCTTTGTGACTGGCACTGTATGCTTTTGCATAGTGTCCCCACCCCTTTTTGTGCAAATTTGCACACTGAAGTTTCAATGCGATCGAGGAATCTGCAATCTGCTTCAATCATACTGTAGCTCAGAAGATTACAAACATGGACTGGTACAAAAGAGCTGCACAAGTACTTTTTTGCAGGAATCTTGCAACTTAGAAGGATCCCAAGAAAGTAAGACATTGAACAAATTCCCCTTAAAATTGGTTTCAGCATTGTGAGAATATCTTCTTGTCATCAATACCATTAAAATCTGTGACCGAGAAGATAATTACCAGGTTTCCCTGTAAAACATTTGAACATGTTTTTTTTTATATAACTGAGAATTATATTTACCCTGTCACTGTAGATTTCATTACACAGCCCCTACCTTTTGAGCTCAAATACAGTTAAGGGGACTTGGTGGATAACTATAGTGGGAAGTCATTATCTAAAGAAGGTTATAAGATCAAGATGTTGATGTACACAATGCCTTCACCCTAGAGAAATTAAGTGGGCTAGGTCTCAAGCTCATTTGATTCCCTGGGAAATATCACCAACCCATTTGGTCCCCACTGTCAAATAACACGTAATGAGTCAGGAACTTCAAACAATAAAACAACATATTTTATTAATTAGAAGGATATCATTCTAGGAGAAGATCAAAGGTCAAACAAAGAAGACAACTGGATGTGCGACAGGCTATCAAGCCACAAGGGTGGGCGAAAGTTGTGAATTCCACTTTTGTGGAATCTCTGCGATGATGCGGACATTTAGCGGAATTTTCCAAATTTCCACCATTGGCGAGACTGAAACATAGAAACATAGAATTTGATGGCAGATAAGGACCACTTGGCTCACCTAGTCTGCCCATTTCTCTACCTAACGGATAAGCTGCAGATCCTAGTTAACCAACAGCCTACTTCCTCCTACCCCCCCACTAGAATTGCCTTATGTCTATCCCATGCATTCTTGAATTCCCTCACTGTTTTTGACCCTACGACCTCCTCAGGAAGACTTTTCCATGTATCCACAACCCTTTCTGTGGAGAAATACTTACTCACATTACCTCTGAGCCATCCCCCCTCTATCTTCAAATTGTGTCCTCTTGTTTTTGCACATTTCTTTTTCTGAAAGATGCTACCCTCTTGGACTTTGTTGATTCCCTTGAGGTATTTGAAAGTTTCTATCATGTCCCCCCTCTCCTTCCTTTCCTGGAGGCTAAACATCTTTAGTTCCTTTAGTCCTTCTTCATATGTTTTCTGATGCAGACCCTGCATCATTTTGGTTGCCCTCCTCTGGATTGGAATTTTCCAAATGTGTTTGGGGGACTTTTGCCATGTTCTGCAGAATTTTTGGGATGAACTGCAGAAAAATACAGATGAACTGCGGAATAACAGTTTTGAGGAATTTGTTTTCATCAGTTTGATAAACTATTCTGCTGTTCACATAATTATTCTGCAGTTTAGTAATCAGTTCTTCGGACTTTTTTCTCCACAACTTAATAGAATAATCTGCAATTTATACATTCATTCCACCGTTCTAAGTTGGAATTTTCATGAAAATTGCTAATTTGATTTCTGCACTTTTGCAGAAGTGAAACTCCATCTTTTGCCGAAATTCTGCCGGTGGAAGTTTTTTTCCGCACACCTCTACAAGCCACTCCTGCCCTCTCCCCAACATAGTGCTCAATCCAGTTGTTCCATTGCCCCAATTCCCAAATCCTCAGTTGTATTAGTAATCTTTGTGTCTCCTGGAGACATCACCTTAAAGTTATTGTGTACCCAGGTGCTGAATTACTGTAGGCCCACTGGTCACATTGCATGTGTTGTTGACTTGGCAGGCTTAACAAACAATAAATTGAAAACCCCAATTAAAATCTAGGCAAGATGGCCTAGGTCAGTCACAACTAGCAACCCCAAATCTGTGTGTTGCAGAACCAGTAAGTCCTGATAAATTACTCATGGTTACCTTCAAGTTGAAAGGCCTGCATCTCCTGCTGCAGTCCTGGATGGCTTTATCACCTCATATCTGATCAGAAAATGTCTCACTTTCTGAAATAAAGTTCAGGTGCAGGGCAGCTTACCCTGATAGCCAGTTCCCTTCACCTGTGGTGTGTAGTGTCTCATCTGCAACTTGTAGTCTACTTCCTTTTGACTGTATAAGCACAAGCTTCCCTTCAACACTGTTGTGCAAAGTTTGCTCACACTGGGGGAATTCAAACATGCATGGGATAGGCATAAGGGAACCCTAGAGAGGGGAAGGAAAGACTGAAGCCAATGACTGAGTAGGGTCAGCAGTAGCTGATGCAGGCAGGGAATAAGGCAGACTTGGTGAGCCTAGTGGTCCTTATCTGCCATCAATTACTATATTACTATGTTACACTCACAGACAGTGAATCTGCTCTTCCACTTTGTCTTTGATAGGCTCCAGCAGACTGAGCTGTTGCTGGAACATTTCTCACATTTACTATGAACAGTTAGCTTCTATTGGTAGAATCCTTCTGTCAATATCCAGGGAGGGTTTCTGGTGGGGTCTCAATGCTGAATTTGCCACTCAGTCTTTGGTGAATTAATGAAGTCCTCCAGTGTCCCTGTAATCTGTATAGCTCTGTGTCAAGCTTCTTAATCCTAGTTGGCTGATCTGTTCCCCTGACTCTGGTTGCCATGTCTGTTGGGCCAAAGGTGACTAAGATGGCTCAACTTCTTGTAGTTCACAAGGTAACTGTTCCTCGGGTCTTTTTCTTATGGGTGCCTGCTCCAAACATATCTATGTTGTCCCCAGTCCAGTCTTGCAGTTTTCACACCAGTGTTATGGTTAGGTTGTCATCAGTTTGGGTGATTCCCCATTGAGGATGAGTACTAGTTTTGCTCCTGCACTGGCAACAGGTAGAAATTATTTTAAATGATGATACAGGAGATACCATTGAAATCCTACTCCTCCTCATGTTCTTTGACCTCCCCACCACAGCAGTCTACAGTCCAAGGGGGTCAAAACTGATTCTCAAGAAAGCAAGCTGAGTTTGTTTGGCTTTGTGGAGCCAAGTTAAGCCCCACCAAAAAGGGGGTTACACTCTATTCCTGCTAAATGCTTGTTGTCTATGTCAAGGCAAAACAGAGTCAAGTAAAGATAGTCAGATATACTCTATAGTCTAAATAGATAATTTATTTCCGGAGCAGTCATAGGTAAAATATATTTCCATCATGACTAGACTATTGCTACTGTACCTGTGCTAAGCATATCGCAATACTTGTATCCATTCTGTTTCCACACATTCCTTCACCCTGGGGCAATATTAAAGGTGATACGGTCAGGTGACCTAGGAGTGATGTAAACACCACTGTGTACTACATGCATAGGTAGGTTGTTGGAAGCACAGTGAGTCATACATCAGGCAAAGAAATGACTTCACTTTATCTCCTGTATCCATATCATCTCTAGCTTCCTTCAATAGCAATTTATTCAAGTATTATATATCTGAAGGCAAAAAAATTATGTTGCATTTGGGTCCAACTGGTGATCTGCAGAGTGAGATCCTTTGGAGTTATATCGTTGAGTTGTACTGTTAAGTCAGCCAGCAGACTGTGGAGATTGGCAGTGGAATAGTATCTTACCATCTCTGGTTCCTCTTCTGAACTGTTTTGATTTCTTCCTTGAGCATGAGCTGGGGTTGAAGGGCTACATGTTTACCTTTCTTGACTTCACATCTGCATGCTGCAGCTCTTATTTGTTGACTACATGGTTCTGTGTCAGCTCTGTCTAAACCTGGAAAGATTTACCCTGCTGGCAACAGATGATTTTTGTGCATGGTGTTAGCACATCCAGGGTATCGCTCAGGTTGTGCTATGTACACTTGAAAGTTTCCAGGTTGTTCTAGCACTACATTAGTAGTATTGCCCCACCAATCTGCAATCTTGTGCTCATCAGCCAAGATAAGATGTTGTAGAACTCTATATCTAGGCAGTGATTCCTGTGCTATGACTTCTTGCCATAATATTCTTTGCTTGACTGATTCCTGTTTGTTGCAGTGTCCAAGACTAATGTGCAGCCAGCATTTAATTGATCCTTCAGCTTCTAAACATATTGAAGGTAAGTCTCTGGTCCACCTCCATCTTCAAAGACACTGAAGCTATGATCCACTAGAAATCTGTTTTTCCACTCAAACATTAGGAAATAAGATGAAAACAGTGTAGCATCACCCTTTGTGCTGTTTTAAGCATGAACCAAAGTGCTTACTTGCTGACTCCATTTGGTTCTCTGATGGGGTCCTGGTTTCCTAAAATTTTCAATAAAATTGTTAAACCATTCAGGCTGTGGATTACTGTGAGAGTGATGCAGTATGGTCCTTGATTTTCTGACCCCCAATGAAACAATATAGATGATAATGGCTGGGGATCGGGTGATAACCACACTGTAATCACCTCGAGTGGTTGCTAGGGCAACATGGTAAACCTCGAGAGTGCAGCTCGAGAGGTTTACTGTAGCCCTAGCAACCACGAGAGGTGATTTCAGCGTGGTTGTCACCCGATCCCCAGCCATCATCTTTTATAGTGTATGGTCAAAAAAAACACTGTTTGCATTCTGTATGTGAGAATTATGGAACTCTGGTGCATTCTTTTTTCTTATGCCACTGTTTGGAAGTTCTGAAGTGTGGTTAACAACTTTTTAAAATTCTAAACAGTGCATAACAAAGCTGTGTGACTGCTGATTATGGTGGTTAATAGGCACTTACCATACATTATAGCTCCTTTATGAGTTTGCTCAAAGTCTCTGCCTTGATGTGATTGGATCCATTTTGTCACACCAGTGTGCACAAAAAAAAAAATCTTTCTACCAGTACCCTGTGTACTGTGGCTGTTTTGTGGTCCTTTGTCAGAAAGGCTTGAGCATATCTGGTGGCATGGTAAGTCACCACTAACACATTTCTTATGTTATTACTGTCTGGTTCCAAATTGAGAAAGTCAGTGCTCACAAGTTCCACAGTTGAGCTTGTTGCAATGTTCACTAGATGGGCTGCCCTCTTGGGTAGAGTCATACTGTTAATGCAGTGACTGCACTGCTTGCAGTATCTTTCATTCTCGTGGCCCGTCCTGGGCTAGTAATATCAAGCTCAGGTAAAATTGCAGTGCAAACACTTCCCAAGTATCCCTTGTTTTTCTGTGCTGCTTGCATTGCAACTTTTCTGTATTTGCTTGGCAACAGCTAAACTCATCTTTCCCTTTTTCCCATTCTCCATTTTGTGCTTCCTCTCAACATCTTCCCTTCCCCTTCCAACATTCTTCTTCCCCTCCCCTCCCCACCCTTCCTCACTGTTCCTTTCTTATTATTTGCATTAATCCTTTCAATTTAAATTATTTCATTTTTTTTTTTTCTGTTTTGTTTTTTTCCTAGATAGTTCAAATTTTTATTTTAAAGGTCTTCACTAACTTTTTTTCTATAGTGAGGACAAAATACTTTTTTCAATAAAAATGTGTTTTGTTTGCCTGAATCTGTCAATAAGTTTTAAGAATATTTCTTGCAACTTTGAAGTAATGCCTGAATGTGTCAATAATTTTTAAGAATATTTCTTGCCGTTTTGATGTAATTTTATAAGTGTTTGGTGTTTGCAGATTGAATTTCTTTCCTACCTGTATAAGAACAGATGTTCACATACTGCTGCTTTGTTTTCACTGCAAAATACAATATCTGCAGTTTGTACAGTAATTAGTTGAATGTGTATTTTTGGAAATTACTCACTATGCGCTGTGTATATACATCCATTTCTGAGAGTTATTCACACCTCTAGGGGAGGGAGCCCAGGGGCAGAATCCAGGATTGGGGGGGAGGACTGTGGTGTATGGGCCGTTTGGATCTGAGCAATCAGTCCATATCTCAGCAGGGTTCTGTTTGCTTGGAGGGGCATAACAGCAGAGTAGTCAGAAGCCTGAGACAGTAGGGGCTGCATCTACAGGGCGTGCCATCAGCACAGCGAAACCCCTATATCAACAGCAATATGGGCATTGCAACCCGATCAACTGTCATTCTGTTGATTGGGACTTTGCAGAGCCCACTGTCTTGTCACCCAAGGGGTGTTGTACTGTTTCCACCCATCACCTCTGATCTGGAGGTGATTATATTATTTTTCAAGGGATGTGGGGGTGAAGCCCCCTGTGGAGATGTGCCCCAGTGGTTTGCCATGATGGCAGTTGGGTGGCAAAATTGCTGGGCAACATGGTTGCCATCAGCCTTTTCTTGTTGCTGTGGTTTCAGTCGATGTGAATGATGTCAAACTGACATGGTGGAACCCATCTACAGGACACCCTATAGAAGTGTCTTAGGTGACATGCCTATACTAAGATTAACAGTCCACCATTTATTGATTTCTTTTTTATGGCACCTTGAAGGAGTTTATTGTTTGTGTCCTGGTGACATGGTTGTTCTATAGTTTTACATTTGTGTGTGTTACGAATGGTTTTCTCTGTTGGATGTTTTGGTTTCAGGTTGGTAATACTCTCCTCTATTCTATTTGTGTAGATGGCATCACCTAGTGATTTAACTGTCATGACACATCATATCATATTAAAGGGTTTAGGATCCTCATCAAACATAGCAGAATGTTGCAGGAAAAAAATAAGATGCTTACCTCCTTGAACTTTATCCAAGAAACCCACCTAACCCGGGGTAACATAAAAAATTGCTTAGAGCATGGGTGAGGCCTGCTTCTTCTCATCTTATGTGGCACACCCCACCCGAGTGGGAGGCACCATCTAGCTGCAGAGAAGGGCACCCCTGCAGGTGGATGTGATGATGGAGGACTCAGAGGAAAGGAATATATGCCTAGAGGGGCATTAAAGAGATGCCCCAGTTTCTCTGGTAAAAATATATTCAGAGAAAGAAAGAGAGACCTTTTTAAACAGGTCTTTCCACAAGTTATTTGGAACCCCAATAGACTTCACCTGCTGAGAGGGGATTTTTATGGTGTGATATGTCTGGGGGTTGATTGCAAGGGCAGAGATAGCTCACATACCAAGCCAGACAGAAGCAGCCACTGCCTGAGACACCTCTTGCAAAACTGGATATGGAGGACATATGGTGCTTCGTGCACCTGAGAGATACAAATTTTAATTTTTTCTCTGCCCTTAGATCTCATACTCCCTAATCAACATACTGTTTATATCCTCTGAATGGCTGTATGTGGCCAAGGGTTGCCATACTGCTGGCTGGCAGTATAGCACAGAGGTTACACTAATGAGCTGTGAATGAGCTCAGTACACCCAGCAGAGTTTGATTCACACAACCTTCACTTGCATACTGTGTGACTTAGCAAGTCAGTTATCCTCCCCAGTACTCCCAGGTCTCCCCTGAAAACAGGCACTCATGCCTAGTGGGCCTTACCCGGTTACCAAAGATTAAATAAAATAAAATATTGGTATGACCACACTGTTGAACTGTATACCAGTCTGACTAGGCCTTAACAAAACCCACACCATAAGAACTCACTCTGGCACTTAAACACTTCTTTGTTAAGCCTACATCCTTTCTATGAGATGGTTAGCACTGAAATAGAGGAATGTCTCTGGAATAACCCTGTGGGGTAGACATCAGTGGCAGGCAGATGAGATGGCCTTAAGACTACCCTGAAATGGGGAAATCATTAGATTTGCATCCCACAAGAGAAAGGATGACATTGCCCAAAGGGTAGAACTGGATCATCTACTCTTCTGTCTAGCAGACACACATAGAATTACTCTAGACAAAGCCTTGAAACCCCAAATAAAAGATTGTTGGGAGAAATTGAGACTGCATCCCTTACAGAAATATAAGTGTGCTGTATTCAAGCAAAATGCATGCCATATGCTTAATTGTGCAATGTTTGCATGCGGTTCACAAACACAAAGTGAACCAATGCGAACCAGATCAAAAAACCACATTAAGTTCACATGCTGCAGCTTGTCATGTGTGCAGCAGGTAAGCTGGTGTGAACATCTTCTAAAAATCACATCAGGTTCATACGTTGCATACTTGCCATGTGTGCAGCAACTAAGCTGGTGCAAATCTCATCAAAAAAACACATCAATTTCTGTTTCTTATACTAGCACTTAGAGCCATTAAAATACCGTTTTCATTAATTTCCCATTAAAATTAAACTCATTAATTCTGACCATTTTGCAAGTTAATGGCTTTTGATTTTTGTCATTAAATTGCCATTAATTTGTAAAGTATTGTTTGCTCACTGCACTATGATATAGTCAGCCAGTATCCACCATTCCAGATGTATGAAGAGGGGCCTCTGTGTTGTGAAGCCTGACCTTTTTGTTTTGGGCCATGTAAATCCCCTTATGCATATTTAGTTCTACAAATGTGTTTCTCCATGAGTGTTATGGCTCACTTGCTTTCCCTTCGTCATTCTGTATGGAGCATATACACTATGACCATGCTGAGCACTCTTTGTGCTGAGTAGGGTCTTGGAAGCATGCACCATACCTCCCATTTTGTCCATGAAATGAGGGACATGGACACTCAGAATGAGGGACAATGAGGGACACTAACCCTCATGATGATCAGGACACATCCTGAAACATGGAGATACAGTACCTCAAAACACAGTGGAAACAATTGTATTTACTTGTACTGATGTTAGCCCCTGAGAATTAATTTCTACCATAAAGCTGGAGTGTCATTTAGGTAGGGCAGAGGTGGGCAGTTGCTCCCACCCCCCCACATTTGTGCCTAGGTTGTTCTTATGATGTGGCAATACTGGCATTATATTTGGATTTAATCTTTTGCACAGTAAGAGCCCCACTGGATTGTGTTGTGGTCATGCTGAAGGTGCACTCCTGACTTGACTGTGTCTGTATTGTGTTATCCACTTTCTCCAGCTATTAGAGGTGGTGCCATCACATGTGACATAGAGGAGCTCCAGCCCAGCAAGAGCACATGAGTCACGTGAGTGGGACACTGTCTCTCCTGCCACAGAGTAGACAGGATGCACACTACAGCTTGGAGGAGTCAGTAAGCACTGAATTTGCAACAGCAGTGTTGTGGTGACATATTTTTATTGGTCTACTCTTAGTGAGTTTCTGTCTCCTTAGGTGGCTGAAGGGGCTGGGGGTGAGCTAGAAGCTATCTCAAGACTAGGCTACCTCCTTACTCTACTAGGCTCACCTTGCAAAAAAAAAACAACACTGGCCCCACACGGCAGGAAGCTAGACCTTGCAGCAGCAGTTACAGTGGTGTGGGCAACCTTCATAGGCCTTGATCAGTGCAGTGCAGCAGCCAAGCAAGAAGCAAGCAACACAGGTTGGGTGAGTTTGGTTGGTGAGGTAACTTGGTCACAGACCACACTGGGGACCCGGATGGTTGGTTCTAGCATCCAACTTCTGGCAGAAGGACGGAGGTGGGGCAGATTGAAAACTGGGCTAATGGCACACTGGGCTAGCTGCAGGTTCTGGCCAGATGGCTGGGTAAGTAAAAGTAAATAAATTTTTACAGGGGGATTGGAAAAGGAGTAAGGACTGAAATATTGATCTGTTTTTCATGTTTCTGCACCTTTGGATGGCTTCATGACCCATATGGGAATGGATTTAGGGAAAGAAATTGGGACAAAGTTGTTTTTTTTTTTGGTGGGGGGGGGAATCAGAACTTCAGCCAAGAAAAAAATTGGTTAGTAACTGGGAGGGTTTACTGTAAGTCCAAACCTAATGCACTGCTCTGGGGTATAGACAGATGAATCATATACATTTGCATTTGTCCTGATTTGCTTATCACTTTTCAGTCACAACAAATAAGTTTTACCTTTTAGAGATGTTCCATACATTCCAGAGCTTGCCACCTAGGGGCTAACTAGCACCTGGCCTCGACTGGTTGCTGCCCCCCCACTGAAATCTGAAATGGCACCCCTGCCATAAAGTCTAAATTTAGAAGTCATCCTCTGTGTGAGCAGCATGTCTTCCATATGGAATGGAAGAAGGGCAGAGCAGTTTTCAGGGTTAAAATGAGGTCTGTCCCTTGTATTCAGGGACAGCTGAGCAGTGTGGTGTGCACAGACTATTGGAACTCAACTATAGTCAAGTTTATGCCTTCCCCAGTGAAGCTGACCTCCACAGCCCCACGCTCAGGCACATAATGACATAGGGCAAGGGAGAGTGCAGGGCCGTGCCTCATTGAAATGAATGAGGGTATTTTTTTACTATTATTTTAGACATTATTGATGCAGAGTTAGAGATTAATGAAGGCCACCGCTTGACTAACAAGAGCCTTATTTGTAGAACAGTGGCCTTTATTCTCCAGCTGCCATCATAATGTATAAAATAGTAATAAACAAGCATTTGTCAATGCCGAATGTTGCTTGCTTGTATGTGCTGTTTAGGTATTTGGAAGTGACAGTTTCATGCCTTCCTCCCAAGACATCCACTGTGTCTTTCCGTTCAGTATTCACAGAAGAGTGGGAGGGGCAAGGGCCACAGCAGTACAGCAGTTGCCAAGGGGGTGAAGAGGTGGACAATAGTCCATTCAAAGGCAAAAGAGTCCTGCAGGAGCTCACTAAATTGAAAGTGGACAGCGATGGAACCAGATGGCATAGTCCAAGGATATAACAGAACTGCGGAAGGGAGATAGCAGTACCTCTGGCAGCCATGTTCACTGAGTCATTCAACATGAGCGAATTGGAGGAGGGAACATGTGGTCCTCTACACAAGTCCGCAGCAGGGAGGAGGCAGGGAACAATAGGCCATTCAGTCTCACCTCAGTAGTGGGGAAGATCATGGAGACATTGCTTAAAGAAAGGATAGTGGGGCATCTAGATGCCATCGGAACCCAGGACCATAGACAAGATGGATTCACAGTGGGGACATCATGTCAGATAAATCTGGTTGATTTATTTGACTGGCTGACAAAGGAAGTGAATCAGGGTGGGGCAGTGGACAACGCTTACCTTGATTTCAGCAAAGCCTTTGACACCATCCCATATAGGGGGCTGATAAACTAGCTGGTAGGTTGGACATGGGGAAAGGGTGGTAAACTGCTAGAAACTGGCTAACAGACAGGAGGCAGAGAGTGGTGGTAAATGGTATGCAGTCTAGGGAGAGAGGCGACCAGTGGGTGCTGCAGGGATCGGTCCTGGGGCCAGTTCTGTTCAATGTCTTCATTAGTAATATTGCAGAACATCTGAAGGAATTTTTCACCAAATTTTCAACATAGCCATTTAAGACCTCTGCTCATGAACAGTGTCACTGTGATTTTCTTAATTTGTCCAGTACATTGATTTCGCATACCGACTGCGCCATTTATGCGCTTCATGGGCAGAAACATGTTTTGGGTGAGATGTGAGAAATGACAGCTGTACTAATCATAAGAAGGTGTGGTAAAATGGCAATGTTGAAAATCTGGAGTGAAAATATTGAAAATTCGCGAACTTACGAGTGTGCGTAGGAACTGTACAACGCATGCTCGTAAAACAGTCATTTTGTGGAATTTTTTCACCAAATTTTCAACTTAGTCATTTTAAGACCTTTGCTCATTAAACAGTGTCACTGTGATTTTCTTAATTTATCCTGTACATTGATTTCGCACACCGACTGCGCCATTGTGCGCTACATGGTCGGAAACACATTTTGGGTGAGATGTGAAAAGTGACAGCTGTACTACTCATAAGAAGGTGTGGTAAAATGGCAATATTGAAAATCTGGAGTGAAAATATTTAAATTTCATGAACTTACGAGCCTGCGTAGGAACTGCGCAACGCACTCGCGTAAAACAGTCATTTTTTGGAATTTTGGCACCAAATTTTCAACATGGGGTTTTTGGGACCTCTTCTCATGAATGATGTCACTGTCATGGCATTATTTAGGCCCAAAGGGTGATTTTGTGCAGTGACTGTGCAGTGACTGTGAAATCACCCTTCGGGCCCAAATAACACCATGACAGTGACATCATTCATGAGAAGAAGTCCCAAAAACCCCATGTTGAAAATTTGGTGCAAAAATTCCCAAAAATGCCTGAGATATGCAACAAAGTTGAAACACCCCTATCTAGCCCATTATACAGCTTACCGGCATTTCCTCAGTTCGCGGTCACCTTTGAAGAGTGCAGACTTGTTCCGGGTCCACCGAAGATCATCGCGCCAGAGTCCGGAGGTAAGTATGGTGGGGTGTGGGGAGGCTGGGTGTGCAGTGGGTGGGTGCGGGTTGTGGGGGGTTGGGAGATGCGCCCGCAGGACGTTTTTGTTTACAGGTTTAAAAAAAAAAGACTACATGGGACGTTTTTCCACGCTGGGGTGGGCTCCCAGCAGCACAAGGACATTGAGGGCGTTCAGCCGAGGATTGGACACCCCGTGGGCCATGGCATTTGTTGCCATGCTGGGGTGCTCCCAGCATGGCACAAGAGACGGGGGTGTTCAGCTGACGGGGGATTGGGCACCCCGTCAGCCAAGGATCGCTTGCCACACTGGGGTGGGCTCCCAGCATGGCACTTACTACTGGGGGAACACAGCTCAGCCAACAGGGATTGGGCACCCCGTCGGCTATACAGTGCGTGCGGGGAGCGGGGGCGCGCACGCCTGCGGGTGTCTGTGAGGGGAGGGGAGCTGCACGTGAGCAGCCTATATCTTATCGGTGCTCACTGAAGCGTAGCTCCCCCTTTCAACTGTATGCCACTGCATTTTGGAGCATGTCATAGACAGCTCCAAAATGCACTGGCTTACAGGGGCCGCACCTGCCAACACACTGACTGAATTGGAGGAGGAGGTGACACACCTCCGAAATCTCCGATGATGGCACTATGTTTCTTGCACATGCGTGCAAGCAACATAAAAATAACTCCATTCATTTCAATGGTGTACGCCCCAGCACTCTGATCCATGAACATCATCTCTTAGAGACTCCTACCTCTGGTTCCCTAGTACTCAGGTAAGAGACTCTCAACTTATATCTACACTTGGTGAGTTGTCTGTAGCAGCATGGTTGTACCCACTACAGTGTGTGTGTATGGGGGGAGAACTGGTCGTGTGGCTGGGTTTCAACTTATTGCTGCTTTTGTATTTGCCCTTTATAGTCTGTTTGTGTGGAAGCATTCAAAACTATGAAGAGAAAATAGTAGGAGTACAGGCCAGACAGAAGTAATCAAGTAGTTTTGTGGGTAAGTCTGTGTATAGGGGGGTGGAAAGAACCACATGTGTATCCATTGGTATGTGTGCTACAGTCCAGCTCTGCAGCTGAGATGAGGGAGGGAAAAGAAAACTAAAAGGTATATTAGTGGCTATAAGCATACCGCATACGTGCAGATGTATGCAGATTTGTATTGAAGTACACGCGAGCCATATGTATGTAGGCAGTATAGCTTAGTGGTTAAAGGCACTAAACTGAAAACCAGGAGACCTGAAGCCCTAGGTTTGAATTTCCTCAACATCCACTTGTACACTGCGTGATCCTGAGCAAGTCACTTAACTTTTATGTGTGCAGTTATCAGTGATCACTTGCTTTTTGCACGTAAGCCACATGCATGCAGTCTGTTCCAATTTAACATAAAAAGCATGCTTCCCACACTTGCTTGCTGCACGCATGCCACATGCATTCAGTCGGTTCCAATTTAACATTTAAATGATGTTTGCAGCATGCTTATCACAAGGGTAGTTTTACATGAGCAGCATTAAAATATTTCATATAATTATTTCTGTAAGGGGTGTTGAATAAAAAATTTAAGGTCAACTTCGATATTTCAGGCAATAATATTATGAGGAAGGGAACTGGGTTGTGAGATTGATGGCCTGCAGCACCATAAACCACTGGCCAACAGGAGTATTCTGAAACTTAAAGATATAGTAGAACCCTGGGGCAGGACGAGGAGGTCACTAACCCCAGGAAAATAACCGGGCTCCTTGCTGATTATTATAAAACATTGTACACAGGACCCTCCCCTTCACATGGGGATGACATTAAGATGTATTTTGACATGCACTTAGCCACCTTGTTGCAGGAAGATGTAGAGATCCTAGAAGCCCCTATTAAACAGGAAGACTTGATTGCCACTATCTGAGATATGAACAATGGAAAAATCCTGGTGGTGGATGCCCTCTCTCAGAATTTTATAAATCATTCAAAGAACAGCTGGCCCCTGAACTGGTGAGGCTATTTGGAGTATTGAGTGGAAAGTGGTGCCCCTCTGGTCATTCAGGAGGGACCAGATCTAGGTGATCCCCAAGCCTGGTAAAGACCTAACAGTGCGTAAATCCTACTGGCCAATATCTCTGCTCATTGCTGATTTAAAATTATTTGCATGTATTCTGGCCCTGAGATTGCAAAGGGGGTGGGAGATCTGGTCCACCCAGATCAAACAGGATTTACAAAGGGGCAGAAGCTCCATGATAATATATGGTGCCTCCTTAACATCCTCTACTCTCAGTGCATGAGCCCACAATTCCAGCTAGCTATCTCAATAAACACAGAGGTTTTGACTGAATGGACTATGCCTTCCTAATACACTTACTGAGGGAAAAGGGGTTTGGGCCTCAATTTTTGACAAGCATTACCTCATTGTACTCATCTCCTGTGGCTATGGTCCACATGAATAGAGTATTATCAGACAGATTCCCTTTACACAAAGGGGCCAGGCAGGGGTGCCCCCTTTCACCCTTTCTTTTTGTGCTCTGCATCGACCTCCTAGTGGTGGCAGTATGTATTACTGCTGAAATTATGGGAGTTATGGTGGGAACCTGGAGCAGAATCTTGCTTATGTGCGAAAGACTTCCTATTTTTGACCCAACCATGTCTATCCCTGCATTAATAAGGCAGCAGGA
The DNA here is from genome assembly GCA_016271365.2 of Neoceratodus forsteri. Lineage (NCBI taxonomy): Eukaryota > Metazoa > Chordata > Ceratodontiformes > Ceratodontidae > Neoceratodus > Neoceratodus forsteri. The sequence goes on along the minus strand of CM057453.1, from coordinate 415,107,418 downwards.
ACATTTTGATAATAATTTGTTGTACAAAATTAATTACACAAAGTTTGAGGCACTGTGACTCGTGGGGATTTCCCATGGGTTTTAGGGCTGGTTTCCCCTTGGGATGGGTTCTGCACACTACCATCACGTATCTGGGGCTTAGGGTTTCTTCAGACTTAGCAAACCTGTATTAAAGCTCAACCATATGAGACTCTTGGAGGAAATTACAATGTATCTAAATACCTGGGTACTGCTCTTCATAACAGGGAGGTAGAGTGGAGGAACTTAAAATTAATGTTCTCTTGCACCTTTTTTTCTCTTTCATGCCATCCCAGTAATGATCTCCAAGATCTTTTGCCAGATACTAAATAAGATACCAAATTTACCTGACAATGGCATAGAGATTGAATTGGGCTAAACGTGCTTTTGCTGCCAAAGGATAGGATGGCCTCAGTCTCCCACATTTTAAGAAGTACTACCTGGTGGCAAAAATGTCCCAGGTTATCACACTGACCAAACAGTGGATAACTTAGGCTGGTACCTAGTGGAAAACAAGACATCACTAGTGGGCCCTCTTTTTACCATACCCCACTTAAACCGAACCCCTCAGACAATGAAGGTGATGGACAACCCCTGGACCCACCTTTTCCTTAGAATGGTCTTCCAGGTTTGTGAGTTGATGAATACCCCAAATGATGTGGAACACCTAAGTATTATAACTGGGAACCAAGAATTTACCTTCTCCCTATCAACAGATAATATCTTTCTAAAATAGAACCAGGGAGCCAGTGCAATATTCAGGAGATGCATAGTAATGGAATTTCTCTGCCGCTTGAATACTTGGTGCATGACTATCACCTCCCAAATGGGAATTTATTCAAGTACATGCAGCTCTATCATTACTTGCATAATGGGTATAATGTAGCAACAGTTACTAGAGAATTGACAGAATTGGAGGATCTTCTATATTTTGGGATTCACTTACAGACAAAATGCTGTTAAATCTCCATGTTGTATGAGCTGCTCAGCCTCACTGAGGGAACATTCTGTGAAAGGGGCCATGCACAAACAGGTGGTAGAGTCAGGGTTGGAAATCACTGAGCAGACATGGGCTAAAATGGTGGAAAAAAGGTGAATTACTACATCAGTTCATCAAAAAATGTGTGTGTGTGTGTGTGTGTGAGGGTGATCACAGTAATTCCACTTCAGACAATTCTTGAATCAGTAATAATTTGCTTTTTTGGGGGAAGGGGTTACCGCATCAGTTACATAGAGGAAGCACCACTCTTCCATACTCCCACTATCACATTACACTTTGAGAGAGGAGGGTCAGTTAGTAAATAAAGGGTTGCATTTCCTGGGCAACCATTTTCACATCATTTGGGGTGCCCCTTAATAAGTATTACTGAGTCTGTCTCCATACGGAGTAGGGAAAGATATTGTAGTAGACCATTCCATTTCACTTTAAAACACTCATCCTGGGACTCCAAGTAAAGAGCACCACTACATTTATTCAATGGGCAACCAGTACCTATGCAACCAGAGTAGTGTTATGCTTGTGCAACTGTGATAACTGTTTGGCCATTTGTACTCTCTAGTCCATGGAGAATTCACCCCTAGTTTGTCATGTCAAAGATTCCATTAGTTTAAGGTACCTTAGGAAGGAACCCCCTGATGAGAGAGGTGTGTGACTGGAGAAGGAGGGGAGGACGGTGGGGCAAAGAAAAAGTGCTTCAGAAGGAGGCTGGGAGGAACTGTTTATATAGCTCAGGAAGGGGGTGTGACTGGTTGCTTACCCCATTTAACTACAGGCACAGTCATTCAATTCAATGTGTCTATGCAACTAGAGCAGTGTCATGCTTGTCCAACTGTAATAACTGTTTGTTCACAATCTCTATTCCACAGGGAATTACAACCCTGTAGGGGAACCGAAGGGAAAAGGAACCCACAAAGAGGTTCTACCCCTAGAGGTGCTGCAGGAAATATTCCCTTGGCTAAAGGTACCTTATGAAGGAGTCACAAAAAGAACACTGAGCAGTAAACATTGACTATGAGGTAGAGAAGCAAACTGATAGCAACGAGACAGCTTGATGAAACACAAATGAGATGCATAGGTTGTCAGGATTGCACTGATGACATCGGGGCTTCCTAAGGAGAGAGGGAACAGTGAGTAGGGCCACCATCCATCTCCATCCAACAGCAGAAACCTATCTAAGAAAACTAGGGAATATACTACAAACAACTAACTACATATTATGACCTTTGGCATGGAGGAGAGGAAAAATCCCTTCTAAAAGGAGGTAACTTCTAGGAATCCAAGACCTAGACCACCTTCCCTCCAGGTAAGGGGTAGTTTATTTAGTGATGGTTCTGCTGCTGCAATTTAGAAACCCAATCAAAGAAGAGGAAATATTCCAATTGCGTGGAAAGCTCTCACAGTTCCTGTAAAGGGAATGCTATGAAGGGTTGTGAGATGCCTTTCCAACAACAGGTACTCTGAAGTGAGAGGGACCCCCAAAGCAGGAAGAGGAGAGCGATGACCACTGAGGCACTCAGCTGGCCTAACAACTAAAATGAAAACAGGTGAACAAGAGGCGGTCATAGGGAAAGTAGCTTTTGAAAGTGCCATGGTGGTGCCATAGCCAAAGGAGCACTTTTGGGCTGTAAGGGCCCCACCCCTCAGCAGCTGAAGTTTTTTTCTGTATCAAGAGATGCACCATATGACTGCACACTAAAGCTCCACCCAGAGTGCGGACATTCCCACTATGGGCCAGATGAGAAGAACCCCGAACCGAGGTTCACATGCTCAAAATGTGGACTTCATGAGTGCAGAATGAGACAGTCGGCTTACAGGGCAAGCCCTGGGCCAGAAAAGGTAATGGACATGGTTGGCATGCCTCTGATTTATGAATGAGTGCTAGATAGGAGGAGGCCAAGTGAAGCCAGTGGCCATAGATTAGGTAGCAGATTATTGATGAGGAGGCCAGACAAAGCCAGCAGCTGTATAGTGTATATCAATTAGGAGGCCAGCCACAAAAGGTTACATGTGTACTCTGCAGCCATGAGAACTACCAAGGTGGGGCCTGGGTAAGGTAGGAGGCTGCAGTGCAAGCCAGTGATAGGTGGTTTGATAGTAATAGCAAACAGCAGAAAACAAGCCAACCAGTTCCATTACGGAAGCAGAATTGACGGTGATGTGAAAGGTAGGTGTTAAAGCAGTGAGAGGCTGTGATGCCAATGATTGAATCAATAAGGTTTAGCAGATAGGATATATGCAGCAGCATTTGCAACAGTAGTTACAAAAGCAATAAAGGGGGCAGCAGCATAAGTAAGCATGATGCATCATATATGGGTTAAGTAAGCAATAACACATGACGAGGTGTGGGTTACGTGCTGATAAGAGCACGCCTAGGGGTGTACTAAGGCACGGGCGCTTGCCAGTGCCTTATGCCCTAGCGTGTTCTTATCAGCACGCAACCTACACCGGCGTGTTACTGCGCCATATAAATGGGCAACAGTAAAGTGAATAAACATTGGTACTTTTTAAAGTTTTTTTATTGATATTTGAATTAATAATAGAACAACATATTCTAGGGAAAAAGTAGTCCCTTTTTGTTATTGTATTATTACCATTAGTATAGTTACGTTGCCACATTAGGATAGTATCATTGAACGTTTTAAGATGTATTTTAAACTCATTAACAATTTTATTTGGGTTTGAATTATGGAAGCAACAGGAAACATTTCGGTTTTCATTAAGCAATCAAACAGGAAAGACTGTCTTATTGTACATATTGTAGTCCATTTTATTGTAGATGTGTGGTGGAGAGACGTTCACTTGCTTTGTTTTCCTTGCAGTTCATTTGGGTGCATTCTTAAAATTTAACTGTAGAAACTGTGCTGTAAAAATACCTTTGTTTTTTAATTTTGTGGAATCTGCTCGTTTAATTAGTCTCCTCAGACCGCGAACTCAAACGCCGGTAAAAACTACAGACCGCAACGATATTCGTATTCAAAACCTAATCGAACCAACTGATACCAGAACCTGTCGGAAGATGTGTGTATTCAAAACGTAATCGAAGCAACTGATACCAGAACCCGTCGGAAGATGTGTCACAGCAATCCCGCTAATTTCCACATCGATTTGGATGCTTGCAGTGGAGCCGTCAGAGGCGCTGTCATTTTAGGAAGCTGCTGCTCTTCCTTTTCTTCGAAACTGGTCAGTATTTGTTGAGAATCGATGTGGAAATTAGCGGGGTTGCTGTGACACATCTTCTGACCAGTTCTAGTATCAGTTACTTTGATTAGGTTTTGAATCTGGCAGTATCGTTGCAGTCTGTAGTTTTTACCGGCGTTTGAGTTCGCGGTCTGAGGAGACTAATTTTCGCGGTGCGGTAGCAGTGAGCTCTGCCAGTCAGCGTTGTTGTTTTCACTTGGCAGAGCTCACTGATTTGTTGAGGTCATCAGGCATGTTGCTGGGTGGTAGTGCCGGTTGGCTACAATATCATCTGATAAGGACACAACTCAGATGATGTTGTAGCCAATCAGTGCTTTGGGATTTACAAGCCCATTTTATAAGCTGAATTATGTATATGCTTGGCCAACCAGTTCCATAAAGGAGCAAATCATAGTTTACATAAAAGAATTTGATGCTATGATTTCAGCATGAATAGTGAATTGATATGATTGCATGAATAATGAATTGATATGACTTGCATGAGTACCTTAAATGTCATTAAGGCAGAGATAGGTTATTCCATTAAGAAACATGCAGCCCAGTAATGGAACACTGTGAATATCTGAAGGCCATGTAGGCTGCTAGGTTCATGATTTATGTTCAAGTTCAAGTTTATTGCAGGAAAACTCCATTGAGCAAGCTCATTCACAAGGAGGTCCTGAGACATGTACGCTGATAAAGAACATTACATAAAATGAAAATACTTGATAGAACAATAGTATAACATGTATTCATGTGTACACTTAGTACAAGCAGGATATTACATAAAAGGATACAACGTCGGATGACAATAGATAGTGAGGAGACATATGGTACACAGTGTGGATCACTTCAGGGTAGCATGCCAGCAGTACAAGGCAGAGTAGCTGGTGTCTGCAATAAATAATTTTAGTATATTGAGCAGCGGCAGGGAATAAAGGATAAACAACGTAACGAGGCTTGGAAGAGTGAGAGAAGTAATATATACATAGAGAGAGGGAGAGGGAGAGGAGTAGGTGTGGATGCTTGCAGTAGTGATCACAGCTTGGAAGTCAGAAGCTAAGAGAGTGTAGTTGTGTCTGGGTTAAATGATAGTGCAAACAGAAAGTAAGCAGCATGCATAAGGGCGATGAAGATCTTACACATAAATGTATAAGGCACACATGGGGATGGGAAGGGGCTTAATAACAGTTGCAGATATATTTTATCTTAGCTGCACTTAGTACTTTGTAGAAGTTAATTGCAACTATGCTAGTTAGTTCCAGCTTGGTTTGGAGTTGGTTCCAAATAGAGGGAAGAGCATGTGCAATAGCGCGTTTACCAAAGGAGGTCCGTGTCCTAGGTATGTCCAGCAGAATGAAGTCAGACTTCCTGAGAGAGTATGCACTGTGAGAAATACAGATAAGGGATGATAGGTAACTCAGTAGTCTGTGCAGGACCAACTTAAGGGTCCAGAGACCAGCATGGAGCAAGCGTCTAGTGGTGAGAGATGTCCAGCCAACAGCTGCATACAGGTCACAGTGGTGCGAACGGTAAGGGGAGTTGGTAATAAACCATAACGCACAGTGGTAGAGAATGTCCAGTTTACTTAGGTTTGTGAGAGTAGTGGGAGAGTAAATTACATCACCATAGTCAATAAGGGGAAGAAAAGTAGCCTGAACGAAGCTATTTTGAGTCTCAAGGGGGAAAAAGGGCCTATTTCTAAAGAAGAAACCTAACCTGGCTTTGAGCCTCCTGGATAAGTCCTCGATATGGTCATTAAAAGAGAGCTTGTTGTCAATCCAGATTCCCAGATATTTAAATTTGGAAACGACTTCCAATGGTTCGTTTAACATGGTAACAATAAAGTCTATAGGCGGGGCATGGGGGGTGCCTGTGGAGGTACTATGAGAGAATATCATAGCTTTGGTTTTCTTTGCATTAAGCAGAAGCTTTGCCTTTATTAGATTATTTTTGAGTTGGGCAAAGTCCACTTGAAGCACCCCATTAACTTCGGATAACGTTGAGCTAGAGGTATACAGCACAGTGTCATCCACAAAGAAATGATAATTAGATGTAGATATGTTGGAATCAAGGTTATTAATGTACAATGAAAACAAGATAGGGCCTAAAATGGAGCCTTGGGGGACTCCTCTGACAACTGGCAAAGAGACAGAGAAAAAGCCATCGGCTTTTACTTTCTGGGATCTCCCTGTTAGATGACTGGAGAACCACTGGCTAGTGGAGGACATGGTACCCAAATTAGTGAGGCAATTGACTAGCAGGTTGTGGTCAATGGTATCAAAAGCTTTACTAAGATCCAAGAAGACTGCTCCAGTTATCTTCTTATCATCTATAGCAGAGATCCAGTCATTGGTTACTTTTGCTAAGGCAGAAATTGTGCTGTGATTTGCCTGGAAACCAGATTGAGCTGGGTTAATGAGAGAAAAAGTTTCCAGGTGTGTTTTTAGTTGGTTATGGATATGTTTTCCAAAAACTTTAGAGAAGATAGGCAAGATGGAAATAGGCCTGTAATTATTCACATCTCAAGGGTCACCAAATTTAAACAGGGGGAGGATATGTGCGGATTTCCAACAGGACGGCACAGTAGCAGATGTAATGGAGAGGCTGAAGATATGAAGAATGGGGCCAGAGAGATGGGCATATCCTAATCTTAGGAAGAAGGGTTCTAGGTCATCATCCCCTGCTCTTTTTCTGATGTCCAAATTAAGTTGAGAATCTTCTACTTCTTTATAGTTTATCACACGCAGTTGAAATGGGCAAGATGCGATACTAGATATTGTGGAAGGACTTGGTTGGCTCATCGCAATGCTGGCATAAGGTGAGGAGTCAAAAGCTAGTCCAGCTGTGACAAAGTGGTAGTTAAGTTCTTCAAGGATTAAGGACTTATTTTCCACCACCCTACCATTTGAGACTATCTTAGTTGGAATGGATGGGGCAGTAGGCAGCCCTTCTATAGATTTAAGTGTCCTCCATATTTTATGTGGGTTCCCTTGTGCTTGTTCAAGGTTAGAGATGTAGAAGTTAGCTTTGGCAGAATGAATGCTTTTTCACACAGGTATTCCTAGCTGTTCTGAAACCTGCTAACCCAATGGTTTCTTGGTATGTCTTGCTTTTGCGCAGAGCTTATCCCGGGTTGTAAGAGCTGCCTTAAGATCTGGTGTAAACCAGGGGTGAGAGTTGTTTCATACCCTAACTTTAATGAAGGGGGGCATGCTTATTTACCAGCCTAGTAAGGTTGACATTAAGGACGGAGACTGCCTCGTTGACATCTTCGGCTAGGTACAAATCTTGCCATTTAACCCTGTCTAGATCAGAAAGGAAGTTTGCTGCAACGAACTTGTGAGAGGACCGTTTTGTTATAAAAAGGGGCTGTGTTCAGACCTTAAAATGAGATCTTATGCAAACAACAACCCCCGTGATCACTCATGTCATTATGGAACACAGCTGAATGTGAAATTTTATGTGGGTGGGTGGTTAATATCACATCTAGAATGGAGCTATTGGCAGTGTTTAGGACATTGTTCCTTGCAGGTTTGTTGACTAATTGCACTAGGCCGAGCTCGTCACAGAGGGATTTAAGGCAGTGAGATTTAGAGGTTAGCCAATCCATATTGAGATCCCCTTGAAATATTGTTTCTGTTTTTGCCTCCGAGATTAGGGATTTCAATATATTAAGGACTTCAACGCCTCCAGATGGAGGCCTATAGCCACCTATGATGGTGATGCATTCTGAAGAAGGAAGATGAAGCTTCATTGAAACAATCTCAAATTCCTTGGGTGAAGATTTACAGCTGATATTAGTGACTAAGTACTTGGTTTTGGTGTAGATGACAACCCCCCCCCCAGATGCCCTGTCTGCCCTAAATTGTTTGTATTCCTGGAGGGAGATTTGTTGGTCGGTCTTAGCCTTTTTTAGCCAAGACTCCATAATAATTTATTTATTTATTTATTTGCTTTTGTTAACCAGGTAAGCACACTAGACAGCAAAGTGCCTATTTTCAGGAGCGACCCGGGAGAGTTACAAGGTATCCATAAAGACACAATTACATACAGGAGCCACATGCTCCAACAGTTGGGTTACATACAGGAGCCACATGCTCCAACAGTTGGTAATACAGTAGAGGTTACATACAGGAGCAACTTGCTCTGCCATAGGGTGATACAGACATAACAAAAGATAACAGTTTGTAATTTGCAGCAAGAACAACAGAAACGGGAGCCGAGCATCAAAGTGGTATAGGGAACATGAGTGAAATAACATCAAATAGCAGTTGGGAGTACACAGCAAGAACAACGTCAGCAGGAGAAAAACAACAAAATAGTTAGGAGAACATAGGTGAGTGATAGCCTGGCCTAGATGCCTGTAAAGAGAGGGAGGGCAAGGTACAAGCTCGGGTGAGGAGAATGATTAAGAGAGATAACGCAGCTCCACCAGAAGTGGTAAGTGCCAAGGGAGGGCAGTCAGCAGTGGTGATTACGTTGAGAGAGACTGCACGATGGGGGGGGCAGGTGTGTGCTTAGCACAGGCAGGAGGATGCAGTTTTTAGGAAGTTTCATAAGGCAGATTTGAAGTAAGGGTGGAAGGGGGAGGCACGAACGTGAGCAGGGAGGGAGTTCCACAATTTAGGTGCATGGACGGTGAAAGCCTGATCGCCTGTGAAAGTGCGGGTCTTGGGGATCCGACGAGCCTTAGCAGTGCACGACCTAAGGTTGTAGACAGGAGAGGCACGTTTTAGCGGAAGGGCAAGTGAGGCGGGAGTGGCTGTTCTAACTATATTGTCAATGAAGTTGCCAAGAGTGTAGGTCCAGAACTTCTCAGGGGGTAGCCACTCTAGTCGAGAGTAGAGCTCACAGCGGTGCGTGAGGCAGGGGGCCGAGAGTGTGAAGCAGCATGCGGTGTTGTATGTGGCATCCCACTTGGAGAAGCTAGAGGTTGGGACAGGGGCAAAGGCAACAAGTCCGTAGGAGAGTGTGGGGAGGAGAATCCCCTTAGCTATGGCAAGCCGAGTTGCAGGGGTGAGGCAGTCCTTAGCCATATAGACTAGGCCGAGCTTGGCATTTGTCGCTTTACAGATGGTCCGAATGTGTGCGGAGATATCCAGTTGAGGATCGAGAGTGATGCCTAGGTATTTTACAAAGACAGTGTTCGGAAGGAGGGAGTCACTTGACCCAAGGATTTTAAGGGGAATTGTGCAGGAGGAGGTTTTGGCCACGGGGCCGAAGAGCATGGCCTGTGTTTTCTTCAGGTTCACTGTAAGTTTATGTCCATCAAGCCAGTTCCTGATTAGAGAGAAATCAGAGTTGAGCTGGTAGTTGATGGAGATGATGTTCTGTGAGCTGGCTAGGATGACTAGGTTGTCAGCGTAAAGTGTTAGGTGCCCATTGGTAGTGACAGAGGGTAAATCGTTAATGAACAGGGCGAACAGGATTGGTCCAAGGATGGATCCTTGGGGCACTCCGCTGTTCACTGGGGAGAGGGGTGAAAAGGTTAGATTAAAGCAGGTGTATTGCTGCCTGCCCCCTAGGTAACTGGCGAACCAATCAAGGGCATGGAGGGAGAAACCATGGGACTGTAGGGCAGAAAGGAGGAGGGGTGGTCCACCCGGTCAAAGGCCTTGGATAGATCAATGAAGATGGCCCCTGTCAATTTGCCTTAGTCAGTTGCAAACTGGATCTGGGAGGTGACCACAGCGAGGGCGGTTGATGTACTGTGCCCTTTACGGAAACCATGTTGGGTAGGGAATAGCACATCATGTCCCTGGAGGTAGTGAGACAGTTGCGAAGCAACCGCCTTTTCGAGGAGCTTGCTGGCAGCGCATAGTATAGCAATGGGGCGATAATTATTGACGTCTTTTGGGTCGCCATGTTTAAGGACAGGGACAACCTTATCAACCTTCCATAGGTCAGGGAGGATCCCTGAGATAAGTGAGGCATTGAAAATGTGGACGATCAGACGGGTGAGGAGAGGAGCCCCCAAGCTAAGAAGCTTCAGCTCGAGATTGTCGTGGCCAGCTCCCATCTGGTCAGAGAGTCCAGCAAGGAGTTTCTGGGTCTCACCAATAGTGACTCATTTGAGGTAAAAGGGGGAATGGGTAGGTGGGGGTGCTCCCAGCAGTTGTGGGGCAGGGGGCAGGGAAGGGGAGGGAGCCGACAGGTCAGTGAACAAGTGGTTAAAAGAGGTGGCGATTGTTAGGGGGTGATTGCAGTTTGTACCCCCAATGAGCATATCAGTGGGCTGTTCCTTGGCCAACTCTCCAACAAGGTTTTTCACGTTTGTCCAGAAACGCCGAGGGTTATTTACCAAGGCAAGCAGGGCAGCTCTGCAGAACTCACTTTTTGCAGCACGTATAGCTCGCTTGCAGGAGTTTCTTAGCTGGTGGTACTCCAGGAGGTCATCATTATTATGAGAGATCCTGTGTTTTACCCAGCTTTTGTCGCACAGTTTTAATAGGGAGAGAAGGTCACTATGGAGCCACTTTGTGTCTGTGCCTTGAACTCTCCTCTTTGAGAAGGGAGCGTGCCTGTTTTGCAGTGGGACAAATACTGCAATGAAATGGTCTAGGGCTGCAACAGGGTCACTAGTGGAAGTGATCCTAGACCGGTCAGCCATCCGTAGGTCATTGAGGTAGTGGTTAGTCGAGAACTTAGAGTAGTCCCTCATCAGGAGCACTCAGCTGGGGACTTTGGGAGAGGTAGAACCCCATACGCAGTAGGTAGGGGAGTGGTTGGAGATGGAATCAGGGAGAATCCCTGATTGAATGCTGTTTTTGAGTCGATTGCTCATCACCCAGTCAATGAGCATCCCAGGGTAACCACGGCAGGAGGGCCTAGTGGGTTCAGTCATGACCTGGCTGAGAGCAAGGCCAGAGAGCAGCGGCTCAAACTGCTTATGGTTGGGCCCCAGCCAGTTGAGGTTAAGGTCCCCTAGGATGAGGAGCTCATTTGGGCCGACCCTATCCCTAAGCTGCTCGAGCAGGGAGGAGAGCCCTAGTATGCCACCCTTCGGAGGGTTATAAGTGCAGACAAGGTGTACCTTTTTTGTATTCCCGAGGAGGAGGAGGGTGTGGAGGAACTTGCAGGGTAGGGGGGGTCAGGGGTGAGTGTGCATCTATGGACATGTTTAAGTGCTCCTTATAATAGAGGAGTACGCCCCCGGGCGCATGCTACCTGCCCTATCACACCGAGCAAGGCTGTAGCCTGGGAGGGAGCAGGCAGAGTCAGGGGTACTGGGCTTGAGCCAGGTTTCAGTGATGCCCAAGATGTCAGGCTTATAGAGGGCTATCCAAGCTGTTAGTTCAGCAATATTCTGGAGAAGGCTGCGGATGTTAAGGTGCACTATCTTTAGCCCTTTGGCTGCACACCAGGCAGAGGGGAGAGTGATGGGGGCCAGGGTGGCGAGGCGGTCCGGGCGGCTAGTGGAGGGGTCAGTCCGAGTGTGAGGGGCCATGTCCCTGGGTCGAGCACAGGCCAGGGGGCATTAGCAGCAGGGGAGAGGAGCCAACAGCAGGAGAGGACTGGGTGGTGGGTGGCCACTGCTGATGGATGCAGGGTCTAGGGTTACACACCCAGGGGGGACCAGCCAGCAGGATGGAAGGCGCAGCGAGAGCTGGAGGCAGGCAGAGGTGGGCAGGTAGGACTGGGGGAGGTCAAGGTGATATAGTAGTAACAGGAGTCAACAGTGAATGGTAAAGCAGGAATTTACTGCAGTATAGAATGGATGAAAAAGGGGAATGCCCCTAGTGGTAGGCAAATATAGCCTGCCAATGGCAAAATGGGCTGATAGGTTATTTCGCACACATGACCTCTGCTATAAGTCCGAGTGAAGACTATAGGTGGTGGTGGGGGCAGTGGGGCAGCCGGTGCAGCCGGTGGGGCCAGTACTTCCCACAGCAGCACCCGCTCAGGCAGCAGCAGCAACTCGCAGGGGCCAACAAGGCATGCAGTGAGGCAGGAGCCAGCTGGGCCAGGCGTGCTGGCAATGCGGGAGCACAAGGTACCACCAAAGGATTGTTTTTATTTTAGCAGCAGTGGAAGCAGATGCACAAAATAATGTCCCAGTGAAGTTAGTGTCTGGGTGCAGAGTACGCAATTTCAGGTCAGTAGTTACCTTGCATGTTCGGGTTCGGATGCAGCATCAGGGGACAGAGATTCAGGGGGGGTGGGGTAGGGAGGCCCTCACAGGCAGCCCTCGTGACCACGCACTCGCCCATCAGAAGGTAGGCAATCCCTGGCGTATCCGGTTTGGATGCAGCATCAGGGGACAGAGCCGGGGGTGGGTAGGGAGCCCTCGCAGGCAGCTGTCATGACCACGACCTTGTCTGTCAGAAGGTAGGCAATCCTTGCATGTTCGGGTTCGGATGCAGCATCAGGGGACAGAACTGAGGTGGGGGTAGGGGAGGGGCCCTCGCAGGCAGCCTCACGACCCACGACCTCGTCAAGATCAGAAGGTAGGCAATCCTGGTGTTCCGATTCGGATGCAGCATCAGGGGACAGAGCTTCAGGGGGTGAGGGTAGAGGAGGGCCCTCGCATGCAGCCCTCGCTACCACGACCTCGTCCGTCAGAAGGTAGCAAGGTCCGGGTTGGTATGCGCACACCATGCTTGTAATTGGACACATTTTTTGGTCAGGCTTAGAATATTGACCAGCATCATCTTAAGTTCTGGGGCCTCTGCAAAATCTGAAGGAGAGATGAGTTGCAGAGGGGGGCCAGGGTTTAGCTTCACATTACCGGAACAGAGAAGGAGCAATAACAGCATTTTCTTTAAGGAAATTTTAAGGATGGAGACGGCTTTTTTCATCTGTGACCGCCCATGATGTGTGGTACAGGAGAGAGACTACCGCTAAAGTGACAGTTTAAAGTAATCATTGTGAGTTCCCGTATATTCATAGGTGAAGGTAATAGTAAGGGGAGGGGGGCATAACTGGGGGTATAGGCCAGATGGGGGGGTTGAGGAAACAAGGGAGGTACAGTGGGCCGTGGCAACATAGGATGTTGAGACAGTGTATTCTAGGGCTGGATTAAATTGTGATACTTTGTGGTGCACTGTATCGTAGGGCACACTGTATACTAGGAACAATAGTATAGCAATGAGGCAAGCCATGATGCCAAGGAGTGAGGTATGTAGGTTAGTAATGGTCTGGTGCTTTTTCTGTGTGTGAAACAGACCCACCTACACATACTCACTGTGCCAGAGATGTAATTGCAATCAGAAGGGGATAAAGAAAAAAAAGCAAAATAAGATTGGTGGCTAGAAGCTGTGATGGTGCTTCCACAAGGATCAGGCTTATTGGCTACACTCAGCTACCAATGTCTGAGTGGTAGCAGACAAGAATAAGCCAATGGTGCAACAAAAGAGCTAGGAAAGGCGGAGCACAACTGTATTTAAAGGAGACCTGGGAGGGGGTGGTGGGGGTAGGAGAAAAATTCAGTTCAGAACTTAGCAGCACAGAGTCAGTGCAGGGAATGCTATGAAAGTCTATGGGGAAGAGCGCACCAATCGGAATGAAGATGGTGAGCGGGTGGACCAATCACTGTCCCCCTGTGTCAGAACCGCACCAATCATGATCACCCTAGCATACTGGCTCCCAGAAAAAGCCTGGCAGTAATACCTGCTGAAAGGATCCATGTCCCGAGGCCCTTGATCCAGCAAGGGCTGCTGAATGGGGTCAGGCGGCAGCCATAGGAATGGCTGCTGCTGGCCGCCTTTTCTTCCAATGCACCGCTCAGGTGCAAGACCCTAGGAGAAGAATTAAAGAGCTGATTAAGTATGCAGGCAGGACAGGAATTCAGGGCCGGGGAAGCTGGCAGCAGATCGTCAGCAGGGGTAGGGGTGATGGTGGTATGGACAAAGAAAATGAGTAAAGAGGCAGGGTAGGTAACACAAGGGTAAAGGGCAGAATAGGGCAGGACTGATGGAAGCTAGATATGGGGGGCTGTCTCAGGAAGAGAGGAAAGCAACAGCCGAAAGCACGGCAAGTAAATTAGTACAGAAGGGTGGGGGTGTATATGGTGAACGCCAGTAGGAAGAGGGAGAAAAAATAAAAAATAGAGGGAGCAGTTAGAATAGTAGCAATTCAATAATTCAAGTAGTGGGAAACATAGTCTACATTCACACTTCTAGCACTATATACAGCAATCAGGCTAAAGCTATGCAAAGAGTTATACTATGGATAGCAGTACATAACTTTTTTAAGCCTTAACATAGTCAGCACAGGCCATTGAAATTTAAAATAATAAACAAAAAAACAATGCCAAAATTCAGTTCAGAACTTAGCAGCACAGAGTCAGTGCAGGGAATGCTATGAAAGTCTATGGGGAAGGAAGCACCAATCGGAATGAAGATGGTGAACGGGCAGACCAATCACTGTCCCCCTGTGTCAGCGCCATACCAATCATGATAGCCCTAGTGCACTGGCTCCCAAAAAAAGCTTTGCAGTAATACCTGCTGAAAGGATCATGGATAACTGAAAGCCATGTAAGCAAAAGCAGGGCAGAATCATATAGCTTACAAAAAGCATGCTCCTGCTACTCAGAGCCACAATGCCCCACTGTGACATCACAGTCCCTCACCATGGGAACAACAGGAAGCCACAAGCTGAGCACCACAAGATCAAACAGCACTGTTATGTTAAAAGGGTAGGAATCCCAAAAATAGAGGTGCTTTTACTGGCAAAGTCCTAGTTAAGGATACAGCCAAATGATAGCAAGTTGCTGAGGCAGTAGAGCAACAATAAACTGCAGCAGAGCCACACTACACTGCAGAAAAGCAAGCAGGGGAATTAAAAGCTGGGGGTAGTAGCTGCCTGACCAAGCTAACACTGAATGAATTGAGCAGAGCTGCTGAGACAAACAGAGCACAGCAGAGAGTGGCAGCTAGCTGGAGCAGGACAAGCCAGGACCAGGTGCAAGCAATTAAGATGGATAAGCACAGAGACAGCAGAAGCAGGGAAGCAGTAGCAGAGGTGAAACATACAGATAACAATTGCAGTTGCACTGAGGGTTTGCTGAACTCTGGTGAGCAAGTAGGAGCCTAAACAGCAGAAGCAGATGATTAGTGCAATATGAACAAAGGGCAACACGATGTGAGAAAAAATAGAAGGCCATCAAAAAAAAGAAAAATGAAAAATGAAGACCACAAACACAGGAGCACTGGAAACAAGAAACACAAAGAAGCACGCAGCAGCCAGAGGCAAGTAATGTTAACCAAAAAAGCAGGAGAAACACAACAAACAGAAGTCCTGCACAAACCACGCAGAGCCCAAAGCACAAGGGAAAGATGGAGGCAGGCACTGTGGAGCAGGAGGGGGCAAAGCCCCAGCAGGCCCCAGGGAAGAAGGCAGAGATGGACAAAGCCTCTGGCTGGCAAAGGAAAAAGTGCTTCAGAAGGAGGCTGGGAGGAGCTGCTTATATAGCTCAAGAAAGGTGGTGTAGTTGGTTGCTCACCCCATTAAACTACAGGCATAGCCTTTCAAAACAAAGAAACCTTTTTCATTCACTGTGTCTGACAGCTTTGAAAGGTATACCGTACATACAAACAGAAGAGAAAAAGAAATAAGTGCCTCAGCTGGGACTTGAACCCAGGTTGCTCAGAATACTGTTCCAGTTGCTCTAAATGCTGCACCACCAATGCAACCTGAAATTAGGCTGTCCCAGAGCATATTACTCTTTTTCCAGTGCATAACCTGGTGCTGCACAGATAATGGCATTTTCAATCACAAGAGTGCGGTGTGCATATTTATGGAACCAAATGTGTGGAAATAATTGGGGAGTTTAATTCCATGGGGTTTTATACAGATTCTTAAGACAGTTTCTGCTCATGTAGTTAATTTATTATATACTGACTCATTATTGAACTTTGAACATTTTAAGATGCATGAACTCATTTTCTAGGTGGTCCTTGAGAGATTTATTTATTTTTATTATTTTTTAATTTGGCAATAATACTGACAATTGATATTATCTTGTAAAAATATTGTTACAGCTCTGTAGGTTTTAATGTTTATGGAGTGTGTTAACTAGTTGAGAACATAGTTTAGAAAATATCTCCGGGTAAGTTTAATTTTGTATGAATGTTTTAAACAGTTGTTCATACAAGGTACATTTTTCTTATTCCCCTCTTATTTCCATGCGTATATTCTGTTATACAGTTTGTAATCATACAATACTATCAAGTTTTAATTTGGACATTTGTGGTATTACATCTTAATGGCGTGCTTTTAATTTTTGTATGTATTCTCCTAACACACACATTCATTAATAATTTTAGTTACAGGGTGTGCCTGCTTGAGTGTTCAGCTTATGTAATAGATTGAACTTGAAAAGATTCTCAGTAATAGCAAGCTAATGGGAGTCTATTCATTCCATTTAAATTTGTAATTTTCTGAGCTAAGTACTTTTAACCAATGAGAATTGTTTCTTTTTTTTATGTATGATCTGGGTGTTAATAGATTGGGACTCTCTGAACAATGGTCATAAGTCTCTGTGGGAGGACTTGGTTGGTCCGAAAGCTTAGCTATTGTTTTCTTTTTGTAACATCTATGTTAGTCCAATAAACGGTATTAAATCATTTGGTTCTGGACCTGTTCAACATTTGAGAATGCACTTTGGCAACTGTTGTGAAATTACATATTAGAACAGTGAAATAAATGTATGAATCGTGGATTATTGTATTAAACTGTGGAAAAAAATTCTGTAGAACTGATCACTGTAAGTGGACAGTTCTTTCGATATTTCTTTGGCAGTTTACTGTAATACATTAATTTGCAATTCATACATTCATTCCACAGTTCACTGAGTCACTGAACTGCAGAATGAATGTATGAATTGTGGATTAAAGGGATTTGTTTGCATGTTTTAAACATAATTGCTGCTAGACTAGCATAACTAATATCCAATCTTTACATTGTTGGACAGATAATAATTAATTGTTTTTTTGGAAATTATGTTGTTCATGTTTTTATGTCTGATCTCCATCTTACAGCTGTCCTGAACTTCTGTGACTAGAATGACATGCATGACGGTCTGACAGTTTCAGTAATGCGGAAGCAGATTCAAGTGGAATACTCTGTTTCCACATTTTAAACACTGTGAAGTTTTTTACAAATCTTCATTAAGGTTTGTCACATAAGGGTAGTTAGTGCTGATAGAGTTTAGCAGTCAGTCAACTGTTTATGTGTGCTTTCAGGCCATTCATTTGTAATGGATGTCTACTAGCCAATGTGATCTTAAGTCTAAAACACAGTTTTGGTGGCCAGCATTGGTATCATTCTGCCATCATGTTACTGTTTACATATAGGTTATGTGGTGCCTCAATAAACTTCTAATTCTTTAAATAAAATAAAATTGTTTTTAAATTAAACACACATATCTGTATAATCACGTAGCAAGATATACTTGTTCTCTATCTGTGGTGATTGGTTAATAGTGTGTCTGGATCTTGCTCAGATTTAATTATTACGCACATATGCTTAGTAGCCGTGATAAGTGTGGAACAAAAAAATAACAAGGTGACACAGCAATCTCTCAAAAGTACTGCTCAGTCATAATGTTAAGAAGTCAAACTAGAAGGAACCTAAGAAACTCGCATAAAAGTTTAACTTGCAGACTGCATTCAGTTTTAAATAATGGAAAAAATGTGATTGTTACTAGTGTGCTGCTGGAATACTGTTCTAAAGTTTGTTTACTCAATTCATTAATTATTAAAGTGCATTTAAATGTATCTCATACACACCTCTGTATGTTTATTTTCTGAAATCTTAATTTGAAATAATTATCCAATAATGAATGGAGCTCTGCTCTGGTCATCCTGACTGTACTTGAAATTGTTAACAATATTGCTTAGTATATTAGCTACTTTTTTTATTTTTTTTTTATTTAGTTGTTTTACCAGGTATAGCACAGGTGTTCAGGTACTTCAGGTGTAAAAGGATTGTCAGGCGAGCATACCATTCTTGCAAATGTGCTGCTCAGTTAGATCCATTAATGATTCAAAATTAAATTAAATGAAGTGACTCAGTCATCAGCTTTATGTTCAGATTGTCTAGGATTGAATAAGCATAGTGAGAGAGGGAGAGAGAGAGAGAGAGTGATTAGCCTGCATTTTCTATATATTTAATGAATTAAAGCAAGATACATTGTACATTGGATACGTGTCTGCTGCTTCATTTTTCAATATTAAGTTTTATAGTCCTGCCCCTCTCAGTATCAGAATTGGACTTGTGATAGTTAAATTATTGGTGCATATTGGCTTTGTGTACAGTGGTAGTTACAGACTGGGGTGCTTAGCAGAATTGTGCATACTGGATGTTACATACAAATGAATATTTCAACAGTTTGAAATGGAGTGGCTTTAGAGTAAAACACACAGCATTGTGCACTGGGGGTAATCCGAGACTGGGGCACACATAACCATTGGGAACAGGATTTGTTACAGAATATTGCATTTTTTTCCTTTGCTACAGATGATATGACTGACAAATGTAACCCCCATTCCTGGTACACAGAAGTTCAACAGACCACACAATGTCTGCAACTTTTAGCCAGTATAATCCGCCAATATGTGAGGCCTTTTTTAACAGTAAGATTAAGAAACTATAATTTTTTTTTATATTAAAAGAAAGAAGGGAATAATTACACAAAACAAGGTGGCACAACCTCAGCTGAGCATCCTCTATACATCATTTCAAACTTCCAAACTCAACATTTAACAAGAGACAGAAAATAAATTTCAGGTTGAGGAGAATTTGTTTTAGTAATTGTTGTAATAAGCTGCAGTGAGAATGATAAGGAATGAGACAGTCTGTTTTCCACTACTCATCTAAGTGAACTGTTTTCTCCACAAAATTATCACTAATGCAGGTAGCTACTCATTTGTGCCAAAGTTATTGATGCTGGTTACAGATGAAATCATTTGAATGAAAGAATGTTGGGGGTGGGGGATGGGAGAGAAAAAAAGACTATAATATGAAAAATAAGGTTAAGGTTATACAGTTTTTTATTATTCTTTTATAACCAGGTGAGGACCACTAGGCTTAAGTATCTTATTTCAAGGATGAGCCAGGAGCACTGGGGAAGCTAACTGTGTTGCAGAGTCACACAGTATACAACTGGAGGTTGTGATAATCAAAACCAGATCTGCTGGATGTACCAAACTTATTCACAGCTCATTACTCTAACCCACAAACTACAATGCCATACTGTCAGACCCAACAGTTGTCAGCAGTTTGAAGAAATGTCTACCACACAGTGCTCACACACACACACACACACACACACTCCCTTCCCCCACATACTCAACATAACCACAGATGTTAGCAGAGGTATAAGGAACTAGTCATGGGTGTAGACTAGCAACTTAATTTTATTTACCAGATGCACACAAATAATGTTGCAATAAAACTAATTTATAATTTTTATTGTTTCTGTTAGGAACAAGCATTGGTCAATGCTAAACGTTTGCTGTTGTACATACCTTCCATATTTTTCTGTGTATATTCCTCTGCCTTGTATTTTAAGGCATCACTCTCAACACAAATTTCTTATGTTCTTCCAGCACTGGTTTACTTCATTAGAAAAACAAGCATTTGTCAATGCCAAATTTTTTCTTGCTGGTACTGGCATTAGTAGTGCAGTAGTTAAAGAGATGCATAATAGGAATAGCAGTGAAGTACTGAGGTAACTCCAACCCCCACCCCCACTCTGTAGAGACGGACCAGCATTAGGAGTGTGCCTTTGCTTTGTCAGCCATAACACTCATGCCATTCCACCTCATCCCACCCTGCAGACACCGACCAGTGTAGCAGTGTGCCTTGAGATTTTTGGCCCTGATGCTCACCCCATTCCATAAGGAAATAAGCTGAGATGAGTGCAGTATAGGAGAATCTGGTGAACATTAGGGCTGAAGACACCATGGCACACCTCGATGCCTGTCAGTGGCTGCAGGGTGGGGGTGAAGATGGAATGGGGTGAGCATTACATCCGATGACCCAAGTCACGTCCAGATGCCTGTCAGTCTGTACAAGGTAGGTGTTATGTTTGGAAACTCTAATGTCCCATGTGTTTGTTGGTATTTTTGCTCCAGATTTTCAACATGGGCTTTTTGGGACCCCATCTTATGAAGAGTGACAGTATCATTTCATTACTCAATCCCAAAAAGTGATTTTGCACAGCAAGTGTGCCATTCAGCACCACGGGTGCGAAAACACATTTCTGGCAGGATGTGAAAAATGACAGCTGTACTGTTCAGGAGAAGCTGTGAAGAAATTGCAATGCTGGAAATCTATGGTGAAAATATGAAAAGTGGCAAAGTTATGAGCGTGCATAGAAATTGTGCAATGCACGCACGTAATGCAGTCATTTTTATGTTTGCTTGCATGCATGTGCAAGAAACATAGTGCTATCATCCGAGTTTTTGGAGGTGTGTCACCCCCTCTTCCAAGTCAGTCAGTGTGTTGGCAGGCACAGCCCCAGTCCTCCAATGCATGCTGAAGCTGTCTATGACAGCTCCAAAATGCAGTGGTGTACAGTTGAAAGGGGGAGCTATGCTTCAGTGAGCAGCGATAAGATATCGCCTGCTCATGTGCAGCTCCCCCTACACACACACACACACAAACACACACACGCATACTGTGTGCTGCTCCCCCCACACACACACACACACTATATAGCCGATGGGGGGTGCCCAATCCCCCGTCGGCTGTGCTGTGCTCCCCCCCAAAGCCTTTCACATGCCATGCTGGGTGCCCACCGCAGCATGACAACTCATTGTATAGCTGATGGGGTGCCCAATCCCCCATCAGCTCCACTGTCCTCCCCCCCCAGAGTACAGGGTGCCATGCTGGGAGCCCACCCCAGCATGGCAAATGTCCCGCATTGTTATTTTAAAAACAAAAAACCTGCAAATAAAAAACTGTCCCTCGGCGCTTCTCCCTGGCCCCGCTCTCACAACCTGCACCCACCCACTGCATGGTGGTGGGGTTGGCTTCAGTTCAATACTTCACTGCCATTCCTATTATGCAGCTCTGTAACTTCTACACTACCACTGCCAATGCCAGCAAGCAAACATTCGGCATTGACAAATGCTTGTTTGGAATGTTTTCACCAAATTTTCAACATGGCATTTTTGGAACCTCCCCTCATAAACAGTGGCACTGGAATTTCATTAATCTGTCCCAAAAGTTGATTTCACACAGCGACTGCACCCTTCTTTGTCACAGGTACAAAAACACATTTTGGGAAGGATGCAAAAAATGACAGCTGTACTGTTCATAAGGGGTGTGAAAAAAATGGCAATGTTGAAAATTTGGAATGAAAATCTTAAAGATTGATGATGTTACAAGCGTGCATAGAAACTGCACAATAGACACTTGTAATGCAGTAATTTTGGGGATTTTTTCACCAGATTTGCAACAAGGGCTTTTTGGGACCCCACCTCATTAACAGTAGCACTGTCATTTCATTAATTGGTCCCGAAAGGTGATTCCCCACAGTGACCGTGAAATCACCTTTCAAGACCAAGAAATGAAATAGTCACTGTGTTCACAAGGTAGGGTCCCAAGAACTCCATGTTGAAAATTTGGGACCAAAACTCCAAAAAGTGGCTGAGATATCTATCTAAGTTGAAATCCCCCATTGATTGCCATTATAGGGATTACCGTGATCTTCTTCAGTTTGTGATCGGCTTTTGAAGAGTGCAGACATGTTTCTGGTCCAAAGAAGATCACTGCTCCTGACCTCTGGAGGTAAGTATGGGTGAGGGGGTGTTTGGGGAGGTGGGGTGTGCAGAGGGAGGGTGTGGGTTGGGGGAGGGGGGCCAGCAGGAACGACGAGGGTCTGTTTTCTTTTTTTTCCAAGTTTAAAAAATAATACGTTGTGGGACTGTTCTCTTTTTTACAGGTAAACTATTCATAACACAGATTTTGGCACACTGGGGTGGGCTGCAAGTGTGCCAGAGTACTGGGGGGGTCAATGCCAACCCAGGGATTGGGCACTCCGAGGTCGGCTGAGAATTTTGGGGTGTGGGGGCACATCCAACACCAGGAGTGGGCATCCCAGTGTCAGAAACACCAGAGGTAGTTTTTGGCACACTGGGGTGGGCTCCCAATATGCCACATTAAAGGGGGGGATACATGCTGACATGGGGATTGAGCACTCTGATATCGGCAGGTGGGGGGTCCGCTAGCACAATCATTCTTAGAGTGAAAGTGCCTTTGGGCACTGTATGCTCCTAGCCTGTACAAAGCTTAGGCTGTGGCCTACTTCGCACAGGTGGGAGAAAACAAGCAAAAGGAGTCAGCAGGAAGTGACGGGGGCAGGCGAGGAAAATGCCTCCTCCCACCTTCCAGGAAGGGACTGGTGGGGTGGCAAGAGGGGGCAGAGATGTCAGCCAGGCTGATCATAATGCAAACAGCTGTTTGCTGTGCAGTGACCTGCAGATGAAAGGAAAAAGCTGCCACATGATTGGCGCAGCTTTTTCTTTTCAAGTGCAGACCACTTCAGGCAAAACAGTGTCATGACCAACCTGGCTGATGATTTGTGTGAAACTGTCAAGCCCCTTGCAGAGCACCCTGCATTGGACAGACAGTGTCACACCCCTCAAAAGTCACTATCCCAAGGAGTTCAACGCACATGCTTGAACTCAAAACCAAAAAACAAAATTTATTTTGCATAATGCAATCTTATATACTGGGGCCCAGATATTCAAACTGCACCATTCTGAGGCGCAAGCCCCTGTGCTGCTCAAAATAGTTGCGCAGGGGTGTGGCCGGGGCGATATTCAAAGGAGTTGCACTATTGAGCAACTCCTTTGAATATCACCCCCCAGCCACAGCCACTGCGCATGGTGCAGTGGAACTTGCGCCACCGCAAGTTGCCAGAGTTGAGCATTAAACTTGCGGTGGCGCAAGTACCATTGCGCCATGTGCAAATTTCCGATATTCAAAAGGTGACATGCAAATGGGGCCATAATTTATGCAAGGCGGGGGCCATTTGCATCTATTTATGGCCCCATTTGCATGCCATTAGCATGTAGGTGCGCCGATCCCCGAGGACTTGCGCCTGGCCGCCCTGCCAGGCAGCAGCCGTCGGGGACCTACGCACCCTGCAGCCCGATCGCGGGCAGCATCAGTGTATACATCCCCCACACACACAGCTCCCAAAGCCCGATCACGGGCATACAGTAACATGCCCCCCCCCACACATATCTTCCGAAGCCCGATCGCGGGCATAACCTGTATTAACCTCCCCACATCTCCTGAAGCCCGATCGCGGCATAACCTGCATCAACCCCCACATCTCCCGAAACCCGATCGCGGGCATAACCTGTATCAACCCCCACATCTCCGAAGCCCAATCGCGGGCATAACCTGTATGAACCCCCACCAGTGCCCGATCGTGGGCAGAATAAAAAGCCCCCAACCTGAATATCTCCCTGGTGGTCAGTGGACCGTAATGCCTGTCAGCGGGCAGAATGTCAATTACAACCCCCAAACATCTTCCTGGTGTCTAGTGTCCCCCCACCCACCCAGAGCCCCTCCACCCCGCTCCCCGGCAGCAGCGGGCGGCAGCATCCACGCCTGCCGCCCGCGCCGCCTGACAGACTGTCCGGTAGGTCTGCCGCCCAGTGGTGCAGAGCTACAGCCAATGGTGCAGCCCAATACCGTACATGACAGTTCAGATTTGTGAATGAACATCATCACAACGACTGGACTGTCATGTAGGAGGACTGCATGCCCATTGGCTGTAGCTCTGCACCATCGGCATGCAGCCCTACAGGACAGTCGGTCGGCGGGCGGCGGGTGGCAGGCAGGTGGGATGCTGCCGCGCCGGCGGGGAGCGGTGGAGGGGCCTGTGGGTGGGTGGGGGACACTAGACACCAGGGAGATGTTTGGGGGTCTCTGACATTCTGCCCGCGATCGGGCATTACGGTCCACTGACCACCAGGGAGATATTCGGGTTGGGGGGCTTTTACATTCTGCCCACGATCGGGCACTGGTGGGGGTCTACAGGTTATGCCCGCGATCAGGCTTCGGGAGATGTGGGGGTTGATACACCTTATGCCCGGCGACCGGGCTTCGGGAGATGGGGTTGATACACCTTATGCCCGCGATTGGGCTTCGGGAGATGTGTGGGGTTGATACACTTTATGCCCGCGATCGGGCTTCGGGAGATATGTGTGGGGGCATATACATGTGTGCCCGCGATCGGGCTTTGGGAGATGTGTGGGCGGGGGGTTGTTTTTACGTTCTGCCCGCGATCGGGCTGGTGAGGGGGCACAGGGACCGAGTTGGGGGCCAGCCAGGGGTGGCAGCTGCTGTGTTGAACCTTGCAATACAGCAGCTCAGCTGTGGGTGGCCCTCAACTTGATCCTTTTTTTTTTGGCTCAAGGTTGTGCAGGCGCAGGTTGGGGGTTGCGCATGCACAACTCTGCACAACCCGACTGAATATCGGGTTGCACAGGTTATGCATGGTTCCTCCCCCTCCTGTTGAGCATGCATTCATTTGCATTGCTCTTTTGCGCAACCTGTTGTCAGTGGCGTAACTGCCTCCTGCGGAATATCGCAGAATGGTGCATTTTTGGACTTGCGCGGTTGCGCATGGCGCAACCCTTTTGAATATCTGGGCCTGGGTAAACAGCGATGCAACGTAAGTGCTGATGGATGACAACCACTTCTGTAATTCAGATGAGAAAGCAACTGTTTATTTAAATTCAAATGTAATTGTATGATAAAAATATCAATAAATGCCACTATACAAGATGTGCCATGATGTGACTGTGTAAAAGCCAAAACTATGGGCAACAAAATAGACTGAGCAACAGTTATTGTACTCAGTACACTACATGACTCAAATAACTGTGAATCTAAAAGTACTCAAATCAGCTCCTTAAACTAATAGGATTTCAGTCTGACATACATTTTTTTAAACAGTTTCCTAGCAAAATAGATTTGAAATACTCAGCTGCTTAATTCAATAAATGCTTCATTCACTTCAGCCAAGGCATACTAGTGAATACAGTTAGGTTTGTTAGTGTATGTGTGTGTGTGTGTGTGTGGGGGGGGGGAGGTTACAATTACACCAGGAAAAAAAAAGAAAAACAATAAATGAAGGCTATACTGTTATCTATTACACTTGACATGGAACCTTTGCAAATGAGCACTTAGCTCAAAGGTACTCTGATATACAGATAAATAAATAAACTATTAAATGTTAGATTATTGAAAAATATTTGCAAACTCCTGTCTCACACTGAACTTGCCATGATAAAAAAGAAATAATATTAAAAAAAACTTTCAATCGCAAATCAAGGCAACATTACAGCAAATACAAAGAACATACTATGCAATTGATTATATAGATGGGGGTTGTAAGTTTATTCTTAAACTTTAGACTGCATGGTGAATATTTGTATTTCTAACAACCTGATAATTTCTCTGATAGCTGTCAGGTGTAAAGTGCTCAGAGCAGACAACTGTACATCTGCTAGAAACATCAGGCAGATTCAGTCTGTTGACAGCGGCTTTCCACTTCTTAATCATTTCTTTATCATTCGTTGACCTAAAGAAAGACACTTCATGGCACTTCATCTTACTGGATGCATTACTGCATTCTACAGCAGAGTAACCAACTATTGCAGAAAACCTTTACAGCAATAAAATAACAGAAAGTTTCACTGCTAACAGCTGCTGAACTATAATCTCCCATTCACAGAGATGACTGTCGCACATGTCATCATTCCACTAATAAAATAAGCTTGGCACCAGAGTATTGCTGTTGTTTGTGTGGCTGATAGCAGTGAAAAATCAGCATGAGACAAAAACAAATTTAAATTACTACAAACTGTAAAATTATATTATTGACCCCAAGTACAAAAATCGTAGCCTACATCCAGTTAGGCAAACATATCAGTTTAATGAATTATATTGCACAAAAAAATTCCATAGAACTTTGATTACTGAACTGTGCAATAATTACATGTACTGCGAAATGATCCATTAAATTGTGGAATAAAATTCCTCACAACTGTCATTCCGCAGTTCACAAGTATTATTCTGAAGTTCTGCCAGAAAATTCCATGGAACAAGGTGAAAATTTGGCAAACACATTGGAAGATTCCACTCTCACTAATGGTGTAAGTTCAGAAAATGTTGCAAAATGTATGAAATTTTGTGAAAGTTCCATTAAAAGGTGAAATTCACAACTTTTGTTCCGCTCTACTTGGGAACCTTGGGAGCCCAGAGAACTGTTCACTCTGGCTTTCTCCCCGATGAAATGATAGGAAAGCCACAAGAAAAGATATCAATCTGCTCCTCAGCCTTGGAAGTTGACAGTTGCTTTATTCCTGACCCCATGTTCTACAGGCTACTGCAGGCTTTGCCTGGACTGGTTATGGCTGTTTATGTTCACCAGGTGGGGGGATGCCCTCTGGGGGTCTGGCCAATCCAGGCCCTGTTGTTGGGGTCCCCACCCCTGAACAGTTCAGCTTGCTTGGCTGTGTTACTATGTTTGAGATCTTGCTGGCCTTGGGCCTGATTGATGGAAGCAGCCAATTTTTGGTGACGCAGTTGGTCCTGTTTGTTTCCTGTTTCTACCATATCCTTTACATGTGGCATTAGAAGAGTATTGGTATAGATCACTGCATTGGGCCAGATTGGGGAGAGATGGGATGGGAAGACACAAATTACATATTGCACTTATGTTTCTGTTATTATTCACTGTACAGTAGCAATGAGGGCTGATGGGGGCCCCTGGACTCTGGCAGTCTATTTCCTAATGTGGCATCTTTTACTATAATCTCACAGGATGTGAATGGTGATTCTAACCCAGTGAAAAAGGGGACTAAGATCCTGTAGGATTTTAAATAGCAAAAATGTGGTTTAATATTATTACAGGAGATGCATCTAGATAGCAAGGAACACAGGAAATTATTGAAATTCGGCTTTGATCAGATTGTTGAATCTGCATACAGAAAGGGTCAAAGGGGAACTATCATACTATTTGCAAAATATTCCCCTTTCTGAAATGATTCAATTTATGCAGACACAGATGGGGGACTAGCAATGGTTGTGGGCTTCATCTGTGGCAAACTTTTGATGGTGGAAAGTGTGTATGTCCCCCTGGGCAGTGACTACTCAGCAATTCAAATGTTAGTTGATAACCATTTTAATGAATAAAATCAGGGATGTTGCTGCTCAGAGGAGATTTTAATTTGCTATTGAACCCTTCCCTGGACATGAAATCAACCTTCATTGGCAGGGCAACGTCACTTATGCCATTTCATTAAATAGATAGGCCCCACAGATGTCTGGCACGATGACCATCAATGCATTCTCAAGTATTCCTTTTACTCCCACTCACATCACAGCTATATCAAGTTGTTGTTTTTTATTTTTTTTATCTTGGCTTAAAACAGAGAGTGGGTAGGGGATAGACAGATGGATCCCATTCTTTTGTCTGATCATACCCAATCTCAGTCTCCCTTACTGTCCCCTTGGAGAGGAGATGAAGCCAGGGCTATTTCAATCCCTCCCTGCTCAGAGACCCAGTTTTGACCTCTTTTGACTAATCAGATCTCACAGATCATACAAGACAATGAGACCTCCATGCTCACTAATGTTACTTTGTGGGATACTGTGAAAATGGTTTTATGTGGGGGACATTATTCCTTCCCCATGAGTTCAGTGATGGAAGTATAACTGGGTAAAGTTGGGAACAAATCTCAGATAGTAACCAATAAGATCAAAAACTGACCTGACATGTTTCTTTGTTTAGGAACATGACTGTTAGCTACAGCTTCTATCTTGGAAATTTCTGACTTCACTTATCCATTTCCCAAAATATGACCACAATGTCTGGGTTTCTGTATGTTTAATCTGTATTTGGCAGGATTAAGGATCAGACCTGCATTTTTGATAGAATGGATAACTGCTTGTAAGTGTTCCAGGTGGCTTTTCCAATCTGGACTGTACACCATGACATCATCCATGTTAACAGCACAATAACTAGGGTGAGGGGCTAGAATTACATCCATGTACCACTTGAATGTAGAAGGTGCACCAGGTAAAACAAATGGCATGGTGGTCAACAGATGGAATCCAACTGGAGTGAAAAATATAGCTTTGTCTCTGGACTCTTTAGGAAGGGGAATTTGCCAGTAACTCATGGTTAGATTGAGGGTACTAGTGTACTTGGCACTTCCCAAATCATCTACCTTGTGCATAGGATAGTTGTCAAATACAGACACTTGATTAAGTTTCCTAAAATCAAGACAGATTCTTACCCCCCCTTTTGTTTAATTTACAGTCAGCAGTGGTGATGACTAAGCACTTCTCAATTCTTCAATGATATCCAACTATTTCATTTTTTGTATGTCCTTAACCACTTCACTCCTAACTGCTCTGGTATTCTGTGTGCCTTTTGTCTGATAAGGTGAGCATTCTCTGTCACTGTTACATGCTTAGCCTCTTTGGCTCAGCCTGGCATAGTGGTAAAAGTACTTTTAAATGTCTTTACCAAGCTATGAATTTCTGCAGTGTGCTCTGTGGGTAAGGAAACATTCACCTTTACAGCATCAGAAGTTACAGTTTGTTCCAATCTGTCATAAGCTATATCAATATCTTCTTTGGCAGTTTCTAGTAATACTAACAAAGCAACTTTTGGTGTTTATTCAACCCGTTTCTTCAGGAGATTAGCATGGTATATCTTTGTAGGTGCTTCAGTCTCATAGTTAACTGTACCAGTAAGTCTAACAACTTTATAAGGCCCTTACCACTTCATTAACAGTTTCTGTAGTGGGTAATAGTAGCAAGACCTTTTCACGTGGCTCAGAAATGTTGTCTTTTTCACCCATGGTCATAATATACCTGCTGTTTTGGGGCTTCTTCCTGATTATTGTGGGCAATTTCAACATATGTTGTCAATTTCTTTCTCGGTCTACACAAATAAGATGTAACTGATTCTTTCTGAGTGGGATTATCTTCCCATGTTTCTTTTATTACACCTAGTGGCCCTCTAAGTTGCTTACAATACAGAATTTCAAAGGGTGAGAAACCTGTTGATGCTTGTGGTACTCCACTCTAATCAAAAAGCAGGTAAGGTAAGTATTGGTCCCAATCATTCCCTTCACCTTTCATAACCGCATGTTTTTTTAGGACTTGATTAAAACACTCAACAAGATTGTTTGTATGAGGGTGATAAGGGCAAGTTCTGATGGCTGTTAAACCTAATAGTTGGTATCGCTCTTTCAGCAATGCACCACCAAAATTAGTACCCTGATCAGTAGTCTTCACTTTAGGTATGCCCACCCTGCTGAACATTTTTTTGTAAGTTCTGCTGCCACTTTTGCGGCTATGGTAGTATGCAAAGGAATTTCCTCTGGGTATTGAGTAGCATGTTCACATACTACCAAAATGAATTGATTACCCTTTTTACTTTTGTCTAAGGAGCAAACCACATCCTTTGCAATTCTCTCAAAAGGCACATCTATCAAGGGTAGAAGAACCAGGGGCACCATATCTTTTTAAGTTACTTGAGCTACTTTCTGACATTCAGCATGAGAACTGCAGTAATTAGCAACATCCTTATGAATCTCTGTACAACAATCTAACTAGGGTGCAGTTCCTTTCCCGAGTGACCAGTCATAGGACTATCAGGTGCTATCTGTAACAACTGTTTTATACTTTTTTGGTCTCACCAATTGTTTTATCTGCTCCTGCATCTGAAAAGTAACCCAGACTCTGTACAGTAGCCCATTTCATTTCTTAAACATTGGTTCACCCTGTTTTTGTTTCACCCCAGCTGCTTAAAATAACCTTGGAGAGAAACATCATTAGTTTGCTCAGAAACAAAATCATAATCAGTTACCAGTTTATGTTCAGCATTTTCATATATCAGCCCCTTATGTCCATCAGTCTTTTGTTGCCACTGTTATTTCAGGCATCTTCTTTATTTCCTGGGCTTCCTGATCTTGCAACTGCCCTCAAGTCTGAATCAAAGTCACCAGAAGGAACCGTCCCCAACATCTGAGATTTTCTTTGCCTGTGCTATTGTTATCACAGCTGCTAGATTAGCAGGGTTTGTGCTCTCTGTGATTAATTTAGCAAATCCTGGAAATTCATTTCCAGTAATCACAGGTACAGGTAATTTTGGTACTACCCCACTTTCATTTGGTGTGATATCTCATTAATGTTCAGAGTTACTTGGGTTGTGAGATAGTATTGAGTGTCCCAATGGATGCAGATGTCCCCAGTACCTGATCATTCTGCACAGTTCTTTCCCAGAAGTTCAACATGCACCAGAGTCTGTCTGCTTCCTGAATTAATAAGTCCCTTCACAGTCTGAGCTCCCACCATGACAACTGTCAGATACTTGCCCCAGTTTGCTAAGACCAAATTTGCTCCAGTAATACTATAAATATATAAATATTAAACAATATTAATATTAAATAATAGTTAAATATTTTTGTTCAGTGTTTATGGAGGAAGGGGAAGGTGAGGAACCACAGATAAATGACAGGAGCTTTGCAGGAAGGGAGGTGGACAACAGTCCATTCACAGAGAAAAGATTCCTGAAGGAACTCACAAATCTGAAAGTGTGCAAGGCAATGGAGACAGACTGGATACATCCAAGGATATTAGAGGAGTTCAGAGAGGAGCTAACTGTACCTCTGACGGTCCTGTTCAACCACTCACTGGAGATGAGAGTGGTCTTGGAGGACTGGAGAAGAGCAGATGTAGTCCCACTTCACACAAAAGTGGCAGCAGGGAGGAAGCTGGCAATTACAGGTCAGTCAGCTTGACTTCAGTGGTGGGAAAATTAATGGAATCACTGCTGAAGGAAAGGATTGTTCAATATCTTGAAACCAGTGGCTTACAGGATCCAAGACAGCATGGATTCACTGGGGTAAGGTCATGTCAAACAAATCTGATAGATTTATTTGACTGGATGAAAAGGGAAGTAGATCAGGGTGGAGCGATGGATGTGACCTACCTAGATTTCAGTAAGGCCTTCAACACAGTTGCACATACAAGACTAGTAAATGAACTTGGCAGCCTGGGAATGGGTCCAAAAGTGGTAAAATGGGCAAGGAATTGGTTGGGGGATGAGCATCAGAGGGTGGTGGAAAACAGAGTTCACTCCAAGGAGGGGAGGGTGACCAGCGGGTGCCACAAGGATCAGTACTGGAACTGGTCCTCTTTAATGTCTTTATTAGTGATATTGCAGAGAAGCTAGAAAGGAGGGCATGCCTTTTTTGCAGATGACACTAAAATCTGAAATAGGGTAGACACTCCATGGTGGCTGGGAAAATGAATAGGGATCTAAGAAAGCTTGAGGAGTGGTCAAGAGTGTGGCAACTAAGTTTCAATGTGAAAAAGTGCAAAACCATGCACTTAGGGCATAGAAACCCAGGAGTGGAGTACAAGATGAGGGGAGTGGCACTGACAGTCACCAAACAGGAAAGAAACCTGGGATTAATCATATCTGATGACCTAAAGGTGGCCAAACAGTGAGACAAGGCTGTAGGGAGAGCCAGTGGGATGCTAGGGTGCACAGGAAGGGGGATCACCAGCAGAAAGAGGGAGGTGATGATACCACTGTATAAATAATTGGTGAGACCTCACCTAGAGTACTGTGTCCATTTCTAGAGACCACATCTCTGAAAGGACATAGACAGAGTAGAGGCAGTCCAGAGAAGAGCAACTAATATGGTGCAGGGTCTGCACCAGAGACCCTTTGAGGAGAGACTAAAGGACCTCAATATGTACACCCTGGAAAAAAGGAGGGAAAGGGGAGATATGATATAGACTTTCAAATACCTGACAAGTATAAACAAGTACAATAGAGAAATATTTTTCAGAAAAAAGATGCTCAAATACAATGGGGCATGCTATTAAGCTGGAGGGGGTAGGCTCAGGGGAACATAAGGAAATACTTCTTCACAGAAAGAGTAGTGGATGCTTGGAACAGCCTTCCAGTGGAGGTGTGGGGGAAAAAACTGTAGCAGGATTCAAGAATGTATGGGATAGACATAAGGGAACCTTAGTCATTAGTAGGGCCACTGGAAAATTGCAGGTGCAATTTTTCCGCAATTTCCACAATTTTCACCCTTCTCCACACAAAATCCACAATTTCTTGCAATTTCTTACATTCATGGAATTTTTGACTGAAATTGTATAAAAATATTTAAATCCTCAAGGAAATCTACTCAGATATGCTAACAATTTAGTACACAGACTTAGATTTGACCAAAACAGTACAGTGTGAGGTGAGAAGGGGTCAAATGTGAGACTGCTTTCATGTGATTCACTTCCATACTTTGATTTCAAAATCCTCTGGTCATTCATATGTAGACTTGAACACTTAAAATCTGTGTTAAAGCAGACTATCAGAGAACTTTTTGATGACACAGAGACTGAAACAATAGTTGTGAAAAGAGGTGCAAAGTGTCACATTCACCTAAATGAAGCCTTGACCACAATGCTTGTTTTTGAATGGTAGGGTAGATTTTCCTTGTATAAATACTTTCAGTCTGAAAGGATTCTGATTCAAATGTGTCAGGAGTTTGAGTGGCCCTGCTGATTATAAACTTGAATGTGCTTCTGAGGGGGTTAGTGACGGTGATTCCTTACATGTCAATCTGCCACAACTGCATACTCGCATACAAAGCCTACAGAAAGCAAACATTTCTGAAAACATGCTGAACAGGTTAAGTATAGTTAAACAGTTACAATCAAATAGACAACATAATTGCAATCCAAGTAAAATTACTGCAAACAGAGTAGAACAAAAGTACAATGAATTGGAAACTATTGTATGATGTAATGAAAAGGTACTGGTATGATTTAATACTTTTATTATGTGATTTTAAAATGTTCTTATAATGCTGGTTAAGAACAGTAATTATTTTGACAAAATAAACATTTTTCTTACTAGACCTTTATTAGGCGACCTGGTTATCTGTTTCATTTTTTCTTGCACCAAAGCAAGTAGTTTAAACAGGCTTCATTATTTAACATCTATAAACCGGTAAAATATGTTATTTCAGGATGTATTCAGTACAGACTAACTAAATTACTGAATACAATTTGATTAGCACTGTATGACTTTCATGTCTTGATTTTTAGAAGATATGCTACATAATGATTAATTTGCAGTGCATTTCAAAAATACACACCTTTCTTCACATTAAAAGCATTTACAAGTGGCAAAACATTTATCTAACAATTCATGTGATCAATACAAACTGCAGCAAACAATAAAAGATTTATTAGTGAGCAGCAGGGATGTACAGTGAACCCCCCGCAATTTCTACAAAAAAGTCCCCACATTTTTGGGCAAAATTTTCCACAATTTTCCAGTGGCCCTGGTCATTAGGGAAAGGATGGCTAATCCAAAGCTCAAGTAGGGTCTACAGTGTTACAATTAGTAGGGAAAATGGGCAGACTAGGTGGGCCAAGTGGTCCTTATCTGCTGAAAAATTCTGTGTTTCTGTGTTTCCAAGTTACCCTCCTTATTTTTATGAGTTTCTGGCAATATGGCTTTACTTATTACAGCAATAGCAAATAAAGTCTTTGTGTACAGATGTGTTACCCCCATCTGAGTTCTTAGCTGATCTGGAGTGAAATTGGTAAAAAGTGCGTCTTACCATTCTTGACTGTTACTTCGCTGCTGAAGTGTCTGTCTGGCCAGCTAATAGTCCTCAGACATTTTTTTTTATTTCTTTCCTGATGCCAGCCTGAAGAGCAAGCACATCCAGCCTTAACAGATGCAACAAAATATAACATTATGTCCTAGAGCTGGTCTCCTTTCAACAATTCTATAAACAAGCTTGTGGAGATCAAAATACACCTCAGGGTTAACTATCGTATCACAGATTGTTATTTTTTAAGAAACCAAAATAGCTTTCTGCAATCATTTCAACAAGAACAAAAAAGCATGCATACCACAACAGGCTCGGACTAGCAATATTTTATTTTACCATATATATATATATATATATATATATATATACACACACACACACACACACACACACACATTTGCAAACCAACTGACCCCAGTTTCACATAAAGATTCACATATATTTTAACCAAAGAGAAACAAGGAGGGAAAGAAAGAACAGAAACAGCAAGTGAAGTAAGGGAGATCACAAGAGAAAATTATGGAACCATCAGAGTGGCAGATTCCAAGGTGCCACAATAAAAATTAGACAGGCAAGACAGATAAGTGGCAGAATAGGAGAGAAGAAAATAGATCCTTGCATTTAACTCTCTCTGCATAACAAATGGGACAGAGTCTTACCCAACCCTGTCACATGGATCAATCAGGCTTCCTCCATTTCAGATAAACAGTGGATAATATCAAACCCAATCTTCTTAATAGATAAATGGTCTGTACCACATCTCCTGCACTCATTTTGAGTCTTGATGCACAACAAACCTTTGACCAGGCCTCATGGGCTTTACTGTCTGATTCCCTGGTTTACTTCCACTTTCCACCAATGTTTCTTAAATTACTACAGAGCCTTTACAAAGCCCCACAAGCCACTGTCAAGGCAAATGGGATGCTATCCACAAGCTTCCCTTTTTCCCATGACACTCATCAGGGTTGCCCTTTATCTCACTATTTGTTTGCTGTTTATCTAGAACCCATTGCAATGTTCCCAAAGCAGACACCAGATATTTCTTGTCTAACCATTAATGGCAGAACCCAAAAGGTCACTTGTTATATGGACAATCTCTTACTTAATGTTATGAAAACAGAGCAATCCCTGCCAGAACTAATGCATTGCCTCCAATGCCTCCAAATAGTGGAAAATATGACAGGGTACAAATTTAGCAATAGTAAAACAGATGTCTTCCCACTCTATGACACCCCAAGCCAGACTATACGGGCCGTCGAACATTTTAAATGGGGGTAGCCACATGTAAAGTACCTACAACAAGGACTGGGACTTCGCTGGATACTTTATACCAGCTGAATTACAACCCCCTGGAATAGGATATCAAATATGACTTGCAAAAATGGTCTCTCCTGTCACTCACACTCCTACATCAGGTGCAGGCTGTCTGGATGAGTGACCCTGCATTGCATATTGCAAACTTCAGTTGCCCAAAATAAAGGGAGGTCTGGCTCTACCTGACTCATGTGCTGTTAGCGCAATGAAACCATTACAGTGACAGCAATGTGAGCACTGCAACCTGTCCTGTGGTCATTTCAGAAGTGGAACAAGTGGATATCCAGATTTGTGTATATATGTGAGTGTTGGGGGGGACTCCACATTGCATATTACAAACTTCAATTGCCAAAAATAAAGGGAGGTCTGGCTCTACCTGACTTGTATGCCATTAGTGCAGCAAAACCATTACAGTGATGGCAATGTGGGCTCTGTAACCCATCCTATGGTCACTCCAACAATGAGGATTTCACAGTGCCCACTGTCATTGCTGCCCCAGGGGTCTTGAGCTTTTTACCCTCTACACCTCTAACCTGGTGGTGATTATATTATTTTCCGGGGGTGCTGGGTGTGAAGTCACCTGTGGTGGGGTAGTGCATGGGGAAAAACCTCCCACAAACAGTCAGAATTATCCCTGGTGCTTTGGGCATGATAGCAGTTGGGCAGCACAATTGCGGGGTAACATGGTTGCTGTTGACATTTTGCTGTTGCTGTACTATCAGTCAACCATATGGGTGTTGAACTGATGTGGTGGAACCCTACCAGACTTGTGCCTCTCTATGCAAACCTCCCAGGTAAAACGTTTACTCACTTGCAAACTCACTACTCCATAAACCTAGATGGACTAGAGTTGAAGTGTGCTCACCGGGCCTTCCTCCATATGCAGTGCTTTTCTGTTCAAAAGATAAAATAGATAACCTAACCACCACTATCTCCCTCACGTTGCCATTATCTGCTTTTGTAGCCTTCCTATAAAGATGGAGAACATTTTCTGAAGATCCCAGCCTATGAGGTCAAGATTACCCAGCCCAGTTATACCATAAATTTAAAAAGAGGACACACTGAGGACTGATGTACACTTTTCAGCTCTATGCTCAGAGCCAGCTCAAATCATTTGAACAGCACCAGAAGGAAGATGGCCTGGATCACCAGGATCATTATAGAAACTTATAACTTTGCTACTATCGTCATGTTATGCAGGGGCTTACAGGTGGAGGAGGCTGACTTCCCATCCTTGGTGGACCTGATCATGCCAGCACTGCAAGGTTCTTCACCTGACCAATTCATTTCAGTATGCTATAGGGCACTAAAAAGTCATTAGCAAGTTAATATCAGTGCTACTTAAAATACTTGTGAAGCAGAACCATCCAAGAATTGCAAAAATTAGATTGGGACAAGATTTGGTTCAGTCAGCACAAGGTGACCAGGTCTTATCAGTGGCATGAATATAGCAGGAAGACAGCAATCAGATTCTTTTTGACATCTCACATTACTGCAAAGTTCATATCTACCAAAGACTCATCTGGTTGAGGAAATGTAGGACAAAGGTGGCCATGCACATACATGTTCTCTGGTAATGTCTATTTCTCAGACAATTGTGGGCTGGAGTGTTATGGGGTTGAGGGTGTAGAAGGAAGGCGAGGACACAGATTATGTAATGCAACACACCAAATTATTTGTTTTTTCAAGGAGAGCACATAAACAGAGGTGCAGATTGTAAAACATAAAGTAAAAGCAGGCACACAAACAGCAGTTTGAGCATGGACCTTTTTAGGTGATATCTACATTTTAAAGCATTAGTGTAACAGGTACAGTATAACAGCTTAATAGCTATATATGTAAACGTCCTTTAAGTCCCGCACTGATCACTGCCCTGTGGCCAGGGACAGACCTCCATTTGGAACTATTTGTAATGTGGAAAGGAGGATGATCCTGTCCTAAGCAATTATACTGCATGCAGTCACCAGATACCAGAAAGCAGCAGATGAGAGACATAATTTCCTCTCTCTTTACAACACTGCTAAAACAAAACAAAAATGGACAAGCAGAAAGTTCTCGAAACAGCTGTAATCTGGCAGGATCTTTTAGCAGAAACTGTTAAATACTTTTCTTTGACACAGATATAAATTTGGGGGGGCTCAAGTGTTTGTAGCTGCATTTCAGCTGTTTATTCAGGCAAGAAAACAGCATAACTTTATGAAGATTTAACACACTGCTCAGTATGTATTTTTATCAATGACATACTGCTAACAGTAGCAGGCTATCCAATCAGTTGGCTGCATTTCAGCTACCACAAGGTCATTTGCTTAGGGTTTATTTTTATGGGGGCGGGGTCATGTTTTCAATCTACCAATATGCAGACTAAAGAAAATGTTTGCAATAGAAATTGAAAGAACAGTGAAAGATCTACAGGAAAGAAATGACTGTGAGTAGACATCCCACAGCCAGAAAAAAGAAAAGACAGGACAGCAAAGGAAAAGTTAGAAAAGTGCTGTTGCATGTCTTAGAAAATGGTTTGTTCATCATGGGACATCCCTTCTTTGTTTACAGGTCCACATTTCTTGGAAGAGAAACTACCCCTCTCCAGGGGTTAGACAACTAACTACCATGTCACATATCCCACACTTGAAGAAGGAATCAACTAGTCTTACAAAAGCTGGCTACCAGAAATCCATGACAACAATAACAACCTCACAAAAGAAGGAGAATAAGGAGCTTCCATCCTCCGTCTTCAGAATGTCTATCCCAGGAACAAACAAAACTGACTAACTGGAGTAAGCATACATAGAAGCTACTTCCACATAATTATAGCAATTTTTCCTAGGGCCTCCTTTGTGTGATACACATCTTATACATTTAGTACTTTACAAACATACTTCAACATCATCACATGTCACACAAGTGCAGTCAGGCATATTATGTTTCTATCCCTGCCCCATACCTGGATATAACATCTTAATTGATATGTTGCTTTCCTGCTTTATGCACTACCTTAAATTTATAGGGTTGCAGAGCAAGGAACCATAGAGTGATAGGGGTGTTTTATCCTTAATCTGGTTACACCAACACAAGGGATTATGATCCCTAACCAGAGTGAATTTGGTCCTCCATAAATAAAACCAGAGGGCTTCAATAGCCCATTTCACTGCCAAGCATTCCTTTTCAATGGTTGCATATTTATTTTCTCAATGAAACAGTTTCCTTCTAATATATGCCACTGGGTGCACTTCCCCAATCTTGGTCTGACACAGGACTGTCCCAATACCAGATTCAGAGGCCTCTGTTTGTAATATAATTGGGTAAGAAAAACTGGGACTTGACAGAATGGGGGCTGAACACAGAGCTGCTTTTATGGCTCTAAATGCTTGGTCACAGAGGTCAGACTAGTGTACCAGCTTGAGCTGCTTTTTCTTTGTAAGTTCTGTTAAAGATGTGGCCAATGTGGAAAAGTTGGTATAAAGTGGCAATGATATCCTGTCAAATCCAAAAAGGACCATACATATTTCTTAGCTATTGCTTCAACTTTGGATATCTCTGGTTTAACTAGACCATTCTCCAATATATAACCCAAATACCTTGTTTACTGCATTGCAATGGCACACTTCATGGAGCTTAGTGTCAGACCTGCCCTTTTAATGGTATCAAGAACCACCTTAAAATGGGTTTTGTGGACTTCCCAGTTTGGACTAAAAATGAACACGTCATCCAAATATGCTGCACAATAAACATTATGAGGGACCAGCACTCGATCCATATACCTCTTGAATATGGCAGGAGCACTATGTAACCCAAAGGCATAGTTGTAAATTAGTAGAAGCCAATGGGGGTGGCAAAAGCAGTCAGTTTTGTCCTTTGGATCTGCTGCTAAAGGTTATCTTCCAATATCCCTCAGTCAGATCAAGAATGGAAATATATTGCACACCACCCAGACAATCTACCAAGTCATCAACCCGAGGTATAGAGTAGCTGTCAAACACTGATACAGCATTTATTTTGCAGAAGTCCAGGCATATATGGATCTCATCTTCTTTTTCCCCTACTGCAATGATCAGGAAAAAACAAGTACTTTTTGAGAGTTCTGTAATTCCCATTCCCTCCATTTTTGTAATCTCTTTGATTACTTCCCCTTTCATTTTTCTTGTATCCAATAAAGTTTCTGCTGAATGGACATATTGGTCAGCTGGATTCTATGCTCCATACCTGTAACCTTTCTTGGTTCCACAGTAAATGGGGGCCCATACTCAGACATTATCTTTTGAACCACAGCTGACTGATGAGGTGGTAGAGAGGGGTTGATCTGAAAGGCCTCTGACATACCACCTTTTTCCAATCTTTTGTATGCCATAACTAAATCCGATTTTCCACCATCTAGTAACACCACTAGGGAGGGAGTAGTGCTCTCCTCCACATGGCATACCCATTTCTTCAAAAGGTTAACTTAATATACCTTCAACTAGGCACGTCTATCAGGGGTCTCGATTTCATAGTTAAGAGGGCCTGTTTGTCTTAACACTTTTTAGGGACCTTGACACTTCATTTGCAATGTATTCTCAGTGGAAGGTAACAGTAAGAGGACATGGTCCCCCAGCCAAAATACTTTACTATCCATACCTTGGTTGTAATTGGCTTTCTGGTCCCTCTCTGATTTCATTAGGTTGTCATGGGCAACATCCTCATAACACACCAGTATCTTCCTGCATTGAGGCATGTATTCCTCTAGATTCAACCTCACATCTCACTTCTGTTCACAGCTCTCTCTTACAACATCCACGGACACCTTGGATGTCTGCCATAGAGATGCTCAAAAGTGATAGATCAGTGGAGGCCTGTGGTATATCCCTATAGGCAAATAAGAGGTATGGCAGAAACTGGTCCCAGTTCCTACCCTGCTCACTAACATACTTCCTTTGCATCTTTTTGAGGGTTTGGTTAAACACTGTAATAGTCCGTTGGTCTAAGGGTGGCAAAGAGAGGCGCATACCACAACCACCATTCCTAGTAACCAGTAGAGTTTTTTCAGTATGGCTGCATTGACATTAATCTCCTGGTCAGTTAAAATTTATTTGGGGATTCCGACCTGGCCGAATACTTTTGCTAATTCCTCTGTTAACCTTGGGTGATGTCACAGTACTCAAGGGTATGGCTTTGGGATACCTGGTGGCATAA
This sequence comes from Neoceratodus forsteri, assembly GCA_016271365.2. Classification (NCBI taxonomy): domain Eukaryota; kingdom Metazoa; phylum Chordata; order Ceratodontiformes; family Ceratodontidae; genus Neoceratodus; species Neoceratodus forsteri. The sequence goes on along the minus strand of CM057453.1, from coordinate 415,067,104 downwards.
TCATGTAACAAACATCAATATGAACCAGTTCCCTTGACTGCTTTTTTCTAAGGGACCCACCTCATCCATGGCTATCTTGTCAAAGAGTGTTGTGATCACTGGTAGGTGCATTAGGACAATCTTGTCCTTTTTTCCCACCCAGGCTACCCTGCTAGCACTCCCTACAAGATTTGCAATATATACGACTACCTCTTCATGTATTCCAGACCAGCAGAACCACTGTAAGAGTTCAGGTAGAGTATGCTCACTCACAGCATGGGTAAGTCATGGACTTAGTGCAGGAGAATATTACTGTTTAGTTAGGACCATCAATTGCTCTACCCCTTTTGGCTGTCTGGGGGTGTGAACACACATGGAATAATATCCCATTGTTTACAACATGTGGGTTTTCCTTCACCATTTTGTACCCCTACCAACTGAAAAGCATACCAGAGAATTACATCTTGTGCTTGCTCCCCCTGCATAGCAATAATGTTGTCAACATTGTTATTTACATTACTTTCAAGTCCACAACTGTAGACCTTTGGGTCTTAGTCCATAGTCTTTTTGCACCATTCTCCTCTGGATCTTTGGACCTTTATTAGGTGCCAAAAGAAAAGGGAAACTGTCCTCCTGTACAGGCTCTTTCTGGGCCTATGCTCTCATAACCACAGCAGCAGAAACATTGGTTACAGTGGCAAGATGGGCAGAATACTGTGGAAAGTCATGTCCCAGCACTATAGGGACCAGTAGTGCAGGTACCAGCCCCACCTATGTGAACTGCTTATGACCTCCAACTCTTAGAGCAAGCCGGGGGTGGCTGGGTCATATCTTGTGTCCCCCTGCACACAGGTCACCCTAGTGCCATGCCCACTTGGGAAGGAGTGTGGTATCACATCCATGAATACCAACATCTGCCAGCCCTCAGAGTCATTTATGCCCCAGACCTGTTGTGTACCAATACCAACATCTGCAACATACTATCCCCAGTCTGTTAAGGCCAAATAAGAAGGCTCACTCTTCTCCCCTTTTCGTTTAGGGCATTTTCAAGCAATATGACCCACCCTTTGACAGTTAAAACAGACTCAATTGGCTGGACTGGGATGCCCCCCTTTTGTTTTCTCCACTTTAAAAGGTGACCGTAATGGTGAGGGAGAAGGAGGTCTTATTATGCCTGTGCTTCTGGGAGGCCCTCTTGAACTGATAGTATGCCTCACCATCTGGAAGTCTTCCACCAAGGTGATTGCCTTCTCCTCAATGGCAGGCTGATGTTCTCATACCCACACCTAGACCTCTGAGGGCAAAATGTAAATGAGTTGCTCTGTCATTACGATCTCCAAAACCTGCTGCATGCTCTTTCCCTCAGGATGGATCCACTTTGTCAGAAGCACTCTCAGTCGGGTGTATGTCTTTTGGGGTGTGTCTGTTGCTTGTACCTCAGGGACAAAAACTGTTGCTGATAGGTCTCACTGTTCATGTCATAGCATTGAAGTATTCCTTTTTTCAGCAGGTCATAGTTTTTTGAGTCCCAAGCATACATGTGACTATATGCCAGTTGTGCTCAATCAGTGAGGTAGGGTGCAAGTCTTATCACCTGTTGCTCTTGAGGCCAGTGGCATGCATGAGACACTCTCTCAGAAGTTGTTAGGTAGGCTTCAGTATCATCCCCATCATGTGACTTAGTGAGCTTTACATCCTCAAAACTGGTGGTTTCTGACCCTCTTTTCCAAGAGTTCACACCTCTTTGTATAAGGCTCTGATGGTATCAATGCATCTTGCCTCATATGTCTGTCTCTGGCTGTCACTTTCCACTTTTTAAATAGATAAGTATAGCGTAGTGGTCTAAGGCTGTGAGCTGCAAATCTGGTGACATCCAGCAGACCAGACCTGGGTTTGAATCCCACAGCTTCCACTTGCATACTGTGTGACTCTGAGCAAGTCACTTAACCTCCTTGTGCTCCCAGGTTGCTCCTGTAAAAAAGCTTTCAGCTTAGTGTGCTATACCTGGTTAAATAATAATAATGAATAATGAATAACCACCTTAGCAGTTCCGTTATATCTTCTGCGGGGGTGTTTGCCATCTCTTCCCCACTGTTATCCATACCTGCAGTTGTCATCACTGGGTCTGGTTTTAATTTCAGCTACACGACTTTCTCCAGCCCAGGCAGTAATGGTTCCCTGTACTTTTCTGCAATGGCTCTGGTCAGTATTCCCATTTTTTGAGAAGATGCTCTTCCCTCAGTTTCACGCCACATAAACCTCCTGCTCCCTAGGTATCAAGGCTTGCCCACCAGCATGCTCCCCCTGTCAGAACAAATGCTAGTGAATTCCGCTACTAAAACCATTTGTTGTAGTGTTGAGGGTGCAGAATGAAGATTAGGACACAGATTATATGGTGCATCACACCTCAGTGTGGTTTTATTCAAGGAGAGCTCAAAATCAGGCAGTAAATCAAACTCAAAATAATTCAAAATAAAAGCTCAATAACATAGAAGTACATCATACCTTCAAGTGCAGGATTGATGCCCAGTGACTAGTGAACATAGGGGCAACAATCTCCTCTTGCTGTAGGCGTGACCCTTGTGACCCTCAGTTAGGCCTTCAGACCTGGATCTCCCATACTCCACACCTCCTGGAAGCAGCAGGAGAGGGACTGAGATCTTACCTCTGCCAAGGTTAGGCATATATTGAGCAGATCTGGGGCTTGATTTTCAGTTGTTATGGCACTAAGCCCAACTCTGCAGACACTGCCGCATTACAAAATCTCCACACCTGTGGAGATTCCTATATTCGGCCCATGCTCTGCAAGTCAGTGTCAGCGGCTCAGTAGGTAGCACACTTTCATCTGAGACTGGGAGATCAGAGGGCTGTGGGTTCAGTTCCCACAACTGGCACTTGGGTTAATATCCCAATACTGACACTGTAGTGCAGCATGAGGGGGTTCTGCACTTCTGAGGTGCCGTCTTTTGGATGAGATGTTAAACCGAGATCCCATCTGCCTGGATTGGTGGTAGTTCAGGTGGATGTTAAAGATCCCATGGCACTTCTCGAAAAGAGTAGGGGAAAATTTTATTGAAAATGAACTGAACAAAAATTATAGCAATACATAGCATTAGATTCCAATTAGCAAGTCAAAATACAAAAAATCAGGTGTTCCACAAATAAACAGAATGTATAAGCTTAATAACATATCATCCAATGTTATCCTTCTTAAAAGGAACATTCAACCAGCGACGTTTCCATACAGCTTCAGTCATATGTTGTTGTTCAAAATAACATTGCTTACATACAGCATTTTCTATATTGTGAATAACAGTGTCTGGGTCTTGTTGCAACACAAATTTACACCTTACTTGCCAAAGAATAAACTTGATAAATGATTCTAAAAGTCTCACCATGTCAGTTTGCAACCCTACATCTGAAACACTAAAACCACCCACTATTTCAAAATAAGTAAGACACTTCCAGTGAGGTTGATTCCATCTACTAGCCAATAATATCCATACTTCTAGTACAAAAGGACAGGTAAGTAAAAAATGTTCCATAGTTTCAACTGTCTCTATGCAGACCTGTCTTGGACAAAATCATTCTTCACATTTTTTATGTTTTGCATTACCTTTAACATTCAAACGACCATGTGCACTCAACCAGGTAACATCCCAAATTCTAGGTGGAAGTCTAGGATCCCTCAGAGTATTAAATGCATGTATCCTAAATTGAGGCTCCACACCCTAGAGCATCACTGGTACCTCAGGCAGACCTTGTTGAAGAGCCTTATACATTACTTTGTTTGATGAAGAATTAAGTACATCCAAAGATACTTTCCACAATTTTAATTTTCCCAGAACAGGCCTAAACTATACACAAGGCGTTTTAACTTGGGCATGCAAAATTCCCTGCTCTTTCCATTTAGAAAATACAGATCTCAACCAATGGTCAGCAAAAGGGAGCCATACTGCTGGTTGTGGTTTAGACATATCCAATAGATTATGATGGGAAAAAAATAGTAAAAATAAAAAGAATAGGATTTGTCAAATTCAGACCCCTTTTATCTATAGGAAGATACAAGACCTCTCTCTTTATGGGGTTCAGCCTACAACCCCACATGATCTGAAATACCATTCCTAACAGACATGATTCCAAAGTTTGTGTTAATGGACATACAGCACTTATAAACAAAAAGATTGGTAACAGATATGTTTTAACCATCATAACTTTCTATTTTTTCACTTGATTTCATGACTTCCAGACATTCATTTTATTAGCAGCCTCCTCCAACTTTTTAGACCAGTTAAACATGCGTTTATCCTCTTTCCCAAACCAGATACCCAAATATTGAAATGGCTTATGTGATACTGTGATACCATGCCAGTCTGTGTTTCCCAGATATGACCTTCCCAAAGGATAAATGACACTCTTTTGTTTATTCAGGCTGGCACCTGTAGATTTAGCAAGGTCATCTAATAAGGTCACTACCCTCAGGCCAGACCTTTCATCTGCCACCACTACACAAATATCATCCACATAGGCAGTAACACAAATCTCCAATCCCCCCCCCCAGTGGTAGAAGCCCCTTCACAAAAGGATCCTGCTGAATAAAATGTATCATAGGATCTAAACAAAACATATACAAAAGGGGACTTAGGGGGCATCCCTGTCTCACACCCCTACAAATTGATATATATTTCCCTAAATGCCCATTTACCATACGAATGGCACTTGCATGAGAATACAAGGTAGTGATCCACTGCACAAATTGCTCAGAAATACCATAAGACTGTAAAACAAGAGAAATGTAAGAATGCGGGACTCTAACGAAAGCCTTTTCTTGATCTAAGGCCATTATAAACCCTTGTAGAAGTTCCTCTTTACTCTGTTTCACTAGTTCCCTAATTAATAGTAAATTATGCTGTATTGTACGTCCTGGTATAGTACACATTTGAGCAGATGAAAATAAATATGGGGGTCAAAGGCAACAGTCGAAAATGTAAGAGTTTCATTAATATTTTATAGTCCATATTTAAAAGGCTTAAGGATCTTCAATAGTCTAGGCTAGTTCTATCGCCTTTTTTCTAAACCATAATTTGTACAGCTGTACAAAAGTGAAAATCTACTTGCAAAGTCAATAAAACCCAATTAAATACTACATTTAATATTTGAACCAGTAATCCTCTAAATGTGTGGTAAAATTCAGCAGGCAACCTGTCTATACCAGGTGCCATATTTAGTTTAAGACTAGAAATGGCTTGTTCAATCTCTTGATCTGTAATGGGCTCAGTCAAGTGCAGTAACAGATTAGCTGATACAGCAGGTACTACAATGGAGGAAAGCATCTTTTTTGTCTGGTCCTCCTCTAATCGGGAAGAAGTGTACATTGACTTCAAATATTGTGATACTGCATCTAGAATACCAGGGCCATCTGAGACTATCTCACCAGTGTCAGTGGTGATAGTAGACATAAAGCGAACATTTGCTCTCTGAGTACAAATCTGAAAGGGATCTCCTAAACCTGTTTTCCCTGGGGTGCAAATTTTATGCTCATGCAGCGATGTTTTAGCCCTATCATATTGTAACAGGAACATCTCCTTTTTTACATTAAGGGCCTGCTCCATTAGAGGGATGTGTAACAAATTAATTGTAAAATAGATTTTATTCAACTGCATACACAACTTCAAATACTGTCAATACTGACCCTGACACTTTGCGATACAGTATTTTTGAAAAATACTTCTCAGACCTGTTTTGGTAAGTTCCCACCCACTGCTTCTGTTCCTCATCAATCCCACCACTGACATGCGTGCTCTAAGAAAGTCTTGTATTGGGGTCTGCAAATGTTTTTCAGGCAGAAGTGCCGTATTCAACTTCCAATACCTTTTCCCATACACTGGCCTATTAATAGTATCCAAAGTGATCATTAAAATAACATGGTCAGAAATTTCTATTGGAAGCACTTGTGCATTTTCTACCCCAATATTAGCTTTGGTAAACAAAAAATCAATTCTAGTGGAAAGGGAACCACGAAAATGTGTTTGCCCACCTGTCTTATGTATCATTCTATAAGCATCTATCATCTGGCTTTGGGACAGGAATTGGAGAAGATAGTTGGTGTCACTATACACCTTTGTCGTCTTGGCACCTCTATCACCTATATTGACAACACAATTGAAGCCCCCCCAAATTACTGATTTAGTGGTATACAAATAGGGTTTAATCAGACCAAACAACTCCGTCCTCCCTTTCTTAGTAAGAGGGTCATAAATATTAATCAATCTCCAGGCCATGGCCTCATATGTAAAATCAACTATAAGAGCTTTCCCCACAAACACCTCAATCAATCTCGAAATCCGAAAAGCATCCCCTCTGAAAAAAATACCCACTCCTTCACACACATCCATACCCTAGGAGAAAAAGGACGGACCCCAACACCACAGTTGCAGAGCTGAGTTAATTAAAGAAGAAGTATTTAGTCTGGTGTCCTGTAAAAGAAAAATATCACAATCTGAGTCTTTCAACTCCATCAGGGCGACCAGACATCTTTTAGGGTTTTTAATACTATTTACATTAATGGTTGCAATTCTCAACCTGGGAATGAAGGAAGACATCAGAGAAACATATTATAAAGATAAAGGTGGCTTCTTAATTCTAGTACTTCTACGAACACGGGTTCTATACCGTGGGGCATCACTCACTAGGGGGCACTGCTCCTGAGATTTCCCATCAGTATCAGAAGAGGGAGGAGCTAAGGAAGAAGCTTCAGAATCCCCACCTGGTTCAGAATCTAGAGATTGAGTCTTCAAGGTTTCATATTGATTAGATAACAAAATTCCCCTCATCTTTCTCTAATGAAGCTTTTGCCACCTTTGGTCTGGGATGAGATTGTTTAAAACTCCTTTTCTTAGCCACACTTTTGCCCCGTGGGGGAGGCATTTCAAAAGGAACTTCCTCCTGTATCAGTGGTGGAGAAGTGGAATCTGTTCCAGGCAGCAAACCCTGTTCTGAAACAGCTTCTGCTTGAGCCCCTAACAGGGCATCTGCCACACTATCTCCCAGTAGAGGTGGTGGGGGGTTGGGGGAGGATTTGGCCTATGTTCCGAGGGAGGTGGTTCCTTCTGCTGGGCCCTTTTTTCAACATTTCTTTTTTCTGTGCTTCTTGTAAGATACTATCCTGACTTTTCCTATCGGATTGACTATGGGTAGCCCAGGGACAGGATTTATAAGTATGCCCAGACTCATAACACAGGTTACACTTTAAATCTGCTTGACACTCTGAACTATGATGTCCATATTCAAGGCACAGGTTGCACCGTAATCTGTCACACATAGAGCCTAAACGTGTAAGGGACCCACATTTAAAACATGCCCTAGGTTGACCCTGATAGAAACAGTGCCCTCTTTTAGAACCCAGAAATGTACTGTTCGGAAGATGTACAGACCCAAGGTTGTTATTCCGTAAATGTACCCAAAACACCCACCCACCATTCCATATACATTCTTCATCAAATATAGGTGAGGGAACCCTTATTACTTCACAGTGTTTTTGTAGCCAGAAAACAATATCATGCATGAAACAGATTCATTGCGAAACAACACAGTCACTGATTTAATAGATGGCTTAGTTAATGGAATAACCTTAAAAGGCATCCATAATTCTGTGTATTTCAGTACATCCAGTTTAGACCAAAAACGGTCTGGGTTTTGTGGGGTAACAAAACTAATGTCATAAGTTGCTGAGCCAGATACATGAATAAGTGCATGGATCTCATTAGAGAAAAAGCCCATAGATTGCTTTAGCAGTGTTTTCACCACATAGAGATGGTCAGGTGCTAAGGCTAAGCCACCCTGATATTCTAGGTGCACCGCATTTCTCTGTTGCAAAGGAGGGTGGGGGGTACCTGAAAAAAGGTCTTCACGTCTAAAAGACTCCCAGGTAGTTTTTGCTCATTGAAGGGGATCAGGAAGAGGACCTGCAGGTTGCAGGGAGGAAAGGACAGAGCCACCCCACTCCATATTTTCTGCTCCATGCTATCTGAATCCGAGAGGGATGTATCAAGGCGGTCAGTACTGCGAATCTGTTCTCCCACTACAGGCTGCTGTGGAACTGTGTTTTGTTGTTCCTCATGAAGCGAAGCATTATCAGTAGAGTTCAATGGAGGTTAACCCAGTATAGGAATATGGGCTGGGTCAGGAACCCAGACCCCGGTGTCGCCTCACTTCCAGCCCACATTGAGCAGTGAACACTTGAGCGATGTAACTGCCATTTGCCTAGGGGCAGGGGAGGATCAACGTCAGATCTGCCTTTATGTAAGGCTAAACTTGTTTGCAGTAATCCCGACTGTTCATTGATAATAGCAGTAGATATACTCACTGAGTCGTGTTGCAGTTCAGACAAAGCATCTAAATCACCTGAAGTATCCGACTGAAGTGCGGTTGTCAAATTTGGCACATCAAAGGGCCTTACTGTCAAAACGCTACCCTTTGAAGTTGGAGCGTCATGCTGCTGACTCACATTGCCACTCTGTAGGGATTCTGCCACAGCACACTTCACTAACTCCATCTGAATCAGCTGTGCAGCATGCCTGAGAAGGTCAGAGTCAATCATCTCACTTTGTTCTTCCAACTGAACATTAGGCAATTGGTGAGAAAAGCTACAATCAGGTTGTATTCCATTCGATCAGTTAAAACGTTGATTTTGCTGTAAAATACTATCCAACCATACAGCATCAGGACCAAACAAACCTTCAGTAGCACAGAAAGTTGGTAGAGTTGAATCAGCCATAAATTCCTCCTGTTCCTGACAGCTAGGCAGTAATGCTGAGGTCTCCAAGGATGGACCTGAAGGTACGGAGACCTGCTCACCTCCAGGTACACCTGCAGACTGACCATCCAAAACATCAGACTCCATAGCATCAGCTCCCTCTACTGACAACAGAGTAGGGGATTTTCCTGGTGTCCTGGTCAAATTTCCCCCATTCACTAAAAATACCACCAACAGCTTAATCTGGTTCAATTTCATCTGTATCCTTCCCCTCCCCCCAGTCGCCCCTGAAAAAGGGACTTCTAGTCACAGTGGGCTGACTGGGTCAACAAAATCCAATAAATAAATAGGTGCAGCTGCAAGAGATGTTACACCTGGTCCAACCAGGTGTAACGTTTTGGTACAAAATGCCTGCAAACTGCCATAAATCATGGAGCCAGTCATAAACCAACTCCAGCTTTGAAAATATGGTGCCTGTGAGAAAAACTGCAGATCTGAAAGTGAAGCCCCACTTGCAGCAGTTTTTCCCAACACCAGCACTGATTTTGGTGGGTTTAAACATCTGGCCCTTGATCTCCATATCTTCCTGTGGAGTTTTTATACCCACCCTTTTGATCACTAGATCCACCCCTTCCTCCAGTTAGGCTTTGAAACAGAGGTACAAATGGTAAAATATAAAATTAAAGCAGATACACAAACAGCAGTTTGGGCAAGGACCTCTTTAAGCCAATATCTGCACTTTAAATCATTAATATAACAGGTACAACAGCTTAAAACAGTAGCTATATATGTAAATTTAAGTCCTTTAAGTCCTGCACTCATAACTGCTCTATCGCCAGGGACAGCTCTCCTGTAGGAACTATTAGTAATCTGAAAAGGATGCTGACCCCGCCATAAGCTGCAATACTGCATGCAGTCACCAGATACCAGAAAGCAGCAGGTAATAGACCTAATTTCCTCTTTTTCTACAACACTGTTAAATAAAAAAGCAAACAATCAGAATGTGCTTGAAACAGCTGTAATCTGGCAGGGTCTTTTAGCAGAAACTGTTTAACACTTTTCTTTAGCTCAGGTATAAATTTAGGAAGGGGCACAAGTGTTTGTAACTGCATTTCAATTCTTTGTTCATGCCAGAAGACAGCTTAATTTTATAAGAATTCAACACATTGCTCAGTATGTGTCTTAACATTGATATACTGCTAAAAACAACAAGATGTACAACCACCTGGCTGTATTTCAGCTACCACAAGGCCATTTGCTGAGGCTTTATTTTTATTGGGGGGGGGGTCATGTTTTCAAACCACCAACATACATGCTAAAGAAAATGGGCCAGATTTTCAAATGGGTCTGTTTGATACAAGGTACCTGCGCCAAAGGTGTATGACGCAATTGGCACCTTGTATCAAATTTTGCAGCATTTCCAATTTTTGGACACAGGCTGTGATTGAAATCTGGATGCCTTGCACCCAAGTCACCCTGTGCTACCCTTGCTATATCAGTGCTCATGCACCAGGTCGCAAGGGGGCTTGCGCTACGTATCCCCTTTTTCCATATTTAGGAAGCTCCATCATGGACGCAGTAAGGGGCTCAACTTAGACCAGTTGTGAGGTGGTCTAAGTGACTTACACCAGTGCCACACAATGTGGAAAAATGAGTGGGGATCTAAAAGTGGGGTCCTAGGGCAGAAGGCGCATGGGAGGTGCAATAGGGGGCATTGAAGAGACAGTGGGCATGTGAGGGAGTGATGTGGCACCCAGAGGGGATACCATTTATATAGCCAGAAAGCCAATGGGATGGAACCACGAGGGGGTGGGGGCTCCTGGTACAAATATTGCCATCGCCCCAGTACATTTGCAAACTGCATGTATTTTACAATTGTGATTTCTATATGTATAAGCCTGGGGCATATTTTCTTCTACTCTGTGTTTGTATTCCTTCTACTCTATAAATACTTTTAACTGCAATCATCTCTTCCACATTAAAGTTCCCACACAACTGACTTTTAACGTCTGCAAAGTATTAAAAACAGAGATTTGGGACTTCCTTTCCACCAGTACTGTATATGTAACCCCACTATACTGTATTTGTTTTCCCCCCTTTTCATTTTCTTTTTCTCTTCAGCTCTTTAATTCCATCACAGAAAAGTTTTCTACTCGGGGCAATGTCGGTCCATTTTATGCTTAAAGTTATCTACTTTGAAAGTCCTGACTTCTAAAGTGCATTTTTTTTTGCAAACCTTAACGTTTTTTTCAAATAGAGTGGCATAGGTACACATGTTCCACATTATTACACTGAGAAACAATGGAATAATATGGAGTTGACTAGAGGTGCTTCCACAGCATGGTGTTGACACAATGATGCACATTTCATTTATATACATTTACTTACATTAACAGTCCAAGATGCTCTCTAGGTTAAAGACTTTCTTATTTCTACCCCACAGCTAAGGAATGCACATGTATATAATGAGCTGTTTATCCTTCTGTTACCTGACAACCTTTAGGTTGCTATTATACCACACCCTATGGTTTTACTACTGTCTCCCCAATGCCCCTATGGCATCCTCATGCCCCTTCTGTCCCTGGACCCCTTCTGGCAAGCAGTTTCATCACCATCACCCCAACCATCCTGGCCCCTCTAGTGTTGCACCTTGTCAGGGAGGAGTATCCCTGTGGTGATTCCCACAGGTGTGCCACTTGCTTGGCACAACTGTTGGCTTGCAGCAAACCCAGGGAGTTTCACATCGGGATCCCGATTTTTCTAAAATAGAGAGCAGGGTCCTTGGGGCACCCAGAGTTTGCTGCAGCCATGGAGAGATGGAACTTGCTTTGTTACTCTAATGGCTGTTTGAAAATTGAGCCCAATAGCTGCAATGGAAAGAGAAAGAACAGGGAAAGATCTAGAGGGAAGAGGTGACTGTGATTGGCCATCCCACAACCAGAAAAAGAAAAGATATGACAGCAAAAGAAAAGTTAGAAGAGTGTTGTTGGAACAGTCTTAGAAAATGGTTTCTTCATGGGACATCCCTTCTTCACCTACAGGTCCACAGATCTTGCAAGAGAAATTAACTCATCCCCCAGGGGTTAACAGGTACCTCCCCTGTTACATGGAATAGAGAAAGATATCCAGGTAGTAATCTCAAGAATGGGACCACTCATGCCACAGATGGCATTACTTTTATATTCTCTGCACATTCAAAACAAGACACATATATACCTATTAATTATACTGCATACGGCAGTTAAAAAGGTAATCATGTGACTGTGGCTCCAAGTGGACTCTCCGACTGTATCTAGTTAGGAAGATACAGTGTGGGATACATACAAATGGAGAAACTCATAACTCATTTACAAAGAACAGAGAAAAAATGGCAGTTATAGCCCATGGCTATTGCAGGTTATGTCACACAGATATTCTGCCTTGAACCAGACAGTGGGCTGCTGGCTGGAGCAGAGGGTAGAGTTCTAGGGGGAAAGAATGCCTAGGTTTGGGGGTCTCCTGCTACTGGGAAAAGGGAGCCCCTCTGGTTCTTGCTCCACCCAAAAGTAGACATAGGGATACTAGGAATTATTTGTATTAGTATGTTATGCCTGTTCCTGCCCATGTGTCTGCTGATCTCCTGCAAATAGTGTGATTTTGCCTCACCTGTATGCCACAAAAACTTAATAAAGTTTCAGTTTAAGAAAAGAAAACAATCATATAGAAAACAATTAATGAGAAGACAAATACATTTATATTGACTGCATTACATCTGTTCTTCCAACACTTGGGTTATTGTGGACATTTCATTTTTGGATGATGTCAGGGACTCAACCTCACCTTCCAAGAGTCTTTTTTATTCTGTACATGCAGACATGATGAGACATGGTCCACTGCAAAAAAGATATGTTGTTGCCAGTTAGGGACAACTCTTAATTTTTCTAAGGAAATAGAGAACATTGTGCACCCAGTTCCAAAATATCAGTACAAAAGGCCAGAAATCTGTATCTATGCTGCTGCATAGAATATGCAAAGTTATTATATATGAAAAATCTGTGTCATTTATAGTTTGTTCCCCTTTACCCTAGAAAGTCTTATGATAAGGTCTCTCTCCAAGTCAGAAGCAAAAACAATTCTAATTGTGAATTTTATTTCTGTTCCAGAGGTGATTGCTTCCGACTGCATAAAAGCTAAGCAATTAACAGACTTTTTATCTCGTTTTTTGCCTCTAAAAGCCTTCGTTAGGAAAGGAAGATTATCCTCCGGAAGATCATAAACTTGAATAAATACGTCTTTTATCATATCACGAACAGAAGGGAACTCTGCATTCAAGCTGTCATGTAAACCTACAACAGGCAGGTCTTTATATTGCACCTGGTTCTTCAGCTTCTCAATTTTCCGGTTGATAGATATGTTATCCTTAAGTGCTGCGGTAAATGTTGGCTCCAATGACTACGTTATAGTTTTAGTTTTTGTTTACCGGGTAGGTGCACTAGCCATAAAATGACTATTTTCAGGCACGATATTACAATGGCTAATGGTAATTTCTGTTTTTTTTTTTCTGTTGGCCAGAAAGAGTGTTTATGTTTTTCATAGCTACGTTTTGCATCCTGCTGAAGGAAGTCCACCTTGGAATTAAGCACTTCAAAGCACTGGTCAGACTTATCTAGTCAGTTTAAGATTTTGTCTATTGAATGCCCAAGAGAATCAATAGTGTACCTCTTCTGAGTATTCTCCAGACCTCTGTAAATGGCATTGTCAATTTATCAACAGTTGGCAAAGCTTCCGATGAAGAGAGAGAGATGTTTAGGTGAGGAAGGCATCTCAAATGTTTCCCTACATGTACTGTTGCAGCCATGGTTAGTCAGATATTTTTGGATATTTTGTGATACTGTATATCTAAAGAAATTCTCTCTGGTGGTCCACAGTGGTACTGCAGACAGTCAGGGAACTTCTCTAGAGCTACCATAACATTTTCAGGAAATATCTGTCTGTGTCAATTGCTGCAACAGTACCACGGTCCTCTAGCTGCCCAAATTTACTAGAAAGTTCAGCAGTGGGGCAGCTATATTTGGCCATATTCCAAGTAGAAGGCATGCTAGTGAGGTTGCTACATAAGTTGGTACATGAGGAGGCATGTTGAGGGGTTCCATTTTATCTTTTAAAATTTTAGGAGATCGACAGTATTGCTGACTTACACTGGGGTTCAAAGGGTGTTTGGTTGGTAAACATGTAATCCTAATGGTGCATACAGAAAATGGCCTGGGTCAGTATAGAGGTCAGTACTCAATACCTGCCTTATGGGCTGAAATAAAAGGTCTGGACTGATAACTTCTGTGGCAATTCATTACTTGAAGATGTTACATAAGTTCAAGATGCTGAAGTATATTGTGCTTCCACCCAAGGAAACTAAGTTGGCTAGATCTCAAGCTAATTTCACCCCCCAGGAAAACATACAATTCACCACACTCTCACACAGTATAAACAATACTTTAGTAAAAAATAACAAGTTTGGCAAATTACAACTCATGTGCTCATGCTAAAATAACTTACAATGAGTCATGAACAAACAATGAAACAATAGCTTTTTATTGGGGACAAAATCAAGGCTCTAGGGAAAGAAGAAAGGATAGACAAACATAATTTGGCATTTTACTATACGTCTAACTGCATCCACCCTCCCCCAACATAGCGATCAACCCAACTGTGCCATTGGGACACTATCGCAATCCCTTTTGGTACCAGTCCTCTCCTTGTTCCTGAAGACCTCCTCTGAAAGTCACTGTGTACCCAGGTGCTGAATCAGTGTAGTACTACTGGTCACATTGCAGGTGTTGGTAAGTTTGGGCCCTTAACAAATGAGCAATGGTAAACCTTGATTGTAATACTGACCACATGGCCCAGTCCATTAAGAACCAGCAACTCCAAATCTGTGTGTTGGAGAACCCATAGATCCAGATTACTTACTCACAGTTACCCTTAGGCTGGCAGGCCTACATCTCTACCAATGGCACCTTCAGCTTTACTCTGCTAGTTGTTCTGATCAGCACCTCTTGCAGATTAGATGGAGCACTGACCATCAGTCTCTTGGAGTGTTTGAATGTCTCTCTGGCCTCTGTCTGCTTACCTCTGCAAAACCCTAAAGCAACTCCCTTTACAAGCTGTCACCTGGCTGTGGTGGCTAGCATGATTACTTCCAGGCCTTCTACACTTGATCAAAATTGCAGACCCCTCAGCATTGATCAGGAAATGTGGTGTCTACAATGAAGATCAGCATCAAAGCAGCTTACCATGACAGTTGATTCCCTCCAGCTACAGTTTGTAGCATCTCTTCTATGATTTCCATCACTTCCTTCTTGACTGTTTAAACGCAAACTTCCTTCCAACACTGTTGTGCAGTGTTGGCTCACTCTCACAGACAGTAAGTCTACTCTCCTACTATGTCTTAGCAGGCACCAACAGAATGAACTGTTTCTGGAAAAGTCTTCACATTTGCCATGGGCAGATAGATTGCAGAATACCTCTGTCAATCTCTATGGGGGTATTTCCATCTGGGTATCAGTGCTGGATTGGTTGCCTCATTCAGGGGTGCATTAATAAAGTTCTTGGATTTCTCTGAAACCTGTTTTCTCCCTGATAGGCTTCTGAAGCCTGAGTGGATGAACTGCCACCCTCTGACCCTGATTTCCATGTCAATTTGGTCACAGGTGACTAAGATGGGTTCTAAGTGATTTTAGGAACTCCAGGACTCCAGGATAGTGAGGCCAAAGTCAGTGACTCCATATAAGCAACTACACAAACGGCAAGTGGTACATATCAACAATCACCAAAATGGTGACAAATGCTTTTCTGTGGGGGGCAAAGCCCCCCTTGCACCCACCTTTACAGGGAGCTTTGCCCCTCCAACCCTCCTTACTTATAAAACCAACTCTGAGGTCATAGCACCTCGGGAAGGGGGAAACGCATGTATCACTGTTTCAGCAGTCAGTGATATGTACCTTTCGCCATTTGTGTAGTCACTGAAATGGAGTCGCTGAGTTTGGCCTCACTATTCCAGAGTCACCAAAATCATGGGCCACCACTAAGACGGCTACTCCTCTAAAAGACAACAAGGGAACTGATACTAAAAGTCCTTTTCCTAAAGAATATCTGCCTCAGATCCTTTATTGTGTCCCCTGTCTTGTTATGTGTAGTTGCATCATTGTTCTACTCTTGTCAGGGCATCAGTTCTGATGAATCCACACTCGTCATGAGCGCTGGTTGTGTTCCTCTGTTGGAAGGAGGGAAAAGATGTTTTTAGTTAAGGCACAGGAGGTACCAAAGAAATCCTTCTCTCCTCTTCACTCCCTCAAATCCCCCACTGCAGCAGTGCACAGTCCACAGAGGTCAGACCCGAGTACCAAGGTGGTAGGTTGAATTTTGAAAAGTATTTTCTGATAGCTATAGTATTGATTGGAGTTATTCTGTTTTACTTTCTACCATCTTTGTATATGGTAATTTATTGTTTTATTACTATAATGTGATTAGAAGGCTCTATTACACATTTTAAGTTTCCTTCATAAGGTTTGAATTATAATAGATAGTGCCAGCCAACTGGACAAGCACAGCAGAGGTACAAGTGTAGTAAAACACATTACACAATAGTATGCATGCAGAGTGGGAGGGTTGTGTATATGGAGATAGTGCAGATTGGCTATTTTCCAGAAGATGCTCTGGATGAATGGCTACTGCCCACTGTGCAGAGGGCTATGGGCTCTGGCCTCTGTGCTATCTACCACGAGGGCTCAGATAAACCACCTGAGGCAAAGCCCAGGGGGAAAGGTTAGGGAACCAGTAGCTCTGCTTTTTAAGAGGATATCTGGAGTGCAGCATGGGGGATGGAGGGTGCTGCACAGTGTGAGGGGGTAGACTTAGAAAGGGGACACTGGGAAGGATGTGGGACCCAGACTAACTGCTATGATTGAACTACAGAACGTTCTGAAATGGTTCAGTATGCACCATTCAATGAGGAGTCAGAAGCTAGTGCCTCTGTGGTGCAAATTACATCTGGAGCACATAAGCAACTGAAGGAGGGTGCTAGTAGCAGCATGAGGAACTGGAGGAGAGTGTTACTACAGGGAGATTTAATCTTCAGAGGGAATAAACAGATGGTTTCTGCTGCAAACCTTAGCAAAATATTGCCATGCTGTCTCCCAGTGAGTCAGTGATCAGAATCATTCCTATGCTGGAGGCTGTTATCTGACTTGAAGGGGGGAAACAAGGCATGGTCATTCACTTGATGACCAACAACCTGACTAGGTGTAATATAGAGAGGTTAAGGAATAATGCTTGTGTACTGGGCAGGAAGTTTAGGGTTGCAGTAGAAATGGTAACCTTCTATGAGGTACTATGAGTGCCATATGAGAAAGCAAATAGTCACATTAAAATTTGAGAGGTTAACACATATCTAAAGGGATGGTGCAGGGAGGGGAGTTTCAGTTCATGAGTAACTGGGGATCTTTCTGGGAGGGTACCAGTCTATTCAGGGATAATGGACTACATCATAATGAGTAAGGAACCAGAGCATTGTAACAGCAGATAGACGTAGCTATCAGTTGGTTTTTAAACTAAGAGATGGGGAGGGCAAGGCTAGGTCATGCCATTGCATTAGCACATTATAGATCGAGGGAGTGCTCCTGACCAATCAGAGCACTCTTTTTCTCCATGCATGAGACACTCTTATTCTATGAAGGACATCTCATGCACAGGTGCCCTGGAAATGGGCACATTTGGGGAACTTTAAAAAAAAAATTATATTATTGATCACACTCAATCAATAATATACTAATATGTTCCCCGTCACCACTCTTTGCTGTATCAGAGTGGTTTCACTTGCCTTCAGCGTCAGCAAGAACAGCTCAGCTTCTCTTCACTGTTCTTGCTCAGGTTGAATGTGAGTGAAACCACTGTTATACAGCAAAGAGTGGTGATGGGGGACATAGTAACATACAAATGAGGGGAGCCAAGCTGACTCTCCCCACACTCACACAGATTTTAAAAGAGTGGAGGGGAAAACAGAGGAAAGCAAGGGGCATTAGAACCAAGAGATAGTAGGTAACAACAGTGGGAAAATAGGGAACAACAAAGAAAAGGAAAGGGCAAGGAAGGGGTGAAATTGAAGGTTCTCTATATAAATGGCAGGAGCGTAGGGAAAATGATGGAGGACCTTTTGGCAGCAATAGCTGCAGATGAGCTACATATTATGGCTATCACTGAGACATGGGCATCATAAGATAATAACTGGAATTTCACAGTCCCTGACCATGCCCAGTTTAGGAGAGATACAGAGGAAAAAAGAGGGAGTGGCAGTATATGTCAGGGATTCAATCAGAGTAACAGACGATATGACCAGAAAAGAGCAGGGAGGGATTTGACTCCTAGCTTGGCAGAACACACCAGGAGGAAGGACTTCTGTGTGACTGGACTTCTCTGCTGGGACTAAAGAAGTAGGACTCTTGTACTTGGACCTTTAATTTAGGGTAAAAAAAAACTAACAAGCAAAACAAAAAAAAAGTGTGTGTTTGTCTGAGTTAACTGAACTGAATGGTTATCTGAACAGTTATCTAGGTGTAAATCTCAGGTGATTGAAAGGACTTGATAGCTGTGAGGTTTAAACTGCTTGTAGAAAGATCTAGTAAGTAGGGGGAGTGGCTTAGCTAGAAGGAAGCTAAATTTAAAGACTGCGTTAGAAAGATTCTGCTAGTAGCTTGGCAGAACACACCAGGAGGAAGGACTGCTGTGTGACTGGACTTCTCTACTGGGACTAAAGAAGTAGAATTCTTGTATTTGGACCTTTAATTTAGGGCAAAAAAAATGAACAAACGAAACAAAAAAAAAGTGTGTGTGTGTTTCTGAGTTAACTGAACTGAATGACTATCTGAACAGTTATCTAGGTGTGAATCTCAGGTGATTGAAAGGATGTGATAGCTGTGAGGTTTAAATTACTTGTAGAAAGATCTAGTAAGTAGGGGGGGTGGCATAGCTAGAAGGAAGCTAAATTTAAAGACGTCCTTAGAAAGATTCTGCTAGTAGCTTGGCAGAACACACCAGGAGGAAGGACTGCTGTGTGACTGGACTTCTCTAGTGGGACTATATTACCCTCCTTTCCTCCCCTCCACCCTCCCACCCAAAGCTATTTTTACTTTTATAGGCACAGGATTTGACTGACAACAGGAACTTCCGTTTGGGAGCAGGAAGTGAGTGATCACAGAGCCACCAAAGACCCACCATCCTAGAAGAGCAAGAGTAGCTCTCTGGCCCCCTCTAACTGCTGGAGGTCTGCCTCTGAGCAAGTAAGGGGTCTACTGAGAAATATAGGATATTCTTGTCTCAGAACAGGACAATCAGGAGCTTAAAGGGCACACAGGCAGAAAGTAAGGAGAGAGAGAAGAAGAAGAAAAAAAAACAGAGGAAAGAGTAAGGATTCCAAACAGTTAAGGGGCCAGAAATAAG
This sequence comes from Neoceratodus forsteri, assembly GCA_016271365.2. Taxonomy (NCBI): domain Eukaryota; kingdom Metazoa; phylum Chordata; order Ceratodontiformes; family Ceratodontidae; genus Neoceratodus; species Neoceratodus forsteri. The sequence goes on along the minus strand of CM057453.1, from coordinate 415,047,900 downwards.
ACATGATGGGAGTGGTGCAGTGCAGTGGCTGTGGAGCAGCAGTCTTCCAGGAGACGTTCTGGAGGATGCGGTGTTGTCCCAGCTGCAGGCACCTCTCTGGGCTGAGGGAGGAGGTTGCTCATCTCCATGCTGAGTTGGCCAGGATTTGTGGGACCTCCTCTTCCATCCAGGGACCACCAGTGCCACTGCTGTTGCCTCAGAGATTGCCAAGAAAGAGGAGTGGTTGGACCACAGTGGGCTCAGGGAGGGTGAGGGTGGTGGAACAGAGGTGCATCCCTCCAGTTGTACCTCTCCACAATTCCTATGCCATTCTGGCAAAGTGTGGTTCCTCTATGGAGGCACCTGCAGTGGAGACCAAGGAGGATGCTGGAAACCTCCACAAAGGAGACCCACAGGAGGGTGGCAGGGGACCCCACAGGGGAAGGAAACTACTCCTGGTGAGGGACTCAATTGTTAGGAAGGTAAAACTGGGGGAGAAAGGGGAGAGGGAGGTAAGGTGCCTGTCTGGCGCCATGGCTAGGAGGGACAGGGAGCGAATCCTCAGGATTGCCGGAGCAGCTGCACAAGGAAGGGAGCTGGATGTCACTGTCCACCTAGGGACAAATGACCTGGCTAAGAAAGGGATTAGAGAAGTGCAGGAAGAGTTTGTGGAATTGGGAAGGGGTCTTAGACAAGTAGCATGCACGGTAACCTTCTCAGGGGTGCTGCCCATCTATGGCGTAGGAGAGCTTAGGGTGTTCTGCACCATGGGATTCAATCAGTGGTTGAAAAACTGGTGTGGAGCTCAGGGATTTGGATTCATTGGGGACTGGGGGTCCACCTGGAGTGATGCAAGCCTATACTGGCATGATGGGCTGCATCTGTCCAGGAGGGGAACCAGGATCCCAGGTGATAGGTTTAAATTCTTCATTGGCAACCATTTAAACTAGCCAAGGGGGGAGGCACTGGAAAGGAGCAAGGAAATCCTAGCCCCTCCCAAAAAAATCATGGTAGTAAGTGTGGTAAACACCAACATAGAGGTGTCAATAGGGAGAAGGGTAGGAGTAAATGGGGAAAGTGACAAAGGCAAGAAGGACAGGGATGGGGCAAAAAGGAGTAAGGCCATCAGGAAATGGAGGGTAACGAGTACCAATTCCCGTAGTCTGGGCAACAAACTCCCTGAGCTGGTGGCCTTGATGGAAGAGGGATGCCTGGATATCGTAGCAGTCACAGAAACATGGTACACAGAGAACCATGACTGGGATGTTAACATACCCGGGTACATAACCTATAGGAGAGACAGGCAGGGGAGAAGAGGGGGAGGAGTAGCTCTCTATGTAAAGGAAGGGATAAAAGCAACTGAACAAAAGATTAAACAGGGAGAAGAGGAGGCACTGTGGGTCACCTTGGAGACTAGAAAGGGCATCACAATCTGCACAAGGGTTGTGTACAGACCCCCATGTCAGGGGGAGGGAATGGACAAGGATATGATAGAAGGCATTCTTAGGATGGCAGAGAAAGGGGAGATACTGTTGATGGGAGACCTGAATATGCCAGATGTTAATTGGAGCACATTTGCTGCAGCCACATCCAAGAGCAGGGCCATTCTTTGATGCCCTACAGGTGGCAGGCCTCAGACAGCTAGTTTCAGAACCCACTCATGAGGGAGCAATCTTAGACCTTGTACTCTCAAACGGGGGCAGTGAGAAGATCTCAGATCTAGAAGTGGGTTGCCATCTGGGAACAAGTGACCATCAAACAGTGTGGTTCATGTTAAACTCAGCTACATAGTCAAGCCATACAAAAGTGAGGGTACTGGACTTCAGGATGGCTGACTTTGGCAAGATGGGAGAGTGCCTCAGAAAAGCACTAGCAAACAGGCTAGAAGGAAGGGTGGAGCAACAATGGGGAATCATCAAAACTGCCATCACAGAGGCAGCAAGCCTTTGTGTGAAGCAAATAAACAAATCAAAATGAAAGAAAATGCCACTATGGTTCTCAAAAGAGGTGGCTGTGAAAGTCAGGAAGAAAAAGATAGCATTCCGGAAGTATAAGGAAACACAGAAGGAGCAGAACAGAGAGCTGTACCAGTTAAGGCAGAAGGAAGCAGGAAGGGAAGTCAGAATAGCAAAGGCCCAAACTGAGGAAAAGACAGCCAACTCAGGTAAGAAGGGGGATAAAACCTTTTATAGGTACATCAGCGAGAGTAGAAAGACAAAGGGAGGGATAGTGAGGCTGAATAGAATGAAAAGTGGGTGAGCAGAGTGGGACAGTGAAAAAGCAGGGATACTGAATGAATATTTCTGCTCAGTATTCACAAAAGTAGAGAGGGAAGTGCCTAATCCAGTTAACAGAAGCACTCTTGATATGGGGGTCGATCCCAGTCCTTTCACAGAAGAAAGGGTTCTACAAGAACTCCTAAAACTGAAGGTGGACAAGGCAATGGGGCCTGATGGAATTCACCCCAGAATTCTAAAAGAATTAAGGGGGGAACTAGTGAAACCACTGGCTAATCTTTTTAATAAATCTTGGGAGGATATGTGGTACCCAAGGACTGGAGGAAGGTGGATGTGATTCCCCTTCACAAAAGTGGGACCAAGACAGAGGCAGGAAACTACAGACCTGTCAGTTTGACCTCTGTGGTAGGGAAAGTGATGGAGTCACTTCTGAAGGAAAGAATTGTTGAGTACCTAGAGGCCAGTGGGGCACAGGACCCAAGGCAGCATGGGTTCACAGTGGGAAGGTCATGTCAGATGAATCTAATAGATTTCTTTGACTGGGTGACCAAAGTTGTAGACCAGGGAGGGGCTGTGGACATGGCGTACCTAGACTTTAGCAAGGCATTTGACACAGTCCCACACAAAAGATTAATAGTCAAATTAACCAGCCTGGGAGTGGGTCCCAGGGTGGCAGCCTGGGTAAAACACTGGCTGGACAACAGGACACAGAAGGTAATTGTAAATGGAGTCCACTCTGAAGAAAGAGGGGTTACTAGAGGGGTACCGCAAGGTTCAGTACTGGGCCAAGTCCTTTTTAATGTCTTCATAAGTGACACTGCAGAGGGACTGGAAGGAAAAGTATGCCTGTTTGCAGATGACACAAAGATCTGCAACAAGGTTGATACACAAGGAGGCGTGGAAAGGATGAGAAGGGACTTGGCAAGGTTGGAGGAATGGTCAGAAGTATGGCAGCTAGGATTCAATGCAAAGAAGTGCAAAATTATGCACCTGGGAAGCAAGAACCCAGGGGAAGAATACCCAATGGGGGGGAGGTAGTAACAACAACAAAAAAGGAAAGGGACCTGGGTGTAATTATATCAGATGACCTTAAGGTTAGCAAGCAATGTAAGAAGGCAGTAGGGAGGGCTGGGGGTATACTGGGATGCATAGGGAGAGGCATCACAAGCAGAAAACAGGAAGTTGTTATCCCTCTGTACAGACAGTTGGTGAGACCCCATCTGGAGTACTGCGTCCAGTTCTGGAGACCTCATCTCCGCAAGGACATAGACAGGATAGAGGCAGTCCAGAGGAGGGCAACTAAAATGGTGCAGGGTCTGCAAGAGAAGCCATACGAGGAGAGACTGCAGGAGCTTAATATGTATACCCTTGAGGAAAGAAGGGAGAGGGGGGACATGATAGAAACTTTTAAGTACCTCAGTGGAATCAACAAAGTCCAGGAGGGTAGCATCTTTCAGAAAAAGAGATGTGCAAGAACAAGGGACACAATTTAAAAGATGGGGGCGTTCGAAGTTAATGTGAGGAAGTATTTTTCACAGAGAGGGTAGTGGATGGATGGAACAGCCTTCCTGAGGAGGTTGTGGGGTCTAAAACTGTGGGAGAATTCAAGAATGCATGGGACAGATATAAGGCAATTCTTGTAGTGGGTAGGAAGAAATAGGCTGTTGGTTAACTAGGATCTGCGGCCTATCCTGTAGGTAGGGAAATGGGCAGACTAGATGGGCCAAGCGGTCCTTATCTGCCGTCAAAGTCTATGTTTCTTATGGCTGCAGGTGTCAGAGGATAGGTGTAGAATCATGAGGACTGGTTGGTCTATAGACCCTTGACCCAAACAAGCTGCTCAGAAAAGTGGCGGAGCCCTAGAATATGTCACATGAAATATAGACTGGAATAGAATTTGATGGCAGATAAGGACCACTTGGCCCACATGGAACCAATTGCAATCACTTAAACTTGAATGTCTCACTACTGTACTTTAAAAGGCTCAGAAAAGATAGTGTCACAAATTTGTATTTGCTTACAGCACATAGCATGTTAAACAGGTTGTAAAACAAAGTTACAGTAGCTGAAGCAGTGGACTTATCACCAAGGCTTTATGTGTGTGTGTGTGTGCTTTATCAAGGTGGCAAATAAAAATTTATGACACTTTATCTCTTTTGAGTGTCTTTTGATCTGGTAAGGCATTTGAGCTTGGGTATATAGACCTCCCACAATCAATCTATGGAATTCAATCTGCAGTTGGAAGCAGGAAAAAGAAAGGCAACTGGAATGGGTAATATAGTTCTCAAGAGAGACTTTCACCTCAAGGATATTGATTAAGAAACTCCAAAGGCCAAATGCCAAAATACCAAGAGATTTTTGGAGGCAATGCAGGACTGATTCTTGACTCAATGAGTTAGACAGACAACAAGGGGAAATTGACCTTGTAATGTCTAATCAGGACATTATATGTTATTTGAGTTTATAGGACACTTTGTGGCAAAGAAACTATTACACCATGTGGTTTAGCATTGCTCTGGAGGTTCAGTGCTTAAACTTCAACACCACAATCCCTTATGTCAGGACATCAGATTTTGACAGGATGGGGGATGATAGTGAACACGTTGAAGGGAATAAAAGAGGTTGCAGGAATGGAGAACAAATGGGCAGTAATAAAAAATGGGATCTGTACTAAATCCTGACTGACTAAATCCCAACAACAACAAGCCCAACACTAAAATCCCGACTGGGTTATAATACTGACAGCTAAAATCCTGACATACCAAGTACCAACAGTTAAAATCCCAATGAGTAGAATGGCATAGAAACAGCTGAAAGCAGTGGTCTCCGAGCTCGGACATTTAAAGAAAAAGCAAAGTTTCTGAGCTGGAGTGGTATTAGTGGCCACGTGGGAAAATATTAGCTATGTGACTAAGGGCATAACACAAAGGAAATCTGCTGTGTTCACTGAACAGGTAAGAGCAGCAATCAGGGAAAATAGGGCCTTTAAAGAGATATACAGGGGACAGATTTCAGTTAATGTAGAATTACAAGGAGAAACTTGAAGTGGCAAAAAATAAAGTGAAGGAGGCAAATGCTGAAATGGAATTGAGAATTGCTGAAGAGGTTAAAGATAATGACAAGTTTTGGTTACATAAGGGACAAATGACAGATGAAAGAGGACATTGAAAGGATGAGGAAGGATGACAAGAGCATGGAGGATGATGTAGGCACAGCAGATCTTCTTAACAACTTTTTGCAGTTCTCTGTTTATTGTAGAAACCTTAACCTCTGATTCTGAAAGCAGGGTAACATTCAGGGGTCCCTCCGAACTAATTAGGCCCTGGACACACTGGGGATCTTAAAATGGTTTAAGTGCCTTAAAACATTTTAAATCCCCCTAGTACTGTTTGCAGACAGACTACAAGCCCCTTAAAATGTTTTAACAAAAGCATTTTTAAACCCTGCTAGATACCTAGTCAAAACCATTTTTAAAAATGTTTTAGAGCTAGCATGTTTTTTCTCACAGGCCTGGACAGGACTAGAAAAAATGTTTTAAGCTGTAAAAGTTTAACTAAAACAGTTTTAGCTGCAGTGTGTACAGGCAAGCACAGTTCTGTGTGTTGGACTTAACACAAAATAGTTACAAGGAGAACAGGTTTAACACTAGCAGTGTGGACACACTAAACCATTACAAACAAGCATTTGTCAATGCCGAATGTTTGCTTGCTGGCATTGGCAGTGGTAGTGTAGAAGTTACAGAGCTGCGTAATAGGAATGGCAGTGAAGTATTGAACTGAAGCCAACCCCACCACCACCCTGCAGAGAGTGACAGGCATTGGGGTGTGCCTTTGGGTCATCAGGCATAATGGCCACGCCATTTCACCACACCCCACCCTGCAGACACTGACAAGTGTCACGGTGTTCCTTGGGGTCTTTGGCCCTTATGCGCACCCCATTTCATTAGGAACTACGGTGAGATGGGTGCGATATAGGAGAATGGGGTGGACTTTGGGGCTGAAGAGTCTAAGGTATACCTCGATGCCTCTCACTGGCTGCAGGGTGTGGAATGGTATGAGCATTACAGGCAAGAATCCCAAGTCACACCCCTGATGCCTGTCATTCTCTACAGGGTTGGGCGTTATGGTTGGAAACCCTAATACCTCAGGCATTCGTTGGTATTTTCACTCCAAATTTTCAACATTTTTTTTTGTGACCCCACCTCATGAACAGGGGGAATATCAGTTTGTTAGCCGAAAGCTACTTATGCACAGTGACTACGGCATTTAGCACCACAGGTGCAAAAACATTCCGAACAGGATGTAAAAAATGACAGCTGTACTGTTCATGGGGAGGTGTAAAAAATGGCAATGTTGCAAATCTGCAGTAAAAATATTTAAAAAAATGGTGAAGTCACGAGCGTACATAGAAACTGTGCAACACACACTCGTAATATAATTAGGTTGGGGATTTTTTACAGTAGATTGTCAACTCAGGCATTTTGGTGCCTCCGATCATGAACAGTGTCACTGTGATTTTCTTTATCTGTGCCGAACAATGATTTCCCACAGCGACCACGCATGTCTGCGCTGAAAGTGTGAAAACACACTTCAGCCATGTTGTGAAAAATGACAGCTGTACTGTTCATAAGGAAGTGTGGAAAAATGCCACTGGTGAAAATCTGGACTGAAAATATTACAAAGTCATGAAGTTACGAGGGTGCGTGGAAACTGCGCAATGCTCACTTGTAACACAGTCATTTTATGGACTTTTGTCACCAAAATTTCAACATAGCCATTTTAAGACCTCTGCTCATGAACAGAGTAACTGTGATTTTCTTAATCTGTCCTAAACATTGCTTTCGCACACCAACAGCACCATTGATTGCTACATGTGTGAAAACATATTTTGGGTGACATATGAAAAATGACAGCTATACTGTTCATAAGGAAGTGTAATAAAATGACAATGTTGAAAATCTGAAGTGAAAATATTGAAAATTCACGAACTTACGAGCGTGCGTAGGAACTGCGCAACGCATGCTCGTAAAACAGTAATTTTTAGGAATTTTTTCACCAAATTTTCAACATATCCATTTTAAGACCTCTGGTCATGAACAGTGTCACTGCAATTTTCTTAATGTGTCCCATACATTGATTTTGCACATCGACTGTGCCATTGTGCGCTACATGGCGGAAACACATTTTGGGCAAGATGTGAAAATGACAGCCATACTGCTCATAAGGAGGTGGGTAAAATGGCAATGTTGAAAATCTGGAGTGAAAATATTGAAAATTAGTGAACTTCACGAAGTGCATGTAGGAATCGCTAATGCACGCTCATAAACAGTCATTTTTTAGAATTTTTTCACAAATGCTCAACATAGCCATTTTAAGACCTCAGCTCATGAACAGTGTCACTGTGATTTTCTTAATTTGTCCCATACACTGATTTCAGACACCGACTCGCCATTGTAGCGCCATATGTCGGAAACACGTTTTGGGTGAGATGTGAAAATGACAACTATACTACTCATAAGAAGGTGTGGTAAAATGGCAATGTTGAAAATCTGGAGTGAAAATATTGAAAATTCATGAACTTTCGGCGTAGCATAGAAACTGTACAGCGAGCGTCATAAAACAGTCATTTTTGAATTTTTCACCAAATTTTCAACATAGTCATTTTAAGACCTCTGCTCATGGACAGTGTCACTGTGATTTTCTTAATTTGTCCTGTAAATTGATTTTGCACACCAACTGTGCCATTGTGCGCTACATGGGCGGAAACACATTTTGGGTGAGATGTGAAAAATGACAGCTGTACTACTCATAAGAAGGTGTGGTAAAATGGCAATGTTGAAAATCTGGAGTAGAAAATATTGAAAATTCGGTGAACTTCTGAGCGTGCGTAAGACTACTGGCACTGCCTTTCAGTAAAACAGTCATTTTGGAATTTTGCCAAATTTTCAACATGAGGTTTTGGGCCTACTATCATGAATGTCATGGCGTTATTCAGGCCGAAGGGGGTGATTTCATGGTGACTGTGCAGTGACTGCGAAATCACCCTCCGGGCCTGAATAACGCCATGACAGTGACATCATTCATGAGAAGGGGTCCCAAAAACCCCATGTTGAAAATTTGGTGCAAAAATTCCAAAAAATGCCTGAGATATGCAATAAAGTTGAAAAACCCTATCTAGCCCATTATACAGCTCACCAGCATTTCCTCAGTTCGCGGTCGGCTTTGAAGAGTGCAGACGTGTTCCCGGTCCACCGAAGATCGTCACGCCGAGCTCCGGAGGTAGATGGGGGAGGGGTGTGGGGAGGGCAGGGTGCACAGTGGGTGGAGTGTGGGTTGTGGGAGGGGGCTGGGAGAAGTGCCGTGGGACTGTTTTCATTTTTAGGTAAAAAAAGATGCCGTGGGACATTTGCCATGCTGGGGTGACTCTAGCGCAGCACAAGGATGGTTGGGGCCGTGGAGCCAACGGGGATTGGGCACCATCATCGCCATATGATCAGTTGCCACGCGGGTGGGCTCTAGCATGGCACCCAGTACCGGGGGTGGGGTGGGGACAATGCAGCCGGCAGGGGTTGGGCACCCACGGTGGCTATTCTATGAGTTGCCACACTGGGGTGAGCAGCCAGCGTGGCATGTGGAAAGAGTTTGGGGGCGCAGTACAAGCCAATGGGGATTAGGCACCCCATCGTAGTACGTGTGCGGGGGGGGCAGCACGCAGTATGTGTATGTTTCTGTGTGTGTGTATAGGGGGAGCTGCGCATGAGCAGGCGATATCTTATCGTTGCTCACTGAAGCGTAGCTCCCCCTTTCAACTGTATGCCACTGCATTTTGGAGCTTGTCATAGACAGCTCCAGCACGAATTGGCTTACAGAGGCCGCGCCTGCCAACACACTGACTGAATTGGAGGAGGAGGTGACACACCTCCGAAATCTCGGATGGTGGCACTATGTTTCTTGCACATGCGTGCAAGCAAACATAAAAATGGTTACTGAGTAGTGTGGATGCACTGAAATGTTTTAGCTAAACTGATTTTAAAAACGGTTTTCAGAAACAGTTCTGTAATGTGTCCAGGGCCTCAATTTAGTAATGGGCTGAATTTCTGTGGAAAGGGTGAGTAACAGGCTGCATTTCTAAGAAATAAATAAATCCCCCAGACCATATGGGGTTCAGCAAAAGTTGCTGAATGAGACTAGTCAGGCTTTTGCTGAACTACTAGAGAATTGTTCAACAGTTTATTAGAAACAGGGGAAGGTCCTCCAAGAGATGAGAGGTAGAAGTTGTTGTACCACTTTACAAGGGGCAATATTTTATTTATTTTGTTTTTGTTGACTGGGTGGCATGCACTAGGCATGCATTTGCCTACATTCAGGCACAGGTACTGAGGACACATTGAACTGCAGACCATGTAGCCTAACATTCATAGTGGTAAAGTTGTTGGAAACTATTGGCAAGAAGCACATAGTTGATTTTCTGGAGCAAATAGATTACAGTACAGGAGGCAGCTCAGGTCTGTGAGCAAGTGGTCATGTCAGACAATTCTAATAATTAATTTCTTCAGTTCAGAGACGCAGATGGTGAACAAAGGTCAGGTGGTACATATCCTTTACCTGGATTTCATTAACACCTTCAATTCTTTTCCAACAATAGGTCAGTAACGAAAGTGAAAGATTGGAGGTAGGAAGATAAACAAATGAGGAGGATAGGGAACTCATTGGAGGGTAGAACCTAGGGGGTACTCCTAAATGGTAAGTTCTCTGGGTAAAGGATGTTACAGATTCATACTGCATGGGTCTGTTCTGGGCCCCACTCTCTTCAACATATACATCAGCAACATAGTTGAAGGGTTGCAGGGCAAGGTGTTTCTTTTTATGGATGACACCAAACTTTTTGGTAGGATTTATAGCATGGAGAGTCTAAGGAATATGAAAGGGAATGCAGAGATGTTGGAAAAGTAGCTTGGCAAATGGCAATTGTAGTTCAGTGCCAAGAAGTTCAAGATCATGTACTCTAGTAACAGTTTCCAAAAACTGGTGTACTGGATCAGTGGCATGAAGTGGAGCAATAAAGGGAAGAATGTGACTTGGCATAATCATCAGTGACAATTGTAAGGCTACTTCCCAGTACAGCAAGACATACTGAAATGCCAGTAGAATGCTGGGTTGTATAGGGTGGGGAATTACCAGCTGCAGGCAGGAGGTGATTTTTGCCATTTTATAGATCTTCAGTCATACATCATCCTAAGTATTAAGCTGAGTTGTGGAGTCAACATCTAAAGAAGGTTAAGGATAGGCTCAAGACCATCCAGTGGAGTACTACAAAAATGATCCATGAACAACAGGAAAAATCATATGAGGAAAGATCGGAGAGCCTTAAGGACATTTCCTGGTGTTTCTACACCTCATGTCAAGTTAATATTTTTTTCTCCAGTACATGATGGTCATCTAAGCATTTAAAATCCATAAAATAAAGCATTGGTTTCCATGCCTACTTTTGAGTTACATGGCAAGACTTAATGCTGCTTGATGGAAAAAAAATCCCTAAGGGGTCAGAATATTTTTATGAATAACACCATAATTGAGGTGTCAATATAAAGGAAACAAACAAAACATATATATAATAAATAAACCAAAGACATAGTATTTGTGAAGGTGTTCACTTCTTTATACCAATGGTAGGATTCAAATAAGTTACTGATACTACTGTATGATACCCAACTTGAACTAACTTTTCATAAAAATGGGAATTTGTGTATGTTTTTATGCATAAAGCTATGCAGCTCCCATGTCATCTTCATAAGACATTTTGTAAGATGTACAATAGATTATGGTTGCAAATATAGCAACATAAAGAAATATAAGAATTGACATGCTGTTTTTTGAGAGTATCTGCTTTCATACTGGCAGGTTCAGAGCTGATTAACTCAGGGCAAATGTAAATAAAAAAACATTCATAAAAAGTGAAATGTGACCAAAAACATTCAAGCAGTTTGGACATATATACATATAAAATGACAAAGACTTTAATAAAAAAGGAACAACACAATCCAAGACAAATAGACATGTTCAGGGAGCATTTTGAAAATGCCAATGCCTGTAAGAGCTTATTTACTCACTGTCATTCTATTTAGATCATAAACTAGACATTACATAATAGGGTAAATCATTACTCTAATAATGGCTGTATACATATACAAACATATTGGTGTCAGTAGCCAATCCTGAATATGTTTTAGGTACCTCAGAACAATCTGAACACCAGGGAACATCTTTAAGAGGCAAGAAGGTAGAGGGAAATATAGAGTCTTGCAAGGATGCAATAAGGTTGACCATTCTGAACTTTTTCACATGAATGAGACTACAAGAGGTCATAACTCAAAACTGGTGGAGGCACAATAAAGGGATGTGAGGAAGTTATTCTTCATGGAGAGAGTGGTTGATAAGTGGAATAGCTTGCTAAGCATGCTGGTCAATGTGGGAACCATTGTCAACTTCAAAGCTGGTTCAGATGGTTACAAAGAGCTCATTAACTGTGATGTGTATTGCTTGTTTTTCCATAGACAGCATTCAATACAGTTCCTTTTATGAAATCATTAATCTGGAGTTTTGACTGTGTCACAGAGTTTGTACAAAATGATTATCAGGAGCTGTTTACGTTTCTCAAAGCAATGCTCAGAGTTCTGTACAGAAAATGTGACATAGTTAAAACTCCAAATTACTGATTCTATGTAGAGAACTACACATGATGTTAATAATGAAAAGAGAATGAGATAAAATACAGTTCTGACATAAACACATATTCAGGGATAGTTAAATGTGGATTATTTGACAGTATGCAAATCTTCTCTGAAAATAGGAACGTTATGAACAGCTGCTAATTAGAAATAATTTTCTGTCCTCACAGAAACCAAATCTTGTAGTCTCCCTTGTGTGCCTTGGTCCCTTCTTGAAAGGTAGAGTCTAACTGGTTATAATCCAGTTTATGGCACTGTACTTATGGCCATAGGTTCACAGTGGTTCTCTGCATGTGATGTTATAGTAATGTCCATACTGTATGAACATAGGAACTGTTAGATGACAAAATTCCAAAGTGGTATCATGTTCATCTCCTGCCATACAGGCATCATTAATGTCATGTGAAACACCTGTAGTATTTGTTCAATGGGAAGTTTTTTTGAGTTTTATTCACTTGGCACTATGGGCAGGAAAACTTACAGTGATGGAAACCCCTTGGAGCCCAATCCCAACTGATCTAATGTTTCCTCTTAAACACTATAATTCTGTTGTGAGGTACTGTATAGCAGAGTCAAGCCAGGATGCAATGCATTACCTTGCATTATTTCTTCGGCATGCTGCAGTATGCTGCAGGGAACAATTCAATGCAATGGCAATTAAGTTGCTTACTGCAAAGTATTCCTTTCCATCCTGGCTTGATTCCATTGTGTGCTAGTTGCGACCCTCTCCGTAGAATGCAATGTCATATTCAGCAATGCTATTCTAGATGAGGAACTGGTCCAACCTGAGTTTAAAAGAATCAACACTCCCTACCTCTTCCTACATGTACCAATTCCTTTGAGAGCTTGTTCCATAGGTTTACCACTGTCCATGCCCCCTAGTTCATTCACCATCCTTGGATGTAACCCATGGAGTCCTGGTGATTTATCTAGACTGAGCTCCTTGCTTGTGAAGAATACATTTATTGAAATTATAATTTTACCATCCAAAGGTATTGTATTTTTATTACTTCCACTTACTCTCTTGTGTCATATTCCTGGGTGTAAGCACGAGGTGAAGAACATTATGCCTACTTCTCTATTCCCTGGATTGTGGTTCTTTTGTGTTCACTGATCAGAGGTCACACCTTGTCCTACCCTGAGATATATGTGTATATATATATATATAATTTATATATTTTTTGTATTTTATTCAGACTCCTGTCTCTCTTGCTAACCCTCTTTTGGATGCCCCCCCCTCAGGAAAGTCACCCACCATGCCTGGGACTTACCCAAAATAACCCCATGACTTAGCTCTCATGACAGGGTTGGAAAGGCAGGACAAGTCCATCCCCTGAAGCAGGATCCTTTCTAGGGTACATGTCAGCGGTGCCAGAGTTGCAAGGGTTCATGCATTATCCCACCCAGAAAGGTGTCTTTCTGTTCAGTTTTTCTACCCTGGGCCATCCAATGAGCAATAATGCAGAACAGGTCTGTTTGCATCCCACTCCCTTCTGGGCCTCCCAGCTGCAGTGACACCCTTCTACTGCAGGGTGCCAAGCATGCTGGGGAGATGCATCCCACCCATGAGATGAAAGTAGTCCCTTGTAAGATCAATCCTTCCAATCACCAGCTGACCCCCAGATAACTCGAGTTTGCTCCTGAACTCTTGTGCTAAATGGCCAGACTCTTTCCAAATACATTCTAAACATGTTCTACTAACTTGTATTCAAGCTACGTTCTGGTGCTTATATTGGGATCTCATGTTTTTTGAATCATAGCTTTCTTCTCCTTTTGTGTTCCCTGTACCTATTTAACATATGTTCACTTCTTAAAAGAGAACTATGCTGAACCTGTAAGTCATTTCTTTTTGTTGGTAAAAGCTGTTTTAAATACAGTAGGTCCAATTCTCTTATTGCCTTATTGTCACTGGTCATTTTGGTAACTCAAGAGGTATTTCTGACTTACACACTGGTGGCACCATTTTGTAACTGTGTGATGTAGTTTATGTCCCTTTCACAGAATTCCATCATAGAATATGGATGCAAACAATGTAAGAGATGAACAAGGGCTTACAGCATATAGTTCTGAAATGTTTTTTAGCACTAGCGTGCATGTCAGAAGTACTCAGTGAATTTACTGGCAGGCCAGTAAAAATGGAACAATAACAGAATATAAACCAATAGTTGTAAAACAACTTCAGCAGAAAAAGTGGCTAGCAAGTTAAATACATTTCTCCTGTAAATTCTTTAAACATGACATTAGTCTCCCTAATGCCTTTTCTGTTTTTTGGGTTGACACACGATTTGCCATTTATTTCCGTGATGCATAAATATATTTACTTGGACATCCACTGCTCTACTGTTGAGCAATAATTATTTTAAATATGGCCTTTCTAGTGATTCTCCCTTCCTAACTGTGCAATTCCCATTAACATTTAACAGTATCCCTTCTGTGGACAATCCTGATTTTCCGAATGTTGTGTTTGATAGGTTTGCTTGAATCTAGGTTATTAGCAGTTATACTGTCATGTCTAAAAATGTTACGGACACTCTTCTACAAATTTTTCCCTAATGATATATGAACATATAAAAACAGCCATCAGAAGAAGATCACTTGATCTAGCAGGTCTGCTTGGTGAATGATGCAGGGTCCTGGCCTTATAACTTATGCCAATGAACCTGCCCCCCAACCGCCCTTCCCTCTTCCTCCTCTCCCCTTCCTTAGAAACATAGAAACATAGACTTTGATGGCAGATAAGGACCGCTAGGCCCATCTAGTCTGCCCATTTGATCCTAAGGGTTCCACTGTATTTGTCCCAAGCCCTCTTGAATGCTCCCACCATCTTTGCTGATATCACCTCCTTAGGCAGCTCATTCCAGGTGGTCACCACCATCTCCATATAGAAATGCTTCTTCACATCCCTTCTGAATCCCCCCCCATCAGTTTTAGGCTGTGCCCTCTTGTGATGCTGTTGTAACTAATTTTAAAGGGACCCTTCCTTTTTCCTCTGTTAATTCCCTTCATGTACTTGAAGGTTTCTATCATATTTTCCCCTCTGCTTCCTCTCTTCCAGGTAGTACATCCTTAGGGCTCCCAGCCTCTCCTCATAGGACTTATCTTGTTGCCCCTCAATCATCTTAGCTGCTTTCCTCTGGACCCCTTCCAGCATGCTGATGTCCTTCTTAAGGTATGGATGCAAGTACCACATGTCATATATTAAAGGATACCGAAATAACATTTTGACAACAAACTACTCACAAATTTGACTCCGTAGGTGACTAAAGAAAAGGGGCTGCTGTATTCATTAATGGTAAAACTACATTTGTATAATTTACCTAAATGTGGTTCCAGAGCATTTGAAAATTGTAAAATCAGCCTTCCAATTTCAAAAAAAAAGTCTTACCTGCTTCCTAAAATGGCCACCAAATTAGTTATGTGATGACATCATTGGAGCCAAAGTCAGAGAGATATATGGCTCTCTGTAGTGCTCACTAGTCCTTTTTTCCCTTTTGTATGCAATTGTTTCACCCAAATGGTCAAAACCATGTGCATTATTTTGTATAATACATGTTTGGCTATGGTTCTGTTCATTTTGTTTACTTTAACATGCTGAAATTGTGTTTTAATCCAACTGGCTTTCTCTGTGGCAAACCACAGTGCAGTACAAATTTCAAATAACCTGGTGATCTAGTGGTTACGGTAGATCCAGGATGATACAGTGGGGGTGCTGGGGTGGTGTGCATACTTAATATGCACTTTTTAACATTTTTATTAAACCTTCATATTTTCTGCTATTATTCTTTTCTAGTATGTTTTTGATAGAACCTACAAATGTAATCCATAGAATGAATGTAAACATTTGTACAATCAATAAATCAGACTTCTTCAACAAAGTGAAATGCAGCAGCAGCAAGCAAGTACATTACTATGTGTGTGTATCTGTGGGGGGCTGCAGCCACAACCTTCACCACCCCCTACAGCCGCCACTTTGTTGTAGCAAAGTTCTTGTGCAGTCCGATGTTAGAGTTCACACTTTCTCAAAAATCAAATATATGCTTGTCTTGTCTTCTTTTTCCACGGAAATAATAATAATAAGAAGAAGAATCAGCATTCATATAATGGTTTTCATACACATTGTATCCCAAAGTGCTTTACAAGCAAAACTAGACTGGTAGTGAAGTGACTGAATGTGTAGTGGCAGCCATTTCATACATTTATATCCACATACAGCCTTGGACAATTGCATGAACTGGTTTTATGGGAAGGGGAATGTTGGCCAGGACAATGGGGTCAGGTAGTGATCAAGGTGCTGGCAGCCCCACATCTTATTTCTCCCAGTAATCTGCTCATATTTCTCTCCTTCTGTTTTCCCCCTTCCCTGAATATAGCAGTACCTTGCAAGAGTGGCCTTCTCAGTCCCCCTCTGGTATTCATTCTTCACTATTCCTCCTCACAGTGAAAACTGGTGAGCTCATCACCCTTCTACATCATGAATGCAAGTAGTACAGTCCCTATTTGTTTGTTTTTTTACATATCAAATATAGTCATATCTTTCTGGTAAGTCAGGCTGATAGCAGCAGGGAACAAGGGGAATGATGGGCTTTCCTATCTTTAAAATATCTAGGCTACCTTTGAATAGGCACTATTAAATGATGGGTCTGCACATCATTATGCTTGTCAGTTAACAGTGCCTAATCATAGGTGGCTTATATCTTATATGGGTGGAAAAGCCTATTTTTCCTCTTGTGCCATGCTGCTATCAGCCTAGCTTACCAGAAGATCATGTTTATTATTAATATGTAAAAATAACACAGGAGACTGTTCTAACCACATTCATGATGCTGAAGGGTAGTGAACTCTCCAGTTTTTGGTGTGGGGGAGCAGGAGAGAAGAACGAATGCCAGAGAGGGACTAAAGATGCCATTCCAGCAGGGTACAGCTATATTCAGGTTAGTTGAAGACAGGAAGGAGGACATTGAGCAGATCACTGTGAGATCTGAAATGTGAGTCTGCCAGCATCGTGATCACTTCCTGACTGTGGATGAGAGTAGCCAGTGATGACAAATACTCAGAGTGGCAGGGCTGCACCTAAACTGTTACTTGAATTCAGTGTAGGGAGATTACCCACGAGTGGAGGGGAGTTGATGTTTGTTAGGACAGTACTGAGGGAGTTGTGTATAGCTCATTCAAGATTTGGAAGTGTGATAGCCGGCCAACTCGCATTGTGGAGTAGAGCACAGAAAAATACTGGAGAAGAATTGCTGGGAACTGACCTGCGGGGATCTGTAGAACACAGATAAAGGAGTAGACTGACACTGGAAGTCAGGTGGATTTGCTCAAGGTATTAGTATGCCTCTCCTGCTAATAATATTGTTATCCATTGTATGTGCAGCCCTTATGAGGGCATGAACAGCAGTTTTTCTGCTGGGTCATGATGCTTATTGCTTGGCCTTCCAGGAAGACTTAGTTGTTGGTTAATGAGGTGGGAAAAAAACACAACAGAGGAACTGTACATACTACCTTTACTGTGCAGAAGGGTGGTGAGCCACTCAATGTTTACTGTGGCAGCAGAAGTCAAACATTGAGAAAGTGGACTGGAGAGTGATTTTGGGAGGCATTTTTTAACAGTGCCAGCTGATGATATGTATTGGTATATGTGTACACAACTCTCTGAGGTACAAGATTACAATCTGAGGTGTGATTATTCTCTTCATGACACCATAAGCTCATATGTGGCCCCAGGCGGTACTAAGGACAGGGTATGGATGGTGGGGTGTTCAACAGAGGGTAGGCTAGGTGCAGGGGGTTTACATGGAAAAAGAAAGCCTTATTTATGGATTAACAAGAGAGCATGAGCTTTGGAATTGAACCAGACCGGTACTTTGCTGTATGACCCTAAGCAAGTCATTAAACTTCCTTGTACTCCCAGGCCAGACCTGTAAACAAGCTTTTAGCTTAGTGTGCCTCTCCTGGTTAACAAAAAATAAAGTTTAGGACATCACATAATCACTAGATCATCAGGTATTTGTAGTGTTGTACTGTACTGTGGTTTGCCAAAGAGAAAGGCAGCTGGATTGCAAAACATTTTCCACAAATTAAAGTAAACAAAATGAACAAAATCAAAGCCTAACATGTGTACTGATCAAAATAATCCATGAGTTAACACATGGTGTTGATCATTCTGGTACAACAATTCAAAACAAAGGGGAAAGAAGAACTAGTTAGCACTACAGGAATATATGTGGGTCTCTGCCTCTGGTTCTGATGATGTTATCATGACTCATCACTTAACAGACTTGGCAGACATCTTAGGGAGAAACCAAGGCTGTTTTTTGAAAGTGAAAGGCTGTTGTTTACATTTTTCAAAAGCTATGAAACTGCATTTATGTTCTTTTCACAAATGCAGTTTTAACATAAATGTAAACAGCAGCCTTTATTTTACCTCGCAATGAAGCCAGATTTTGAAGTTTGCATTTTAAAAAAAACTGCTTGTTTAGCTACCTTTTAAATATGGTCTTACCAATGCCCTGTACAATGGGAAAATGACTTTGCTTCACCTACTACTGAATCCCCTTGCAACACACACCAGCATCCCTTTAGCCTTTGCCGCTGCTCTCCTACACTGAGAAGTGTGTTTTAGGTTTCTAGTAATTACCACCCCAAGATCCTTTTACTCTTCTGAAGCAGTTACCTGAACCCTCCCCCCATCCCCAGGTAATACTCTGTCCTCGATTTCCTGGCCCCTATGTGCACTACATTTCACTTTTTGGCATTGAAGCCAAGTTGCCAGATTCCTGACCATCTCTCTAATCTGCTAAAGTTCTCCCTCAAATTCTGTATCTCCTCCTTAGTGTCCACCCTTCCACAGAGTTTGGTGTCATTCACAAACAGGTGCATTTTGCCTTTAATGCCTTTCCAGCTGTCACTTATGAAGACATTGAACAACACTGGCCCCAACACCTATTTCTGAGGGACCTCGCTGGTGTCCTGCTTGATGCTGGAGAACTCTCCCCCAATCATTACTCTCTGGGTTCTGCCACTTAAACAGTTTTCAACCCATCTTACCATATTCTCCTCCACCCCTAGGTCCCTCAGTTTCATTATCAGCCTTTTGTGTGGTACCAAAACGAAGGCCTTGCTAAAGTCCAGGTTTATGATGTCCACTGCCTGGCCTCTGTTAACTGCTCTCATGACACATTCAAAGAACTCGATCAAGTTTGTTTGGCACAATCTGCCTGCCACAAACCCATGCTGTCTTTCATCCTGTAGACTATTCTCCTCATTGTATCTCACCAGCCTTTCCTTTAGTGTGGTCTCCATGAGTTTACATACTATTGAGGTCAGGCTGACTGGCTTATGGTTACCCAGGTCATCCTGTGGATTGGCACCACATGTGCTGTTCTAAATTCCAGTGGCACCACTCCTCACCCCAGAGATCTATTGAAGGGAACAGCCAGTGGCCCCACCAAATCCTCTGCTAACTCTTTCAGCACCCTAGGGTTTATTTCATCTGGTCCCAGGGATTTGTCTACCCTCAGAGCCATCAGCACTCCCATCACTGTTTCAATCTCAATTACCCCTACAGTCTCTACTCCTGTTCCCTCCCTCCTTTTCCCTGCCCATGGTACCCGTCCATCCATTTCCTTTGTAAAGATGGGGTAGAAGTATTCATTTAATACCTCTGCTTTGCTTCAGTCTTCATCAACCCAACCATCCTCCTTCCTCACCCTAGCAATGCCATCCTTCTTGTCCCTCCCTTCACTTATGTAGTGAAATAAGGCCTTTTCCCCATTCTTTATTCCTTCAGCTATTTGGATCTCCTTCTTTATCTTTGCCTGCTGCACCTCCCTTCTTGCCACCTTAGCTAGCCTCTGGTATTCTTCCCCATCCTCTTCCTTTGCCATTCTTCTGAATCTTCTATAGGCTGCTCTCTTTTGCCTTACCACTCTTGCCACCTTGTCATTAAATCAGCTTGGTAGTCTAGCTTTTGATACAACTGTTTGTGGCTTTCTGAATGGCCCACCTAATGATGGCCCATAATCGGTCCACCCCCAGGCCCTCTTCTCTCCTCTCCAAGTTTTCCCCTTAGCACTTATTTTATCTTTTTAAAATTTTCCCTCTTGAAATCCAATATTTTGGTCTTGGTGGGGATGTCATCTTTGCCCATGTCCAAACTGAATCACATTGTAATGTGGTTGCTTCCACCAAGGGGTTCCCTAATTTCTATCTCTGCACATGCTCCCCATTGGTGAGTACGAGGTCAAGGATTGCCCCCTACCTGGTAGCGTCAGTCACACACTGAGTCATGAAGCTGTCCTGGATTACATTTAGGATTTTCTGACTTCTGTCACAGGATGTGGCGGGAGTAGTCCAGTCCACTTTGGGCAGGTTAAATTCCCCCACCATTACCACCTCCCCTTTCCCTGCTGCGATCCTCAACTGGGAACACAGCTCTCAGTCCTTGCCCTCAACTTGCTTGGTGATCCATACACCAGCTCCATCCTGATCTTCCTACTTTTGCTAGTCTGTAGCTGGAGCCACAATGTTTATATGTTCCCCTTTTCCTTCTCCCTCATGCAAATTATTCCCTCCCTGATGTATGGTGCCCGCCTCTCTTGCCTATCTCACTGTCCCTTCTGTATAATTTGTAGCCTTGGATTGTGAGATCCCAGTCATGATGTGCTATAGCCCAGGTCTCAGAAACAGCTGCTATATCCACCTTACCCTCAGCTAGGAGGGCATGCATTTCTGCCATCTTGTTCCTGAGACTGCGGGCATTCAGCGACACCACCCTCCAGTTTGTCCCTGTATACCCATCTCCAACCATGGGTAATGGTCAGATGTCTCCCAGGTACATCAGCACGGAGAGACACTGACTGCATTGCTAAAATTGTTCACAAAGCAGGAGAAAACATTGATGTCCTAGTACACATGGGGACTAATGATCTCGCCAGCCAGTCAGTTGTGGAGACCAAGGAACACCTGACTAGGCTGGGTGACAAACTATCACCTATTTCATCCAGCATCTCCTTCTCTGAGATCCTGCCAGTCTGGGAGAGGGGAGCAGATGGACGGAAGGTCAGAGAAGGGAAGATAGGGGAGCTAAACACATGGCTCAAGGGCTGGTGCCAGGAAAAAGAACACAGATTTGTAGGGAACTGGCAAAAGTTCTGGGAGCGAAAGTGCTTTAAATTTGATGGACTGCATCTGACTAAGGAGGGAGTCAGTGCATTGGGGCAGAAGTTTGACGTCTTTGCAGAATATTTAAATTAGCAAATGGGGAGAGGGGTGCAGCACCCCATATGTCGAATGGGAAGAACACCTCTCCCCCCTCAGCTAGTGGTCAAACAGTGATTCAGCATGTTTGCAGTTCATTTGCATCACCAGGTAAGAAAAAAGGTTTGTCTCCCCATACGATGCACAGGGGTAATGCCAAACCTCACCCAACAACTAACACACCAAAATCTGGCCAATGGAAAATCATGTAGACAAATGCTCACAGCCTGGTAAATAAGATCCCAGACCTGCAGGCAATAATGTCAGAGGCTAAACTGGACATAGTAACAGTTGTGAGACGTGGTTTACCAGTAACCACCATGGGAGACTTCAGTACCTGGCTATGTATTGTTCAGAAGAGACCAAGGTGCAAAAGGGGGGAGGCCCTGTATGTCAATGAAAATATCAAAGCTACAGAAATTCAGAATACACATAAGGATCCAGAAGAACTGTGGGTCACCCTGGAAACAGGAAATGGGACAGCCATAAGAACTGGGGTTGTCTACAGGCCCCCATACCAGGAGGAGGACATAGACACATTACTGTTAGAAGATATACAAAACATGACAGCTAAAGGGGAGGTTCTGATAATGGGAGACTTCAACATGCCGGATGCAGATTGGTCAATACCAACAGGAACATCTGCCAGAACTAGACACATAGTGGTTTCCCTGCAGGGGAGGGCCTCAAACAACTGGTAGAGCAACCCACAAGAGACAGGGCTATCCTAGATCTAGTACTGACAAACAAGGAAGGGATCACAGATCTCCAGGTAGAAGGTCACCTGGGGGCCAGTGACCATCACATGGTATGGTTCAATTTAGCTACTACATCTAAATCATCCCATTCCAAGGCAAAAATATGGGACTTCAGAGGGCATGACTTTGATAAGATGGCCAACAGAGTTAAGCTAGCCCTGGCAAGAAACACAGGTGAGGTACAGGCAAGTGGGCAAGCATTAGGATGCAATACTTGAAGCAACATCCCATTGTGTTAGACAGAAAAGGAAGTGCAAAGAAGAAGAAACCACTTTGGTTCTCAAATATAGTACGAAAGGTCAGAGCCAAAGGCTGGCCTTCAGGAAATATAAGGAACACAGCGGGTTGAAGATAGGGAGGCATACCAAACTGCCTAAGGAAGCAGGTAACGAGTAAGGCAGGCAAAGTCCCAAACTGAGGAAACACTAGCACGAACAGTAAAGAAGGTGACAAGACTTTCTATAGATACATTAGTGAAAGGAGAAAGTCCAGAGGGGTATTGCTAAGCTTAATGGAGAAAAGGGAGCATGTGAGGAGGAGGACCCTGTAAAGGCATCTATCCTAAATAGATACTTTTGCTCAGTATTTACTGAAGAGAAGGTAGGGCAGGGCCCACAGCTCAGCATCATGGACACAGCGGGAGGGGTGAGCACTATTCCCTTCACAAAGAAAGGGTCCTACAAGAGCTTACTAGCTCAGGGTGGATAAGGCAATGGGACCTGATGGCATACATCCCAGGGTACTTAAGGAGCTAAAGGTGGAACTAGCAGAGCCATTAGCAGAACTGTTTAGTGAGTCTCTGAGCACAGGAGAGGTCCCAGAAGACGGAGAAGGGCTCATGTGATCCCGCTCCACAAGAGTGGTAGAGGGAGGAGGCGGGGGAACTACAAACCAGTCTTACCTCTGTAGTGGGCAAAATTATGGAGGCACTCCTTAAGGAAAGGATAGTGCAACACCTGGAATCCATAGGGCACAGGATCCAAGACAGCATGGGTTTACAAAAGGAAGGTCCTGTCAAACTAATCTCATAGATTTCTTTGACTGGGTAACCAGAGTGGTGGACAAGGGGAGCAGTTGATGTTGCCTACCTTGACTTCAGCAAAGCTTTTGACACTGTTCCACATAGAAGATTGATAAATAAGCTGGGTAGGCTCAGGGTGGGTCAGAAGTTGGTCAACCGGGTGGCAAACTGGTTGTGGGCAGAAAACAGAGAGTGGTGGTAAATGGTATACAGTCAGAAGAGATGCAAGTCACAAGTGGGGTACCTCAGGGATCAGTCCTGGGGCCAGTCCTCTTCAACATCTTCATTAGTGACCTTGTAGATGGACTAGAGGTAGGCTTGTCTGTTTGCAGATGACACCAAGATCTGCAACAGAGTAGATGATCCAGATGGGGTGGGCAGAATGAGAAGAGATCTGGATAAACTAGCAAAATGGTCAGAAGAGTGGCAACTGGGATTTAATGCAAAGAAGTGCAAAATCATGAACATAGGGAAGAGAAACCCTGAAGCCACCTATAGGCTGGGAGGGGAGTTGCTAGCAGTCACAAAGGAAGAAAGAGACTTGGGCATCATCATCACTGATGACCTGAAATCATCCAAGCAGACCTCTAAAGCAGTAGGTAAGGCTGGGGGGGGTGTTAGGGTGTATTAGTAGGGGTATCACAAGTCGTAAGAGGGAGGTAATAATCCCTCTTTACAAGACACTCGTTAGGCCCCACCTGGAGTACTGTGTGCAGTATTGGAGGCCACACCTTCACAAGGACATTAACAAAATTGAGGCAGTCCAGAGAAGGGCAACCAAAATGGTGCAGGGACTGCATCAGAAGACATATGAGGACAGATTAACAGAGCTCAATATGTATACCCTTGAGCAAAGGAGGAGAGAGGTGATATGATCGAGGCATTCAAACACCTTAAGGGCATTAACAAGGTGAAAGAGTCTAACATGTTTAAATATAAGAAAATAGCAGGACATGAGGACACAGCATGAGATTAGACGGGGCCGATTAAGGGGAATGTGAAATTCTTTTTCACAGAAAGGGGTGCTGGATGCATGGAATGGCTTACCACAAGAAGTAGTGGCTATGAATACAGTGCAGGGCTTCAAACAGGCATGGGATAGGCATAAGGGAGCGATACAAATGACTATGAATAGATAGGCCACTGACAGAGCAAAGGCCGATGGCACATTTATAAGGTAGAAAAAGAAATGGGCAGGCTGGATGGGCCTTACGGTCCTTATCTGCCGTCAACTTCTATGTTTCTATGTTTCTATATTACCTTCACTCTTTTGTTTAGTAACTTTATCCTGTCTTGTCCTCCTACCCTTCTCTTCCCCATCCCACTCTTTATCTGCCCCCTCTCCCCCTCCCCCTTTATTGTTACTGCATTTGGAGGGGCTACCAACCTCCCCATTTCAATTCTTGTAGGTATGCTTGTGGGTATTCTGGCTCCCACTTCCCTCCCCCCTTAGCAGTTTAAACCAAACATAGTTTGTGCCTACTTGCTAAAAGATATCTCTTGGCCAATATGGCCATTTCACAAGTCCCTTCATTGAAATGCTGTGTTAAGTATAAATTGTTCAACTAATCCATTATTTTTTTTTACTTGCTGGTCACCAGCTTCCCTTGACTTCCAGTGATGGCTACCCCCCCAAAATTGTTTTCTTGGTTTTCATGTAGTCCTCTTTGAGCTATTATGTTGTTGTCTCTCAGGTCTACTGCATCTTACTGTCATCTTAAAATCCTGTACTGGAATATCTGAGTAATTATTACCCTGAGTGATGTACTGTACAAATATCACCAGAGTGGGTACCTAGGTTTGAACCGGAGACGTCCTTACTGGCGAACACATGCACTTAGATTGAGATATTCCCCTGCAGCTGGGAATAGGAAATAGGAAACATATTTTAGGACTGATTATAACCTTGGTACTGAAACAAGTTTTGATCATGCAAGTGCTAATAACAGTTCTTTTACCACTGTCTACAAGAGAAACTGTTTCCTCACTTTCATGCTTAGTGAACTGGTTTTGTACTGTTTCTTCCACATAGGGAACAAATAAAGGCTTATTAAAGTTTACTTTAAACTTGTAGATCATTGACCTATGCTCAGCTGAAATACATTATTTCAGTATATTGTTCGCATACCTTGGACAGACAGTCTGATACCTTGGTTGCTTAGGGTCTATCCAGGTGGGCTTAACCCATTTCAATCTTCTAAGAATTTCCAGTCCCCATCTGGAACCATTATTTACAATTTCAATAACTGGCGTGGATGCTGTTCAGAACTACAAACTGCCCAAGCAGTTATATAGTGTGCATAGAATAGGCTGTTAAAGCATTCTGTAGCTGAAAGAATTGCTCAACAGCTTTAAATTTTCTTTCTATCAAGTTTTTTTGGAGAACACATTTTTTGTTGCTACAGAATCAGTATCTTTTACAAGCATTTTTCCCTTTTTAATACTGTATACATAGTTCAGTGGCAGAGATAAGTCCCTGAATACTTAGACTGTTAAAAAAAAAAAGAAAAATATACAGTAAAAATACTGCCAGCAATGTTGCCAACCTTTTGTGGTTACATACTATAGGTTTTACTAAAGTGCTGCGACATCCTTCCTGTCGACATCCCCTACAGCGACAGACACAATGCTGAGTGTTGGCATTGTTCTGTCGGGATGTCTCTGTGTTTTCTTCATGGGGCTGTGCCCCCAACCCCCCCCCCATGTGGGGGGCTCCAGCCCCACACACCCCAGTTTTCTAAATATCCAAGAGTTGTCTCGGGGAGGGGGCGCAACACTGGGAGATGCACCACCAGTGTCTGCAGGGACCAGCAAAGCGACCCCACGATTTTGGGTGAAATCTATCACTGTGCTCATCTTTGCAGTCGTGGAGTCGACCTACAGTTAGCATACCCATATAACACTGTAAAATAATTGCATTCTTTACCTTAGTATTTATTTAATGTTCACTATTAAAATAAAAATATGTCACTATGAAAATCATATTCAAACACCATTATAAAGAAATGTTTTCAGTTAAATTTACTGGATATTACTGTAAAAGAAAATGATTTACCATTTTATTTAACTGTTGTTTCCTATTGTATTAAGGTCATCAAACCATTATAACAAGACAAAGAACCACAGTGCAAAAGCAAGGGTTACCCAAAAAGGGCATTGGCAACAAAGACAGGTTTCATAGAAATTCACAAACACTCATACTCAAATAATGCAAAACATCATAGGTGAACAACCACCAGCTAGTAAGGAGGCGGACTGGAGTGCTCTCCTTAGTGGTACTTTTAACTATTTTTTCTTTCTTTTTACAGGGTGCTGAGATGCCGAGGAGGCAGCCAGACATCAGAACAGAGGGTCTCTAGTTCCCAGATTACAGGTGTTTGGACTCACTAACTACTGTTTTTATTACCTGTATTTCCTTGTTTAACCATCTCTAGCAAGAAGCCAGGGAGCAGAAACACCAAGGAGACAGCAGCACTAGTATCTCTTTCATCAGGTAGTTGACTGGTTTCTTGGAATATCCTGTGTAGCAACAGGACTGACTCAGACATGTCATCTTCTACCTGTGCAGTCAACCAATCAGGTGAAGGAAGGGCTAAGCAGCCAGATTTGAATCCTTGGGGGATCTTTTAGGCTAATATTGGTCACAGGGCATTTGTCATACAGATTATGAGCTTTGATTAAGGAACAGGACAGCACTGTGTTTGTTTGTTACAGGCTTTGGCATTTTATTACATTTGCACTACAGGGTTTGACTTTCAGGGCATTTACAGGACAGCACATTATTTTGTTTTTTTGCATTAACTGGTGTTTACTAGTGCGTGTCCTGACAGTGTGACCAGTTAAGTAAACTGGTGTGTACTGATTGTTTTCCTCCACAGCGAGGCAAGGGGATTAGGCCCACCCTACCCTACCCTCCTCATTCCACCCTCCCCAGGGTAGTCCATCTTAAAAGGCCGATGATCAGGAAATGGATTGCTACTTCCTGATTTTGGTCAGGGCAGGACAGGAAGTACTACAGCCACATCACATAACCTTCTTGCACAGAGGCAGGGTACAAATGTGGGCAGGTTGAAGCAACAGGGAGGAGAAAGAGGAAGTAGAAAAAAGAGAGACTAACACAGTAAAGGGATACAAAGAGTACAGGGGAGTGTCACTGGTAGCATGGGGCACAGTCAATACAGCCAGGGAAGATGCAGGGTGTGGTGCAGTGTAGTAGCTGCAGTTTACAGAAGAAAATTCTGGATCATGTGGTGCTTCCCCAACTGCAGGCACCTCTCTGGGTTGAGGGTGGAGGTTGCCTGTCACCAAGCTGAGATAGACAGGATTCAGGAAACCTTCACCCCCACCCAGAGGCCACCATGTCCACAACCAGAACCTCAAAGGATGCCCAGGAGGAAGAGTGGCTGAACCACAGTGGGCTCAGGGAGTGTGCAGGAGGGGGGTTTGAAGCACATCCCCCAACTGGTCCAGCTAAGTAACTCCTATGCTGTCTTAGAGGAGAAGGAAAGCCCCACAAGGGCACCCACAGCTAAGACCATGGAGGATGGGTGGGTCCTCCATGATGGAGCCCCAGGGAAGGGGGATAGAGGACCCCATTGGAAAAGGAAGCTACTCCTGGTAGGGTTCTCCATTCTCCAGGGAGTGAAGTTAGGGGCACTTAGCAGGGGTGAGAGGGAGGTCAAGTGCCTCCCAGGAAACACTGCATGAAAGGACGGGAAGCAGATCCATAAGAATGCAATGGTGATAGTTAGGAAGGAGGAACTGGATGTCATTGTCCACCTGGGGACAAATGATCTGGCAGGGGACAAGGTGAAGATAGCCAGAATCCAGGAGGATTTCAGGAAGTTAATGGAGAGCCTAAAGCAGATAGCACACTCTGTCTCCTTCTCGGAGGTACTAACTGTCTATGGCAAGTGGGAGGCTAGGTCACTCCACAGCCAGCAATTCAACTCCTGGTTGAGTGAATGGTGTGGAAGGGAGGGTTTTGGCTTCATGGGGGACTGGGGTCCCAACTGGGAGGATACGAGCCTGTATAAGGATGATGGCCTACATTCATCCAGGAAGGGGACCTTAGTCCTAAGTGAGAAGCTTGAATGCTTTAGCAGCAAGCATTTAAACTGGCCAAGGACGGGAAGCCAGGAAGGTCAAGAGGCTTAGTAACTCCCAACCCCCGTGAGCACATGCTCTACACTAGTACCCAAGGAGTAGATAGACAGAGGGCAGAATTCAACATAAGGGCAGAAGACAGGGAGGACCAGGGAAAAAGGGTTCCCAGGAAGGAGGAGGAGGCTTATAGCAACAAAATAGGGGAGGGAAGTCACATCCTGGAGAGCCATGTGTGCAAATTCCTGGAGCCTTAATAAGAAGATGGAGAACCCTGAGACAGCCATGGCACAGTCAGACCTGAACATTGTGGCCATCACAGAGATCTGGTGTAATGATAACCATGACTGGGAGATGGCCATACCAGGCTACAATCTCTTCAGGAGGGACAGGGCAGGCAGGAAGGGGGGAGGAGTGGCACTTTATGTGAAAGATAACATAAAGGCCACAGAGATTGAAGAGGAACAAGGAAGGGGAAGATACTGTCAGTTAAGCTAGAAAGAAGAACGGGGTCAGCCATCTGTTCAGGGGTAATTTACAGGCCACCAGCCCAGGGGAGAAGATAGAAAGGGAGATGATGCTGGCTATCCAAAGGATGGTGCACAAGGGGGAGGTAGTGCTGTTTGGTGACTTCAATATTCCGGATGTAAACTCCAGCCTTCTAGCAGCAGCATCAACCAAGAACAGATTTATCCTGAACTCCCTAAAGGGAGTTTTCCTTAAACAACTGGTTATGGAACCCACACAGCAGATGGCAATACTGGACCTGGTGCTCACAAATGGGAACAGCATGACAGGGATCACAGTAGGGGAGCACCTGGGGAACAGTCTTTGTGGTTTGACATAACTGAAGGGGTAGAACCCAGCCACACACAAACACAAATCCTTGACATTAGGAGGGCAGATTTTGACATCACGTGATGCTAGCTCCTTGAAGGCTGTGCTGTCTCTGGGCTCCCACCACCCATCAACCTTAACTCATCTTTAAAGTGGTTCTAAACGACCAACGCGACAAATAACCACAACAAGCAGCTTCTCAATCTCTGCCTATCGGCCTCTGAGCATTTTTCTTCTCGCATCCTGCATTTCTACACAAGGATGGAGGCAGAGATGAAGCAGGCCGCGATGCGACATACTCTTCCTGCAATACCGGAAAAGCTCCCGAAGAAGGCGAGAAACCAGATCTCCAACAACCCAGGCAAATAGGGCGGCGCTGCTTCCTCGGCTGGCCCTCTTACCGAGGAGAGATTTCTACAAGAGATTCCGCCGCTCCGGGAAGTACTAGAAGGAATTACGATGGAGCTAAAATCGATTAAAGGGGATCTTGCTTCCCTTACAACCAGGGTGACCAACTCTGAAGCCAGGATCCTATCCCAAGAAAAATGGAGGGGTACAAAAGACCCAGAAATTGTCTCTCTGAGGCAACAGGTGAAAAAATTGCAACTTAAGACTGAAGATTTATGGGGACGTAGCAGGCGAAATAATCTATTAATAATTGGTCTGCCAGAGCTAGAGGAAGGCTCAGACACCATTGCCTTCCTCAAGTTCTTGGTTAAAGTCATCGGTCCCTCACCTCTCAATCCTCAGTACCACCTGAAAGAGCCCACGGCCCCTGAGACCAAGGCCCCACGGACTCTCCTCCTCTTCGATCATCATCAAAATTCCTAAGCTTCATTGAAAAGCAGCATGTCCTTACGAAGGCTCGAGCTGCAGGCTATCACTTGGGGCCCAACTAAATTAAGTCGCTTAGGACCTCGTGGAGCTAGGCAGAAAACGGCTTTTCACCCTGTGGTACAGAAACTCATCATGCAGGCATCCCCTTCAGAATGCTTTATCCCACTACCTAAAGGTCACAGCCATGGCTCCACTTCCACCTATGACTCTCCGGATCAAGCCACCAAAGACTTAACCTCCAGGCTTCCCAACTTGTTTAAAGAAAAATGAACTGAGCTTCAAGAATCCAGTTACCAGGCTTGTTGCCTATGTTTCTGCGTTCTTAGGATGCTGTATTAGTAAAGACTTACCTGCTAGCTGTAAATGTCAGTAGTCTAATTTCTGTGAGGTTAGGGAAAATGGGTGTTCTTAGTGCTGGTCCTGGTAGGCCATGGTTTCTTCAGTCCCCCTAGCTCTACCCCAGAACCTTAAGGACGGTGACCTAATGTTCTGCCTGACTGAAATGAGTGCGGACCGGTTTTGGTCCCACCGCATAATGAGTCCCCCTGGAGCCCTGCCTAAATGACATCCTCACGTGTATGTCTCGGCTCCACTCCCATACTAGCACCCAATCTCCCGTGGGCAGCAAAATCATACAGATGAGGGTAAGTTCCTAACCCTCTTATTTAGTGGATGTGCATTGCATTCCTCATGAGGTGAAAATAGGCAGTTGCTACCTAACTTGGCCCTTCTTTTCTTGTTCCTTATATGGTCCACTGGTACATAAGGCCACTATTCAAATGCAGCCTAACGAGATTGGTTGGCAGAGGGGTGGGGGATCCCTGGGACGCTTTGAGCTAAAGGAGGCTGCCTCACGAGCTTAATGTGGGGGGATATGGTGGCCCTCAGTCCTGCTATTGGGGATTCCTCTTTACCTTTTGGTGGCTGATACACACCAATAATTCGTCCCTATTCCCTTATAGCAACCCCATAATCCTTCGGTATTGGGCTATCTCAGCCCTGGGTTTCGCCATTGGGTTCTGGTTTCCAGGTCCATGTTACTGGTTTCTCCAGAACGTAACTGGTCATGTCTGGAACCAGTTTGTATATAGTTTGCTGGGCTTTTTCCTTCTTATTGGGGATGGGGGGGTGTTTTCATGGTTTGATTGCACTAGCTCTCGAGAGTCTCATATCAACACTTGTTCTTACTGTTTGATCTCTACATGTCGGGGGTATAGATGTGCTTTTTCTCAGAACCTAGCTAGACTCGTAGGGGGGTCAGAGTGTGCTTTTCCTTTTTGACTATCAACAGGTGTATTACTGTGCATTTACTTAACTTAATGATTTTGAAATGGCTGTAAACTCGGTTAAGATATCTACTTGGAATGTGCGAGGGATCAGAGAAAGAGCCAAGAGGATTCAAGTTTTTAACCACTGTGATTTACTTAAGATCGAGATACTCATGCTCCAGGAAACCCATTTAAACAATAGTGAGGAAAAATAGCTAGTTAGATCTGGCTTTTCCCAAGTTTTCTCAGCTAGCGGCTCAGGGTCCAGCAGAGGAGTGGCTATTCTAATTAAAAATTATGTCTCTTTCGTGGCAGAGGAAGAACTGATTGATCCAGACAGCAGATTTGTCCTGGTTAAAGGATCCCTCAACAACTGCAAGGTCGTTCTTGGCTCGATTTACGGCCCAGTAGGGGGGAGCCCTGAGTTTTTTGTGACTCTAGCAGATAAAATAGGCACTCTTCTACCCTCACACCTTATTTTGGGAGGGGACTGGAATGTCCCGCTATGTCATATCCTTGACAGATCCCATGACCCTAAGCATCCAGCAACCTCGGTTCAGAAGTCTTTATCGGATTTTACGCAGATATTAGGTCTCTGTGATCCTTGGCGACTCACTAACCCCTCCCTCCGATCTTTCTCTTTCTCTTTTTTCTCTCAAGTCCACCATTCCTGGTCCAGAATAGACTATATTTTAATCAACAAGTCACTCCTTCCTGGCCTCCCCCAGACCGGCATAGAACCGATAGTATTGTCGATCACGCCACAGTCTGGGCGAAGGTCTCTCCGGACCCCAACTTTCAGTGGGACACTATTTGGAAACTCAATACCCAACTCCTTAAGGAAGCCCAGATGGTCGTCCACATCAAAGGTCTTATTTCCAATTTTCTGGAGATCAATATGAACTCCATCCCGAGGATGGACTCCATCTGGTGCTCCCTGAAATGCTACCTCAGATGGGAAATAATTAAATTAGCTTCTGTGAGGAAAAAAGCTAGACAGGCCCGTGCAGCCCTATTACTGACCAAAATTAAGGAACTGGAGAGTTCCCACGCCCCTTGCTCTCCCCTAGCCTCTCTCGAATCCCTTCTAAAAGCAAAAAATGAATACGCGGATGTACTCAAGGAGAAGGCCGAATATGCCATCCTAAAAACTCAATCTAAATATATTGATCATGGTGAAAAAGCCGGTAGGCTCTTGGCCTTAAGACTACGCACGGTAGAGGGTGCAAGACAAATTCTGGCCTTGCAAACCCCAGAGGGCCTAACCAAAACTACCCCTAGAGAAATTACCCAGATCTTTGAGGACTTTTATAAAAACCTCTATAGCAACCACTCCCCTCCAGTACCCCTCTTGGACTTCGAGACCTACCTAGCAGGCCTTAATCTTCCCCACCTTCTTGCACACCACAAAAATGCTCTAGTTTCCCCTATTACCTTATCCGAAGTCGAGAACGCCATTGCCTCCCTTGCTCCTGATAAGGCACCTGGTCCGGATGGCTACCCTTCTAATTTCTATAAAACTTTTGCTAAAGAACTTGCCCCCTTACTCCTTAAGCTTTATAACTATCTGTTTGATGCGGACACAGCTGACCCTACTTTACTGGAAGCCACAATCGTGTTAATTCTTAAGTCTGATAAACCACCCAAAGATCCTGAGAGTTACCGCCCCATTTACCTCCTAAACTGCGACATGAAGATCCTATCCAAGATCCTAGCCGAGAGGATTAAAAAGTTCTGGGTCTACCTCCTAAGCCCTGAGCAAGTGGGATTCGTTCAAGCTCGCTTCCCTGCAGATCACCTCAGAACCCTCTCTCACATCTCACACGCTGCCCAACTATCCCATACTCCAATGGCTCTGATCTCTTTGGACACTGAGAAAGCTTTCGACAGAGTCAACTTGAATTTTCTGTGGGCAACACTGGCTAAAATGGACTTCCCACCTGTTTTCCTTAAGTGGATTCAGGTCATGTACAAATCCCCCTTGGCTAGGATCTATTGCAACGGCGTCTTTTCCTCAGTCTTTTATCTCCACACCGGTACCAGACAAGGCTGCCCGCTCTCTCCCTTTCTGTTCAACCTGTATTTAGAACGCCTTCTTCATAAACTTAAACATTCCCCACACATCCACGGCTGCCCTGTGCAGCAACAGGAGCTGGTTCTTTCTGTCTATGCAGATGATATCTTGCTTCATGTTGCTCACCCTGAAAAATCATTAGGGCATGCACTCCAAATTATTACCCAGTATGGCCGCCTCTTCCAATATAAGCTGAACATAGCAAAATCGGAAGTATTTCCTCTGAACCCCTCCACACATAAGCAATGTTTCACTAAGTTTGGTATGAGATGGTCTCCCAGGTCAATCAAATATTTAGGCATACATTTTACCTCAGATTTAGCTCTGCTCAAGAAGCTCAATTTAGATGACCTCAAGTCCAACATACAGCTGGACTTACAAAGATGGTCTAAACTCCCCATTTCTCTTTGGGGCAGGATTAACATTATTAAGATGAATGTCCTTCCCCGTATTTTTTACCCTCTTAACCTACTAGGCCTCTGGTTACCTCTTTCATACCTACAGCAATTCTACTCCATCTTTTCGCAATTCATCTGGCAAAACAAAGGTGCCAGGCACTCATTTGCTAAATTATGCCTTCCTAGAGACAAAGGAGGACTTTGTCTCCCTAATCTAATATTCTATCACTGGGCAGCTCACCTTTCCAAGCTGGGCAGATGGTTCCCAGGTCAGACTGCAGGTCCTTCTCTGCTTTGGCTTCTGGTGAAAGACAGATTCTTCTAGAGGCAAAATCTGCCCAAGACAATCTTCTACACCCCATTGCAGCACTTACATCTTTGATCTCAAACCCAACCATCATCACCTCTCTTAAACCCTTTCCCAATGCCTTTACTACCTTAAAATCCCACCTAAAACAGATTTAGCACAACCCCTTATCCTAAACTCCAATATTAGACTGGGAGGCTCGTTAATTACTCCTGGTTGGCTCCCGCAAATTAATGAAACAATAGTGGAAAACTTCTACTCTCAGGACTCCCTACTTTCCTCTCCCGACATACTATCTAAATTTGACCTTCCCAACAATA
Organism: Neoceratodus forsteri; assembly: GCA_016271365.2. Lineage (NCBI taxonomy): Eukaryota > Metazoa > Chordata > Ceratodontiformes > Ceratodontidae > Neoceratodus > Neoceratodus forsteri. The sequence goes on along the minus strand of CM057453.1, from coordinate 415,013,776 downwards.
TGACTTTTAAGATATATCAACTAAGACATCTCATCAATGTGAATTTCGGATCTGTATTCCATAAATCACAGATCAGTCTCTTTCTCTCCCAAATCGAAGCTTTAGCACCCAAATCTCCTGCATCTCATTAATATCCACCTGCTGGACCTTAAATTCCTGAACCGTCAAGGATCATGTATCTGGCTCTCTCTTCTATCAGACATCACTCTAGCTGGTCCGTTTATGGAAGGACCTGCACAAGTACCATACCAAGATAGATTCAGACTTACCCAATCATATACTAAATAACATGTATTACACTCCAGTTAAACTGTCCCGTTTAAAAAATTATCTCTTCCCCTATGCTCCAGATACTCACAAGGAGAGGGGAATTTGCTTCATATTTTCTGGCTATGTGACAAGGTGGACCCCTTGTGGCACTCTATCGAGGCCAACTTGGACGCTCTTTTGGACCTGGACAACCTTTTCACGGCCGAAATTTGCATCCTGGGTAACTATTCCAACATAGAATATCAGGAACGTAGGTGCCACATTGCTTTAATTTCAATGGTGGTCAAAAGACTAGTTCTCAAACATTGGACTGACCAACTAACCATAACATATACCGAATGGATAAAAGACTTATCAACCTGCTTTAACATGGAGAGACTCACTGCTAGCTCCCGTAACCGAATGGATTTATTCCACAAAAGATGGGACAAGCTATACACGCTTTATCTACACCATTGACCTCCTGGCTCAGGCTCTGAAACCCTATCTAGCCTCCGTCTCCTTCTCTTTCTCCTCTATCCCAAATCCAATCCCACTGTATGAGGACTGGTTCTCTATATTTACCTGTTTAATAAATACAATGCACACTCGGGGTGGGTTAGGGTGGGTGAAAAAGATGCAGATATGTAGTTATAGAATTCTGGATGTTATGGGGGATTTGTGGGGGGTGGGATAGTTTGGAGGGGTGGTTTTCCTTTTTTTTTTTCTTTTTGTTGTTTTGTTTTTCTCCTACTCCATGTATAGTTCCATCTGGATTGACTGACTTGTTATAACTCTTAAACTAATAAAGTTGATTTTCAAAAAAAAAAAAAGGAGGGCAGATTTTGGAAACACAGGGAAGTGCTTGGAAGAGGCACTAGCTGGAACATGGAGGAACTTAGGGTTGGAGAAACACTGGGCAGTACTCAAATCAGGGGTAACAAGAGCAACACAATTATGTGTAAAACATTTTAGCAAGAGAAAAAGGAGAAGGAGACCATCATGGTATTCCAAAGGGGTAGCTGAGAAAGTGAAAGCCAAAAAAATAGCATTTAAACTGTACAAAAAGACACATGCAGAAGGGGACAGGGAGAGAAACATAGAAACATAGACTTTGACGGCAGATAAGGACCACTTGGCCCACCCAGTTTGCCCATTTCCCTACCTATTGGATAAGCTGCAGATTCTGGTTAAACAACAGCCTACTTCCTGCAACCCCCCACTATAATTGCCTTATGTCTGTCCCATGTATGTCTGAATTCCCCCACTGTTTTAGACCCCACAACCTCTCCAGGAAGGCGGTTCCATGCGTCCACCACTCTCTCCGTGCAAAAGAATTTCCTCACATTACCCCTGAGCCATCCCCCCTCTAACTTTAAATTGTGCCCCCTTGTTCTTACATATCTCTTTTTCTGAAAGATGCTACCCTCCTGGACTTTGTTGATTCCCTTGACGTACTTAAAAGTTTCTATCATGTCCCCCTGTCCCTCCTTTCATCAAGGGTATACATATTAAACTCTCTCAGTCTCTCTTCATATGGTTTCTGATGTAGACCCTGCACCATTTTAGTTGCCCTCCTCTGGACTGTTTCCATCCTGTCTATGTCCTTACGTAGATGAGGTCTCCTAAACTGCACGCAGTACTCCAGATGGGGTCTCACCAACTGCCTGTACAGAGGGATAACCACTTCCCTTTTTCTACTTGTGATGCCCCTCATTATGCATCCCAGTATCCCCCTGGCTCTCCTTACTGACTTCTCACATTGCTTACCCACCTTTAGGTCATCTGATATGACTACACCCAGATCCCTTTCCATTATTGTTGTTGTTAGTACCTCCCTGCTATTGTGTACTCTTCTCCTGGATTTTTTATTTCCCAGGTGCATTACTTTTGCACTTCTTTACATTGAATCTAAGTTGCCATGTCTGACCATTCCTCCAACCTTGCCAAGTCCCTTGTCATCCTTTCTACCCCCCCTTGTGTATCAACTCTGTTACAGATCTTCGTGTCATCCGCAAAGAGGCATACCTTTCCTTCCTGACCCTCCGCAATGTCACCTATAAAGACATTAAAGAGGACTGGACTCAGAACTGAGCCCTGAGGTACTCCACTGGTAACCCTCCTTTCTTCAGAATGTGTTCCATTCACTAGTACCTTCTGTGTCCTGTTGTGCAGCCAGTTTGCTGCCCAGGCTACCACCCTGGGACCCACTCCCAGGCTGGCTAACTTGATTATTAATCTTTTGTGCGGGACTGTGTCAAATGCCTTGCTAAAGTCTAGGTAGACCATATCCACAGCCCTTCCCTGGTCTATTACTTTGGTCACCCAGTCAAAGAAATCGATTATATTCATCTCTGACATGACCTTCCTGCTGTGAATCCATGCTGCTTTGGGTCCTGTGCCCCGCTGACCTCTAGGTACTCAACAGTTCTTTCTTTCAGAAGTGATTCCATCATTTTCCCCACCACTAAGGTCAAACTAACAGGTCTGTAGTTTCCTGCTTCTGCCTTGCTCCCACTTTTGTGAAGGGGAATCATATCTGCCATCCTCCAGTCCTCAGGTACCACCCCATCTTCCCATGATTTGTTAAAAAGTGTGGTTATTGGTGTCACTGGGTCCTCCCTTAGCTCTTTTAGGATTCTAGGGTGAATCCCATCAGGCCCCATTGCTTTGTCCACCTTGAGTTTTAGGAGTTCTTTCGGTACTCTTTCTTCTGTAAATGGACTGGTGTCAGCCCCACTATCCAGAGTGCTTCTACTGTTTGGTTTAGGTAACTCCTCCTCTTCTTCTTTTGTGAATACTGAGCAGAAGTATTCATTCAGTATCTCTGCCTTTTCACTGTCTCCCTCTGCCCACCTCCCTCTCCTTTATTAATCTTCACTATCCCTCCCTTAACCTTTCTATGCTTCCTAATGTACCTATAAAAGGTTTTATCCCCCTTCTTAACTGAGTTGGCTATCTTTTCCTCGGTTTGGGCCTTTGCTTTTCTGACTGCCTTCCCCACTTCTTTCTGCTTTAATTGATACAGTTCTCTGTCGTGCTCCATCTGTGATTTCTTATACTTTTTGAATGCAGCCTTTTTCTCCTTAGCCTTCCCTGACACCTCTTTTGAGAGCCATAGTGGTTTTTTATTCTGCTTTGTTTTCTTTATTTGTTTCACACAAAGGCTTGTTGCCTCCATGATTGCAGTTTTGATTTTTCTCCATTGTTCTTCCACCCCTCCTTTCTGGCCATTTGCTAATGCATTCCTCAGGTATTCACCCATTATGCCAAAGTCAGTCCTTCTAAAGTCCAGTATGCTTGTTTTTGTATGGGTTGTCTCCATGATCGTGTTTATTGTGAAGCACACTGTGCAGTGGTCGCTTGTTCCCAGATGTCTACTGACTTCTAAGTTTGTGATCCTCTCTCCATTTGAGAGTACTAGATCTAATATTGCCCCCTCCTGAGTGGGTTTCACCATTAGCTGTCTAAGGCATGCTCCCTGTAGGGCATCGAGAATGACCCTGCTCTTGGATGTGGCTGCAGTCCATGTCGCCCAGTTAACATCTGGCATATTCAGGTCCCCCATCAACTGTATCTCCACTTTTTCAGCCATTTTGAGAATGCCCTCTATCATTTTCTTGTCCATTTCCTCCCCTTGAGACAGGAGTCTGTATACAACCCCTGTACAGACTGTGATGCCATTCCCTGTCTCCAAGGTGACCCAGAGTTCCTCTTGTCCTCCCCCTTAACTTTTTAGTTCTGTAGCTTTGATCCCTTCCCTTATGTAGAGAGCTACTCCACCTCCACTTTTACCCTCCCTGTCCCTTCTGTAGATTGTGTACCCTGGTATGTTGACATCCCAGTCATGGTTCTCCTTGTACCATGTTTCTGTGACTGCCACAATATCCAAGTATTCCTCTTCCATCAGGGCTACTAGCTCTGGAAGCGCTCTCAGACTACGGGCATTGGTACTCATTGCCCTCCATTTAATGTTGGCTTTATCCTTTTTACCCCATCCCTGCTCTTATTGCCCTTGTCCATTTTTCCATTTGCCCCTGTCCTGCCCTCTGTCAAGTTCTGTACCTCAGTGTTTACCCTACTACCTGCCATATTTTGTGGGGGGGGAGAGGTACCAGAAGAAACAAAAGGAGGCAGGAGGCAGTATGGGAAGACAAAGCACAAACAGAGGAATTCATTATAGATCAGTGGTTGTAGGGACAAACCTTTACAGTTACGTCAGTGAAAAAAGGAAGGAAAAGGGAGGAATAGTGAGACTGAAAAGGGAGGATGGGAGTAGAGTAGAGGATGACAACCGCAAAGCAGACATACTGAACAGATACTGCTGCTCAAGTTTTACAGAGATGGGCCTCTCCCAAAGTGTTGGTACTGCTATCTCTGTAGGTGGGGCTGGTACAACAACATAAATGGGCGGCCGGCCTGAAATACAAGACAACAAGCAATTTTGGTTGCACTCAAAAGACCTTTCTGAATGAATGCAAGGTCCAAAGCAGTAAATGTAAATAAAATGATTTTATTCAGAAATCAAATCGCTGGACCAAGTTCCACAGTGAATATACAATCAGCTACCCCAGTGCTTCAACTTGGCAGAGTCTTCCTCAGGGGGTGGAGCTGTTAGGAGGTAATGCAGTTTAAATAGTGCAAACAATCAGAGCATAATTAATTAACATCACATGTGCAAGCAATATTCAGTGAATAGAAAAGAAAGCACTAAAATAAAACAAAGTACTAAAATAAAACAAATATTATGTCTGCCTCCATCATAAATATGTACATAGTAGGAACAGCTATTTAATGTAGCACTCCTAAATCCCAACTTAATAGTGATGAGTCTAATATTGTGTTACACATGGTTCTCAATCTTAGTCAATATTAATTCTTAAGTTTTGACACTTCTTAGATAACAAAAAAATTAACAAAAATGTGTCATAAATCAGAGACAGAAGTACAAACCTTCCGAAATTCAAGGCAGCCAAAATTCCTTTGTTTTCAAGGCAGTGCATAAGGAGGACCTCCTTGTAGTTGAGATACAAGGTTGGGGAAGGTCCCTAAAGGTTCAGACTCAGTTAAATCAATAGACCTAGAAGAAAGAAGATAAGTAAATGTGAGAAAAATCTGTATAGATAAATGAATATCAATTAACCTCAAAATTCTAAACTGAGTTTAAATGTCATTATTTCTTTTTCAAAGAGGGTTTTAAATCCCACTTATCATTTAGCCCTAAGGGCTTGACACTTTTCAGCCTGAAAATCCTTTGGCTCTCCCACTGTAACAAAAGGTATGGTCTATCTCCACCATTTATTTGAGGGGGTACCCATTACAATCTCATAAATCTTAAATCATCTGGGTGAGCTGTTGTTTTTCACTTTCTGTTTGGTCTCCAACAGCATATCTAAACTGTATACCTGATCTCTGAACTTTTAGATCAGCTCTTCAGCTTGTTCATCAAAACAGACATCTGTGCTACATTTCTGTGCAATCACATAAGTTGACTGTAGGGTATAGAGTTTTTCAAACGAGGAGTATCGGCACTTAAAGCTAAAAGCAAAGAATTTGTTGCAGTGGGTCTCCTGTAACATCTAGTCTCCACACTCTTTTTTGTATAATCTACAGCAAGTGTTAAATCAAGAAAGTTTACAGAGGTGGCATCAGTGGTGTAAGTGAATCTTAGATTTAGATCATTGGTAATAAGCCACTGGATAAAATCGGGTATGATGTCAGCCTCACTTTCCCAGGCACATAATATGTCATTAATAAAGCAGTGCCAGTATTTTATGTGACTGAAGAATGGATTGTTTTGTTTAATCAAAAATCAGTCTTTTTTCTCCCAGTATCCCAATAAAAGACTAATGTAACTTGGTGCCATCGCTGCACCCATAGCTGTGCCACACTGCTAAAAATAAAACTGTCCCTCACATGGAAAATAATTATGTGTGAGTAAATACTCAGTAGCCTCCAGAATGAATTCTTTTAAGATCTTGGTATTGAGGGACAGTATATCCAGCCAGTGTGTCATGGCAGAAATCCCCTGGTGGTGTTGTATAGATGTGAAAAGTGCTTCCCTGTCTACACCAATCCATCTGTAACCCTTATCCCAAGTAACTTCTTGAAGATTTTTAAGTAAATCTGTTCTGTCCTTAATGTAAGAAGGCAATTCAGACACACTAAACTGTAGGAAAAATCTATGAATTTACCTAGGTTTTAAGTTATGGAGTTACACTGAGAGACAACAGGTCACCCTGGGAGTTTCTCTGTATTTTGGTGTACCTTAGGGAGAACATAAAATCCTAGGATGGTGGGACCATCTTGGCAGATGTAATTAAATTGTTTTTCAGTAAAGTCTCCCCTGTCAAGCGTTACCTATAGCAATGAAAACAATTCTTTCTTAATGTTTGCTGTGGGGTCCACATACAGTTTTCTGTAATTATGAGCATCATTTAATAATGATAGTGCAATTCTCTGATAATTCAGAAAGACAATGTTTCCCCCCTTGTCAGCAGCCTTAATTACTGCTGAATTGTTTTTAGATAAACTATCCAAAGCTAGTCTATCATTTTCTTGTAAGATTGTAGTATTTGGGGGGCGCACTGCTTTCTAACATTTCTTTAACTTGTTTACTAACAGTTTTTTCATATGCCAGTATCGCATTTTTTTTTGCAATTTAATACACTTTATTAAAGATTTCCAAAATACAAAAACAAAAGTAAATAACTCTTCAAACAACAACAACGAAACCCTCATGCAACAAACTGTTTAACAGAGGTAAATGTGAATGTGTAACCCAACCCACCCATATCATTCCACCCTTCCTGCTCCCCCGACAAAAACAGACTAGCCCCCCCCAACCATCATACTAGAAGTGGAGCACACCATGACTTATCTTAAGTGCCACCAAAATGAGATCAAAATCAAGAAGGGTAACCAGCTTGTTAAGCATAACCCATTGAAGGGGCAACAGACTTATGAAGTTAATGAAGCAACAGGGCCTCCAAAGGTTTCCATAAGCTCCACCCCCCCATCTTGCCAGAGAGTAATATGCTTTTCAATAGCCAAAGCTTGTGAGATTTCTTGATGCCATTCTTTAATTGAGGATGTAACATCATCCATCCAATGCCTAAGAATAATAATTTTGGCCGTAATCGAGATCAAGACCATGTAAGCCTTGTGAGGACCAAAATGGTCTTCTGGATAGTCCCCAACAAGACAGACACAGGGAGTAAAAAGGGAGGCTAAATCCAAAAAGGGGTTCAGGTTAGTATCGCATTGTTATAAATGTTAGGACAAAAGGTGGATGCTCCAACAAATCTAGCTTTTCTAAGCTTCAATATGAGTTTTGTAGCATTAAGCATGGTGTTACCTGTAGCTGTGGACTGGGAGGCCTGGGAGGTCAAGAGTTCACCCACTTCACAATTCTCATTCAACAAAAATTCTAAGTCATCTAAATCAGTAGGTGAATAATCAAGTCTCAGATCATCACTATTCAGCTCTTCAGTATCCAAATCATTATTGGCTGAGTGTATTTATTTATTTATTTATGTTTTTGGTAACCAGGTAAGTGCGCTGATCCAGAGGACCATTTTCAGTCACAACCTGGGCCACAAGGTGGCAATACTGAAATACAAGCAGTGGACATAATATACAATTTGATTATGCTGTACAAGCACCAATGGACAACAAACAGACAAATGCTTACTTATGGTATACAAACATGGTAAATGAAGTACCATAGGGATACCAGCATCAGTACAAGGAGAGAATAGTTATGCATATTGCACAGGTTGACAAGGAGCAGTTTAAATGTAACAGACTTATCAATATCTAATCTAGATAACATGCCTGTCCTAAGAAAGACAGCAGACTGACCTGAGAAGCTTGTGATAAAAAAGTAGAGCATGGCTACCAGACAGTGCACTGAGCTTAGGCAGTGAGGGAGCATAGGTTGAGTAAACTGGACAGCAGGATAGTAAGTGATGTGCCCTATCAAGTCCTGGTGCATCCTTGAGCCACAGCCTGGACCATGTACTGTGATGTGGGAGGAGGTCTTGCAGGTAGGTTTGAGAGGCAGTATGAGAGTCAAGCATGTGAGTTTGTACTTTAGGGAAAGTGGCAGAAAGGCACCTGACAGTGATAGGATTACGGTGGCTTTCAGTTTCCTGCACTGCCCCGTGTGCATTTACAGGTGGAGTCTTTCATTAGCCAGGCCTTTAGGTTAGATTCGAAAGATGCATGGGATGTAGATGCACGAATGGATGTGGGAAAACGGTTCCAGAGGGAGGGGGCAAAGACAGAGAAGGCCTTACTGCCCATCACTGTAGAGACACACGGAACTTCCAGGGATTGAATGGAGGATGCCCTAAGAGGTCTCGTGGACACTCTATTTATGAGTAGGGGGGCATATAGGGACAGCTGGTCACTTCTGAGATCTTTGTTGACTAGGCAGCCTGCGGCATAGTCAAAGTGTGCCTGGGGAGCCATCCAAGGGACTGGTAGAGTGAACAGTGATGAGTTAAGGAGGGGGCTTTGAGAACAGATGGCATGTATGTCATGTTGAGGCAGGAGTGTTGCTTTATGGACACATGAGAGTAGATGGGGTAGCAGTAGTCAAGGACTGGGAGGAGGTTTCCCTGTACAATGGCGAGACGAGCTTCAGATGACAGTAGGTGGCTTGCGCGGTACACCGCTTCTAGCTTCTGGTTTATCCTACTTACCGTCAGGGTTGTGTGATCATTATAGGAGAGCGATGGGTCGAGGGTAACACCGAGATATTTGAAAGAGTTGACCTGCTCAAGTGGAGGTCCTGCAGGGGTATATATGGTGAGGGAGGAGTTTAACTTGGATGTCTTGTTTAGGAAAGGCTTTGATCCGAAGAGCATGGCCTTCATCTTTTTTCCATTTACAAGGAGTTTTCTGGATTCAAACCAGTGAATAGCTACCACATTGCTGTCAGTGAGAGTGGAGGAGATGGATTCTAGGGACTTATTGCTGTGGTAGAGGACTAGGTTGTCCACATAAAGGAGTGTGTTACAGTTTAGGCTATCTTCCAGTACAGTGTTGATAAACATGGAGAAAAGAAGGGAGCCAATGATTGAGCCCTGAGGAACTCCAGTGCTTGTGAGAAGGGAAGCTGAGGCAACTTTGCCTATAAGCAGACTGGAACTTGTTTGTGAGGTAGCTATGAAACCAGATTGCAGGTCCAGGGGCGCAACCAAATTGTTGAATTGTGGAGAAAAGAAGTTGATGGTCAATGAGGTCAAACAACTTTGATAAATCAACAGTGATGGCACCCGTGGCCTTACTCATGTCCATATTTCTGAGGACATGGTTTGATAAGACTGCCAGGGCAGAGGAGGTGCTGTGGTATTTTTGGAAACCATGTTGAAAGGGACATAGGAGGTTGTATTTATTGATATGTTCAGATAGTTGGGAATGGACTACTTTCTCAAGTAGTTTGCTAAGATGTGGTAGCAGGGAGATGGGTCTACAGCTTTCCGGGTATAGGGGGTCTCCTGCCTTGAAGATGGGAACCACAGTTGCATGTTTCCAGGTGTCAGGCATTGATGTTGCAGACAGGGCGAGGTTAAAAATGTGTGTTAGTGGTTTGATAAGGGCTGGGGAGATGATCCTTAGGAAAGCAGGGTAGAGCCTGTCACTTCCAGGGCTGCCACTGGAAGGGAGGGTTTTCAGGAGTTGTATAATGGTTTTAGGAGCAATGGCCCTGAAGTAGAAAGGAGGGTTGGATGCTTCAGAGATTGTAGGAGTGGAGGGACTACCATTACTGTTTAGTTTGGAGGGAGGGTGAGGAGGGAGCTTGCTAAGGAATGGGGGCAGATCAGTAAACATAGTGTTGAGGAGGTTAGCGATGTGAGCAGGGTCATCAATGGTGCTTTATGGGGATGTGAGTTGTGTTATTTGCTTACTGGTCTTTGGGTTTAGGATGGACCCCAACTGAGGCCCAGAAACTATGAGGATTCCTCAGAGTATTTTTATGGAACTCAGTGAAATATTTCTTTTTTAGTGACTTTGCCAGCTGCCTGTAGGAATTCCATAGTTGGAGGGATGGAGACTCTTTGAATGCTCTTCATTTAGAGTCCCTGACCTTCATTTGCAGTAACAGTTCTTTTGTTATACAGCGCGTGCAGCCTTCCCAACCCTTCTAGTTTTTATAGGAAAATACTGGTCCTGTAGTTTCTGAAGGGTGCTGGTGAAGTATTGGACAGCAGATAAGACATTTTCAAGCCGGTATAGGGAGGACCAGATTAAAGTCATTGCTTCCCTAGTCACAGGTTCATAATTCTGGCTGCTGAAATTTCTGAAGGACAGTAATTTTGCTGGTGGGTGAACTGTCTTATTGTTCACAATGATGTAGGTGGGGGTGTGGTCACTAATTGCATCTGACGTGGTGCCTGTTTGGAGGAGAAGGTTAGACCGGTTAGTTAGAATCCAATCAAGGACAGAATGGTTTGGTGTGTGTTGGTTGAATCTTGTTGTGGTCAAGATTACTTGCTGTAGGTTTTGTGGCTTTAGTAGGGCTGCATAGTCAGAGATTGAGTTTGCCGTCCAATTGAGATTGAAATCCTGAAGTAGAAAGATATCGCTAGATGGGGTGGTGCATGCTAGACGAGACAGTAAGTTAGGCAGTCCCTGGGTAGTAGCTGGGGGGGGGGGTTGTAGCAATAGCCAACATAAAGTTTTTTTGAGACACTAATGGTTAGCTTAGTAATAATCCATTCACTAATTGATATGGCAGTGGAGCAGGCAACTGTGGCAGCTGATATATTGTCCTGGACATACAGTGCAATGCTTCCTCCTTTCTTCCTGTTGGCCTATCTAGCCAGAGGAAGGAATAGCCTTGAAGTCATACTGCCAGCTAAAATTGCTTGTAGAACATAATCTAGGTCCTCATTCATGCCAGTAGCATTTAATTGAACTGCATCCATTGGGGTGATGCTGTCCTTATCTTTAAGGAAAAGCAGTCTCATGTTTTATTATCTGTAGAACTTTTTCAGGTCAACAAAAATGCAAAAATCATTAACTGGGGGTGTAGGTATAAACCTTCACCTCCTTTTTGAGTAAAGAAGTTTCCATTGTACTCAAAGCATAATCTGAAATATTTATTATGTGCAGCTCACATTCTTCCTGGTTTGAAGGGCTCTATCTCTCTATCTATCTATCTATCTATCTATCTATCTATCTATCTATCTATCTATCTATCTATCTATCTATCTATCTATCTATCTATCTATCTATCTCTCTCTCTCTCTCTCTTTGGCTTGAACTTCCACCCCTATTAACTCTCCTTGTTTTTCTTTTCCATGTGGTCCTTCTTGTTTTCTCTGGTCCTGATCAAAAAAGGACCCCTTTGTTTATTCTTGTTGCTGATTTCTCTGGTGTTTCCACCACTCTGACATTTATTTCTCTGTTGGAAACGTATCCTGGAGGGGCCCCTACTAGAGGACCATTTCTTAGACCAAGTTACTATATTTACCTTATCATAGTCATTTTGGTCCCTTATTAGTTTCGTTGCTTCTTTTTCCTCAAATATCTCTTGTTCATATTTTTTCAGTTTTGCTTTAAGTTTGTTAATTATGTTCTGATAGTTTGAATTTTTTAAACTGCACTACCTAACAGCTCTACCCCTGAGGAAAACTGCCAAATCAAAGTGCTGGGATAGCTGATTGTATGTTCACCATGGACCTTGGTCCAGCAATTTGATTTCTGAATAAAATCACTTTATTTACATTTACTGCTTGGGCCTTGTATTCATTCTGAAAGGTCTTTTGAGTGCAAACACAACAGCTTGTTGTCTTTTACAGAGGAGGAGACAGGTAATAGGTCAGAAGGAAGTAGAAAGGGGAGGAAGGGCATGGAATGGATACAAGTCCTGAAGGAACTGGAAGGAATAAGAGTCGATAAAGCTATGGGACCAGATGGGGTACACCCCAGGGTGCTGAGGGAACTAAGAGAGAGATGGTGGCTGAACCTCTGACAACCCTGTTCAGATGGTCACTGGAAACAGGAAAGGTACCCAAAGACAGGAGGACAGCTGATGTAGTCCCCCTATACAAAAGTGGGAACAAAGAGGAGGTGGGAAACTACAGACCAGTCAGCCTGACCTCATTAGTGGGGAAGATCATGAAAACACTACTGAAGGAAAGAATAGTGGAACACCTGGTTGCCAATGGTCTACAGGACCCAAGGCAAGATGATTTTACTGGAGGGAGGTCATGCCAGACTAACCTCACTGAATTCTTCACCTGGATGGCAAGGGGGCAGATTGGGGGAGCAGTGGATGTGGCCTACCTGGACTTCAGCAAGCCCTTTGACACTGTGCCACATAGAAGGCTGTTAAATAAGCTGAGGAGCATGGGAGTGGGTAGGACAGGGGTGTGATGGGTGGGGAACTGGTAGGATAGCAGGACATAGAGGGTGGTGGTAAATGGCTGTCACACTACAGAGGGAAAGGTGACCAGTGGGGTGCCACAGGGATCAGTGCTGGGTCCAGTCTTCTTCAACATCTTCATTAGTGACATTACAGAATTTCCCTGTTTACTGATTACACAAAGCTCTGCAACAGGGTGGACACACCAGAGGGTATGGATATAATGAGCAGAGATCTGAAGAAACCTGAGGACTGGTCATGGGAGTGGCAGTTGAGATTTAACACAAAGAAATGCAAAATAATGCACATGGTGCACCAGAACCCAGGAACAGCATATCAGCTGGGGAGGGAGGATATAGAATGCTCCAAGCAGGAAAGAGAACTAGGGGTTATCATCTCTGCTGGCCTCAAGGTGGGGAGTCAGTGTGACAAGGCAGCAGGAAAAGTAAACAGGATGCTTGGATGCATAGACAGGGGTATCACCAGCATGAAAAAGAAGGTCATAATTATACTATACAAGACATTAGTGAGGTCACATCTTGAGTACAGCATCCAGTTCTGGAGAGCTTACCTACATAATGACATAGACAGGGTGGAGGCAGTTCAGAGGAGGGCAACCAAGATGGTGCAGGGATTATATCACAAAAGCTGTGAGGACAGGCTGAAGAGCTTAAATATGTATTCCCTGGAAGAGAAGCGGGAGAGGGGGGAATATGATTGAGACATATATGGTCCTCACGGGGAGGAACAAGGTACAGGAAAACACAATTTTTCATACCAAAGATGCTCTAGGGCTAGGGGATATGGGATGAAACTAGAGGGAGTGAGGTTCAGAGGGAATGTTAGGAAGTACTTCTTCACAGAGAGGGTGGTGGACAAATGGAATACCCTGCCAGAGGAGGAACAGGAGCAGAAACAATAACAGGATTCAAGAATGCATGGGATAGGTATAAGGGGATCCTAGCAGTTGGGGAAAGGGGACAACCTGGTTCTAGGGAAGCTTGAAGAAGCACAGAATGTGTGGTAATGGGCAGAATAGGTGGGCTGTAGGACATAATCTGCAGTCAACATCTATGTATCAACGTCTCTATGTTAAATATGGAAATTATCATCAAAAATGTAGACTGTAGAAAGGCATAGAATAGAAGACAGACACATGTTTCATGTTTCTTAGGACTCATCAGTGTGCCCCCTCTGTTTCTCAACCTAGGGGAAAATGAACCAGCCCTCATGTGGTTTTACATGTTTGGGTCATGCTGGTCCCACAGTAAGAAAGCAAACTGAAAAGATAAAGAATCATAGCACAAACGCACTGTAGCAAGGGTTACCAGAAAAGGGCATTAGCAACAAAGCCAGGTTTCAAGGAAACACAGAATCACACATACCCTAATAATGCAAAGCAACATGAGTTGCACGTGCAAATCACCATGAAACTTTAGACTGGTACTGCTGTAAACAGGAGTGCACAGCACGATGCATTCCTGCTAAAAGCAGAATAATTCTACATTTTCGTGATGACCTGAATATGCCACCCTTAACAGCCATTGTTACTTGCCATATAAAATGTTTTTCCTTTGCAAGTTAAGTTAGCAATAAGACACAATTGATCATGGGTTGTACCTTGTTTACCATACGCCATGGAGTGTTGTGAGGTATGATGCATCATACCCACGGGCATGCTGTGCATCCAGCACTGTATGTCAATAAGTATCATACTGCTTTTGTAACATGGCCTTTCACGGAAATTGTAAAACAAATGCACTTTTAAAAAATGCATGGGAAAATTTAAACAATAGACATGTACGGAAAGAGGATGGGTTGATGAGATTGTTTTTTACTGAGCTGCACAACTGGGGTGGTTGTAGTGGAGACTAGGGAGCTATGTGGTAAACTGTCTGTAAGAGCTGTATCATCAGGCCATGCCTCAGTCAGATTTGCTTACAGGATTTATAATGGTACAGAAGTGTATTTTGGCAATATGGTAGGGACAGGGAAAATATTGCAGTGAAAACAACATTAGAGTAAAATAATATTTTACAGTTTTTTTTACAGTTTCCCCTTATCTTCAACTTCTTAGCTTACCTGACAGCCACCCCCCCTCTCCCGTCTATCTATAAGTCTTGTTGTGACTGGGCATGTATTGTTTATATTGCAATTACTGATTTGTATTATTCTGTAAATACTTTTTGCTCTTGCCCTATCCATGTGGTGTTTGTGTTTTTGAGGTCTACTGTACTGTTTGACACATTGTATGCACTGTTATTTATGCCTAGCTCAAATTTGCCCTAAATGGATTATTGTCTCATTGTATTATAGCAACATTTAGCTTCTGGGTGGGATATTCAAAAGGGTTGAGCCTGCGCAAGTCCGAAATTGCGCCATTCTGCGATATTCGGCAGGAGGCAGTTGCGCCCCCCCAAGGCAAGCTGAGCAACAGCGCAATGCAAATGAATGTATGCTGAACTGGAGGGGGAGGAATCATGCATAAACTGCACAGCCCGATATTCAGCAGGCTGTGCAGAGTTGTGCAGGCGCAACCCCCAACCTGCGTCTGCACAACTTTGAGCCAAAAATAAAAGGAGTAAGTCGAGGGCCACCCACAGGTGAGCTGCCGCATTGCAGGGTGCAACACAGCAGCTGCCACCTTGGCTGGCCCTCAACCTACTCCCTGTGCCCCCCCTGCAGCCCGATCGTGGGCAAAAGCATAAAATCCCCCTCCCCGACTGGCCCGATTGTGGGCGAAAGCTTAAATAACCCCTCACCAGCCCAATCGCGGGCAGCAAAGTGTCCCCCAGAACATATCCCTGGTGGTCAGTGGACCGCTTCCTAATCAGCGGACTGAAATGTTTAAACACTCCCCCGTACATATCCCTGGTGGTCCAGTGGACCGCTAAGCCTGATCGCAGGCTGAAAATGTTTAAACCCCTGAACATATCCCTGGTGGTCCAGTGGACCGCTAAGCCCAATCATGGGCTGCATAATGGTGACACCCACCCCAAGACCATATCCCTGGTGATCTAGTGTCCCTCCACCCCACCCACCATGAAGCCCACCACCCCGCTCCCACCCCGGCAGCCGGCGGGTGGCAGCATCCCACCTGCCTGCTGCCCCGTTGCCCACTGACTGACTGCCCAGTAGGGCTGCATGCCCATTGGTGCAGAGCAAGAGCCAATGGGTATGCAGCCCATACCATACAAGGCAGTCCAGATATGTGAATGAATGAATTCATTCACATATCTGAACTGCTGCTGGCGCATGGCCATTGCTTGCTCTGCACCAATGGCATGCAGTCTCTACCGGCAGTCAGTTGGCGGGTGGCAGGCTGGTGGATGCTGCTGCTGCCCCGCTGCTGGGGGAGCGGGTGGTGGGGGCTTCATGGGTGGGTGGGGTGGGGGACACTAGATCACCAGGGATATGGTCTTGGGGGTGTCACCACATTATGCAGCCCGCGATCGGGCTTAGCGATCCACTGGACCACCAGGGATATGTTCGGGTGTTTAAACATTTTCAGCCTGCTATCGGGCTTAGCGGTCCACTGGACCACCAGGGATATGTTCTGGGACACTTGCTGCCCGTGGATTGGGCCAGTGGGGTTATTAGCTTTGCCCGCATCGCCAGTCGGGGGAGGGGGATTTTATGCTTTTGCCCGATCGGCCAGTCAGGGGGTGGGGATTTTTTACACTTTTGCCCGTGATCGGGCTGCAGGGCATCAGTCCTGATGGCTGCTGCCTGGCAGGGTGCCAGGCACAAGTCCTCGGGATCAGCGCACCTGCATGCTAATGGCATGCAAATGGGGCCATAAATAGATGCAAATGGCCCCCTGCACCTTGCATGAATTATGGCCCCATTTGCATGTCACCTTTGTGTCTCGAATTTGCGCATGGCGCAATGGTACTGCACACCACCGCTTGCTTATGCTCCACTCCTGATCACTTGCGGTGCAGTTCCACTGCGCCATGCACAGTGGCTGTGGCTGGGGGGTGATATTCAAAGGAGTTGCTCAATAGTGCAACTCCTTTGAATATTGCCCCGGCCACACCCCTGTGCAACTGTTTTGTGCAGCGCAAGGGCTTGCGCCACAAAATAGCGCAGTTTGAATATCCAGCCTTATGTGTTTTTCTTACGACCTACCCAGGTCCACCTTGTAAATGAGTTGGTCTTAATGTTTCACCTGGTAAAATAAAGATGATTGATTGATTGATTGATTGATATCTAGTTTCATCACAGTAAATCACCTTTTATTTCAAAGGGATTTTCTGTCATATATCTGAAAATATCTAGACATTTTCTTGCCTGTATCTCTGGCTACCACTGTATATGAGGCATGGCCATCACTTAATGGGTTAACCATATAAAACATCCTCTACAAAAAATATTTTAAACTCATGTCCATTTCCTTGGTCTAGATCTTTACCCTTCTGTAGGCTGAGATCACAATCATTTTATTCCAGGAATTGAGCTCCTCTGACTCTAGTTTAATATTTCTTGGTGTTCTGATACTGTCCTCACTATGTACACAAAATAAACCTTCACAATATGTTTGTGTTTTTAGCAGCCCCTGAAGTGCTGATTCTAGAAACTAGGGGCAGGATTTTCAAAGTGTGGTGCAGGGCTTGCATCCAGCCCTGTGCTACAGAACTTAGGTTCTGGCCGTGTGCCAAATACTTCACTTCAACTGCCGCCCAATTTGCAACAGTTTCCACCATATACAGCAGCTTGCACCAAATATCTGGTGCAAACTCCTTACAAATGGTCCCCAGGTTTGCCACAAGTTACACTAGAAAAAGGTGGTCTAACTTGCAGCAGTTGCCACACAAGATGGAAATTCCCATTAGATTGCCAAAAGCCCCATGCTCCATATTGTTGGTGCACCGGGGTTTGTGGCGATCTAACAGTCACTAAAAATACCACCAACATCTTAATCTTGTTCAAGGTCAGTTGGCATTCATCTGTATCCCCCTCATCCAGGTCATGCCTTAAAACAGGTAGAATCTGCATAGTGCACTTACCTGCTCAACAAAAATTAAATAAATAAATAAACAGATTTGAAAATCCTGCCCTATATCTCCACAAGAAGAGCAAGAATTTTTTTCCTCTGTTCTAGCATGTTACAGCAGCTGGTTTCCCACTAACAAGTTACACATTCAACTTAAAGCAGCAGTGCAATGAAATTGGGCAAAACATTGACCCTAACTTATTTTCACTATAAGAGATTCCAGACATCTTACAGTTTTATTTGGAGGTAACATTTTCTAGTTCCACCAATGTCTGAGTATTACATACATGATTTTAATTTTTTTTGTTTTTCTGAAGAACAAAAGATGGCCACCACATTTTGCTTCGAAATAGTAGGGTACATCTGGCAATTGTTATGAACAAGAAAGAAAAATGCATGAGGTGCAACACAGGAGGAACCTAGAACAATAGATTTGACAAGTATGCTACTATTTGCATTTCTCATAGTTGGCATAGCTTTTGGGGAATTTTTTTTCTTGCATTGCTGCTTTAACCTTCTGAAAAGTGAAATAAAAAAACATTCTAAGCTACAGCTAACTTCTGATCCTTGTATCACCTTACTGGATTGTGAAACTCCCCATGCTTGGCAGTCCTGGAAGGTTGGCAGTGCATGTCATGGTACTGTCACAATGGGTGGACTTATTCAGTGAGCTCTGCCCAGAAGGAAACGGAGCACAGATGTAAGATCATGACTGGGTAGGATTTGTGCAACACCATCTAATCTAGTCATGAAAAATGCCCTTACAAAAACCCTAATCAATCATAGTCTTTTGTGAACACTGTGCCTACAGATGGGCATTGTTTATCATAAAAAGCAAGCTAAAAGACAAAGACATAAGACATAGACACATGTTTCATACTATTCAGGACTCATCAGTGTGCCTCATCTGTATCTCACCCCAATGGAAAAGGAATGCTTATATGCGGACTTATGGATTTGGGTTACTGTGGCCCCAAAATAAGAAATCAAGCTAAAAAGATAAAGAACATCAGCACAAAAGCACTAAGGCAAGGGTTACCTAAAAGGCATTAGCAACAAAGCAAGATTTCAAAGAAATCCAAAATTACAGATACCCTATAATGCAAAACATCATGGGCGATATATTCAAATCATGAGTAATCCTTGCCTCAATACTTTTGTGTTGAGGTTCTTTGTCTTTTTTGTTTGCTTTTGTTATTTAGGGCCCACCATGACCCAAAACTGTAAGACCACATAAGAGCTGGTTCCTTTCTTCCCCTGGGTCGATATACAAATGAGGCACATTGATGAGTCCTGAGTAGGATAAAACATATATCTGTGTTTTCTGTTCTCAGCCTCTGCAGATTGCGTGAGAGACACTTTGACAGCATGCATTCCTGCGTAACACAGAACAAGCCTTCATTTTCATTGTGATTTACACATACATCCCATGATGTTTTGCATTATGAGGATATGTGTGATTTTGAATTTTACAGTTTATCATAGCTGCCCACCAGACTAGATGTCTCTATGAAACACTGTAATGCAGTCCCTAGACTGCCATGAATGGGGGAGGCAGTGAATGAGATACACATCGGTGTGCCCCTGAATATTCGCAGCATTTTTTATATACTTTATTGGACTGTTGTTTCACAGATGGGGCAAGGAGCAATATATATACAAGGGCCATAGCCAGTGGCACTGGTAGCCGAAGATTGGATTACATTCCTGCTACCAAGGAATGACATAGACACTTTGGTGTGTCCTTGAAGACACACAGTTATAAAGAGTTAGAGGAGGGGTAGAGGTCTGAAATGTGGGTAGGTAGATTGATCCTATGGGGTAGGAATGTGCCTGGGGTTCACTAACCCAAATTCATGACAAGTGTTTTTGTATGACCAAAATGCCACCTTGTTTCATATGTTGGTGAATGTGAACCACTTTAAATTTTGCAGTGTCCTACTCAGAACAATGTCCTATATTCACAACCATTACCTCTGGTGGTAACATCACTTTACTTTGCCTTAGCTAACCTTATTTAGCAATCTCACATTTTATTCCATAGCACATTGTTAAACTGGGTTACTGTAGGTAAGGCAAAGTAAAGTAGAATTCTTTAATGAGGTTTCAAAGGACCTAGACAAAGACAGGGTTTTGATGTCCTACATTTGAACTTCATAAGGCTTGTGTCTTGGTGCTCCATAATAGATTAGTGAAGAAACTGAAGATATAGGAGTTTGTGGTGGGCTGAACAGATGAGTGGGAAATCAGCTTCAGGGTAGGACCCAGAGGATGGTTATAAATGGGGTTAAATCAGGGGTAAGAAAGGTGATGAGTAGGGTGCCACATGGCTCAGTACTGTGTCCAATGCTTTTCAGCATGATCATTTGCGACATCAGGGAAGGTATACTGGGAAGGATGCCTCTTTTTGTGGATGACACTAATGTTTGCAGAAGAATAGACAGTGAGAAAGGCATAATGAAGGTAACAGAAGCTTAAGCAAAATTGAAAAAATGGTAAGGGATCTGGCAATTAAAATTCAATGCAAAAAAGTTTAGTTATGTGTCTGGGAAGAAAAGAACCCTAAAACTGAATATTGGATGACAGGGGTTCAAATGAAGAAGAATATGGAGGAGAGGGACTTGGGAATCACAATCAGTGACAACCTGAAGAACTCATCACACTGTGAGAAGGTTATAGCAAAGCAAACAGAATGCTGAGATGTACTGTACCTCAAAGGTCATCTTCAGCAGGAGGATTGAAGTGATCCTGCCCCTTTGCATGTCACTGGTTAGCTCTCTCCTTGTGTATTGTTTCCTGTTTTGGATTCCACATCTTGGAAAGGATAGGGACAACCTGGAGTCTAGTCAGAAAGAGTAACCAGCTGAGTAGATATAATGAGGAGAGATTGGAAGACTTCAACATGTGCTGTTAGAGACTAGAAGAGAGAGGGGGGATATGATCAAAACCTTCAAGTACATGAAATGTATCAGCAGGGTGGACTTCCAGGGTCTAACATCGCATGGGAGCACAGGATGAAGCTGGTGGGTGTTAGGTTCTTGAAAGACATGAAGAAATATTTCTTGATGGAGAGGACTGTGGACAGATGGAACCATCTACCACATGGTCTCTGTAACATATAGACAATCTAGGCTTTCAAACACGATTAAAACAGACTCATGGGGATAAGTAGCACATCTGCAAAGGGTGAGTGGAAATGGGGAAGCAACCCTCAAGAAAGTAGGGGTTATTAGACAGATTGTGGTCAGGTCAGTACTAGGATGACATAAAGACTGAGGTAGGGACTGAGCAGACTGGATGGTTCTATGGTCATTATCTTTCAATAATATTCTGTGTGTGTACAGTATGTAAAGTTGCGTTAACACTGAGGGGAATGTTCATGAATACATACCAGCACACGGCATGCTATCCTTTGTCGTTTCTGACAGCCAGGTACTACAGTATATTCAGAAGAGACTGATTACATTTACTTACCCAGTCTAAAGAATTTCTCAGCCTGAGTACAGTAATAGGTAGCTTTGAACGTGGATTATTTTATAGAATGGATTTCTTTAGCTAGAGCAGACTAAGAAACTACATTCAAGGGGTTGTATGGATCTATAGCTGAATCCTGTGTAAGTGACAAAACTAAAACAAATCTAAGTGTAACATTATTTAATGTTTTTTGGGGAGTAATTTAGCCAGCTGAGATGTGGCATTATGTTTTATTCAGGCACACAAACCCTGCGTGGTGAAAGGACTTTATGTTTAATTAACACCAAGGAGAGGAATGTGAAATCCCTACACTAACTTTTGAAAACTTCCAAAGTGTAGAAAAAATCATTTGCAAAATGTATATGCTTAACAAATGTTTTCTGTAAAGTAAAATGCAGAAATTCCATGGGGAAAAAAATCCCAAACTGAAGTCTCTTACAGGACTTCTGGGATATTTCTGCAAACTAAAACTTGATACTGAGGTCAATAATTAAAATTCCTTAGAAGGGGATATTGTAAAATATCATTCTAATTCTGGAACTTCAAAAGGGTAAAGAGGAAGTTATGCAGGGTATTGTTCATATTAAACTGATGTCCCACTGGTACAATACACAGCTCTGCACTGCTACTGCACACAGTTCTCAATAAGTGTATCCACTCCCCAGCCTCGGCATACATTTCTTTCTTCTTCACCCCTTTCTCTGCCCTCTATTTTTTAAGATTAACATAGGCACACTATACCAAATTACTGTAAACATTTTCAGTTGAGGGGCTTCCTCCTTCTTAGGCCCAACAGAAAACAACAGCCTAGCAGCCCTCATTTATTTGTTTGTTAACTGGGTAGAGGCGCTGCTCCTAGGGTCCTTTTCAGGCATGACCTGGGAGATCCAGATGACACATAATAGGCAATGGCAAAAAGCACATACAGGACATGGGTGTGGGCAGGACAGTAGTGTGGTGGGTAGGTAATTGGCTGGGAGGCAGGACACAGAGGGTGATGGTAAATGGCTGTCACTCCACAGAGGGAAGAGTGACCAGTGGGGTACCACAGGGATCAGTGCTGGGACCGGTCCTATTCAACATCTTCATCAGTGACATTGCGCAGGACCTAGAAGGCAGAATTTCCATGTTCGCTGATGACACAAAGCTCTGTAACAGAGTAGACACACCAGAGGTGTAGACAGAATGAGAAGGGACCTGCAGAAACTTGAAGAATGGTCAGGGGTTTGGCAGTTGAAATTCAGTGCAAAGAAGTGCAAGATATTGCATATGGGGCACAAAAACCCTGGCACAATATATCAGTTGGGGAGTGAGGATATAGCATTCACCAAGCAGGAAAGGGATCTTGGGGTTATCACCTCTGATGACCTCAAGGTAGGGAAACAGTGTGACAAGGCAGCAGGTAAAGCAAATAGGATTCTGGGATACATAGGCAGGGGCATCACCAGCAGGAAAAGGGAGGCCATAATTCCACTATACAAGACACTAGTGAGGCCCCACCTGGAGTACAGTGTACAGTTCTGGAGACCTTACTTACATAAGGACATAGACATGGTACGGAAGGTTCAGAGGAGGGCAACAAAGATGGTACATGGATTGCATCACAAGTCCTATGAGGACAGGTTGAAGGAATTGAATATGTACTCCCTGGAGAAGAGGAGGGAGAGAAGGGATATGATAGAGACATACAAGTATCTTACAGGGAGGAACAGGGTTCAGGAATACACTACTTTTAAGCAAAAAAGATGTTCCAGGACTAGAGGGCATGGAATGAAGTTAGAGGGAGGATGATTCAGAGGAAATGTGATGAAGAATTTCTTCACAGAACGGGTGGTGGACAAGTGGAACACCCTGCCAGAGGAAGTGGTGGGGGCTGAAACAATCATAGGATTTAAGCATGGAATAGACATAAAGGAATTCCGAAGGTCAGGGTTATGGGGAAACAGAATTCTAGGAAAACATAAAGTGAACTTACAAGCTCAAATGGGCAGACTGGGGGGGCTGTAGGCCCTTATCTGCCGACACTGTCTATGTATCTATGTATCTATGTAGGCCAAAAGGACATTAGATAATACAATACAATTGATTGACTTGGGCAATAAATGTAAAAATTACAGGACAATGAATGTACAAGTTACAGGACAAGATGAAATTGATTTGACAACCAACTGATCTTTCTGCTTTAAAAAAATTGCTGCCACTTAAACAATTCAAAGATCCATATATAGTACAAGAAATGCCTTCACACCAAGTTCCCCTTAATACTCCCACTCCTATTTTTACTGTGCATAAGGTAGAATTCACCTGGCAGAATTCAAGAGGAATGGCAGTTTTGCTTTCAAAAATGCTTTTTTTCTACGATTTTTTAAATCAATTCCACAGAATTCTAAATGTCTGTTACTTTTCCACAATTTACGCAAACCATGGATTATTTCCCACTGTTTGCAAAAAAATAAATTTGTGGTTTATAGTAGCAAAACTGTGCAATGCTACTTCATGGTTTACACAGATTGAGGATTAATAATGCGCATTCCACCAAAAGATTCCACCATTCTACTTCCAACAGAAATCCATGGAACTGGACCAAATTTTCAATGGTTCTATGGAATCCTTTTCTGCAGGAATTTGAAAATCCCACAAAAATCTAGCATACTAACAAGCTTTGTGCACAGATTGGCAGTCCTTAATGACTATGGCTGTTATCTTTGTACCCCCCATATGAGTAATTATCTTCTGCTGATGTCATGAACTATCTGGTACTGTGTAAGTATTGTAACTTCCATTAGTGAATCCCTTTGGTATTAGCACTTGTTTATCCTGCTATACTGCACTGTAAACCTTTTGAACTCAGTTGTATAGTTGAAGCCTCACAGCAAACATATACTGTATCCCATTTGGTCATCACACCATCTGTTTACTGCAATTTAAAATAAATAAACACATTTTCACTGATCTAAAGCTAGGGAATGTTTTAAATGCATACAAAACACTGTATTGTTAATTAGGCTGCTGACAAATATGAGAACAAAACATACCTTTCCCATTGGCCTCAGCATGCATACTCTGTGTACGTTGCGGAGTACAGTAAAATCTGTAAAATCCAGAGACAACACAAGCTTCAGGTTAGGGCAACAAATACCAAAAGAGCCCAAGTGAAATAGTAAAGTTGCATTTTCTATTCTTGTGCCTGGGAGATTACAAAGCAGCTAGCAAGTATTCAAGTGAACTTGTGAGTGGTCACAGTGAGTGGACATTTGGTTTCTGTTTGAGTTTATGGATGATTCCCAATATAACATTGAACAATTTATTGCTACCACTGATTGTAAAGTCTATGTTCTCCTTATTTATTGTTTTGATACATCAAGAAAATGTACAGACACTATTAGATGATGGTTTCACTGCACTAAAGGGACCTGTACACACTACTGTACTTCAGTCACTATAGGTGATAAAAAGACAGCAGGTTGAAGTGTGATTTTTATTCTGCTGTTAAACAATGTAGAATTACATACAGGCCCTTAAAATCTGGTTTTATTTTGTATTTTTTTAAAAAGTAATTGCTATGCTCCTAAATCATCTAGATTTTCATATAAATCCATATCGAAAAAATATAGATTTCTAATATATTGTATTAAACAAATGATACACATACTTAAACTATCTTGCTCTGAAGTAAAGTTATTAGGTATTACATATATAAAAATGTATACATTGACTTGTCTAATATAGCTAAAAGAATATGAAATTTGAAAATGATTATCGTTTGAAGCATTTATTAAATTTGAGGAAATATATTTTGCTCTAGAAATCGGTCATCAAATTGCATAATTACATTTATTTAGGGTTTTAAATATATATTATATAAAACTCATTCCCTAAATTTCAATTATTTCTTTAGATCATCCTTGATTTCCATGGAATACACCACAGAAAAATATCTTGGAAACCAGGGACATCCAAACATTTTCCATTGTGTTCCATTGCCCCCATTTTATTTTACCTGGCAAGTGGTAAACAGGACATGGAAGTGCTTACCTAGCATGGAGCATGATAGAAATGTATATGTTTCCATGCTGTAATGGCAATAATCTACTTGGGTACAAGTTTAATTATGAAAACCATGAAAAGCCTTGCAAATGTCATTCTGGTCTCCACTGAAGCATATAGAAATACAGTATGTACCTATACTCCACATTTCCAAACTCAGATTCCATCCATGGAACATTTAGAAACAGAATCCATCCATCTATAATTCTCACAAATCAATGCAAGTTAGTTTGCATAATGGCATTTTTACCGTATAGTTGACTTGTTTTTTTAATGAACATTTGTTATCCATATTCATAGACTTTAATTAGGATTTTCTTTCTGTTGTACATGTATTTTTTTTCAGTGTTGCTATTGTTGACATTCTCTTGAATGGTGTCACTGCTTACCGTCTCTGTATAAGTAATAGGAAGGATAAATTGCAATTGATACCATCTCAATTTGAAAGCTGTGGTGAATAATGGATTATGACTAAATAAAAAGATCAAGCAAATGTGTAACAGGTTTTAAATATATTTTAATCTCTCTCTTGTGTATTTAATGTATTATTGTAAACCTGTGGCAAGCTTGTCATGATAGTGCCTTCATGTTTAACATATTTCCCAGATATGTACATTAAATATATACTTTCTCTTAGTAGGGAATGTAAATTTTATGCTACATGTGCAAGGTTTATTTTACATTTAACTGCTGCAGCTCATAATGCACTTTGAGAGACTATCTTATAAATAACTGGTCATATTTGCTTAAAGAGAAGGAGAGCAATTAGTCTTGAGTATTGCATAAACTAATTCAAAAGGACATACATAGATATAGGCTGGTACAGTAAAATAACTTAATATGAATATAATTCATTTGATCTTTTTTTTGCAAGGCAGTAGAAATGTTACAATGTATGAGGTCTAACAACCCATGTAATAACATTTTGAAAACAGTTGCTGCCAGGGGCTTCCATGCTTACTACACAGGGGCACACATAACTAATGCAGAGAAAATCAAAACAATTAATCAAAAATTATTTTGCAGCATAGCTTAGAGGTTAAAGCAACAAACTGTGAATGAGCATGATACATCCAGCAGATGTGCACTGGATTCTCATAACCTTCACTTGCATACTGTGTGACCCTGACCAAGTCTCTTATTCTCACTCTGCTCCTGGTATACACCTTTCATTGGGCTTTGGCTCAGTGTGACTTCCCAGCCCCAAAAAATTATAAAACAGTAAAACAAACACTTTAAAAAGGCCTAATACAAGTCAAGCTTATTTAATGAGAACAGTCTTCAACTAAAACTGTCCTGCACCACGGATCTCAGAGATTTGATCATTGTCTGTGTATCAGTTGTCTTCCTTCCTTCCTTCTCTCTTTCTCTCCCTCTCTGTCTCCTCCTCTTTCTTTCTTTTGATACTACGCTGTTTATATGAGGCAGACATACTGATATGCACTATAGCCCAAGGTAGGTGAAGGTGTTTTCATATTACATCTTGCATTCTACATCTTAGATCACATTCTCAATAACATTTGGCTATTGCTCACACTCCAGAATTTGGTGCATGTTTTAAGTTACTGTCTGCTTTACAATAATAAATAAATAGGTACTGTAGAAGGTGGAAGAGAAAGTGCAAAACATTTATATTGATGGATAATAGACAATGGACTATATTCTATAAGTAGCTGGACTCCAGCAAGAAGATTATTATTTGTTTTGTACTGTACTGTACTGTGCAAGGTACCTCACTGTCCATTAATTAGTGCTTAAAATTCTGTAAAATTAACATGGAGCATAAATTGTAGGAAAGACCAGGGGTGTAGCCAGGAATTTTAAACTTGTACTCAAGAGTTTATGAAGCTGTTGCCCCCCCAACATAAACACAAACCAAAAGATGTGCTGCTCCACCACACAAACATTGCCCTTCCCCCATTACAATCAACAGTATGTAGTAAGCCAATGATCCTAACAGATTTTCAACATTTTATTTTATGCACTACACACATACTATCAATCAGATAGAAGTTGTCAGGATTTTAGTGACAATATTTAGGATTCATTGTGATAAGCCTCTGTACCACATAAAGGTAATCAGCCTTATAGAGGCTCAAAGGAACAAACCGCATGGCGTCTGACTCATGACATACAGACCCACCAAATGTCCACTCACTGTGACTCACTGGGGATAGGGAAACAGTCAAGTAAAGTACAAAAACAATGTTTAGCATACAAAACAGAAACATTAGTTGATTCCTTTTATATTCCCACTAAATACATTTTGAATGTCTGCATTATCAAGAGGGTAATCTCTGCTCATGTATTACATAGTACAGTATATAGAATGAAAGTAATAAAGCAGTAAGTCCATATTAGGTCTGGTTAATAGTTATTTTACCACTATATTCAGCAAAGACACTGTTCTTGTAAAAATCATTGTTATACAGTCTTCCAAGAAGGAGGAGGAGGATGGAACAACATGGGTGATGGTCATAAACTAGTCAGTAAAGACTCCATAATTAGGGAAGTTGGTGAGGTGGAAGGAGATTTGCTGGACCAGGATGGTAACTCAGATGAGGTGCCTGTCTGGATGTGAGTCAAGTTAGCAAAGCTTGGGGGGAGTAGAATATTGTCATCCATGTTGGCATGCAGGCCATAAGAAATACAAGTGCTAAGGAAATTAAGAGGTAATTCATAAAACTAAGGATGCTCCTAAAGGGAAAAGTATCCATGTTGATCATTTCTGAAATCCTCTTTATTCTGGAGACTAGTGAATATCAGCAGTGGACCATTAGAAAGGCAAATTTATTTATTGATTGAGTAATTGATAGATTGATGTATTTATTTAGAAATTGGTAACCAGGAAAAGCACACTGACACAAGGCTTGTTTCCAGGTGTGACCTGGGGATGGGGGATAGGGAAACAGTCAAGTAAAGTACAAAAACAATGTTTAGCATACAAAAATGGCTGGCGACAGGTCTGGTGCAAGCTAGAGAATTTTTGCTTTTCTGACAAGTGGCTCTACCTTCTGGTACAAGGGATGACTGTATATAGAGTAGGATTCTTTATGGAGAAAAACAGGTATTTTTATCTACTTTAAGGAGAGCAGGTCTCCCAGATAAAGATTTAACAAACAAAAAAATGGGTGAACACCACTGTTTCAAAATCCATGTTCAGTCCTCTTTATTTTTTCCCAAAACACAATTCACTGGGCAACAATTTGTAGTAAAGTTGAACAAGCATAATATTCTGTGGTGATTTGCATATACAGCCCATGGTGCTTTGCATTATGGGGGTATGTGTGATTTTGTATTTCTTTGAAACGTGGCTTCCCGGCCAGTGCCCTTAGGGGTAACCATTGCCTCAGTGCTTGTACACTGAGGTTCTTTGTCTTTTATTTTGTAGCCACTCCACTACTTCATCAGGCACTTAATATCTGCTGTATTAACACTCATAAATAACTATTTCCCAGAGTATCTCTCTAAAGTACTTCACTAGATACTTTGTTTCTTTTAAGTTAAAACATCCTTGCCTGTCCTGAGCACCCCATCCCTTCATGTTCTTTCTTTTATTACTTCTATATAAGCATCACTGGGAACTCATGCTGTCCTCCAGACATCTCCCCTGTATAAAAAGAGTCAGGCAAGGATAATTAACAGATAAGGGACTGATGAAGTTGTGGAGTGGCTATGAAACAATGCCCAGCAGATTGACTTTTTGTGAAAAAATAAAATTGGGCAAGATACAATAAAAACTGAAAATAAACAGTGAAGTAGTAGGAAAGATGTTAGCAAAAAGAATACAGGCCTTAGAAAAAGATACAATAAAAAATACAGCAATTCAAAACACAAATGGGCAACTGGTGACTGAACAAGTTGAAATAACAAACAAATGTGCTAATTTCTATTCAATTCTTTACACTGCAGAATGTTTCCCTTCAGAAAATGAAATTGATTATTATGAACAATATGAAATACAATCTCCGTTCTAGAGGCAGACAATTTGATTCACCCAATTACACCTTTAGAAATACAAGAAACATTACATAGTATGGCAAAAGCTAAATGCCCAGGCTAGACAGTTTCACTTTAGAATTTTTTCAAGTATTTGAATCTATCTTGGTGCCTCTGCTGGAGAAACTATATAATCAAATAAAAATATGCAATAAAATGCCAGAATCTTTTTATATGGCCTACATCTCAGTTTAATCTAAACAAGGGGAAGATAAAACCAAAACAGAAAATTGTAGACCCGTGGTAATTCTAAATGTTGACTGTAAAGTCTATACTAAAATGCTGAACAATAGAATGTTACCACTACTTAATAACATGACACGTAATAATCAGACAGGTTTTATACCAGACAGAAGTATTCAATCTAGGCTATACAAAATCCAGTTTATTATAGAATAAAACATTCAAATATCCCTGTAATATTCTTAGCTTTTTTGCACTTTCTGTTTATTGTTTTTAAAATAAAATACTACAGCAAAGATGATCATGTAAGATATCGAAACAATAGTCAGCAATGAACTTGCTGGTATAAAGCAATATGTAGAACAGCACAGAACTAATCTTACAATCTGGAACAATAGGAGTGTGGTGGGGGGGAATAAATCTTTTAAATCATCATTCCTATGATGTCCACACAATGCCAGCTGCTTCAGTAGCCAAGATTATTATCCATAGGGAGTGTTCACAGTGAAAGAACTGCACTAAACCAGTTGTGCTATTTAATCAGTTCAACTACAACCAGTGAGAAGGAAAACATACGTTTTCCCAAAACCCCCTCTCCCAGCTCTGTAATCAAGTAACAAAGAAAAATAAAAGTACTCTAAGCAGAAAACAACATATCAAAACATAGAGTGCTCACATTTAAGCTTAGCACCCTCTAGAGAGCTACAATAAGCCAGAGACCACAGTTTGAGGAAGAGACATTACATAAAATATTATTTGCTTACAAAGTAGGCAACCCCACAAAATAGGCATTCCCTTACAGGCAAAACAAATGAGTCTCATATCCCCAATCCTTATGAGTGCAAATTTAAAAAGCTATAACAAATATTTAATGTCCCATCTCAGTCTCTCACGTGCAAAGCCAGAAAACAGTATAATGCAGCTTCTTACAGTACTCAGCCTTCACCTGATAAGTCCTTGACTGCATTCTCTTGAACTGCCTGAGCTTTAAACTCAGACTCAGTTTTCTCTAGTCATCGGCCAGCATCCTTCAAATCAGAGAACTGCCAACTTTTCTCACCATAAGTAATGTGCAGCCTGGCTGGAAGTAGAAAAGATACACTATATGTATCCAAAGCCTCTCAATATTTTTTGGATTGCATCAAATTGTTTCCTTCTAGCTCTGGTTTGAAAGTATAAATTGGGAAACAGCTTGATATCCTGCCCTTGAAGGATAATAGGACAGGTTGCTCGGGCAGCCACCAGGAGGACATCCGGCGCTTCAGCTCTGATGGTTCTCAACAATACAGTCTGAGGCTGATTTGAAGTAGCAAGTCACACTCTCGGGTTCACTCGATAAGCCTGATGAAAAGCTGACCACTCAAAATCTTTAGGGAGGGTAAGCATCTCAGCATGCCAGGTTTTCAAAAAAGTTAAGTAGATGTGTACCCTCTGCACCGTCTGGCAGTCTAACCAAGTGAACATTACCTGATTGAACATCATTTTCTATAGCCTCCAACCTCCCTCTTAACTGTGCATTTTCTTTAGTGAGGGTAGCCACTGCAGCCTGTGTCACTGTCAATCTTTTATCTACACCAGCCACATTATCTTCCAAGGAGGAGATAGCCACATCACACTTCTCCAGTTTAGTCAAAGTCATCTCTATTTTAGTGTCCATAGCTCTCACAGATTCCAAAATAACTTGACAAGGAGGTTCTTGTGAAGAATTTGTAAGAGAGGGCCCTGTCAATTCCATCAGTATAGACTAGACTGTGCTTGTTATATAATAGACTTTGGAGCTCCTGATGCTGGCTGTTGGACATTCTTGTTGTGATCCATAACTAATTAGGTATTGTTCAGCAGCTTAGAACTCTCAGAATTCAGTAAATAAAATAATTGTTTTGCTCAGTGACTTTAATAAATGAAAAATTAAACTTTTTAAGAGCTGTTGACATGGCGCTGTTAGGAAAAACATCTTGCCTGGAAGTTGGCTCTCTGGCACCTCCCAATATTTTTAGCTTTGGATGTAACCAAAGCCTTTGATTTGTTAGAATGGGAATATTTATATGGGGCACTTATAATTTTTTTAATTTTTCCAAGAGGAATTTATTAATAATATCAAAACAATCTATAAAGAACCAGTCATTAATACAAGTAAACAACTCTTTATCAAAGCCTATAGTATTACACAGATGAGTAAGACAAGGATGTCCCCTGTCCCCTTCTCTGTTTGTCATTGGTATGGAATTACTGTTAATTGAAATAAGGGCAAAAAGTATGATAAGAGGGATACAGTTTGGTATACAGGAAACCAAATTGAATACATATGCAGACAATGTGTTACTTACACTACAAGAACCAGAAACAAGTTTACAAGAACTAAAAATATCAATTAGCAGATTTTCTAGGATTGCAGGTTATAAAATTAATGAAAACAAATCAGAAATGATTACTTTTAACATAAACCAACCTAAAAATTTACAAACAATTATCAAAGCAAATATACAAAAACATGGAATTAAATATTTAGGAATTTATATAACTAACAAATTAGAAAGCCTTTATGACTTGAACCATAAAGAATTACATAAATCCTTAAGAAACAGATTCTTAAGTTGGAGTAAAATACCATTGTCCCTCTGGGGCAAGATATGAACAATCAAGACGGAGGCGGTTCCCATTTTATCTTATAGGCTACAATCAATTCTTACCCCAATACCTTCTATCTGGTTTAAAAAAAATAAACAATTTATTTGAAAAGTTCATTTGGAGCAATAAACCTGCAAGAATTTTGTGGGCATCAATTATATTTACCAAAAGACCAGGGAGGGCTGGCCTGTCGGGATGTTGAAAAATGCTATTTGGCTTTTATGGCAAAGCTGGCAATTAAACAGTCTAAAGAAGAATCTACAATTATAGAATGTGATTATATAAATTCAACACTGCAAGAGTTATACAATGAAGAAGTGGATATGACACAAATTTTGTTTACAGTTAAAAAGAGGTTAAAATCTAAAAGCCTTATTATAAGAATTCTGGCTGGGGTGATTGTTAGATTTACTAATAGGACCAAGTGGGAAATACTTATTTCTACAGGGAATAAAATTAGGAAAAATCAAAATTTAAAAATTGAAGGAGAAATAATATACAATAAAGTCTGGGAAAATAAAGGGATTAAAAGGTGGGGAGACTTCTTTGAAAAAGAAAACAAATTAAATTGGATACAATTTAGGGAAACATTTTCACTAAATAGAAAACAACTATTTTTTTTCAACCAACTTAGCAGTCTATATGTAAAAGACTATAAGAGGTGGGAAAGAGACCCAAATAAAAAAATATTTGAAGGGAAACTGTCAAATATTCTAAAAGATAATCCAAAAACCTTATATGCCTGGTTAATAAAAAATTACAGAAAGCATACAATAATAAAATATATAAGGCTACTTTTACAAAACGGGAAGGCCAATTAAGACAACAATACACAAAATAACAATGGCAATCAGCTTGCAACTCTATTTCACAATATAAACTTACTAGGGACAGAGCCATCCAATATAAAATTCTTAACATAACCTACTATTCACCATACAGATTGCACAAAACAAATCCAGGAATTTCAGATACTGTAACTGTTGGCATTGTGGGTAATCAAAGGCAAATATGTTACATCTTTTTAGGAAGTGTCACCTATGCTGTTCTTGGTGGACACAAGCTTTTGGAAGTTTGGAGAAAAATGGTTTACAGTTCCCACAGTGGGAGGATCCTAATTTGTGATCTTATAAATAACTAATGGTGGCAGAATAAAGCCAGAACGCAGACTAATACTAAAAGCTAACATTATGACCATTAAAAGATTATTTTTTTAAAATTTGAAATGTGACACCGTTTCAAGGCCTTTTCCAAAAGTAAAATGGAAACACATTTTTTGAGCACTTTATACAACTATGTTTTTGTAAGGCATATGTTCCACTATGGAAACTATTCAATACAGAAACAGAAGAGTGGGTTATGAAAGACTTTATCTTTTAAAGACATTTTCTGTATGCCAACACTTCTACTAGATAAATGTATAGAAAATGGAATATCATGTATAAATATCAATAGCCATCTATGTATTATTTATTAAAAAATAATGAAATTGTGGAATTGCAGATATATGACTACCCTGTTTTGTATGAAAATATAATATACATTTCAGGACAATATAAAATTGTTATTGGCAAAAAAAGACTTTTGGGGAAAAAATAAAGTGGACTGGAAACATATTTTGAAAGCATAGTGTTCACCCATTTATTTTGTATATTTGATTGTGATTCTGTCATTCAGGTGGCCCAAGACAAAGATTATACATTGACTTCAATAAGAAGTGTCAGCATCCTGGCCACTTCTGTGGCTATTGTAAGACTCATGGAAAAGATCCAGGGCAGGATTCACAAAGTAGATGCAATGGGTGCAAATGAGATGCACTGGTGCAACACAAACATGCACCACAGTGCAGAGATGCCCTGGCGCATCCTGGATGTGCTGCGCCACACCGGATGTGCCGGAGGGTAAAAATAATGATATGTGGCGCATCGGGAGGGGGGCGTGTAGCTGCATACTCAGTGAAGAGCCTTTCACAAAGCAAAATGAATGTGCAAACATGGCGCATTCACAGCACATCCACTAAATTCACCATAA
This sequence comes from Neoceratodus forsteri, assembly GCA_016271365.2. Lineage (NCBI taxonomy): Eukaryota > Metazoa > Chordata > Ceratodontiformes > Ceratodontidae > Neoceratodus > Neoceratodus forsteri. The sequence continues at coordinate 414,979,790 of CM057453.1, read as the reverse complement.
GGAGAGAAGTATAAAAGAAGTAGACTGAAGTGCCAGCCCCCAGCTGGCAGACTGCAGGATAGCAGCAGCAACAAGCAGAACAGCAGCAGCAGAACCTAGGCCACAGAGATAGATGATGCACCATTCCTGATGGTGAGAATGATAATGGGGATGAGGAGATGGGGGTAAAAGAACAACGTGGTGGCAGAAGGCACTATAGGTGGCCTGCCCCACAGCTGTATCATGCCAGACTAACATTTGAACAACTGACAGACACAGAAACAGTCGGCCTATACCACCTGAACAGGGCTATTCAGAGGCAGTTCTGTGAGTGGTGCCATGATAAATGTACCTGCTCACCAAGGGAACCTTCCAGAGGCCGCTGGAGTCACCACCGGCATATCCCAGCCATCCACATCCCATATCCTCACACAGTTCCTCACTGCTCTGCTTTCACATGCTTCAGAAGTCATCTGCTTCCAAAGCACACAAGCAGGGTGGACAGAAACCATGCAGAGGTTCCACAGGATGGCATGCATGCCAGGCATCATAGGGGCCGTTGACTGCACCCATGTGGCAATCCATGCACCACCTAGCGAAGAGACCATGCCATACATGAACCACAAGGGGTTCTACTTCATCAATTACCTGGTGGTGTGCAATGCCACAGGGTGCATCAGCAATGTCTGCACCAAATGCCCTTGTAGTACACTCAATGCCTTCATATGGCACCAATCCACCCTGTGCAGTATAACGCAGTGGTCTAAGGCTCTGAGCTGCAAATCTGGTGATATTCAGCAGACCAGACCTGGGTTTGAATCCCACAGCTTCCGCTTGAATACTGTGTGACCCTTAGCAAGTCACTTAACTTCCTTGTGCTCCCAGGTCGCACTTGGAAACAAGCTCCAGCTTAGTGTGCCTTTCCTGGTTAAACAATTTCCCCTTTCCCTTTCCCTGTGCTGCCATTTTGAGACCAGGGACATACCCAGCAGCCACCTTAAGGGTGAGTGGGGCATGCATACATGCCCACAAAGAGGACACCATGGCACAACAAATGATGGGAGGGAGAGCAGGAGTGTGTGGACCACAGCAGGGCCTGCACAGGTGAAGTGCACAAGTGGGACACTGGAGATGGGCATGCCGAGTGAACTGCGCATGCGACATGGGGGACAGTGCAGCATCACAGTGTAGCACTGGAGGCAAGGTGATGTGCAACAGCAGGCATGAATGGCAGGGCGGAATGCACCACACTCAGCCAGGTACAGGCAACTGTTGGGCAATGAAGGGTAGGCTATGCTGGATTGAACTGGTGTGGGCAGCCATGGCAGCATGCATGGGTAGGTACAAGGCAGCTGAGGGCAGCCATGGCATGCAGGCACTGGTGTGTGCAGGACAGCGCCAGTCCACCATGAGGGAGGGAGGAAGACACATCAGGAGGGGTGCCACAGGAACAGGGGTGGAGAGTCAGCATCCACACCAGTGCGCCATGTTGGAAGGGGGGCTGTGGTACACAAAACACACGTATGCAGTGTTGTAACAGTCTGCTCTTGCCCCCCCACAGGTGATGTGGTATACCCCCTCTGACTCTGGCTCCTCACACCCTTCTGCTGACCTAGCATGGAGGCAGAGGAGCATAGTGGCAGTATAGCGCAGTTGTTTAAGGCTCTGAGCTGCAAATCTGGAGACCTGGGTTTGAATCCCACAGCTCCCACTTGCATACTGTGTGACCCTGAGCAAGTCACTTAACTTCCCTGTACTCCCAGGTTGCACCTGTAAACAAGCTTTCAGCTTAGTGTGTCTCACCTGGTTAAACAATTGGAGCACTACAACGAGCCACACATTGGTACACGCACCATCATCAAGAATGTCATTGGCATGCTGAAGATGCACTTTATGTGCCTGGAAAAGTCAGGTGGTATCCTACAATATAGCCTGAAGAAGGCCTGTAGCATATTCCTGGCCTGTTGTATGCTGCACAACATGGCATTGACCATGGAATAGGTGTCCAGGCTGAGGAGGGCAACAGTTCTGGGAAGGAAGTGGGGGGGGAGGAGGATGCAGTGGAGCAGGGACCCTATGGAAGACTGCCACTGGCCCGCAGGGACCTACACCTGGTCACCAGGTCCCAGAGGCACAGGGGCACCATTGTGGAAGAGCACTTTGGGGACCACAAATGATTAACACAGGTGGGACAAACATGGCAGCCCCACCAAACCCACACACTCACACACACCCATACTCCCACACCCACATACCCGCATACACCCACACACAACCATAGACCCAGAACCACACCACAGGGCAGATGACGGTAACACAGCCATCATGGAGTGCACCAGTGAGGGATGACAGTGCTGCACAAACACACGCACAGCAGGATACACATGGCCAGGGGGACACTTGTATGTCCTGGGGAGGGCATGGATAAGTTTACAGCAGCTGGCACACATGCACAGCAGACAAAGATCAGCACTCATCACTCCCATGCCACCAGCACAACAACGGCACCTCCAGCCATGCATGGTGCAATGCACAGGTGACCCACACAGGCATCATACTGGGGCAGGCGCATGCCACCCACACTGACCCAGGCACAGTCAGCCTGGTGTGTGGGCCACAACAGGTGCAGGTGACAGGGACCATGTGGGCTGTCAACCTAGGCATCAGTGAGAGGCACCATGGCCACCACGGACATGTGGGTGGCCATGCCCACACCTAGTGAATGCTATATCTGCACCAGTGGCCACAGGGGGGATGTCCACCTCCCCTGGAAAGGTACTGCAGTGAGACCATGAATGAGTGCTCACTGGTGTGTCATCCCTGAGATACATGTGGGAGCCAAGTTTGCTGAGGATGGTCATGCATGGTGACGGCATCAGCAACAATGGGCTTACCTGACACTGTGTCCCAGGGGTGCAGACACACCACAGCAGGCCACTAAATGGGTGGGTACTGGGTTCGGGCAACCAACGTGCATCCAGGGACATCCACAACATAGTTCCCCACTAACCGATGCTGCTTCACAGCACCCTGCTGAACAGTGCCAGTGGTACCTGTGCCTACAGCAGCAGTACCAGACACAGGGCTCCATCAACCACCACCGTGGGTGATTGTGCAGGTCCTGCGGGTGCACCAAGGGCCTCAGAACAGCTGATGCCACATGATGCCACCCATGCATGCATCTGTGCCTCAGCTGGTCCGCTGTTGGCCATGTCCCCCCAGATTTGTGTGGTACCTGTATCACCATCACCATATGCCCCCTGTGAACTGGATGCCAGCACCAGCAAGGCATTCACAATGTTCATCCTGTCCACAAGGTCATCATCAGCCAAACCTAGAATGCTGACCAGCTATGATTGGTCCTGGCCTCTGGCCATGGCGCCAGTCACGGAGGGGTTGGAAGGCCCTGCTACAACTGGCTGCAGCCCGGTGTGATGGCCTGGAATCCTCCCCCACCAGGCCATCATGTGGACCAGCCACCATGGCAGCACCCATGAAGTGTGATGGAGCTGTAAAAGTAAGAAGGGAAACATGGTTACTGACATGTGTGATTGTTGTGTTCACACAAGCATGTACAGGGGGACATGCGCTTGTGCCATAGGTGCGGCTGACATGCCTTGCAGGTGACAGTTGGACATGGGACAACTGATATGGCCAAGCACCGGTGAATGCAGGCATGTACTGACATATGTGTGACCAGCCCAACACCCTGGACACCAACCGCTTGGATATCATCCCAGATGACCACCAGCACCACACATCACAGTCCCCCCCCCACCCCCGGCTGCACATAGGCAGCATGCCATGCGTCTGCAACACACAGTAGACAGATGGGGTGTACAGCTACATGATCAGTGTACACAGGCACATGGTCACCTAGCGTCCCACAGTGGGGCTGGTCAGGGCACCCCTGGCACACACTCACACATGGACAGGCACAGTTCCTGGGACATGTATACTCACAGTGCAACACTGGCAGTGTGCGTGAAAACTGTACACTGTGAGTAGCATTGTTTGCTATTCACAATATGGTGGATACATGCAGAATGCGTATGTGTGATCTGGTCATGACCCCTGACCCTGGTCTCCCACCCGTGTGGTGCACAGTGCGCAAGCGCAGTGACACGCAGTGGGTGGAAGTCATGCATTGCCACACTGCATTATCATGTTGTGTGGTGTGGTGCACAACAGCCAATCATGCATGTGGTGTGAATGGGCTATTGCACACCAGCAGCCTGATCTGTGCACACCTGCCCAGGAGACACAGAGAGGAAACACGCCACACGCTCAGGCAGCAGGGCCAAGTGCCATTAACTGGGGGGAGATTGAGCTAGTCAGCCTTGTGGTACTGGTGATATATGTGGAGGGGCAGCTGTTTTGGCACTGATGACCTCACAGAGCCATGCTCAGCAGTGTGGGTGAGGGTGGTGGAGTGCCTGGTGCAAAGGATTGGAGTGGAGTGCTCAGGGGAGCAATGCAGGCAATGATATGGGGATCTGCAATACATAGACCCAGACAGGCTCCAGAGCCTCCGAGATCATGGTCGCAGGACTACAGTGTCATGTCCAGGTAAGTCACATCACCCTACAGGTAGGCAGGGGTTTGTGGTTCCTGGGTGGGCTGGTGTAATGCCCACCACCACACGCACATCCACACCCACACACACATGTAGCATGCTGCGCCCCTGTGGAATGTGGGGTGTAGGCATGGCCACCGTACTTAGCTGTGTGCATCATGGTGCTTGTTGGGGGGTGCATTACACTGTGGAGAATGCAGTGTGGTAAGTGTGGTACAGCCATTGGCTTGGCACATTTCCAGCTGCACACATACATGGTGGGCACAGGCTGGGGTGCTGTGTGTTACTGCATGTTGACCGGAGTGCCTTCACTGGAGCACTGTGGGGGTGGATCCATCACTGCATGCTGGCACCGGTGTTGTTGCTGTGGGACACGGGAAGGGGTGTTACACACCTACCATCATCTCACAGTGCTCTTTGCTTGTGTTCCCCTCACAGGGCTGGCAGACAAGTGGAGGGCTGCAGCCACAGTGGAAGCCAGACTTGCTAGGGTTGATGGTGGAAGCGAAGGACGAGGTTGTGCAGGTGCAGGTGAGTGTCCTTCTTGTGCATCCTCTGTGTGTTTATGGGGGGGCTGTGCCCACTGCAGGCCATTGCCAGTCCCTTGTGCATGTTGCACACACACATAGGGTGTGGCCATGGCGGCATGTGCTTGGGCCACAGTACACATGGCCCCTGTGTGTCCGTCCACCTTGTTCGCATCTGCCACAGAAAATTAGCACACTGTGGTACTCCAGTGGTGTTCAGATGGGGCCTGCATGCTTGTGCAGCATACTGGCATCTGCACATGCTGTGTGGGACATGGCTGCATGCCCCTCTGCACCTACCTCTTCATGCACATGTGGGCCTTGTGCTGTCTGAGTACCATTGCATGGTCACAGTGTGGCACTGTGTGTCAGCCTGTTGCTGGTGTGCCGGTGTGCCTGGCGGGCTGTCACCCATTTCCATGGTGGCTGCCTTCTGCACACTCATGTGGTGTGCAGGTGAGGGCTGGTGGGAATATGGCACTTAGTACCTGTTGTCTGTGTCGCCACTGTAGGTCCACAGACAGTATGGCTGGGTGTGTCAGGGCATCAGCAGAGACAAGTTGTTGGGTGGCTGGCAGGGTTGCAGCTCCAGAGGGTGCTGAGGAGGACCATTCAACTACTGTACAGGTGGCAGGGGCAGCTCCTGCAGGCAATCACTTTGCTGGTCCAGGTGCTGAGTACCAGGGGATGGAGGGGTGGCCACTGTACTGCAGCCCATCCAGAAAGATAGGGACAGGGACACTTGTGCATAGCCACTTTCTTGTTCTACCCCCACACTCCATGCCCATCCCTGTTGTGTGTAGCTGTCCCCTGTTCCCCCACCTCCATACCGTCACCCTCCTGTGTACTGTTAGTAGTGTTTCTGTTCTGATTCCCACATGACACCTTCCCTGTTTCTAGTGATTTTTGTTATTGTACATAGTTTCTTCTGTTTTCATTCTTTTGTTACTTAAAGTATTTTATACTGCTAATGGTGTCTGTGATCATTCATTGTACCTTGTGCATGTGCTCTTTTGTGCTTGCTGGTTTCCACTTTACCTTAGTTCCCATTCACACATGTGCACCTGTGATACTGTGCACATACGCATCCTGTCCCTCTTTCATTTCCGCTTCAGTGTGCCCCCTCCTTGTTGCCTCTGGCCTTTTGATGGGCATTGTGAAATGTTGCTTTTCACAGTGCCCCTATTCTGTGAGTAGTGCATGCTGGCTGCTTCTGTTGTGCTGGTTCCCTGTTGTTGTGCCACTCTTCTTGTGATCCACATTGCCTGTGGACATGTTCCACCTGTGCAGGGCATGGCCATTGGCCTGTCTGCCATTGTGCCTGTCCACCTGTGTGCACCTGTGTGACATCTCCATTGTCCACACTGCTGGGTTCCTATGCACCGGGATGTGTATGGCACCCTCTGCCATGCTGCAGAGTGCATGTCTGCTGCTGTGGCCCACCTTACCAGGCCCCCCTGTGCATGGCATCTGTGCCTGTTGGGCCCCTGTGTGGGGTGTGTGTCTGATGCTTCCAGGTGTCTCTGTGTGAGCTCTGTCTGTACACTTCATCTGCTGTGGCCACTCTTCAGCCCTTTGACACTCTGGCCAGTCCCTGCCGGTCTGTTCCCCTGCATCCTTTGCGCCAATGCAGTCTCCCCCCTGTTGCTCCTGTGTCCCTTGCTTACTTGCTCTGTATTCAGTGTTGTGCTGTACAGGGTGCTTCTGTGCATCCTGTTTGCTCTGGGGCATCTCAGGTTGCGCCATGGCTCTTCAGTGCAATTTACAGTGGGAATGCGCATAGTGCATCTTGCAGTGCATCCTTCTGTGAATCCCATTGTTTGGGGGCGGCACATCTCATTTGCACCCAGCACATCTGCTTTGTGAATCCTGCCCTCAATTAATTATTAATATGCCACAATAAAGAGAATAATTGTTAAGTCTGGGGACCTTATGTGTCATAGGAGCTTATATATTAAAGAGGGTGAAAAGTACTGAAAAGGTGAAGAAGAGAGCTATCAGAATTATATATGAAGGAAAGATTTTGTTTATGGGGATGGTATTCTCCATTGAAGTAAAGATGGATTTTTTTTAAATATTTGTTTTGATACAGTTCTTTGGGAAGCAACTTGTTTAAAGTCAAAGAGATAACTCAAATAACAAGAGACTTACTTGTTGACTTACACAATAGCACTGTAGTGTATAAAAATGAACTAAATAAAATGTCCTTATTTACTTCAGTGGAGTAAGTGACAGCACACTTCAATCATTTTTTCACAAAACATCAGTGTGTGTGTGTGTGTGCGGGGTTCTCAGCTGGGATATGGAGAGGATAAGTTTTCTACCTGTACAGAACTAAAATACAACCACTTTCACTCTTAAAATGATGCTCTAGAATGTTTAGAACATAAGGCAGTCTGGCTGAGATGCAGCTTTGCTAGCTGTGCTTTATTACAATCAACTCAGACAAGGATGTTCTTTAAAGGCACAGTGTTAGGATATAATTTTAGCAAAAGGTCGGCTTCTTAATACATATTTTACTTTATTACATGCAAGAGTGGGGGGCACCCTGGTTGTCCTTAATATCTGGGCTCCTGGCCCTCTTGTATTGTGCCTCCGACATGAAATATCATCTTACTTTTAACTTTTAAAACACCCCATAATATTCTTGGGATCATAACAAGCAGCTGTTTGCAACCCTTCAGAAGACAAGCCACAATAAAAATAGAAATAAGAAATGACTCAATCATGCCTATTTCTGATCATCTGTGGCATTTCAGTTCCTCAGTATAGCTGTTAGATTGTATGGCTCAGGCTTGCTGGATCACAACTTTTTTGACGAAGGTCTATGACATGTTTTCACTTCCTTTACACAATAACTTCACACAGAAATACTTTAGGAACTCAGAGCCTGGCAAGGGATGGGTTAGGGTAGTTAAGGGTAATTCCATGAAGTTCGGTAGGGACTTTAAGCGGGTAGTATGCATGGTGGCATTTGTCGACGTGCTATCTGTGTACGTCTGGAGAGAGGAAAGGGCTCTCTGTACTTGGGCTTTCAACAATTGTTTGAAGGTATGGTGCAAAAAGAAGGGCTTTTCGCTTCACTGGGGACTGAGGTCCAGCCTGGGAGGATATGGGCCTCCATAAGGGAGATGGCCTGCATCCTTCAAGGATGGGAACCACAGTCCTTAGCTAAAAATTTAAATGTTACTTGCATGAGCATTTTGACTAGCTGGGGGGAACTGTAATACCTAGAGAAGCAAAAACTGCCTCTCCCACATGATGAACCAACAAGGAGGGAGAGCCTGAAGGGAGGAAGCTCCCCCATGTCTGAGAAGAAAGATGAAAGATATGGGGACAAAGTAAAGGACAAGGGGGATGTAAATCAAGAAAGCAAAAAGAGAGGAGTAAAACAGACAGGAATGATGTAAGAAACCACTATGGTTCTCAAAGGAAGTGGTAGTGAAGGTTCAAGAGAAAAAGAAAGCTTTCAGGAAGTACAAGGAATCACAGAAGGAGCAGGACAGAGAACTGTATCAGTTAAAGCAAAAGGAAGCTGGGAAGGCAGTCAGAACAGCAAAGGCCCAAACCGAGGAAAAGATAACCAACTCAGTTAAGAAGGGGATAAAACCTTTATAGGTACATCAGGAGCAAGGAAGACCAAGGAGGGATAGTGAGGCTTAATAAGGGGGAGGGGGGGCAGAGGGAGACTGTGAAAAGGCAGAGATACTAAACAAATATTTTTGCTCAGTATTTACAAAGGAAGGGGGTACCTAGAACAAACAGTAGAAACACACTGGATACAGAAGTTGATACCAGCCCATTTACAGAAGAAAGGGTTCTGAAAGAACTCTTAAAACTGAAGGTGGACAAAGCAATGGGGTCTGATGGGATTCATCCCAGAATTCTAAAAGAACTAAGGGTAGAATTAGGTGACACCACTGACTACCCTGTTTAACAAATCATGGGAGGATGGGGTGGTACCGAGGACTGGAGGAGGGCAGATGTGATTCCCTTCACAAAAGTGGGAGCAAGGCAGAAGCAGGAAACTACAGACCTGTTAGTTTAACCTCAGTGGTAGGAAAATGATGGAATCACTTTGAAGGAAAAGAATTGTCGAGTATCTAGAGGCCAGAGGGGCACAGGACCCAAGGCAGCATGGATTCACAGCAGGAAGGTCATGCCAGACAAATCTGATAGATTTCTTTGACTGGGTGACCAAAGTAGTAGATCAGGGAGGGCTGTGGACATGGCCTACCTAGATTTTAGCAAGGCATTTGACACAGTCCCACACAAAAGATTAATATACAAGTTAGCTAGCCTGGGAGTGGGTCCCAAGATGACAGCCTGGGTAAAAAATTGGCTGGAAAAATAGGACACAGAGAGTAATAGTAAATGGAGTCCACTCTGATGAAAGGGGGGTTACTAGTGGGGTACCGCAGGGTTCAGTATTAGGACCAGTCCTCTTCAATGTCTTTATAAGTGACATTGCAGAGGGACTGGAAGGAAAAGTATGTCTCTTTGCAGATGACACAAAGATCTGCAACAGAGTTGATGCACAAGGTGGGTGGAAAGGATGAAAAGGGACTTGGCAAGGTTAGAGGAATGGTCAAATGTATGGCAGCTTAGATTCAATGCTAAGAAGTGCAAGGTAATGCACCTGGGAAACAAAAACCCAGGGGAAGAGTACACAATGGGGGTGAGATACTAACAACAACAAAAATGGAAAGGGACCTGGGGGTAGTCATATCAGATGACCTAAAGGTGGGCAAGCAATGTAAGAGGGCAGCAATGAGGGCTGGGGAGATATTGGGATGCATAGGGAGAGGCATCACCAGTAGAAAACAGGAAGTTATTATCCCTCTGTACAGACAGCTGGTCAGACCCCATCTGGAGTACTGCTTGCAGTTCTGGAGACCCAGTCTTCACAAAGACATAGACAGGATTGAAGCTGTCCAGAGGAGGGCAACTAAAATGGTGCAGGGTCTGCACCGGAAGACATATGAAGAGACTAAAGGAGCTTAATATGTATAGCCTCGAGGAAAGGAGGAGAGGGGACATGATAGAAACTTTCAAGTACCTCAAGGAATCAACAAAGTCCAAGAGGGTAGCATCTTTCAAAAAAAGAGGTGTGCAAGAACAAGGGAGCAATTTGAGATGGGGGGCGGCTCAGAGGTAATTTAAGGAAGTATTTTTTCACAGATAGGGTTGTGGATGCATGGAACGGCCTTCCGGAGGAGGTCGTGGAGTCAAAAACAGTGGTGGAATTCAAGCATGCATGGGACAGTCATAAGGCAATTCTAGGGGATGGGGGTAGGAAGAAGTAGGCTGCTGGTTAACTAGGATCTGCAACTTATCCAGTAGGCAGGGAAATGGGCAGACTGGGTGAGCCAAGCGGTCCTTATCTGCCATCAAATTCTATGTTTCTATGTTTCTATGTAAGCAAAGAAGGTTACAAGAGGAGAAAGAGAGCGGCAAAAACAAGACTTTCAATCACAAATCAATTACTAATTCTGATTATAGATTATGGGAGTCACATCTATGGACATTCAAATGTAACAAACCTAAATAAGATAGATACTTGCTACAATAAATTGGCAAGATTTGTGTGAAAATTTAATTATAGAACCAATCACCGGTTGATGTACGACAAATTAAACTGGAAGCCCTTAGAAATGAAAAGACAGGAAATGTGGGTAATATCCATGTATACAATACTTAAAAATGAAAGACCCATAGCAGGGCTTTCAGATAAAATAGTAAAACCTACTCACACTTATCAGTTAAGAGGTAAAGGTGCTAGGGATCTATCTGTGCCAAATGTTTTAAATAAGTCTGGAGAAATGACATTCTGTTATAAAGCTGCTTCCACCTGGAATAAGATCCCACTAAATTTAAGAACTTTTGAAATGCTCATAGATGTGTTCAAGGATGCTATGAAACAAGAACTTCAGTTTAAATGTACTTGTAACATTTGCACTATTAAATATTGCACATATGAAACTGCAACTTTATCATGGTAGCTGTCTGTAGTATAATAGTATGTGTTGCTTGTATACTACTTATTGTGAACTACTTTTAAATAACAAAATAACTCACAGAAACACCTTCTAACAGGACGTATATTGACCTAATGGTGTATGTAAAGATGTTTTAGATTCTAAAATTATTTTACTCCTGTATAAATAAACTTTTACTACTAGTACTACTTTAGGGAGCAGCACAGGCAGGAGGGGGAGAGAAAGCAGGGAGGCAGGTGGGAGGAGGAGGGGGTGGAGGAGGAATGCAGAGCTATGTACACCAATGCAAGTAGTCCTGGAAATAAAATTCCGAACCTGAAGGCCATCATGGTGGAGACTAGCCTGGAATTAGTGGCCATAATGGAGTCATGGTCTACTGACAGTCGTGACTGGGATATGACCATTCTGGGCTACTCTCTGTTCAGAAAAGACAGGGAAGGAAGGAGGGATTGCACTATATGTGAGGGATGGAAACAAGCCTATGGAAATACAGGAGCACCCAGAGGAAAAGGAAGGGCTGGAGGTGTTGTGAGTCATCCTGGAGACAGGAGCTGGGACTGCTATTTGTACAGGGGTTGTATGCACACTTCCAGCACAGGGAGAGGAGCTGGGTAAGGCACTTGGGAAATACATCATCAGTATGGCAAATAAGGGGGAGGTGCTGCTAGTCGAGGACTTGAATCTGTGAGAGGTGGATCAGAGCCTTCTAGCTGCAGTTTCGGCAAGTGGGATTTCCCTGATTCACTAAAAGGGGCTTTTGTCAGGCAGCTAGTCAACAAACCCACTAGGGATGGGGCAGTGCTGGACCAGGTGCTTACAAACTGGGACAGCATTGCAGACGTCAAGGTGAGCAGTCCCCTAGGTACCAGTGATCACTGTGTGCTGTGGTTTAACATTAGGACAGGAGCAGAGGCAAACCACATGAGGATGAGGGTCTGGGACATTAGAAGGACAGATTTTAAAAAAATGGGAGACTGCTTCAGAAAGTGCCTAGTAGGGGGATTCCCAGGGAGGGGTAGAGGAACAGTGAGGAAAATAAGGGGGCATAACTAAGGCAACCAGTCTTTGCATGAAGGAAGTGAACAAAAGCAAAAGAAAAAAGAGACCATTATGGTACTTTAGCTAGGTGTCCATGGTGGTGATGAAAAAAGGTTGAATTCAAGAGATATAAGGAAACACAAAGTGAGGAAGTCAGGGAGCTTTACCAAATAAAACAGAGAGAGAAGCAGGTAAGGCAGTGATGGGGGAAAAGGTGCAGACAGAGGAAAGGATAGCCAAAGGCGTAACAAATAGGGTAAGGCTTTCTTCAGGTACATAAGTGAGACGAGGAAAGCAATGGGAGGGATCGTGAGGATAAGGAGGACAGCAGAGAGAGACTGCGTATGAGGGGACCAAGAAAAAGCAGACATCCCAAACAGGTGCTTCTGCTCAGTCTTCACAGTGGAGGTAGTGGGATGGACCACTAAGGAGCAGCAGGAACAAGGTGGGGGGGGGACTCAAGTGCCTTGTTTTAGAGGAATGAGTCCTAAAGGGACTTGCAGCTCTGAATGTGGACAAGGCTATAGGACTGGATGGGATACATCAAAGGGTACTAAAAGAATTCAGGGATGGGCCAGTTCCCCCACTGACGGCCTTATCCAACAACTTACTGGAATTGGGCTTGGTTCCAGAGGACTGAAGGAGAATGTACGTGGCCCCTTTACAAAACAGCAGCAGCAGGGGAGAGGCTAGCAACTATAGGCCACTGAACCTCACCTCAGTGGCAGGGAAATTAATAAAAGCAGAGTACCTTGAATCAAATGGACTTCAAAACTAAAGGAAGCATGGATTTATGGGGAGTGGGGTCATGCAAGATGAACCTAATTGATTTTTTCAACTTGGTGATGATAAAGATAGATAAGGAGTTGGTAATGGATGTGATCTCTCTGGACTTTAGCAAGGCCTTTGACACTGTGCCTTTTTGAAGATGATACTAAAATCTCTAATAGAGTAGGCAATCAGGAGAGGCTAGAAAGAATGCACTGGGTTCATTTGAAACTCGAAGAGTGGCCATCTAATTTTATTTTACTTACAAAATGCCAAATGTGCAGGGCATTTTGCAAAGAATAATGAGGTACAGTCACCCGGTGGCAGCCACAAAGAGAAACACCTCCCGACAGTATTTTGCACCCCTGTGTGTGCTTTTTCAAGGGAAAAGGCGTATCTGTGAACAGACCCTCATTTTATAGTCCTAAGGTGATGACATTATTAGATGATGTCAAAAACAAACAAGCATTGCAAATTACGAGAAGATACTTTAAAATTATAATTGGGAACATGTTAGAGATATAGCAGACAGGGATGTAATAAATATTTTGGCAGCCCATGTTAAATTTACAGGGCCAGTAGGGGCACATATATGGACTTACAGTGATATAGAACTAGTGAAAAGAGGTATGAGAGGGGGACACCGGGATGCTCTTTTACTTCGCATAGAGGCCATGTGGATTTACAACCTAAGTGGCTTGCAAGCATGGGAACTGAATAACTGATTTGAGCTAGCATCATTTCTAGTAAAATTAAGTTGTGCTATTTTTTTGTGTGATCTTTTTACCTTCCTCCCACACTCCGATGTCCACCTCTCCTTCAGGCCGCCTAGAACTCCACGCCCCGGCAGTCCTCTTCTGGAGCTCTCCCTCTCTCCCACATATTGTAGTCAATCCCCGAGTTGTCCTGGTGTATCCCATCACTGGGCAGGTCCCCCTCCTCAGAAGGGGAAGGCACTGGGCGGTGGGAAGCCCAGCACACTATTTTTCACAGCCCAGGGGCACTGCTGTAGTGTAGGGGGCTCCCGGAGGTTCCAGGGACATGGAGAATGGAAGCCATCATCCGGTGGCACCGACGCTGTTTTCCGGCTTTCTTGGTCCCTCCTGCACCACTATGTGTAGTACCCCTGGTCTCCTTCATTGAAAGAGTGGTAGGCACCTGGAATAGACTGCCAATAGAAGTCATTAAGGTGAAAATAACAGGGGCTTCAAGCATACATAGGGCAGACATAAGGGAATATTAATGCATAAGCAAGGAGGAATGAGGGTCACTAGATGTCAGTTAGGGTCTGTGGAAGCAGACTAGACAGGGACCATCTTGGCAGAATGGGTGGACAAAGCAGTTCTTTCCTGGTGACAAATTCTGTGTTTCTTTGTTCCTATGACATGTCAAAAATGATTTGATGGCATCGGTTTAATTTATTTACATTGGGTGCAGTTTTTAAGCATGTTCAATTATTGTATTGGATTTTATATGTTGCTTGTTCTCTACATCTCACAGCCACTACACTCAAATTACTTCAGACTCTTGCCTGTGGCACCACGAGAATTTACATCACAGTGGTGTGTGTCAAACTACTTCAATTAGGTAACCAGTCACAACCAATCTTGGACTCATGTCTACCCTGTGGAAAACAAAAACTGACAACAGTATTAGGTATAAAGTCATTATCATGCAACAGGATCAAAGTTCTTTAATTACATATTCCTATCCGGGGCCATCATCCATCATTAGTTGTTCAGATATACCAGATGATTGCAATTTTAGGTGCAGAGGTTTTTTTGTCTGATTGAGGTATCTTGGTCATTATTATGCTGAACCATATGGATTGTCATGGATTGTCCGGTCAAAAGGATATGCTATCTGGGACACTTCTAGGAAACAGGAAGTATAATGGTGAGCACAGTATCCTCTCCAGAAATAGGAATTCAAGTTACCCGTTGTGGAACTCTCATCATCCATCTTACCTGCTCTGGATGAATATCACAAAATCCAGGGGTTTACATAAATTTCAGTGGATTATATGAGTAACTATAGTTATTTATGTATTTATTTCTTTATGTATGTATGCATGTATGTATGTATGTATGTATGTATGCATGTATATTGTTTCTTCTTGGTCTGGTCCCAAGGTTGTACCCTGATCAGACTTGTTGAACACTGGTCCAACTGGGACCACTGCAAGCTGATGCCCCCAAAAGCTCTCCCTTTGTGGTGTGGGCTCTGTGAGGTGGGTTGTTCTCCCACCCAAGAAGGCAGCCCACTGTGTGAGCTAGGGTCCAGTGTCAGTGGACACTTGGACCCAGAGGTAGCCAGAAACCCAAGCCATCATGTTGGTGGAACCTGGGTTTTCCCCATGTGTTTCTCCCATCTTCCTTCCTCCACTTACATGTGCTTAGCCATCTGTGTGACTCGGCTGTAGGCAGTGAAGTCCTGTAGAGGGATCAAGATACCTTGACCTACCACAGGGGTCGCAACAGCACTGGTAATGCAGCACCATGCCTCTCAACCACAGCGCACTGCCAAGCAGTAGATGTTGGGGTCAGTTCTGACCCCCAGCACAGCAAACTAAGCTTATTCACAAGCATGGGCCATCGGATTGGTCCACATGAGCAATTACATTTAACTATGTCTTTTGGAAAAATAGTCTTGGTTGCCTGCAAAGACATTTTGGAAGAGGGATAGGATAGCAATTAGGAATAACATTTTTTGGTTGAAATGACATGCTTGGCCCACCCAGTCTGCCCAGATGTTCTCTGCCTAATCTGTCTCCACAGACCCTAACTGGTCTTTGGTGACCTTTCTCCTCCCAGCCTGTTTTCTTATACACCCCATATATCTCTCCCAGCAGGCTTTAAATTCCCCACTGTTTTTGCCTCCACCACCTCTGCTAACAGTTTGTTCCAGACATCCACCACCCATTTTCTCACATCTCTGTTAAACTTCCCCCCTCCAACTTCATCACATGCCCCCAGGTCCTGGTGCGCTTTCTCATTTGAAATAGTCTTACTTCCTGCACTCTGTTTACTCTTGTGAGGTACTTGTAAGTCTCCATGATGTCACCTCTCACTCTCCTTTCTTCCAGGATATTGGACCTCCAGAAGTGGATACAGTACTCCAGGTGGGGTGACACCAGTGATCAAGTGGCAAAACCACCTCCATCCTCCTGATGGAGATATACTGTACTTCCCTATGCACCCCAGCATCCTGTTAGCCCTACCCACTGCTTTGTCACACTGCCCTGCCACTTTGAGAGTATCAGATATGATGTATACTGTCAGTTAAGTGCCACCTTTACAGTGCCACATCAACAGAGCACCAGATTTCAGTGAATGTCATTTACAGCAACATCTCTGTGCTGCCTCACCGAGATTGGCCCCCCAGGAGTTGCTATATTTGGTAAGGGAGGTGTGGGGGGGCCCAGCCCCCTGTAAACAGAGAGGTCGCCATAAGTGACAGTTGACAAAATCTGGTGCTGTCTTGACATGGTGCCAAGATGTGGTGGAACCGAGATATGATAACCCCAATGTCCTTTTCCTGTTTGGTGACTGGCAGTACTGTACCCATCCCCCATATCCTATACTCAGCACCTGGGTTCTTATGCCCTATGTGAATGATCGTACACTTTTTGGCATTGAACCCCAACTACCATGCTCTTGACCACTTCTTGAGTTTCCCAAGATCCCAGCATATTCTCTCCATACCCTAGTGAGTGTCTACCCTATTGCAGACTTTGGAATCATCTGCAAAAAGGCATACCTTCCTTTCTAGTTCCTCGGTAATGTCACTTATAAGACATTGAAGAGGACTGGTCCCAGTACTGAGCCCTTTGCCACCTGATGTTCATTTTCCCATCATTAGAATGAGTGCCATTTACCACAACCCTCTGTCTCCTATTCATTTACAGTTTGTAACCTAATTCACCACTTTGGATCCCACCCCTAGCCTTCTCAGTTTCTTTGTCGGACTCCTGTGTGGTACAGTGTCAAAGATCTTGCTGAAGTTCAGATAGGCTATATCTATTTCTCTGTCCAGATCTATTTACCTGGTCACCTGGTCAAAGAAATCTATCAGATTAATTTGGCATGACCTCCCTACATGAATCAATGCTGCCTATGTTCTTGCAACCCTTTGGCAGAGTCTGCCTGTTTTTTCTATAAACAGGACTGGAAAGGCATTTTTTGAAACAACATATTGGAGTAAGTTGTGTTGAAACTTGATTAAATTGGACTGTGATTATTATTGTCTGTAAGGTAAATCTGAGACCAGCCTCATTAACTCACATTTAAGGGCCATATTAAAGAACTGTGTCTTGCCCTATAGCTTGAAGGAGGGGTAATAATTGCCTGGCATGGGGCTTCAGCTAGTTGTTAACTGGAGGTGAGACTGAGTCATGTTTTGAATTGTACGTTGGTTTTGGCTTGCTGGCTGGGCTAACCAGAAACTCTGACTTGGGGATTAAATCACTCACCTAGCATGTTCAATCATGCTTGTGTCCCATCCTGTGAGTGAGACAGAACAGTAGTGGAGAATCTGTCTTAAAATCATCTGCAGGGCATCAACAGATAGTCCACAGGACCCAGGTGTTCCTTCTGATCTGGTACATTATCTGGCTTGGATAAGTATATTAAACATTCAGTTATCACAACTGCTCCTGTATATCAAATATATAGATAGCTCATATGGCCCAGTGGTGCTGATGGTTGAGGCACTGGATGCCACACCTCGCACCATGCCAGTGACCCGAGTTTTGGAGTGAGCTTGGGCCACCAGGGGTCAGATGAGGGGGGAGGGTGCGGAGCAGGATCGAACTGCAGCAAGGCAGCTCTCCTCTCTGGGGAGGGAAGTAAGGATTCCCCAGGTCTTGGCTGCCACCCGGTAGAGGCTAGGCAGTGGCACCAGGCACAGGGGAACCTGGCACTAGGCCATGTGGTCAGAAGGAGTCATCACTGGAGCCATGGAGTGCATGTGTGCCTCCATGTGCATGTGCGACTACATTCTGGGGTCCCAGGTAATGGGAGAAAAGTCACAAAATACGCTCTCATTGCTAGTAGGAGGCAGGGAGGCAATGGGGAGTAAAGAGCTATAATGAAAAAATATTATAGAGGCAATAGCACCTGTATAGTTAGGCTGAGCAGCAGTTTCTATGTTAAACCTGAAATTTTGCACTTTAATAACTCTGCAACCATTTAATGGATTTGTACAAAATGTGGTATGCACTGTTCTGTCTGGTAGATCTCTTGATGTGGCAAGTTTCGTTTTAGTCGGATGTGCATATTCTGAGATCCAGATAGTGAATGAAAGTAAAAACAAACACCACTTTTTGTTGTTTTTTCCTCATCATCTTGTGACCAGATGGTGTGGAATTTCTGCATAATTTTAGTAGAGTGTTAAGAACTTTGGTAGCAGAACAGACAGTGACACTTTTGTGCAATAATATTAATCTGTTGAAAAGTTATTAAGTTTTTTAATTCCCGTTGTATCCTACGGGAGTTTTCTCAACATTCTAATCTTTAGGATAGATGTCTTTTTTTCTAAGAGATTTGTTCTCATGAAAAAGGATTGAGTTTTGAAGAGCATTCCTTTTTTGCAAGATCACAAATCCTTTTTCACGAGAGAAAATTCCTTTGCTGTGAGCCACCATCTTGTTTGCAGTTTTTTTTTTTTTTTAATTTTGAAAACCCACAAAAATGCAGTTCATCAGATACACTAAGGCATATGTCTTGTTCATTGGGACTCCCTTACATGGATTGTGTAGCAGTTTTATGGTAAACGAACCTTGGAGGCTGTATTTTTAAGCTTTTGATATTCCTTTTACGTAACTCACTAACTTCCTTTTTCAGGAGCCATTCCCTTTTTGCGAGCCAATTCCTTTTTCATGAGTCAAGAAAAAGGAATATAAAAGTTTTAAAAACACCCTCTCAGGTTCCTTTAGTTATTTGTTGATATCCCTGGTGTCTAGTGGTGCTCCCACCCTCCAATCGCCATCCATTGCTTGTACTGTCCCAAGTATGTTCTCCCCAAGCATACATAGATACATAGATAAATAGACAGTGTTGGCAGATAAGGGCCTATGGCCCACCCAGTCTGCCTATTTGAGCTTGTAAGTTCAGTTTATGTTTTCCTAGAAGTCTGTTGCCCTTTACCCCGACCTCCAGAATTCCTTTATGTCTATCCCATGTATTCTTAAATCCCGTGATTGTTTCAGCCCCCACCGCTTCCTCTGGCAGGGTGTTCCACTTGTCCACCACCCGTTATGTGAAGAAATTCTTCCTTATGTTTCCTCTGAATCATCCTCTCTCCAACTTCATCCCATGCCCTCTAGTCCTGGAACATCTTTTTTGCTTAAAAATAGTGTATTCCTGCACCCTCTTCCTCCCTGTAAGATACTTGTATGTCTCTATCATATCCCCTCTCTCCCTCTTCTCCTCCAGGGAGTACATTTTCAGTTCCTTCAACCTGTCCTCATAGGACTTGTGATGCAATCCATGCACCATCTTTGTTGCCCTCCTCTGAGCCTTCTCTACCCTGTCTATGTCCTTACATAGGTAAGGTCTCCAGAACTGTACACTGTACTCCAGGTGGGGCCTCACTAATGTCTTGTATAGTGGAATTATGACCTCCCTTTTCCTGCTGGTGATGCCCCTGCCTATGCATCCCAGCATCCTATTTGCTTTACCTGCCCTTGTCACACTTTTTCCTACCTTGAGGTCATCAGAGATGAAACCCCAAGATCCCTTTCCTGCTTGGTGCAGTTATATCCTCACCTCCAACTGATATATTGTGCCAGGGTTTTTGTGCCCCATATGCATTATCTTGCACTTCTTTGCATTGAATTTCAACTGCCACATCCCTGACCATTCTTCAGGTTTCTGCAGGTCCCTTCTCATTCTGTCTACACCCTCTGATGTGTCTACTCTGTTACAGAGTTTTGTGTCATCAGCGAACAGTGAAATTCTGCCTTCTAGGTCCTACGCAATGTCACTGATGAAGATGTTGAATGGGACTGGTCCCAGCACTGATCCCTGTGGTATGGTAAGCAGTATGGCACACTGGGGATCCCACTCCCAGTGCCCCCAGTATGTTCTCTCCCCCTCCCCCAGAGCAGTGTGGGACACTGGGTAGCCCACTTCCAGTATCCTAAATTAAGTCCCTCCTTGGTAAATATTTCCCTCTTCCCACTCCCTTACAGTTTGCTGACAGCAGAGTGCCCAATCCCCATGTCGGCAGTAGCCCCCACCCTCAGTGTGGGACACTGGGTAGCTCACTCCCAGTATCCCCAGTGAGGTCGTACCCCCAAAAGTGTTGTTGGACACTTGGGAGCCCACCTCCATTGTCCCATTGCTTGTATTAAATCACCTGTTAAAAAAAAAAGGAAAACAGTCCTTCTATGTCTTTTTTTTTTGAAAAAGAAACGTTCCCTCATCATCTCCCCATCTCCCTCCCCATCACTACCCTTCCTCTGCACACCCACCTCCCCGCATCCCCCCTTACCCCATATTTACCTCCAGAGGTCAGCAGCTGTGATCTTCTCTGGACCGGGATAAGTCTGCACTCTTCAAAGCCGAACCACGAATTGAAGAATCAAGGTAAGTGCTGTATAATGGCTGTCAATGGTGTTCCGAACTTATCTTGATACCTCTGCCATTTTTTGGCATATTTGCACCAAATTTTCAACATGGGCTTTTTGGGACCCTGCCTCATGAACACTGGCACTGTTATTTTGTTACTCGGTCCCAGAAGGTGATTTCGTGGTTACTGCATGGAATCACCTTTTGGGACCAGTTATCAAAATGACAGTGCCAGTGTTCATGAGGTGGGGTCCCAAAAAGTCCATGTCGAAAATTTGGTGCAAAAATACCAAAAAACACCTGAGTAACACACAATCATTGAAATTTTGCTATACACCCGTGTAACTTTGGCAATTTTTAACGTCTTTCTCCAAATTTTAAACATAACCATTTTTTCATACAACCTCATAAGCAGTACAGCTGTCATTTTTCATATCCTGCTCAAAATATGTTTTTGGACCTGTGGCACGGAATGGTGCAGGTGCTGCACAAAATCACCATGAGATGGGGTCCCAAAAAGGGCATGTTGAAAATGTGGGGTCAAAATTTCCAAACATGGCTGTGTTATGGGCATTCATTGCCATCTCATGATGCACACTCATAAGTTTGTAAATTAGCAATATTTTAACCCATATTTTAAATATAGTCTTCTTAGTACCCCACATCATGAATGCCACAGCTGTCATTTTTCAAATCCTGGCCAAAATGTGGCGTCACACCTGTGGCATAGAATGATGTTGTGGTTGCACAGAATTATGTTTTGGTGGGGATTTGAACATTTTCTTACTGGTTACATGTGGTGATGTGATAAGAAAGTTATGTTGAACATTTGGGGTGAAAATTATTTAGGTGGCACAGTTATGACTATTTCTTGCAATTTTGCTATGCCTGCTCGTAACTTTGTACATGGAAGCACAGGGTCTGGAGGTCCCTGCTTTTCCACAACTTGATGTTAATATGCATCTATGGAGGGATGGGAGCACAGGGTCCAAAGGACCCTATGCTCCCACCTCTAAAGACGCTTCCACAGCTAGATATATATGCGCATCTGTGGAGGGATGGGCACACAAGGCCCAAAGGACCCTGCACTCTCACAGTGAAATAAAGATAATATTATACTGTCTCGAAAAGTAAGGAAATACATTGCAAAGATGACATTAATGCATCAGTTAGGGTTAAAGCGACAAAAGTGGAGAAATGTAACATTAGGGTTTCCAACCTTAACACCCCACCCCAACCCTGCACAGATGAAGAGGGATGGCTGGGTGGCATTGGCGTCTTGATCCCTAATGCTCACCCCATTCTCCTATGGTGTGCCTGCCCAGCTTATTTTCTAATAGAATGGAGTGAACGTTCAGAATGAAGATGCCAATGCCACCACTCATTCCTCTTCATTTCCGCAGGGTGGGGGGGTGTTAGGTTGAAAACTCTAATGCCACATTTCCCTACTTTTGTCACTTTAACCCTAACTGATGCATTAACATAGTTTTTTGCAATTTTTATATATGTGTGTGTATATATATATATATATATATATATATATATATATATATAGCCAGTGTTGTGAAGAGAGTAACATTAATTCATAGCTGACATGGATTGCTAATTTGGTGCAACTGCTGAATGTTGTTAATACTATACCATAGCCTCACCCTATCTAGGTAACCCCTAAATAGATAACCTGTGTTGTTAGGTGTGTTAAAGACCACTTATACTGTACCATAGCCTCACCCTGTCTGGGTGACCCATAGATAACTAACCTGTGTTGCTAGGTGTGCTTGTTAAAACCACTTTTTTGTACCGTAGCTGTACCCTATCTGAGTTGCCCCTATATAACTAACCTGTGTTGCTAGGTGTTCTTGCTAGATTTACTTCTACTGTACCACAGCCTTGCACTATCTGGGTGGCCCAATTAAAGATAGCCTGTATTGTTAAGTGTTTTTGCTGGGTTTGTTTGTTTTATACCATAGCCTCACCCTATCTAGGTTACCCCCTTTATAGTGAGCCTGTGTAAAGTGTGCCTGTTAGATTTGTTTGTGTTGTACCATAACCACACCCTATTAGGTTAGCTTGTGCTGTTTAGTAAGTGTGGCAGGTATACTAGTAACAATTGTGTCCCTATCTGGGTG
The DNA here is from genome assembly GCA_016271365.2 of Neoceratodus forsteri. Classification (NCBI taxonomy): domain Eukaryota; kingdom Metazoa; phylum Chordata; order Ceratodontiformes; family Ceratodontidae; genus Neoceratodus; species Neoceratodus forsteri. The sequence continues at coordinate 414,957,203 of CM057453.1, read as the reverse complement.
ACCATGCATAGGGTAGGCCAGTCTGGTTCTAGTATAAGGGTACTAGAGACATAGGGGAGAACTGGTTAGCATCAGACATCTAAGAGTTATCATAAAGATCATTATAACGATGAGGTTCAGGGGAAGTAAGTCAGTTGCCGGGGCTATGGGGTGCTCTTTCCCACAGCAGCCGCCTGGAGGACGGGTCACTGTCCCTTCTGCAGGATCTTTGCAGAGATCCATGTTCAGCTGGTAGCAGCAAGGGAAGAGCTATCTTTCCTATGGTAGCAGTTCACCTGAAACCTACATCCCACACCCTTACTCCCTTTGAGGCCAACTGGACCAGGGGGTAGAGAGCTGTGGGGTGGGGAAGGGTGGCAGTGGAAGCCACATGGAGGCCAACCAGCTCCACACCATCCCAGAAGCAAATTATTTTGCACCTCTGTAGCAGACTCACATACTTAACTCCACTGGTGGGGGACTCGGAGTCAGCTGGAGGAAATAGGAGTGCCGACCTGGTGGCACCCAGGGGTGAAACCAGGAAAAAGACATCTAGGAGAATCTTAGTGGCTGGGGGCACTATGATCAGGCAATCAGAGAGAGTGGGGGGGAGGTGGATGGTCATATTCCTACCTGGGACATCAGTCATCTAGGACATAGACAGAATAGGGAGGATAGTAGAGAGGGGAGGGCACTGGGGGTGCTGGTACACTTGGGTACCAATGGTATGGCCAACCAGCCTGTGGAACAAGTGAAATGGAACTTTCAGTGGCTGTGGGACATATGCATGTACACTCAGCCTCCCTGGCCTTTTACGAGGTCTTCCCTGTGTAGAGTAGTGGGAGGGAAAGATAGATTAAGGAGGGAAGAGATTGAGGAGTTAAATGGGTGGTAGAAGAGACGGTGTCTGGAGAAAGGCTGCCACTTTATGGGGGATTGGAGGACTTCTGGGACAGGAGGTTTTCCAAAGGTGATAGCCTTCACCCAATAAGAAAGAGGACCAGTGCTCTGGGGCAGAAGTTTGATGCCTACATTGGACAGTTAAACTGACTGTGGGAGCAACACATTCACAAGCCACAAAACAGAATGTCAGCTTGAGACAGCAGATCAGGGCCACCGGGTGATTTTTCATTGAAAACTTTCTGAAAACCTGACAGATTGTGATCAGACCTGCAGTGCTTGATAAAAAAAATCTGTCTAAATAAATACCTAAGGCTCAAATCAAAATTTGTCCCATGCTGTGAATAATTTCCACGTGAAAACTGCATCCCACAACCTCACTCCCCCTGAGGCCAACTGGACCTACCCAAGTGTGCCAGAAAACTGGACACTCGAGGAGACCAAAAAATGCATATCTCACTTAGGTGAGACATTAATCTTGCACTCCACAACTATTGCCTTCTCCCAAATCCTCTCAGTATGGGGGAAAGGAGGCAGTAGCCAAGGAAGACACAAGGATCAAATAGAGGAACTTAAAACTTGGCTCCAGGGCTGGTGCCAAGACAGGGGGGACCTCTTCATAGGGAATTGACTGGACTTCTGGGACAGGAGTCTCTTCAACTACGTTGGTCTATGCCTGACTAAGGAAGGCGTGCAAGCTCTAGGGCAGAAACTGGATGTATGCATTGAATGTTTAAACTGAACAGTGGGGAGAGGGCAGCAGTGACAAAAGGACCTGCAACCTCTTCCCCACAACACCACCAAATCAGGGTTACAAGAAAAATCAAAACAACTCACCATATGGGTGAGGAAACTGATACAAATAATAAAAAGAGGATTCACCAATTGGGGAAGTGACGGATAACATAAAAAAGCAGTCACAAATAAAGCAGGACACAGGAAAAGGTAGGGATGAAGTTTGGAAAGCTATGTTCACTGACACATAGAGCCTACCAAATAAAATAGCTGACCTCACAGCCATCATTGCTGATGTGGATTTGGACTGGGTGCCATCACTGAAATCTGGTTAAACAATAACCAAGACTGGGAAATGTCTATCCCAGGATACTGTATCTTCCGTAAGGACAGAACTGGGTGAAAAGGGGTGTGTGGGTGGCTATGTACATTAATGAAGGTATAAAAGCAACCGTAATCCATAATGACAACACAGAAACTGAGTCACTTTGGGTCACTCTAGAGGCTGGAAATGGAGCAATAACTTGGGTAGGAATGTATTACTGACCACCGACAACAGGGGTGTAGGGGGATAAAGAAATATTGAAAGCCATTCAAAACATGAGTGATAAAGGGGAAGTAGTAGTGCTGGGGGACTTCGATTTACCCGACATAAACTGGGGTACCTATACAGCAAGTTCAACCAGAAAGACCCAACGGGGGGGGGGATGCTGTCCTTGACCAGCTGCTAATGAATGAGGATAATGTTGCGGAAGTACAGGTGGGAAGCCACCTAGGGTCCAGTGATCACTGCATGATGCAGTTTCATGTCAGGACAAAAACAGAAACCAAACACTCTAAAACTGAAGTCATGGACTTTAGACAAGCAGATTTTGCAGCAATGAAGGAAGGTCTTAAAGAGAGACTTGAAAATATAGTTTGGGGAGGGACGTTAAAGAGTACTGGGTACATCTCAAGGGAGCTATACTTCAGACTGCAAACCATTGCATAAAGAAGTTGAGCAAGCAAAAATTAAAAGAAAACCACTGTGGTTTACTAAGGAAGTAGCCACCAGGTTAGGGGAAAAAGGGCTGCTTTCAGGAAATACAAGAAAACAGGATCTGACAAGGACCAGGAAGTCTTCAAAGAAAATCAAAGGGCTTCAAGCAAGGAAATCAGAACAGCAAAGGCAACAACAGAGGAGAGGAGAGCAGAGAAGTCAAAAAGCGAGACAAAACCTTCTATAGATACATCAGTGAAAAAAGAAAGACCACAGAGGGTATTGTCAAACTCACGAAGGAAAATGGAGAGACCACTGAGGATGACAAGGACAAAGTGGAAATCCTAAACAGATATTTCTGTTCCATATTCACAAAGGAGCAAGATGGCTGTGGACCCACCATTACAGGATATAATAAAGGTGGCAGTGAAGTATACTCAGGATCCTTTACAAAAGAGGAAGTCTTAAAGGAACTGGAGAAGCTCAGTACAAACAAAGCCATGGGACCAGATGGAATGCACCCTAGACTATTAACAGAACTAAGAGAGGAATTGGCGGCTCCAATGGCTGATCATGTTAACTTATCATTTGAGCTAGGTGAGGTCCCACAGGATTGAAAAATAGCCACAGTTACCCTCTGTACAAAAGCGGTAGCAGAGTGAGTGCGGGCAACTATAGACTGGTAAGCCTCACATCAATTATAGGCAAAACAATGGAAACCCTTCTCAAGGAGAGGATTATATCCTTTCTCAAGGACAACAACAAATTAGACACTAAACAGCATGGCTTTACCACAGGGAAGTCATATCAAAATAATTTACTTGACTTCTTTAACTGGGTAACGAAACTAGTAGACCAGGGAGGTGCGGTAGACGTAGTATACCTGGATTGCAGCAAAGCCTTCTACTCAGTCCCACAGAGAAGGCTGTTAAATTAGACAGCATGAGAGCAGGTCATCAGATGGTAAACTGGGTAAGGAGTTGGCTTACTGGTAGGACCCAGAGGGTATTAGTGAACTGCTCACTCTCAGAGGAAAACTACCTAGCTAGTGGAGTACCGTAGGGTTCAGTGCTTGGCCCAATCCTATTCAACATCTTAATCAGAGGCATTTCTGATAGACTGGAGGGCAAGATGAGTTTGTTCACAGATGACACAAAGATAGGAAACAGGGTGGACACCCTAGGAGGAGTGAAGAAGATGAGGGCTGACCTGGAATCTCTAGAAAAGTGGTCAAGAACATGGCAACTAAACTTCAATACTAAAAAATGCAAAATCATGCACCTCGGAAGGGCTAGCCTAGGAGTGGATTACTACCCAGGGAGTAAAAAACTGGAAGCCTCTAAACAGGAAAGGGATCTGAGAATAATTATAACAGATTAGGGGAGACAGTATAGTGCAGTGGTTTAAGGCTCTGAGCTGCAAATCTAGAGACCTAGGTTTGAATCACACAGCCCCCACTTGCATACTGTGTGACCTTGAGCAAGTCGCTTAACTTCCCTGTGCTCCCGGGTTGCATCTATAAACAAGCTTTCAGCTTAGTGTGTTACTCCTGGTAAAACAATTGGGGAAAAAAAAGATGACCTAAAAATGACTAAGCAATGAGAGAAAGCAGCACTGAGGGCAAATGATATATTGGGATGCATAAGCAGGGGGATTACCAGCAAGAAAAAGGAGGTAATCCTTGCACTTCATAGATCAATGGTAAGGCCACACCTAGAATACAGGGTACAGTTCTGGAAACCACACCTCAAGAAGGATATTATCAGACTGGAAACAGTGCAGAGGAGGGTTACTAAAATGATTCATGGATTTCACGACAAATCATATGAGGAGAGGCTGCATGAATTAAACATGTGCTCCCTGGAGCAGCAGAGGGACAGAGGAGACATGATCGAGACCTTCAAATTCCTAAAAGGAATGAACAAGGAGCAGGTCCAGAACCTGCTCCATATCAAAAATCAACCAAGAACCAAAGGGCACAAAATGAAGCTAGGGGGAAGGCAGATTCAGAGGCAACATGCGCAAGTTTTTCTTCACCAAGAGAGAGTGGCTGAACCATGAAATCACAGGAGGCAGTGGAGGCACAAATACTGGAAACTTTCAAGAAGGCATGGGTTAGATACAAGGGCACTACAACACTGAAAAGTAGTTAAGGGAAGGGGTAGGATTATGGGCAGACTAGATGGGCCACATGGCCCCCTTCTCGCGTCACTTTCTATGTTTCTATGAAGTTGTTGGTTATGTGAAAACAGTGGGAAGATGACAGAGGGGCTGGCACAAGCAACACCACAGAAATAAAGTGCCTTCTACAACAGGTACTAAAAGAAATTACTGTCTTCAAGAGCTCAGTGGCCACGCTCGAAGAAAAAGTGAAAGAACTGCAGCATAAGGGGAGAGATATGGAGACCTATCTCCCATATACAGACGATAAGGAAATTCACCAAGAGGCTTGCTTCCAGGAGCTAGAGAGACTGGTGGAGCTGAAGTGGGAGCCAGCTGGGGAGTCTTCCAATCGCAGCTGCAGAAAAAAACTACGATGGGTGCTGAGCAGCCGGATGTGGTCGGATTTCTATAACTTGAGATTCCTCACCTTTTGAAGCACTCTTGAAAGCCTGCCCTTGAAATAGAAAGTGCACACTAGACTCTTGGCCTGCTGCCCAAGCCAGGAGACAGACTTTGGCCCATCATAGCCTGCTTTTTGAGGTTTTCCAGCAAGGGAAAAATACTGGCACTGGCACAAAACAGAAGCTCCTTAATGTGGCAGGGTCAAAGGATTTATATTTTTGCAGACTACTCCACAGAGCTAGCTTAAAGGAGAAAAGGCTACCAAGGGGCGAAGACAGCCTTCCAGGAGCTGGGGATGCCTTATAAACTCCTGTATCTAGCCAAGCTAAGCATCAGCTGGAACAGTGTCCCTCATACTGTAGTTAACTGACACTTTTAAAATAAAGCGTGACTTTCATTTCATTTTATTTTTTATACTGGAAAAGGCATGTGAGTAAACCCTCCCCATTTTCACAACTGTCCAGTTACAGATTACAATACACAAAAGAAAATATACATAACATATTCAAAGATGCTCATCCTTGCTGTGCTGCTGCTGCTCGCTCTGCCCTGGTTTGCTCATCGTCCACTCGCTGCAATGAGATCATAGATGTTTTTTCCTACTGATTCCTCTGGTATTGTATTAGTTTCACTTAACTGACTTTTCATACTGTAGAAGAGGCAGAGCATTACATCAAAAAGAACTGGCAGAACAAATCCAACCTCCTACAGCAAAGAGAAGACAGCAGAGGTTAACAGTGAAGTCAGCCAGCATAAACCAGTTCGGAACATGCAGCATGCCAGTCACCCTGACACATGGGGCCCAGGCAATAACATGGGCTGACAGACCTCTAAAGCTAAGAGGTCTAACCCCCAGGTGGAGACAAGAAGAAGACCAGAAGAGCAGACCAGACCAGACAGCCCAGGGATGTGAGCTTGGACGCAGGCAGATGAGCAGCCAGCTTGAACTCAGCCCGTGAAGCATCCCCAAAGCGATCATGCTACCCAGACACTCTTCCCTGACCACCCCATACCCAGGTTCCCCAGTGAAGCAAGTAACAACTCCCCTTCAACTGTGGTAAGTGGACAATGTGAAAACCAGGGCAGAGTGAGCAGCAGCAGCACAGCACGGCCAGTGAGCACCCGACACCAGTGCTGCACAACCCAGGCAGAGTGGTGGCTCTTGAGCAGAGAGCTGAACCCAATCTCGCCAGAAATCTTTTCTAGCAAGCACAGACTTTTACATGTAATGGACTGGTTGCAGGATTACTTGCTGATATTATGTCCTTTCATTGTGCTAATTACACAATTCTTCAACCACATCAGTGAGATCACAGATGTTTTTCCCACTAATTGCTCTGGTATTGTATTCATTTTACTTAAATCCCTCAATCTTCTCCTTCCTGACCCCCACCTCCCAGTTTCTCCTCTCAGTGTCCCCTGTCACATGCAAGTAGCTTTATTCCTGCTAAATGGTATCATGAGTGGGAATCGTGGGGGGAAGGGGATGGGATACAGAGTAGGGGTGAGATGAGGTTGGGAGGAAGGGAATCAGGCCATGACTGGGGGGACTCAAGTTTTTAGTTCTCAGCTGCAGTCTACATGCTGAGTCACTGAGCAAGAAGGCAGTTCCTTCATAAAAATCCTGATTGGCTTACAGGCTCCTGCTCTTCATCATTCCACCTTCTTTTCTCCCACGCAGGGTTACCTAGGCTATGAGACAGGGGCAGCAGTCCGCCACTAGCTGCACAAAGATGTGTGCTCCCAACATCTCTCCTCCTCAAACGTGCAAGATGGACAAAACACGCACAGGCACTGAGAGACACTTGTCCTATCCCAACTGAGTGCAAGGGGATGGGAATAATGTGGATGACCCCTTGGCCCCCTCCTTGGCTTGGAACCTGCCTCAGCTAACCTGGGAGATAGCACAAGGGTATGGACTAGGCATAGTCCGAGCATTGCTAGGGGGTAGTACTAATCCCCCAAGCATGATTAGTCCTCACTGATGGTATATGAAGACAAACATAGCAGACAGGGTGGAGCACAGTGTTTAAATATGTCTGGGCATTCCTGCCTGCATATCTATACACTGGTCGGTACAAAAGACACACCTTGGCCTGGATGCTGGGTACACGATGTCACTAGCAAGCAGGTGATACCAAATTAGAATATCCCTTGGCCTCTCTCCTCATGGAGAACTTTGACACATGCCAGATTTCCTTTCCACCCCACACATTTTATACTAGACACATTGAGGAGGGCCTTATACATTAGATGGCCTCTTCCCCCCACCAATCGGCTAATACCTGCACATGGTGATAATGGCTTCAGTACAAGAATTCTACCCACCAGACTGACTGCCCCCCCCCCCCGGTGTGCTCCTTCACTAACTTTTGTACTAAAGCTCACTGCTATTTGCAAATGAGGGCTATACCACAAGCCCCCAACACACACTACATAATTCACTAAGCCCCTCCAGATATTGGTAGCTATGCTTTGGTCACCTTTAAACAAGAGCTAGGTGGCACAGCCATGGTTGCACAGCATGATTCACAATAGAAGGGGTTGCGCTGAGATCAGAAGGTAACCACTTAGGGGGTCTAAACCCCCACACAGACAGGACCCTCTTGTTCCTATCCATAGAGTAGTTGTTTCTATTTTTACTTTCACTTGGATTTTTGAAAGTTACTTATGGCCATACAAATCTTCACAATGTTTTCTAGTTGTGCAGTATCACCTCCTCTGCTATTTAGCTCAGGAACACCTCCTAAGAATCAGTTCATGATACAGTGAGTTGCTTGGAATACTAGGTATGAAATCCAGTGTACAGGCAATGGTTCACCTGGATCATCACTGGGACCATGTGACTGGTACAACAGCCACTAATGTTCTTATTGCTATATGGATTTTAGATGCCATGCTACCATGATGTACGCTACCCCACTGCTCCACCTGTACCTATAAATATGGAGAGACACCCTCTTAAATGGATTTCTTTGAATGGCAAGGGTATTCGCACATCCATAAAGAGAAGAATGATCTGGATCACCTTAAGTGGGAGGGGGCTGGAGGAATACCCTTTTTAAAAGAAACCCACCTCACCCATGTGGAAACTCTCAAACTCAAAACAGGGTGGGTTTCTCAGGTAGCAGCACCTACACTTCAAAAAGCAGAAAAGTAGCAATACTTTTACATAAGAACACACCTTTCATAGTGGAAAAGGTACTCCCCAACTCAGAAGGTAGATATATTATTGTGATAGGCACCCTGCACAACTAAGAAGTCACTCTCTGCAATATGTATGGGCCCAATCAAACAGATGTGACTTTCTTTCTTGACCCTGGTATTGCACTGGAGTCAACAGCTGATAGTAGAGTGATTGGAAAAACAGTGCTCAATGATTTCTTAGATAGAAGTAGGGCACCCACGACAGCCTGAATGCAACTGCCCCTGGCACTGGCAGATCTGATGGACAAACTAGGTCTCAAGGATATTTGGAGAATGGTGCACCGCAAAGGGTGAGACTATTCTTTCTACTCTGCAATTCATCAAATCTTTTCTAGAATAGCCTTGTGGCTAGTACCCCTCTCCTGTCTTCTGTATGTCTCAGAAGCAGACATAGGTACAGTGATTATCTCGGATCACGTCCCAATCTCCTTTGCATGGTTACCCTTTGTAGCTTCAATATAGTCCATGCAGGGATGGCACTTTAACAACCAGCCTTCTGTACATCACTAGAGGTTGACATTCCAAGGTTTGTTAGAAACAATCTGCCTTGGAGACACGTATCTCTGTCAAATCTCTGCAAACGCAGCATTAAAACTAGTAAATCAGCTTGCTTCCAATCCCTGCAATCCAAACTCCTAGGTAACCCCAAGCATTTATGGTCCTCTATTAATGCCTTGCTTTCCCCCTCTTCTAAGCAGTACCCTTCCCCACCTCAATACTCAACAAGGCCCCCTGACTGACCGTTCTGAAATTGTGAATGCACTTAACACCTACTTCTCTAATCTTAGTAACTACCTTGCTAAACTTCCCCCCTCCTCCACTTTTCCCACCCCCACCCACCACTTCAAACAGCCCCTTTCTTCTTTAAGACCATCTCCCCACCTGGTTCTCTCAAGTTCTTCCTCAGTCTGCCATCTAGAGGGAGTGCCGGTAACGATGGACATCCCCCCATTTCCTAAAACTTGCAACCCGGGACATTACCTACCCACTCACCTTCATCTTTAACATTTCACTCACTACAGCATCTGTCCCCACTGCTTGGAAGCAGGCCAAAACTGTCCTCATCCATAAATCAGGTGACCCTAGCATCATGGACAACTACCGTCCCATCTTGATACTGCCTCACCTAGGAAAACTACTAGAGAGGGCAGTAAACTGCCAAATCACTGAGTTTGTCTCAAAATGCAGTCTTCTGTGCCCTCAGCAATGTGATTTTAGGAAAGGGCATAGTACTACCACAGCACTTGTTCTTTTCACTGACCACATTCTAAGGCAGATGGATGATGGGAAGTTAACTAGCTCTGTGTTCGTTGATTTGTCTAAAGCATTTGATAATCACAACATGCTGATAGCAAAACTTGCCACCCTTAGTTTCTCTTCTGCCTCCACCACCTGGCTCGCTAACTACCTCACTGGCAGAACACAAGTGGTTTGCCTTGGTGATGCCTCCCCCCCCTTCTGCCTGTTATGGTGGGTGTACCCCAGGGTTCTGTCCTTTGACCCCTCCTCTTTTCCCTCTTCATTAACTCTCTTTCATCAGAGGCCCCCACCTGCAATTCACTTCTCTATGCAGACAATCTAATACTGTTCCCGAGTGACACTTCCCTCGCCTCTCTATCTAACTCCCTCAGCGATTGGCTGTCACTTTAAAAAGGTAGCCATTACTTGCCACAAATTTAGAGCCCGGCTTTGGTCCACAATCTCAGGGTTCACATTCTGCAGGATGTCTTCAACAATGGTTTGTGTTACATTCTTAAAAAAAAAAAAAAACTTCAGTTCGTGTTCGTTTCTGGTTCGGTTTGTGGCCGAACCCTGGCTCTAGCGACAATTACTACATCATTAGTTCTCTGACAAGTTACTAGTCAATGCTACCAAAATGAAGGTCATGCTATTTGGCTCTAAAGCGAAACTGTCTCCCTTGCCCACTCCAGCTGCTCTCTTTCTCTCCTTTCCCCAGATGGTTCCCCACTCAATACTGTTCCTGCCTTCAAATACCTGGAGGTGCAATTTGACCCATCCCTTATGTACACCGAACACATAGCCTCTCTAATAAAGCACATAAACCAGAAGATTGGGCTTTGCTGTTGGCTCATTGATCACCTCACTCCTGCCACCCACCTAGCCATGGCCCGTGGCAACCTACTTCCTCTTCTAGACTATGGGTGCCCAGTCTACTCCCTAACCTTAGCTGCCAAACTAACTTGGCTTAACACTACCTACAATCGAACAATCAAATATGCCACTTTGCCCTCCGTGACCCACTCACTACTCATCACTGTACACTCTATCAGTCCCTTAACTGGCTCCCCCCTCAAGCCCAAAGCTCTTACCTCCTGGCCCAGACAGTCGGGGATACCCTTCATAATCCCTCCTACTTACCACTATCTATTCTGATCCAACCCAGAACCTTCAGGTGTAATCTGTGTCAGTCATCCCATCTTCAACTTAAATGCCCCTACATTACCACCAATATGGGCAAAAGAGCCTTTTCGGCAGCTGGCCCCTCATTGTGGAATGGTCTCCCCACACCCCTGTGCTCACTGGACCCCCCTCTAAACCTAAATGCACTGATAAGAGCTAATTTCCTCTCCTCCTCAACCTGCACCTGTCCTCTGGCAGCTACTCCAGTTGTTCTTCCTATGTTTCCTCCTCCACCTCTCCTCCTCCCATTAGTGACCCCTCCCCACTGCCCTGAGTACAGACACCCCAAACTGCCTCACGTCAGACTAGCAAGTCATTTACCTACCTGTACCTAATCCCCCCATGGTCTCTGTTGTACACCTGAGGTTGCCAAAAGATTCTGTTTTTGTTGCCTGTGTTAACTTCAGTTGCCCTGTACCGTGTATATTAAAGTTTCATTCCAGTGTATACTGTATTGGCACTGTCTATTTTTTTTTCCTATCCCACTACTGTATGATCAGCCTACTATTGTTATGCCTGTTATGATCCCTGTTTTGATTTTTGATGTCTGTATGGAATATTGTACTGAAAATTGTTTGTTCTGAATGTTTACTGAAAGTTTCACTGAAAATCGTTCTCTACCTTGTTTTTGCCAGTATCTGTCCCATGCCATGTCTGAAAAAGGTCTTCAGATCAGTGCACCAGCATGGTTAACAAGTGAAAAAAAAAATAAATGAATGAATGAATGAATAACTAAATATGCTGGGATGCCCTAAAGACCTTCATCCATGGGCGATGCATCAGTTTTGCAACACACCTCAAAAAGGCTTAGGCCAAGGACCTATAGGACTAACTTTAGTAGCTGTAGGACCTGGAGGAGAAATGCAGATCAGACCCATAACACCCCCCGAGCCTTGTTGGCAGATATCACAGGCACAAGGTATAAAGTCAACCTGCATCTGCACCAGAAGGTAGAGTATGCTCTCTTCCATCTCAGGCAGAGCTTCTGAGAGGCAGGTGAGATGCCTGGGTACCTCCTGGCTCACCAGCTCAAAAAGCACCAAAAGAAGTCCAAGATTATTTTTGTCAAAGGGCAGGGTGGAGCTACCCAGAGACAACCTGGGAGATATTAACACTGCCGTCAGAGAATTCTATCAGTCCTTCTACCAAAAAGAAGCAGCCCACCCAGGAAGAACTCACCTCCTTCATGGCCATGCTGCAATCTGAACCTTAAATGCAGCCGACCAAGAGGCCCTAGAAAAAAAAAACTTACACCTAAAGTAGTGCAGATGATCTGGGAGATACTGGCTTGGAAAGCCATGGTGGGGGGGGGAATGGTCTACCAGCATAATTTCTACATGCCTTCAGAGGGGTCCTTCTGGTGCTTCTCTTTGATGCACTTGTAACCCCCCTGCAAATGGGGGTTCCCAAAAGACTTCCAGGAGCTTGCTGGAATGCTCCAAGCCTGAATGGTGTTTGGCGTTTAAGCCATTTATCTGTGAGTGTTTTTAGAGCCTCTGGTACTGTCTCTTTAAGAGCTGTCTGCTTGCAGACATAATTAGTTTGTATGGGGGGACTGTGTGTTTCTTTGCTTGAGTACCACTCGAGCTGCTGCCAATTCACTCCATTTTTGCAGTCACTAGGAGTGCAAAGGGAACCTATCTGAAAGATGTAACTGTTTGCCAGAAATCATTTAGAGTAATAATGAAAATACAGTTTGTCTAACCTGCTTTCTTTGCAGTCAGAACTGTGTTTGCCTAGTTCCCCAATCTAGTTTTGAACTGCTGAACTGGACCAATCAGTGTGGCTTAAGGTAGCTTTAAAATGGTGCCTTGGACGAATCAGAACTTGGACTCGTAATTTGAGCCAGCCACAAGAGGATTGTATGGGCAGTGACTCTGGGAGATGTAGTTTGGACTTTGGTGCCTTTTTGGACCAACAGGGGCAGTCTATTGTGAGTGACAGCCAATCCAGCCAAGAACTGGGAGGAACTCAAAGGAAGTGCCCGGTTTTGTCTGCTGGAGTTTCAGTTGAGCTCTGGCAGTGAAGAGGGAAGGAGCCCTGTGCTTTTTCGGTGTGCAGTTTTAGTCGGGAAACGTGTGTAAGGCCCCGAGTTCCGGTCTGCAGCTTGTGTAACTGCTTGTTAGGACTGAATCCGTCCCGTGAAGAGAATCAAAGGATTATCTGAAGAGTAGAAACCAGGCTCACCCTGTAGAAGACTTGAGAAATTGCTGAATTGCACTCCGTCTGTCAGAAACTGAATCTGCTGTGTGTTCTCCCGGGTATTGTGCAGTAATTGCGATCGGGATAGAGAAGCAGCCTGCCTGGTATAGTACATTCTTTTTACCATATAAATGTGTGAGGAGGCTTGTGTAGCTCAAGTGAATCCTGCTGCCATTAAAGGACTTTCACCTGTTACTGTTTACCATATAAATGTGTGAGGAGGCTTGTGTAGCTCAAGTGAATCCTGCTGCCATTAAAGGACTTTGCCTGTTGCAGTTTGTCATATAAATGTGTGAGGAGTCCCGTGGAGCTCAAGAGTAGCCCTGCTGACGTTGAAGGACCCTATCTTGTTTGGAGGTCATGAGTACTAATTCAGGGTCACTCCCTGTTGAATTGCCACATTGAATCCAAATGGAATTATTGTACTGCTGACTGTTTAACTAATTTTTCTTTTCTCTGTGTGAAAGGGCCCCTACCAGCTGCCACGGTTTGGACTAGCCACTAGGGCTTGGGTACCCAGGGATAGTAACTGGTAGGGATAGGCCTGTGCACAGAGCCATAGGTAGATGAGTAAAATGATAAGCTAATTAACCTGATTTCCCCCTGTCCTTGTTATATCCCCCTAAATAAATCAGAGCTGCTTGTTTCAACAAAGTTATACTGCCTGAGGTATTTGTCTATGTTAAAGTATTGTACTGTGATTGTTGCACTGTATCTTATTTTACCGGGGGTCCCAGTGCCTGAACCAGTCCTGGGGGTAAGTGTATACTGTGAAGGTAATTCTGATATATTGTGTGGGCCACTAGTGGGAAGCAAGGGGGGTTGCAGTGTCCCAGAGGGCTGTGACCAAGTTAGTTTAACTATTGCAAACCCTGACCTCTGGGTGGAGGCACCCGCCATCGGATCCAGGCCCCTCAACCTGTTAGTGGCAAATCAGGCAGGGGTAGTAGCCCCTGGGATAGCGCCATTTAGCGGTTACATCTTGGAGGCTCACCGCTGGGATTGTGTGTCCTCTAGTGGCCATATTTACGAACCACTGTTAAGAAAAAAATGGGTACCCCGACAGAAGTGGCTGTTCACCGGCTGGTGGAGTGGTGTACTGGGGAGGAGATCGACCCCCAAAATGCTATGCTTATCCTTGACATCCCCCTGGGTATCAATTCGGACACTGTACAGGGAGTACTTTCCAAGGTGGAAGGTTTACAAAACCCTGTGGTGGTGGGTCGGCATGCTAATCTGCTTACCCACACTTTCCTGGCCCTAGTAGAGTTTAAGGATCCCATAGATAGCTCCAAAGTGCCACAGACCATTACCCCAGAGGGTGCCCTCACTGCCTGGAGAGTGATAACTAAGGACAGTAAAGACCCGGGGAATGAGCCCCCACCACTGTCTGAAACTTTTGAGGAGAAATTTGCTAAATGGTTGCTGGTGGAAGGGAAAACTGTGGAGGACTTGAAGAAACTATTCTTGCCACCTGGGGGTGTTCCTCCTTTCACCCTCTCCCACTCCAGTACCCGTAATGGTGGCTGAACCAATGCAGACTCCTATTTCTGCACCTACCATTAGTCACGACTCTTACCGAAGGTTGAGGATCTTCTCTGGCACCCTCCCCACCCCCCAAGGGGAGGATGACTGGGAGACCTGGATAGACTATGTCGCAACCCAAGTGCTAGAATGGCAATGCTCGGAAGCCGAAAAGCGAAAGAGGGTTAGTGAGAGCCTACAAGGTCCTGCCCTGGCTACCATCCATGCTAAACGGGCCAGTAACCCTGAAGTGACTGCACAGGCCTATCTTGAGGCCTTGGAGAATGTGTATGGGGCCCAGATTCTGATGAGGACCTATGGTGGAGAGTAAGAAATGCACAACAGTACCAAGGGGAGTTGTTGTCTGTGTATGTATCTCGGCTGGAAAAATTGTTGCAAGAATGCCTCAGAAAGGGTAGTTTGCCAGCGATTGAACTGGACTGAACCAGGCTGGACAGGATCCTTAAGTCTGCCCACTTCTCAGAACTGCTGTTGCTTCAGTTACGCCTGGCAAATCGACTGGAATCCCCACCCTCCTATGATGAGTTAATGAGAGAAATTCGAGGAGTTCAGAAAAGGCGACCTCAGGAGGGACCTGCACCAATAGCTGCGGCTACGACCAGAGTGACTGAGGGTGACACATCAAGTGAAGTTCAGGGGCAGAGGTTGGCAGTCATTGAGTGCTCTGACAAGGAAAAAGATATGCCACAATGGGGCGAACTGTTGAGAGAGATCCGGGAATTCAAAAATAGCCCCTTTATGAAGGCCACGCCTGCAAGTATGGGCCCCGACCTATATCCAACTGCATCTGCTATGGGGGTGGAGGTACCCACCCATGTATCTCCTGCTGATAACAGCTCCAAACTCAATTCCTTGACCATGGAAGTGGAGAAACTGACGAGATGTTCCAAATGCTTATCACGTACAGACAGAGATGGCACCCAGGTTTCCAGTTAGTAATACCCCCGCCCTGGCTCCCAGTGTGGCACCTCGGTCAGCTCAAACTCCAGAAAGTATGTTTTGCTATAATTGTGGGAAAGATGGGCACATGAAAAGGGAATGCCGGTCCCCAAAAGACACTGACAAAGTTGAATATAGGATACAAGGAGAGCTTCGGAGAACAAATCAGTGGTTAAGAGGTGCACGAAATGATCCCAGTGAGGGCACCAAAAATGCTAACTCACGTCCTTTTGTGGCAAGGTCAGTTGCCCAGGCCCCCACTACCGCTCTCCAGACTGGTACAGAATAGTGGGTCCCTCCATGGAGACCACTGTAAAGGTGAATGGAGTGTCTACAAGAGCTGTATTAGACAGTGGCTCCCAAGTGACAATTATGTTCCAGGATTGGTATCAGAAGCATTTGTCAGACGTATCTCTTTCAACCATTAGAAGGACTGCATGTATGGGGGTTAAGGAGAGGCCTACCCCTATTCCGGTATATCCGATTGGCTGTCTTTCCCACTTCCTTGGCTGGAGTGGCGAACAAGTAGATACCCTAGCCTTAGTGTGACCCCCACTGGACTGTATGATGGTGTCCCTTTGTTGATTGGAACAAATGCTCATATGTTCGAAGGCTGGCACAGTTGTGTTATGAAAACAGGGGTCAAAGACTAGTAGAGCTTTAAGAGTTCTGGCTTTAATTAAGAAGGCCTATGAGGCACAGAGAGATGCTGAAAAAATAGAACCAGAGGAACCAGTCGGAATTGTATGGAAGAAGGATCCTGAGTCTCTGATCCTGGTGCCAAATGCCCTGTGTACCTTACAGGGAGAGGTCCGTATCAGAAAGGATGTTAAGAATGAAATATTCATGTTGGATGCACCAGGTGATGGAAAATTGCCAGAGGGACTGCTGGTCAAGCCTAGTATTTTGCCGCTAGAGCCCATGCTTATGCCAGAAGGGTAATGGTCCAAGTTCATAATGTATCTGAAAGAGACATTCGAGTAAATAGAGGTTGCATCCTGGCTAATGTGCATTGTGCAGACATTCGCAGTGCTACCCAGCAGCAAGAGAGTTCGAGGAAGAATGACAGAGTAATGCCTAACTTGTTTGATTTTCGCTTAATTCCGTTGCCAGCTGAATGGAAAGTGAGGATCAGTGAGCTTTGCCCAGAGAGACCAGGTGTTTTTTTAAAGGAATGGGACGTAGGATGCGTGCAAGGAGCTGAGCACAATATCCGGCTGCATGACAAAAGACCATTTCGTGAGAGGTCTCGACGCCTGGCACCTGCTGACATAGATGATGGAGACGTCATCTGCAAGAGATGTTAGCTGCTGGTGTAATACAAGAATCCAGAAGCCCTTTATGCTTCCCCATTGTGGTAGTGGGAGGAAAGAATGGGACAGTAAGGATGTGTGTGGATTATCGCACCTTAAACCGGCGGACTCATCCCTGATCAGTATACAATGCCCCGCATTCAGGATGCTTTGGACTGCCTAAACGGAGCAAGTGGTTCTCTGTGTTGGATCTCCGCAGTGGGTACTACTTAGATCTCGATGGCCCCAGAGGACCGTGAAGAAGACAGCTTTATCTGTCCTCTTGGCTTCTATGAATTCAGTGAGGATGCCTCAAGGGATTTCAGGTGCCCCAGCCACTTTTCAACGATTGATGGAGCGTGCTGGGGACATGAACTTACTAGAGTGCCTGGTATACCTAGATGATGTTATTGTGTTTGGCAGCTCACTGGAGGAACATGAGAGCAGATTATTTAAGGTATTGGACTGACTGGAGGACTTTGGCCTTAAACTGTCCATTGATAAGTGTCAATTCTTTCAAACATCAGTAAAGTATGTGGGACACATAGTATCCACCGAGGGAATAGAGATCCCCAGCTGGAAGTTGAGGCCTTGACTCACCTGGCCACAGCCCAAAAATCTAAAAGAACTGCAAAGATTCCTGGGATTCTGTGGTTATTATCGGCGTTTCATCAAGGACTATTCAAGAGTGATCCGCCCTTTACTTAACCTTACTCAAGGGTATCCCCCAACCCACAAAAAATACCAAAAGTCAGCGTCCCTCAAGACTGAAAGAGTGTATTTTCGTCCGAGTGAAGTATTTGGGGCCCGCTGGACTCCTGATTGTGAGACTGCTTTTCATGAGATCATATATCAACTTACCCATGCTCCAGTGCTGGCGTATGCTGATCCAAGAAAACCTCACTTCCTGCACACTGATGCTAGCTTGCAAGGGTTGGCTGTGTTTGTACCAAGAGCATGAGAATGGCCTGAGACCAGTGGCCTTGCTAGTAGAAGCCTGGACCCCATCCGAAAAGAAGTATCCCTGCATAAGTTAGAGTTCTTAGCTTTGAAGTGGGCTATTGTTGAGCAATTCCATGAGTACTTGTATGGGGCTAAAATACTAGTAAAAACTGACAATAATCCTTTGACCTATGTGCAGACCTCAGCTAAGTTGGAAGCCATTGGCCATAGGTGGCTTTCTGCATTATCTACATACGACTATGCTCTCATACCGAGCAGGTCTGAACCACATAGATGCTGATGCTGTCTCCGGAGGCCTGTCTCTCAGAATGATTGGGTCAGATTGGCAGAACCTGACATTCGGCACTCTGCCGAAGTTTGACAGGAGGAACAATGTCCACGGACGCAGTGGACTGCTGGTGGATTGTTTGGGACCCTCTGAGAATTGCATACCTGCTGCTTATTGCCACTTTTCTGCAATAGACATTGGTGCACTGCCTCAGCTGGACAATGACAGTATTTGGCGGGCTCAATCCCGCGATCCCATGATCAAATCAGCTTTAGAAGCCCTCTAAGCAGGAAAAGATGTGTCCAAATTACGCTCCACTGATGTGAGAACTGCACTGTTACACAAAGAAGGTCCTAAGTTGAAACTGATCAATAAACTGTTATACAGAAAACAGTAGACAGAGGGGACAAGTAGACAAACAACAACTAGTGCTGCCCACTGCCTCGAGACTCAGTACTGAAGTCCTTGCACAACCACATGGGGCACTTGGTATAGACAGAACACTTGACTTGGTGAGATCCAGATTCTATTGGCCTAAGATGGGGGCTGATGTGGAGCAACATATCTGGAACTTGTAGTCGCTGCCAGAGGAAAGCTTTTGTCCAGAGGGCTGCCCCTTGTTAACATCACCACCAGTGCACCCATGGAGCTGGTCTGTATTAATTTTCTGAGTTTGAGTCAGATCAAAGAAATATCAGTAATGTGCTGGTGGTCAATGACCATTTCTACGAGATATGCCCAAGCTTTCCCACCAAAGACCAGAAAGCATCCACTCAGGCCAAAGTACTTGTAGAAAACTTTTTGTTCACTATGGGGCTCTACAAAGAATCCATTCTGATCAAGGGAGAGTTTGAGAGTCGTCTGATCAAAGAGATGCTTTCTCTGTGGGGGAGGCAAAGTCCAGAACCACTCCTTACCACCCCCAGGGGGACCCACAGCCTGAATGTTTCAACTGCACTTTGCTAGATATGCTAGGCACCCTGCACCCAAAGAACAAGCCTAGATGGAGCCAACAAATTAGTACCCTGGTACATGCTTATAACTGCACCAAAAGTGATGCCACTGGGTTCTCCCCCTACCACCTGATGTTTGGAAGAGAAGCTCGACTACCGGTAGATGTGTGTTTTGGAGTCTCTCCTGATGGGGTTCAAGCTGACAACTATTGACAGTATGTGCAAAAGTTAAAGGCCCAGCTAAATCATGCGTACCAACTGGCTCAAACCATGGCTGCCAAAAGAAATCTGGCCAACAAAGAAAGGTATGATTAAAAGGTGAAAGCACAGGAACTCCAGGAGGGAGATCGGGTATTGCTAAGAAATCTGGGACTGCATGGCAAACACAAGATTGCTGACAGATGGCACCATCTCCTCACATTGTAGTGGGCAAACTAGATGATCTGCCAGTGTACAAAGTAAGGCCTGAGAATAATCTCAAAAGATGTAAAACAATGCATAGAAATCATTTACTGCCCATTGGACAAATCTTGATTGAGTCTGAGCCCCAGAAGATGCCCTCTGACCAGTGACTAGAGCTGCTGCTAAGAAAAGATCAAGAAAGTCTGCACCTACTGAAGCAGAGTTAAAGTGTTCCCTCCACAAGTCCCAGTCGAGCATGACTGTCAGTCCATATCAGAAGAAAGTGAGAGTGACTTGAATCCTATCCTTCTTACTGAACTGAGTCAATTGTTTCGGGCAATCCCTAGTCAATACTGAAGACGGTTGGGCCTTCTGACTGTCTGAGCCCCCAGCTTCGTCCCTGGAACCAATGCTCCCAGAAAGTGAAGTGCAAAGTATCAGATCAGATGAAATGGAATCATTGTCATGGTTGAACTGTTTGAGCTTAGGGAGGAAATGATGGATTGGGGAAGACTGGTGATACACCAGAACAAGAAGAGTATTTTGAGTGCCCTGACAGTCCACTGCCAGTGTCCGAAAGCTCTCCATGCAAGCCAAATGTTGTGACTCAGAAACTGTAACTCCTGGAGCTGAAAGTGCCCCAAGTTAGCCTCTCCACCCCATGGAGACCCCTGACAAGTGAGGACAATGCTGAAAATAAGGCTCAGAGTGCAGAGACTGTAACAGTTCCCCTAGAAAGACTGGTTGAGCTGTAAAGCCTGTGGTGCACCTCAGTTATGATTCCCTTGGGAGGCCTGTGGACTTGCCTCTCAGTGTTGTCCATAAAGGAGTGTATGTGCCCGAGCTCATTGCCCAAACTGAGCATCAGTGCTAACTCCAAGTTACTTGTGTTGCCCTCTAAGATGGTGCCTTGCCCCGTCCAGCCCCAGGTAACTGATAGGAAAGGGCCCACTCTTCAGGTTTCATGTACAAGAGGTAATAACTTGAGTTATGGTACAATGTGTGTGTGATATTGTGTAAAGAGGACATACTGCAATGTTTCAGAAATGTGTTCTTGGTAAAATGATATATTGACTGATGATTACATGTGTGAGCCTAATGCAAATGTATATGGTCATGGTTGAAACTTATGGGGTACTTGCTTGACGGACGCCAAGCTTCCCAGGCCAGGAAGGGTGTAACCCCTGCAAATGGGGGTTCCCAAAAGACTTCCAGGAGCTTGCTTGAATGCTCCAAGCCTGAATGGTGTTTGGCGTTTGCCATTTATCTGTGAGTGTTTTTAGAGCCTCTGGTACTGTCTTTAAGAGCTGTCTGCTTGCAGACATAATTAGTTGTATGGGGACTGTGTGTTTCTTTGCTTGAGTACCACTTGAGTTGCCAATTCACTCCATGTTTGCAGTCACTAGGAGTGCAAAGGAACCTATCTGAAAGATGTAACTGTTTGCCAGAAATCATTTAGAGTAATAATGAAAATACAGTTTGTCTAACCTGCTTCTTTGCAGTCAGAACTGTGTTTGCCTAGTTCCCCATTCTAGTTTTGAACTGCTGAACTGGACCAATCAGTGTGGGTTAAGGTAGCTCTAAAATGGTGCCTTGGACGAATCAGAACTTGGACTCGTAATTTGAGCCAGCCACAAGAGGATTGTATGGGCAGTGACTCTGGGAGATGTAGTTTGGACTTCGTGCCTTTTTGGACCAACAGGGGCAGTCCATTGTGAGTGACAGCCAATCCAGCCAAGAACTGGGAGGAACTCAAAGGAAGTGCCCGGTTTTGTCTGCTGGAGTTTCAGTTGAGCTCTGGCAGTGAAGAGGGAAGGAGCCCTGTGCTTTTTCGGTGTGCAGTTTTAGTCGGGAAACGTGTGTAAGGCCCCGAGTTCCGGTCTGCAGCTTGTGTAACTGCTTGTTAGGACTGAATCCATCCCATGAAGAGAATCAAAGGGTTATCTGAAGAGTAGAAACCAGGCTCACCCTGTAGAAGACTGGAGAAATTGCTGAATTGCGCTCCGTCTGTCAGGAACTGAATCTGCTGTGTGTTCTCCCGGGTATTGTGCAGTAATTGCGATCGGGATAGAGAAGCAGCCTGCCTGGTATAGTACATTCTTTTTACCATATAAATGTGTGAGGAGGCTTGTGTAGCTCAAGTGAATCCTGCTGCCATTAAAGGACTTTGCCTGCTGCAGTTTGTCATATAAATGTGTGAGGAGTCTCGTGGAGCTCAAGAGTAGCCCTGCTGACGTTGAAGGACCCTATCTTGTTTGGAGGTCATGAGTACTAATTCAGGGTCGCTCCTGTTGAATTGCCACATTGAATCCAAATGGAATTATTGTACTGCTGACTGTTTAACTAATTTTTCTTTCTCTGTGTGAAAGGGCCCCTACCAGCTGCCATGGTTTGGACTAGCCACTAGGGCTTGGGTACCCAGGGACAGTAACTGGTAGGGATAGGCCTGTGCACACAGCCATAGGTAGATGAGTAAAATGATAAGCTAATTAACCTGATTTCCCCCTGTCCTTGTTATATCCCCCTAAATAAATCAGAGCTGCGGTGGGTGAGAGCTTTTAGTCGATTGTTTTGTGAGGACACAGTTTAGGCCCCAACCCTTCCCACCCCTCACCCCACCCATCCCTGGAAATAGTTCCTTTATACCTGAGGTTCTGACATCATTTCCTCGAGTGCAAGGTGTATTTCACTGTCATATCCTCTCTAGCACACTGCACTGATAATATAAGCATACACGTTGTATAATATATATATATATTTCTATATAATCAAATCACACGCACGACACATACAAATACAATAAAAAAACTAGATAAACATGTGGGGAATAGTGCAATGTAATGGCTTGGGGCAGCAGTCCTCCGGGAGTCTTTCTGGAGGCTGGAGATGCTGCCCTATTTGCAGACAACTATCTGCCCTGAGGGAGGAAGTTGCCCGTCTTCAGGCCACACTGGACAGTAGTAAGGAAACCTTCCCCCAGGCCACACTGGACAGTAGAAAGGGAACCTCCCCCATCCAGGGAGCACTAGCGCCACCACCACTACCTCAGAGGTTGCGAAGAAAGCACAGCAGTTGGACCACAGTGGGTTCAGGGAGGGCGAGGAGGGTGGAACAGAGGCACACCCAGTCAATTGTTCCACTCCACAATCCATACACCATTCTGGGGGAGCATAGCTCCCCTATGGGTGTACCCGCAGAGAAGACTGATGATAACTGTCACAAGGAGGCCCACAGAAAGGAGGCAGAGGACACCAAAGAGAAGAAGCAGCTCCTGGTGGGGACCCAATTATTAGGGGTCGAACTGGGGAGATGAGAAAATGAAGTAAGGTGCCTGCCTGGTGCCATGGCTTGAGGGACAGGAAGCGATCCTCAGGATCACGAGAACAGCTGCAAGGGATTCCGAGCTGGACGTAATTGTCCACCTAGGGACAAATGACTTGGCTCATCATGAGATTAGAGCAGTGCAGGAGGACATTGCAGAGCTGGGGAGGGACCTAAGACGAGTAGCACACACAGTTTCCTTCTCAGAGGTGCTGCCTGTCAAAAGCATGGGGGAGGCGAGGGTAATTGGCACCATGCAGTTTAATGAATGGTTGAAAAAATGGTGTGGAGCACAGGGGTTTGGCTTCATTGGGGACTGGGTTCCACCTGAGGACACTCAGCCTATACTGGCAGGATGGTCTGCATCTGTCCAGGAAGGAACAAGTCTTTGAGCAATCGGTTTAAATGCTTCATTGACAAGATTTTAAACTAGTCAAAGGGGAGGCACTGACAAGCAGCAGGAAAATCCCAGCCTCCCTACAAAACAGGGTACTAAATGAGAAAAGACAGAGGTAGAACGGTCAGTGGGGATGCTGCACTGGAAGGTAAAGCCATCAAAAATGGAGAGCAATGAGTACTAATGCCCGTAGTCTGGTAACAAGCTTCCTGAATTAGTGGCCTTGATGGAGGAAGAACATCTGGATATCGTGGCAGTCACAGAAACATGGTACACACAAAACCATGACTGGGACATAAACATACCAGGATACACTGTGTACAGGAGGGACAGGAGGGTAAAGAGGAGGAGGAGTAGTTCTTACATAAGGGAAGGAATAAAGCAACAGAACAAAAAGGTACACAGGGAGGAGAAGAAGCACTGTGGGTAAATTTGAGACAGGCAATGGCACCAACACGCGAGGGGTTGTATACAGACTTCTCAGGGGAGGAAATGGACAGGAAATGATAGAAAGTATACTTAGAATGGCAGAAAAGGGAGATATTGCTGATGGGTGATCTGAATATGCCAGATGTTAACTGGAGTGCAGTTGCAGCTGCCACTGAAGAGTGCAGTTATTCTAGATGCCCTACAGGGGCATGCCTTAGACAACTAGTACTGGAGCCCACTCGAGAGGGAGCAATATTAGACTTGATTCTCTCAAATGAGATGGTGAGAGGATTACAGATGTAGAAGTGGGTAGCCATCTGGGAACTAGCGACCATCGAACAGTATGGTTCACAATAAACACAGCAATAGAGTCAAGCCATACAAAGACAAAAGTACTGGACTTTAGGAGGGCTGACTTTGCCAAAATGGGTGAGTGCCTAAGGAATGCACTAGCAAATGGGCAGGAAGGAGGGGTGGAAGAACAATGGGGAATAATAAAAACTGCCATCACAGAGGTAACGAGCCTTTGTGTGAAGCAACAAACAAAACAAGACGATGTAAGAAACCACTATGGTTCTCAAAGGAAGTGGCAGTGAAGGTTCAAGAGAAAAAGAAAGCATTCAGGAAGTACAAGGAATCGCAGAAGGAGCAGGACAGAGAACTGTATCAGTTAAAGCAAAAGGAGGCTGGGAAGGCAGTCAGAACAGCAAAGGCCCAAACCGAGGAAAAGATAGCCAACCAGTTAAGAAGGGATAAAACCTTTTATAGGTACATCAGGAGCAAGGAAGACCAAGGAGGGATAGTGAGGCTTAATAAAGGGAGGGAGGGTGGGAAGAGGAGACTGTGAAAAGGCAGAGATACTAAACAAATATTTTTGCTCAGTATTTACAAAGGAAGAGGGGAGGTACATAAAACAAACAGTAGTAACACTCTGGATACAGAAGTTGATACCGCCCATTTACAGAACAAAGGGTTCTGAAAGAACTCTAAAACTGAAGGTGGACAAAGCAATGGGGCCTGATGGGATTCATCCCAGAATTTAAAAGAACTAAGGGTAGAACTAGTGACACCACTGACTACCCTTTTAACAAATCATGGGAGGATGGGTGGTACCCGAGGACTGGAGGAGGACAGATGTGATTCCCTTCACAAAAGTGGGAGCAAGGCAGAAGCAGGAAACTATAGACCTGTTAGTTTAACCTCAGTGATAGGGAAAATGATGGAATCACTTCTAAGGAAAGAATTGTCGAGTATCTAGAGGCCAGAGGGCACAGGACCCTAGGCAGCATGGATTCACAGCGGGAAGGTCATGCCAGACGAATCTGATAGATTTCTTTGACTGGGTGACCAAAGTAGTAGATCAGGGAGGGGCTGTGGACATGCCCTACCTAGACTTTAGCAAGGCATTTGACACAGTCCCACACAAAAGATTAATATGCAAGTTAGCCAGCCTGGGAGTGGGTCCCAAGATGACAGCCTGGGTAAAGAATTGGCTGGAGAATAGGACACAGAGAGTAATAGTAAATGGAGTCCACTCAGAAGAAAGGAGGGTTACTAGTGGGCACCGCAGGGTTCAGATAGGACAGTCCTCTTCAATGTCTTTATGTTTACATTGCAGAAGGACTGGAAGAAAACGTATGTCTCTTTGCAGATGACACTAAGATCTGCAACAGAGTTGATGCACAGGGTGGGGTGGAAAGGATGAGAAAGGACTTGCAAGGTTAGAGGAATGGTCAAATGTATGGCAGCTTAGATTCAATGCTAAGAAGTGCAAGGTAATGCACCTGGGAAACAAAAACCAGGGAAGAGTACACAATGGGGTGAGATACTAACAACAACAAAATGGAAAGGGACCTGGGGTAGTCATATCAGATGACCCAAAGACGGGCAAGCAATGGAGAGGGCAGCAAGGAGGGTTGGGGATACTGGGATGCATAGGGAGAGGCATCACCAGTAGAAAAACAGGAAGTTATTATCCTCTGTACAGACAGCTGGTGAGACCCCATCTGGAGTATTGTGTGCAGTTCTGGAGACCCAATCTCCGCAAAGACATAGACAGGATGGAAGCTGTCCAGAGGAGGGCAACTAAAATGGTGCAGGGTCTGCACCGGAAGACATATGAAGAGAGACTTAAGGAGCTTAATATGTATAGCCTCGAGGAAAGAAGGGAGAGGGGGGACATGATAGAAACGTTCAAGTACCTCAAGGGAATCAACAAAGTCCAAGAGGGTAGCATCTTTCAAAAAAAGAGGTGTGCAAGAACAAGAGGGCACAATTTGAAAATAGAGGGGGCGGCTCAGAGGTAATTTAAGGAAGCATTTTTACAGAGAGGTGCTGGATGCATGGAACGGCTCAAGGAGGTTGTGGAGTCAAAATCAGTGGTGGAATCTAAGCATGCATGGGATAGTCATAAGGCAGTTCTGGGGATGGGTAGGAAGAAGTAGGCTGCTGGTTAACTAGGATCTGCAGCTTATCCAGTAGGTAGGGAAATGGGCAGACTGGGTGGGCCAAGCGGTCCTTACCTGCCATCAAATTCTATGTTTCTGCTTGTTTCAGCAAAGTTATACTGCCTGAGGTATTTGTCTATGTTAAAGTATTGTACTGTGATTGTTGCACTGTATCTTATTTTACAGGGGGTCCCAGTGCCTGAACCAGTCCTGGGGGTAAGTGTATACTGTGAAGGTAATTCTGATATATTGTGTGGGCCACTAGTGGGAAGCAAGGGGGGGTTGCAGTGTCCCAGAGGGCTGTGACCAAGTTAGTTTAACTATTGCAAACCCTGACCTCTGGGTGGAGGCACCCGCCATCGGATCCAGGCCCCTCAACCTGTTAGTGGCAAATCAGGCAGGGGTAGTAGCCCCTGGGATAGCGCCATTTAGGGGTTACACACTGAACAAAGCCTGTACAATAGGAGAACTCCTTCCATCCATGAGAATGACTGTGGTTTCCCTCATCTCCAAGGAAGGCAATGACTCGATCCAGTGTGGGAGTTATTGCCCATATCCCATATCACGGCTGACTGCAAGGCTTATGCTAAAGTTCTTGCATAGCGACAAATGGAAGTTGTCTCTGATCTCATAGACGGGGACCAGGTAGGTGTCATTCCTCAGCATAGGGGAACAGGTAACACAAGAAGGCTCCAGAACCTTCTCTGGCAGGCCAGGCAGCCTGACACCCACTCAGTTCTCATCTCCCTCAATGCTGAAAAATCATTTGATAGGCTAGAGTGGGAATACCTTTTCCGCATGCAGAAAACTTTTATCTTTGGGAAAAATTTTGTTGGGTGAGTATTCATGTTATAGCAGAGGGCCTCAGCATCTGTGGTTACTAATGCACAAGCCTTGACCTCGTTTCTGTTTGTCAGAGGCATCCACAAGGGATGCGTGCTCTCCCCGCTGCTGTTTGTCCTGGCTCTGAACCTCTCGTACAAGCGATCCGCTGACAGGTGTCCATATAAGGGGTGCGGATGGGGGCAGAGCACATAGCTTTAGCCTATCTGATGACATCATGCTCACTGTTACACAGCTGGATGAATCTGTTCCCAAACTCCTCAAGCCATTCAGCCAATGTGGCAAATTATCAGGCTACAAGGCTAATGTGTCAAAGTCCCTGTTGCTTCCTTCTAGCAAAGCAATCCGCTCCCAGAAAAATTTCCTGTGGGGGTTCATGCCCACAACTGGCAGCCTAAAATATCTAGGTATCCTTTTCTTCTGGAACCTAACCAGTATTGCCAGGTTTAATGTCCCTCCCCTTCTCACAGAGTTGGGAAAGGACATATCTAGATGGAGTGTCCTACCCATTTCCAACTGGGGCAGAACCCATGACTTTAAGATGGTGGTGGCCCCAAGGCTTCTATATGTTCTGTACAACCTCCTTATTAAGACAGAGCCCACACTATTTAAATCTATACAACAGAAGATGCTCAGCTTCTTCTGTGGCTCTAGTCCCATGAGGGTAACCTACTGAAAGCACATCCTACCCCTGGACAAAAGAGGACTCAATATGTCTGACTTTGCTCAAAAATATGTGTCCCATCTCATGCCTCAGTTATCTCTGAGCTCCCGCATAAATTTGTGACCTAATTGGGCAGACTGTGAGGCAACCTTGCTTGGAGGAAGACTTAACCAATGTCAAGTTTAGCAAACTACCTTTGAGGCTGACATCCCACCCCACCCTGATCCCCCAAATCACGGCATGGGCTACATGTGCCAAGTGAACATAGAGGACCCCTCAGTCATCAGCATACTTTCCCTGTGGAATAACCAAGCTGTAAAAATAGGCAGGACAACTATCGTCTGTAACAGCTGGGTGAACAAAGGAATTCATTGCCTGGGTCAACTTCTGGATGCTTGGTTAAAACACCTCAAAATGTTCAAGCAGATACAGGAGAATTTTGTCCTAGAGAAAAATCAACACTGGCAGTTTCTACAACTTAGACATACTCTGGCCAGCCTGCTGAGGAACCATTTCTGATTCAAAGGCTCCAATGATGTGGACAGGTTGATGCAGACACAGCAGGGCAAACCCCTTAAAGCCAGCTTGATTCCCCAGGGCCTCTGAGGCATACAACTGACCCCCATGGAATCTTTGCAAACTAAATGGAAAATGGAGTTAGCCGTACCCTTCTCCCTGAAGACTGGAACAAGTGCTGGTGGTATCTTAAGTGTGCAGCAAGTGACATGAAGACCCACTTCACACAGTTTTAAGTATTATACCACTGCCACAGGACACCCCCCAGCAGCTCCACAAGTGGGGTCCTATGCACTCAGCCAATTGCTGGCAATGCACGCAGACTACTAGGAGCATTACGCGTATACTATGGGGCTGTCCAGCACTCTCACATTACTGTCAAGCAGTCAAATGTGCTTTTTCCTCACTTTTGGGCTAGATCTTCACTTTTACCCTTACCCATAGCCGGTTTTAGGCACCAGCGAACCCTGCGGTTGCTGGGAGCCCCTGCTCATGGGGGGCCCCCAAGCAGAGAGGGTTACCTTATTCATTTTTAAACATTTTTTTTATCTTAACATATCTTTAAAACATCAATGAAGGACTATGCAGATCCTTCTGGTTATGTCATGAAATACCTCAACAAGCTATGATCCAGTCAATACGAAATGGATAGGCAGCAATGGATGGGATGGGAAGAACAGCCCCAAGAAATGTCTCTGCTGTGTTCTACTACAATGTTTTTAAAATACTACTAGCTATACTAAAGCTATACATAGAAACAAAGAAATATAAAATTTGCCGACAGATAACTACTGCTTGGCCTACCAAGTCTACCTCTTTTTCCCTGCCTATAGTATCACCACAAATAAAATCTTGCACCTATGGGCTACAGTAAAACACGTGGGCTAAAGCTGGGCCAAGTAGAGATGCCCCATGACTTCACTAATTCTGCTGGGGGCCCCCAAAACCGTAAAGCCGGCCATGCCCATGCTGGGCATCACTGGGGACTCGGGTCTCAGTACATGCTCCTTGACACCAGATAAGCTCCGGCTGCTGAAGGCCCTGATTACTGCCAAGAGGATCATTCTTCCCCAATGGAGAGAAACAACTCCCCCCCCCCCACTTCTCGAGTGGCAGCAGGAGGTTGGAAAAATGGCCAGCTATGAGAGGATGCATTACATGCCATGCAATAGATTGGATACTTTCAAGGGCATATAGGGACCGTACCTTATGTCTGAGTACTGAAAAATTCCACAGTCACTGTAAGCACAGGACCTGACCCCCCTAGCGGGTTTTAATTGAGAACTTCATTCACTAGCCCTTCTCTTGCTGGCCCGCTTGCTTGCTACCTCACAACATGATCCATCTGTCCCTACCCAACATACAAAGGAGTACCACAGACTTGGATAACCCCCTCACAGCCACATGTCAAAACATCCCCCTTCATCTACCCCCAGTACCAAGGATGAAGGGGCTTCCCCCATCCCAGTGCTCCTATATTGGCATCCGCAGATAGGTTACATGATACTACAGGGTTTGGCCCTCAGCACACTGCCTTGTACTGCAGTACGGAGCTACATCTGAACCTAAACATGTGAAAGACAATGACACTCATTTTCTACCCTTTGTATACCTGAACAAGTGTTTTTGATTATGGTTAAACACCATTGCTTCATATCTGAGTTGTATCTCCTGCCTTCTGGGGTGGGGGGCCACTACACTATGGAAAATGATTCGACGTAGTTTTATACATTGATCGGGGATCAGGGATGGGGCGGGTGGGGCCACTACACTATGGAAATGGGGACTTTTATGTATGTTACCACTACACTGTGATCAGAGTGGGGAGGGGTGAGATTGTCACATTTATAGCAATCAGGAACCTGGGCTGGGAGGGGGGCCCACTGCACTATGGAAAAGACAGGGGATATTTTCTTATATTACATACTGTACATTGGTGATCGGGGTTGGAGGGCCACTACACTGTAGATAATGGGGCTAATATATTATTGTACATACATAGGGGATGGGGGGGTCCACTGCACTATGGATATTGGGGAAAATGTATTATATTACATACGATGGGGATCGGGGATGAGGAGGCCACTACACTAAGGAACAAGGGGGATATTTTATTATATTGAATACATCAGGGATCGGGGATGGTGTGGGGGGTCCACTACATTATGGAAAAGGGGGTATAGCATGTATGTATGTGCTACACTGTGATTGGTGCTGGGATGGGGGATGCCACTACACCATAGAAAGGGCAGGGAGTGTGCCACTTGTATTTTTATTTTTTCACCAGGATCAGGGCTGGATGGGGGCTGGCCTGATGCATTCCACCAGGCGCAGCCTTGCAAATGAGCTCATAATAAGTATGCATGGGGTCCGTTTGCACCACACATACTCAATGAGCTCATTTGCATTTTCTGGCTGAATATTCCCCTTGGTGGAGTCTGCATATCTGGGCTACGCATAGCATACTACCATTGGCAGTCTTCAGCCTGGACACTGGATGCACTGGGAGCAATGGCAACTGCCCCCCTTTGCACCACACATCCGGGATCCGATATTTATAAAGAATATGAGATCTGTTGCGATCACACATCTGGGAAACAAGCTCACAGGCCTGGAGACAACAATGACAGAGGCTAAACTGGACATAGTAGCCATTAGCGAAGCATGGTTCACCAGTAACCACACTTGGAAGACTTCAGTACTTGGCTATGTACTGTTCAGAAGAGACTAAGGTGCAAAAAGGGGAGGAGGAGTGGCTCTTTATGTCAATGAAAATATCAAAGCTACAGAAATTCAGACTCTATATGCATTGCACATCCTGCTGGCTCTGAAAATGGGGGCCCGGTCCCTATTCTCCAATGTGAGGAGAGTCTACACACCACACATCTGGGGTGAGTGAACCCTCCACATCCCCTGTGCCCGATTCTCCAAGGGGGCATGGGGATGCTATGCTATGCACTGGATCCCCCACCAGTGAGATCCATGAGAGGGCGGTGCAGAAAGTGGTGCAGGAAGTGTGTCCACACTACACACTATGCTCAAAAGCATGGCTTGCTGGGTGAGGGGGGTGCAGGCTATACGTTTCTGAAGCAGTAATAGCTGCTGTGCACCCACCCTCTGACAGCATGCGGCCGGCAGTGACAAACCCTGCAGAGCCCCCCCACCATGCCATCTCAGCCCAATAGGACCACTACAAGGGTGGATAGCCCCTGCCCTCACCACATGACACACATGGGGCACTGGCCCCATGAAGGCACACAGGCCCCCCCACCCAGTACAGCCGCACTGGACCAGCCCCCACTGCTTTGATCATGGCCTACCCGGCCATCCATGAGTGATCTGTGGACCCCCCTGCAGCACTGACCACCCTCCCAACCCTCGTACCTGCCCCACCGGTGCTGGCAAAGGATGGCCAGTGGCACAGCCCTCCTCATGCCTCCATGGCCGCCAGCCATCCAAGTGATGCTAGGCGCACCCTGCTATATATAGGCAGCCTGCACCTAGTATCACTGGGATGGCCAGTGGCCATGGAGGTGTGAGGAATGCTGCACCACTGGCTGTTCCATGCCAGCAACCGGGACAGGCAGGTACAAGGGCCTGGGTCACAGCTGGCGGAAGGGCATGGCAGTAAGTACCACCGCCACGGGACGGGGCATGGGTTGTTTCGGGGTTCACCTGCCCTAGGGATGGGGTGTTGCTGTGTGGGATCTACCTATGGGTCAGGGCCCCACCTGCAAAGGGCCATCCATGAGCCATGTGGGTGCTTGCCATGGGCATGGCAAGGGAAAAAACAATGGCCAGGTGGGTAGGTCTGCTTGGGTCCGGGTGCCTGCATTTGGCATTCATGGACCCAGACCCACAACCTGTAGCACAAGTGATCCACTGCGGGACCCAGGCTAGGCATCCCATTGGATGCCCACCTGGGTCTGCTATGCTGCCCCCCCGGCCTCCTTGTGCAGCTCTGCATGTTGAAGGGCAGGGCCATGGAAAGGAGCTGTGCGGTGGCCAGTGGCTATGAATGCAGCCATTGCACATTGTTCCATGGGTGCGGGGCTGAGCGGGCGGGATACGCACCTCTGGCGCGAATATCCCACCCCTTGGAGAATCCCCACCTATCTGCTTTGGTTGCTTTTCTATAACTGATGTCATAATTTCCCGTGTATGACATCATACTTATCACCATAGCAACACATTTTGATGTCATAAACAGAATTGTGATATTGGGTATAGACAAGTAACAAAAGCAGATAGGTCCAAGATCCTGTTTTCATGTAAAAGTTTTTAGTAATAAAAAATTAGGAAGAGAACAGCAAATATAAAATGATGCACAGTATAAGTTGAACGTGTCTGAATATTAGATTTTTTTTTTTTAAGTTGTCCCAGTGACATTATGGCCTCTTTAATGCTAGTGCATAACAGTTGCCCTGGAGTGTAGTTTAGCATGATTTAGTTCTCTTAAGTTCACCTGTATTATTAGTCCATACAGTAGCTCTACCTTCTTCACAGGAATGCATACAAACACTGTACAGTACATGCATGCATTCGCTCACTCATGCATACATTACCACACAAATAGATTCACTTGACAAAATGAGGATCAGTTGGCTCCAAAACTAGACTTTGGTTAAATGCTTTCCATGAGATGTGTGCCCCACCCCTGTCCTTCAGTCCATTAATAGGTTATACTGTAGACAGACTGCTGCTCTAAGTTATCTTTATTATATACTGTATTTATTATAACTGCTAATTGTATAATCTATACAGTATCTACTGGTTCTTATCTGGATGAATCATTATCTCACTTTCTCCAGTCAGACTGATTCTATTCATGCAGAACTTTCCCAAACCTGTATCTCATATACAGGAACAAAGTTATTACTGTTTGTAACATGGCAATTTTTATGATACATGAATGCAGCATTGTAATAGGCCAAAACACAACTTGTGATGGAAAATGAAGCGGGCATTAATTCCCTAGTAATGCCTGCTTCATTTTGCAGTACTATGAATGTCCACAGTAAAATCGCCAGCCAAGTACCATGTCAATTAGTTACTTCCCACCGACCCACTCACCCAGCAGTCACAATTGCATCGTCGCCGATCAGTGGTGGTGTTCTCGATACTGAAAATGCCAAAAAGTACCTGAGGAGAGAAACTGCTGATCTCCAGTGGATGACAGATTAGTAAAAAGTTACTGAGGGCTTAGTTTGATCGCTAAAGCAGTTTTTGACAGCAATCACTGAGTTCTGTTTGCAATCTGCAATATTATTTATTTATTTATTAGATCATCGGTTTACAGAACTTTGAGTTATAGACTCATTTATGAAGGCACCTCATCAAGAGAGCAATACATCACAGTAAACAAAACAGTACAGTACATGACGCTTAGATTAAAAAAGCAACCAGTGTTACAGGCATTCACTGGTGGTACACGCTTGGTAATAGGTAGATCACAGTAGTCATAATATGGGTACACGAGTACCACGTCAGGTAGCAACCAGAGATATTTTGTTACATTAGTCAGCAGATGTTGCATGAGACCCCAGGTATATACAGCAAAAGTAGACAGGGCAGACCCAGCCTAGGGGTGAAGGTAAGGAGCAGGTGGGGGATTATGTGCAGTTGCAGCAGCGAGTGCTTGTCAGATGGCTTCTGAAGGAGACCTTGAAAGGACCAAGCTTAGTGGAGTCAGTTATATTGGCTGGGAGGGAAGTGAACCAGGAGGGAGCCCGATAGCAAAAGGATCTCTGGGCCATAGAAGTCCTTACCCTGGGGACAATAAGGGAGGTTTTCACAGTGCTGTGGGTGGAGACTGAGGGGGAGGCATGCTGCAGGGAGGTGGCTACCCCGGAGGGGGGGCCTAGCAGGGTCTTTTTTACAAGAAGGCAGGTTTGGAAGCAGAGACTTTCTTCAAGGTTGAGCAAGTTGGTGGTGGAGTACAGCAGGCACGTATGGGTGCACCTAGGGACTCCCAGCATTAGCCTGCAGGCCTTATTTATAGACAGCTGGATTCTTGCAAGTGCAGTGTTGTTGGCTGCCGCATAGATGGGCAGCCCATAGTCAATTAGCGACAGGACAGAGGAGGTGATTGCCAATCTAAGGGCCTCTTGTGGTAGGCAGTCCCTATGGTGGTATAACAGTCCAATCCTGACATTGGTGGCAGCAGAAAGGGCATTGATATGGGAATGGAATTAGAGTGCCGAATCAAAGGTAATGCCCAGATACTTGTAGGAGGAAACCTGCTCAATGAGGTTTAGTGTGCTAGGCAGTATCACGAGAGGGGAAACACTGGCTTTGCTTTGGCGATGTGAGAAGAGCATAGCTTTGGTCTTTTTTAGGTTCAAGACTAGCCTTCGTGATGTGAACCAATGCTCAGCTCTATCAGAAGCTTGTTGGAGGGTGGCCTGGAGTGTGTTGGGGTTGGGGTCAGCGGCAAAGAGCACAGCATCATCTGTGTAGAGGAGGATCTTACTTGGTCAGGCCAAGGGGAGGGAGTTGAGGTACAGACTGAAGAGGAGAGGGCCTAAAATGGAGCCCTGGGGAATCCCGGAGTGGACAGGTCATGTGTCAGATAGAGTGCTATTGATTTTTTCACACTGAGTTCTAGCAGAGAGGTAGCTGGTGAACCATGCAAGGGGGCTGGTGCAGAAACCAAGGCATCTGAGAGAGTCAAGCAGGAGAGGATGGTAAACCGTGTCAAAGGTCTTGGAGAGGTCAATGAACACGGCACCGGCAGGACTTCCGGCATCAAGAGCAGAGTGCAGAAAGTTGGAGAATTCAAGTAGCACGGCTGTGGTGCTGTGACCTGCATGAAAGTCATGCTGTTCAGGGCACAGGATATTGTGCATGGCCAGGTATTCGGCAAGCTGGTTGGCAACTACTTTTTCAAGGGCCTTAGAGAGTGGGGGAAGGATGGAGATAGGGCGATAGTTACCCGGGATCGCTCAATTGCCACTCTTTAGGATGGGAGTGATGATGGCGGTTTTCCATGTGCTGGGGAACTATCCCAGGCACAGACAGTGGTTGAGCAGCTCGGTAAGTGGGACCAGGATAGCATCCAATATCAGACGAAGTAGCCTAGTGTCCAGTAGGTCGGTGCCGGGGTTGTTACTACTAATGGCTTTTTGCAGAAGGGGTCTAGCCTCCAACGGGGAGATGGTATGTAGGTAGAAAGGAGGTCTCTGGAGAGTGGACAGGGATGCTACTGGGATGGGGTCAAAGAAGTTACTGGGCAGGACTGAACTCAGGTCTGAGAAAGTGTGGTTTAGGCAGTCTGCAATGCCAAGGGGGGATCAGAGCAGACAGTTCCATTAAAGGAGAGTGGAGAGATGGGTGGGGAGCGGGATTTCCCATTCAGCTCCTTTACATTATCCCAAAAGTTTCTAGCCGACCTCCAGGAGGAGACAAGAGTGGATTGGTAGTACTGGGCTTTGGCCTGTCGAGGCCCAAGTACACTTACTGCGCTTAGCGTTGTACACTTGCCTATCAACTGGCTTGCCAGATTCCATGGCAATGTGCCATAGGTTGTCTCTCATTTTAAGTTTGTGAAGGAGGGAGGGGGTAACCCAGGGCATGTTTTACTTTTTGGTGCGATTTCTAGTGAAGGGAGCATAGAGGTCACAGGCAGTGTTAAAAGTGTGAGTGAAAAAATCCAGTGCCTCATCTATGGATGGTGCAAGCCTGATTGGGGACCAATCCAGTTGTGAGAGGTACAGTTTAAGTCGATGCAGGCCGCCTGGGAGTAGGCGACGTTGCTGGGTGGTTTACAGTGCAGGTTTGCTGTTGGTAGTGGACCAAGAGACTATGAAAAGGGAGTGGTCACTAAGTGAGTTGGGAAGTACACTGATATCGAGAACCCTCCAGGGGCGGTTGGTAATGGTGACATCCAGGAGGGTGCTGGAGCCAGTAGAGGGGTTGAATTGAGTTGGGGTGGTGACAAGCTGGGACATGTCAAGGGCGGCAAAGATATCTCTGGTTTGGGAGGCCGTGGCAGAGAGCCAGTTGATATTCAAGTCACCAACAATTATCTGGGCCATTTTGGGCAGTAGGCCAGAGAGGTAGTCAGCAAGCACCTGAATGGCGAGGTCTTGTTTTCTGGGGGGAATATAGGCAACAGTGAGAAACAGTGGGCACTTACCAGGGTTGAGGGAGATTTTTAGTGTGAGGGCTTGCATGCCGTTATCAAGCTTGGGTGGTGGAAGTACGTGTCCAAGGAGGGAGTCACGCATATAGACAGCACAACCACCTCCACACTTACGTTCCACTATTAGAAGAGATTATAACTGGTCCCACAATGCCTAGCTGCACAAATACCCACAAAACGAGTAAGTTACAAGGATTTTTCTGAATTCAGAAGTAGATTGCACAAAAATATAAAAATATACCATTTATTACCATGTGTTGCTGCTCCAAATTTTGAATGTTCTAGCGGCAGAGTACTATGTAGCAGCCATAATATTAAACAATGCATGTATGAAAATGAAGTACATGCATTAAAAAAAATTGCGATCAGCAGAAACAAACATCTCTGTCTTTCTCTCAAAATGCAACTCTGTGAACTCAATTTGTGTAGTGCTTGCCATGTTACAAGTGCATTAATGCACTCCAGAGTCGGGCTCTACTAGCGAATTAATGCCCGGTTGGTGCTTGAAGGCACGAGGCCGAAACCGGGCATTAATTCCCTAGTAGAGCCCTCCTCTGTCATGCATTAATGCTTACATATCTCATCCTGTTCATCATGAAATAGTTGCCAAAATGATACTCCTTGCATTTAACTAAGGGGCCTGGTTTAAAGAATTGCCTCTATTCCTCTGAACAGATTGGATTCTCTCTTCTTTCCATTGCTATTTCCATAACTGTTCACCATGAACCCAGCATCACTTCTTATGGGTTTCTATCTCACTGTGCCTCATTCAATTGTAAATTCAGATTTGGACCCCTTCACTCAACTCTCCTCTAAAGAGTTTCATTCTCTTCCTACTTTCATAAGAGCACAGACACCCACTCCTTCCTCTTTCTATACTCTGAGACCCCTTCTGGCCAGACCACCTTCAACTACAGTCTCCCCTACTTTGTTCTGACATAATTTTCAATCCACTCTACATCTTCCACTCCTTTCACCCTAAGACATCTGCTTTATGAACATACTATTCACTTCTGGGCTGCCATTGCACAGATGCCTGGTAAGCCTCAGAATAAACTTAAGCCCAAGGCTAACATGGGGATTGGCAGAGCTGCTGTACCAGAAACTGGACGCTTGAGAAAAACAGGCAACTTTTGCTCACGTGCCTTTCCAGTATAATAAATAATCTGAACTGAAAGTGAAACTGAACTCCTGCTCCCATAGCTAACCAGCCCCCTCCCTCACTTTTCTGTCTTCACTCCGCTACTTCTGCTTCCCTTGATAAAGGCCTCATGCACCCCCATTGTTGTGCTTTGATATGCCTTATTATACAATGGCAAGAAAGAATCCTGGACTGTGATTGGTCAGTTTGGGGCTGGACCCATGGCATTATCCCAACACGTCGCCACAGGTCTAGTCTCAGCACTGTGAACCTGTAGATGATTTTTTGCTTGAGCTTTCGATTGATTGTTTCATCTTCTCTTAAAACCAAAAAATATTTTTCCACACAAAAACATCTTTAAAATTATTTTTTTTTGTTCTGTATAACAATGAGCCATTGTATAATAGGAATAATGCACTCCAGGGTATGTGTCGTTTGGGATAATGCCACGCCTGGGGCATTGGACGCACTCAGTCTACGGCCCTGTGCCCAACCCGCCCAGCCGTGGCGTTATCCCAGCACGGCACACACCCTGTTGTGCATTATTCCTTTAGTGAGCACAGCATTGTCTATGTAAATAGCTGTATTCTCTCACTGCTGTAAAGCTGCTTTTTATTATCTTTGTTTGTCCTTAAATTGGTCTATGAAATGTTTGTCTGTGATTTTATCCCCTCTTTCCTGTACACCTCCTCCAAGTCACACATGGAAACAAGCATTGCACTCACTGTGCCTTCCTTGCCAAACCATGAAATGAATTGTACACTGTACTACTATGTATCATCTTCAAAGCCTCTCTGGAAATGGATATCTGTCGTAAATGGTGCTTACTATTCTACTTGAATAAATAGTTACAGTAATAATATGCACATTTTATATATTTTGTTTTATGTATGTGTGCTAGGAAAAAAATGTTTAATATAATTAACTTGTCTTTTGCATCACTCATGAGACAGGGTGAGCTCAAGATGTTTGCCACTGTGGAAAAGACCCTATGGACTTACTCAAAACCATGAAGCTCTATAATGTGCAGAATTACAGTATGCTGTCATCCACGGTTGGATGACAGATATGACAGCTTTCTCATTTAATCCTCTGTGTTCTTGCCAATGCCTCTCTTGTGTTACGTCTCCTAGAGATGGGCCAAGATTTTTTTCACCCCAGAGGACTGTGTGATCTTCCAGTTTGCTCAGCACTACTGAGAGGCAGACTTGTTGATATTCTGATGGAAAAAACTTCATCAGGCATTTCACAGTGACTGTCCTCTCAGCATATTTCAGGCACTATAAGTTGCAGCATATGCCTTTTGACATCTGCATGCCTTTCACTTCCGCGTTGTTCCCAGCAGTTGAAATGTTGTTTATAAAGGTGGTGTGAAAAGCCAAATGTGGCATCATCAACAACTGTGGTAGCAGCCCTAGTAACAAATAATAATTTGTAACCATTCTTGCAGGAAACATGCATGTCACAGTTCTTCAGTTTCAAGTTCATTATTCAAAAATATTTAATGTACAAGGTATGTATGTGTGTATGTATGTGTACGGGACTTCTGTATGCACATGCATTAAAAGTGCCTGTAGTTTCATGCATATGGATAAGTGTCTGAATATGTATATGTGCATTTCTGTGTAATGTGTCTATCACAGTAATGGACACTCCTTAGGAACAGGTTGCTAGATCAATATCACTACAAAATGAAACATATTCAGGATGTTACTGGAGATACACGAATACAAAGACTATGCCAGCAGTTCAAAGGGTGAGATCTTATACTAGCCACGAACCCTTCACAGAACAATTTAAGCCATTTACCTCCAACCTCATTTGGAAACACTTTTTCTTTGCCCCGCTGTCCTCCCCTCCTCCTCCCGTGGTGCCTCCCTCTCCTTTGGCCTCCTTCCTAAAGAACCTTTAGCCTAAAGGAATTATGTTCCAGTGGCACCTCCAGGGATGGATCCCTCCTCAAGATGGTTCCTTTGCCTTCACAGTACCCCGACAGGGCGGTCATCCCTCATGGGACAGAGAGTGCAAACAGCCAGAGTATGCATGTACAGTGTAACAGTCAAACAACACATACATTCAGTTATCTTCAGAGTATCAACAATGTTGCACAAGCATAACTACTCATTAACTTGCATATGCCTATTGAATATTTTTTTAGTGTAATACCCCCCCCCCCAACTGGTGGAGTTTACCTTAGTTTGCCTCCTGGATGCCTGGTCCTGCTAGTCCCAGTCCGTTTTGAGTCCCTAAGTGCTCCTGCCACCCCCGTGTTCCTGCATTGCTGTGGGGTCCATAGGAGCATTGTTTATAAAATTAAAACCACCAGCTCAGTGGTACAGCACTGAGAGCACTGTGCAGCTCAGTACAGCAACACGCAGCTCCATGTGCGCATGTTTGTGCCATCTCCTGCTCGAATGTGTCAGCTGGAGGCTCTGCTGGTGCACTCTGCAAGTGCTGTGCCACCTAATGTTTAAAGCCACTCTGGTGGCTCTGGCAATGGTCCTCTTCATGCGATCTGACCCCTTGGACTGCAGAGACTTACATGGGAGTTTGGAGGCACACAGTGAGGAGTAGAAAATAATTCTTTGAAAAAGCGCTCTTAAACGCATATAGCTTTAAGAGCAGCTGAGACAGCTATGTAAATGAATGGTCCTGCCTGTCACCTGGGGGGGAGCACTATAGTGCGCACGACAGGCAGGGAAGAGTCCCTGTCATCACCTACTCTGTCACCAGACAGCAGGGCAGAGGGGCAGCTATGAAACCCTGGGGCAGTTATTGGTAAAACATATCATTATCCCTGCAAAATAAATGGAAAGCTGGGACATTGAAATGACTGTTTGTTATACAGCCATCTTTTTGTTACCTCTGACCTGCCAAGCAACCAATGGGAGATCAAGAAGCCAGAGGACTACAACAAGGGTGCTCCTGGGAAAAGGAAAGAACTGTGTCTTGGTACCTTTTCATTCAGCCAGTCAGGCATTGAGTAAACATTCTTCATACCAGTTTTGTGAATTGACAGTCTGCTGGGCCAGTGGGATGCAGCCCTGACCTCTCCAGAACCAGGGGGAAAGTCCAGCTGAGGGCAGTCTGCCTGGAGCTTCCAGAGAGTGAGAAGGCTCACACTGTGTTTCTGCCAAGGGTTGGAGGCCTGCCTGGGGCTGTCACAGCCAATAGCCCAGGAAGTACCTGCTTGATTCCCAATGTCTGCAAGAAGCTGCCAGGGAGCTCAAATGTTGTTTTTGGTGAACAGAATTAGAGCACCTGGAGACTGAGAGACTGATTCCTGCCTATAGCCGTAGGAGTAGATCCAGAACTGTGCCTTACCAGTGCCACAACTGTCAGACTGCAATGTGGCTGAAGAGTGTGTTTGCTTTCTTTTGGACTTTTGTGCCACAGCTGCAAGCCTGCAGTGTGGCTGAAGACAGTAAAGACTGTTCCTGAGAGCCAGAAGGAGGTAATAAGCTAGGAGACAGTCTCTGGGATTGGCGGGGTAGTTTCAAAGCTAGGCACTGTCCATCATCTCACCCAGAAGGCTAATTGCCTGCACGTGGGGGGGGGGGGCGGTGAGGTGTGTGGCCCTGGCCGTTAGACTGGTTCATCCAGAACTGAAAGAAAAGCACGAAGAACTACAAGCCTGCCAAAAGAGACTGGCATCAATCAAGTCAGAACACCTGCATCAGAGTTCGGAGCACCCCAGAGCTGCAGCCTAAATCATTCTATAGCCAGAACAGACTCCAAGGCTGGTAGTTCCAGAACTGCACGTTAATTCAGGGCTTGCCCTGCAACTGGGGGTGTTGTACATAATTTCTCCAAAGTTACTGTTTATTTTAAAAGTGCCAGTCAACCAGCTGCACCTCATCAGCTGGCTTGCACCAGCTCACCACCTGGCTACCCAGAAAGGATATTGGCAGCTCCTACTTAGTTATCCGGGAAACTGGTACCAGTCAGGAGATGGGCCATACAGTTTCTGTTGCTGTTGGGGGGCACTGTTATTATTATTGCATTTTTCAAAAATAGTTAAAACCAGTTCTTATCTTGCATTCCCTTCTCCTCATACTTTCCCTGTTTAATACATTTTTTGTTATTCTATTTATCCTGTCTCATGAGTACATTATTGGTGAGAATATTATTAGCTAAATTCAATAATTGAATGTGTATTGAAAGATTACATTTGCTTTTGGTATTCCATGTGTGGGGTGACTGTGAGGAGAAGTAGGTAGGTAAGGCACCCCAGGGGGTGGTACCATTTAGTCATCAGGCCTATGTAACTTTAACTGTGGGTGGAGGCACCATGCTATTTAATATTTTGTTAGGAATAAACAAGCCCAGGCCCCTCAACCTTGTTTGAGCCTGCAATGCAGAGGCAGTAACAGTAACATCCACGGCAACCCAGTTACATTAATGTTTCTACTTGGTAGTGGCTTAAGAAATTACAGTTATAATGTTATAGTCCTATGGCCTTTGATAAGTACTGCATGCCTCCTGCAGTACTTGCATCACCCTGTATTTGCTAGTTTATCCCTAATCATTACAAATTGCTGTCCAATTATCACACTAGCCTAGCATCTGACTACTGCTCCTATACTTGTCTTTTTACCAACTGCCAACTCCTTTTAACTGCTGACTGCCTAGCTAGGTCTCCTTGTAGTCATGTTCACCCACCCACCCAGCCATAGCCCTCATTAATTTACTTCCTAATTAACCGTTTGTATATAGCCCTGGTAAATGGGGACTAAAGTGCCCTTAAAGAGCAGCTGACGGCTTTGGGAAAAGTTTAAAAAATACAATATTTAGACACAGTTTAGCTGTTATTTTGTATATCTCCTATAGATTGCTATAGATTTCTTCTCTCCATTATTTATTACTAAAGAAATTCCCATGAAAACAAGATCTTTAGTTCTTAAAGTTCATCTTCTTCTATGCCTTATTCCCTACTTGAAATTATAATGCTAAGCCAGCCCGGTGGTGCTGAAGGATGAGGTGCTGGATGCCTTACCTCACACTATGCCAGTGACCTGGGTTTGGGAAAGACCTCAGGTTGTCGGGGTACCAGCGTTTGGGGGGGGAGGGAGGAGCAGGACTGAGCAAGCCAGCAGCCTGCTGTCCTCTCCTGGGGTGGTGGGGTGGGTTGTTGCCCCCCTGTAGTTCCGCACCCACTGGGTGAAGGTTCAGTGGGTAGCGTAGGTGGGAGGGGGTGGCAAGGTTACTGGTGGGCGGAAGGGGCTGAGCTGGCATCACGGTGTGTGTGCATGCCTCCACACACACTCATGGCCGTGTGC
Source organism: Neoceratodus forsteri (assembly GCA_016271365.2). Classification (NCBI taxonomy): domain Eukaryota; kingdom Metazoa; phylum Chordata; order Ceratodontiformes; family Ceratodontidae; genus Neoceratodus; species Neoceratodus forsteri. The sequence goes on along the minus strand of CM057453.1, from coordinate 414,914,673 downwards.
TGGGGCCTCAGGCCGGCAAGCGGGAGAAAATACCATAAAAAGATATATAGGAAAAATAAAGAAATTATAATGCTCTGTTGTGTCATCACAGTCTGTTGCCATGGGAATCACTGTGATGTCACAAGCAGAGTATTATAACATTAGGTTGGGAAAAAGCAACAGGAATTGATGAACCCTCAAGGAACAAAAATCCTTTTTTCATGCATATGATCCCAGCAGTAAATAATGGGGATAAGAAATACAAAGTTAATTAGAACTATGAAGCTGCTTTGTGTCCAATTATTATGTTTTTCAAAGTTCTTCTCGAGGTGATGGTAGCTGTTTAAGTCACACTTACCCTCACAGCTATTGCATCTCTCCTCTGCTTCTTCTAAATTCAACCCTTCTTGCCATGCTCCATACCCTTCCTTTCTGTCTTACCTTTCTCCCCCTCCTTTCCCTGTCTCCCCCTCCCCCATAGGCCTATTCTCATACCTCTCATCCCCCCCTCTCTCCTCTACTCCCTTCCCTACCTTCAACTCACCCTCTTCACCTCTCCTTCCTCCTCCTCCTCCTCCTCCTCGCCCCTGTCTTCACCTCCACCCTCCTCTGCCCCCCATCAACCCAGGACTTCTCCATACCCTCTATAAACCTTGAATTTCTTCTTTGAGCCTGTCTTGCTTTTTCACTCCCCACCCTTCTCACTCTCCACCCAACCCCCACCCCGTTTGAGAGGGTGAGGTCTCCTCCTGTCTCTCTCTTCTCTAATCCTCCTCCTTCTTGCTGGTGACATTGAGACCCAACCCGGCCCCTCTCCTGCTTCTCCCCCTATTTCCCTACTATACCCAAGGCCCCAGCTTTCCACCTCAGTGCAGGAAGCCTCCTCCCCAAGCTCAACTCCTTTATAGATCACCCAGCACTCTCCTGACCTCTTGTATATTACTGAATCCTGGCTTTCCTCTAGATCACCTTGGCTGAAGTTTAAAAGCCCTATTAGATTGGCGCACCTTGTGCTGACACCCTGACTATGGCATACTCAGGTGCACGAGGAACCCTGTGCCTGATTTTGTAAAACTTGGGGTTTCTGCACCAAGTTCCTTGAGTTTGCTGCAAGTCATTCTGTACACTGAACAACTGGCACACAGGTGGAGAATGCCACAGACTGCAGGAGTTTGGGGTAGCAGTGGTGGGAATGGGGGGACCCGCTAGCCATGCAGCCAGCAGCTGGCAGGGTCCATGGAGGGCAGACAGGGGCAATTGGGGTTTGGGGGGGCGGTAACAGACCCCGGCGTGGCAATGGCACAGCTTTCTCCACGGCAGGCAGTGGATGGAGAGGTGGTAATGTGACTTGTGGTGAGGAGGGCCCTGAAATTAACTAGCCATGGCCTCACCACTGCCACTTGACCAGGTGTGGGAGGGTAGCAGACATCCACTGGCAGCATCCACAACAGGGGGCATGGACCACCTCCCACCATGGCAGCTCATCTGGAGTGGCACATGGGCCATTATACCAGCTCCTGTCTGTGAAGGCCCACTACTTCCAGTCCAATCTCCAGTCCAATATAAACTCCTCATCAAAATTCTGGAAGGTCATTCACTTCTTATTTGACCCCCCAGCCCAGTCCACCCACCCCATCCTCCTGGTGGATGGTTTACTAGTCTCTGCCCCTCCCCATTGTTGCTCACTTTATTTATTTATTTATTTAATTTTGGTAACCGGGTAGGCCCACTGAGTCCATAACAGTCCCTTTTTCAGGGGCCACTATCACAGCCTGTGCTCTACCCTGTCATCCATCTCCTGATAACAGTATCTTCATTCCTGTCTTCCCCCAAGAAGTCTTCCTCACCCTTATGTCACTTAACCCTTCCAGGTCCAGCCCTGACAGCTTGGACCCTAAATTCCAGCAAATCTCTGCTCCAGCCATAGCCCTTCCATTCTGTCACCTTCTGAACCTTTCCTTCTCTCTCTCAGTGCAGTTCCTCAGGCATGGAAAATTGCTAAGGTTCTGCCTCTGCACAATGGGGGTGACCGCTTCTCCTCAGGCAACTTTAGGCTGATTCACTCCCCACCCCCCGCTAAGATTCATGAGTCCATTGTGTTTTCTAGACTTTCTGACATCTTTGAGTCCTCACCTTTCCTCCTCACCTTACCAGTCTGGTTTTAAAGCAAAGCAAGTTTTATTTATAAAACGCCATTCCAGCAGACCATGATGTTGTACATAAGCATAACTGAAAAAGAAACAAAAAAACACAATTATCATAAAAAACACATCCTTAAAATCAGTTCTAAAATCTGCAGGAATTAAACCTCAGGGAAGACAAAATGAAAAAGATAAGTCTTCAAGACAGCTTTTTTAGGAAGAACCACTCTACCGTCCTTTTCCTGCTGCATGTAACTGATTATATCCTCTCAGGGATGGAATAGGGAGATATCACTGCAGCCATATTCACTGATCTATCCAAAGCCTTCAACTCAGTGTCTCATCTACTCCTGTTGGGCAAGCTGAGCTCTGCTGGCCTTTTAGCATCTGCTGTAGACGGGTTCCACTCATTCCTTATGGGTTGTCAACAGTCAGTTCAGGTGGGTGGTATTCTGTACCCCCTCCCCATCCTAGCAGGGGGCTCACCAAGCTCCATCCTGGTTCCTATACTTTTCTCAGCTTTCCTGAAAGACCTCCCCTTGGCCTGTGTCTCTTCACATATCCACATGTATGTGGATGACACAGTTATCTGCACTTCTGGCCCTTCAGCCTCAGCTCTGGAGGTCCTTTCCAGCATGAGTTTCACAGTGTGTTGTGCTGGTTCCATGCCAACCAGTTCAGGGTTAACACCAAGAAGACTCTGAACATGATCTTTGACACCAGCCAGAATTGACAAGGTTTTTGTCTTCTCCTGTCTTCTCCACCTTGGATGGCACCCACATGGAAGTTGTTCCTGCTTTCAAGTACCTTGGGTGCTGTTAGATAGCAAGCTTCACTTCTCTGTCCACACTGACACCATTTAATCCAAACTTCATCCCAAGTTCAGCGCCTTGCATGATAACAAGGATTGCCTCTCACTTGAAGTCCACTGGGAGCTGGTAACCAAAATGGTACTCCCGTTTTCAGTTATGTGGATGTGGTCTATGGCACTGCTCCCTCCTTATCCCTTGGCAGACTAGACACCCTCTGTAATGCCTTCTGTTGTTTTGCTACTAACTCTCCACTCTGCACTCAGCATTGCTCTCTCTAGTCCTCCCTTTCCATCCTCCAACTACCTTCATGTCACCAGTCACAGTGCTGAACCTTTATGGCCAAATACTGGTTTGGCTCCCTTCCCTCCTATATCTCTTCACTTCTGTCCCCTGTCTCTGCCTCTTCCTACTTTCTACTTTCCAGGGATTCCCACACCTACTCCATTCCCCATCCTCAGTCATGCGCTGGGCAAGCTGTTTTTTTTTTTGCCATATCCCCTCACTCTGGAACCAGCTCCCCTCTTCCCTTCACCACTCCCTCCCTCTCTCACTGTACCTTTAGATACCAGCTTAGACATATTTCCAGCTCCACCTGTACCTGTCACTCCTCTTCTTGAACCTTCTGTTCTTTCTGCCATAATATTTCCTGTTGCCACTCCTGCCTATGACCCCCTAAGCTGAGCTAACCATGCTTCTGGCCCTCATTCTGTCTTCTCTTCAGTGAGATGCTCAATGTTATGCACTCTAGCACTCTTTGGTCAGTGTATCTGTGCATCAAATCCACATTCTGTTCATTGTCTGCAATGTATCATTTCAAACTGTTGCTATTTCAATTGGGGCAAATTACTTACTCCCCTGGATCCATGACACTGGCATGACAACCCAGACTGCAACACCCGCTACAGGGCCTAGAGACTCGTTGACACCCCACCATGAAGCAACCCTGAATTGACCGCAATATCACAGCACACAAGAGGGGCTAGCCCCACACTCTACTATATATATGTAACTCCACATCACAGACAGTGGAGTTAGATATTTACCTTCATTACCCTAAAGTGTCCCGAAGCAAAACCCCCATCGCTGCCAATTTAGGTGCGGTGTGGGTTTCACTTGGGGGGGGTTCACTGTGCTGGTGTCGCTGTAATGGTGGCATACCTACTCCCCTCACCTGAACAGCCTGAACCTTGACTGCCTATGTATTTGCACTGTGCACTTTGCATTTTTGCACCTGTAGGTTTGTAATGCCTTGTTGTAGTTATCCCCTGTCCCCAACCCCTGGGTCACACCTGGAAATGCACCTTGGCTTGATGAATTGGTTGGAACTGCATGCATTTTATTTAGGGGAATTCTGGAAATGCAATTTGTATGTTTAAGACAGTTCACTTCAAATTTATGGAATTTAATGTTCTGTTAAACATTTTTAAACAGCTGTTTTTTCTTTTTTAAGTACTTCATCTTGAATAGATTATAATTCTGTTCATATAAATTCAAAGCAAATTGTAATAGCACAAATAAAATGCACAGTATTTCTTTGAAATAACGGGATTTTTCCTAAGAAATATTTTTCTCATAATGTTGAATTCCATGGGCGACCATGAAATAAACTGTACAAAATAGATACTCATAAATAGTCATCTTTAAGGAATTTTAAAATGACTTATGTATGTCCTAGAAGTTAATAAAAAAAAATAGCTGGAATCAACTAATAAAACACTATTTATGACAGATCAAAAGCATGCTCAACAAAAATGTGGTCACAGTACCAGAAATAAATATATAATAAATAATATTACCACATAATAAAAATTACTGCAACAAAACAAAAAATGGAAATACAAAAACCTGAACAGCAAAACCTATAACACAAAAAGGATTCTAGTATCAGTCTAAAACATACACTATAACATGTAAAGCATCTCACTTTGAAAAAAGTATCACACAATATAATTTTAAACATATTGAAGAATCATAACACAATTAAAATCACAAACATTGTTAAAAAGTTACAGTTCATAGGAAACTGAAAAGCCCCTGCAAAACAATGACTCATGCATAGATACATAGGTCAAAGATGCAGAGACATTGATGGCAGAAAAAGGTTCATGGCTCACCCAGTCTGCCCACCCTACCTATTTTGCCTTGCCGTCTTTGCAATCCTCCCCTGTTATTGCCCTCCATTGTCTAACCAGACCCACATACCTATCCCATCCCTGCTTGAAGCTGCTGATTAATGTAGCTTGTACCGCTTCCTCTCGTAGCCTGTTTCACTTGCCCACCACCCATTCTGTGAAGAGGTGCTTACAGACATCCTTTTTGAATCTCCCCTGCCAGTTTTAGTGAATTGTCTCTCATCCTTCTGTTTGAACTCAAGGAGGAGAGTTCCTTGGTGTCCATATGCACATACATACGAACATACGAAATCGCCAGCAGAAACGGGCCTCATTGTCTATCGAGTCTGCTCAAGTGTGCAGCTAGCCCCTCATCACGCACTCTATTTATCCCATGCAGGTGTTTGTATTTCTCAGTCATGTCACCCGTTTCCCTCCACTTCCCAAGGGTCTACATGTTTAAGTCTTGCAGCTTCTCCTCTGACATAATTTCCACAAGGCCATGTGCCATCTTAGTTGCCTTGTGCTGTACTGCCTGCACCTTGTTTGCAGTCTTTCCTCTGATGTGACTGAAGAATTTTTTGCAGTGTTCCAGGTACAGGTTCACCACTGACCTGTACAGTGAGAGGACCACCTCCTGATTTGTGCTGTTTCTGCCCTCCCTATGCATCCCAGCACTCTGTTTGCTTTGATTACTACTGTGTTGTAGTGTGAAAACATTTTTAGGGTCCACTATGTCATCATCCCTTAATCCTCTGTGGCTGTAGTGTTATCCAGCACCTCCACCCATTTCACATTGCACCCTTGAGTTCTTTTGCCCAATTTGCATTACATTTTTAGCATTTACGCTCAGCTACCACATCTTTGACCAGCTATCCAACCTGTCCAGATCCTCTCTTAGATACTTTCTCCCTTTCTCCTTGTCTACCCTTGCTCAGATCTTTGTGTCACCTGTGAAGAGGCAGAACTTACCTTTGATACCTTCACCTGCAGTATGTAACAGATGAATACAATATATTGAAAAGGACTTATCCTGGTGCCAACCCCTGTGGCATCCCACTGGTCACCTCCCTCACCTCTGAAATCTCCCCATGGACCACTACCCTCTGTTTTCCAGCACTCTGCAAACTCTCTACCAAAGTTACCAAAAAAAGTTGTTATTTGTTTCTCTACCCCGAAGTCTCTAATCTTTTTGACCAGCCTTCTGTGGTGGACTGAATTAAAGGCCTTGCTAAAGTCTAGCTGTACCATATCAACTGCCTGCCCTTTGTCTGTTGCTGTGGTTACCCAGTTGAAGAACTTGATGAGATTCATATTGACTTTTCACCCTTGTGAACCAACATTGGCTACATTCTGCAGTCTGTTCCTTTCTAGGACGTCCACTAGAACCTCCCTCAGTATAGACTCCACACTTTTCCCTAATATAGGTAACACGTTGACTGGCCTATAGTCCCCTGGCTCATCCCTGTTCCCACTCTTGTATAGTGGAACCACATCTGCTGTTCTTCAGTACCTAGAGACCACCCCATGGATAGCAAGCCATTGAAAATGTCTGCTACTGGCCCTGCTTTAATGCCTGCTACCTCCCATAGCATCCTCAATTGTAAGTCATTAGGTGCCATAGATTTATTTACTTTTAACTCTCCTAGTTTTTCCAACACCTTTTTGTCTGTTATGAGGACCACCCCACCAGAGTCCCTGCTCCTTCTCTTCCAAAGCCCACAGTCTGGCAGTGGCCCATCCTTTACCTTAGTAAATACTGAAAAAATAATTGTTTTGTCTATCTGCCTTTCACTTGTCCATCTTTTTCCACCCCTCATTTAAGCAATAAGGCATGACCAGGGATTATGTTAATGGTCTGTTAATTACCCTCTAGGAGTGTAATATAGCACAAGGCATAGCTGAGTGCAACATGCCCCTAGAGGGTGATTAACTGACTACTAACAGAATCCCTTGGAATACCTTATTGCTATTATGGTAAAAAAAAAATAATGTAACATCCCCTGCGGGGACTTACCTGGGATGTCTCCCACTGCCCCCAGTGCTTTGTTTTCCCCATGTGGTCCCTGTTGTTGGTCCGAGTCCCTGTTTGACCCTTTGGAGTCTCCTGCCAGCCTCCAGTGTGTTTTTCTGTGGATAGGGGCTGGAGGATCTAAACCGCAAAGCCACTAACTTGTTTTGCACTTCAGTGCAGTGGATCGGCCCCGCACATGCACAGAGGCACAAGGCGATTTTCTTACCATGATTGCTGTGAAGGAGAGGCTATTTGTGAAGTCCTGGTCCCCAAGTTAAGCTAATCAGGGACCAGAGACCTGAAGGAAGCCTTTGAGGAGACTCTTGATTTATTTTGGTAAAGAACGCCAATGAGCGCTAAGAGAAGTGGTGGAGGCTCATGAAAATTAATGAGAGGGAAATTAATATGAATAAGGGAGACTGCTTAGCACCTGGGGACAGTGTGTATCAGAGCTAGCAGGAAGCGGGGTGAAATAAAAATGCTATTTTCTGCAGCTGGGTGGTAGAGGGAAGAGGCTGCTTTAGAACTCTGGGGCTACTCTTTAATAAAGATATTTGTTTTGGTTGCTTCAGGACATTAAAGTTGGGACAATATATGGACTGCAATGTGACTGTTTGCTGGAGCAGCCATAACTGCAGCCTTGTTACCTAAATTCAGCCAATCGGGAGGCCAGTATCTGGGAAAAGACGTGTGATTATTAAAAGGACTTATGGGGGAAAAGCTGGGGAAATATTTGATGCCCTCTTACACAGCCAATCAGGTGTTGAAGGAGATAAATGCATATTAATTTTACAGAGGAACAGTGATTTCAGTCAATAGGGAGCTGCCAGAGAGCTCCCAAAACCCAAGGACTGTTCGTTCTCAGTTCAGTTCGGTGGGAGCCCCACCAGAGGGAGGAGGTTCCAGCCCCTATGCAGAAGATGGGGCTGCAAAGCTGGGAAAGGGCCTGCCTGAGGGTTGCCAGTCACTTGTTCCCCAGGGCCTGGGTTATTCCTTTCCCCATGGTGGAGGACTGTGTTGATGGAGTTTGATTTTGCAGCTCTGCTGAGAGAGGGAGCTGTAAGGTTCTGCAACAGTAACCTGTGGGAGGAAGCTACCCCACAGCGGTGAAGGTTTTCATCTAAAGGTTTTCAGGGAAACGGTTGACTGAAATTTCAGGTAAGGTGGAGATCTTCCTGTGGGATGCAGAGCTCTGATCTTAAGGCAAGTTTAAATTTCATCTACACCACAGTGGTGAGAAACAAGGATAAAAGTTCAAGGAAGGAAAAAGGTTCTGTCTGTACCCTGGTTGGACTTAACATCACAAGGAAAAGGGGAAGGACATTGGTTCAAGGTAAAGGAAATTTCTGGTTCTGATTTAAGGAAAATGGATTAATGGAAAAGGATTGGTTTTGGTAATGGAAGCTTGGTATGGGAGTCTCCCTGACATGTGGAGTCTTGGCCAGTAAAACCAGGTAAGCTTAGTATGGGAGTCTCCCTGACATGTGGAGGCTTGTTCAGTAAAACCAAGTAGTCTGCAGAAGGAGAAGAGAGGGCCGCTTCTGGATCGAGAGCACCTGCATGGTGAGGAAAAAGTGATTTCTACTTGCAAGGGACTGATCAGGTGGTTTGGTCAGTGCCAAGGTTAGGATTCTCCGAAGAGCAAATTGAATTTTCCCAAGTCTCACTGAGACCATGTGCTCAGTGAGAGTCCAGAGACTATGATCTGATTTGAGAGGGCCACTGCTGCCACAAGGGTAGTATGGCTGAAGAAGTCTTTAATAGCCAGATGTGACTAAACTCCAAAAAATTAAAGTTTGCCAATTTGACTGTAAAGCTGTAGAGACTGTGATCTTCTAGCATCAGCCACCAGCAAGGTGGAGTTCCAAAAGAAAGCATTACTGCACCAAGATGCTGTTAATTCCATCTCTAGTGGAAGACTGTGACTGCAAGCTGCAACCTGGAGCCAGGTAGGGAATTTGCCAATCGACATCAAGTGGGACAAACTGGGCCACAGGGAGCCATCGGCACGTGTGTTGGTTCTAGATCACTCTGGACCCATCGATGGAGCTGGACCATGGGGTCACTCCTGGGTCTGTGTTCACTTGTATCCTGGAAAGCCTTGCATTTGTGCTCTGCATCTGGCCTGAAAACAGGCTGAAGGGGACAAGCTGCTAGACCTTCAAGCAAGTCAGAAGATAAAAGCTGCAGAGTGCCAGCTCCATGTCTCAAGCTTTCAAATGGTCCCAAGAGCTGCTGACTCATCTAACCCAGAGCTACAGTCCCAATGCCATCCAAGACTGCAGAGCCATGAGTAAAGGCAGGGATTGTCCAGCACCAGGTGGATGTAAATAGTTGTTCCAAGTTTATGCACATTGGTATAGTAAAAAAGCCTAAAGTAATCAAGAGAGAGTTAAAAGCAATGTTATTTTACACCAAGTGCACCAATGCCAGACAAGCAGCTGTACCACAAGCCTGCAACACAGTAATGCTGGGTACCCAGGGACAGATTCTGGGGCATCATCTAAACAGGCGAATTGGTACCAGTTGGGGTTTGTTACGGTAAAAATCTGCAGCAGTTAGCTAGTTAGAGGGCTGATGGCTGAAGTCACTGAAATATGTTTGGAATCTGAAAAGGGAAATGATTGTTCTAAAATGTGAATTACTAATTGGCAATTGCAAAATACAAAATGATTGCTTAACCTCTGCTCCATCTACCCATTCCTAACCCTCTGCATGTAAATGAAAAGGTGTTTAACTGTTTCTGGAAAAATCTGACTCGTGAGCATATTATTAGCTTAAGTCAGAAAATCAAAGTGTTGAGTTTGGGGTTTTGGTTATGCTGATTCCTTGTGTGGGGTGACTGTGTGGGGAGGTGGGTTGGTACAGCATTCTGGGGGGGTTGTACTGTTAAATATCATACCCACTTAAAATATACTCTGGATGGAGGCACTGTGCTTTATAATTGTTCTATCTTGGGAAAGAACCCCCGTAACAGCAAAATGGAAACCCAGGCCCCTCAACCTGGCTAGTGGCCACCCAGGCAGGGGTAGTAGCCCCCTAAGACATGGTCCAGGGTTACACTAATATTATTGTACCTTGTTCGGCATGTGATTAGGCTCTACATGTATGTTAATAAAAGATTAACAAAAGGCTGATAGAATGCTTACAGCCAATCAGAAAGCTCTGTTTCTCAGTCCCTTTTTATAATGCTGTAAAGTTTCACTATTCCCCCACTGACCTTGCACACATCAAGACATACCAGAAGAATGCCTTAACCCCTTCCTTCACCCCCGCTGACAACCAAAGCTGCATGTCCACTTTGGCCTCCCTTGCTTTCCTGGTGGTTTCTCTTGTTGCTTCCAGTTACTTTACCCTGTCTTCCTTCCTTTGACTACCATTGTACTTAGAAATGCACTACATTTGCTCTTGCCATCGCATTTAAATCTGCTGTATACCACACTGGCCCTTAGCCCTTTCTCTTTTAGATACCTTTGGAAATGAGTCATCTACTACTTCTATCACTGCCTTTTTTAATGTTACCCACTCTTCTTCTGTGCACTCTACATGTACTTCATGCTTTTCTCTAGTTTTTCAACATCTTTCAGAAGTCCACAGTTCCATGTCATAACGGCGATTGTGGAAAGGCAATTGCTATTAAGGCGAGTGTACTTAGCCAAAAAACAATTTCAGTGATGCACACTTTCATGGCATGGACAAAATGCACCCCAGACATACAGGTCTCATTCTTAATGCAGGGGATGTTCCCCACACCACCCTACTTATGGATTCTCAACTCCGGGATTAAAAATTTAAAAAAAAATGCATGCTGCCTGCCAGCAAAAAAAATCCTGCTCTGCGCTGGACCTGAACCCTGTACCTCCCAGTCAACCACCCTCCCCACAACACCAGCTGTCAAGCTCGGCAGCTGCCCACCACACCCCCTCCCACATACCATCCCTCCACTGCCTTTCCCCCACTGTGGGTGCGCGCACGCTTATACCCACTACTTCCCATCATGGTTTTTCTCCCACCCCAGTATCCAGTTGCCCCACTCCTTGGTAGCCCTGAACACAGGCACTGTAATTGAGTCGCCATTTTTGTAGGCACCCAGTTTCATTTGCCTTGTTCACTGGATACCAAAGTCCACTTTTTGTAGTGTCATACCAACATTCCATTTGCCCCTTTGACTGCCCCCACCTGAAACACCAATGCACTTTTCTGTGGTCACTAGAACCGAGTGGCTCCAAGACTGATACATTTTATATCCTCTCATTGTTGGTGAGTACTGAGTCTAGCAAGGCCTCCTCCATTGTAGGGCCCTGAACTGATTGCTCTAGGGATGCCTCCTGATAGGCATTTACTGATCTGATTCTCAGTACTAGTCATGATTGGAAGTTTCCAGTCCATCCCCAGAATATTAAAATATCCAACTGCCACCACTTCTAGACTGGCCACCCTCTTAAGTGCCTCTCCAAATTCTCTGTCTGTTCATTGATCCTGGTCTGCTATCCTGCAGACCACCCCATTCTGGATTTGTTTCCTCTTCCCTCCTACCACTAATAGCCATAGGCTTTCTAATTCCCTCCTCAGCCCCCAAGATTATTTTTGTTGCTTCAATCCCATCTTTACTATTAGCATCATCCCTCCTTCTCTAACCTTTGCCCTGTCCTTTCTGAATAGCATGAAGCCTGGTATGGTTGTGTCCCAGTTGAGGTTTGAGGTTGCCCACATCTCTGTTACCACCACCATGGCCCCTTCATCACCAGTTCCTTAAGTTGTAGCTTTTTGTTGCCCAGACTCCTTGCACTGACACTTAGCATTTTCCAACATTACCACCTAATTCCCCTTTTCTTTTTTCTGAGAGTTTTCTAGAGCTTGCTGAGTTTATAAGTGGGTGGAGGCAAGCAAGACCTCCCCCATGTCTGTGTTATTTTGTATGTGCCTTGTTGCTCTTACTCCCCCCCCACACTAGGTTAAACTAGATATGTGTTGTGCCCACCCTTCTGTCTTCCTCACTTGGATGCAATCAGTCCCTTTTGAACAACCTCCAACCCCTCTAAACTGGCACTGAGGACAACTTTGGCAGTAGCATTATGTACCTGGTGCCATGCAATGGGCTGTACTTTATGCTGCACTGTTCCACATGCCACAGCTCACATGCTGCTAATATCTAGACAAGTCATCTGCATAAGTGAAGCTATGGTACTGTCAGAGAAAAATACAGAGCCTTCAGGCAGCACAGTACATTTGAGTATGGCAGTTTTAGTAGATGGCAATAAAGAGACCAAAATGTTCCCCAACCTAGCATCATCCACCAGTGCATCTAAATAAGGGGTTTCTCTTATCAGAGCCCAGGAAGAGACAGTAAACTGCCTCATGAGCTTATTTATTTGGGGCATGGTACTATAAGTCTAAAATACAAAAGCAATTCTAAAGTACAGAACTTTAGTGCAAAGCACTGAAGCAAGATTTACCCTAGAAAGGAATTGGCAACAAACTCCATTTTCAATGAAATACCAAATTTAACATATCTCACCAATACAGCGATTAATGCAAAGTAAATACATGGTGATGTGCATGTATTTCCCATGATGCTTTGGATTAGTTGAGTATGTGAAATTTGGCATACTAGATACCCTCTTGTATGCAAGGAGCAGGCAAGGTAGGCAGAAGAACACAAAAAATAGTCTACAGTTCACTGTCTAATTTTGTAACTTCCTTCCTGTGGACCTACTCTGGAGAGTCAAAAATAAGTCTGCTGTCTACACCAAGCAGCTTAAACAAGCTAGAAATAAAATAAATTAAGAGATTTATATGTTTCATACTAATCTTCACATCTGGAGTTGTCTCCTTTAAGGATGCTTAAAATGTTCTCCACCACTGCAAAGGGCTTAAAGAGCAGCTGACACCTTTCGGTAAACTTTGGTAAACAAAATATTTAGACACAATTCAGCTTGCATCTTTTACATCTTTGTTTTTCAGTTTTCTCCTCTCCATTATTTATTACTGAAGAAATTACCACAAAATCAAGACTTTTATCCCTTAGAGTTTATCAGCCTCTATAGCTTATTCCGTATTGAAATTATAATGCTCTGTTGTTACATCACAGTTTGTTGCCATGGGAATAGCTGTGATGTCACAGACATAGTATTATGACATAATGTTGGGAAGAAGCAATAGGAGCTGATAAACCCTTAAGGAACAACTATCTCGTTTTCATGCATAACACATCATTAATAAATAAAAGGGATATAAAATATAGAGCTAATGAAAAATATAAGCTGCTTTGTGTCCAAATACTACGTTTTTCAAAGTTCTTCTTGAGGTGCTGGTGTCTCTTTAAGTGGCTTAACCTCAAAATGAGGCTAAACTGACAATAGAAAATATTTTATATAAGTTTGCAGTAGAAACTATGCCATAAGTAGTTTTATTGATAGTCAGTGTCAGTGGCTCAGCAGGTTGCACACTTGCCTCTGAGACCGGAAGATCAGAAGGCTATGGGTTCTATCCCCACACCAAGCACTTGGGTTAAATCCCAATACTGACACTGTGGTGTAGCAATGGGGGGGAGGGTTGCTGCACTCCTGAGGTGACGTCTTTCAGATGAGACATTAAACCAAGGTCCCATCTGCCTGTTCTGATGGTAGTTCAGGTGGATGTTAAAGATCCCATGGCACTTCTCGAAAAGAGTTGGGGACTTATTTATTTACAAAAAACAAATAATAATGCAAATACAAACAAATTCACTAGGAAGACAGGAAGAACCAAAATGAAAAAAACAACAACAAAGTAAGCATTACATCATGCAGAAATCTAAACAAAGAGTAGTGAAAATTAATATAAATAATAAAAAAAATGAGTGCTCATACAAAAAGAAAACACATCAGAGACATACTGGACAGTAATTCAAGCATGAATATTGAATGTCCACCAAATGTAATGATTCATTAGATACCTGTAAAGGGAACATGGGGATGAGGGTGTTGTGCAAAACTGAAATATTTCACCTGTTGAAATTTTTTGCTTAATTCTGCAATTAAGCGAAATGTTTAGCATACGCGAAATGAAATTTCGCCAGTTTTCTTGATTTTGTGTAATGGTGAAATTTCACTTACCATGCCAATTTTTCCCATTGATGATCCAAATTTTGCCTTGTGGCAGAATTTTGCCTGTGAAATTTTGGTACAAAGGCAAATTTTGCAATGCATTGTGGGTAAATACTGTCGGTCAAGAGTCATGTGTATCTTGTTTCTAGCTCATTCTGCTGCATGCTGAGTTGGAGAGCAGTATGTTGTGGTGCATCAGAGCCAATAAAGTCTTTGAAAACATAGCTAAAACTTGTTTTTGAGAGCTAATTGCTACAAAATATAATGTTTTTTCCTAGTGTTGCTGTGCTGGTAGAGCCTGGTACTAGGGAACATATTCTTATTTTGTGAATTTTTGTATAATACGTAGTTTGAATTAGGTTTACTTATCTCAGCTGTCTTTGAAAGAGTTGTGTGGGGTAGGAGTATAAAGCAGTGTAGGCTATTTCTAGCCAAGCAGATTGGTATATTTACTCACAATTGTGAGTTATCCATGTATTGTTATTTCTTATTAATTTTGTTATATCTTGGAATTTATTTTCTCTGAAAAGTTTCTCTGTCCTGTTTGAGAGAGTTCCTGCTGCTGTTAGCTGTGTTATATATACCATTCTTCCACTTTTAGTTGTGAATTGATTTTGAATTCTAAAGTTTTAAACACACAGAGCTGATCCTTTCTTTTATTTTTTTTGGTTAGTTCTGTTAGCTGGAGTGTTAACTTATGTGTTACTAAAATTGTGAAAATCAACAGTTTTAGCTTGTAAAGTACTTCTACTCGATCACTTGAACTTGTCTATTACGGTTGCACTGCATTGTTCAGTTGTTCCCCTGTATGCTATTGCTGGAGCTTGACTCTACTCACACTGTGCAGTGTTCCTGTTTTAGTTAACTTACATACTATACCCTTTCTCTGTTATAACATTGTTTGTATCTCACTTGACACGCACATTATAAAACAGTGTATATTAAAACAGTCATTTTTCAAGACATTTCTTGTTGATCCCTCCCATCCAGACTACTAACATATTGTGTGGTACTAATTTCCTTTGTTGCTGTTTTATGGCTGTCCCTGTCCGCATATAAAAGCAAACTGTGGTACTGAGTAACATTGCACATTACAGTACTTTATTTGTCCAGAGACTGAGAGACACAGGTGATCTGTATTTAAAGTGTGCCACTTGTGCCCTTTTTCCCTGTGTGTGTGTTTCTTTAATTCCTTCCTGTTTGGGGGAAAAAAGCTGCCTTTTTGTGTTTTACTACACTAGGCTGCCTACCATATACGGTATTAGTTCTACTGTAAGTGCTGGTACCTGTCCTGATTGTTTTTGGACTTTTAAGAAAGCCAGTACTGTAGGTGTGTGACAGTGTAACGTCATCATTCACGTGTGAGGTATTATTCACACATTTAGTAGTACTAATACATCCTTTCTTCAAATACTCCCAGAGAAAGGCAAAGCTTTGAAGCAGCAATCAGCAAAAAAATGCCTCATAAGAAGGGGCCAAGTACAGGGGGGAAACGTTGCAGTGGGGATGAGGGAGCTAAGAAGTCTGCTGAAAAAAGTACAATTTCAGTTCCAGTTCCCCAGAGCAGTGAAAGCACAGGTATGTCTGCATCACTGTCTTCAAGTTCTGATGCGGGCCCTGGTGGTGTGGCAGAAACCAGCAAAGGAGTTGGTGGCCAAACTGGGTCAGGCATACCTGTGTCTTACTTTTTTAAAGCTCAGACTGTTGCAGCCATGCTAGTGGGGGATGCTGATGGTGAGAAGAAGGGAGGCACTGACACCAGCACAGGAACAGTGGTCCAGGACTTGGAGGAGGGTGATAAGTCTATCAGTGTGACTGTCCATGTTCCTGCAGAAGTTGGTGATTATAGTGTTCAACAAGAGTCTGATAGTCTTGGAGATAAGGATAGTCAGCCCCCTGAGATATTTGTAGAGAAAGAGAAAGTTGTCATCCTCCAAGAAGACAGTGATAGAGGATAAGGAGGAGGAGGAAGAAGACAAGGACATCATCACTATTGGTGATGATGATGATGACTGGGATGATCCCACATGGGAGCCTGAGTTAAAAAAGGTCAAGGGTTATGTAGGCCATTTACATGTACAGCCCATGGTGGGTCAGTCTGTCACCAAGATTATAAATACACCTCCAAGCAGTCAAGTAACCACCCCTCCCAAAAGTAGTGTTATGGAAGTCATGTTAGCAGCTCAAAAAATACATACTTCCACACCTGTTTCTGAATCATCCCAGTCCCAGAAGCATCTGAAGTCCAGAGGTCAAAAGTCCCTAGTTTGAGACTTTTATGTGCTAGATCCTGCCGATGAGACCACAGCAATATGCCAACTTTGTCAAGCCTGTGTTAGTCGGGGGGGAAAAAGGGAAGCCACATAGGCACTGGTGGCCAACATGCTCATCTGGAAAACAAGCACCAACTGAGATGGCAGCAACACCAGAAGGATGCTACAGCTGTTGGTAGCAAGGTGCATGAAATAGAGCAAGAACATGAGGAGGGAGGGCAGAGTGGGTCAGTGGTGGAGGAGGAGACTGAGCAATCCTTTGCTCTCTCTAGTAGTGGGCATAGCAGTGGTGGTGCGAGTCCTAGTCCCACGAGTCTAAAAATGACACCACCCCCACACCCACAAGCAACCAAAATAACTGGTTTCATACGGTCTCCACTGCCTGGCCAAGAGCCAATTGTTACTAGTAAAAGAAAATCATTGCTGACACAAGTACAGCGTTCTGGTCGGACAGCCCCAAAGATGCAGCTCACTCTGAAGACCATCGTTGAGTGGCAGACAAAGTACCCACCCAATCATGTTGCTGCATGAGAGTTAAATGCTGGCCATCGATCTGTTGCTATTCTCATTCGTAGAGAATGCAGGCTTCCGCAGGTTGATGGCCCATGCCTGTCCCAAATGGCAAGTTCCATTACAAACCTATTTTAGTAAGCGTGCCATGCTGGAGCTGAACAGTAGAGTTGCTGCTTACATTAGACATGCATTGAAGCATAGTGTATCACACTATATCCATCTTAGCATAGATATGTGGACCAGTGGGCAAACAGCAGCAAGCTCGTATCTGTGCATAACAGCACACTGGGCACAGTTGCCTGGTGTGGTACTTGATTTTGGGCCTGGCAAAACATGTGTGAAGCAAACTTGTGGTGGTAGCAACACAGCTGGTATTCGGCAGCATTCAACCGTGACTATGACAAGTGTCACAGGTTTGCACACGGCTGTGAAAATACTTAATGTTCTGCTGGATGAGTTTGATGGGTGGCTACAAACATAGTCACTCATAGCAGGATTCATCACAAGTGATAATGGCTCCAATGTGCATTGGCGATAGTGTTTTTTTCAGAGTGCCCTGCCTGGCACACTGCCTTAATCTTGTTGTTCAGCAGTTTTTCAACCATGAAGACATTAAGGAAACGGTTACTGTTGCCCGTCGCATCTGTGTCCACTTTGCCCATTCTGCAAAGGCCTGTGACCATCTATGTGAGCTATAGTGCAATAACCATCTGCCTCAGCACCGGCTGAAGCTTGATGTTGTCACCAAGTGGAACTCTACACTGTACATGCTTGACCGGCTATATGAACAGTATAAAGCTGTGTCAGAATACCTGCTGCTGCACACCACCCGTGACAGTACTGGAGTGTCCATCGCTCTAACAACAGAGCAGTGGTGCCATATTGATGGGCTAATACACATTCTCTGTCCATTCAAGCATGCTACACAGGCAGTGAGTGGGGACACTGCTTGCATAAGTCAATACATACCTCTCATACATGTGCTGAGGCAGACACTAGTGAATGTGTGACACCAGACAGAGGCAAGTGGTGATCATGGCACTTGTGATCTAATAGATCACATGCTCCATGTGCTAGACACAAACACCCAGGTATCTGGCATTTTACAGTTAGCTGAGTCTGCAATCACCACCATGCTGGATCCATGGTACAACCGTGATCTGCCCCCTATAATTGAAGGAGGTCATCAGCAAGTACAGCAGTTGACAGAGAACCTAATTAGATTGGTACTGCTGCACAAATGAAAAATGCGCACACTGCATCAAAAACGGGTGCTGCTACCACCACCAGCTGCTCACAGGGAACACAATCAGAGAAAATGGGCAAGGCAGAGCAGAAAACAGAAAACAATCCCATTTGGGATGTTCTCTTTCATGTGGGAGTAGAAGATATGGAGGAAAAGGAGACAGATGAGGCAGCAGAATGAATGGTGGAGGCCTATATGGGGGACCCAAAGCACCTTTCCATTAATGTGAACCACTGCTGTACTGGAGCAGTAAAATGACTGAATGGCCAGCACTAACATTGGTTGCTGTGAAATACCTGAGCTGCTGACCATCCAGTGTCACTGTGGAGCAAGTGTTTAGTGCAGCTGGGGCAATTGTGAGTGATCATAGGACCAATTTGTCACCCAAGAATGTGTCCATGCTAACATTCATCAAAATGAATGAAAGACACATTCTGCACAACACAGTGATGTCAGTGGTGTTGTCACAGAACTGTGTCTCGGTGATGAGGATGATGACAATCCCTTGAGTAAGGCAGCCACCGGCAACGACGTGGATGAGGCAGCAATGTTGAGAGAATTCCCACCTGATGAGAACTCCAGTCTTGAAGACTGTGAGGGGTGCTTCTTGGATGATGTGGAATTGGAAGTTGAAAAAGTCTGAGTTTACTCCCAGCCGCCCCTCAAACAACAACTTTCAACTCAATATGGTTGCTGGGGTGTGTATGTTACACCTTATTTCTAGCTATGTACCACTGGATTGGTTATGGAAATATGTTGTTATGTGCTGCAGCTTGCAGTGTGTAAAAGTTTAATTTCATTACCCTTTGCCATAACCCATTGACTGGTCACCTCACCACCTCAATCAGTCCCCCAAGGCCACAAGCCTATATAAAGCAGCAGCAGCAATGTAATTACCGTAACCTTAGACATTTTGCAATTGCATGATTAATGTTTTTCTTCAAAAAATATATTACTTTTCATGTTAACTATATCAACACATCATCATCTTACAGCAACATATGTTATCTTGATGTCCTTATAAGTGCCAAGGATGGCAAATTTCACACTGCCCCACTGCCCGCTCTCATCACCTGATTTGACTTGACACACCCATGCACTCCATGCAACTGAAAAAATTTTTTTCTGCAACTTAGTATTGGTGACATGTACAAGAACCCTGGCTCCTAGACAAGTGTACAAATAGCATAGGAATGTAACATGCTAATTCAACAGTTAACACCAAGTTGAGCACATTTTGAAAAATGGTGAATGGTGGCCCTCTTTAATATGCGAGTCATGAATTACAAAAGTAATCATAAAGAGGCTTAACAACTTACAACGTCAAATCCCCAAAAAGGTTACTTCTACAGTACTAGGTTAAGGTACACCAAAACCACAATGGTTCGGGGGTCAACTCAGAGCAGGGTGAGTGTCCTTCTGTGCTCGCTTTTGAATGGATTCAAAATGTTCATGATTACTGCAGCTATGCAATCCCCATTGAGTAGACAAGACATTAACCCTATCCACCTAATTATTTTCTAAACACCATATCAACCATCTGTGTTCGCATATAGCACTCATTAATGGTATGGACACCAGTCCAGTGGCAAACATCGCAGTTCAAGCAACACCCCTGTCTTCCAACAGACACAACACAGCTCCTGCTCCTGCATGGCCTGGATTGATCATGTGTCATCAGGATACGATATACTGAAACCTTAACAGAGGAAAATGATCTAAGCAAGAGCACAGATAAGAAAAAATGTTGGATACTAATCAATCTGCATACATGCTTTTACCTAACAAGTTGGAAGAAGAAGCAGAAAAAAAATGTATACTTACCATACCCCGTGATGTGATGTCATTCAACTGAGGACATTCCCACAGGAACATGCTGTGTGGTGTACATGATTCCAAACCACACAAGGTCTGATGAACCACAGTAGCACTAGCAGACATTCCCCTTCCCTTATCTGCACTGTGTACCTTGACATACGAAAAAAATTAAGAACAAATTTTGGTGATTGTTGAAAATTCCCCACCACCACCTGTGATGAGTCTGACCATCCACCCCCCCTCCACTGCCCCAGAGAACTATAAAAACTGAAGACATACTTACCTCAAGGACTGTGAAAGTGGAACCATTGCACAAGGGGGCAATTAAATAACTCCCCCAGACCTGGTTCGGCAGCCAGCAGCAGGATGGAGAAATACTTAACTTCGCCTGAATTCCTGATGTTGAAAAAAACCAAAAACTAACACAATTACTATCAAGCTCAGACAACCATATGGCAGTAACAGACATACCACAGTTGTATGAAAATTCCAATACTTAGCATCTGCGTTGGGAAATTGGGAAGATCCATATATCTGACATCTCCCTCCCTCATGGCCCAGTATGATGAAGTCATCCACAGCACACTGAAAAATAATGTAAGAGCAGTACAATCATATTAGAACTGTCAAGATGCCATAATACCAACCCACCAACACCCTAATCTTGCACAGGAAAAACAATGAAGATAGATACTTACATGTTCAGCAGCGGCAGTATGGACTGTGTGAGGACAATCCACCAGGCATCAACCATCCAGAACAGTAGTTCTTCTTGTGGCACCTTGGAAAGTTGTAGTCAGAGAGAGCAGCAGGCAGCAAGCTACAGTGCCCCAAAATTTCATTCACTACCCCATCGTCAGGCAAGGTACTACCACAGAGACGGTCAGTCAACACAGCTAGACAATCAGTAAAGCAGCACAGGGATCGGGAAATTATACTTCTACATTTCAGTGTCAATCAATTGAAACACAGCAGCAGCAGGAAAGAACTGAAAGTAGCAGCAGCTTTTTGCAGGAGGAATTCATTTTCTCTGCATGTTGGCATCCCTTTTCAGGTCCCTGAGGTGGTGGGTTACCATAAAACATCAGGACTGACAGCACATTTAAGTCTCAATTTGATGTCACATTTTTGGGTAAACATTTCTGGACTTGTAGGCCCTGTTTTGGACTGGCAGCAGTGAGTTTCGGGCAGAAATATTGTGTAAACAGGCCCTAAAATAGCTACTTAATGTCTGGGTGTTGGGAGGGTACCGTAAAACATAATGTCTGAGACCAGATTCCCCTTCCAATTTAATGTACCATGTTTTCTGCAACATTTCTGGATATTTACTGCCTGTGCTGCAGTGGCAGAAACAAGATTGGGCCTAAAGACACTTATAAAAGTTGACCAAAGATCATCGTTTGGTCCAGTTGGTGGTGATGCGCCATAAAACATCATGGCTGAGACCTGATTTCACTCTCTATGTACTGTGTAATTTTTTTGGAAACATTTCTGGACAGGTGGGACATGATTTGAACATGCAGCCACACACTTAGGCCCAAAAAGCATTTAAAACATGCAGAAAACAGCACATTTGGGTCCGCAGGGTGGGTGTGAGGCTGTAACTGTGTGTCTCACACCTGATTTCAGTCTCTATGTACTGTGCAATTTTTTTGCAAACATTCTGGACATGATTTGAGCCAGCAGCAGTGAGTTTCGGGCAGAAATATTGGGTAAACAGGCCCTAACAGCTACTTGATGGTGGGGTGGTGGGGGGGCAGCCTAAAACATAATGGCTGAGAACAAATTCCACTTCCAATTTAATGTACCGTTTTTTCTGAAACATTTCTGGACATTTACTGCCTATGCTACAGTGGCAGAAAAAAGATAGGGCGTAAAGACACTTTTTAACGGTGTCTGAAACAGCATTTTAATGTCTTTTTGCTGGTGGGGCACCATTAAACATCAGCACTCACAGCGCATTTCAGTCTCAATTTGATGTCACATTTTTTGGGAGGCATTTCATTACCTCAGGGACCTGTTTTACAAGAGTAGAGCCAACATTTACTGTCACATAGCTTTGGAAAATATGTTTGTTCCGAGTAAAGCACTTATACTTGACATTTGTGGATAGGATAGAAGGAGCAAGGAGGCAACATATAAAGACAAAAGGAGTAACATAGTGGAAGATAAAGAGGACAGAAAATATTTTTTTGTTGTTTTTTGGATTTTTTGGGGGAAGTCTTTTTTAAGGGAGGGGTGTAGAACAAGAACAGTGAAAAAAACAAATAAAGGAGAAGAAAAAAAAAACAACACTGGCCCACCACCACAGCCACAGACCATTCACTGTGGCTGTGCACTGCCACCACCACCACCATGAAGCTCCACCAGGATGTCCAAGACCTTCTTCTGGTCCGCCATTATTTTTTGAAGGTCCCGCCTGACCTCCTGGCGAAGCTGGTCGAGGTCATGATGCACCTTGCACCTCAGTGCACACAGCCTCCAGGTCTGCCCTGGTGACCACCACCTGACTTGGGGGAGCTGCAGGATGATCAGGGCAGTGGCTTCTCCAATGGGTCCTCCGTGGTGCTGCATCATGGTCACAGGAGGGGGATGCATCTGGCTGCTTGGGAGGATGCATCCTGCTGGTAGACCTCCTCCTCCCTGCCCTGGTATGGCACCCCCGAGAATCACTGCTGCCTCCTGCTGCTGCTGCCTCTCTCTGTTTTGGGAGCCACTCTGCAGCATGGTGGTGTTGCAGGTGGCTCCTCTGGCCAAAAGTTCCAAAGTGGGACTCTGGTTTCCCCCTTTTAACATTCTTCGCACACAGGGTGCAGACCACGGTGCTTACATCATCTGCCTTGGTTCTAAAAAGGCCCAAAATGGTGGTCTTTGGTTTGGGGGGCTTCTCCCTGCACAACAATATCCTGCTGTTGCCAGGGGCTGGCTGACACAACAGAAGCCACATCATCATCCGAGGGGGGGGCAATGGGATAACAGTCTGAATGCTGCTGCTGCTACTGGTGGGTGGCTGTCTCAGCGTCCAACTCCACAATGACCTGCT
This sequence comes from Neoceratodus forsteri, assembly GCA_016271365.2. NCBI lineage: Eukaryota > Metazoa > Chordata > Ceratodontiformes > Ceratodontidae > Neoceratodus > Neoceratodus forsteri. The sequence goes on along the minus strand of CM057453.1, from coordinate 414,891,635 downwards.
GCTGCTGGGGAGCACAGGCTGGGGCCAACTGCTCCTTCTGCTAGGAGGGGGGCTCAATTTCAAATATGCGCCTGTTGAGTCGAACGCATCCTCTTCCCCTTCCACTGTCAGTACCTCCACTACTCCCAGTCCCAGACCCTTCCATCATTATAAAAAAAAAGTTTTAATAAACTACTAAAGAAAAAAATGAAAAAAGGGAAGTGAAACACACACACACACTCACAAACGCACAAGATAAAAAGAGAAAATAGAACACAACAGAAAGATAAACTTTTGCTAAATGTTGGAATAGGGTATAAACAGAAATTCAAAATCAACACACACACACACACACACACACACACACACACACACACACACACACAAAACACACACTCTCACTCTCTCACTCACAATTCACCAAACTATATATATTATATTTTCTCTCTCACACAGTGTCTTTCTCCTACTGTCTTTATTTATTTATTTATTTAGCTTTTGTTGACTGGGTAGGTGCACTAGACACATCCTGCCTATTTTCAGGCATGACCTGGGGAAGGGGGATACAGATGAATGCCAACTGACCTTGAACCAGATTAAGCTGTTGGTGATATTTTTTAGTGAATGAGGGAAATTTGGCCAGGACACTGGGGAAACTTCCCTACTGTTTGCCAGTAGGGGGACCCTTTTGGCCGTCGAAGGATGGCTGCCTCAGTTGGGTAGCTGCTGTTGGCAGAGAAGGACATGTAGCCGACTGAGGAGAACATCTCCTCTGATGTTTCTTTGCATTTTCCTATGGAAGTTTCACCTGAGAAATCGGAACTTACGCAGATCGAGGATTCAACTCTTTTGTCTAACTTGCCAGGACTGCCTCGTTTGGAAGCCGTTGTTTTGCCTGCTGATGAATCTCCCTTCCCGACTGACATCTCCTTAAATAAGGAGTTGAAACACCTTTTGCAGCTTGAAGAACAGCTTTACTTGGATAAGAAGAAAGATCTTTTAAACCGTTTTTCCTCCCGAGGTCAGTTTTCTGCAACTTCGGTTTCGGAGCTGTCTGTTGACGCTAAAAGGACAGTTGCTATGGAAACGGCCCACAGTGAGGCACTGGCTGCTCCGGACATTGTTTTCCACCGTACTGGCCAGATCAAGTGGCCGCCACAGTGTTTTCTTTTACTGCTGGATGAAACGCTTCTCGTCAGGATCGTGTCATTAAACATGGGAGTCCACATAAACTGCGCTGGGCAGATACTCCAGTGAATGAGGACGATTCTTGGTCGGTGGAGGACTTATTGAAAGCGGCTGGCTGGGTGCATTCCCCGGATACAGGATCCTGGATTTCCAGCTTTGCACCCATAAAGATTCCGGATGTTCATCTTTCTTCATTATCTAACCCTACATTAGGGCTTGTGAGTACTGTTTCGGAGCCTCTGGACACTGTATTGCCTAAAGTGTCCCCTAATCCTTGTTCCTCTATCCCCACTCCAATTCCAGATTCCTCGTTACCTTGTTCTGCACTCCAGCATTCTCCTCCTCTTCACCTGTTTTCGGACTTTGCTCTTTCTACAGCCCCTGAATTTCAACCCCGAGGAGTGACAGGGGCTAGTTCTCCGCCATGTGAGGTGGAGGCCGCAGCTCTAAGTGATGTTTCTGTTTTTTCAGATATCCCTAGATCCATTCCTGCAGAACTATGGAATGCTACTGCGGGTTCTCCTAAGGTGGCCCTCCAGCCCCCTTCGGTTGCCCCTTCTAAACCTTATGCATCCCTTTTTACTAACTCTGTTTCTTCAGTCAAACGACATAATGCAGTTTGTATACTTTATAAAGTGAGTTTGGATGTGTTTCCAGATCGGATTTATGTGGGTCATCAATTATTACAGAACTGTTTGCATTTTCAAGTTTCAGAGCTGTATGCACTTATTCATGTATCAGGAGAGTCCATTTTTGATGTTAGTTTTAAACTAGGTAGTGGCCTTGAAAAATTTGGGGCTTGTTATCAACGAAAAAACGACCCCTTTGTGGGCCCCTTTTGAGGTTCATCCTCTAACTAGACCTATGCATAAAACCATTACGGTTCTCTTTCATAATGAAGGGGTCAGTGTTACTGATCTACTGTTCTGGTTGAAACAACGTTGTACTGTGTCTGGCCATCCAGAGGCTATATTTGATTCTGAGGGAATTTGGACTGGTGGTTGGAAGATTCGAGTACTGCTGCATACTGATGGTGGGAATCCCTGTCATCTACCAAATAGTTTTTTTCTAGGTAGGGACCGAGGGGTTTTATTCTACCCAGGACAGCCTAGGACTTGTTATAAATGCGGCCTTTGAAGACACAATAGTAGTGCGAGTGACTAGCTCAAATGTTCCCTATGCCACAAAACTGGTCATCTTAGTGGTCAATGTTCTAACTCAGTTCGTTGTAACCTTTGTGGAGTAGAAGGTCATGTTTATATGACTTGTCCTAAGGCAGCCCATAAGACATCCTTTTCTGCAGATAGAGATGAACAACGTCTCTTGATTTCACTAGCTCAACAGAAGGTAACTAATGCTACGGGTACTCCATTAGTAATGGCTGTACCTACTACTACATTGTCTGTTTCCCCAGTTACTGATCCTCTTCCCCCCCCGGTGGTCAGTGTGGTGGGTCCCGTTGCTGATGTTCAAATACCTTCTTCCTCTTCCTTGGCAGTCCTTCCTAAAAATCCCCCTGACTTTGAGTCCGTTGGGACCTCTGCACTTCTGTCTGGCTCTATGCCCCCCCTGAACTCGAGGGCCCTCCTGCCCGGAGACTTTCGACTCGGAAGCGGTTCACTGGACCTTTGCCTACCCCTAAAATGTCCAAGACCTCGCTTCATGAGGTTGCTAATAGATTTTCAGTCCTTTTGAATGCTGATCACTTGGACACGGATTCAGTTTGTTCTTCTGCGGATTCTGTTCTGCCTAAAGACAATGCTGACTCCGTCCTGACTGATGATGGTGGTACTTTTTCCCAACCCTCACGTCGGAAGGGTAAATCTCGGAAAAAAAACGTTAATTTCATTTCCTTTCTGTTTTTTTCCCTAAATGGCTTTCTCCCCTCCATTCCTTATCTTGTCATCCAATGTCACTAGTATTAAAAATAAAATTAAGTGGACCGTGGTGTTTTCTTTTTTAAGGTCTTTTTCTCCTGGTATCTTTCTTTTACAAGATACTAGGCTTCACTCCACTTTTGAACTTTCTCTCTCCACTAAAGAGTGGGTTTCTGGGATTTCTTACTGGTCCATAGGCCCAGACCTTTGTACGGGTGTTAGTATCCTTTTTCATCTTATTAAACCTACCGTAGTTAGGGTATTGGACCTTGTCCCGGGTAGAGTTTTGCTCTTAAATTTCATTTTGAACACTGTTTTTTTTAGAATCATAAACACATATGCACCACAGACTAAAGCAGAATGCAAACTTCTGTTTCAGCAAATTAGTCCCTTTTTGCACATAGCACATTATGTGATTTGGGAAGGGGATTTTAATTGTAGTTTAAGTAAGGAGGATAGAGGTTCGGTCACCAACACGACTAAAATATTTGGTGATATGGCTGCTGTGAAAAAAGCGGTTTGTGACGCACATCTTAAAGATGCTGTTTTGTCCCATACAGGTGTACGGGAACATACATTTTTCAAGGGTTCATTATCTACTCGTATTGATTTTTTCTTTTTGTCTGTCTCTTTGTTGCTTCAGTCGGTCTCCATTGAACCAACTCCTTACTCAGATCATCATCTGGTGTTGATTTCTTTGAGTGCCATAGTATCCCCTAAGAGTCCTGGATATTGGAAATTAAATTCTATACTTTTGCAGAGGATGGATTTCCTTCAACTTATCTCTAGTTTTTTGGATTGTAGGAAATCGTTATATTCCTTATATGATGATCCTGTGGTTTGGTGGTTGGAAACTAATTCGGATCTCCGTTCCCTTCTAATTTCCCATAGTAGATGTTTTCGGAAGGGTTCATACTTTTCCTACTTACAAGACAGAAAACAGCTCCAACATTTGTATTCCCATATACAGCTCACCGGACATGACTTTTAGGCCCAGATTGCTCATTTTCAAGAGAAAATGAAGCACTATCATTTAACTCTGTCTAAAGACCTCGAGTGCCGACAGCAACATGAAACACAAGGTCCATTTTTTCATACTTGCCCTCTACTTAGCTGTCAGGAGCAGGCACAGGCTAAATCAATCCCAGCTCTTTATGACCAGCAGGGTGTGGTTCAAAAGGATCAAGGTAGTATTTTACATATAGCATCTGATTATGCTGCTACTTTATTTTCTGTGACCCATGTGAGTCATATAGATTTTTTTCTTTTTTTAGTAATATTAGGGTTCCTCACGCCCCACAAGACCAACTTTTAGGTCTAATAGCTCTTTTACCCATGCAGGAAGTTGCTACTGCCATTCACTCTTTATCTAAAGGTAGAGCCCTGGTCTTGATGGCCTTACTACAGATCTTTATCATTTTATAAAAAGTGAACTACTGGATGAACTAACTTCGGTTTATAATACTATTTTACAGACTCGTTCTGTACCTTTTGACATGTCCACAGGTATTCTTATTTTTCTTTTTAAGGACAAAGGTGACAAATTAGATTTATCCAATTGGCGGCCTATTAGCCTTTTGAATACTGATTTTAAAATTATTTCCAAACTATTGAATGCAAGGTTGTTAACTGTGGCAAAATTCTTGATTTCTCCGGCTCAGTCTTGCACTGTGCCAGGGAACTTGATTGCTGATCAACTGCTTTTATTGAGGGACGTATTCTCTCATGATTCAGTTTCATCATCGGCTGGACATGTCCTTTCTCTAGAGCAGAGGCAAGCTTTTGATAAAGTGGCACATGTCTTTTTATGTCACGTATTGCAGCACTATGGCATCCCCGCTACTTTTGTAGCCTGGCTTCAAGCCCTTTACCATACTGCAACTGTCTGTCCTTGTATTAATGGTTTTTTAGGCCCTCATGTTCCTATCAAAAATGGTGTCAAGCAAGGGTGTCCAATCAGTCCTCTTTTGTATATCTTTAGTATAGATCCGTTATTACGGCTTCTCAATTCCTCTTCTGATATAGAACCAATCCAGTTGTCCACTTTTATAGTTCCCTATAAGGCTTTGGCTTATGCAGACAATGTAGTTCTTTTAGTAGGGAATGATCAATCAGCTGCATCAGTGTTATCTATTTGTACCACCTACGGTATAGTCTCAGGTACCAGCTTGAACTTATTGAAATGTATTGGGAAACCTCTGGGGGGAGTCAGATAGCCCCTCAGGGTAATATAGCTGGTCTCCCTTATACGTTAGGCCCTTTAAAAATATTAGGTATTGAGTTTGGGTCGCCCCAAATTGATATTGATAACTGGGACAAAAAATTGCTTCTTGGTTCCCGTATGGTTCAGAACTAGAACAGGACAAAACTGAGTTATAGTAAACGTGTTTACATGATACGTACTTATTTGGTGCCTCTATTTTTGTTTCTTAGTTCTGTTTTTCTGGTTCCTAAGTTAAGGGATGTTAAACTTTATAGTTTATTTTTTCAGTCTTTCTGGGGCAGTCCCTTAAATCCCATCAAGAGAAATGTATTGTATCTACCCCTTAAAAAGGGTGGGCAACAAATGATTAACCCTGTCCTGTTTTTTTTCTGTCAATTTTTGTATGCTAACATAAAACCATTATTTCTTTCCCCAGATAAATATTGGTGTGATTTCTTTGTTCACTCCATATCACCTTGGTTTGCAGCTTGGGACTTAGGTACTCTGCATCGTATTGACAAAGGTGTTAAGTCTCCTCAGTATTTAAGAGATGTCTTTGTTAAATTAAAAGCTTGGGGGATCATGAGTAGACAAGTGATCTCCCTCTCAAAAAAGCAATTATATGCTATTGTTCTGGAGAATCGTTTTGGTACATTGGATGTTTTCCCCAAATGTCCAGAACCGCATAAAGAAGCTTTATGTCTTTCCCTAAATGAGTCACGTATCCCACAAAAATATAAAGATCATCACTGGCTTAATTGTCATAAGAAATTAAATGTTAAGGCTAATCAAAAGCATAAGAGGGTGGAAGAATGTATTTGTTCCAGACCTGGATGCATTACCCAACCTGAGACTCTGCTGCATTTATATTTCACTTGTTCTTATGTTCTTGATTTTTGGAAATTCCTTTATGATAAGTCTAATTTGCCTTTTTTTCTACATCTTACATATCCAGCTCTACTATATAGTAGTTATCCCAGTAATTGGGCTAACTGGGATAAAAGTACATTGTCTGTTATTTTTACTATTATCAAATGGTTTATTTGGCATTCTAGGTGTCTGTTTACTCTACAACAGCATGAACTTTCGTATCATGACATGTATGGTAATATTTTTAAATCCATACAAGATGTTTATTTCATGGAATCTAGGAATCTCAACACAATCCAGTTGATGGCCCTCTGGAAGAACTTGCCCTGGATTACAGATAATGACTTTCCGATTACGTAACACTGATATTGAATTTTGTTTAACTTGTCTTTTTTTATTGTTTTGTTATTTTGTTTTGGTCTGCTTCTTCTGTGCTCTGCCTGTACTTTTCAATATTGTTTATAATTTTGTTTTGTACTGTATGATTTCCTTAATAAAGTCTTCCCCTACTCTTTTCGATAAGTGCCATGGGATCTTTAACATCCACCTGAACTACCACCAATCCAGGCAGTTGGGACCTCAGTTTAACATCTCATCCGAAAGACGGCACCTCAGAAGTGCAGCACCCCTCTCATGCTGCATTACAGTGTCAGTACTGGGATATTAACCCAAGTGCCAGATGTGGGAACTGAACCCACAGCCCTCTGGTCTCCCGGCCCCAGAGGCGAGTGTGCTACCTACTGAGCCACTGACACTGACTGTCTGTCTCTATCCTACTACAAACTGCAGGAAAAGGTTGTAGATTCAGTAGCTTCCTGTCTGAGTACAGGCACACAGGTGACGTGCAGTCTGATTCAGAGAGCAAGTCATGTGACATGCCTTTCTTCTTAATTTCACCTTAGTTAAATGCTAAGGTGAAACTTAGCAGCAGAAGTGAAATTTACAGGTGGAATTTCACTGTATAATATGGGTGAAATTTTGCACAACCGTACGGGTGAAATTCTGCCCCAAGGCAGTAATTTCGTGAAATGTTTTGAGGGGCGAAATTGGTGATTTCATCAGAATTTTGCAAGTGAAATTATATTTCGCTGCATTTCTAGATGAGAGAGAGAGGCATAAATGGATAACAAATATAACAAAATGACAACAAAACAAAATTTTAATTAAACAGAAACATGCAGTCCAGGAAAAAGGGAAGGAGGGTAAATGAAATCAGAAGACTGTCCAAGGGCAGTATCTCCAGCATCAAATCAACATAGGCTTGAGGGAACCTAGTACATTCTGCAGCACACAGTCTGTGCAGGTCAGCTTCAGTTGTCTGTAACAGAACAGTATGATCCAACAACTGCTGTTGCAACACATATTTACAATGAGCCCTCCAAATAATTACTTTTAGACAAGAGAAAATCATAAGCAATACTGAAGGAGTATGCCTAGGGGACAGGACAGTCAATGAACCATAAATAAGAGCATCATAGATAAGGAAATGCTAAATGGATCCACTCAAGACGTTCCCAAGAACGACCAAAAGGGACGAATAGAAAGGCAATCAAAGAACAAATGCCGAATCAATTCTACGGTATCTTGGCAACAGTCCCTGGGGCATAATCTTTCTGTTATGCTCTTATGTTTGTTATTACCTTTAACAGTAAGCCTACTGTGGGGACAGAGCCATGTCACATCCCAATACTGGGGAGGAAAATGAAAGTCGATTAGATACAATAGATCCCATTCTTTAAATGTCAGTAACACTCCTGGCAGCACCTCCACATTCGTGGGAAGCAGCACTTTATAAAAAGCCTTCCTATGTTGAGTGCAAATTAAAGCCCACGATAGATGGCGATATTTAATAAAAGTCTTAAAAAAGTACCAAGAACTCAGGAAAACGACCTGCTGGCCTGAAAAGATGGTTCAGCCCATTCCACTCCAACTGAAGAGGAGACAGCCAAACAGATGCCCAATCCTTCCAAATAGAAAGGGGGGGTCTGTATTCCAAGGAACTTTATTAAACTGGAAAAGAAATATTATAAAAAACATGGGATTCACCATATTGAAACCTCCCTTGTCATAAGGGAGATACAGGATGTACCTCTTCACCACGTTGCACCTACTGCCCAAAACCACAGTGAAAAATATACTATACAATCTAGTTTCCAAACACTGTGGAAAGGGAAAAATAGCACTAACATAAAAAAAATGGAGATAATCACCCCAACCATTTTTTTTAGACAGTTGCCATGGTTTCCAGACCACCACTCGGGCAGCCCCAGTATCCAAGGCCTGACTCCAGTTCAAGTCTGGCAAATTGGGAGCTGCCAAAATAAATGTCCAGGATCTTGACTGGTTCTGAGGAGACTGTAATATTTCCAATGTCCGAGGGAAAGGCCGTATGGATCCCATTGGGAAGCACCCGACATTTGGAATAATTAAAATTGGACCCTGTCATAGAGGCAATATCAGTAAACAGCTGTATGGCATTCTCACCAGACGAGACATCCCTGATAAATAAGCAGATAGTATCAGCATAAGCCGATTGTTTTACAGATGAGGAGGTGAGGGACAGGAAATACCCAAAATTTGGAGAGCTGAGATCACTGCTAGTAACAACAGATCCAAGGTAGGAATGTATAAAATGGGACTTAACGAGCAGCGTTGTGAACACGGATCCCATGCCACCCATTAATAGTGGGGAGTATCAAGGAGTGAAAATATAGCAGACAAATCCAATTAATATAAATGGGAGAGAAACCATAGTTCCTACACAGATAATTGTGGGGAACCTTATTGAATGTCTTGGCTTGATCCAACACAAGGTGGTAATGCCCCACCTTGTGAGAACAACATGAGGCGACTAAGTCCCTAATTAGTAATAGATCATGCTGAATCCTATGTCCAAGGATAGAACAGGACTGGAGGGGGTGAATAATCAAGGCAAAAATAGGAGCCAAACATGCACAAAAAAGTTTCATAAGGATTTTAGCGTCCGTATTAAGGAGGCATATCAGCCTCCAAATTGAGAGGTGCCATTTATCACCAAATTTGAATAAAAAATCTGAAGAGCCCCAATAATGGACCCTGCTAGGGACATGCAGCCTAAAATTGAATTATAAACAAAAGTGAGAGGTACAAAAAAGAAAAGGGAACAACTGAAAATGTTTGGATGTCAAACCATCTGTCCAGGGGAAGTCTTTTGCGCAATGACAGGATTGGTAGAGAACCTCCTCCTCAGCAATCGGTTGAGTAAGAAATTCATTATCAGTGGGAGATACCTGCGGTAGTTGCAAGGAGTCTAAAAATGCAGCAGCTGAATCCCCGAGAGGAAAACACATTCCCACTATGTGCTGTAGGAAGGGCTGGACTACCCACAGCATTCCAGCATAGGAGCAACATTCAAATCCTGCTGTATCCATCAAATAAACCATATTTCATAATTTAACCCTGTGAAAAGAACTCTGAAATATATCCCCCAGTTAGATGGTTGCTTTAGGAACCATAAGAGTGTTCAAACATTAGGGACCTAACCCTGTCATACTGAAAGGACTTGATACACCCTGTTATGGACCTTACCTTGGCCTACAAGGATAAATCTCAGTCTGCAAGGAGAAAAGTTTAAAAAAGGGTATGATGCAAATCCAGATATGCATGGTAAGAGGATCTGCCCAGAAGCTAGAAACACCATTTCGCTAGATCCCCAATGGCAATCTTGGTAAGGTCCCACCAATGTAGTACATTCAAGGAAAGATCCAGAACAGAGGAGCAAGCCCATAAAAGGGATCTCTGGGAGCCGACAAAGGAAGAGTCCTGCAGAATGATGTTATTTAACCTCCAGCCAGACTTGCCAGGCAAAATGGATGGGTCTATGGACAAAGAACAGCTTAAGAGAAAATTATCAGTAAATTCAATGGACAAGTATCTCCTGTCAAAATGGAGCACCTGCTAGAAACAAACATATGCAGAAATTAATACGTGTTGAAAACTGAGCCTGGTGGTATGTGAAGCCACCTGTAGGATGAAGGGCATAAAATGTGTCAACCAGTTGGGACTCCCTACAAATGCTCTGTAAACACAAGGAATTGCAAAATAATTTAGATGTTCTAGCCCCCCAATCCCGAAGATGGAGAGGGCAATTCAAATCCCCACCAAAAGAATTGTCCGCCGATGTACATAAAATAGGCTAGAGTAACTTAAACGGTGTAACCCTGTCAAATGTGATAGAGGAGCATAAATAAAATCGAACAGAAAGCAGTATGATCAATATAACAGTCAAGCAATAAAGCCCAACCTGGTTGTTTACCATGTACCCTAGTAACTATAGGAGAAAGATTATTAAACAAGATAGCAACCCCAGAGCAAGCATCAGTGCCCAGAGAGAAATATGGAATACCAGGTGTCCAGAGGCATTTAGTGGTGGCAATGTCAGCCAATGAACATAACCTAGTATCCTGTAAAAAATGTAAGTTAGCACCAGAATCTCGCAGGACCTGTAGGATAACCTTCCTACAAAAAAGATTGATGATGCTGCTGAAGTTCACTGTAGCAACCCTCATTCAATGAAAAGGGGGGAAAAGAAATCCAATAATCAATGGAGAGGAAGCGGAACACCTAAAGTGGTTGGGTATGACTCTTTTTAAATTTAACTTTTGATCCTGGTGAAGGTCCATCTTTCCATTTGTGAGGTGAAATCTGTTTTGTAGCATCGTCCTCCATATCCAGAGCACCAGAAGTCCCAATTGACATGGTACAAGAGGCATGAATTGATGTCAGCATCGGTATCACCAAATTTCATCCAAGGTGCAATTGGATGAAATCTGTTCTGGAGGGGAAGAGCCATAATATTAACCAAAGGCATGCCCTCCCGAGCTGAGCAGTTCTGAAGTGATAGTCTGCTAGACACCTCAGTGAAGGACAGAGGAGGAGGAGGAGGCACAGTAGAGTTATTGAGGGTGTAAAAAGGAACCTCTGGAGCAAGGATCATCGAAGACAAATTGAAAAGTATGCCTGGTGCAACAGGAGCATCAGAAGCAGGTTCCGAAGACGACAAAGGTTGCTGCCCAACAGGTGCAGGCAATGAGGAGGCATTCGAGGTAGGCAATGTAGTCTACAGGAACCTGAGGGAGGCTGAGAGATGGATGCCAAAGGCAGGCCAACCTCAGATGTTTGGGATAAAACAGTCGAGTCTTCCAGGTGAGAAACAGCAGGTTTGTTGTGAGCTGCCCGGGGCAGTCTTGGAAGAAGTGTCCATCCTTTTGACAGAGGTTGCATTTTATACAATTGGTGCATTAAACAGCAATGTGGCCATGCTCCAGACAGAGGCTATAGAGCCGCAGGTCGCAGACATTGCTTAGGTGATTAAGCGAGCCATACTTATAACATGCCTTTGGTTGTCCCAAATGAAAACAAACTCCTCGATCACGGCCCAGAAAAAAGCTGTTTGAAGATGGGTCAGCCGAGAGTTTGTGGCCCGAAGTTGCACTCTGTATTTCCAACCCCTGGTCCGGATGCCATACTTGTCCAAGATACCGGCCTTCCAGCCAAGCACCTCACAGCATTGCTGCAGTCAGTAGGTCACACTGTGAAAATCAACCACCTTCATTACAGAACATCGCAGTCACCGTGCAGGTGGTGGGTCTGGTAAGAGGGATTGCCTGAAATGGCAGCCAAAACTATGAGTATCGCAAGGAATTGTACTTAGTCCAAAGCCTGTCCAGAGAAGAATGAAGTAGAAAACTTATGTCCTAGAACAGCGAGACGGAAATGTATATAATGGCAAAAATGTCTGCGGGTACAAACCCCAGGGAGTCCATTAAGAGCTTCTCAACCAAAAAGGAGCAGTCTGGTAGGAGTTCCTCCATTCCAACATATTTGAGGCAGACTGCATTTCACCCAGGGCAGAGGCTAGCTGTGCAGAAAAAGGTCCAAAAGCTTAAAGGGGGCATCCTGAAGATGTCCCAATGGCCCAGGAGGAGACAGGGTGGCTCATAGGGAGGCTATGTCTGAAATATCCAAGTGGGTCTAATCCGCCTGGTTGGAGGTGCCGGGGTGCTCATCCAGGGGAGCAACTGCCTCTGGCTCAGACTGCAAGGGTGGCTGGGGAGGGCTCGGAGGCTGTGTCTCAGACATTGTAGTGCAACCAAGGCTTTGTCCCTCACATGTAACAATACCATAGTTAGGCAAGAAAGCAGGATCCAGGATCCAAGACTTTCCATCTGGCCCTATCTTACAGCCTGCAGATCTAAGGGCCTTTTCCAGGGCTCCAACCAGATTTGGTGGCTGTTGGACAGGTAATGATCCGATGAGGGGAAGTGGTCGGACAATCCATTATCCTACTTTCGATGGGTGGCTGCTCATGGCCAGAAACAAGTGAAACAATATGAGTCGCAGAAGCAAAACAGAAAGAACCTCAGGAGCAGCCCCTGCCACACACTGAATGGGCATGGGAGGTTCCAAAGCCAAATGACCAGTCTGAGGTAAAGAAATCAGTTGGGGAGTCAAAGCTATCTGTGCAAGGGCTGAGGTAGCTGGCCAAATACTGTAGAAGCCCTGTGAGCTGTACTGTCAGACACCAGAAACCCTATAGCAGCCAGGACTAGTATATCAAACTGTTCAAGCAGTGCTCCTGGGCTGCTGTCAAGATAACCACCAAAGTGCTCTATGTTCAGAGAAGACAATGTCTGTATTGTAAAAGCCAACCTGGACTGCATAGCAGGGAGCCCAAAATCTGGCTATGGCCCGTATAGCAGTCATTCCGGGGAAGCCATAGAATAGACTGAGGGATCTGAAAATGGCTGAAGTGGGGATTGGAAGCAGTCAAAGTAGCAGCCGCTGAAAAATCTCAGCCAGAAGTAGAAATGGGTACAACTGTTGGAGAAACAGAAACAGGCTTACCAGAGGAAGCATCTATCCCAGACTGGTCAGCTATCAAAATCAGTTGGTGATGAGACACAGGAGATGGCTGCCGCAAAAACAGAACAGCATTTGACAGGCAAGATCCAGGTATGACATCCACAGTCACAAGGCTTTAAGTGCTCCACAGAGAATTCTCTGGGGTGGGGGTCGAAGGATTGCTGGGCGTCCCAGTGCAGTATTCTGTGGCAGAGCAGTCCATCAAGGACTCAGGGTCCTCTACATCCAGCAGGCATAATAGGCTTGATGATTATTCGGTTAACCCATGCAGTAACAGAGGATCATTCAGTGCAGGAACATCAAATACAGGTTCACAAGTCTGGTGTGCTGAAGAAAAACTCTCTGGCACCACAGTATCAGCTAGAGCAGGTGACAGTGCAAAGACCGGTCAAATAGTAGATACAAATGCATCTGATGACAGGGAGTCGGTCTGAGCAGTCAGGTTTAACTTCCCTGGAGGAGTTGACATGCAGCAGCATTCCTCCATGCACTCCAACACCCAGGTCGACCATCTTTGCTGATGGCCAGCGGTTCCCCCTACTGATAGAGCAGGGGAATTTTTTATTGAAATATTTTGTGATACATATTTACAAATCAAAACCATAAAACAACATATAACAAATAATTATTTCATTCATAACTTTAAGAAAACCAAGGCAGAAAGAATAAATTAAATACAATCAATTGTGAAGTACTAAAACAGTATCTTTCTATCTTACTAATAGAGCTGGGGAATTTTTTTTGCGGAAATAAGGGTTTATATGGAGCATATACAAAAATTATAAAGCAAGAACAGATATAAACTTGAAAAAAAAATAAAAGGAATATTTAATACACACAGGCCAAAACAGAAAAATTATAAAATCATAAGAAACATATATCGTATTAAACATCTGAAAACTCAGTGTAACCAGGAAAGCTTGTGCATGAGTATGCTGTTCCTGCTTTCTAACGGCATGAATGCTTCCTAAAATAGATTTTAGAAGCTGATCTGGTTGTATTACTAATTGTTGCAGTGTTAAGCTGCATCTGACTTGCCAGATCCAATACTTAAAGCAAGCCATTACTACTCTAAGAGTGCTAGCATGATAGGGGAAACCTTGGTGGGGGAGAATTCCTTGAAACAAAACATCTGGGGAAATAATATAGTGAGGGAAATGAACCCACATATCCTTAATCTCTCCAAAATTGTAAAATAAAGGGGCAATCGAAATAAAGATGATCCATGGTTTCTAAAACGTCCTGGCATAAATGTTTAGGGCAATATCATTCAGATTTATCCTTGTGTTTCAAATTATTTTTCACATTAAGCTTACTGTTGGCACAAAGTCATACAACATCCCACTTTTTAGGTGGGATCCTAGGATCAGTAAATATGTGGGCAATGTGTTCAGCATCTGGAATAGTTCTATCTGAAAAAAACTGGAGCTGCCAAATAATATTGCAGTTGTATGGCTTTGTAAAATTGTTTCCTATCGTGAGTTAAAAGAAATTGTTTAGTAACTCGCCATTGTTTCAGCTTACCCAGACTCTTAGACAAGTACTGGGGTAGATCTGCCATATGTGTTTGTTTGTGAATTACAGACATCAGTGCCCAGGATTGTGAAATGTGGGAAATTTGGTCTTGGACTCATGGGGTCCAAAGTGCTAAGCATCCAGACAAAATAGGTTTAATATTCGCAGAGAAAAAGTTACTATGGAAGAAAATCAAAGGGTTAACCATCTTTAAACCACCAGAGGAAATCTCCAAGTACAGAGTTCCTCTTTTGATGGGGTTTAACCAGCTTCCACATACACATTGGAAAAGCAGCTCAACAATCTGTTTTCTAATGTTTTAGGAGGAAGATAAACATTACTAAGATATAAAAATGTAGGGATAAGATATGTTTTAACCTCGTTTCTTTTTACTCATCTGCCACTTGTTCTATTGGGCAACCCTATCCAAAGCAATATTGCTGGTATAGTACCAATTGTAATGAGTAAGATTACCATATCCAAATCAAATGCCTAGTATTTTACAGTGGTCCTTTGTAATAGGAATTCCAATGATTTCTGAAACTTGAAGGCAGTCAGGTCCTATAGGCACACAGTGGCTCTTTTGTAAATTAATCTGAGAGCCAGAGATCTCTGAAAATGCTTGTGAAAGAGGCTTGGCATTGGAGTCTGATATATGATCAGCTAAAATTAAAAACAGATCATCTACATAATGTAAACAATGTTTTTTATTTCATTATCATGACTTGAGATGGAGAGTCCCATGATTAAAGATGTGATGTTTATTTTGCATATCAAGAGATCGAGAGCCAAAATGTAGTAAATGGGGCTGAGGGGGCACCCTTGTCGACTTCCATTTTTAATCTCACACAGGTCACACATTCACCCATTAAAATAGTGGGATACATTAACAAATCTATAACATAGTTTAATCTAAGAAATAAAACATACAGGAATTCCATAAGCTTGCGTACATTGCTACAAATAAGTATATGAAACCCTGTCGAAAGTCTTAGACTGATCAAGGCTAAGTAAATAACCAGTCAGTTCCTCATCAGTACATTTTTCCATGATTTTTCTCAAAAATATTAATATATCTGACAGTTTCCTACCAGGGAGAGAACAAACCTGAGTGGGATGAATAGCAGAATTTAATGTATGCGTCAATGTGATACTAAGAATCTTGGTTAAGATTTTAAAATCAGAGTTCAACAAAGTGATGGGCCTCCAGTTGCATAGTCGTTCCTTATCACCCTGTTTATATAAAAGTATCAATAAACCCCTATAACATGTCCTGGGGTAACTGGTCTTGAGTGAGCATGCATTTATAGAGGTCTGTCAATTCAGTTAATAAATGGGGAAATAGTTTCTTATAAAAGGCATGTGGTAAACTGTCTATACCTCGGGCCATTCCAGTTGTCAAATGGGAGAGCACAGATTGCAATTCTTGAGGCATAATAGATTTGACGAAAATACAAAATCACACATGCCCCCACAATGCAAAGCATCATGGGCTGCATATGTAAATCACCACAGAATGTTATGCTGGTCCAACTTTAAGCAGAATTGCATGGTGCCGAAAGGCCTCTCACACAGTTTGCAAAGGGTGCTAACAGAAGACATAGACACGTGTTTCGTCCTACCAGGACTCATCAGTATGCCTTGTCTGTTTGACACCCCAGTGGAATGGACCAGCTACCCTAGAGGCAGTGTGCCTTGGATATATTGTGGTGAACCCATTAAAATAAAAAAACTATTTAAAAGACAAAGAACCTCTGTGTGCAAACACTGAGGCAAGGTTACCCAAAAGGGCATTTGGCTGGGAAGCCAAGTTTCAAGAAAATACAAAATCACACATGCCCCACAATGCAAAGCATCATGGGCTGCATATGTAAATCACCACAGAATGTTATGCTGGTCCAACTTTAAGCAGAATTGCATGGTGCGAAAGGCCTCTCACACAGTTGCAAAGGGTGCTAACAGAAGACATAGACACGTGTTTAGTCCTACCAGGACTCATCAGTATGCCTTGTCTGTTTGACACCCCAGTGGAATGGACCAGCTACCCTAGAGGCAGTGTGCCTTGGATATATTGTGGTGAACCCATTAAAATAAAAACTATTTATAAAGACAAAGAACCTCTGTGCGCAAACACTGAGGCAAGGGTTACCTAAAGGGCATTTGGCTGGGAAGCCAAGTTTCAAGAAAATACAAATCATCACATGCCCCCACAATGCAAAGCATCATGGGCTGCATATGTAAATCACCACAGAATGTTATGCTGGTCCAACTTTAAGCAGAATTGCATGGTGCCGAAAGGCCTCTCACACAGTTTGCAAAGGGTGCTAACAGAAGACATAGACACGTGTTTCGTCCTACCAGGACTCATCAGTATGCCTTGTCTGTTTGACACCCCAGTGGAATGGACCAGCTACCCTAGAGGCAGTGTGCCTTGGATATATTGTGTTGAACCCATTAAAATAAAAAATATTTAAAGACAAAAGAACCTCTGTGCGCAAACACTGAGGCAAGGGTTACCCAAAGGGCATTTGGCTGGGAAGCCAAGTTTCAAGAAAATACAAAATCACACATGCCCCACAATGCAAAGCATCATGGGCGCTATATAAATCACCACAGAATGTTATGCTTGGTCCAACTTTAAGCAGAATTGCATGGTGCGAAGGCCTCTCACACAAGTTTGCAAGGGTGCTAACAGAAGACATTGACACGTGTTTCGTCCTACCAGGACTCATCAGTATGCCTTGTCTGTTTGACACCCCAGTGGAATGGACCAGCTACCCTAGAGGCAGGTGTGCCTTGGATATATTATTGGTGAACCCATTAAAATAAAAACTATTTAAAGACAAAGAACCTCTGTGTAAACACTGAGGCAAGGTTTTCCCAAAGGGCATTTGGCTGGGAAGCCAAGTTTCAAGAAAATACAAAATCACACATGCCCCCACAATGCAAAGCATCATGGGCTGCATATGTAAATCACCACAGAATGTTATGCTGGTCCAACTTTAAGCAGAATTGCATGGTGCCAAAGGCCTCTCACACAGTTTGCAAGGGTGCTAACAGAAGACATAGACACGTGTTCGTCCTACCAGGACTCATCAGTATGCCTTGTCTGTTTGACACCCCAGTGGAATGGACCAGCTACCCTTAAGGCAGTGTGCCTTGGATATATTGTGGTGAACCCATTAAAATAAAAAAACTATTTAAAAGACAAAGAACCTCTGTGCGCAAACACTGAGGCAAGGGTTACCCCAAAGGGCATTTGGCTGGGAAGCCAAGTTTCAAGAAAATACAAAATCACACATGCCCCCACAATGCAAAGCATCATTGGCTGCATATGTAAATCACCACAGAATGTTATGCTGGTCCAACTTTAAGCAGAATTGCATGGTGCCGAAAGGCCTCTCACACAGTTTGCAAAGTGTGCTAACAGAAGACATAGACACGTGTTTCGTCCTACCAGGACTCATCAGTATGCCTTGTCTGTTTGACACCCCAGTGGAATGGACCAAGGTTGCATCAGAAGGTGATATTGCTGACAGATCACATGATTGAAGCCACTCTTGTGATTGTTCATACCCGAGAAAGATTTACCAAACAGCTTATGGATATGTTTGTCTACTGCCATCAATATTCCCTTGTTCCCTGTAATCCCCCCATACTGCAGGGATGTAATGGAAGTAATCATGCTTTTGTGTTATGTTTTAAACAACTTTCAAAAGTGGTTAACCTGAAATTGGGTACCACTAATACTGAATCGTTGTTCAGATTCAAGGGATTTTATTATACTGTATTGGAACAATGCCATATCCTGTTTAATTGTTCTGATTTGGAAGGAATAGTCCTGGGAAGATTCTGTCTGTAAGGAAATTAAATCATACAACTGTTGTCTCAGAGAATCATAGTGAATATTCTTACGGTGGCCAATAAGTTCACCTATTAATTTTAAAAAGGAAGTAAAATCAGATTTGTTCTGTTCCCACCAATCAGTTGGGGAGTTGGGGAGTCATGTAAGAATTAAACAGTTTTTCTAACCTGTATAAAATTGGTGAGACTTTGCATTACATCTCCATCCTCCAACAGGCTTGTGTTAAGTCTCCAATAGCCTTAGCCAGCTGTAACATCAGTGGTGGTAGAGATTTTAACTTGTAGGGGGCCATGATCAGACGTGGCCTCTGGTAAAACCATTGAATGTGTCACTGAAAGGTTCAGGGACAGAAACCAGTAATCAATTCTGGTTGCCAATTTCCCTTGAAAGTGAGTATGTTACATAGAAACATAGACTTTGACGGCAGATAAGGACCGCTTGGCTCACCTAGTCTTCCCATTTACCTACCTACAGGATAAGCTGCAGATCCTAGTTAACCAACAGCCTATTTCTTCCTACCCCCCAGAAAAAATGCCTTATGTCTGTCCCATGCATTCGTGAATTCTCCCAGTTTTAGACCCCACAGCCTCCTCAGAAAGGCTCTTCCATGTGTCCACCACCCTCTCTGTGAAAAAATACTTCCTCACATTGCCCCTGAACCCCCCATCTTCAAATTGTGTCCCCTTGTTCTTGCACATCACTTTTTCTGAAAGATGCTACCCTCTTGGACTTTGTTGATTCCCCTAAGGTACTTAAAAATTTCTATCATGTCCCCCCTCTCCCTCCTTTCCTCAGGGGTATACATATTAAGTCCCTTTAGTCTCTCCTCATATAGCTTCTCTTGCAGACCCTGCACCATTTTAGTTGCCCTCCTCTGGACTGCCTCTATCCTGTCTATGTCCTTGCGGAGATAGGGTCTCCAGAACTGGACACAGTACTCCAGATGGGGTCTCACCAACTGTTTGTACAGAGGGATAACATCTTCCTGTTTTCTGCTGGTGATGCTGTCCCTATATATCCCAGTATCCCCCCAGCTCTCCCTGTTGCCTTCTCACATTGCTTGCTAACCTTAAGGTCATCTGATATGATTACCCCCAGGTCCCTTTCCATTTTTGTTGTTGTTACTACCCCCCCCCATTGTGTTATCTTCCTCAGGGTCTTTGTTTCCCAGGTGCATTATTTTGCACTTCTTTGCA
Source organism: Neoceratodus forsteri (assembly GCA_016271365.2). Classification (NCBI taxonomy): domain Eukaryota; kingdom Metazoa; phylum Chordata; order Ceratodontiformes; family Ceratodontidae; genus Neoceratodus; species Neoceratodus forsteri. The sequence goes on along the minus strand of CM057453.1, from coordinate 414,872,039 downwards.
CTGATTCCAAGCTGCCATAGTTTTGACCATTCCTCCAACCTTGCCAAGTCCCTTCTCATCCTTTCCACACTTTCTTGTGTATCAACCCTGTTGCAGATCTTTGTGTCATCTGCAAAGATGCATACTTTTCCTTCCAGACCCTCTGCAAAATCACTTATAAAGACATTAAAAAGTACTGGACCCAGTACTGAATCCTGCGGTACCCCACTAGTAACCCCTCTTTCTTCAGAGTGGACTCCATTTACAATTACCTTCTGTGTCCTGTTGTCCAGCCAATGTTTTACCAGGCTACCACCCTGGGACCCACTCCCAGGCTGGTTAATTTGACTATTAATATTTTGTGTGGGACTATGTCAAATGCCTTGCTAAAGTCTAGGTAGGCCATGTCCACAGCCCCTCCCTGGTCTACTACTTTTGTCACCCAGTCAAAGAAATCAATTAGATTCATCTGATATGACCTTCCTGCTGTGAACCCATGCTGCCTTGGGTCCTGTGCACCATTGGCCTCTAGGTACTCAACAATTCTTTCCTTCAGAAGTGATTCCATCACTTTTCCTACCACAGAGGTCAAACTGGCAGGTCTGTAGTTTCCTGCTTCTGTCCTGCTCCCACTTTTGTGAAGGGGAATCACATCTACCTTCCTCCAGTCCTCAGGTACCACACCATCCTCCCATAATTTGTTAAAAAGGGTAGTCAGTGGTTTCACTCATTCTCCCCTTAATTCTTTTAGAATTCTGGGGTGAATTCCATCAGGCCTCATTGCTTTGCCCACTTTCAGTTTTAAGAGTTCTTTCAGAACCCTTTCTTCTGTGAAAGGACTGGGATCGACACCCCTATCAAGAGTGCTTCTGTTAATTGGATTAGGCACCTCTCCCTCTTCCTCTTTGTGAATACTGAGCAGAAATATTTGTTCAGTATCCCTGCTTTTTAACTGTCTCTCTCTCTGCCCATCCACCATCTATTCTATTCAGCCTCACTATCCCTCCCTTTGTCTTTCTACACTCTCTGATGTACCTATAAAAGGTTTTATCCCCCTTCTTAACCAAGTTGGCTATCTTTTCCTCAGTTTGGGCCTTTGCTATTCTGACTTCCTCCCTGCTTCCTTCTGCCTTAACTGGTACGCCTCTGTCCTGCTTCTTCTGTGTGTTTCCTTATACTTCCTGAATGCTATCTTTTTCTCCCTGACCTTCCTCGCCACCTCTTTTGAGAACCATAGTGGCTTTTTCTTTCATTTTGATTAGTTTATTTGCTTCACACAAAGGCTTGTTGCCTTTGTGATGGCAGTTTTGATGTTTTCCCATTGTTGCTCTGCCCCTCCTTCTAGCCTATTTGCTAGTGCTTTTCTAAGGCACTCTCCCATCTTGCCAAAGTCAGCACTCCTGAAGTCCAGATCCCTCACTTTTGTATGGCTTGACTCTGTAGCTGAGTTTATCGTGAACCACACTGTATGGTAGTCACTTGTTCCCAGATGGCTACCCACTTCTAGATCTGAGATCCTCTCACTGTCCCTATTTGAGAGTACAAGGTCTAAGATTGCTCCCTCATGAGTGGGTTCCAAAACTAGCTGTCTGAGGCATGACACATGTAGGGCATCGAGAATGGTCCTGCTCTTGAATGTGGCTGCAGCAAATGTGGCCCAGTTAACATCTGGCATATTCAGGTCCCCCATCAGCAATATCTCCCCTTTCTCTACCATCCGAAGGATGACTTCTATCATATCCTTGTCTTTTCCCTCCCCTTGACATGGGGGTCTGTATACAACCCCTGTGCAAATTGTGGTGCCATTTTCAGTTTCTAAGGTGACCCACAGTGCCTCCTCTCCTACCTGTTTACTCTTTTGTTCAGTTGCTTTTATCCCTTCCCTTACATAGAGAGCTACTCCACCCCCTCTTCTCCCCTCCCTGTCTCTACTGTAGGTTGTGTATCCTGGTATGTTAACATCCCAGTCATGGTTCTCTGTGTACCATGTTTCTGTGACTGCTACGATATCCAGGCATCCCTCTTCCATCAAGGCCACCAGTTCAGGGAACTTGTTGCCCAGACTATGGGCATTGGTACTCATTACCCTTCATTTCCTGATGGTCTTACCCCTTTTTGCCCCATCCCTGTCCTTATTGCCTTTGTCACTTTCTCCATTTGCCCCTGCCCTTCTCCCTATTGACATCTCTAACTTGGTGTTTACCTCATTTACTACCCTGACTTTTTTGGGGGGGGGCTAGGATTTCCCTGCTCCTGTTGCATCTTAATACGCTATTGATGGAAAACATCAATTAGTTGCATTTGTTGAATTAATTTATTTAAGAAGGAAGCCTGACAAAAGACTTTCCCAGTCTGCAAGCCTCTGTCACTCTTAAATCAACTACAGTTAATCACCTCCAAATAAGATGTTTTTGGGGGTAAAAATGTATGGTTGGATAGGGCCTAAGATTTCTATACGGCCTAGTTTAGTTTGGGGTGCATACAGGTTAATCAGAAGAAAGTCTTGCCCTTCTAAAGAAATGTCCATTGTTAGTGCTTGTCCTGGGAAAACATCTATCATGCAAGTTATTTTAATAGTAGGGTTATTAATACAATTTCTAACCCCATTACATGCATCTTCTCCAATGGACCAGTGTGTGGATCATCATAACTATTCTGCATTAGCCTTTTGAATCTCATAAGTAGTCGACAATCGAGTATCTTGGGAAAAAAAATGTCGTAAATACAATTTGTGAAAAAATGCATAAATGGATTTCCTCTTTTTGTCAGACTTGAGGCTATTTACATTTAAAGAAGCTATTAAAAAGGTCATAGCTATTCATAAACAGGTTTTAGCCTGGCAGCTTCTCTCTGAGGCTCGATCTGGTTCCCATTCTTTTCCTTCTGGGATCCACTTTCAGTTTATGGGATTGTTCTTCTCCTTTGAAACATCCTCAACTTGGGAAGAGTGTCCAGAAGTGGTATCAGAATCATTCTCCATATATAGCCCCCATTGCAACATAAAACATTTATTCTGTAATGGAATGGAATGGAATCCACTGGCAAAAGTTTAGCAGTCAATTTCTTCTTCTTCCCTTTTGGAAATTTCCCAAAACCAAGGCCTTCAGTGTTGGGGGGAGCATCTCATTTCCAGTAGTGTCTGTACTAGCCAACTGCAGCTGGCTCTGGGGGACAGATACCCTGGCAAAAGCTAGATCTCTATCCTTTGAAATATTTGGGGGTACAGAGGGGGTTTGTCTGACGGTTTCCACATAGACAGGGATTGATAAAGGTGGTGGTCTGACTGTTTCTGGAGCAACTGGGGCCACATTATGGGCAGATCGTGGACGAGCCATTTTTGCTGCCTTCTTATTATAGAAGTTCTGCTCACCATAGTCAGACTTTTCACTGTTATGTGCTGCCCAAGGGAGTGTCAAAAACATATGCCCTTCCTCACCACAAAGATGGCATAATGGGGTAAAAGTGCAGTAGAACTCCGAGTGCCCACAGAACCACACTGTACACATTTTAATATCTCACAAGCGTTGCTCATATGGTGGTGGGAGCTGGATTTATAACAAGAATGAGGCTGACCTTGGTAGATAAGAATCCCAAAGCAAAGAACAGAGCCACACAGAGTGGGCATGGGGCACTCTGTGACAAAAACTGAACCAAGTAAAAGCAGTCACAGCACTCACCTCAGCACTAAATTAAAACAGAGTAGTCAACTCTTTTAGTTTAGAAGCAGTGTCTATTTTATTGTGCAGCCAGCAAAAGAACATACGATCCAACAGGGTCAAGGAGGAGAAAGAGTGCATTTTTTCTCCTTCTTGACTTCTAAACTAAAAAGTTTGACTACTCTGTTTTAATTTAGTGCTGAGGTGAGTGCCTTTACTGCTTTTCCTTAGAAAATAATCCCCTTGTTTCTGCCTAAATAAAAACAATTAGGCAGGTGTTGAATACCATTGTCATCCTAGTGGAGTTTAACACGGATCTTCCATCCCCCAGTCCAGAATCCTTCCCCATCCATAATGGGGTCTGGGGTGCCCTGCACATCAATTTCTTCCCCAACCAAAATATAATATTGGAAATGTTAACTTGTTTGTTCCGAAATAGAATGGTAACCAGTTTAAAAGTCTGTTTGGCAAGGGGTATGATCTGGAAAGGGGTCCAGAAAGGAGCCTGTTTTTGGGAGGCATACAAGGTCCAGAATCTGTCACGTAAATTGGCAGATTGAAAGCTAATATCAAAAGTGTTCTCCCCCAGAGCATGTATTAGGATGTATACTTCAGAGGGGGAGCAGCACAAATCTTGTTTAATTAAATGTTTACCTACAAAAAAAAGATCTGGTGGTAGTTCCATGCTGCCAAGATATTATAGATGGACAGCATGTCTGCATTTCACTTGTTCAAGTGTTTTTTGTAAAAGGCTGGCATAAGTAACATTGGGGTAGTCATGATGGCAGGTTGTGCTGCCGAGGTGCCAGACAGCTCTTTGGTAACCAAAGGAGCCATTGTTACATCAGGAGTGTTCTGAGACAAATCCATCAAAATTTCAAAAAAACTTCTCCAGTATTCTCCAAGGGAGAATAGGAGAGTGTGCCTGCTCCCTTCTGACCTTCAGTCTGTGCAGGCTTGATCCTTGGGGCTACATCGTCAGGTACAGGTATGTCACAAAGAAGTGGAAAGTATAGAATTTGTATCTGTTTCTGTAGGAGGTAATACAGTCGGGGACCCAGGAATGGGGATGTCGGGGTACAGAATCCAATTCCATGAAGGCGATTTAGTCCATCCTGCATTCAGCAGCGCTATTTTGGGCGTCCATTTTTCTTCTCTGATACTGGAAGGCTCATGAAGGTTTTCAGTCGTCACTGGGTTTGAATCTGTGTTCTGCTGCTTAGACCCCAAAATGAAAATCTTAGAGGATTTTGTTTCTCAAAATTCTGGTGAACCTTCAAGTTGCCATTACCTTTTCTTCTCATCTTCCAGCTTTGTCTTCTCCAGAAAGTATGTTTGTTCTGTTTCTGCTATTTGTGCCAATAATGCTTGCTTTTTTCCAACAGGTCATCCTGCAGCTGCTTCTCAGCCTGAGTTAAATCTGCATCTTCTTATTTTTTATTTATTTATTTATTTATTTAGTCTAGGATTGTTTACAAAGGTTCCACGTCATAGGAGAGGGTTACAGACAACAAGGGAGGACTAACAAAGACATAAAAGTTATACCATTTATAACAACACAATTGGCTATGATTTGACTACAATAGGAGCAGACAGGAGGTCACAGTAACTAGCTTAATACAAATGGCTCTACTAGTTAGGAGGGGGAAAGCTGAGTTAGGAGGAGAGGGGAGGCAAAGGGGAAAAATGGTACCAGTAATGGCAGGGAAGAGAGAGGCAGCCAGCAGCTTTGTCAAAGATGGAGGGTGATAGACAAGATTACAGTATGTGAATAAGACTAAGATTATGCTTTCACTGGATATCCATTATGTCATTGCATTGTAACAGGACCTCATTATACAATATCTGTTTATGTAAAGGTAATATGTATTTTTCTCTGTCAAGTGCTTGGAATAAGTGACTTGTCAACTCTTCCTACAAATGAAATATATTTAATCTGAAAGATGGAGGGTGAAAGGGGAGGGATGAATGAGAGGGAGAGAGAAAGGTAAGAGAGTTGCTGGAGGGGGAAAACGTAAGACTGTTCATATTTCCCAGAATGCTGATTGCCGGTTCTTGTCAACTTCTTCACTGATGTAATAATTTGGATGTCTGATGTAAATTCAGGTGACACTTAATTCCACCAATTGATAAAGGCAGGATTTGCAGTAATGAAATAAGTTACCTGTTGTGATTATGCCTAACATAAAGTGTTAATCTAGTTCTGAATGTTCTGAATGAAATTAGTAGTAAAGCAACTTTGGAATATAAGCATAACAACATTAGGTTTCAGGACATAGAGTCCAAATGGTTAAAATGTCTTATCAATAAGCTGCCTTGCTTTTTCATAATTAGATTTTTCTATGTAATTTTTTATGTGATTTTTTTGTGCATTTTTATAACATTGGGAAGTGTATGATTAAAATTGTTTTTTGCACTTGATAATGGATAGAAATGGTGTTAGAAAGTATTTAAACACTTAATTAAATGTTAATGAACCCATAAAAAAACTATTTAAAATGAGTTTTAGGATCCAAGGTTCGAGACTCACCAGATCCACTTAAAACTAAAAAAAGTTCTGCTAGTTAACCAATAGGGACAGTCAATCCTCTGGCAGAATGGCTATAAAAGGCAGTGTCTCAGAGCATTATTCACCATCTGAGGAAGACCACACATGTGGTCGAAGCGCTGGGAATTAGTGCTTGTTGTCAGATGTACTTATATTGACTGTATTTTATAAACTGAAGGAGCAGCAACTGTGAATTAAGAATCTAGGCACCATGCAGCAATAACACCTATTGTTCAATTGGAAAAGAGAGGTTGGTGTTTATCTGGAGTTTCACTGGCACTCGAGTGCAGAGCGTTCTTGGATTTTGGTCTATGCATGCTCATGACTTCACCAATGTTTCATATTTTCACTCCAGATTTTAAATGTTGCCATTTTTTTATGCCTCCTCATGAACAATACAGTTTTCATTTTCCACATCCTGCCCAAAATGTGTTTTTGTCTCTGTGTCACCAAATAGCATAGCTACTGTGCAAAACCTCCTTTCAAGTAACAAACTGATTGTGTCACTCTTCATTAGGTGGGGTCACAAAAAGCCTATGTCGAAAATTTGGAGTGAAAATACCAACAAACACCTACAACATTAGGGTTTACAACCGTAATACCCCACCCTGTAAATACTGCCAGGTGTCTGGGGTGTGACTTGGGATCATTGGCTGTAATGCTCACACCATTCCACCCACACCCCCACCCTGCAGCCAGTGACAGGCATCAAGGTGTGGCTTGGAGTGTTCAGACCTAACTTTCACCCCATTCTCCTATACTGCACCCGTTTGAGTGTATTTCCTTATGGAATGGGGTAAGTATAAGGCCCAAAGACCCCAAAGCACACCACGACACTTGTCAGTGTCTACAGGGTAGGGTGAAGTAAAATGTCATGAGCGTTACAGCTGACGCCCCAAAGGCACATCCCAGTGCCTGTCAGTCTCTGCAGGGTGGGGGTGGGATTGGCGTCAGTTCCATACTTCACTGCCATTCCTATTATGCATCTCTAACTCCTGCACTACCAATGCTAATGCCAGCGAGACAACATTCGGCATTGACAAATGCTTGTTAATCCTGGCCATTGTCTCCCACAATGCACATGCTTCTCATCTCCTCTCTCAGACCTAACCTGTGCATAGTTGCATTTCACTCCATTTTCATTTTAAAATGCAATACAATACTTTATCTCTGTCTCCTAGGTCCAGCTCAGCAATTGCTCTTCTAATGAAACTACTCTTGTGGAAAAAAGAAACCCTTTTTTAATCTCAGATTGCAGTCAGTCAATTACAAGCAGAAGCATGTGCAGGAGCAGTGAACAAGGGGGACCTACAATGCTAACAAATCTTGAGGGGTCTGGGGCCATACACCCCCCCAGGAAGTGTTTTTTAAAAAAATCACTGTAATAAAGCCGCCCAGTGGCACTGATGGTTGAGGCACTGGATGCCTTACCTCATGCTATGTTGACAACTTGGGTTCAGGAACAACCTCGGGTCACCGGGGAGCTGACCCAGATGGGAGAGGATTGAGCCATGGCTGTCCCCTCCAAGGTGTGGATGCCCACTCCTCCATAGTCCCGCTTCCACCAGGTGGAGTTCTGGTGGGATGCTGCAGTGTAAGCAGTGGCAACAATAAGTCTGGGGAGGGGTGAGGGGCTACCAGATTCTGGGTGTGTGAGTGCACCTCCATGCGCTTTACATGCATTTGTACACCATGGCCTCTGGGGAGAAAACAGGAAGAAATACTAAAATATATAGGAAAAAAAAGAAAATCACTGCAAATGGTGCATTTTCCTTCATTTTAGAGTTAGGCAAGATATATTACAACCCACCATAATGAAGCACTATGTTAAAGAGCCACTGAAGCAAAAAGTGCTACACTGCAGAATCCGAATAAGTATACCCCCAGTAAATGTCATACCAAAAGCTAGATTTTTACATTACTTTATTTAAAAGTTATGAGCTATTTTGTAACCCTGATTTCACTACCTGTTCAAAACAGTCAGTATCAGTGAAGAGCTGCTGATAATGTCATCTCAGGAGGGGGAAGAAATGAATAGCTAGTGGCACCAGAGTATCCGTGAACAGTCAAATGTGCAAAGATGAGCCGCATTAGCGAAATAAATAAAAATGGTGGTATTTAAAAAATGAACATTCCAATGTCACGCTGATTTTTTAGCAATGCAGTCAAGCTTTTAGGTACTCATTATAACCAGTGCATGAAACACATTTCATGCACAGGTAATAATAACCACTCAGAAAGCAGCATTTTCTATCCCAATTTTCTAAGTATTAATTCCTACTAGGTGTGGAAGTGTTAGGTCTGGTAAAATGATCATTTTAATTTAGAGTAGAACATAGATGTGCCTGAATGTAGGTTAAAGCAGTCCGACAGAACACATTGTGCTGGCTAAATTAGAAAATCCTAGTAAGTTTTCAAAACAGCATTACCTCTCCCACCCCACTGACAAGGAGATGGAAAAAATGTTTTAAAGTGCCATTCTTAGAAATCGCTTCAATTGAATGATAGGTGTGAATGATCTCAGCCTTTCACCACATCAGCAACTTATTCTGTGTGCCAACCTCACAACAGTATGCTTACTTGTGAAAACTATTGCACATGATCTTTAAAACTTTGGAGAAACAGGTCCTATAAGCTTGCTGACATGGAATATTAGACTGTGAGGTCCTGAGATTACATCATCAGCAGCTCTTCACTGATACAGACTTTTTTAAACAGGTAGTGAAATCAGGGTTACAAAATAGCTCAAAACTTTTAAATGAAGTAAAGTAGAAATTTAGTTTTTGGTATGAGATTTACTGGGGGTATGCTTATTCTAATTCTGCAATGTAGCACTTTTGGCCAGATGGTGTTAGTTGTCTTTAAAAGGATGTTACATTTTCTTTTATGATTGTTTTAAGATGTCATGCAGTACACCCTGTGGAAGTAAATCTCCCCCAGCAGCCTGCTGCACCAGCACACTGATTGGCCACCTTTGGAGCGCTGCCTGCAACAGTTAATCAGGCTTTTAGTTTAGCTGGTAGGCAGTAGTAAGCCTGCAGACACTGATTCAGTCCTACTCCCTTTAATAAATTTAACCACCTAAGCTGACTGGGAAGTCTCTCCCATGCCAAGTATTTTTTTTTTTTATTGAATAGAATGCAGCTTACATTTTAATAAGCAGAACAGCAGCAGCCTCCCCACATACAGACCACCAGGTCAAGTTCCAACAAATCCCTGCCACAGGTGCCACTGCCTGCAGTGCTGCAGCTGAAGGCCCCAAACCAACCTGTGGTAAAGGCAAAGCTGCTTTTATTCATTCATTCATTCATTTAATGATTTATTAAATTAATGCAGATTTACCTTGATGAATGAAAAAAATCACACTGACTGTACCCCCACTCCCATTTCCGACTCCTGTCCCAACACAAAGTTACCTTTCTGGTGAGCAGACTAGTCCTCAACCATTGCTCACTCCCCCACCAGCAGTAAGAGCTGCACAGCACAGCTACTACTGTGCTATGTTATGTAATGCTAAGTGGCTGCCTGGCAGGGATATCCCTGCCCCCCTCCAGCTCTCAGAGCTATGGAACTTACAGATGGAAGAAGGAGAAGGAACAAGAAGTGAAGTGTGCTGCCACCTGCTGAATGGGGTCAGACAGATAGTAGTAGTAGCTAGGTAGGTAAACAAAAACATCAGAGAGATGGTAGGAGTGGTGCGACTCAGAAGTCAGAAGTGGAGAAGAGCTACTCAGTCTCTAAGCAGAGCAGCAGGCTACAGCACACAACCCCACCAGCAGCACAGGCAACATCTAGGAATCCAAGGCTACCTCTCCAGTCTGGTGGCAGTATTAGCGGTAACTCTGGTAAGTTATTTTTCCCCACTGATTCACTGTGGATGGAGATGGAAGGAGTTGGACTCTTCAGATGAGACGACGGGAGGGTGGGGTGAGGTCTTCATGGCTGCTGTATTTATCGCCGCACTGCAGAATCTAGATTCAGTTGGGACTGGGGTAGGACTACACTGGGAGACTGAGAGCGGTGTCTGTTGCAATTGCTTATCAAACCTCGGTTGGGGCAGGGCTGTAAAATAAAACACAAGATGCTGAAAGCCTGAGCATCAGTTTTTTCATCCCACCTGGCATTTACTTTCCTAGCTGAATTAAATGTCACACACAAAAAATTGATGTATCTTTAACAGTGGGGGTAGTTACAGGGTCAGCCCCCCCATGCATGCCTATGATTACAACGATGATATAAAAGTCAGCTGCCTTCATTCCCACCTAACTGCCTCTCACAATGCACATCACCCTATTACCCTCTCCCTTAGACCCTAACCCAGCACAGTTACATTTCACTCCAGTTTCATTTTAAAATGCAATACTCTACTTTACCCCTGCGTACTTGGTGCACTTTGCTGGGTGTTCTGCTGGTGAAACTTCCCTTGAGGAAAAAATAAACCATTTACAAATCTTGGATTACAGGTACACAATTGGGCATCTTCAGTCCTGTGTCCCAATCCCAAAAACAATGGCACCATGGTTAATTGCCTTCACTCCCAACCCAATGCCACCCACACTGAACACCACCCTTTTCCCCCCTCCACCAGACCTAAACCCCAAACAGTTAAACTTCGCTACAGTTTCATTTTAAAATGCAATACAGTACATTACCCCAATTAACTCAAGCAGCTTAGTGGCTGCTTTTCTGGTGAAACTGCCTTTGAGGAAGAAAGAAAACATTTTTAACCATTGAACTGGCTGAATTCACTCCCATCCCACTGTTTCGGACAATGCATACCACCCTTTTCCCCTTCCCTCACACCCAAACCCAACACAGTTTCACTTCAATCTGTTGTTGTTTTAAAATCCAGTACAGTACAGGTACATTACTCCCGTCTCCTCAGTGCAGTTGTTCAGGGGCTGTTCTATTGGTGAAAACTATACTGACAGACCATATCTACTCAAAACATACCCCAGTTACACTAAACAAGCAAAATGCTCATTGTAGGCTAACTTTGCATCCAAGCTTTGGTCAGTTTATCTTCCCCTAGTCTAAATGGGTCAGCATTAGGTATAGGCAGAATCTTTGTAATAACAACTCTGAAACAGCAACCCTACATCCTCTCTCCTTAAAGTCTTCAGCCAGCTCCCTAATGTCTTGCCTGATATCCTCATCTATCCTCCTATCTACCATATGTCATTCATGCCTATGTACACCACCACCACCACCACCACCACTATCGGGTCCTTACCTGCTCTCATCAGGATCTCACTTGTTCTGCACCTCAAATGCTCTACCATTGACCCTGAAAAACAAGTAATCATACTACTATCCCCCCCCCACCGCACACAGTACCTGTCTGGCAAATGAACCCCATAAGTTGTAAGTGTCCAGACCCCAGAATTCTCCCCTCACTTATGCTCTACTCTGCTCTCTTGTCCCATGCTCAATGACTGCTCCTCAGTTTCATTCCTTGTCTCTGCCAGCACCTCACAGATATATCTGAAACTGGCCAAGGAGCAATCTGCCCTTCAACTCCTTTTGTGCCAACAACCCTGCATAACTGTTCAGTCCTCCCTCCCTCTCTCCCTTCTAACTTCTGCCTCCTTTTCCTGCCATGTGCTTTTCACTATCCTGCACGAGTGCTACAGTGGAGCTGGCCAGGATGCAGCGCAGTACTGTATCTTGAGTCATTGCATGACAGAAGAGATCAACTGCCATTGAAATTGCCATGTTTACTGCAGTAACTCTACAGCAGTATGCCACAGTATAGGACTGCATCCTGGCATTCTCCACTGTATGTTCACCTGCTGCTACACTTTACTTGGTGTGGATGCTAAGCAAGGATTGGGCCACAACATGTTCCAAGTGCCTGACACTGTGCATATTACAGCAAGTTTCTCCTCAACTCTCACTGTATTTCCTGGAAACATCATTTACAGCAGATTCCAGTAGAATTTGGCAGGCTGTTTTCTGGATAAAAATCGTGATGTCAAAGTCCAGCTGTACTATAGGGTGCAACAAATCACAGTAATATTCACAGGTTGTTTGCTGATTCATAACTGTGATTTCTAAGTCTTGCTGTATTGTTGGAAACACTAATGGTAGTTTTCTGGCCACTGTGTCTTCTAATTACCCATTATTAACATAGAAACATAGAAGTTGACGGCAGATAAGGACCGCAAGGCCCATCCAGTCTGCCCATTTCTTTTTCTACCTTATAAATGTGCCATTGGCCTTTGCTCTGTCAGTGACCTATCTATTCATAGTCATTTGTATTGCTCCCTTATGCCTATCCCATGCCTGTTTGAAGCCTTGCACTGTATTCATAGCCACTCACTTCTTGTGGTAAGCTATTCCATGCATCTACCACCTTTCTGTGAAAATAATTTCCTCACATTCCCCTTAATCGGCCTCCTCTAATCTCATGCTGTGTCCTCTTGTCCTGCTATTTTTCTTATATTTAAACATGTTAGACTCTTTCACCTTGTTTATGCCCTTAAGGTGTTTAAATGTCTCTATCATATCACCTCTCTCCCTCCTTTGCTCAAGGTATACATATTGAGCTCCATTAATCTGTCCTCATATGTCTTCTGATGCAGTCCCTGCACCATTTTGGTTGCCCTTCTCTGGACTGTCTCAATTTGGTTAATGTCCTTGTGAAGGTGTGGCCTCCAATACTGCACGCAGTACTCCAGATGGGGCCTAACCAATGTCTTGTACAGAGGGATTATTACCTCCCTCTTACGACTTGTGATACCCCAACTAATACACCCTAACACCCCCCTAGCCTTACCTACTGCTTTAGAGGTCTGCTTGGATGATTTTAGGTCATCAGTGATGATGATGCCCAAGTCTCTTTCTTCCTTTGTGACTGCTAGCAACTCCCCTCCCAGCCTATAAGTGGCTTCAGGGTTTCTCTTCCCTATGTGCATGATTTTGCACTTCTTTGCATTAAATCCCAGTTGCCACTATTCTGACCATTTTGCTAGTTTATCCAGATCTCTTCTCATTCTGCCCACCCCATCTGGATCATCTACTCTGTTGCAGATCTTGGTGTCATCTGCAAACAGACAAGCCTTACCTCTAGTCCATCTGTGAGCCACTAATGAAGATGTTGAATAGGACTGGCCCCAGGACTGATCCCTGAGGTACCCCACTTGTGACTTGCATCTCTTCTGACTGTATACCATTTACCACCACTCTCTGTTTTCTGCCAGTCAACCAGTTTGCCACCCAGTTGACCAACTTCTGACCCACCCTGAGCCTACCTAGCTTATTTATCAATCTTCTATGTGGAACAGTGTCAAAAGCTTTGCTGAAGTCAAGGTGGCGTCAACTTCTCCCCCTTGTCCACCACTCTGGTTACCCAGTCAAAGAAATCTATGAGATTAGTTTGACAGGACCTTCCTTGTAAACCCATGCTGTCTTGGATCCTGTGCCCCTATGGATTCCAGGTGTTGCACTATCCTTTCCTTAAGGAGTGCCTCCATAATCTTGCCCACTACTGAGGTGAAGACTGACTGGTCTGTAGTTCCCGCCTCCTCCTGCTACCACTCTTGTGGAGCGGGATCACATGAGCCCTTCTCCAGTCTTCTGGGACCTCTCCTGTGCTCAGAGACTCACTAAACAATTCTGCTAATGGTTCTGCTAGTTCCTCCTTTAGCTCCTTAAGGTACCCTGGGATGTATGCCATCAGGTTCCCATTGCCTTATCCACCCTGAGCTTAGCATGCTCTTGTAGGACCCTTCTTTTGTGAAGGGAGTAGTGCTCACCTCCTCCCCTGTGTCCATGATGCTGAGCTGTGGCCCTGCCCTACCTTCTCTTCAGTAAATACTGAGCAAAGTATCTATTTAGGATAGATGCCTTACAGGGTCCTCCTCCTCACATGCTCCTTTTCTCCATTGCTTAGCAATACCCTCTGACTTTCTCCTTTCCTAATGTATCTATAGAAAGTCTTGTCACCTTCTTTTTACTGTTACGTTGCTAGTGTTTCCTCAGTTTGGGACTTTGCCTGCCTTACTTCCTTACCTGCTTCCCTTAGGGCAGTTTGGTATGCCTCTATCTTCATCCCGCTGTGTTCCTTATATTTCCTGAGGCAGCCTTTTGGCTCTGACCTTTTCTGCTACTGTATTTGAGAACCAAAGTGGTTTCCTCTTCTTTGCACTTCCTTTTCTGTCTAACACAATGGGATGTTGCTTCAAGTATTGTATCCTTAATGCTTGCCCACTTTGCCTGTACCTCCTCACCTGTGTTTCTTTTGCCAGGCTAGCTTAACTCTGTTGGCCATCTTATCAAAGTCAGCTCCTCTGAAGTCCCATATTTTTGCCTTGGAATGGGATGATTTAGATGTAGTAGCAAATTGAACCATACCATGTGATGGTCACTGGCCCCCAGGTGACCTTCTACCTGGAGATCTGTGATCCCTTCTTTGTTAGTCGGTACTAGATCTAGGATAGCCCTGTCTCTTGTGGGTTGCTGTACCAGTTGTTTGAGGCCCTCCCCCTGCAGGGAATCCACTATGAGTCTAGTTCTGGCAGATGTTCCTGCTGGTATTGACCAATCTGTATCTGGTATATAGATAGATGCCTTTGTATAATTATTTGGTCTAGATTGACTATAATGAAAGTGACATTGCTATGCTCACCCATTGTAGTGTTGGGGGGGGGTTAAAATTGTTATGGTAATCATTACAGAGTCAGACCAAAAGTACCTACAAATTCACCTGACTACACTTACAGGCACTTCACCTATGATGACACCACCTTCGTTTTTCTTTCAAAGTTGATGGCTAGGGTGAACAGGCAGCTAAACAGTTCTTGTTATCTGGGGCATATCCACATAGTGTACATATCACACTACCTAATTTCAGTCTCCTTCTATGTACCTTTGGGATGGTGCATGTCAAAATTCTTCCCTGAGATCCGGCTTCACCTCACATTGCTCTCATTATCAGGTGATGCTGAAACAAACACTGGCCCTCTTTTTGCTACCAAGCCCACCAGCATTCCTCAGTGGTTCTCTTCTAAGGATCTAAAAATTGCCTACATGAATGTCTGAAGCCTCATGACCAACTTTGCTGAGACGGAGGCATGGATGTCTCACTACATCCCCGACATCTTAGGGCTAAAGGAAGCCTGGCTAAAGCCAAATTTCTCTGACTCCATGTGTGATATAAAGGGATATATGCTCCTCATAACTGACTGCCCCACCCAGAAGAGGAGGTGGGTCAGGTCACCTTTTACTATAGGGAGCACCTCAAGGTTACTGCACAACCTGTTGGGACTAAATGCACATGTGAAGCCCTCCATGTGGTCCTTGTTCTTGGGAACACAAAGAAAATTAATATCTTATGTGTCTACAATCCCCCTAAGAGTGGTCTAACTTGATTAACAAACTTAATTGACTACCTGGCATCTCTAAAAGGTAATAATGAATTTATCCTACTGGGTGACTTCAGTCTTGACTGGATGGGGAAAATCTCTTTGTCTGTTTGAAGCTGTACTAGGAAAGCTGCACCTAGCTCAGCTGATCTCCTGCCCAACAAGAATATCTGCAAGTAGCAATCACCACTCCCTACTAAGCTGGATCATTGCAAAGAGACATGAATGGGTCCATGCTGCTGGTACACTGTCTGACCACATCAGTGACCACTCACCAGTTTTTTGCATCTGGAATACTAGTATCCAGAAGCCTCCAATCAAGGAAATACAATTCTGGAACGTCTCAAAAAATGAATATTGGGGCCCTGTACATTGATCTTTACCACATTGACTGGTCCCCATTATATCAGACATCAGATGTAGAGAATGGTTTAATCTTCATCATATCTACTCTTCAAGCTCTACTAGACAAACATGTTCTCCTCAAGAAATGAAGAGTCATAGTTTCAGTGACCAGAAGGATGCATAGTGACCTTTTAGCCTCCATTAGAAGGAGGCATAAAACCTGGGCCAAAGCAAAACAATCTAAGGCTCCAGTGAACTGGGCAGACTACAGAAGGCAGAACAATGACTATAAAAAAGCCATGCATGCTGCTAAAAATACCTACTGTAAACAGCTTCCTCAAGCATCTGTTAGTGACTCTTGAGGTTTCTGGAATCACATAAAATCTTTCATGGGCCAAGGTACCAAAACATCGATAACAGATATGACTCTAGATGGAGCAAATTAAAACAATATTGGCACAATTGCGAATGCCCTTAACTCATGTTTCTCCTACCTCTCCAATTACAAAATCCAGATTGGTCTGGGCGCTGCCCCAATTCCCTGTGCTAAGAAACCAGTTTCACCACCTATTAACTTCAGGACTGTCACCAAAACAGAGGTGCTACATCTCCTGAAGATCATCCCAGCTTGCGGTTCTGCAGGGTCTGACAGACAAATACCCAGGTTCCTCAAAACTGCTGCACCTGCAGTCATGTGATGTGCTTCTAGAAGGCAGCAGAATATTGAGACTTCTCTGACCCTTGTCTCCAGAAATTATTATAATTTCTTTTATTTTTGGTCACTCCAGTGTCCTCTCGGTTAAAACAGCATAGTTTTTACCTGTTTACTTTCGAGAACAAGTGTTTGCTTCTCATTGGGATGGATGCAGACATGAAAACAGCTCTTCCTTGACACTGTACACCTGCAACTCCTGAGCGTGAAAATAACCTGAAACATTCCAGGATGCAAACAACCCCCGTGGTGAAGACCAGTTCTCCTTCAAATGCTCTTTTGGAGGACCATTTCCTGAAGGAATGTTTGCCAGTCAAAGAAGCTATTCATCTTCTTACTGAAGAAGTAAAGGCATTGAGGGTGGGCACTGAGACTTTAAATTGATGAGTGGGGGATATGGAGTACTGGGTAGCTTCCCTGGATAGCTGGAAAGAAAGGATGGAGCCAGAGATTGTTTCTCTGCCACATAAGATTTCTCAGTTGGAATCTAAACTAGAAGATCTAGAAGGGCACTCTCGGTGCAACAATCTAGTGGACCCTGGATTACTGGAAAGGGTGGAGAGTTCCCACGCTGTTATATTCACTCAAAAACTCTGCAAAAAGTTGGTGGGACCCTCAGCCAATGGCCTGACCTATGTGGTTGAACTTGTGCACTATTCTCTCAGGGCAGTGCCCTCCCTCCTGGATGCTCCCCCACACCCCTTCGTATTTTGCCTTCTGAATTATTTGGACCGCCAATATATTTTGGACAAACTTAAGGAGCTACAGGCACCGATCTGGAAAGGTATGAACCTCCATACGGTGCAAGACTTTCCTGTGGCCATCCGACACAAGCGGGCTGCCTATCGCCCTATTTGCTCCAAGTTGATTGTAGCTAATATTAAATTCTGAGTCCTCTATCTGACTAAATTGTAGGTTCATTTCAAAGGTGAACAAAGAAGCTATGAATTGGCCGAGCAAGCCCACTTGGGACTCTCTGTACTCATGCCAGATCTGTTTGGGGTGCCCTGAATGCCTTGGATTTGCTGGAGTGGTTTTCTCTTGGACCATGATTGCAGTTTGGTTTTATACTTTCTTTGTGGTTGCAATTTACTGCTGAACATCAGGAGATTTACTTTTGTTCATGGGAGCTGCTGCCTTTTTTCCCCCAACTGCAGTAATGCATCTATCAGACTACTTCTTTTGATCAGTAGTCAATCATGCTTTACTTTGGCAGAGTACCACTTTTTTTATTTATTGGATTTCATTTATACACTGTTTGCTTCTGCCAGTTTGGATGCTTCCCTTGTGGAATATAGGACCTGGTCTGACACGAAGGTAGAACTTTCACTCAGAGGACCCACAAGGCATTTAGACTGTTTTTCTAATGCTACATAAGCTGTGGACCATCTGGTGATTCTATTAGGACTTTCATCTTCAGGCAAGAATACTTGGAGAAACGAAAGGAAGCAAACAAGGCAGTAAGAGCAGCAAAGGCCGAAACCAAAGAAAAGCTAGCTAAGTCGGTGAAGGAAGGAGGGAAGGCATGCTTTAGGTATATTAGTGAGAGGAGGAAGACAGGGGAAGGGATTGTGAGACTTAGGGAAGAGGGAGGCACGATAGTGGAGAAAGACACTGACAAGGCAACCATCCTCAACAAATACTTCTGCTCCATATTCACGGAAGAAAACAATGGGGATGGTTCCCCATTAATGGAGAAGGGTAAACAGGGAGACAGGGTGGACATTAGACCTTTTTCAGAGGACAGAGTAAAAAGAGCACTAGAAGAGCTTAGGGTGGATAAAACTGTGGGGCCTGATGGGATATACCCGAGGATCCTAAAGGAGCTCCAGGAGGAACTGGCTAAACCTCTGGCTAAGCTGTTCAGTGGATCACTGGAAACAGGTGTAGTTCTGGAGGACTAGAGGAGGGCACAAGTGGTACTCCTGCATAAAAGTGGTAACAAGGAGGAGACAGAAAACTACCGCCCAGTGAGTTTGACCTTGGTAGTAGGTAAAATGATGGAAACCCTACTTAAGGAAAGGCTGGTGGACTACCTACAGACAAAGGGGCTGCTGGACCCAAAGCAACGTAGATTCATGGCAGGGAGGTCATGCCAGACCAACTTGATTGATTTCTTTGAGTGGGTGACAAAGAGAATAGACCAGGGCAGAGTGGTAGATGTGGCCTATCTGGACTTCAGGAAGGCCTTTGACATGGTCCTACACAGGAGACTAATCCACAAGCTGGCAAATCTGGGGACAGAGGTGGTCATGTGGGTTAGAAACTGGTTGAGTAACAGAATACAAAGGGTGGTAAATGGGGTTAGCTCACAGGAGGGATGGGTAACAAGTGGTGTACCCTAGGGATCAGTGCTGGGACCAGTGCTCTTCAATGTCTTCATAAGTGATATTGCAGAGGGTCTAGAAGGGAGGGTTAGCCTGTTCATGGATGATACAAAGCTATGTAACAGGGTAGATACACTGGAAGGTATAGAAAAAATGAGGAGGGATCTGAAGAGGCTAGAAAACTGGTCCAAGGAATGGTATTTGGGTTTCAATGCAAAAAAGTGCAAGATTATGCACCTAGGGAGGGGGAATCCTAGGGCTGAGTATGAACTAGACGAGGTAACACTGGAGGCCACCACAGAGGAAAGCGATCTAGGAGTAGTCATAGAAGACAACCTCAAAGTGGCTAAACAGTGCGACAAAGCATTTGAAAAGACCAACAGAATGCTAGGGTGCATAGGGAGGGGTTAACATGTAGATGGAGGGAAGTGGTGGTACCGTTGTACAACTCCCTAGTAAGGCCTCATCTGGAGTACTGTGTTCAGTTCTGGAGGCCCGGTCTCCAAAAAGACATAGACAGGATGGAGATGGTACAGAAGAGGGCAACAGAAATGGTGTCAGGGAAGCAGCATAAGTCGTGTGAGGAGAGACTCAGAGCTCTAAATATGTACTCCCTGGAGGAAAGGAGAAAGTGGGCAACATGATAGAGACCTTCAAATATCTAAAGGGGATCAACAGAGTACCAGAGGGGAGCATCTTTTGCATGAAGGGAACTAGCAGAACAAGGGGGCACAGCATGAGACTGAAAGAGGGAAAACAAAGAGGGAGCTTGAGGAAATTCTACTTCACTGAAAGAGCGGCAGAGAGATGGAACAGTCTTCCCCAGGAAGTGGTGGGGGTGGCCACAGTTCAGGGATTCAAGAATGCATGGGCTAGGTACATGTGAATTATCAAGCTAGGGTGAAAGGGGGGGGTCTTGTAGCATCTAGGGTACCTTAAGCATTAGAAAGAGGGATAGGGCAGACTGGATGGGCCATGGGGCCCTTATCTGCTGACAACATCTGGGTATCTATGAATCATGTTTGTTTTGTTGAATTGTGTTGACCCGTAAGCCCACTGGGCCTAGAAGTCCCTTTTTCAGGGGCGACCGGGGAGGAGGGATACAGATGGTAAGCAACTGAAATTGAACCAGATTAAGCTGTCGGTGGTATTTGTAGTGAATGAGGGAAATTTGGCCAGGACTCCAGGGAAATTCCCATACTCTTTTTGATAAGTGCCATGAGATCTTTAATATCCATCTGAACTATCACCAATCCAGGCAGATGAGACCTCGGTTAAACATCTCATCCGAAAGATGGCACCTCAGAAGTGCTGCACTACAGTGTCTGTACTGGGATATTAACCCAAGTGCCACATGTGGGAACTGAACCCACAGCCATCTGATCTCCCAGCCTCAGAGGCGAGTGTGCTACCTACTGAGCCACTGACACTGCTGAAAGCTTATTAATTCCTTAAGTTAATGAAAATCACTGCTTATTCAGTAGCATCTGTTTGGAGAACATTCTTTAGGGAGAGTCCCTGCTGGGCCTTTGAACTGATACAGGTATTTGTTATTATACCAGGCACTTTTCTTTTGACTGATAAATCTTATAGGTGGAGTATTTGTATTCAGTTTCAGCACTAGGTTCAGGAGGCTGTCAATGACTTTCTGGTCTATATGGACAGATTTCTGCCCGGTGTGGATGAAAAATTTCATTTCATTTGCCATGAGCTAAAAAATGTAGATAATGGCGGCTCTCACAGTTTACACAGAGCTTACTTAGTTTCTGCTGTACCTAATGCAGTGACCTTCAATGCTTTACTGTCTATTGCTTATGGAGATTTTTTTTGGATCTCTGGGATTTTCTAGTTGTATTACAGGCTCTGAATTAGCAGTTTGTTATGATGTTTGGCTATGTACCTTTTTTGGCTTGATTTTTCTGGTGAAGCATTGGGGGTGCCATTGTAGTGTATCCCTCCTTCTAGAACTGGGATGTTATTCGTCATGTTTCTGATTTTCTTTAGTACTTGCAATTTTCCATTTTATTAAGATGGCTCTGTATGGTTATTGTGTTACAATTAGTATGGAATTTATATACTTTGAGCCTCCGTGGATGCTAGATGGAGGGAAGCACAAGACATGGTTGAAAATGGGGACTGGGGAGGTCGGTGGGACAGGATTCTGGAACACTTCACAGACCAGGAGATTATGGGAGTGCTGTCTGAAGGACCAGGATTAGTGTGTGGGATTATTCTGGGGTTCCCTTTTAGGATGGGAATATTTTGGGAAGGTGGGAAGGGTTGGGAGATTGGTCTCTTCTATGGTGCCAAGAGCTTCAGTGGCTCTGAATATGTTTTACTTTTCATGTGTTTGATTAGGGGCAGTTTGGGAGGGTTTGGAGCACAGCTGGGTTCCAACAGGGGGACAGGAGACTTATACAGTACTTCTTCTTTCCCATACTTTTTTTAATGAGACAACTATGGGTATTCACTGTAGACTTGTAACTTGGAATATCAAGGGGCCCAAGATAGAAGAAAGAGAGCCATCATAATGAAATATCTGAAGAAGACTCAGCCAGGGATAGTTCTTTTACAGGAGACCCACTTATGCAGAAAGGAGATTCTACTTTTAGATGGGATTGGTTGGGACAGGTATTTGGAGCAGAATGTAGTAAAAGAAAAGGGAGTGTTCCCATTTTAATTGATAGGCATACTCCCTTTAGTCTGATTAAGGAACATTGGGACCCTGATGGATGGTATTTGTTTCTTCATGGGCGCCTGGACCTTACAGAGATTCTGTTTGGTATGGTGTATGGACCCAATTTGGATTCACCGCATTTCTTTTTAGATTTGTTAGCCCAATTGGACTCTTATACCCATATATCTATCCTCTTGGGGGACTGGAATATAGTTCTTCACACAGACCTGGATCATTCCAGTACCTCTCAGAAAGGTCTCTCCCCAGGACAGAGGGGGCTATAACAGTTCATGGATATGGATGTGGAATTTTTTTTACTTTACACAACCCAGTACCTTAATTTGTTTTTTTTTCCCCAGTCATCGCTTCTGAAATGCTTCTGCATGCACAAAAGTTCAGAGTTGCACCATACATTTCACATGCACACGGGTGTGGGTGGGGGGTCAACTTGATGTAAATCCACTATAAATAAAACTGGGAAAAAAACACCTTCATCTCAAAATAAATAAAACAAATGGAGTTCTGTGTTTATGAAGGCTGCTCTTGTTACCTCTGACCTAAAGTCACCATGACAACATATAGAAATGCAGGGGTTGAAACACAAAGAGTACTGCTTTTAAAACAATAGCTACAGTGCCCTCTAGTGTCAGTACTAGCAGTATACAGACATCATTAAAGAAAATTCTAAGGCGAAGGAACTATTTTATAATAAAAGTTACTTTAAAATAATTTTTTCTTAACTTTTTTTATTAAACTTATGTTTTTTCACAGTGATCATTTTCTAAGCACAATAATACCCTCTATGGTGGGCGGTATTGGGGAATACCGGACCTTCCAGGGGCTATAAGACCTTCCGCCTGCGGCGTCGGGCCTCATTATGCCCCTGGGCAGTCCAGTATTCTCCAATACCACCCACCCTGTCAGGTATTATTGCTTACTTCATGGGTGCCTGGGCCTTACAGAGATTCTGTTGGGTACAGTGTATGGACCCAATTCCGATTCACCACATTTCTTTTTGGATCTGTTAGCCCAACTGGACTTGTATCCCTATTCTCTTGGGGGGGGGGCTGGAATATAGTTCTTCACACAGACCTGGATCGTTCCGGTACCTCTTGGAAAGGCCTCTCCCCAGGACAGAGGCGGCTACGACAGTGCATGGATACTCTTGATTTAGTCGACCCCGGCACACCCTCTATCTTACTACTCTTCATTATACTTTTCATTCGGTCCCTCATGCTACCCACTCCTGTATTGATTATTTTTTAGTTAGTAATGACACTCTGCCTGGGTTGTTGACCTGTACCAGTGCTGCTAGACTACTCTATTGGGGGTCAAGGTGATCGGGACAAAATCTGGCTGCTCATTCCCTTCCTTCTTAGGGACCTTACCTCTCAGGAGGCCTTGAATAATTATATGAACAATTGTTTGCAAGATAATGAGGGCTCAGTTATGGCCCTGGATGTTTTATGGGCTGTTATGAAGTGCGCAGTTAGAGGAGAGTCCATTAGGCTGGCTACTATGGCCAAGAAATACTGCTCCCTGAAAATGGACAATCTCCTCTTACAAATACACAGTTTAGAACACTCCCCATGTTCTCATTCTGATTCTGCTTCTTGGCCTCTTTTAAATAAACTTAGGGTGCAGTATTATGAGCTCCTGGCTGAAAAAGCGGATTATGCGCTGCAGTACACTATGGCATGATACCTGGAAGCGGGCGAGAGGGCCAGGAAACTTTAGGCCCTCCACCTGAAGCAGATGAAGTCACTCAAGTTAATCTCTAGTCTCCAGCCTGCTCTGGGGGGGGGGCAATTCTCACCCACCCCTGCGAAATTGCTGGTGCCTTTCATGAGTGTTGATGCTTTCTCTATAGTCCAGAATCGGACTCTCCCAACCTTGAACAGAGAGTTGAGGAATATTTAGCTTCACTTACTCTGCCCACCTTCTCACGTCACCAACAAGATCTTTTAAAAGCCTCCATCACAATATCTGAAGTTCGTCGGGCAATAGAATGTTTTCTGAAATAGAAGACTCCAGGCCCGGATGGTTTCCTTAATATTTTTTTATATTACTTTTGTTGATATCTTGGCCCCTTTTCTTACTCACCTGTTTAATCACCTTTTCTGCTATGGTCTCAAGGAGGCCTCTTTGACACAGGCCTGGATTTCTCTTATACTCAAACCGCGGAAGGATCCTCTCCGTCCTGGCAGCTATCGTCCGATATCCCTCCTCAATACTGATTTTAAGAGCTTGTTAAAGGTCCTTGCCAATAGACTGCTTCAGGTTTGGGAGGGTCTGAATTTTTCTGAGCAGGTTGGTTTCATGGGGGCCTACCTATTAACCATCTGCAAACATTACTGCATCTAATTTCTGCATCTAGGGAGAGCAGTTCACCAGCAGTTCTGGACTCCCTGGACATGGAAAAAGCTTTTGATCGGGTTTCATGGCCTTTCCTTTTTGCCACTTTGTGGAAATTCGGATTCCCAGCTGCTTTTTGCAGCTGGGTGAAGACATTATATTCAAACCCAACTGCACGAATTAGGTGCAATGGGGTCTTATCCGCTCCTGTGTTACTCCAATGTGGCACTAGACAGGGATGTCCTCTTCCCCCTTTTTATTCAGCTTGTACCTGGAACCCCTCCTTTTAAATATTCATCAGAATCCGGATATTAGAGGGATATTGGTGGTTGGGTCCAGGTACAAGTTGTCAGCCTATGCGGACAACTTGCTTCGCCATAT
The DNA here is from genome assembly GCA_016271365.2 of Neoceratodus forsteri. Classification (NCBI taxonomy): domain Eukaryota; kingdom Metazoa; phylum Chordata; order Ceratodontiformes; family Ceratodontidae; genus Neoceratodus; species Neoceratodus forsteri. Next base: position 414,847,694 of record CM057453.1, on the reverse strand, counting down.
AGAATCCCCTTTGGTATCACTTCCTGCAGTTTTACAGGAAATACAGACTTTTTCCGCTGTTGCCAGATATAAACTCAGTTTCAATAAGACTCAGGTCCTACCCCTTAATGTCCATGTTTTTAAACAACAGATTTTGGACTTGGGGCTTTGATGAGAACTGAGTGCCATTACATACCTGGGGATCTGCATCTCTAGTTCTTTATCTGAGTTGGCTAAAAGGAACCTTTCACTCTTACTTTCAGCAATTCAGGAAGATCTGAAAAGGTGGCCAGTTCTTCCCATTTCCCTATGGGGAATATCCTCCCCCGCATTTTATACCCACTTGGTATGTTGGGTGTTTACCTACCTAAAAATTGGTTTATCTGACTTCAAAGTCTTATCTCAGAATTCCTATGGAAAAAGGGAGCCGCCCAATAAGCATATCATAAATTGACACTCCCCAAGGAGAAAGGAGGTCTTTGTTTGCCTTATTTTTTATTATATTACTGTGTGCTTCATAACAGCAAGTCCTTTAGGTGGAATTATTCTCCAGATTTGGTATTGGGCCAAGCTTTTTTTTCATTTATGCCGTAAGGTTGGCCTAAATCTTTCCAGTTTGCTGTACTCGTCACCTGTTTCCTTCCCGCCACAATTATGTAACACCCCCCTGATGTGGTCTATGAAGGCACTTAAGCAGCTATGTTTATATTTAAAGGTTGATTGGTCTAGAGATCTGTCACAACCTTTATTAGGTAGTCTCAATGTTCACATAGCTAACCGCCCCATTCCTTTTAGTTTTTGCCCCCCGCTTCGACATGCTACTGTAGAGTCTTTTCTTGTTAACAGTAAGATGGGTTCCATTGACACAATACAGCAATGATTCTCTATCTCTGTTTATCATCCGTTTAAACATTTTCAACTTTCCGGGGTGCTTGCCAGCTTCCCGGACCTGCAAGTTAGGACTGATTCAACCGGTTCCCCTTTTTCGGAATTCTTAATGCTTGCTGAGCAACCCCATGCCATTTCAAAGTTCTATTCCTGTTTTTAATCAAAGGACCTGGGAAGTTTGCAGGTTTTTTTTTTTACTGGCAGCAAGCCCTGAATCTTCAGATGGGCTCAGGGGACTGGCAGGCGCTCTGGAAACGGCTCTATAAATACATTTAACAAGATAGGCTTTGTTTTATGCAGGTTTGCATCCTAGGATTATCCCATAATGGCTCCCTTTTGGGCCACTCTCCATGCTTCACTTGTTCCATGGCTGGGACTAAATTCCTTTTTTACCCCATAGATCTGTCTTCTCAGTGTTTTCCCTGCTGGAGCTATTTGGTCCCCTAAAGTCGTATATGGCTTTAATTTCAATGATTGCCAATTTTACACCACTGGCTGGATGACATTATACCTTCATTTAGTGAATGGTAACAGGAAATTTTACAAGCATTAGCAGTTGAGAAACATACAGCACACCGACGGGACAGATATGAGAGGTATAAAGAAAGTTGGGAACCCCTTGAAGCTCTCTTAACTTGCAGGTGAGTTTTCTAGGATGGGTTTCTTGGACACTCCATCCTGTCCTTTTTTTTGTTTTTTTTTTTCCTACTTTTGTGTTGATATTTACTCAGCTGTGCTCCATGGAGGTGTAGGGGGTGCTGGGAACGGAGTGAGGGGAGAGGGCGGGAGGTTGTTTGGGGGTGGGTGTTTACTTCTTGTACTTTTTTTCCATTTCTGGGAAAGCATTTGTTGCATTTGATGCTTACTTCTTTGTCTTTTTTCTGGTTTCATATAGTGGGATTTTTTGTATGTTTTTTTCTCGAAACATTTTAAGTGTATTAATTTGAAAAAAAAAACAACTGCCGTACCTCTCATAGCTGCACCGGTAACAAGACAGTTCAACCTATCCCTCCACTAAGGGTCTGTTCCTACTCTCTGGAAGATTGCCCATGTGGTACCCATTCATAAAAAGGGTGACACAAAGAATATGGATAATTAGCACCCCATAGCTATTCTATCGGTGCTAAACAAGTTACTCAAGAAATGTGTGGCCAACCAGGTTATGGAGCACCTTCAACAATACAGCTTGCTATTTCTGGTGCAACATGGCTTCAGGCAAGCACACAGCACATCTACTTCAGTCATAAAATTCACCAATGACGTAAAGATGGCCATGGGTAATGGCATGCTCACAGGGGCAGTTTTGATCGACCTAACAAAGGTATTTGACCTTTTGGACCACCCCTTGTTGATATTTAAACTATTAATTCTAGGCTTCTCACCTTCTACTACTTCCTGGTTTGCCAGCTACCTCACAGGATGACAAAAATTCATTTAAATAGAAAATAACAAATCAGATCTCTCCCCCACTAATGTTGACTTCCCTCAAGGATCCATACTCGGTCCCTTACTTTTCTAGCTGTTTTTCAACAAGTTGCTTACAGTGGCTGGTCCCTGCTCAACTCTACGCAGATGACATGGTACCGTACACAAGTGCCATGGATATATTCAGCATCAATTCAAACCTGAATGTGGATTTTGAGATAATACAATCCTGGACAAAACAAAACAAACTCCTAATGAATACCAAAATGACTGTCGCAATGTTATTTGACTCTGCACCTAGAATCAAGGCCTGTCCCACAGCACTAACCATCCCTGGTCCAGATAGCTCCCATCTAGGGGTAGTTGATGTTTTTAAGTACCTTGGAGTAACCCTTGACCCTACCCTTGATTTCAGCCTGCATCTGTCAACTATCTGTAAGCTATAAACACAAAGCTAGGGTTCACCTATAAGATCAGACATACACTTACCACAGTCACTAGACTGGCTACCACCCAGGGTGTCCTTCAGCCAGGTCTTACCTGTGGGCTGATAACCTTCCTGGATGATAATAAAACAATCTTAAATAGATGGAACACATGCTACAATAGCATCTGTCGATTTGTCCTATCTGCACCCAGGCTTACCCACCACTGCGTCCTCTACTCAAGTCTCGACTGGCTCTCCCCATCATCTTATTGTAAGTACACTGCTGGCTGTACTGTTGATAATTATTAGAACTGGATTACCAGCCACACTGGACAGTTTGCTAAGACCCGCCTCACAGGCCTACCCCCTGAGGTCTGCTAACAGGCCTCTTCTTGATGTACACAAATGTGCCACAAGGATGGGACAGCATGCTTTTTCTGCATTTGCTTCTAAGCTCTGGAATGCCCTTACAGTCTCTGTAAGATACTTTCAGTCACACCAGGTTTTTACAAAGGAACTTTGTAAGTTCCTCATGAGCACTAATAAGTGCTCGTGTGACTGATGATACATACGCATACTTATTCATGGTTTTATCTCTCATCCATTTGTCTATTATGTCCTTACTATAATTGTCTTCTGAATTACTATGCATCGTTTTATGGTACCCCAGTATTATGTCAAGCCATTGTTCATGATTTGTATAACTGTATCACCTGTAATTGCTGTTCTTTGTCTGTAACTCTCCTGGGTCTTGCATGAAAATAGGCAAAACTCTTGTCTAGTGCACTTACCCAGTAAACAACAACAAAATAAATAAATATGCAAAATAATGCACAAAAAAATCCTTTTTCCTATTTTGCTACACCAGTATATACATTTTCCCACACACACACACACGCATGCACACACACACCTGATGCCTTTCTCATCTTACCATATAACAGATGGCCTAGTAACAATTCTCCCCCTCAGCCTGATACTCCTCTGGTGCATAACACAAACCACTATATATGCCAGGACTGGATGTTCCCCAAAACTTGATGTCTTAATTCTTGACAGGCAGTGCATCTGGCCTCCTGGCTTCTTCCCTTGGTGGACTCCAAGGCAGACTCTGCCTCTTCCCTTGTCAGCTCTGCCTAAGCTGCCTAAGCTTGCTGATGCTAACTGTAGAGTAACTTTGACTTTTATAGTGAGGGTCTTGCCCCCCAGGTCCTGTCCCTGTCATCCCTGAGACCAGAAGTACCTTCTAGTACATGATCCCACTAAAAAGCTTCTGTTAATTTACATTTTTAATCTTCTTCAGGTGGATTCAATAAATTCAAGAACAAACTTGAAGAGATGATCCACAACAAGGATAATAGGTGGTTCACCTGACTAAATTGCTATAATATGAAACCAAATAAAATGGTGCTAAGCCCTGCCCAGCCAAGGTGAAATGTAAGGTGTAGTCATTGGGGGTAGCCAACATAGCTTCTATTGCATTTGGACTGCTGTTTTTGACCTCTCCTATGGTGTGTCTTCTATCAGCTTTTACATGGAACAGTATGTATTTTTATCTATTTTGCCACTGAAAGTTTTTGTAATAAAATTTTTTTTCAAACTATATATATTGTAGCAAGAGCACTGGTTTCTCTATATAGCTATAGACAGGGCCCTTACTTTTCTGCGGCACAGTGGGACCAAGTTCTGTGGCAAGACTAGCCATTTGCCGTAGAATTTGCAAGTGTGGTTTGTAATTTCATGGATGTTCTTATGCACTAATAAACTACCACATCACAGTGTCAGCTTGTCATCCTAACTTCACTTTCATGACAGTGGTTATAGCAATCAGGATGGTGGAAAGCACAGTAACACTAGTTCAAAAAATAACAGACTTATAAAAATAATTTTATGTCTAAAAAAGCAAAACAAATGTCTCTCCCTTAAGGTCCTAGCCTGTTGCATAAATGACATATGCAGAGGGGATCTTATGTGATAAATAAGGTATTTCTATGTGCATGCTATCTATCCCACTAATGAGGTTTCCACTGTCTATCACTTATATATTTGTATGTGCTTTCTACACCACTCATGAGGTTCCCACTGTGTATCACTTACATATTTATATGCAATCTGTAACATACATACAAATATGCGTGTGTGTGTGTGAGTGGCGAGAGAGACAGAGATACTGTATATGTGTGTGTGTGTATATATATATATATTTTTTTTTTTTATTTTTTTTTATTTCCATGAACCTGCATCCTCATTCATACAGGTTCCATTGGAAATGGAATAGAGGAGTTATTGCAGAACTCATTTTTCATGTCAGCCTGTTTTCCCTGACACACTGCAAAACACCATTAGGCCATGACATGCATGTGAACCAATTGTGAGATACAGCTCTCCAGCCCATCACAATGTGTCCACCATATGACAGAACACTGCACCATACCTTCCCAGGCTCCAAGCAGTGCTGTGTTCCACCAATCCTTGTGCTGCCCAGCCAGCTCCCAGAGCTAATCTCTGAACTTGAGTTGCTGGCATGGAAACACAGCGTGCTACCCTCTGGCCCAACAGCTGTCCCTGCTCACAACATTTCTCCATAACTTTTAGGTCATTCTATCAACCAATGACAATATGTAACCAATAACCCTGGCAAAAATGCATACAGTGCAATTTTTTATTTAACAGGTCTATTCTTTCAACAGGTCTACATATTATTATATTTCACTTTTCTGGGCATAATTACTTTATTTTTCTTAAAAATTTAGACAGTTAAATTCATTTTACCAGTTATTCATTTCAGATAGCGTCTCTATACCTTAAAGGCACAAATAAGTTTGTACAAAGTGCGGTATGGACTTCACAGGTCTGTGCTATTGACAATGTTTTGTTTAAGTAGGCCCTAGTGCAACAACGTAAGACTGAAAATTGTATTAGACTGTAGTACAGGTTGAGCAAATATCACCATGCATGATGTGCTGTGCCACCGTCTCTGGTAGTGGCAGCTGTGGTAGATAAGTGACTGTTCATTTCTGTTGCAGAATGCAGCCATTTCATTAGCTAATGTATGATGTTATAGCAATGATAACATCACATTCTGAGCATATAGGGGGGGTTTTGAATATAAAAAGAGGGGAAGGGAACCAGATTCTATGTATAAACAGAAATATTAATAAAAAATCACCAAGAAGAGTGAATTTGTGGCACCGCAGTAGTTCTGGCAGATTGTAAGTTCTGCACAAAATTCTGCGGCTGCAGAATTCTTGGGGTCTTGGCTATAGATATTGAACATAGTACATATGGAGCTTTGGGGAGGTGGGTACACCATTTTGTTTGGTTTCAGATTCAATAAACTATGTGTCCCAGAAGCTTCTAAACTTAATGGTTTATTAATCTTATAGTCTCCCCGAGTGCTGATCACTCCCGGGATCCAGCAACTGGAAGTGATGTCAGCACACTGCCCAAGGCTATCATAGCCCAGCAAATCAATTACTCTCTGCATGAGTTTCTTTTCCTTTTGTAAAGAACAAAATCAGCTTTTGTTTTCAGAACATATGATGACTCTTGTATTATAAGTGCACCCTACTAATTAGGGGGAGCCCAAGGGATTTACAGCTCTGTCTGCCATCAGTTCACAATCACCACAATCACCACCTGTTGAAGGAACATATGGACTGAAGCAGAGGGGAACCTGAAATACTGGGAGAAGCACCACTCTTCTTGGTTACAGCACAAGGAGGGTGCCAGCACAGAAAATGTGCCTGAAGCAGTGCATTACCTTTCATGACTGCCAGCCACATAATAGTGATGCTTGGAACATGCCAGTTCTGATCCAGTTTGACTGTTTAGGAACTTATGAGGATATTCTTCCAGTCCCTGTTGGACCAAACAGAAGGGCTGAAGCAGGAAATAGTTATGTTGGAAGTTGAGCTCACAGCAGTGGGGCACATTGAATTGATGCTGCAGCCATCAATGCCCCCTAGGGACAGTGGGAACAACAGAATATGGTCAGTACCATGTTTGCAACCCTTGACCCTTGCAAGGATGGTAAGGAGTCAGAAGAAAACAGCCACAAAGCCAGAAAACCCATTGACCAATCAAGAGGGCACTTAGTGTCTCTTTCCGCTATCATCTCAGAGCACACCCAGTACAGAGCTGAGGCTTGAGTCATTGACAGCTGAACCGAGAGACGCCTGCAGGCTGCAAAATACAGCACATATTAGATTTGTATGAGAAGGAGAAGGAGAAGGAATTTCCAGTTGGGACTCCATAGGGAGAGGGCATGCCAGTCCTTCAAGTTTGAGAAGTATGTGTTCACAGTCTGCATGTTCGGCAGGAAAGAGAACTGCCCAGTCAGGGCTAATATCAATATAAACTCTGAGTCACTGCAGAGCTAAGACTCTGTAAAGGGCATATCTTTTTGCCCAGTGTGTTTGCATTTCTGATCCAGAAAATGTGGATGTCCAGAAGGGCCTGTCTGACTAGGTTTCATATACTGTACGTGAGAAGTCCCTTAGCTGGGGTGAAGATGAGAAAATTACCCACCAAGGATCAAAAGGATGAGATGGTGGCTAACACCCAGTAGTGACCAAGGAAATGTTTTAGGAACTGGTATTGTGGGATCTAGACAAATCTGTTAAGTGGGCAAAATAATGGGGAATAAGATTTTATGTAAACAAATGCATTATGCTACATTTGGGGCCTAGTAATCCTGGAGGAGTTTACTACGTGGATGGTGAAGCAGGACAAGTTAAGGAAACTGAAGGAGACCTGGGAGTTATGGTGGACAAAGAACTAAGGCACACCAATCAATGTAAAGCAACAGTGAGTAGGACAAGAAAGAATATTATGTAACTCAATTTCAGTTGCTTACCATCTGTATCTCCCCTCCCCTCGGTCACCCCTGAAAAAGGGACTTCTAGGCCCAGTGGGCTTACCGAGTCAACAAAATTCAATAAATAAATAAATAAATACATTACTGTACATGCACAGTTGTAAGCACAATTAGGATTATTTGGGGTGGTACTGCATATACAGACAGAAGGTCCCTTCCCCAAAAATTCCCCACTAAATCATTCATGTTAGGGATTTCAATAGGTTTGATCTGGGGTCATTTCACGAAGATCTGAGGATCACTGACTGGTCAGGTGTGCTTAATGCCCAGTTTCTCACTGTTTTTGGTGCCCTGCAGGACAAACATGCCCCCCATATCAGGTGGAGAGTGAGGGGGTCTGTCACAAAATGGCTGCATGGGAGCCTCCTAGCCCTTATGCATGCAAGGGACAAGTGTTGGGCTCACTTCAAAAGCACGTTGGATCAGTCCATCTTCCAACAGTATAGGAAGCTCAGAAATGAGTGCAAAAATGTCATCAGGGTGGCAAAAAGTGAATATTGTAAATCTGCCCTGCTTAACTCTGCTAAGGACCCACGAAGGTTCTGGAGCAACATAAAAAACTTGGTCAGCGGCTCCTCCAACTCTGGTGTTTCTGATATGATCATTGGTGGGTCAAGTTGTAATAATCCACTTATGATTGCTAATGCTTTAAATTCCCACTTTTCTGACTTGTCTGTGCTTATCTCCTTTTTCCCTGCTGTAGGGAATATTAGTGGCCCCTCGGCCACTGTCCCTCAGGAGGCTCACTCCTCTCGCCCATTATTTTATCTCAGGGCTGTATCTGTCATGGAGACACAGAGACTTCTCTCTGGTCTCTCCCCACACTCCAGCGCTGGCCATGATAACATGGAACCCAAGCTTCTGAAACTGGGTGCTCCCCACATTGCCATCCCAGCGGCACATGTCTTTAATCTGTCCTTTGCCACTGGTGTTATCCCTGGCATTTGGAAAGTAGCAAGGATTGTCCCCATTCCGAAACAAGGTAACCCCAAAGTCCTGGACAACTATCGTCCAATTGCCATCCTATCGGCCATTAGTAAACTCTTACAGAAAGCTGTAGCCGAACAGCTCACAGAGTATATTCAGGCTCATAAGTTGCTGTCCCCTGCACAGCATGGATATCATAAAGGGTATGGCACGACCACTGCCCTTATCTCTGTCTCTACCAGCATCAGGGTGGCCATGGACCAGGGCGAACTCTCTGGGGCTATGTTCATAGACTTATCCAAGGCCTTTGACCTTGTGGACCATGCATTACTCTGCTCACAAATGCAGTCCGTTGGCCTGTCCCCCCACCTTGAGTTGGCTGAGAAACTACCTCCAGGGCAGAATATAGCAGACTAAATTCAACAAGGTCCTCTCTGACCCCACTCCAGTGACCTCTGGTGTCCCACAGGGATCAATTTTGGGGCCCCTTCTCTTTTTTGCATATGTTAACAACCTCCCTGCTGCTGCTTCCAACTGTAGTGTCACCCTTTATGCAGATAATCTTGTCATCCTTGCACATTCCCGGGACATTGGGGTTCTTAACCTTCTGCTGAGTGAGGCCTTTAAGAATATTCAAGCCTGGGTAACATCTCACAAGCTGGTCCTTAATCTGAAAAAACTCAGGCCATGGTCTTTGGGTCAGCAGCCAAGATCAAGGCCTCTTCTGTCCCTCTATGTGTCAGAGGTGTGGATGGCTCTCCCCTCCTAACCATGGTTTCAATAAAATACCTTGGGGTAACACTTGACCCCCAACTTGACCTGGGGAGTTACATCCTAAATGTTTGCAGAACCGTAAACTGTAAACTGGGTCTTGCCTACAGGGCAAAGAAAAATTTGACTTCTGCAGCTCGCTTGGCGCTGGCCAGAAGTGTGCTGCTCCCTTTTCTTAGCTATGGCCTTCTCCTGTTCACTGGCACCTCCAAGGTCCATCTTGCCAGGTGGAACATGACCTACAACAACATCTGTTGCTTTGCCCTGGCAGCCCCATTTCTCACCCACCACTGTAAATTATATGACAAACTGAGCTGGCTTTCACTGGCCAATCACTTGAAATATGGGTTGGGCTGCTTCGTTGGAAAGGTGCTCAGAACTGGCACCCCACCGGGGCTTGCACAGCTTCTCAAGCCTGCTGAATCCTCCTCCTACTCCCTTAGGTCTCAGGGTCTGGTGGTGCTCAAAGTTCCATATACTCGAACCCTAATGGGGGATAGGGACTTTGCTACATGTGCTCCAATGCTATGGAACTCCCTTCCTGACCATGTGCGTTCCTCCTCCTCCCGACTATGTCTCCGGAATTCCCTGAGGGAGCACTTGAAACTATCCTCGGTATGTGGGTGTCCCAAGCCACCCTAACCAGGTCTCCAAATTGGTCCCATCCGACCCATTGCCTACTGTCCTTTAACTCTGGGAAGCATGTGATTGATCACCATCTGCTTATGAATTATGTGATCCTGGTAAATAGGGTCACTCATACAATGTAATTACCATTGAATGTCTTATTCTATTTATTCTGTATGTATATGTATATTTTACCTATTACCGTTCACTGTGGACTATCTATGTTCATCTTGCGCTCTTGATACTCTGTACATTGCCCCCTTGTTGTTATGCACCTTGTCTGAACCTGTATTTTCACTGTACTCTCCCAGGTCGTACCTGAATATAGGCAGTTTGTCTAGTGTACCTACCTGGTCAACAAAAGCTAAATAAATAAATGCTGTACATAAGACCACATCTAGGCTATGCATCTCAGTTTTGGGCACCATTACTGAAGTATGATACAAGTAGAGTGGAGAAAGTGCACAGCAGTTTGATGAACTCAATATCAGGCCTAAAACATGTAATTACAGGAGAAATTAGAAAACTTAAAAATACATTATTTAGAAAGAAGGAGGATTAGAAGAGATCTAGTCCTACTATATGATGTCATAAGGGACAGTGAGCTCATGGTAAGTCTGAATCTACAATTTACAGTGCATAATCAATGTCTGAGAGCAGATGACAGGTAATCACACAAAAGTATGTCGGTAGTGCGGTATACTGCTACCTTGCAAACACAGTCCCCTTTTGAAAACATGTATACCGCTACCATGCAATGACGTGCGGTGAGCGGTAATGATATACTTTTGCATGATCACCACTTTAAGAAGAGTTGTTTTAGAATGGAGAAAAGAAAATTCTTCTTCACTCAGAAGGTGGCCAATATTTGGAATTCACTAACATCCGAGAAAGCTCTTTCTGATTATAAGGCATTATTCAAAGTTGCCAGGAGGCCTGCAATCTATTTGGAGAGAAGACTGGCAACCATGAGTAGACAACACAGGGCCTCACTGCTCAGTTGTAGTACAGTTAAAATAGCTACATTAGGGGTTGGAAAGTGCTGGGTTTGAGTTATGTAAAAATGCTACCCATTTGAAGTAGAGTTTAAGTGTTGGAACTTAAATGCTGTGATCTTCCTATAATTAGCTTTGGGATCAGACATTTATCATATGGATCACAAATAGCCTGGTCTATAAATAGCACCTAATGTGTCATATTTCCTGTTTCAGGCCCAACCAACACCACAGTTATAGCAGCTCCTATAGACTGTAGCTGGTAGGCTAGCTGGTGCTACAGATAGGTGGATGTACTGTGATATTGTTTGCCTAAATAATCCATTATACTGCATCTGGTCATATATTGCCTGTGTTCCCTTCCTTGTGTATGGGTTATTTAGAGTGCTGTATACTGTTTTTATGACTGTGGGTGGAGCCTACAGGAGTATTGCATGTTCAAAAGGAGTGATGTCATGTTTTCTGTCCATGGAACGGATTGAAGGTGTAAATAGTCTCCTCCGCCTTACCCTCCTCAAAGCAATGTTTTCCACCATCAAATAAATGCACTTTCATGTTAGTCAATGGTGCAGGGTACTATTTTCTTTCTTAATTGGGTGGTACAAGAACTGGAACCTGAGTAGTGGAAGGCAGCATTAGTTTTTTTGGGGGAGTAAGATCCACCTGCGCCTCCACCCCAAACTTTTTTCTGATTCATGTGGGAGAGGCATGAGACAGCTCTAGCATGCTGTAACAAGATACATTAGTTTGGGACACAGACATGCCTGTGCAGTGGAGAACAGTACAGAACAGAAGATATTTAATGCCTTCAAATTGACTTAAAAATCCTTTGGAACAAATGATTATCAGAGCCACCTGGGGCCTCAGATGGAGACCTAGACGCACATTCTAATTTACAGTAAGAGTCACATGTTTTCTTAAACATCTAGCAAGATATATAAGTTTTTAGTTTTAGTTTTCGGTACTGTTACAAGAGAATTTATTTATTTACTTGAATAAAGGTCAAGGTTAACAAATAAATTCTACCTTTAGTTAGATTTGGTCTAATTCAATCAAATGTGATTTTAAAAGCTATTCTGATCAGAGCTGACATAAAAAAAATCTTAAATATTTTTTCTTTTGTCATGGACACTTGAAATAGGATGTCAGCTTTCACTCCATTAAACCTGATTTTTTCTGTTTTTTTATAGCATCTTGCTAAGGCAGTCTTCCCAGAATGCAATCTGTCACCTGGGAGGGGGTTGAAATTGTTTTAATCATGAAGCATTGCTGTTAGTAATGCATTTAGAAATGCAATTTTTAATTGTCTTTACAGTTAACCATGCAGTTTCATGTCAGGGCACTTTTTGGGGGTCAAATTATTTTAAACATGGGCACAGTACTTGGTAAATACAAACTTTGATGATAAAGTATATTTTTTCTTTCAAGTTTGAGAAGTATGGATTATGTATAAGTGTAACCATGTTGTAAATGGTTAAATATCTTCTGTTCTGTTCTGTACTGTTCTCCACTGTACTGGCATGTCTGTGAGGTAGCTAACTGGGGTTTCTGTAAGACATCAGCTACTAAATAGCCGTGTTGTAAATGGTTAAGTAGGCAGTGGTTTAAGGCTCTGAGCTACAAGGTTTTATTTTTCAGTACTGTTACAAGAGAATCTATTTACTTGAATAAAGGTCAAGGTTAACAAATAAGTTCTACCTTTAGTTAGATTTGGTCTAATTCAATCAAATGTGATTTTAAAAGCTATTCTGATCAGAGCTGGCATAAAAAAAATCTTAAATATTTTTTCTTTTGTCATGGACACTTGAAATAGGATGTCAGCTTTCACCCCATTTAACCTGTTTTTCCAGTTTTTTATAGTTAAACATGCAGTTTCATGTCAGGGCACATTTTTGGCGGGGTTCAAATTATTTTAAACATGGTCACAGTACTTGGTAAATACATGCTTTTATGATAAAGTGTATTTTTTCTTTCAAGTTTGAGAAGTACTGTATGTATTATATATAAGTTTAACCGTGTTGTAGATGGTTAAATATCTTCTGTTCTGTTCTGTACTGTTCTCTACTGCACAGGCATGTCTGTGAGCTATCTAACGGGGGTTTCTGTAAGACAACAGCTATTAAATAGCCATGTTGTAACTGGTTAAGTAGGCAGTGGTTTAAGGCTCTGATCTACAAACCTGGAGACCTGGGCTTGACTCCCACAGCCCCACTTGCACACTGTGTGACCCTGCGCAAATCACTTAACTTTCTTGTGCTCCCAGGTCACACCTGTAAACAAGCTTTCAGCTTAGTGTGTCTCTCCTGGTAAAAAAAACAAGCATTTGTCAATGCCGACTGTTTGCTTGCTGGCATTGGCATTGGTGGGGTGTGCCTTTGGGTCGCTAGGTATAACGGCCATGCCATTTTGCCACACCCTACCCTGCAGACACCAACAAGTGTTATGGTGTGTCTTGGGGTCTTTGTCCCTTATACTCACCCCATTCCATCAGGAAATACAGTGAGATGGGTGCAGTATAGGAGAATGGGGTGAACTTTGGGGCTGAAGAGTCCAAGGCACACCTCAATGCCTCTCACTGGCTGCAGGATGTGGGTGGGGATGGAATGGTATGAGCATTACAGGTAACAATCCCAAGTCACACCCATGAAGCCTGTCAGTCTATACAGGATGGGGCGTTATGGTCAGAAACCATAACACCTCAGGTGTTCGTTGGTATTTTCACTCCAATTTTTCAACATGGGTTGTTTGTGACCCCCACCTTATGAACAGTGGTAATATCAGTTTGTTAGCCGAAAGCTGATTTTGCACAGTGACTACAGCATTTGGCACCAGAGATGCAAAAACACATTTCAAACAGGATGTGAAAAATGACAGCTGTACTGTTCATGGGGAGGAGTAAAAAATGGCAATGTTGAAAATCTGCAGTGAAAATAGTAAAAAAACTGGTGAAGTCACGAGCGTTCATAGAAACTGCACAATGCACACCCTTAATATAATTACTTTGGGGATTTTTTACAGCAGATTATCAACACAGGCATTTTGGGACCTCTGTTTATGAACAATGTCACTGTCATTTTCTTAATCTGTTCCGAACACTGATTTCACACAGCGACCATGCATTTCTGTGCAGAAAGTGTGAAAACACATTTCGGCCATGTTGTGAAAAATGACAGCTGTACTGTTCATAAGGAAGTGTGGAAAAATGCCAGTGGTGAAAATCTGAACTGAAAATATTACAAATTCATGAACTTATGAGGGTGCATGAAAACAGCACAATGGTCACTTGTAACACAGTCATTTTATGGACTTTTGTCACCAAATTTTCAACATAGCCATTTTAAGACCTCTGCTCATGAACAGTGTCACTGTGATTTTCTTAATTTTTCCCAAACATTAATTTTGCACACGACCGCGCCATCATGCACTACATGCATGGAAACAAATTTTGGGGGAGATGTGAAAAATGACAGCTGTACTGCTCATAAGGAGGTGTGGTAAAATGACAATGTAGAAAATCTGGAATGCAAACATTTAAAATTTTCGAACTTACGAGCGTGCGTAGGGACTACGCAACACACGCTTGTAAAAGTCATTTTTGTGGATTTTTCCACCAGATTTTCAACATAGCCATTTTAAGACCTCTGCTCATGAACAGTGTCACTGTGATTTTCTTAATCTGTCCCAAAAATTTATTTCGCACACTGACTGTGCCATTGTGCTCTACATGCACGGAAACACATTTTGGGCGAAATGTGAAAAGTGACAGCTGTTCTGCTCATAAGGAGGTGTGGTAAAATAGCAATATTCAAACTTTGGAGTGCAAATATTTTAACAATTTGAGAACTTATGAATGTGCATAGGAACTGCACAATGCATGCTCACAAAACAGTCATTTTTGGGAATTTTTTCATCAAATTTTCAACATAGGGTTTTTGGGGGAATACCTCATGAACTGTGACACTTTCATTTCATACATCATCCTGAAAGGTGGTTTTTGTGCAGTGACCGCAAAAATCACCTTTCAGGACCAAATAACAAAATGACAGTGCAAGAATTCATGAGGTGGGGTCCCAAAAACCCCATGTTGAAAATTTGGTGAAAAAATTCACAAAAATGCCTGAGATATGCATCAAAGTTGAAAAACCATGATTTAATCCATTATACAGTTTACCGGCATTTCCTCAGTTCATGGTCAGCTTTGAAGAGTGCAAACATGTTCCCAGTCCACCAAAGATCATCACACTGGACTCCGGAGGTAAGTATGGGGTGAGGGGCGTGTGGGGAGGTAGGGTACATGGGGGTAGGGATCAGACTCAAGACAGTCAGCAAAGTACCGTTTTTTCTTTCTAGGTCTTTTCCTTTTAGGAAGACAGCGTGGGATGTTAGCCAAGCTGGGGTGGGCTCCCAGCATGGCAGCTGGAAGTTTTTTTTTGGGGGGAGCCAGTGGAGCTAATGGGGGATTGGGCACCCCTGTTGACCATAGAGATTTTTGCCATGCTGCGGTGGACTCCTAGTGTGGCACCTGGAAGTGTGCTGGGGGCAGCAGATGGACATTTGCCACGCTGGGGTGGGCTCCCAGTGTGGCACTTCGAAGGCTGTTTGGGGGGGCCAGTGGAGCCGACGGGGGATTGGGCATGGGCACCCACATCAGCTTTACAGATTGCTGCCACGCTGGAGTGGGCTCCCAGCGTGGCACCTAAACTCCATTGGGGGGAATGCAGCACAGCCTAAGAGGGATTGGGCACCCGTTGGCCATACCGTGGGGGGGAGCACGTGAGCATGCTGGGGTGGGCTCCCAGCATGTTATTTGTTCATGGGGGGGAGGAGCTGTCTATGACAGCGCTTGCACTGCAGTGCCAATGTGTAGGCACTTTGCATACTGCCGACATCAATATGCAAATTGCCTACATGCTGCAGTGCTTTTCTTTCAACTGTATGCCGCTGCATTTGCAAATGCTGTCATAGACAGTTCTTGCATTCATTGGCACGGTGGGGCCGTGCCTGCAAAAGGCAGCAGGGCATTGGAAGTAGGGAGGCACACCTACGAATTCTCGTACGGTAGCACTATGTTTCCTGCACATGCATGCAAGCAAACATAAAAAGTGCCTAGAATTATTTTTTTAATATAGTTGAGTTTATATGTGGTAAGTAGGTAGGGTATGATGTTTTGAATGTGGCAGTAGGATTTAGCATGTGCACTGCTTTAAAATCATTTCACAGTATTTTATACCTTCTTAAAAAGATACTCCACATTTCTGTGGGGGCTATGGGATTCAAACCAAGATCTCCAGATTTGCAGAGAAGAGCCTTAAACTACTGTGCTATACTGCCTCCCTAGTTACAGCAGTCATCTGTTTTATGATTCATGGTGTTGGTGTAGTAAACATACCAACATACAAAAATGCCAGCAGAACAGGCCTAGCGGGCTTTCGTGTTTGCTCCTTTAGTCAGTCCCCATCCTGAGAGCTGACCTTGCTGCCCCCCCACCCTCTCAGGCTTCTCCCTTCCCAGTCCAGGGGAGAGCTAGCTAACTGGGGTTTCTGTAAGACAACACCTACTAAATAGCTGTGCTGTAAATGGTTAAGTAGGCAGTGGCTTAAGGCTGTGAGCTACAAACCTGAAGACCTAGGTTTGACTCCCCCAGCCCCCACTTGCATACTGTGTGACCCTGTACAAATCACTTAACTTCCCTATGCTCCCAGGCCACACCTGTAAACAAGCTTTCAGCTTAGTGTGTCTCTCCTAGAAAAAAAAAAAAAAAAAGTGCCTAGAATTATTTTTTTTACTATAGTTGAGTTTATATGTGGTAAGTAGGTAGGATATGATGTACATATAATCTGAAAAATTCATAACATGCTATATTGTGATTTAATGAACTGATAAATGGGGATTTTGATTTCTTTTACAAATTCATTTTTCCTGACTATGGATATACTAAAGCAAAAATTTCTCAACAAAATGTTTTTAAATAAAGAGTTTAACTCACAGCAGCAGAAGAAGCATGTTGGCATTAAAAACTTAGTGGCATGGATATAGAGGCACCAGTATTTAAGCATGACTTTGGTAGAGGATTAATTGTGACTAGGGGGTGAAGGAGGGAGTGAGTCTTGATATCTGTAGCATAATGGTTTTCTGAAACTTCAACCTTCAAGGGGTTAGACTCTGTAGCTATCTCTACAGTATATCACTAAGCCATATGCAGTGTGGCATGGGTAAAACTCAGATCACCAGACTAGGACCAGTGCTATAAAATTTGCACTGGGCACAGCTTGTACAAATATTGCTGATCCAGTGGATCAAATAAATACGTGCAATTAAATAAATACTCAGCTTCGCCTCATGCTTCAACCCACCCCAGAGTGATGTTATTACATGATAACACACACCCTGTCATGCCTTATTGCTTAAATATGCCCTTTCTCAATGTACTATACTTTGATTCAGTAAGTGTATGCAACAGCCTTCATGTGAACACTCTGGGCTTCTCTTTGACTCCTGATATCTATTTGCTTTGGCTATTGTATATTGTTTGAACTGCACTGGTCTTCTTGATGTGGTGCCTGTGTGCCTAAACTATGTAATCTGTTTATCTACTGCCTCCCATGTATCTCCAGTGAATGACTGTTATAGCTGTCTGCTCTCCGAGCCATTGTTTTTGGACTCGTTAACTGTACTGTCTTTGTATTAGTTTCGATGAGGTGCCTTTGTAAATGAGTCTCTGACTCAAAGGTTTGTAAATTTGATATTTTTTAAATAAATAAATGTTTATGTTTAAGCCCATGAAACACCCTTATCTAGTTAATGCATTCACAGTCAGAGTGGCTCTGCCAGAGCTTGTTACTGTTGCCATTGTGTATTGTTATTTTCCATATGCCAGCTCCCTTGTATCCATAATACAGGAAGGAGCTGTCCAGATGAATGTTGAGGATGGAAATACTGACGAACATTATTTAAGCAATGTGGTACAACCAGGGATTATGTTAATGCCCTAGTTAATCCCCACTTGGGGGCATAATGTGACTTGAGGCACAGCCAAGTGCCACGTGCCCTTAGGGAGTAATTACAGCATTAACATAACACCCATGGAGTACCTTATTTCTATGATAAAAGTATGCAACAACTTTGAGAAGAGCTTACCTGTTTTTATTTGGGGGGGGGGTGTTGTCATTTATTGTAAGCAGCAGTACTGGAAAATCAGGAAGTGTTTTTCAATTTTCTAATTTTGGGCTGTATTTGTGCAGCCTTAATTCCTGTTTCCAGATCTGCCAAAGTTTTTTTTTTAAATGAGCTATAGTTTTTCATATATTTAATAAATGTTACTGTTGTGGTTCCACAGGAAATATGGCTGGTGCCATATTTAGTCGCAGTTCCCCTTTACGTTGCAGCACATCCTTTGTTTATTTTCTTCTGACCCTGTCCCCCATGTTCCCACTCTTCCACTGACTTTTTTTATTTACTGAATATATAGGAAACTATAGCTAATTTAAAAAAAATATATATTGTCAGACCTGGAAACTGGAATTAAGGCCGCACAACTACAGCCAAATATTAGAACACTTTCTGTTTATCCACTACTGCTGCTTTCACCCCTTGCTTATCACGACTGCACACCACAACAGGAAGAGGAGGGACGTTTACTACCATCATGCTAGCAAGCATGCTGTAGAACTGCTTCATGACAGTGACTCACGGGATGTTACAACAGAGAAGTAAACAAATACGCTATAAAAAATGCACATTTTACAAGGAAAACATGGTTTGCTGAAAGAAAAAAGGCAGATCAGTAATAATAAGGAGCTGGCTATCAATATAATGTGAAAAAAAAACAGGATTGATTTTACTAGTATTGCGGCTTTAAAACTGATATTTGGCCTCAAATAGTCCATCCACCATCTGTTCAAACTAGAGTGGAGCTGTGCTACACTTTGTAAGTGTGTGACAGCGTGAGCATGTGCATAAGCATGTGTCCTATAGTTCACCTGCATCCCCTGGCCCTCCATTCAAACAAGACTAATTTTAATGTGTGGCATGTTTAAACTGTTGTTGTTTTCACATACCTTCATTTCAAATGGGTTCTAGAGCTGACGATGAATGGTGACATGTAAGCATTCACAAGGTTTGCATCCTGTTGCCATGGCAATGTTCCACTGCTGGACTAGGTTTTTATTTTTTTTGTACTGGTGTGCAGAGTGCAGTTGCTACAGTACAAGGATTTTTAGGCAGACTGCAGTCGTTAGTTTACTTCATACAACAGTAACAAACAGCCTTAATATTCACAGAGAACGTAACCTGCTAATTGTGACAGTACTTAACTTTGTCTTGGGAGGAGGTCTGCAGGCCACTCTGTCAAATGACATCTTTCTTTGTACACAAACTGTAAGGTGCTATAACCTGTTTCATACCCGTGCACTTGTCTGTCCATCCACTCGCACCATCACTCATTCCCATATCAGCCTTGGAAAAAAACTTGCATGTCTACATTAAAAAAAAAAACTGCAACTCACTACAACCACCTCCCACTGTTCTGTTAGTTTTTTTGTACACCTTTAAGCACCACTGGCCATGCCAATTTAAACCAGCATGGCGAAGGATTGAATATTTTTTCTGGTATCATATTTTATGTGTTTTTTTTTAATCGTAAGTTTAGCTTGCGATGCATTCGGGAAACACAACAATATCACATCCATTAGTAAATGAAGCACTCTTGGAAACAACTATGACAATGAATGAATAAAATGAAAGGTAACTTTTGGTAATTAACAATGCTGGAGAAACATGGCTTAATACGTGACACTACGTGTTAATGACAGGATTTGCCGTATTAGTGGTAGTACTAATTGTGGGTCAATGTTCTGCAGAGAGAATTGAAAAAGCGGGTGTGGGATCATTTTAAAAGTCAATGCTTGTGTAAAGCGGCTCTACAAGTATGTTAATTAAAGGTTAACGTAAGGCTAGTAGAATGTTAGCAAACAATCAAATGTCTTCATTTCCAAGACCCTTTTTATAATGGACCAAAGCCCCTCAGCCCAATGTGTTAAATGAAAAAGGGTCTCAAACATCACAGGCTATATCACTCTGTGGACAGATGGTTACATACATATCATTGTGCATGTATTAAATCTAGCTGTACTGTAAAGCAATGTTATAAAAATAAAATAAAACAGTTGGGCTGTGATCCTGTGGCTACTGGTTGTAAAAAGTATGCATGTATTTCTACCACTATATCACGACAATGAACCAGCAATGAACTGCTCATGTTAATTAGGTGATGACTAAGGCAAGGCAATTTATTTGTTAATGGAGATGCAGCGAATTTAAAATCCGCAGGTGAAGTGAATGCAAAGTGGCCACTTCGCGTTAGTGAGATGCTACAAAAAGTGACCATTAAGGAGTGCTCACTTCGCCTTGTGATTATGACTTGACTTCATGTTGTTATTCCACCTTAATGTGAAGTAAGGTGGAATGACAACAATAGGCACTTTGGGCAGCCCCCCCACACACATCTCATGGCTTACAGTACAGTAAGTCACATACTTTAACCAGGCAGGAAGGAAGTGAGCCATACCAGTAGATACGTTCACTTTCTCCTTTGCAGAGGTAGAAGGAGGAAGGATAGTGTAGGAGAGGAGTGTTTATCTGTTGCTTGTTTTCTTAAACTTCATAAAAACCAACAGCTTTTTTAAAAGCTAATTCTTTAGTTTTTGTTGTACTGTTTTGTGAGTTCATTTTTTGTGACTGATTTGTTTTATACATTTTGTTTTGTGTAAGTGTGTGTGTGTCTGTGTGTGACTGTGTGTGTGTATACGTGTGTGAGACTGTCTGTGACTGTATGTGAAGTCGGTCGTCATCATCGCGGGACGCCTCGGAGTGGAGAGGGAAGGAGAGTTTTGTTTTGGGTCATGGACCAGGGACAGTCTGTGGCCTGTGGTGGCCAGCATGGAGTGCGAACATGTGGGGGTCAGTGTGGGCAGGTGTTGCTGGACCACTCCCGATTATTTGGTCCTGCCCCCCCCGGAAGCAGCATCACCACCCGTGCCACCGCTACATCCAGCAAGTCTACCACCGAGACCACCACCACCACCATCTGTACCAGCTGCAGGATCTCCAGCAGCACCACCTCCCACTCCACAGTAGCAGGTGGAGCCCCCCCCAGGTGTGTGACAGTGCTGCTGGCAATACATCTGCCCCTGTTGTGCCTGGTCCCTCCCGCAGCTCGATAGTCTGGCAGTTTTTCAACTGTGTCAGTGGGGACAGGAGCATTGTGGTGTGCCTGCTTTGTAGTGTGCAGGTGTGCCCTGGCCCCCGGGGGACACATCTGGGGACTGGGGGCCAGATGATACACATGCTTATCCACCACAAGGTGGAATGGCAGGCTGCCACAGAATGGGCCAGGCCTCCACTTGCTGGCCCTTCTGTGGCAGTGGCAGTGGGTGCTGCTGCTGTGCATCGCCAGAGCAGGAGGAGGGCCACAGCAGCAGCTGCTGCTCCACCACTACCCCCACCACTGCCACCAGCACCACCCTCACAGCCACCACTACCTGACTTTCCTCCCGCGGCAGTGGACCCCACCACAATGCCTGCAACACAGTCAGAAATAGCACTGCTGTGGGCTGTGATGGAGGAAAGCAATCAGAGGATGGGTGCTGTCCAGCAGCAGATGGAGCGGATCGAGGAACAGCAGCTGCAAATAGTGTCAATGCTTCATCTGCTGCTAGAACATCACGGGATCGAGCATTAGGTTTTGTTTTCTGCACACACCCCCCCCCACTGCTGTACTGTTTTATATTTTGTTTGTTTAATACCAGACAGAGGGAAGGCCACAGTATTAGTTTATAGAAACAGTCAGCAACAGGCATTTGCATTTGCTTTTCTGCAAGCTATTTTCCGGTTAAGCCTTTAAGAGGTTGTGGCATTTTTCTCACACTGCAACATACTTTTATTGTACTAAAGAATAAGTCAGCGACTCCAGGAATTATGGCATATACTATGGGGGCTCCATTATGTGTAAAGGTGCAACAGCAACACACCATGCACTTCAATACAAAAGTATTTGAAGTGCATGGTGCGTCTCCGCCGCACTTTTCCTTTACACATAATGGGGCCCCAATAGCATCCGCCATCCTTCTGGGTTGCTGACCTTTCTTTAATAAATAAAGTTTATGTTGCGGCACAAGAAAAATGCTGCAACATACTTAAAAGGCTTAACCGAAGGGTAAGCCTTGCACTGGGCAGGACGCAGGAGCTCCTGTTGCTGACTGCTTCTCTTTAAATACATACATGCACATACAGTCATACATTCTCCTTATATGGGTGTCTTACCTCCAAGGTAATCTTTCTTGCTCCACATGTCCTTACATTCCATAGTGCAATACTTTTCTGGCAAAAACGCTCGTAATTTTTGGTAAACCGGGTCCCAGAAGACTTCTTGTTCTGAAGAGCTGCCCAAGTTCAGCCACCACATTCAGCAATGTTATGATATGATGCTAGGGAGAGCATGGGGGCATGCTTTATTATAGTGAATGGCCAGCAGCTTTCCAAATGTTTCTTTATGTTATAATGGTTATTTTGCGGTGAAACGTGTGCATGTTTCCACTAACAAGGCTCTTGTTAGTTGAAACGTGCCCATGTTTCACCACAACGTTGCTGAGCATGGGGGCAGAACTTGGGTGGCTCTTCAGAATGGGAAGTCTTTCAGGACCCGGTTTACTGAAATTACGAACATTTTTGCCAGAAAAGTATTGCACTATTTAAGGACATGTGGAGCAAGAAAGATTCCCCTGGAGGTTAAGCACCAATATACTGGGTGCAATACCATCCATAACTATGTAACTTGGTGAATCTCTTTAATCAGCAGTGCAACAATCTGTTGAACATTTTGACCTATACTTTTTTATGCTATTTTACATTGCCACTTTACTTGCATCCTGACTTGTATGATACTATTCTTTCCAGTATTTGAGTCTGCTTTAATACTTTTTTTCATGTCTGAGATAATAAAATGACCACTCCTTTTAATATGGTGCAGACCAGATCTTCATCAGTGTTTTGCACTGTTTTTCTCCATCATTTGTTATATATTACTTCTGTTGTCAAATTAACATGACAAAATAACATAAATTATGCAGTAGGCAGTGTTTTATGACCTCACAGAACAATAGCTGTTCAAAAACAGCTGCAAAGAGTGATGAGAACCTGGTCAGAACAATATTAAATGGTGTGCTCTTTTTTTCTTTTCAGACATGAGAAAAAAGTAGTAAAGCAGACACATATTGTGAAAAGAAGTGTATCATACAAGTCATGAGGTAACTAGTGGCCGGCAACGGTGGCAATGTAAAATAACATAAAAATGTATAGGTCAAAATTGTCAGCACACTGTTGCAATGCTGCTTTGATTTATAATTTAAGTATGACATTATGTGCTCACAATCACAACACACAAAATGCATCTGTCTTCTGTCCAGAAAACTGACAAGTGCTAAGGAAGTGAAATGGGATCGTCACTCCACATGCAAAGTCCCCCAGAATTTATTGCACAGTCACTCATGCATGCAGTGGTCACACAGAGTCTCCAGATTTGTTCTTCATGTCCAAAATGCATCTTCCTTGTGTCCAGAAAATTGACAAGTGGTAAGGAAGTGAAATGGGATTGTTTCAGCACATACAAAGTCCCCCAGAAATAATGGTGCACTCAGTCATGCGCACAGTGGTGGCACAGAGTCCCCAGATTTTTTCTGCATGCCCAAAATGCATCTGCCTTGTGTCCAGAAAATTGACAAGTGGTAAGGAAGTGAAATGGGATTGTTTCAGCACATATAAAGTCCCCCAATTAATGGCACACTCAGTCATGTGCGCAGTGGTGGCACAGAGTCCCCAGATTTTTTCTGCATGCCCAAAATGCATCCGCCTTGTGTCCAGAAAATTGACAAGTGGTAACAAAGTGAAATGGAATTGTTTCAGCACATACAAAGTCCCTCAGAATTAATGGCGCACTCAGTCATGTGCGCAGTGGTGGCACAGAGTTCCCAGATTTTTTCTGCTTGCCCAAAATGCATCCGCCTTGTGTCCAGAAAATTGACAAGTGTTAAGGAAGTGAAATGGGATTGTCACACCACATGCAAAGTCCCCCAGAATTTATTGCGCAGTCACTCATGTGCGTAGTGCCCCAGAATAAAATCATGATCGTGAGCAAACTGTTGCTGGTCCAATGTGTGCTGCAATTCGAGCAAATGCAATGTGATCATCTCAACTGGATGGAAGGGTGCCCTTTGTCTGTACACTAATAGTAGCCTTGGTGAGTTGATATATATTTCTGTATTTTGTAGATGGGGGGGTTGACATGCACACGTACTCATGGTATTGTTCTGTATCACAGGTCACAGATACTGTTGGTGTGCACATTCCAGTACTTGGTAAGAACTTTTTGTGTAGAAATTTGCAATGGATAACTCTCAAGCACATGAAGGCAAGTATTTTTTATTTGTTTTGGGTGGGGGGAAGCATATTTGCAGGTATGTTTGTAATGGTTTCTTATTTTGTTACTTCTTCACAGATTTCATCTGCATCCGTCTCGAGTCAGGTTGTTAATGATGGTCATGGTCATCTAATGAAATGATTTCTGCATGTTGCATGTGCGCCCCAGCCCGGGGCTAATGTTGAAAACTTGTTTCGATAAGGCCACTTTGTCAGAACAACAAAGCATCTGGAAGTTTTCTAAAAAAAGAAATGAATGACTTCTTACAACTTAACTGTTATGTCTCCCTCCCTGGTTCTCAGATCTCAATCCCTAAAGTCAAGTTACATTTCAAAGCCACATCTTGTCAACTAACACAACCTGTTGTGTGCAATATTTGCTGCAGTCTTTACAACACAATGAAATGGATGAAATAAAATCTTCATACTTACCAGAATGGGTTTCACATGGATATTGCATTGGTTCGTCTCTGTACAGTACAGCTACAGTACCATTCCCAATGAGTTTTAGTGATGAAGCCTTTTATTGTTACCCTGTAAAAGAAACAAAAGAAGTGTACCGTATGTGTTTTACCATTGCAGCTCTGAAAAGCTACAGAAAACAAAACATATAACCAAAGAAAGTGAAGCAGCATAACAAACATGAGTACACATACTCACTTTATGGTTTAAATATTAAGAAGCTTTGTGTCTCTGGCTGATGGATGTGGTGGTCCGGACAGACTCATGGTGGCAGTGGTGACAGTGGTTGACATCAGTCCCAGTGGTGGTGGTCTGGGAGGCAAACAGACTCATGGTGGCAGTGGATAACATCAGTCCCTGTGGTGGTGGTGGTGGTTCGGGGTCAGACAGATTCATGGTGGCAGTGGATAACATCAGTGCTGGTGGTGGTGGTCCAGGGGGCAGACAGACTCATGGTGGCAGTGGATAACATCAGTCCCAGTGGTGGTGGTCCAGGGGGCAGACAGACTCATGGTGACAGTGGCTGACATCAGTCCCAGTGGTGGTGGTCTGGGAGGCAAACAGACTCATGGTGGCAGTGGATAACATCAGTCCCTGTGGTGGTGGTGGTGGTTCGGGGTCAGACAGATTCATGGTGGCAGTGGCTAACGTCAGTCCCGGTGGTGGTGGTCCAGGAGGCAGACAGACTCATGGTGGCAGTGGATAACATCAGTCCCAGTGGTGGTGGTCCGGGGGGGACACACCGCCTTTTAAAAACTTCAGTTAAAACTTGCCAACATTAACCACATCATCATCATCATAAAGAAAGCTGCCCTCATAGTCATCAATGTCTGAAGTCTGACCACTGGGAAATTCTTTCTCCATTGTGTCATCATCTACATCAGTGGTGGGCCATTTCAGACAGCCACGGCCAGTGCCACCAGGATGCTCCATTTCCACATCAGCAAGACCACCATGACTAGGCCAGGGTATGAATACCGAGGTTGCAGTCTGTGCTGGTATGTGCCTCTCAATCATTTTAATGAATGTTAGCAAATTAACATTTGCAGGAGACAGGTTTGTCCAGCCATCCCTGACTGTTGCACCTGCTAAGCTGAATACCCTCTTAACACTTACACTGGAGGGTGGACATGTGAGGTACATCAGTGCCACTGCAGTCAGCTCTGGCCATTCACTGACCTTTCCACTCCAGTACAAGAGGATCTTCAGTTATTGTCAGATGCCTGTTTTCAGACAAATATGACTCAATCATTCTCTGTGTTGCACTAAGTCCAATTGTTGATGCATCATCCTGTTCTCCCGAATCATTTATTTCACAAATACCCACTTAGGACAAAGCCTCCCAAAGAGGGTTGATGCCAGCCATGTTGGATGACAGACCACCTGAAACTGCAGTCCCCTTTCCCTTCCAGGATATGCTTGATGGTCCTCCAGGTACACCTTCAGCTGGATTATGTTGCTGAGGTTTGCTGACCTTGGCACGTGACTCTGTACCCCATAAACCAAGTGCACGAGTTGACCACTGATATTTTTTACCTGTTCATGCCCTCCCTCCAGTACTGATGCAAATCCACGTTTGTATCGTTGGTCCAGCTTTGTTGCTATGGCAAAGTTGTCACTACGCTGAATGCTCACAATGTGACGATTCTGGTCGAATACTGTCAGCATGTGTTGCAGCAACATACTGCTACCACCATTTCCAGCAACATCAAGGCTATGCTGTACATTCATCAATGTCTGCCTTAGCACCCGCAGCAGTGGAATTGATTGGCTAATGGAGGCAGACTCACCACTCAGTGCCTATGTGGCATGTTCAAAAGGCTGCAAAATTGTTATTTCAGAGTCCATGAGGTGCCACTGTTCAGTCGTCATAGACATGGAGGCCCAGGAACTGTCACGGCTAGTGTGCATAACAAGATATTCTGAGATGGCTTTGTATTGTTCATACAACCTCTCTGCCATGTATAATGTGGAGTTCCATTGGGTTACAACTTCCAGCTTCAAGCAGTGCTGAGGCAGGCTGTTTTGTATCTGCAACTGCTGCAGTTGGTCACGGGCCTTTCCAGATCTTGAAAAGCGAGAGCAGATATGTCGTGCAACGATCAGCATTTCCTTTATATCTGGGTGCTGCAGAAACTCCTGAACCACAAGAGTTAAACAGTGGGCCATGCATGAAACATGAAAAAAAACACCATTCGTGATGCATTTCACCACATTTGACCCATTGTCACTTGCTATGAACCCAGCTCTCAGGGACAGAGGGGTTTAGCCATCTGTCAATTTCAGTCAGTACCATGTCCAACATGTTCTCACCAGTGTGTGAACAAGTCACACTGCACATAGTAATCGTTGCATGCTATCGAATTCCTGGAAGATTGCTACCGGGACAATCCACCTTACTGCACTGATTATTCACACTACCAACATCACAAACAACCCCCGGCACCTGCGCCCAGTGTACAGTTATACACAAATATGAACTCCCCGCTGTTTTGCCACTTGTCCCCATATCCATACTTAAATGGATGAATGGAGAGGAGGAATGTTGAAGGGCATGTCTTACTGAGTCGGACACAGTGCAGAACAACTTGGGGACAGCACGGGTAGAAAAGTATGTCCTGAATGCGACTTTCCATTTTGGACAGGCATGTGCAGCAAACCACCAGAACCCAGAATTCTCCACAAAAGAGAAGGGCAAAACATCAATTGCTAGCATTTCTGCTACAGCAGCATTGAGTTCATGTGACACTGTATGATTCGGGGGGTACTTCGCACTTATGTGCAAAAACACTCTGTAACGTGGGCTGACTTAAACGTTTTACATGGGGTGTGTTGATCACAAATGGTTGTGCTCTGTGATGAATGGCATTAGCAGGGTGTGGAGTGTAGGCATTTGATGAAGACGGTTGCACAGATGATGATGACAAACCCAGAAATGATGTTATTTTGCCAGATTTGCCAACTGGGGTTGATGTACCACTTGCACTAGACATATTGCATTCACCACCACCACCACCACAAAAACTGCTACTCTTACCAGCACTGGACAACATTTCAAAGTCATTATGGTCCTCCACCTCATCATGCCCATAGTAATCCTCTGCTCTTATTACCGTACTACTGCACACGTTTAATTTCCTTCTGGGCTTAACAGTCATGGAAGGGGATAACATGCTGGCTATGGTTGCCGGTGACTCGGGAGATGCCCCACTGGTATTAGCTGCCAGCTTGTGCTGGATCCACAGTGCCAAATGCCTATTCTTAAGATGCATATGCTGTCCTCCTGTGCCCAGATGGCTCCCCTTTTTACCTCGACTCACATGCACATGGCAAACCTGGCAGATTGCAACTGACTCATCATTTGCATCTTGAACAAAAAAATCCCAAACAAGGATGTGTGATGTTCTGCTTTTAACATGTCCATGATGTGGCTTATTTAAGTTTGTTATTTTAAGCACTGAAGTGGGGGGGGGCACGTGATGTTTCGGGCACTGCACCTCTGGACTGCAACTGACCACCATGACTACCTATCATATTGACTACTGGGTCATCATCATCAACTAAAATCATTAGATCACAAGTTTTTATGGGGGGTGGGATTCCTGCAAACAGACTCAGACACAGCCACTTTTAATTTCTTTTTCTCTGGTTCCCAACTGGGGTAAATTACTTCATCATCATCATAGTCATCAATGTCACACACATCCACATCTTCTGCTTGGATGCTGGCATGTGGACTGCATGTTGCAACAACAGCAACATCATCATCACATTCATCATCAGCATCTACACCACCATCACCTGATATTTTTTCACCACACTGTGAATCACTGCATGGAAAATGCATGAGGTTAAGTGCCACGGTGGACAGAATATCACATTGTATGCTATCGTTGACATGATCATCAGAATCCTCAGGTTCAGTTACTAGGATGTTACTGGGAAGTATGACATTATCTTCGCTGCCACTCACTTGCACTGCTTCACACTCAATATTTTTGGATATGGTACACTTGTCAGAAATAGAACTTGACGCAACAATACTAATACTACCTCCACCACCACTAACACCAGTAACACTAGCACCACCGGCTGGGAAAACATCATCTCCTCCAACTATGAGTGAAGCTACTGATAGGACTCTAAATAACATTGCAGGAGAAATACCTTTCCTCACATCAGCAATGCACCTCTCCGCCTGGGTACTACTACCATGCCCACAGACCATCTTACTGCCAACATTGCCATGGCCAGAAACAGCTTTGCTTGCATGTCTTTTTGCAGGCATTTTGAGGAATCAACCACAAATATTATAATCAAATTCAGATTTTGATACGTTCACTCTCTGATTGGAGGGACACTGGATGTGAAGCCAAATAAACAACTGTGGCTTCAGCAACAGATAAGACACTACTCTGATACTGTCACGGAATTAAAACAACTTCAGTAACCAGTGGTGCTGATGAGGTCACAAAAACAATCCAATCTGGTAAAAAATACCTTTTGAATGTGGGGCTGGGGGGGCACTGAATACAGACAGTGCTGATTTTTATGGCACTACAAGCAGCAAAACTAAGAACAGATACCATGATCGCAGTACAAAAGCAGGCAGCTGCAGTGGATAGCGGGTTCACACTGCTGCACTTGCAATTACACCAGTCTGTGGCACAATAAAAGGTGTATTATTTGATACACGCAACACTGCACACACACTCACACACAGAACAGTTTGTGTATAATCCTGAATGAGAAATGCATCGCAAATGCAAAAGTTCAATACTACGCCATGTTACATATTGTAAATTTGTAATTTAAACAACCTGAACTTATGAACTGCTGCATCACATCCACACAACAAACAGCAAGAAAATTTCTACTATTACTGACAATATTACTATGTGTACATTAACACTGTCAGCTATATAACAAAAATATAACCAAAAAACAAAGAAATCACTATTTCTCCAACTTAAATCTACCTACACCACAGATACACCCCTCCCCAAAGCACACTTTAACTGTCTTTCACCACACACATTCAATGTTGTAAATTAACATTCAAAATCCACATAAAAACAAAAATGCTGGATGATAAGAGCACAGGAGGGTTTCCTACAATTGATGAACTGAAGTTGGATCCCTCCCGAAAAAGCAAAAATGTTTTTTGAACCGCTTTTACAAGATTCCTATCACAGACCGCTATCAGAGCACACTGTCTCCTATTCTTTTCTACTCATACTACCCTGAACTGAGGCTATGCAGATCAATATAGAGCCCATGTGACCTGAAATCCCATGAATCACTGCAAAATTCACCTTTGGAGCTCAAAAACAAGGCGAAGTGAGGCAAAGTGCACTGCCTGCAATGCACTTCGCCTTAAATTTGGCAGAGTAATGGCCTGGGGAGGCAGATTAATGCAAAGTCATTGCTTCCAATGGCTTTGCGTTCCTCATCATAATGCGAAGTACTCCGCTTCACATTGCAGAGCACTCCACGAATCCGCCTTTGCTCCGAGAATCACTTCGCGGAGCGGATTGAGCTCACTTAGCCCACCACTATTTGTTAGGCACTTATCCAAAGCTCTGGGGCCATACAGAACTACAGCTTAAATCTTAAAACAGAACACAATAAAATGGTCAGGGAATATATAGCATCACGGAACACACAACTCCAAATCTTTTTTCAGGCTGTCCCAAAGGCCAAATGAATCAAACAGGTGGATTTTTAACATGCCCTTAAAATGTTCAATAATGGGGCCTCTCTACTAAAGGCAGGAAGTGAGTTCCACACTCTCAGAACACTAACTTTATAAACTCTGTCTCGCAATGATTTTAAATGGGAAAGTGGAACCACGAGTATCCCACCTCAGGGGAATGAAAGGGGCAGAAGAGGGTGTATTTTGTCAGAAGGTCATTCAGTTAGGCAGGGCCCAGATCATGAAGGGTTTTGTCAATTAACAAACCTATCTTGAAACTGATGTGCCATCTCACTGGCAGCACGTGACATTCCCACAGCACTGATGTGATATGCCCAGCCCGAGATGTCCATGCAATGACTCACACTGCTGAGTTCTGCATGAACTGCAAGTGAGGCACCAGCCAAGCAGATAGCCCTAGGTACGGAGCACTGCATTTATTCAGTTGGAAGGAGATAAAGGCATGCACTAAAGTTTTCAGGTCAGGGGGCACCGGATAGGCTTGATCTTGTGCAGAAGATAAAAACCACTGCAGACAACAGATGACACCTGATGTTTTAGTGTCAACTGACTGTCCACAATAAAGTACAGATTTCTTAACTTACGTGTGGCTCCTAGTGTAGTTCCATTTAACAACAGCAACAAGGCACAATCCATAAACATTGCTGCTCCCACCTGGCCTGGTTTAATCTGTAACGGTTCTATGTGATTTAAGCAAAAATAAAACAGTGACAGCAAAATGAACAACAAAACAATCGTGAAGCCAAAAACAGCGTAGTTACTTAGCAGTGCCTACAGAAAACAGTGAACAAGGTGTCGGATGGTAGTAATGCATCTTGTGTATGCCAGGTTATTCTGTGTGGGGCTTTACCCCCCACCCGGCAGCGGGGGTTCCACCCCACACCCCAGAAAAATATTTAATCAACGCCGGGGATGCTGAACTCGGGGAAGGGTAGAAACACAGGATGTGGTGGATGGCAACTGTGGGTGGGGTGCATTTAAAATATGACAAGGTGGAGGGGGAGGAGAAAAGTTGGCTGCAACACTGTGAAAACAAAATATAGACCAAAAAAAAAATCACTCCTGGAATCAAACCAAGGTCTGTTTGTTATTGCAACACACACAGAAGCTGATCCAAACCTCTATGCTACGCTACCAACACAAATCAGTACCCCACCAAAACGCCTCTTCTAATCCTTAGCACTAACACTACTGCTCTCCCCACTAGTGACTCAGCATAATAGCCATGCTCACTCACATTTACTGACACTCTGAAGGCACAGTCGCCAATATTCTTGTCACTCATTTTCAGTTGCTGTTTTTGACCCACCTAAATTTACTCACTCAAATCACGGGATACCATCTGTAACACCTCTGTCTTCAAGCGGAGTCTGAGCCAGCTTAAAACCATTCAGTCTTGAATTTCAGTGAGACACTCGTCTAACACAGCTACCATGTTGACCCCATCAGGTGCACATGACAGGTATGTAGGTCTGCATGCCAACTGCATAACAGTGAAAATCTAGACCATGCCAGCCAATGATCTCCCACAATGGTAACATATACACGGCAAATAACATGGGGGCAGACTTGACCTCTGAGGCTTTCCACAGCAGAGGCAGCAGCCATCGAGATAGGACCATGTACTCTATCTGCTGCACCCTGCCGGACAATTATGACCAACATAGTCTGATTCTGGATGGGAGTATATGGTAGAACTCAACATGCTATATCCAAAGCAATTGTATTCAACAAAAGCAAACCTGTTATGAACAATTTATTGAGCACAATGTGTGGCACTGGTTACTAACAGTGGTTTTTATGGCAGCCATGGCGATATTACTGGCTCTATATGAATGCAACATAAATGACCTTAGTTCCAACTCAGCATCTGTAAATAAAGTGAGCTCAGTAGTCCATATTAGTTTACAGATCCATGGACCAGCTTTTCACAGCAGACAAGAAATGTTCTGGAGTTCAGACACAAAGAGGGAGAATGCAGTAACATACTGTCTGGTGCTTGTTATGTGGGATAAACCACATGAAGTTACAAAAAACACCAATAAAACAGCACCTTGGGAACTTCCAAGAAGCTGAGTTGTAACTTAATTATTAAATGCGAAAGTAAATTTAACAGTGGCAGGGTGCACGTATAAATGCTCTCAACATTATCAAGGGCAGTGCCAAGGCTTCCCCCTATGTACAGCATTGCTCTAAAGCTTCATTAGGCAGATATTGCCTAGTATAATCTTGCCTCCTTTGTGATGTATCACCTGGTTTAAGGTGGTAGTACAGCTATTCCATAACTTAATAAACAGAGTATATCAAATCACATATTTTAGTGTGCATCCCTTAACTGGAACAAAGAAGGAGAAATGCCAGTTTATGAAATGAAGACCAGTAAAGCTCTGCCAATGAGATTATAAAGAAGATTATACATAGATATATAGACAGTGTCGGCAGATAAGGGTCTATGGCCCACCCAGTCTGCCCATTTGAGCTTGTAAGTTCAGTTTATGTTTTCCTAGAAGTCTGTTGCCCCTTACCCCTGACCTCCAGAATTCCTTTATGTCTATCCCATGCATTCTTAAATCCCGTGATTGTTTCAGCCCCCACCACTTCCTCTGGCAGGGTGTTCCACTTGTCCACCACCCGTTCTGTGAAGAAATTCTTCCTCACATTTCCTCTGAATCAACCTCCCTCAAACTTCATCCCATGCCCTCTAGTCCTGGAACATCTTTTTCGCTTAAAAATAGTGTATTCCTGCACCCTGTTCCTCCCTGTAAGATACTTGTATGTCTCTATCGTATCCCCTCTCTCCCTCCTCTTCTCCAGGGAGTACATGTTCAGTTCCTTCAACCTGTCCTCATAGGACTTGTGATGCAATCCATGCACCATCTTTGTTGCCCTCCTCTGAACCTTCTCTACCCTGTCTATGTCCTTACGTAGGTAAGGTCTCCAGACCTGTACACTGTACTCAGGTGGGGCCCTCACTTGTGTCTTGTATAGTGGAATTATGACCTCCCTTTTCCTGCTGGTGATGCCCTGCCTATGCATCCCAGCATTCTATTTGCTTTACCTGTTGCCTTGTCACACTGTTTCCCTACCTTGAGTTCATCAGAGATGATAACCCCAAGATCCCTTTCCTGCTCGGTGCATGCTATATCCTCACCCCCCAACTGATATATTGTGCCAGGGTTTTTGTGCCCCATATGCATTATCTTGCACTTCTTTGCATTGAATTTCAACTGCCAAATCTCTGACCACTCTTCAAGTTTCTGCAGGTCCCTTCTCATTCTGTCTACACCCTCTGGTGTGTCTACTCTGTTACAGAGCTTTGTGTCATCAGCGAACAGTGAAATTCTGCCTTCTAGATCCTGTGCAATGTCACTGATGAGGATGTTGAATAGACCAGTCCCAGCACTGATCCTGTGGTACCCCACTGGTCACTCTTCCCTCTGTGGAGTGACAGCCATTTACCACCACCATCTGTGTCCTGCCACCCAGCCAGTTACCTACCCACCACTACTGTCCTGCCCACACCCATATTCCCCAGTTTGTGTAATAGTCTTCTATGTGGCACAGTGTCAAAGGCCTTGCTGAAGTCCAGATAGGCCATGTCCACTGCCCTCCCCTGATCCACCTCCCTAGTCACCCAGTCAAAAAATTCAACAAGGTTGGTCTGACATGACCTCTCCCTGGTGAAACCATGCTGCCTTGGGTCCTGTAGTCCATTGACAACCAGATATTCCACCAATCTCTCTTTCTGTAGTGCGTCCATGATCTTTCCCACTACCAAGGTGAGGCTGACTGGTCTGTAGTTCCCCGCTTCCTCTTTGTTCCCACCTTTGTATAAGAGGACTACATCTGTCATCCTCCAGTCCTTGGGTACCTCCTCTGTTTCCAGTGATCGGCTAAACAGGATAGCCAGAGGTTCAGCCACCACCTCTCTTAATTCTTTAAGGACCCTGGGGTGCACCCCATCTGGCCTCATTGCTTTATCAACTCTTATTACTTCCAGTTCCTTCAGGACCCTTTCTTGTGTAAGGGACTTGTGTCCATTTCTGCACCATTCTCACCCTTGTATTCCCTTCAGACCCATTACCCTCCTCTTTCCTCGTAAAGACTGAGCAGAAATATCTGTTCAGTATGTCAGCTTTACTGTTGTCATCCTCCATGCAGCCCCATCCTCCCCCTTCAGTCTCACTATCCCTCCCTTTGCCTTTCTTTTTTCACTTATGTACCTGTAAAATGTTTTGTCCCCTCTACCCACTGATTTTGCAATGTGTTCTTCTGTCTGAGCTTTGGCTTCCCTTACCGACCTCCCTGCCTCCCTTTGCTTCTCCTGGTACTTCTCCCTGTCCCCTTCTGCCTGTGTCTTTTTGTATTGCCTGAATGCAATCTATTTGACTTTCACTTTCTTTGCTACCTCTTTGGAAAACCATAATGGTTTCCTCTTCCTTTTCCTCTTGCTAACCTGCTTAATGCATAATTCTGTTGCTCTTGTAATCCTCGTTTTAAATACTGCTCACTGTTCCTCAACCCCTGATTCCTGCCCCATTCCCCTTAATGCCTCTTTCAAGTATCTCCCCATTTTTCTAAAGTCTGCACCCCTAAAATCCAGGATATGTGTTTTTGTGTGGTTTGGTTCTGCTCCTTCTGTGATTTCAAACCACAATGACTGGTGGTCACTGTTCCCCAGGTGCTCCCCCACTGTTACCCCATCACACTGTCCCTGTTTGTGAGCACAAGGTCCAGTATTGACTTCTGCCAAGTTGGTTCCATGACCAGTTGCTTGAGGAAGGCACCCTGAAGGGAATCCAGGATAAATCTGCTCCTAGTTGATGCTGCTGCTGGGATGCTCCAGTCCATGTCTGGAATATTGAAGTCTCCAACCAGTGCTTCCTCCCCCTTGTCTGCCATCCTTTGAATGGCTAGCATCAGCTCCCTATCTGTTTCTTCCTCCTGGGCTGGTGGTCTATAGACCACACCTGTGTGGATGGCTGGCCCCATTTTCCTTTCTAGCTTAACCCACAGTATCTCTCCCCCATTTTGTTCCTCCTGGATCTCTGTGGCCCTTATGTCATTTTTCACATACAGTGCCACTTCTCCTCCCTTTCTGCCTGCCCTGTCTCTTCTGAATATGTTGTAGCCAGGTATGGCCATCTCCCAGTCATGGTTATCATTACACCAGGTTTCAGTGATGGCCACAATGTCCAGGTCTGACTGCACCGTGACAGCCTTCAGATCTTCCATCTTGTTGCTAAGGCTCCTGGCATTTGCACACATGGCTTTCCATGATTTGACCTCCCTAGACTGTTTCACTGTTCTACTCCAGCCCCTTCTCTGGTTGTCTTTTATCCCTGGTTCTCCTTGCTGTCTGCCCTTCTGCTGAATTTTGCCCCTTTTCTGCTTATCCACATCTTGGGCACTAATCTCCATCTTTTGCACACTGCTTTGCAGAGATAGCCACTCCTCTGGTTCACTGGTTCCACTCCTAGCTGTGGGGGTGAGCAGTAGTACCCTCCTTGCTGGCCTGCCATCCCCCTTTGCTAGTTTAAATGCTTGTCAATGTAGCATTTAAACTTATCATTGAGTGCTTGGATTCCCCTCCAGGATGGATGCAGGCCATCAGGCTTTAACAAACCTTCATCCCTCCAGGTGGGTCCCCAGTCACCAATGAATCCAAACCCTTCCTCACAGCACCAGTTCTTCAACCATGAGTTAAAGTTCCTGGTGCATGCACCCCTATGCTCTTCCTTGCCTCTCACAGGTAGTACTTCTGAGAAAGTGACAGAAGTAGCTACTTCCTTGAGACCCCTCCCCAATTTCCTAAACCTTCCTGAACTTCTTTTGGCTCCCCATTTGCCAGGTCATTAGTATCTAGCTGGATAATGACATCCAGCTCACCCTCCCATCTTGCCTTCCCAGTGATCCCCAGGGTCTTCCTTCCATACCTCCATGCCGTAACACCTGGTAGGCACTTCACCTCCCTGTCCACCCCCTCCTGTGTTCCTAGCTGGATCCCTCTTATGATGGAGTCCCCCACCAGGATTCACTTCTTCCTCCTCTGGGGTCCCTGCTTTCCCGCTGAGGTCACCTCCTTGGCTAACCTCCACATCCTTTCCTTCCACTTCTCTGGGTACCTCTATTTGGTTGTCCCCGTTTGCCAGTATGGCATATGAGTTCTTGAGTGGAATAGGATCTGAGATGTGCCTCTGCCTGACCGCTCTAACCCTCCCTGAGCCCACTGTCATCCAAGTGCTCCTCATTCTCGGCATCCTTTGAGGCAGTTGCATTGGACTGAGTGGTCCCTGGATAGGGGTGATGGTACTCCTGACCCAGTTTACTTCTGCTCTGAGTCTGGCTACCTCATCCTGCAGTCCAGAGAGATGAATGCAGATAGGGCAGTACCTCAGTGTCCAGAAGGTCTGCCTGAATATGGCTGAATCACAGCTACTGCATTGCACCACTCCCCACATTATACTGCAATTATACTGCTATTCCACTACTTGTCTGCTACTGAAGCTCTCCTAGTTCCCTTTTTATTCATTTACTGTCCTAAAAATCCTGCCACTGATCCTCAGATAATTTTCTTTTTTAAAAAAAGAAAATAAACCAATAAATAAATAAATGAGTCAAAACACTTGTGCTGAGGATGGGCTTCTTCCCCCTTATGCCTCTCCTACTCCATACCCCTTACTATACCCTGTGTTTATACAATGGCAAGAAAGAAACCTGGCTTCTGATTGGTCAGTTGACCATCACAGCAGGGATGTTATCCTGGCATAACATCCCTGCTGATTGTTAGTTGGATTTGTTGGGCCATTTGCACCATTTTCATTGCATTGTCATCGCATCTTCTCTTAAGAAACAAAAATATGTTTACACACTAACAAAAACATTCTTTAAATTATTTTTTTTAGTCTGTATAAAACAACAAGCCATTGTATAATAGGAATAATGCCCTCCTGGGTGGGTGTTATGCTGGGATAACATCCCTTCTCAGGTGTTGGATGCCCTCGGCCAGTGGCCTCAGGCCCAACCACCCGAGGCGGGATGTTATCCCAGCAAAACACCCACCCTGTTGGGCATTATTCCTTTAATCATACCTGGGAATGTTGAGCATAAATACACCCAACTATTTGGTTTCTTATTATAACCATGAAGTAAAAAATAGTGAATCTGTCACTGCAAAATAAACAGATGAAATGGATCCTGCTGAGGATGTACACTGGTGGAGTACATGATGAAAGATCTACATACATGCTGAAACAGAGAATGTGATGGCAGGAAAATGCCTATCAGCTGATCTAGTCTGCCCAACCCTGCTTACTACTAACTATAGTTATGCTGGGCCCTCATTTTAACTATGAGATCCTACATCTCTCTCTAAAGAAACAGGATGATTACGTTTCAGCGGCAACTGGGCAGCGAAATTTGGGAGACTATGACATGCTGTATATTCATCAACCTTTGAGATTCATGAAAGTTAGTATTTTAAGGCAGCAGTGCATGACAGAAGTAAACATCTTTACTTATACTTTTACTTTTTAATTTTTATTCCAGACTGCCCCTTATCTCCTCACTTGAATGATAACCTTCCCTCTGCATTCTGAGACTGTGTGGGTATTTTTGTTTACATTTGAAATAATAAAATGAGCGCTCCTTTTACTATTGCTCGGACTAAACATTTGTCAGTATTCTCAGCTGATTATGTACATCTGTTGTCCCATAAGAGATCAGTGTTTCCTGCATGCTAGCGCATTATAATCACATGAAAAGGGATCTTAAACAATGGGGGTTCAAAGCAACAGATAATGCAGGGTAAAGGAGACACAAAATGTGTAAAAGAGGGTATCACACAAGTCAGGAGATAAAAGAAAATCTAAAAATATATAGGTCAAAATGTTCACCACTATCATGCACTGCTGCTGGAATTATGTTTTACCTGGCTATTTGAGAAACAGTTTTACAGTGCTCTGTTGTCCTCACTTGACTTTGTTTTACTCTTGTTATTGATGTACACCTCTCCAAAGGGCAGTGCTGAATATGGAATAAAGCAGAATCACAGGAAGAGTGAAAAAAAAAACAGTGAAAATGCTTTATGAGGTGAATATATATTTTAGTAATCTTTAAAATGTCATTATGAATATAGCAAAATGTGTAATGTGGAGATTGGCATTGTTCAATTGCCACTGCAAGGGGATAAACCCACATGACCAGCACAGCATACCTGTCAAGAGTTCGGTTGGTGGATAGATAACACTGACAGTACTTACGGAAAAGAGCTCTGCTTATCCCCACAGTACATTCCAGCAGAAGACAATAACTGAGATGCAGGCATACCATAGGGCCGGCTTGCCCTGTCTTATGGGAACTGGCAGAAAGCAGACACGGAAAGGATCCCAGTAATGGTGCTGGATATGATACTGCATTCAAAATAATAATAGTAATAATAATAATAATAATAATAATATCAAAACACAAAATAAGTTAGTGAAGGGGAACTTTCTTTGCTTTTCAAAGTCTGTTACAACAGCATTTCTGTCCTACTCTATCCTTTGCTGTCCTTTTCTGTCTCCTTTCTTCTGCCAGCATGGCCACCTGAAGAACCCACCTTCTGCATTTCATTTCCTTTCTCTGCTGCCTCTCTGTCTATACTTTTTTTCTGAGTTGTCCCTTACGGTGTACACAGATGCATCAAAAATAAAAAGGTTGCTCTCCTATATGTCAGTGTCCCATATGCTGAACTGAACTAGCAGACAGTTCATCCAAACCCAGCAACAGTGTTAAACAGAAACAAATAAACACTAGGGTTACCACCTATCCTGATTTTCACAGGACAATCCTGATTTGGGCAGCTGTGTCCAGCAAAAAAGCATGGAAAATACTACATGTCCTGATATTATAGTAGAAAAAAATATTTTCTGACTTTCCTGTAAATGCTGAAAAACTATGATACCTTAACTAAACTACCTTACAGTGATAAGAAACAATAGAAACAATGAAAAAACTACAACATTTAGTCTTAAATCTAATTTTTACATTTGCTTGCATGCATGTACAAGAAACATAGTGCCATCATCTGATTTTTTGCAGGTGTGGCACCCTGTCTTCCAATTCAGTCAGTGTGTTTGTAGGAGTGGCCACAGTTCACCAATGAATGCTGCAGCTGTCTATGACAGCAGTTGAAAATGCAGTGCCATACAGTTGAAAGGGAGAGCTCCGCTTCAGTGAGCAGCAATAAGATAGTGTGTGCTCATGCGCTCTCCCCACACACACACACACACACACACGCATATTGCGTGCTCATGTATCCCCATGCACACACTGTATAGCCGGCAGGGGTACCCAATCCCCATCCGGCTCTGCTGCCCCCCAACAGAGGTCCAGGTGCCATGCTAGGAGCCCACCCCAGCATGGCAACAGTCAGTATGACTGATGGAGGTGCACAATCCCCCTTTGGATCCACTGTTCCCCCCCAACAGACTACCGGGTGACACACTGGGAGCCCACCCCAGCATGGCAACAGTCCATATGGCCGATGGGGTGCCCAATCCCCCATCAGCTCCACTGGCTCCCCCAACAGCCTTGCAGCTGCCACACTAGGAGCCCACCCCAGTGTGGCACAAGTCCCGCGTTGTCTAAGGAAAAAAAAAAGCCTGCAAGAAAAAACCTTCAATCTCTGACTGTCCTGACCCCCATCCCCCCACCCGCACCCATCCTCTGCACA
The DNA here is from genome assembly GCA_016271365.2 of Neoceratodus forsteri. Classification (NCBI taxonomy): domain Eukaryota; kingdom Metazoa; phylum Chordata; order Ceratodontiformes; family Ceratodontidae; genus Neoceratodus; species Neoceratodus forsteri. Next base: position 414,807,413 of record CM057453.1, on the reverse strand, counting down.
CCCTGCCTCCCCACACACCCACCTCACCCCATACTTACCTCTGAGTCCAGCGCTGATGATCTTGGTGGACCGGGAACGCTCTGCACTCTTCAAAGCCACACGAACTGAGAAATGCCGGTAAGCTGTATAATGGAATAAATATGTTTTTTCAACTTTGATGCATATCTCAGGCATTTTGGGAATTATTTCACCAGATTTTCAAAATAGGTTTTTAGGACCCCACCTCATGAATTCTGTCACTGTCATTTTGTTAATCGGGCCCAAAAGGTGATTTCATGGTCACCATGGAACCACATTTTGGGACCGATTATGAAATGACAGTGTCTAATATGGTAGGCTAAACACCTATGTTAAAAATTTGGTGAAAAATTCCCAAAATGACTTTTTCTGACATCACGTTGCGCTGTTCTTACACGCTTGTAAGTTTGCGCATTTTCAATATTTTCACTCCAGATTTTCAACATTGCCATTTTACCACACCTCCTTATGAGCAGTACAGCTATCATTTTTCACATCTCACCCAAAACGTGTTTCCACACATGTAGCGCACAATGGCACAGTCGGTGTGTGAAATCAATGTTTGGGACAGATTAAGAAAATCACAGTGACACTGTTCATGAGCAGAGGTGTTAAAATGGCTATGTTAAAAATGTGGTGAAAAAAGTCCATAAAATGACTGTGTTACGAGCTACCATTGCGCAGTTTCCATGCACCCTCGTAAGTTTATGGATTTTTAATATTTTCAGTCCAGATTTTCACCACTGGCATTTTTCCACACTTCCTTATGAACAGTGCAGCTGTCATTTTTCACACCATGGCTGAAATGTGTTTTTGCACTTCTGGTGCAGAAATGCATGGTCGATGTGGGAAATCATTGTTCGGGACAGATTAAGAAAGTCACAGTGACACTGTTCATGAGCGGAGGTTCCAAAATGCCTGTGTTGACAATCTGCTATAAAAAATCCCCAAACTAATTGCATTACGGGTGTGCGTTGCATTTTCTACGCATGCTTGTGACTTCACCAGTTTTTTCATATTTTCACTGCAGATTTTCAACATTGCCATTTTTTGCACCTCCCCATGAACAGTATAGCTGTCATTTTTCACATCTTGTTCAAAATGTGTTTTCACACCTGTGGTGCCAAATGGCGTAGTCACTGTGCAAAATCAGCTTTTGGCTAATGAACTGATATTGCCACTGTTCATAAGGTGGAGGTCACAAAAAAAAATGTTGAAAATTTGGATTGAAAATGCCAACAAACGCCTGAGGCAATAGGGTTTCTGACCATAATGCCTCTCCCTGTACAGATTGACAGGCATCAGGGGTGTGACTTGGGATTCTCGCCTGTAATGCTCATACCATTCCACACCCTGCAGCCAGTGAGTGGCATCGAGGTGTGCCTTGGACTCTTCGGCCCCAAAGTTTACCCCATTCTCCTATACAGCACCCATCTCACTGTATTTTCTGATGGAATGGGGTGAGCATAAGGGCCAAAGACCTCAAGGCACACCGTGACACTTTGTCGGTGTCTGCAGGGTAGGGTGTGGTGAAATGGCATGGCCGTTATGCCTGATGACCCAAAGGCACACCCCAATGCCTGTCAGTCTCTGCAGGGTGGTGGTGGGGTTGGCTTCAGTTCAATACTTCACTGCCATTCCTATTATGCAGCTCTCTAACTCCTACACTACCAATGCCAATGCCAGCAAGCAAACATTCGGCATTGACAAAAGCTTGTTTAGAGACAAGTCTGTTGCACTGGTTGAGGTTACATATTGTCCTGCAACAAATCATGTTCCAGTAAGAAATGTCCCACTTTGGGCTTCTTAAAGGTGGTAACCCTAATAAAGACATGTACAGTACACAACGGTGCTTTTTATGTGTTTTTCAGCCAGAAATCCCTGACTTAGACGTGAAACAGGGAGCCGCTGAATGCAAATGTAAGGCAAAATCACAGATAAATAATGACAATTGTATGAGAATACAGACAGTGACAAGAAAAATGCAGGTTTAAAAAGTGAATGAACTAAGGAGATAAATGAAAAGAGGAAAGGCTTTAAAGGGTGTACTAAGAGGTGAAGATGAACTAAAAACTCAAACAGATTTTCCTTACCTGAGGTCAGGTGAGCCTTATGGCCTGTTCAGAAAATCTTCATGCTGCTATCAGCATTCAAAGGGCAGCATTCAGCATTCATTGCTGTATGTTCCAAAACAAGCTCTGATAAAACTAAGTACTGATTATACAGTAATGTTGTATTATTATACAACATACTATTGCTTGTATGGCATACATGTAAATGAAGGCATGATAATACAACATATACATAAGGAATAAGACATGAGGAGGTGTGGTTTATGGGATGATAAGAGCATGCCCCAGGTGAGTAATGAGGCACGAGGCGATGGCACCAAGTGCCTTTAGCACCTTGGAAGTGCCCTTATCAGCCCATAAAGAACACTTCAGATTGTCTTCTTCCACTTATAAAATGGATCCTCAATTAATTATTTCAAAAAAAAGTAAAACAATATAAGAAGGTTTCAATAGCTGAAATACACTAGTAAAAAATATTCCCCCTATTAAAATACTTTCACAAGTGTTTCATCGGCAGTCGAGGGCTTCCTACTGTATGTGTTCCTCAGGTTATCTGCCCATCATGTTTTGTGGTGTCTTTGGTATCTACAAATACCCAGAGAGGCCAATTGCCTGAGGCTGAGCATCTGGTTTCATTGACAGTGAACATGTCCCACTGCAGCCACCGTACTTAGCACTTTTCATATAACGCTGACAAGATCACAGTTGTGCCTTTGGGTCACTTGCTCATAATGGAATTCTTTTTATTTGATTTTATTTTATAAAATATGGATAAAAGTACCCATGGAGGAGTGATCTGGGTTTTAATTTGAATTCAGCTGCCACGTTCGCTGGATTGTTAATGGAGGATTTGGTCTGTAACAGGATTTAAAAGCCGTGGCACATGCATTGCTCACTTAATTGCGGCCAGCTTCAACCACAGCAGCAGAGGTCAGACTTCACTTTAAAAAAAAGTGATCTAGGAAATTGTCTGTCTACTTATGTACAGTAAGAGATAGGGTTTATTTCGGGGGGGGTGGAGGGTTCTCCAGGTTGTCTAGCCAGCTTGACTTCACAGGCTGGCACAATGATTTGTTTTATGCAAAGTCCTGAGTGGCTGATGAAGTAGTGGTTACTGGTTGGCACAATATTCACTGATAAGGACAAAGCAAAAGGTACATCTCAGCCAATCAGGACACAGAAAACTCCAGATCCGTTTTATAAATATATAAACTAAAGTCAATGTTACACTCTGTTCCCCACTGTTTGCCCACATTCCCAAACTGATTTTATTTGTCTTTTTTGTCATAAACAAATAGTGTGCTGTAGCACTTACTTATTTTGTGTGACTACCTCCTGGTTTGCTTGCCTATGGTAGTGGATGCTCCTGTTCTCTTTTGGAGCCAGTGGCCCCTTGTCAGGATATTTATGCTTTAAGGTAAATGTTGGAAGGTCTATCATATCACAGTCATGGGAGGAGCTGAACTTCATTAAGGCTTATTAGTTAAACATCTCCTTTATGTATTACACTATTTAAATATTTAGAATTATTTTTGAATGAATAATGGATTATCATCTACGGTGCTTCCATTCCCTTTGTATTTGTTATATAAAAGTTTGTTGGCCCATATTTTAAAAGGAAATGCACAGTGCAAAGTAGAGATGCATGGCCCATCTCAAATAATGTGCTGAAGTGTGATATTCAAAAGGCGGTGATGCATCACGCATCTCCAGATGCGCTATCATGCAGAGATAATATATGTGGCACAAATAAAGGGGGTGTTCCCATGAATATGCCACGCATCCCTATATTCAGCTAAAATGTGTGATGCATCTGCTGTGTATCTCGGAAATGGCTGCCCAAAGTTAGGCATAGAAAAGGCATGTCTAAATCAGCCAGCCACCCACAGGCAGGCTGCAGTACTGCAGGCAGGCCATCTGGAGACAGCTGTCAGAGTTGCAAAAAAACATGACCCAGGCACCCACGCACAGCAGCCATGACAGGATGGAGGAACCCTGAGCCACAGGTGCTGTGTCACCACCGGCACCATCCAGGGATCAACACCCCACACCACTCCCTGGACGTAGACACCCAGCAGTCACATGTCAGTGCTGATGTGTGCTCTCCAGGTGCACCAGTGGGGTGCATAGCCACACTGCAGCACATGTACTAGGGTCCATCGCCAGCACCCATGCAACCTGCAGGGTGCCACCCAGTTGTGGCATGCACAAAGGGTGGCATCTGTGGCAATGGTGCCCATGTTGCCTGGAGGTACTAGTGGCCACAAGGCATGGGCCAGGGACTGACCAGTGACATAGTCCTATGGTGGTACACCATGGGTGCACACAGGTGGGACCCACCCACACGGGTACCTGGTCACTGTTTGCACACTGCCATCCCTTGCAATGCCCACCAGGTAAGTTCCCATACTGGGGTGTGTGGGCACTGCAGGTGATTGTATGCAGCATATGGAGCTGGTGTATCACATGCATGTGGTAGCCTGAGCAGCCTGTGTCACCCTGTGCCCACCCCTGTTGCATGTCCAGATGGTTCCTGTGGCCAATGTCCAGGTGAGCCCCATGTACCCCGTCCAACCCTTTACATGGCTATAGGGTGTAGCACTGTACCCAGGCTAATGCAGTCCACTCACCCACACCCTAACATCCCTGCACACCTGCCTGCTAGGCTGCAGTTCCTCCTGTTCACCTTTATGGGGTGGTGGGGCAGCCCTGCAAAGCTGGAACTGAGCATGCCTGGGGTATGGAAATGGTCTGAATACATTCCAGTAATGAGCTATGCATGTGGGAGATAGGCTTGAAATGTGCAATGAGATCATTTGCATACCCTGGCTGAATATTGCAATTTTTTGCACACTGCACAAATGGCTTGGCATTGTGCATTTCCCATGCTCCATATAGGACTCAGGTCACCTGCTGCACTGTACATCTCCCATTACATGATTGTGCATGTTCCGGATATTCAGCTGGACATGCGTGATCGCATCACCCCATGCATCTTCTGAATATCTCATTATTCTGGGCCTGCGCATCTCAGATGTCCGGCGTAGGCATTTGAGTGATTTTGCAGGGGACTTTTGTATATGGGGACCATTATGTATAAAATAGCATACTATAATAAAAGAAGTATTTGTCAATGCTGAGAGTTCACTGTTGGTATTGCTCTTGTACTTGCCTTCCATATTTTTCTCTGTATATTCCTCTGTCTTGCGTTCTAAGGGTAGGCATTACAGTTGGAACCCCTAACACCCCAAGTGTTTGTTGGACTTTTTGCTCCAAATTTTCAACATGGGCTTTTTGGGCAGCACTTCATGAAATGTGCCAGTATCATTTTGTTATACAATCCCAAAAGGTGATTTTGCACAGCGAGTGTGCCATTTGGCGCCACAGGTGCGAAAACACATTTTGGGCAGGATGTGAAAAATGACAGCTGTACTGTTCATGAGGAGGTGTGAAGAAATGGCAATGTTGAAAATCTGGAGTGAAAATATGAAAAACTGGCAAAGTTACAAGTGTTCATAGAAACTGTGCAATGCATGCTAGTAACGCAGTCACTTTTTGGAATGTTTTTACCAAATTTTCAACATGGCCTTTTTGGGACCTCCTCTCATGAACAGTGGCACTGGAATTTTGTTAATCTGTCCTGAAAGTTGATCTCCCACAGCGACTGTGCCATTCTGCACCACAGGTGCAAAAACATATTTTGGGAAGGATACAAAAAATGACAGCTGTACTATTCATAAAGGGGTATGAAAAAGTGACAATGTTGAAAATTTGGAGTGAAAATCATAAAAATTGATGATGTTATGAGCATGCATAGAACCTGAGCAACGGACACTCATAACACAGTCATTTTGGGGAGTTTTTTCACCAAATTTGCAACAAGGGCTTTTTGCGACCCCACCTCATGAACAGTGGCACTGTCATTTCGTTACTTGGTCCTGAAAGGCGAATCCTCAGAGTGACCATGAAATCACCTTTCGGGACCAAGAAACAAAATGACAGTGAATGTTTTCATGAGGTGGGGTCCCAAAAACCCCACATTGAAAATTTGAGACCAAAACTCCCAAAAATGCCTGAGGTATCAACCTAAATTGAAACCCCCCATTCACTGCCATTATAGAACTTACCGGCATTTCTTCAGTTTGCGGTTGGCTTTTGAAGACGTGTTCCCGGTCCACTGAAGATAACTGCTTCCGACCTCCAAAGGTAAGTATAGGTTCGGGGTGTGTGGAAAGTTGGGTGCACAGAGAGAGGGTGCAGGTTGGGGGGTGGGGTTTTGGGCCGGCGGCAACAACGAGGGACCATTTTCTGTCTTTTCAGGGTTAAAAACAAGATGTTGTAGGTCTGTTTTCTGTTTTTTTACAGGACAAACAACGGATTTTGGCACACTGGGGTGGGCTCACAGTGTGCCAGAGTATTGGGGGCTTCAATGCTGACCCGGAGATTGGGCACCCCGAGGTCAGAGGTTATGTGTGTGTGTGGGGGAGGTACACATCCGACACAGAGTGGGCATCTCGGTGTTGGAAAAAAACAGCAGCAATGTGGAGGAGGCAGGCAGGAAAGTGCTTTCTCCCATCCAGTGTGGAGAGTCGGACGTCAGGATGCAGTCAGCTCTTTGCTCTGCGGTGACCTGCAGATGAAAGGAAAAAGATGGCTCCTGATTGGTGCAGCTTTTTCTTTTTATGTGCAGACCACTGAAGGCAAAACAGCATCAGGACAAGCCTGACTGAGGATTGGTGTGATACTGTTGAGTCCCATGCAGAGCACTCTGCATTAGACAGACAGTGCCACATCCCTCAATGCCTACTCTCCCAAGGAGTTCGACGCACATGCACAAACTCAAAAAGGGGTGGATCAAATGACATAGGGGAGGTTATAAAATCCCTGTTAGTTAAGCTGGATGCCAATTTGTTGCTCGGTGTATCACTAGCTTGGAAAAGGGAAGGACATGCTATTCTTCTTGTCCTGTTTGAAGGTGGTGATGTGATACCTCAGTGAACACTGGGAGATGCAGGATCTATATAACCTTGTCAAGTGACCCTCTCCTAAGTACTGACTGTTTCTGAATACATTGTTTTCTGTTTATTTTAGTCTGTTTTTTTAGTTATCTGTTGCATAAATAAAACCATGCTACAGTGTGTTGAACTGTACCTGATTGTATGCTATCTATCTGTTATACCCACACCCTGGAACAAGGCACTTTCTGATGAACATTTATTGAAGCCATACCTTGCAGAACCCATTGAGCCTTTTCCTAATACCCATTTTACTTAGGCTCAGACACAGCACAACCAGTAGGTAAAGATATATTGCTTGTGTGCCACCCACAAGCATGCCTTTGCAGAGGACGTTTAGTATGGGGGGATATCATGACCTTTCACCTAGCTCTGCTAGACCCTAAAGATATAAAAAAAATGGTACTGGCAGGGTTACTATCAAGCATTATATGACTAACAATAGATGGTGCTTGTGCTTCCACTATGATTATCAGTGGCTTCGTTAGCAAATTGTGTCACATGTGATTTAATCTCTTGATGGCATTTTGGAGATCTGGTATAACACAAAGATGCAATGAGTATGAAAAAATTGTGACAGCAATCCATAATTGACATTTTATGCAACCCACTTTATTGTTTTATGTGGGGCTGTTATTCCATTTTAGAATGTTATGTTTCACCCAGTTTTATGGTAGGGATTAAGCACCAAGAACAGATTAACATGAAACTGAAAAGGTCATAGGCCTGAGTTTTCCTGGATTGCTCACCACTTCTTATGCTATTGCAGTGCTCCGTGGACCAGTTGTGCTATGTTTAGCTACCATGATAGATGGCAAATGAGATCCATACCACTGTGTTACCACAAAATCTCCTGATTTGCAGAAGCACATGGGGCTGAAATTAATTTAATTTCTCTTTCCCCGTATTATAACCTAATTTATGGGGCCTCAGAACAAGGCTAGTACAAAGCCCTGCATGGACTTGTATGATCCTTAAAAAAGAACTTTAAAATCAAGCTCATTATTATCTTCTGTGCTTTAACAGGTGTAGTAAGCAGGAAAGAAGGGCACCATCCACCAAAGACAATAATTCAGCTCACACTGTTTATTGAAAAATATAAGCAAAATAAAACAAACAGACGAGCAAAAACGCCATGTAGTACAGGAACCTCTTACACTAGGCCCGACTGATTTTGCACATGTACGCTTCTTCTGGGATGGCCTACACCTCTAGTGATGTGACTTAAGTACAAAAACAATTTAAAGTGATAGTGTATTATAAAATAAATTAATACATTTAATTGAGAAACACAACAGGAATAGGAAAATAAAATTAAAACAGTTGCCTAATGTCAGATAAGTATACTAGCTTATAGCAATTATTTTGTACTGCATATCTCCCTCTCTCTCTCTCTTTCTCTCTCTCTCTCTCTCTATATATATATATATATATATATATATATATATATTAGAGGCAAAAAACTCTGTTTAATGCATCAGTTAGGGTTGTTCCACAGTGACAAAAGAGAGGAAATTTGGTGTTAGGGTTGAAAGCCCCCATTGGACACCCCCAGTCCACCCCTCCAACCGGCATCAGGGTGCTGGCGTTAGGGGTCATTGGCCCTAACTCTCACCCCATCACACGTCTTAAAGAAGCAGAGGAATAGGAGAATGGGGTGAGAGTTAGGGACCAATGACCTAGCAGCACCTGATTCCAGTTGGGGGTGGGCTGGGGGGAGTCCAGAGGGCTTTCCAGCCTAACACACTGAATTCCTTGCCTTATCACTGTGGAACAACCTTAACTGATGCATTAAACTGATTTTTTTGCCTCTAATTTCCCTTCTTTTTGAGAAGGAGGACGATAAATATTGAATGGAAAGTGGTGGCGGGATGGTGGGGCCCTCTGGGTCCCGCACTCCCACCATGTGATGTCTTGTTACATAGTAACAGGAACTGCAAAGCAAATGCAAGCAGCAATGGTGACGCACATGGTAAAGCAAATGGAAATGGTAAAGCAAACGGTAATAAAAACTCAAGCGCAAAGTGATGCCAAAGCAAACAGTGATGGAAACGGAGACGCAGATGCAAGCACATACGGAATACAACTGGTAGTGCACACAGTCACAGTACCACAATTGGAAATGCAAATGGTAACCGTAACAGCAACAATAACGCCAAAGAAAACAGAAACGGAAACCAAAATGCAGGTGCGTACAGAAATGCAGACCGTGATGCGCACGGTCATGGAACTGCTATTGTAAATGCAAATGAGCATGAGAGTGGTGCTGCACTTCTGAGGTGCCGTCTTTTAGATGTGACATTAAACTGAGGTCCCATCTGCCTGGACTGGTGGTAGTTCAGGTGGATGTTAAAGATCTCATGGCACTTCTCGAAAAGAGTAGGGGGAATTTTTTATTGCAATCATAATGAAAATCAGAACAATATATACAATTAATGTTACAGCATACAGAACTAAGAAAAAAATAAAACAAAAAAACTTAAACCAGCACTAATTCATACAATAATTCTGAATGAAAGCCAAAGGTCAAACCAGAAATCAAAAAATAAATGTATGCAAGTCAATATATCATTTGAAACAGAACGAAAAAGAAAACAAAAGGAAAAAATAATAAATATTAGTTCATGCTATAATCTCAAAATAAAGAAGACCATTTTTAATAACCCATTCCTCCCCTTCCTGCTATCAGTGTATAAAACTGAAGATTCCATGAAATAATGCAAAAAGCAGCATTCCAACATACTCGGTCCCACTCCCCTTGATAATCACCAATTATCCCCCCCAAAGGAGTAGTGAAAACCCCTTCCCCTCTTTAAATTTTTTTTTTTAAATCCTATCCCTAATAGGTCTAAAGTAATGCTGCTTTAGCTGAACTTGTATAAAGAGTAAAAGAACAAACAGATGTTTAGAACAGTACAGTAAGTCCCAGTATAGTGAGTAAAACTGTCCTAGTACATAAATAAGTTTAAGTTATTGGAGCATCTGAGTCAGTGATCCAAGGGAATCCAATCCATAACTCCAGTAACCAAGTATTCGACAGGGAAGTTTGTTCAGCTTTATATATACTTTTCATTTGATGCAGTATTTTATGCAACAGTTCAAATAGTGAGCCTTCTTGTTGCTGTAGTGTAAAAGCACACCTAGCCAACCATATCTACCACTTGATCACTGTGACAAATACTTGCAGTGTACTGTAATGCCATTTACTAGTCCAAGAGGCATCAAATATTCCAAACATCAAGTTTTCCAAAGATAAGGTTAAGAAAACATCCTCCCTCCATTCCTGTGCTATGAGGGCCCAAAAACCATATATGAAGGAAGAAGAGAACAAGAGATGTTCTATAGTTTCCTCCTGTTGAGAACAATCAGGCCGTGTACAGAGTCTGTCTTGTTTAGCCTTGTGTTTATGATTGGCTTTGACATTTATTTTGCCATGACAGGCCAACCAATGAAAATCCCACACATGGATAGGTATAAGTTTATTAATCAGGAAACTGCACAATTTAGATCTACACTGTAATGGGCAGTTCACAAACACAGTCTCTACTCGGCAAGTTGTCTCCAATAAATGAAAATGCAGCTGTTTTCTAGATAAATTAAGTACATGAATCATTAACAGATCCCATTGTTTGATACATACAGTAAAAAAGTACTTCTTATATACTCTGGAACCATTGCTGATTTTTTAAAACACTTCAGGGACTGTGCTTCCCATAACTGAAGTCAGAGCATGCAATTTGTTTGTAATATAGTTTCCCACTCATGTGCCTCCTCCAACAATAAAGGTAGAACATTTTCAAAAATAAAAAAAACTATTAAAAAACAAAATAGGGTTAGGCATGTTAAAGCCTTCCTGGTTAATGGGAAGATATAAAATATTTCGCTTGATAGGATTAAGATGGCTTCCCCAACAGGCCTGGAAGAATATCCCTAAAAGCCCAACTTCTAAGGACTTTGGTGGGGGGAATATATAGCTAAGATAAAGAAAAACTGGAATTTAGCAGGATTTGATGAGAAAACCCCCTTTTTTCCAAATTTCCATTCATTCCATAGAGCAACTTTTCATTGACCTAACAGAAATTTCTTTTCCCAATTAAAAATATCTAATTCTGTTTCTCCAATATATGCCTAGAATTTCCAAAGGATCCAGAGCTATTGAAATACCAGCAATGGATTCATAGGTATTTAAGTTGTATGGCAAAAGTTGGCCAAAACATTTATTAAGATTTAGCACAGCTCCTGTAAACGTGCCAAATTCCGTGCAGACAGCTAAACTCGTGAGAACTGAAGGTTCATCATGTACCATAAGTGTCATATCATCTGCATAAGCCATAATTTTTTATGGCAAAATCTGTTCTTGGGATCATAAACCCTGTACTTCCAATGAATCGTTAATTTTTCGCAAAACAGGATCTATAAAAAAGGCGTGCAGGATAGGGCTGATAAGCCATCCCTGTCGAACGCCTCTTTTGAGAGAAATGAGAGGGCCCTTCCATCCTTGAATGACCGGACAAACTGTTGCTGTGCAATACATGCTTTTTAGCCAGCATATCATAATATCCGGAATATTATAATGCATTAGAATCGTCCACAAAGCATCATGATTTACTCTGTCAAAGGCTTTTGATTGATCCAGGGAGAGCAGATAACCATCTAGAGTCCCCCTCTTTCCCTGCTCAACCAATTCCCTTAGGAAAAAAGTTGAGACTGAATTTTCCTTCCTGCAATAGCATATACTTGTACTGAAGAAATCAATTCATCAGCCACTAGGGAGAGTCTGTTTGCCAGAATTTTCATGAGTAATTTAGAATCTGAATTCAAAAGTGTAATAGGGCGCCAACTGTCCAAATCAAGTTTATCATTGTTTTTCTAGATGAAAGTTAAGCTTCCAGAATTCATGGATAGAGGAACAAGTTCAGATCTCAGAATTGCATTAAACACCAAAGCCAATTCCTCCAAACAGAGGTTACCTATGAATTTCAAAAGCTCTACTGAGATCCCATCAGGGCCTGGTGATTTTTTTCCAGTCATAGAGGATAGTGTCGATTTCAGTTCTGCAACCAAAATTTTGGATATTGAAAGGTTCTTTTCTGCCTTTTCCAATGCAGGGATATAGGAATCCTTCAAAAAGGACTGTAATCCTGATGTAGAGGCCAGTAGAGGGTTAAACATACAGGAAGTATATTTAGACACAATTCTAATGATATCACTTGTGTCTCGATATACAACACCATCTTTATCTCGGATAGCAGAAATAGATTTTTTTGGTAATTGGGATTGCCAATATTCATACGGACAAGCAGTGGTTAAGTCATCCTGAGTACAAAACTGTTGCTGAAATAGAAAGGATTTTCTTCTATTAGCATGAAACCGAACCATATTTTCTGTGATCTGGGAGATCTGAGTAGTTAAATTTTGACCTGTTTCAAAAAAGATTGAATATAGCTGTTGCAGTACTTTTCTATTCTGCAGGTATGCCAAATATTCAGTCCATGAGACCCCTTTACTAAGTTGTTTACATAACTTAGTAAGTTCGTGCTTGGTGTCTTCCCACCATAATACTGGACTATCAAAAAACACCATAAACGTTTTACATGATAAAACAAAATTATGTAATTGTGCATAAAGTTATGGATTCGAAAGTAAAGAGGAATTAAATTCCCAAAATCCCAACCCCTTCCGTCGTCCGGTATCTGGTCCAATGGTTACTGAAATAATATCATGATCTGTGAATATGACTGCTGACACTTCCGCCTTCCGTATAGCTACAGTAGGGGAGATAAAAAGTCAATACAGGAGTGTAGCGGACCTTTGTGAAATGTAGGGAGAGTCTTTTTTTAAAATGATAGACAGCATCCACAAATGTGCTGCACGGATCATGTTAGATAACAAATTTGAGTCACAGTATTGCTTGCTGTGTTTCACAGTCAAGGGACAGTTCAAATCTCCAGCAAAAATAATATTATAAGAAGTGTACAAATATGGTTCAAGTATCTTAAGAAGTTTGCAACGTTGCGCTTTTTGTTGGGGGGCATATAAATTAATCTATATGGAGTTTCTTGAATAAGAACATCTAGAATTAAAACTCTTCCTGAAAGTAGGTCAAATGGTTTAAGAATTTTTGTATCTGGATATTTGAAAAGAATACCTAGACCCACACATGGTTCTGTACTAAGTGACCAAAATGAAGGACCTAAGTACCAGGCCTTAGAGGCCATTTGTATTTCATGCAAAGTGTGAAGTCGTGTATCTTGTAGAAAAAAAATCCAAGGTGGAAATGGGCCAATACAGAGAAAATCATATTTTGTCTGTTTATCCGTTTGATGCTGTTTACATTAATTGTGTGAAAGGAGAAAGGTTCAGTCATTGTGTTTGTTTAAAAGGACTTTTCCAACACTTCTTATCCGTGTTTTTTAATTTAACTCTAGCTTTCCGTTTCTGCTGTCCTCGAGGATAAACCACCCCTTCTGTATCAGTAGTACCCTCCAGAACCAAAGAATCTACTGAAGAAACATCCAAATCAATGTCTGAATGTTCAGACTGTAAGACATCAAATTTATTTGAGGTTGGGATAGCAGCAGATTGCAGAGGTATCATTTTGTCAACAGTCTCCCTGGTAGATTGTCTGTTGACTCTGTTTCCAGGTCTTTGCTTAGGTGTAGGAGGAGGGGGCATTTCTAATTCCTTTGACCAGATCTATGGGGTGGGGGGTCTGAGGTAAGGGCTCCCGGACAGCAGCTGAAACAAAGTCTTCCAATGGCACTGGAACTGGCTTTGGTTGTGGGGGGGCAGGCATTACCAGAGACCTCCACTCCGTGGGTGGTGCAGGAGAGACTGATAAGCTCTGTGAGAGGACAGGAGAAGAAAACCCCTAATTATTAGCTTTCTTTTGTGCTAAAGCAATTAATAAATGCTGTTCTGCTCCACCAGCCTGGTCAGGTGAGTTATGTGCAGCAGTGGTACAATTATGACCTAATTCCCCACATAAATTTCATTTGCTTTCATTTAAGCAAGATGAGCTAAAGTGACCCAGCTCCCCACAAATTATACATCTAGCCAAATCACATGCGTTGCTGAGATGTTCCAGTGAACCGCATTTATAACACATTTTTGGCTGTCCTACATAAAAGAGGATTCCCCTATCATGACCTAAAAAAAAGGAATTAGGTAAATGTGTTGGACCCTCATTTGTAGTATTCAACATAACTTTCACTTTTCAACCCCCGGTCCAAATATTTTCAGAATCAAGGATTGCTATAGGATCTTCCATAAGGTACAGCGATGTTTCAACCAAACAATCAAATCTTGTACACTCACACTTTCATTTCTAAAAAGCACTGTAACAATCCTATGAGCTGATTTAGACAAAGGAGTAACAATAAAGGGAGACCATAGAGAAGAGTTCTTTAGTTGGTTATATTTAACCCAGAAGTGCTCTAACCCCCGAGCTGTTTTAAAGCTCACATCAAATGTAGTTTCCCCAGAGACGTGAATCAGCGCATATAGTTCTGTAGCCATGAATTTCATCGATTCCTTTAGCAGATTCCTGGCAACAAAAATCCTATCCGGTGGGGTATCCATGCCACCTGAATAAGTAAGGCGCACATCGTTATGTCCCTTTGCTGGATATATGGGGGTTTTGAAGAGAGAAGCATAAGATTTTGGTGCAGTCTTATTAATTAGGTTAAGGGGCTGCTGAGGCCGAGAGGATGGGACTGAAGGAGCAGCCTTAGGGTCCTGGGGAGGATTTAATTCTGTATTTAAGAACTCTAACTCTGGATTTTGTGTAAGGGCCAGTTCCTTCAGGATTTCTAAAGCTTCATTCTCTTCTGGAGCTGCAGAAGTTTTTGCCAGAGGAGTACTGTTTTGTGGGCATAATAATCAGAGAGGTATCAGAAAGCCACTTGCCTGAGGATGTATCGAAGAACCAGCCTGCCGCTTTCAGCGATGAGGGAACTGACCAAGAGGATCTGTCTGATTCAGGAGTCACTACCTCCACTGCACGTTTTAGGCCGAGCCCCGCCGAGCTCATATCAGCAATTACCGATAAACTAGCAGTGGGAGGCAACATAGGAGTTGACGTCTCAAGTTGTTCTGCCTCTTCAGCGGCTTCTACCTGCGCCGCCCAACTTTGAGACTCTGTGCTGACAACCGACACCTCTGTATTAGTCAGCTGGTTGTGTGTGATAGACGAAATGCTACTGTCAGACCGCAGCTGTCTCAGCAAAGATTCAAGTTGCGCTCGCTTGTGGAAAAAATGCTGTTCTTCCACAGCCAACTGTAGTCACAATTCTTTCTCTTGCACTGACATATCATCTACTTTCAAAATATCCTGTTTCACCGTACTGCAGGCCACTGGCTCTGAGTCCAAGTCACTTGGCAGGTCTGGTACTGATTCAGAAATGTTTAAATTAAATGAATCACTCACAGTCTCTAAAGCCGTAGAATCTTGCGTAATCAAATCCAAATTTGAGGGGAAAAACAGAAGTTGGGGTAACATTCATCTAGTCAAATACTTCCATCATCGGGTCTTCTAAAGCAACAAGATCTCCTGTCAGCTGGCTTGCATCCACCATATTGGCTAGCAGCCAAAATGGCCAGATGGTCCCCCTACCACAGAGTAGGACAATTTCCCCGGTGTCCTGGCCAAATTTCCCTCATTCACTAAAAATACCACCAACAGCTTAATATGGTTCAAGGCAGTTGGCATTCATCTGTATCCCCCTCCCCCGGGTCGTGCCTGAAAATTTGCAGGATTTGTCTAGTGCACTTACCCGGTCAACAAAACCGAAATAAAAATAAATAAATAAATAAATAATGGTAACAGCAACAATAACACCAAAGGAAACAGAAATGGAAAGATGAATGGAAGCGAGTATGGAAACGCATACTGTAAAGCACACAGTCATGGTAACGCAATTGGAAACACCAATGGTAATGGTAACAGCGACAATGATGCAAAACGAAACAACCGCAAATGTAAATGGCAATGCACAGGTTAATGCAAAAAAAAAAATCATAAACAGTAATGGAAGCATAAAATGGTAACAAATGCGCATAAACGAAGTAAAATATGAGTACGAGCCGTAATGAACTGTGGCGCATACGGAACGGTGACACGAACGGCAACAGAAATGCAACTGGAAATGCTAACTGGCACAGTAATGAAAGGGCACACCCTTCTTTTCCCCAAAAACTGCATTGAAAAAGACAGTGAATACAAAGATCGTATGTATAATAATGGGCCTTGGAGCAGAAAAGGAGGACTTGGAATACTAAATTGCTTATATCTCAGGAACTGTATGACGTAGGAAAAAAATTAACATTTCATATGAATTATGACATTTCTGGCTAGTTTTGTACTGAGCCCCCATCTGGGGGGGCTAAACATTTTTCTGATGAAAAGACTGTATCTCGCACCTTTTCTGAGATACAGGCCCCGAAAAGCACGACGGATGCCGTAATGTTATCCTATGGGAAAAAGCATCAACTTCAGAGTGCCGTAACTTTGCAGCCTTCTAATATTTTTTCACCAAACCAAAAAATATACATCTGTTGTATGTTGGCTGTCTTTCTTCCAAATTTCAGCCCAATAGACCAAACCGTTCTTTTGCAGCAGGGTGGCAAAACTTCCTGTTATTTTGGGCATAGTGTACTTAAAAAGTGTGTAGCAAATCATGACACTTTCCATAAATGAAATCACTAGAGTGTCGTGAGTCACATTACTATATGACACTACTTTTCCAGAAATTTGAAAACATATTTCTGGGGTGTTTAACCCCAAATAAAGACATGGCTAGCATCCTAAGGGTCTGACTAGGTAAACACAAAAAGAATTGTGTCCCTAGATGGTCCCAATTTTAAATGCCAAGCATTTTTCTGATCACCGATTGAAAACAAAATGGTGGTTTTGCAACACTACTATGGCCATTTGCAACAGTAAAAAGTGCATTTGCGACACTGTCAAACTTTTTGTTAACTTTTCCCATTGACTTATAATGGGAATTTGTTTTTTGAATAACTTTTGAGCCATTTAATATTTTTTCACAAAATCTTCAAAAGGCACATCGGGGATCCCAGTCGCACATTCCTTGAAGTTTTCGGACTGGTCACGCAAACCATGCGACCTGTAGGCATGAGCAAACAATTCAACAAAAAACGTAACTGCACACACAGATCTCACTTAATAACTCCACAGCCATATATGGTCAGATCCCAAGATGTATGGTTCTTGATCATGCATGCCAAATTTTAGGCAAATCTGTTGAATAGTGGCAAAGTTATTAAGGTGCAAAGTTTGACCCTTTAACCTTAAAAGGGCTACTTAACCCTAACTATGGTAGCACTACCGTGCTATCATAATATATATATGTGTAGTGCTACTATCAGTACATGTGGCATCTGAATCACCAATTCTTGGGGATGGTGAACAATTACATACCAAATAATGTGCCAAGTCAATTTAGCTAGGGCAAAGTAAATATAATAAAGTACTGAGAAAAATAATCATGTCTGAAATTCTCAAAGATACATTGGTCAAAATATCCTAGAACCAGAAAATTAGGGCTCTTAACAATGATTGCCTACAAAATAACAGACATACATTTCAGCATATAGCCGGCTGCATAGGAAATTGAAAATAGAAATGGAGGAAGGGGGCTATTATAATTAAACATAATGTAAATACTAAATTGCTATGAACAGCCCTCCAAGTGAATTATCTTTCATTTTCTAGGGAAAACATTTCAATCCCATTTTAAGAAAATATAGAATTTATTCTGATCAACAGACTACTCTTACAGATTCACAATAGCTCAGAACACACATAGTAATGTAATCAGTATTTATGACCTCTGCTGTCACTTTGTAGATATGGCATAATATCAAACTGGTCATTTAGGCCAGGGGCAACTAATGCTCCCAAGTTGGAAAATCCAAAAAGCCTATCTGCATAGGAGTTTGTTGTTCAAATCTCCAACTCGTGTTCCCAAGGTAACTCTCTTCTCTATGCCAAAGAATTGAAACCCACTTATGTACTCACACGTCTAGAAAGTTCATTTTTATAACCTTTACAGTGTACAGTATATCACTGAGGTGCTCACAAACCCATTGTTTAAAGGGGTGAGAAGTTTTGCCAATATAAAAGGCAGTACACGAGCACGTTGCCATGTAACTACAGCTGCTGTAGAGCAGTTAATGAATTCCATGATATGGTAGTGACCATTAGTATTGGCCATGGTGAAATGTTTGGTGTTTATCACCTCACAAAACTTGCAACACCCACAATTAAAGCATCCCTGTGGCAATGGTGGTAGCCATGTGGAGCTTGGCTTTTCTATGGGTTGTAGAGAATGCACCAATAAGTCAGATAAAGTATTGTGCCTCTTATAAACAATCCATGGTGGTAGTGTGGCTATGTCTTTCAGTGCAGGGTCTGTGGAAAGGACGTACCAATAATTTTCTATCACTTCTCCTATCTTGGCTGTATGTGTGCCATATGTGGTGGTAAAATTCACCTGTTCGGTGTTAGGTGGAGGTTTAGTTTTATATTCAAACAGGGAGCTACGTGGTGTTTCTGTTATGGCCTCCCTTGCTGCCATAATATCAGCCTGGCTATAACCTCTGTCACTGAATCGATTGGACATTTCTAGGAGTCTAGATTCGAAGTCAGAGGGACAGGAGCATTTTCTTTTGATCCTCAGGAACTGGGAATGTGGAACGTTCCTAATGGTGTGGCACAGGTGGCAGCTGGATGCCAATAGCAGGGTATTTCTCTCCATTGGTTTGTGATAGAGGTCAGTGGCTATTGTGCCATCTTCTTTTTTAATTATCTCAAGATCCAGAAAGCTAACTTTCTTGGATCTTGTTGTACTGAAAATCTTAGATATGGGTTTGAATCATGAAGATATTGGATAAAACTCTCCAATTCAGCTGCAGTACTGCATCATACCAACAGGACATCATCAATTTAACATCTTCAGAGGTCTATCATGTGGAGAAATGGGTTGTTAGTGTCATTATAAATAACATTTTTCTTCCAATGTCCCAAGTAAAGTTTGACATAATTAGGGGCAAATGTGGCCCCCATGGCTGTGCCCTTTACTTGGTGATAATACAACCCTTGAAAGCTAAAAACGTTGAATTTCAGCATATAGTCTGCCAATTTGACCAAAAAGTCAATTTGTCCACTGTCATACTCTGATGTGTCAAGCAACCATGTGTGTAGTGCCAGTAGGCTCCCCTCATGGAGGATATTGGTGTACAGTGATTCGATATCCATGGACACCAAAAGCCAATCATTTTTAAGTTGTAAATTATCCAGGATGCCTAATGTCTCTGTTGTATCCCTAAGATATGAGAGTAAACTACAAACTAAATCCCTAATGTGTGAGTCAACTTATTGGGATAATGGTTCAGTTATGGACCCTATCCCTGAGGCAATAGGCCTACCTGGGGGATGTTGCAAACTTTTATGCACCTTCGGCAGTATGTATATGGTTGCACACACTGGATGGGCAACCTGCAGAAAATCAAGGTTAGATTGGGAGATTATTCCCAGTGAAGGCTAAAGACAGGTGTCATCTATTTCTTTTAAAAGAAAGTGGGGCCCTTTGTAAGGAGAGTATAAAATGTCTGGTTGAAACTTGTCTTTTCATTTTGGAAATGTTGTCCTAGGTGTTCAGGATGACAATCGCACCTACCTTGGCCACTTGCTTAATTGTAACAGCAGAGTTATGTTCTAGTTCAGTTAATGCCTTCCTTTCTTGCTGAGTAATATTGCAGAAATCAGACTGTTATATTTCAAAGAGTGCATTGATATCGTTCAGCCATGCTTGTTCAAAATATGTACAGCACAGCTGGAGGGAGGATTAAAGGAAGATGGAGGTTTACATTTCTGTAAAGAACTTGATGTGCTGTCAACAACTGCTGTGGAACCACTACCCATTGGTATATCAGTAGATGTAGCAGGAATTACAAACTCATGCATGCTTAAGTCAAGGAGGTCAGTTGTGATCTCAGAGTCATTTTCATTACCTGACAAATTAGTAACAGGGCACCCCATTTTTATCCTGTTGTAGAAGGATTTAGTATTTAGATTTTTTGTCTGTTTCTTGATATCAAAGAGCGTGTCAAATTTACTGACAGTACAGGTAGGCATGAAAGACAAACCTTTGTTAAGAAGTGAGATTTGATCTGGGGTCAGTTCAGTGGTGGAAAGGTTTATGACGTTAACTTCTCTCTCCCTTTGCCCCATTGTTTGGGTATGGCTTCACCATGACCGCCCTGTGTTGGTATCTGTTTCCTGGGTGCCAACAGGATGTGGCCTTTGTCTGTATCGCACCTTAATAGAGGTTTGTGTTTGCCTAATTTGTCCGTTAATGAAAATGACTCTGACATCACAACTGACCTCCTTGACTTAAGCACTCATGATTTTGTGATTCCTGCTACATCTACTGATATACCAATGGGTAGTGGTTCTACAGCAGTTGTTGATGGCAGTTCTATGTGATAATCATGAGCGCTGAATGGCAACTCGCATTATCGCAACGTCAGGGCAGCAAAAACAATTTCACCACCCAGCCATCCTCAGCACATGGAAGAACGGCACTGGAGATTTAAATACTTCACTTTCTGTGAAGGGGGCTGTACCCCCCCCCATGCAGGGGGCATCGCCCCCCACAACCCTCTACTTGAAAGATTCTCAATTCCAGGGGGGTGCATGTCGGGGGGGGTGCAAAAGCAAAATAAATGATAAATGCAAGTTTTGGACCAGGCACAACAAAAACGCAGTTGCGCAGGACCCAGACCCGAACAGAACCCACGCAAACCGCAGCAGAGGCCAACCTCGACACCATGGTGCAGCTGGCAGCACCAATTCCCTCCCAGGCCATCAGATCGCTATGCTTCCCCTGCAGGTGTACATATAATGACATTCTGTCGCTAGGGTCACCCACAATCCTACATCCGTCCGCCTTCCCTGCCCCCTCGCCTTTTGGGCTTTCGCCCACATTGCGTCACCATTTCAGATGGTGCTGTCTTTCAGGCACCAACCTCATGTGCTACCATTGAGGGCACAATAAGTTCTTTACAGAAATTTAAACCTCCATCTTTTTTTAACCCCCCCCAGCCCTGCTGTACATAACTTCAAGCAAGCATGCCTGAATGACATCAATGCACTCTTCAAAATACACCATCAGCCTGAATTCTGCAATATTTCTCAGCAAGAAAGGAAGGCATTAACAGAATTAGAACATAATTCTGCCATTACAATCAAGCCAGCGGACAAGGGGTGTGTGAATGTTGTCCTGAACACCTCGGACTACATTCCCAAAGTGAAAAGACAACTTTCAAACCAGACATTTTATACGCTCCTTACAAAGGACCCCACCCTTTCTTTTAAAAAAGAAATAGATGGTACCCTATCTTTAGTTTTCACTGAGGGAATCATCTCTCAATCTACTCTTGCTTTTTTACAGGTTGCCCATCCAGTGTGAACAACCATGTACATACTGCCAAAGGTGCATAAAAGTTTGCAGCATCCCCCAGGTAGGTCTATTGCCTCGGGGATAGGGTCCCTAACCAAACCATTATCCCAATATGTTGACTCACACATTAGGGATTTAGTTCATAGTTTACTCTCATATCTCAGGGATACTACAGAGACATTAGGCATCCTTGATAATTTACAACTTAAAAATGATTGTCTTTTGGTGTCCATGGATATCAAATCACTGTACACCAATATCCCGCACAAAGAGGGCCAATCAGCATTATGTGCATGGTTGTTTGACATGTCAGAGTATGACAGTGGACAAATTGACTTTTTTGTCAAATTGGCAGACTATGCGCTTAAATTCAATGTTTTTAGCTTTCAAGGGTTATATTATCATCAAGGAAAGGGCACAGCCATGGGGGCCACATTTGCCCCAAATTATGCTAACCTTTACTTTGGACATTGAGAGAAAAATGTTATTTATAATGACACTAACAACCTATTTCTCCACAGGATAGACTTCTGGAGATGTTATATTGATGATGTCCTGATGGTGTGGCACAGTACTGCAGCTGAATTGGAGAGTTTTATCCAATATCTTCATGATTCAAACCCAAATCTAAGGTACAGCAAGATCAAAGAAAAATTAACTTTCTGGATCTTGAGGTAATTAAAAATGAAGATGATACAATGGCCACTGACCTCTGTCACAAACCAATGGAGAGAAATACCCTGCTATTGCCATCCAGCTGCCACACGTGCCACACCATCAGGAACATTCCACGTTCCCAGTTCCTGAGGATCAAAAGAAAATGCTTCTGGCCAGCCCAGTGGCACTGAATGTTGAGGTGCTGGATGCTACACCTCGCACTATGCCGGCAACCCGGGTTCCAGAATGGATCCGGGCTGCCGGGGGTTGGCAGGGGAGAGGGAGGATTGAACATCTGATGACTGCTCTCCTCTCTCTGGGGTGGGTAATGGGGCTTGCATCGCTCTGCAGTTGTGGCTGGCAGAGGCCAGCCGCACTACAGTAGCATGAAAAATAGGGGAGGAGAGCATGGCAGGCGTCAGCACTGTGTGCTCGGATGCCATTGCACCGCCGGTTCTCCATAAGGGAGAAAAAAGTGGAAAATACAGAGGGCGATCTCTGCGGCTGATGGTTGTGCCATTGCACCCCCAGTAGTGACCTGAGAGGAGCGTGTATCCAACGTGATGCGAGATCGATAATGGCTGGCCCATTGGGGGTACGGGTTCGTGTGGGCCATGCGCACGACCGGGCCTGGGGATGCAGGGGCCGGCAGCTGGAGATCATGGGGGCTGCTCTGCTGAGGAGGTAGGAAAAATAAATAATAGAAAACAAAAGAAAATGCTCCTGTCGACTTCGAATCTAGACTCCAAGAAATGTCCAGTAGATTCAGTGATAGAGGCTATAGCCAGGCTGATATTATGGCAGCAAGGGAGGACATGACAGAAACACCACATAGATCCCTCCTTGAATATAAAACCAAACCTCCGCTTAACACTGAACAGGTGAATTTCATCACCACATATGGCACCAATATAGCCAAGATAAGAGAAGTGATAAAAAAGTATTGGTACATCATTTCCACAGACCCTGCACTGAAAGATATAGCTACACTACCCCCATGGATTGTTTATAAGAGGGGCAAGAAGTTATCTGACCTATTGGTGCATTCTCTATAACCCATAGAAAAGCCAAGCACCACATGGCTACCACCATTGCCACAGGGAAGCTTTAATTGTGGGCTTTGCAAGTTTTATGAGATGATAACAAAGACCAAACATTTCACCTCTGCCAATACTAACGGTAATTACCATATTATGGAATTCATTAATTGTTCTACACCAGCTGTAGTGTACATGGTAACATGCTCATGTACTGCCTTTTATATTGGCAAAACTTCTTGCCCCCTTAAACAACCGGTTTGTGAGCACTTCAGTGATATACACTGTAAAGATTATAAAAATGCCCTTTCTAAACATGTGGGTACATTAGTGGGCGTACATTGCTTTCAATTCTGTGGCTTAGAGAGAGTTACTTTGGGACTGCGAGGTGGAGATTTGGATGACAAACTCCTATGCATGGAGGCTTTTTGGATTTTCCAACTTGGAGAATTATTTGCCCCTGGCATAAATGATCAGTTTGACATTTTGCCATGCCTACTAAGGGACAGCAAAGGTTGTAAATACTGATTATATCACTATGTTTGTTCTGAGCTATTGTGAATCCATAAGAGTAGGCTGTTGAACCATATAAATTCTATATTTTCTTAAAATGGGATTGAAATGTTTTCCCTAGAAAATGAAAGATAATTCGTTTGGGGGGCTGTTCATAGTAATTTAGTATTTACATTATGTCATATTATAACATCCCCCCCATTTCTATATTCATTTTCCTATGAAGCCTGCTATATGCTGAAATTCATACCTGCTTTTTTGTAGCCATTCGTTGTTAAAGGCCTTAATATTCTCATTCTAGGATATTTTGACCTATGTACCTTTGAGAATTTTAGACATGATTGTTTTGCTCAATTCTTTATTATATTTATTTTGCCCTAGCTAAATTAACTTGGCACAATATTTGGTATGTAATTGTTCACCATCCCCAAGAATTGATGATTCAGATGCCACATGTACTGATAGTAGCAATATATAGATATATATGGAATACAAAACAATTGCTATAAGCTAGTATAATTATCTGAATTCTCAATTAGATATATTAATTTATTTTATAACACACTATCACTTTAAATTGTTTTTGTAGTTAAGTCTCATCACTAGAAGTGTAGGCAGTCTCTGAAGAAGCATGCATGCACAAAACTGGTTGGGCCTACTGTGAGAGGGTCCTGCACTACATGGCGTTTTTGCTCATCTGTTTGTTTTATTTTGCTTATATTTTGCAATAAACAATGTGAGCTGAATTATTGTCCTTGGTGGATGGTTCCCTTCTTTCTTGCTTTCTGCTTGATTCGACTGATTGAGGCATGACTGTGTATGGAGCTGCCTGTCTGCATTTGTCTTTCACAGGAGTAGCCAGCAAAAGTAGTGCAAGAATTCGCACTTGGCGAAGAGGGAAATGAGGATTTTTCATGCTGCGATTAGAACACTTTGGAAAAGTTTCTTTACAAGAATACTACCAATGTTATTTGTTTAAGTTCATTATGAACTAAAACTTGGAAAATATGTAAAGGTTTGTTTAATAGTTTAAATAAATCATAATTTCAATATAGCCAGTTTAGTGTATTAATATATAGAAATGGGATTATGATATGTCAATGGACCAGCAGGGGTAATTACTGTTGCTTTATTTGAAATGAGTTACTTGAAATGCGCTTCAAGTGCACAAGCATATAAAAGTAATAGAGATTCAGAGGGAACAGGGTGGGACAGAGGTGCTGTTGGTGACACTTGAAAGGAAAAAAGGAGAGGTCATTAGGGTGGGTGTTGTCTATTGACCCCCAGCACAACGAGGTGGAGGAGGATAGGGCACTGATGGAAGAGATCCAGACTATGGCTCAAAAGGGGGAGGCACTACTGATGGGAGATTTCAATCTCTTGGACAGGGATTAGAGTCTTTCAGCAGCAAAAATGGTCAGGAGTAGGAACTTCCTTGATGCCCTGCAGGGGGTGGCGCTCAGACAAATGGTCATGGAACCCACCTGAGGAGAAGCAATATAGGGTCTTGTACTTACAAATGGGGATAACATATCCAACTTCTTAGTGAAGGACCACCTGGGAAGCAGTGACCATAGGGTTATAATATTTGGGATAAGTACTGAGGTAGAGTGGAGCCACACAAGGACAAGGGTCTTAGACTTTAGGAGGGCAGACTTTGGGGAAATGGACATACACCTGAGGAAGGCCTTGGAAGGAGTGCAGGAACTACAAGAGGTTAAGGAGATGTGGGAAAAAATCGGGGGGGAGGGGGTGGATCGAATCTGTTTCAAGCCTATGTGTGAAACAGGTTAGGAAAGGGAAGAGAAGACGGAGAACACTGTGGTTTATTAAGGTGGTGGCAAAAAAGGTCAGGGCTAAGACAAGGGCCTTCAAACAGTACAAAGCAAAGCAGACAGAGGTGACTAGGGAAACTTATCAGAGACAGCAGAGGGAGGTGGGGAAGGCAGTTAGGAGGGCCAAAGCAAGAACTGAGGAAAGGATAGCCACTACAGCAAGGAGGGGTGATAAGTTATTCTTTAGAGATATTTGGGAATAAAAGAAGGTTGGGGAGGGGGTTTGTCAGGCTAGTGGGGAAATGAGGAGTCCTAGTGGATGAGGACAGCCAGAAGGCTGAAATCTTGAAAGACCACTTTAGCTCAGTTGTTACAGTCAAGGAAGAGGGGGATGAGTCCAAAATTCATGAGAGCGGAACAACAGATCCAGGAGTGGACACTAGTCCCTTCACTGTGGACAGAGTCCACAGAGAACTGGCCAAGCTCAGGATGGACAGGGCCATGGGGCCTGATGCAGTGCACCCTAGGCTGCAGCGGGAGCTCAGGGAGTTTCTGGTCATCCCCCAGATGCCCTGTACAACAGATCACTGGATACAGGGGAGGTGCCAAGGGACTGGAAATGGCAGGTATAGTTCCGATACATAAGGGGGGAAAATAGGGAGGATCCAGGGAACTACAGGCCAATAAGCCTTACCTTGGTGTCTGGAAAGGTAATGGAGACACTAGTCAAGGGAAGGATTGGAGATAACCTGGAAAAGCCAGTGGCCTGCAAAACCAGAGACAACATAGGTTCATCAAGGGTAGGTCCTGTCAGAGCAATCTCATTGAATTATTTAATGAGTTAATTAGGGTGGTAGACCAGGGCGGGGTGGTGGATGCAACCTGTCTAGACTTTAGAAAGGCCTTTGATATCATCCCACACAGGAGGCTCTTAGTGAAGCTGAGGAGCCTGGGGGTGGGGACAAAGATAGAGAAATGGGTGGAAACTGGCTTACAGATAGGAGTCAGAGGGTGGTGGTGAATGGGGTATGCTCAAAGGAGGGAAGGGTGACCAGTGGTGTACCACAGGGGTCTGTGTTGGGACCAGTGCTTTTTAATATCTATGTCAGTGATAAAACAGAAGGTTTGGGAGGGGAAGTATGCCTGTTTGCATATGATGCAAAACTTAGTAACAGGGTGGACATATTGGGGGAGTCACAAGATGACAGAAGACTTGGGGAAATTGGAGTCCAGGAGGTGGCAACTGAGGTTCAGTGCTAAGAAATGCACAATCATGCACCTGGGGCACAGAAACCCGGGTGTGGAATACACACTTGTGGGGGAGGTGCTGGAGGTCACAACAGGGGAGGACGGAGACCTGGGAGTAATTATTACCAATGACCTTAAGGTGACAAAACAGTGTGGGAAAGTGGTTTGAAAAGCAAATAAAATGCTCAGATGCATAGGGAAGAGGATCACCAGCAGGAGGAGAGAGGTGTTTTTCACCTGTATGTTTCACTGGTACAACCACACCTCGAGTACTGCATGCAATTTTGGAGGCCCTATCTCTGCAGGGACAGACTG
Source organism: Neoceratodus forsteri (assembly GCA_016271365.2). Lineage (NCBI taxonomy): Eukaryota > Metazoa > Chordata > Ceratodontiformes > Ceratodontidae > Neoceratodus > Neoceratodus forsteri. Next base: position 414,780,277 of record CM057453.1, on the reverse strand, counting down.
GAGGCAGTACAAAGAAAGGTTACCAGGGTGATACTGGGTATGCAGGGGATGTCCTATGAGAAGAGGCCTGGGGAATGGAATCAGTAATCTTTGGAGGACAGGAGAAGAAGAAGGATATGACTGAGACATTTAAATATTTGAAGGGGATTAATAAGGCACAGGTGGAGAGTCTGTTCCAATGGAGCAGAGCTTCTAACACTAGGTGGCACAGTATGAAGTTGTTGCGGGGCATGGTCCGGGATAATATGAAGAAGTTCTTCTTCACCGAATGGGTGGTGAATGACTGGAATAGTTTGTCGGATGAGGTAATGAGGGTGTAAACAATCACACAGTTCAAGCATGCATGGAATAAGTATATGGGTATACTGGGGATGGGAGGGACAGGATTAAGGGCCCCCTAGTAGATGGATACTACTTGGGGGGCTTCATGAGCAGACTAGGTGGGCCACATGGTCCTTATCTACTGCTTACTTCTATAAATCTATGAGTCGTAATAACATAGCAACAGCATATGGTTACATAGGCAATTATCCTGTTAACACAGTCTGACTGTATCAACATGGTGTGCATTTGATCAATGACGTCTAATTGGTTTACTAAAAATAAATTTACAAAGACATTTATGTCAATACTTTTAAACCAATGTTTTCTATGCTGATGTATTGAAATTTGTTTGGGGAAGTTAATGCATTAATTCAGACAATTTTTTATAATAACCAGGGATAATTTTTTTCCCATAGGGAAACCCAGATATAATTTGTTGTTATAACCAGCTGGTTATAATGACAAACAAGCACTGGGTTTCCCTCGCTCCACGTAAGCGCCAGCTATCGCTCTTCCCTTCCTCTGTGCCAGCCACCACTCCTCTGTGCTGAACACATCACTGTCACTCAGAGTCAGCAGTAAGTACAAAAAAAGAAAAAAATAACTGGGCTAAAAAAAATGCTTTTTAAGTTTATTGTTCTAGGAATTACTACCTTTGAGCCAGATGCTCTTTTACAAAGTTTCCATGTCAATTAGGTACAGTACAAAAAAGGTTACATAGATAACACAACAATTTGTGCTGTGTCAAGAGAGAGAAAACATATACAAATACATATCAAATCATTTGTGCAAAAGGACATGAGATATCAATAATCACATTATTATTACAAGAAAGAGGTCATGCCAGATTAGGAGAAACAAATAGGGAAAAAGTCCAGAACAGAGAGGGTAAGTGAAAGGTGTGGGGAGCAGACAATAGCAGGAGAAAAGGTTTCCCAAACATGTCTTTGTCAAATAACGGGACAGGGTGGGTAGTGAGAAAATAGAAGGTTTAATCAGGGCAGTCACAGGAGCTGGAGGTGGCAAGGTGAGAGAACAGCCTTGATTTGAAAATACCTAGAGAGGTGGAGGCAGTAATATGAGTGCTGAGGGCATTTAGCCAGCTGGGGGCATGATAGGCAAATGATCTTTGTCCCTGAGAAGTCCGGCATCGGAGGACTTGGAGAGACTGGTGTTCTGATCTTCTGGTAAAACGGGTGCTAGCGCTTGGGCATAACAGGTCTTGGATACAAGGTGGGAGAGGTCCAGAGGATTTTTCACCATCAGGCAGGTAAGGGTACTTTATCCAGTTTGAGAGTTGCAACCAACCTGAGTCAGCATAGAGTTCACATGTGTGGGTACGTCAATGTGCAGTGAGCAGCCAACCAGGCCTTATTTAGGGATGTTGTAATGCGACTAAGTGCTGTAGTAGTGGCAGATCCATATATAATGACCCATAGTCAGCGACTGAGATGATAGAGGATTGGATGGCAATCCTCAGTGCAGAATAGGTAAGGGCACAACGGTTCCGATACAGAATCCCAATTAGCTGATTAATAGTTTTGCTGTACTATCAATGAGTTGCAAAGGTTAGGCCTTGATCAAAGTTGATTCCAAGATATTTGAAAATTGGTACTTGTTCAAGGGTATTTCTCAGGTATGTATTAATGGTGAGTGGGACTTGCCGTTTCTTGTTTTGTGGGTCAGAGAAGAGCATGGATTTAGTTTTTTTGTGGTTTAGAACCAGCTTATGTTCAAGGAACCACAGCTCAACTTTGGAAAAAGCATGCTGAAGGTTGAGGCATAAGAGGTTTGGATCTTTATGAGTGGCAAGAATCACGGCATCATCGGCATAGAGGATTATTTGTTCAGGGCAGGATTTGGGGAGGGGAGTTTAGGAAAAGGCTGAAAAGGAGGGGGCCCAGGATGGATCCCTGGGGAACTCCTGAGCGAACCGCTTTTGAGTCTGAGAGAACTCCAGCTACTTTTACAGATTGATTTTTTACTTTTAAAATGGGGTATTTTTTTTTTTAAAGGAAACGTTTATTTCATGAGCTGCCTCTGAGCAAGGACCATGCTCAAACATGACCGGTCTGCAGCTCCACAGGGATAGATGTTTATTTTATATAACTGCTGTGGTGAAAAAATTATCCCCAGCAATTATACAAAATAAAGTCTGGGTAGGTGTGGAAAACTCAAATTTTAACAGACCCGCAGTGTAGGATGCCTTTACACATATACCGACAGTGCAGCGACACTCCCACAGAGAAGACTATCACAGCGACATTGTCGGCAGCCGTTGTGATGGTCTCCACTACCCGACACTGGTGCCAGGAAGGTGTTTTCCCCAATCCCTGAACCAACTCCAACTGGAGTTGGTAATCTATAGTATGAGGGGTGCGGGGGGGCAGAGAACACTTGCACCAAATCCCGAGCGACAGCACAGCACCAGTTGGCGGTGTTGTGCTGTCGCTGTGCCATCAGTCGATATAAAATTTGTCACCGCGGCATAGCGGAACTGCCTTTACAAACCCCTCAAGCTTCACTTTCAGTATTTATGTGTTATTCCACACCACGGGGTGTGTGTAAAATTATCATTATAACTACCTACCCAGCCATTATTCTATATGTTATTTGAAAATGTTAGATTAAGAATTCAATATTATTATGAATGCAGTTCTGTTATGACAACACACTGTAAGTGTAAATATGGGCAGTTTTTTTAACCTTTCCATTCAGTTGGCAATTCCAATATAGCACAGCTTTCTGTCAACATATTAAACATAGTTTAAAATATGTCTATGAAGGAAAATCGAGTTTTGCTACAGTATGTCGATACACCAGGAATGACAACCATTGTTTCATCTTTTAAAAATATCAAATCTGAACATCACTGCAGTGAAATGTAACTATACTATGTTGATACAGTCTTAGTATCAATAGCACATATGTTAAAACTTCTGCATGGTGAAAGATTATCATATCTAGGTGCATACAGCTAATGCAATCTTTTAAACAAATATATTCATATTTACAGTATGTTCTATGTATCAAGTTATCAGAAAATGTAGTGGTATTCCATCAAGAGGAACTGTGTTCATTTTTCTAGTTTATAATAGGCTGACATTTCAAGACCCCAATTCTTCCCAAAAGAGGCTCCTGTGGATCCCTTACATAGTGTACCTGAAACATTATACATTTTAGTAACCCTTCGTTCAAGTGTACTGTCATCATTCATGTGGTCTGGTTATTGTGTGGTGATAGTCACATCTGCTGTATGCAGAGGCAAACCTTCCACATGAACACTACATGCTCACAGAACTGTTGCCACTTCTAATTCTAATATTTCCTGCCATCATAGGCAAATTTGTGGTGCCATCCCAGTAATAACCTGTGTGAGCAACCTGGGCCTTATAGCAGCATGCACCAAAAATTTCACATTTGCCATTTTTATGATGCATAAATCATTTTAGTTGTGCGAACTATGGCAATAGTGACTAAAAGTTCGACCACATTTTATGTGGTCATATTGGTTTTTTTTGTAAGTTCCAAAATTGCACTAAAACAGTGCCATAAACCCTGGATATTCCAAAGCTATCTTGGTAGTGCAGTGGTATCATTTTTGGTCACTTTGCTATTGATACAGGTTCAGGAATGGGACTTTGACCAATCAGGGGCCAGCTAGGGGAGGCATAATTGGACATCCTAAGAACAGTTCTCCTCCCTCAGCGAGGCTGGGGTGATGAATCTTACTTCTTGACTGCCACCTGGTGGAGACCAAGTGGCATCACAGACAGAGCACACACAGTGAGGAGAGGTGCAGCCCGCAGATGCCAGGCATACAGGAGTCATTGCTTTATGGCACTCGAGGAGAAAAATCAGGAGCTGGAGGAGTGAAGCCCCAGTCCATCACTTAGCCAGCTCCATGTAGGCCCACTCATGGCCACCATGGCTTCCCACTCACAACTACCATGGTCCTCGTCAAGTGGAGGATTACCAGAAAGATCATGATAGGGTTTGTGATGGTGTTGGGTGCCAACCCGAGACACACCAGAGACCACCCCCTTCCCCTGAGGAGACCGGAGGTCGCGAGGGCCTGCTCTGAAGCCCTCCCTGCCCGCAGAAGCCCCGAACCCGAGACACACAGAGACCACCCCCTCTCCTGAGGAGACCCCGGAGTCAGCGAGGCCTGCTCTGAAGCCTCCTGCCCACAGAAGCCCAGACCCGAGACACACAGGTAATTTCTACCTTGTCCAGGCTGCTGCCACATGTGTTGGCCATCTGGGCGCCTTTTCTGAAACAGCCACAAGCTCCTGCTCAGCGCATGAATCCAGCCAGAGTAGCACCTCGAGTTGCTGCCCAGGCTCAAACGGACAGAACTGTTACTTTTGTGCCTGATTTTGAAACTTTTAACATGAATCAGCTAAAACTATTTGCATTTGCCTGTAACTGTATTTAAAAGCTTAGAGTCACTGCAAGCCCAGGACCTGTGTTCTATCTGAAATCCCCCCCTGTGCAAATCTCACTGGGGACTGTTTGTTAATTTGTAAAGTGCATTTCCAGTTGTAACTGAATTACCCCCCTGTGAAAAACTCATTTGGGGACTGTTTAACTTCTAAGTGCTTTTCCTGTGTGTAGAATTTTATTTTGCCCTGCTAGTAATCACCTTCTTTTTTGAATCACAATAGTACCTGATAGCCCACAGCCCATTTGCTCTTCTCCCCACACCCACTACCAGCCCGCCCCCAGCAAGTTAATCTTTTGCCTGTGCTTGATTAGCTCCTTATATTGTTTTGCCACTAGAGGGAGCCTGATTAAGTTTGAACAATTTGCTCCCAATACTTCACTTGTCACATTTTACTGCTCTCTAGTAGCTGTTTTCACTTGGTGATCACCCCCTCATCACCCCCTCTCCAATCGTCGAAAGCTATCCCGCCATTGTGCACTCCCCAGATCAGCCCTCCTCCTCCTCCTGCTCCTGTCAGGCAATGTCCACCCCAATCCCGGGCCTGGCAGCATTGGTCCTCCCCCTGAAATCTCCTGGGCTGCGCATCGCTTCTATGAACATCTGTAGCCTCCTGAAAAAACTGGACTCTCTACACTGCTGGGTGACGCTTCATAAAACCTGATGTTGTTGCCCTGGTTGGAAACATGGCTGTCTCCCTCCACTCCTAACTCTCATGTTCTCTCTCGCTACACTCTCCACCGTTGGACCGTGTCGGCAGGAGAGGTGGGGGCTGTGTCTTCTATTTGAAGGATTCTCTCATGGGGCTACCACTCCCCCCACCTGACCTCGACCATAAGGCCCAGGCACTTACTCTAAAGCTGTCCCCTGACCCAGCTAGAGGCCCAGTATTCCTAACCGTAGCCTACATACCCCCCAAGAACCAATCCCAGGCCCTGGGCCCACTAACCGACTACCTCACCTCCCTACCCAACTCGTCGGACCAAATCTTGGTGGGCAACTTGAATATAAACTGGCTCTGCCTCGTCCTCCTCCCACCGTGAGGCTTGATTCAATTGACCTAACTCAACTGGTCACACAGCCTACTAGGAAAAACCCTGGGGGGACAAGCACCCTCCTGGATGTGGTCCTCACCAACAGGCCAATCGCATCCACAACATCCAGATCCTCCCTGACTGCCTCAGTGACCACTCCCTGTGCTTTTCAACTGGGAAACCCTCGGCCTTCATCCCCAGTCAAAACCACCTCTCGGCGGCTTAGGCCTGGGGACTCATAGGCCTTAGCTTCCTAGCCCACACTGATTGGTCTCCTCTGACGAGGCAACCAACATTGACTTGGCCCTGGCCTTCTTTGTAAGCACTTTCAACTTTGCCTGTGATATCTTTGCTCCCATAACTGCTAGGAGGTCCAAAGTGAAACATGCCCTTGGATCACCCCTGCCCTACTGTGGCAGCAAGCAACGCGTGACTGTTTTGGCACCTTGCTGTTGCTACTGGCTGTTCAGCTGACAGGCAGTCCTATGCTGCCACCGCAACACAGTGCACCTGGGCCATCCATAGCAGCAAAGGCGGAATACTACCAAGCCTCTCTTACCTCCTCCTGGGGAACCCCAGGTGCTTCTGGGACAACATCAAGCAACTGAATCGTCACTCCCAGTCCCTCTCTTCTCTTCTCAACATCAATGGTACCCTCCTCTGACCCTGCCCTCATTGCCATCCACCTCAATAACTCCTTTACCGACCTTAGCTCAGTACTTCCTGGTAACTTTTCAGTCCACCTCCTCCATCTGTACCACCACCCATTGCCGCCCCTCTTTTCCACCTGCGTCGTGTCACCATGCAAGAAGCTAGGCCTACTTGCTAAAAAGCCCTAAAGGTAACACCATCGGTAATGACTCACTTGATCCCTGCCTTTTACGCCAGGTCCTGGATCAGGTCCTCTCACCTATTACATGCATTTTCAACAAATCACTCTGTCTCGGACAATTCCCTCTGCCTGGAAGATTGCACAGTTACCCCTGTCCATAAAGGTGGTGACTGGACTCTTCCGGTAACTACCGACCATCTCAATCCTCCCTCTAAGGCATTAGAGAAAATTGTGGCATCCCAAGTCTCTGACTACCTCTGTAAGTACAATGTTCTCTGCCTTGAACAACACGGGTTCAGAGCAGGTCATAGTACCAATACAGCACTCCTGGAATTTTCCAACTTCCTCCATGCCTCCTTGGACTCTGGTGCCCTGGCTGGTGCTATATTCATTGACCTGTCTAAAGCATTCGATACCGTTTCGCATCCTCTTTTGCTCTCCACCCTCGACCTAATAGGCTTTGCCTCAGGACCTGTTTCCTGGTGCACCAGCTATCTCTCCGCCCGCTCCCAATGTGTGAAAGTCAACGGTACTCTCTCTGAAACATGCCCCATTCACTCTGGGGTGCCGCAGGGCTCAATTCTTGGACCCCTACTATTCTCACTCTTTCTTAACTCCCTACCCAGCAGTTGTAACGGGTAAGATGCTTCTCTATGCTGATGATGCTGTTCTGTTGCCTCCCCACATGGCCCCATGCTGCCACAGAACTCCGTCCAACTAGTCTTTGACTCTGCAGCTACCTGGTTCACTGAGCACCGACTTGTTATCAACCTTAAGAAAACAAAAACGATGCTCTTCTCCCACCCCAAAATAAATTACAACAAGTTTCCCTTAGCTGTCACGCCACACCCAATCTAGGTCATTGACCAGGTGCAGTCCTATAAATATCTTGGTATAACCTTTGACCCTGGACTTTCATTCCATGGACATATATCTGCCCTAAATTCTGTACAGCCAACTCACGGCTAGGCATTCTTTACGGCACAAGAAATGCCTCCCTCCTGATGCCCTCCGCCTGGCTGTCACCTCCTCTGTCATGTCTCTCATTGACTATGGCCTTCCGGTCTATGGCTCAGCAGATCAGACTGCCCTCAACAAGGTTCACCTCACAGTTAATAAGGCCTGTAGACTTATCACTGGTGCTCCCAGACTCACTCACACATGTGAGCTGTACACCCTGGCTACCCTACTCAACCTGGAAGAGCGACTCATGTATCAGACATGCCAGCTCACCTTTAAAGCCCTGCGTGGCCTATCCCCATAGGCCTACTCCAACTCCATTAGCCTGTACTGCACTGACTCTGATCACGCAGCTCATCAAGAGCTACCCTAGTTATTCCGAGAGCCAGGACCTCTCAAGGTCAGAGGGCATTCCCCTACGCCCCACTGGTATAACTCCTCCTGCCAGTGTCTCAAACTCACTAACCTTAGCTTGCTTTAAGCCCAGGCTCAGAAACTTACGCTTAGCTCTCGCGAAATGCAACTGCCGCTAGCCTAGTGTAAAAAAAATATATATATATATACTCTGTTTGACAATGCTCACTGAGCTGCCCCTTCCTTTCCTACTAATTCCTCCTCCCTATCTCCTCCCTTCTACTCCCACCAGCTCTCCCCGACCATAAGTTTTGCACCTTTTGTTATCTTTTGCTTCGTTGGAGATTGTATTCTATTGTAACAAAATTGTAATTGAACTGTAACTTTTTTGTTTGTAAGTACTGTGTCCCTTGTACTACTGTTCTGATGTCCTCTTTGTGACGAGGTATCTTTGTAAATGAGCCTCTGGCTCAAAGGTTTCTAAACTGATGTTTAACTAAATAAATAAATAAATAAATTTGGTGAAACATCGGACAAAAAATAACCTAATTAAAAAAATCAAAAATAAATCTCAGGTACCCCTTTGAAAATCCAGTCCATAGTCTTGTGCTCTTAACCCATCAGCACCCAAATGAGAGGCACTCTTTCTCAGAATGTTAGATGAAGAGACAAAAGGCAGGACACATAATCAAACCATGAAGACCTAAGTTTAGTATACTGTGCAAAGTGATGGTTTGATGTTAGGGATGGGAGATGTGTCAGATTAGGACCACTCTAAAATGAGCTACCTCTGCTTGACTCTGGAAAACAACATGTGTGACTCGACTCTGATTTTACCTGGTCCAGACTATTGACCAGGTTCTGATCTGCTAGTGACCCAGTTCTGACCTGGTCTGGTTATTGTTAGTGAGTCTGAAGCTTTATTGTTGTTAAAATTGTGAAACTGGTGGGAAAAGACATGGGGGCTGATTCCAGGTCGAATGTCTCAACTCACTGGCTTATGCGAGTTGCGACATTCGCCTCTACACCAGGGACACATGTGCCGCATTCCAAGAGCGGCAGGGTCCTGGCACTTGCAACATGCAGGTCATGCGATGTGGAGGCTAATGCCATGGGCATGGAGTAGAAACCCTGCATTTCACAAGTCGCGGCCTGCTACTGGCAGCCCCCCGAAGCCCTCCAGCCCTGAACACCACAGCACACACCAGGGGGTATGGAGGGGCAGGACAGGTGGCACAGGGGCCAGGGAGTGCTCTGGAGATCGTACCCCTGGGGGTCCCTGACTTCCGGGGGTGGTGGGGCAGGGCTGTGCTTGTGGGGGCATGGGGAGCACAGTGGCACCATTGCAGCAGTGCAGCGGAGTGGGCATCTGATGGATGGCACCATTGGATGCTCCTTAGAGCAACTCCAAGCTGCTCTTACTTAGCTCAGCCAGTGTGCCTCCTAGAATCGTGGCAGCAGGTTACAGCAGCTGCCCTCTCGGAATGGGACGCACTTGCTGCCGTAACCTGCCCTTGCGCCATGTCGTTGTGGGCTGTGGTGTAGTGGGTGGCGTAATCCACAGTTGGCATAGCTTGTAGCCAACATGGCACAAGGCATCTCTTGGAATCGGGGCTGGCATACCACTTGGCACAAGTCGTGAGATGCGCCAAGGGGTTTGAAGTATCTCGGTTTACGCTGGCATTTGCCAACTTGGAATTAGCCCCATAGAATCTATTCTGAAAATGAAATGACATAAAGAAAAGCTTATAATGAGGAAGCAGGGGCAGCCTAATTCTGTCATTTGGCAATGTCCGAATCTGGTTCTGACCCAGTTCTGATTCAATCAGGAACAATATGCCTGTTTATACTAATCTGAGTAAATTAAAGCCATCCCATCCCTATTTGATGTTTACAATGTTTACTTTTTTGGTGAAGATTGATGTTACTATCTTCTCTATAATTTTAGTATGCACAATATAAGACAGTACTTTACATAAGAGAGGTTATCTTTCCTAATATGAGACTGTTAAGAGGACTACTGCCAGTGCCAGAAGCTCAGAACACAGGGGCACCACAGATACATGTAAAGACAATGGTCCTGGTATTCAAAGGGTAGCACCCATGTTAATATGGTTAGTGCCAGCTATAACCATGGTTTGCACTAGTGCACTAGGCAGGCCCGTATTCAGAGGCCCTGGGAGCACCCCCAAACCAACAGTGATAAGGTCTAAAATACTGCTGCACCTATAAAAATGAGGGGAATCCCCTCATGCACACATGTGCAGTAGCATATTCAAAGGTTTACAGAAACAGTGAACAACTCCCCAAGTGGCATTGTTTACCACTGCCGAAAATCACCTCTAAACTGGGCACTAAGCCCATGCTACCACTCCCCTGAAGGCAGAACAGTGCTACTGCAGCTGCCTGCTCCTGATATCCTATTCCCAGTCAGTACTGTATCCCTGGTGGCAAAGTGGCCCCCATCTCCTGATCCCAGTCATTACTGTATCCCTGGTGGGCCAGCTGTTCTCCCATCACCCATTCCTTATACTGTAAGTATTCTCTGGTGGTCCAGTGGCCCCCCCATCACCTGTTTTCTATATTTGGATGTGTTCCCTGGCAGTCCTGTGGTCTCCCCAGATTATTCATTTCCTGTATTTAGATGTATTCTGTGGTGGTCCAGTGGTCCCCCTTCAATTGCCTGTTTTCAATATTTGGTTGTATTCTATGGTGGTCCAGTGGGTCTCCCACACTGATTATACGAGGGCACCTACCTGCCAAGAACCCCCATCCCACAGTCCACCAACTTGGGAGTCGGTCCCATGAACCTGAAGGCTGGAACAGCCTTTCTCTTACCCCCTTGTCTGGCCATGGTCTGATAGACATGGAGCATGATTATGGGGTGCGGTGGTGAGGATGGGGGTTCTTGGTGGGTGGGAGTCCAGGTACAGTCAAGAAATGAGGGGACCCACTGGAACACCTGGGAAAACAGTCAGATATAGAAAATGGGTGACCGAGTGGGACCACTTGACTACCAGGGAATACATCCAAATATAGTAAAGGGGCGATCAGGGGGAACCACTTGTCTGCAAGGAAATACATTGAAATATAGAAAATGGGTGATCTGAGGCCAGCCCAGTGGTGTGGAGGGCTAAGTCATTGAGTATTTTACCTCCTGTTATGCTGGCGATCCACGTTCAGGAATGATTCTGAGTTGCCAGGGGTCGGCGGGGTGGGAGAGGATCAAGCTTTCCAGGGATTACCTTCCTCTCTTCTCCCTGAAAGGAGTGGCCAACCATCTTGGCCTATGAGTACCACTGACGTGAGGCACAGTGGTAGTGCAGGCTCAACCAACTTGATGAGATGGGCTGCAGCTGTGCAGGATGTGTGCACCTCCACACACACACATACTGGCACCATGGTAGTTGAGGGGGAAAAGAAAAAAATGATAGAAAATGGGAGGACGGGCAACATGAAGCCCTGCTCATCTTCCTGGGGCCCTCTCCACCATCTTAACTGGGGGGTTGGCCGGATTTGTTTTTCGAGGGAAGGATGACCTTCCCTGTCCTGGCCCTGGGATAAGTACCCCAGAGTCAGAAGAGGGGGAAACCAGTTGTGGGACAGGGGACAGGACTGAAGAGCCATCCATCTTACCAATGGAAGAAAAGCCTTTACTGAAAGAAAAAAAAGAAAACAGGTGATGGGGGGACCACTGGACTACCAGGGAATACATTCAAATATAGAAAAAAAGTGATCAGTGAGCACTTACCGTCTGAATATTGCAGAAGCCAGGGGATGTGCAGGGGCAAGTGCAGTGTAAATGGCTACACTGCGCCTGCCCATTTTTTTAAATATCTGGTTGAATGCACTTGGCAGGGCCTGATAAAATGATTGCAGATAGGTAACCCAACCTATAAAAACTGTGCGAGAGCACTGTGGGCACATCTAGCATCCAGACTTGTACAGTGTCAGGTACTCAAAACTGAGAAACTTGAATGGAATTTGCCCAGCCAGTGCAGAAAACTGTCTGCACACATGTATCCTTTAATACTGATATAGAAAGCTTATAATCCCAGTTTGGGCAGGTCTCTCTATGTCCCTGACACTGGAGTATGAAATAGACCTAAAGCTCATGGGTGGTCATTAAAGACATTGCTTGAAGCATATAAAATATAAAAAGTATGCATGAAATATGTCATTGTATTCAATTAACATTCTAAAATCCTAGCCCCCACCCCCCACTTTAAATCCAGATGCTTATATTGCCTTTGACAGGCTTTGGGCAGTAAAGTTTTAATGTTTAAGAAGTGGTTTTCTGTCTCTGTTTCCAAGTTATACGTAATGAAAGGAAAACACACGAGAATTCCCACATTATTAAATAAAACATTTACGTGGCCAGAGGCCAAGCATTGTCACGGCATGAACAAATGCCTCATGTTAATATGTTCCCTAACAATTTGCTAAAAACTGCCAACTTTCTTTAACACATTTACACATTATTAGATCAAAATAAAATTTCTTCTAAAGGTGACATTTATTAGAGCTGAGGTCAGACTGAAGTTACTCATGATTAGGGATATTTCCATCAAAAGTAAGCCTGCTCAAGAGAAATACACTGCAGTAAGACTTCAAGCACATTTCACTGTCTATGGCTATTGTTATAACATCTGTATAGCATTTCTTCATATACTGGTTAATGAAGGATCAAAGATTTCCCAACTTTAAGAAGTAAATAATATATTCACGCCAGTAATGAACACCTGTATACACTAGGGGCTAGAGAACCACAAAAGGTTATCACGCAAGGTTATAAAAGGCTGTGATAAGCAATTACAGGTTCTGATGGTTACGCACATTATCAAAACCTTTCAATCCTTTTGCATGTTGTTCATCTAAATGTAGTGGCTACCCAGGGCCCTCAGGGGTCCACCTCTCCCAACCCTCCGAGGTGGCTGGCCTGGGTTACCTGTCATTGTGCTACACTGGGTACTTGGACCTAAAAGTGGTATGATGCCTGTGCCTAGGGTAGCACTACAAGGTACCTAGATGCTGACACACAAGGGTATCAACCCCCAGGAAACAGAAATGACTCTGTCCACACAGTCACTTGCCAAAGCAAAAAGCATTGTAACTATAATAACAACCCCAGCAAAGAAATGCAGTTAAAAACAAATAATGTATTTAGAAGAGAGGTTAAGGAAAGAAAAAGATTAATATAGGGAAATATGGGAGTAAAGGGGTAGCAGTTCACTTTTATGCTCTGCACAGTACTTCAACTCTAGAAAAGTCCCAAACAATCTGTCAACCATCCAACAGTCCCACAAGACCCCAAGTGAGCGCACTCAACTTAAATCACCCCTAAGGCCATGGGTGAGAGTTCTCTTATGTGCAGTGGGAACCTCATTGGGGAAGCAGTTGCTGCAAGTAGGGAAGGTAATTTGTTGGCACACACAACTGTTGCAGGTAAACTGCTGCAGATACCCAAACAGTATTAAAATGAATAAACTTTTACCTTGAAGAAAAGGAGGCCCCTCTTTATAATTTAGTTGACTGGCTAGTTGTCCTACTTAGTTCTTCTGACTGGGCCTGTCTAATTGGTATAGTCCTGCCCATGGCTTTACTCTCAGTCCTGGACACATTTATGGAAACTCCAGTTGTAGGTCAAAGACTCTGGTGGTTACTCACATTTTGTAGATTCCCAGATACCTATGGTTTCTCTGTTGGCTTGTTTGGAAAGAGGCAGGACATGGTTCCTAGCTGGAATAGCTGTCTTCCCCAACTTTGTCTGTTCTCTCTCACTGATTTCCTCTTCTCCACCTCTAGGTTTTCTCTGTGTCTTGGGCAGGAGCTTAATGGAACTGTTGGGAAGCAGTGGTCTCATTTGGTAAGGGCAATTCCTGTAGAGTGGTCCCCAGATGGGAAATGTCACTATTTAGGGTCAAAAACAATCATGTTCCATTTTGATGCCATTCTTTTCTTCAGATCTGATCAAAACTGCCTTTCTCTAAGTTAGTTCTGATTGGTACCCAGACTTCAGTGGTCTGAGAGGACTATAATCCTGGCAGCCAGTAATGCCACAGCTCAAAACTTCCCTTGTCTCTCACACTGTCCAAACTGAGCCCAGATCCCTAGTCACAGCCCCTTTCTTACAGGCTGAAATTCGACACACCATTGGTAAGCCCTTTCCTGAGCAAAGCAAGCTTCGGAAAGTTTGCCCAGCCAAGTAGGCCTGCATGCAGGCTGTGTTGTAATCCTGAGTGTTAATTGGCCAAAATTCATGGATAGAACCTTTTGTTCACCTCAGGCTCCTTCCCAACTGTATTTTTAGGGTCAGTGGGCTAAGGAGCTACATGACCACCACTATTTATAGAAACATACGAAATTTGCCAGCAGATAAAGGCCTAGAGGTCTATCAAGTCTGCTCGAATGTGCAGCTAGCACCCCTTATTCTGCAGCTGCTCCTCCCTTCCACCCTTCCCCTCCATTGACCCTCCACCTTGTCCTGTTCCATCCCCTTTTAAAGCAGTCCACTGCTGTACTGCATACCACTTCTGCAGGTAACGCATTCCATCCAGCTACCGCCCTCTCTGTAAAAGAGTGTCTCCTCATCTCCCTCCTGAACCTTCCTCCCTCCCTCCAGTCTCATATCATGGCCCCTGGTGTCCCTCCCCTCCCTTACTTTGAACAGCCCCTCTGTAGCTGTCTTGTTTATTCCTTTCATGTACTTAAAGGTTTCAATCATGTCCCCTCTGTCCATCCTGTCCTCCAGCGAGTACATGTTCAACTCCCTCAGCCTCCTCTCGTATGATAAGTCCCCCAGACCCTTGATCATCTTTGTCACCCTGCGCTGCACCCACTCCAGTAACTTAATGTCCCTTTTCAGATACGGGTGCCAGTACTGCATGCAGTACTCCCAGTGTGATCTAACTAATGACCTATACAGTGGCAGAATCACCTCCTCCCTCCTCAAAGATATATCCCTTGCAATGCAACACAGCATTTTGTTGGTCTTTGCAGCTGCCTTCCTACATTGTGCAGAATTGTTCATTGACTCTGTAATGAACACCTCCAGATCCTTCTCCTCCTCTGTCTGGGCTAGCTGCACTCCCCCCAGCTGGTAACTCTTCATTGGTTTCTTCACCCCAAAATGCAGCACCTTGCACTTTTTGACATTAAACCCCAGTTGCCAGGTGTCTGACCAGGTTTCAAGCTTTGCCAGATCATCCTGCAACCCCCTGCCATCCCCCTAGGTGGTCCACCACCGCTCCCATCTTGGTATTATCTGCAAACAGACTGATCTTACTCTTGATGTCCAATGATATGTCTGCAATGAATATCCCAAACAACACTGGTCATAACATCGAGCCCTGTGGAACACCACTCATCACTACCCTTGGGTGTGAGAACTCCCCACCCACCGCCACCCTCTGTTGCCTTCCCTGGAGCCAGTTCCCTACCCATCTCACCAGCTTTGCACCTGCCCCTGTGCCTTCTAACTTACTTCCCAGCCTCTCATGCGGTACTGAGTCTAATGCCTTACTGAAGTCCAGATACAAGACATCCACTGCATGGCCCCTGTCCAGTTGCCTAGTAACCCAGTTATAGAACTCCACCAGGTTGGTTTGGCAGGATCTGCCACTTATGAAACCATGCTGTCTGCTGTCCTGTAGTCCTTTGGCCTCTAGGAGGACCACCAGCCTCTCCTTCAGGATAGTCTCCATCAGCAAACCCATGATGGATGTGAGGCTCACTGATTTGTAGTTCTCCAGTTCATCCTTGGGGCCACTCTTGTGGCCCCAAGGATGAACCCTATGTTATGAACCTCATGTTATGTTTACATGAGGTTCACAGTCTATGGTGGCCTCCTGCCACTGTTTGTTTAATCCCTTGAGGGCTGAGTTTATGGTGCTCTGGGACCAATGCCTATCCTGTGGTCAGGGAGGTACTTGTGGTTATGAACCATTTGCCTGTTTGTGAGTTGGGGCTGTTTTTTGAGTGAGGCAGCCTTGGAGTCACAATGTCTAATTTGCACATGTAAGCACATGCTGCTGATCCCTGCCTGTCTGCCTGCCCTCGGATAGGGAAACTGTTTTTTTCTGCACTCAGTGGTACTTCTTTAGCTTAGTTCTGGCTCCACTGCCTGTCCTGGACACCAGGACCCAGTTATTTGTTACTGGTGCTTGGTCTGGGTTTTACATTGGAACTCCGGCTCTGCTTTGCATGACATTAAACATATGTGGAAGATCTCAATCAGTCCACCAGATTTTTTCATTCCACAACTCCTCTGTCTGTACTGTGGTTGGGGAAAAATCTGCTGCCTTGCTCACTGGTACTCCTTGTTGTGCAGGTCCTAACTCTTCTGCAAGTTGTGGGGCCAGGACTGTGGGACCAACCAGGAATCATTTGTTATGATGTTGCAGGGAGCCAGAGTTCAACTCCCACCCAACGCTCTTAATGGACACTGCATGCTGCTTTGCAAGTCCCTGCTTTCTAAGTGCAAGGGGTTCAGAGGGTAAAGATGTCAAGAAGGGGGTTGGAGGAGCAAGAGCAGTGGCCCGTGAGCCTATACTGTAAGTTAAGACCCCCAGAAATGGGGAGGAGGGGTTATATAAAGTAATGACAAATTGTTTTAAACTTAATTAGCTTCATGTGATCCCATAAGCTATTGGCAGTAGAGGAAAAGGATACTGAAAACATACTGAATATAGGAATCACATTAATTAGTACAACATACTGCACACATCTTGTTTAATATATCTTTCTGAATATACCCATGTAATACAGTCTTGGGTCACTGGGTTCTTTATGTACATGTAGCCATCTTTCTAAATTTTTTCTCCACCCCAACCTTCTTTTTAGGTGAAAAACAAATTCTGAACTATATTTATCTAGTCAGATTTTTGTTTACCAGGTAAGTGCTCTAGACAACAAAATGCTATTTTCAGGCACGACTTGTGAGGATACAGTCAGACCCATCTCTGGTCACTACCCAGGTGGAAGAAAATATCCCATGGCATTTACTGAACGAGACAGGCATTTTTTTTTTATTTAGAAAACAAAACCAATCATACAAAGCAAAATACAAAACTAACTAAACAAACACTTAAAACAAAATATTTAAAATAATCCCTATATCAAACATAATGTACTACCATGAGTGAAAAAATAAGGTTCAATCTCCAAAGAAAAAAGAGGAAAAAAGATCTTGCTTCGGTTGGAACAAACCCAATCACACCCTTATTCATTAATAGCATAGGTACAGTAGAGCCATTCATATCCCACTGACTAAAAGCCACAATGACAGCAAAGGTGCAGAATCCAAACATTTTTTGCTCTTGTGTGAACCTTCAGAACAGAATTTTTTGCCTTCTGACTATGGACATATATAATGATTCTACCTATTGCAAAATGGGTTGACACCTTGCCTGTCACAAGTAAAGTTTCAGGCAGGCAAAGATCGCTGTCAGTGTGTTCTTGTTGTATTTCTTGCACTGTAGAGGGTAGTCACCTGCTGTAAAACAAGTTCGCTATAGGTAAGATAACCTAACCAAGGGAGCATCCATCAAATAGCCAAGAAAGACACAAACCCTGCAACAAAAGGACAGCCCAGATAAAAATGTTCCATAGTTTCAATCTGATTGACACATTCTGATCTGGGACATATTCTTTCATCAACACTATTATGTTTTAAATTTCCCTTGACCCCAAGTCAACCATGGCAACTGAACCAAAGCATGTCCCACATCTTTCGAGAGACCCATGGCAACTGAACCAAAGCATGTCCCACATCTTTCGAGGGACACTCCTTATCGATCAACTGTGCAAGAACTACAGGCACCTTACAAGGAGGACAAAGTGAAAATTGTAGTGTTTGAGGCAGCAATGAAGATATCACCTCCTGATATAATTGTGCCTCTGTTAAATTACATAACATTTGTTTTGAAATTTCCAATTTTGTTTTCTTTTTTTAGAGCAGTGCTATGTAGTGAGGTACTTGAAACATCTGCACATTTCTTGGAGAAGACTCGTGCCATCCTGAAAAGCATTTAGAAACATAGAAACATAGAAACATAGACTTTGATGGCAGATAAGGACCACTAGGCCCATCTAGTCTGCCCATTTCTCTACCTACAGGATAGGCCGCAGATCCTATTTAACCAACAGCCTATATCTTCCTGCCCCCCACAAGAATTGCCTTATGTCTGTCCTATGCATTCTTGAATTCTCCCACAGTTTTAGACTCCACAACTTCCTCAGGAAGGCTGTTCCATCATCCACTACCCTCTCTGTGAAATAATACTTCCTCACATTGCCCCTGAACCGCCCTCCTTCTATCTTTAAATTGTGTCCCCTTGTTCTTGCAAGTCTCTTTTTCTGAAAGATGCTACCCTCTTGGACTTTGTTGATTCCCTTGAGGTACTTGAAAGTTTCTATCATGTCCCCTCTCTCCCTTCTTTCCTCAAGGGTATACATATTAAGCTCCTTTAGTCTCTCCTCATACAGCTTCTCTTGCAGACCCTGGACCATTTTAGTTGCCCTCCTCTGGACTGCCTCTATCCTGTCTATGTCCTTGCGGAGATGGGGTCTCCAGAACTGGACACAGTATTCCAAATGGGGTCTCACCAACTGTCTGTACAGAGGATAACAACTTCCTGTTTTCTGCTGCTGATGCCTCTCCTATACATCCCAGTATACCCCAGCCCTCCCTACTGCCTTCTCACATTGCTTGCTAACCTTAAGGTCATCTGATATGATTACCCCAGGTCCCTTTCCTGTTTTGTTGTTGTTACTACCTCCCCACCCATTGTGT
The DNA here is from genome assembly GCA_016271365.2 of Neoceratodus forsteri. Classification (NCBI taxonomy): domain Eukaryota; kingdom Metazoa; phylum Chordata; order Ceratodontiformes; family Ceratodontidae; genus Neoceratodus; species Neoceratodus forsteri. The sequence goes on along the minus strand of CM057453.1, from coordinate 414,761,537 downwards.
ATTCTTCCCTGGGTTCTTGCTTCCCAGGTGCATTATTTTGCACTTTTTTGCATTGAATCCTAGCTGCCATACGTCTGACCATTCCTCCAACCTTGCCAAGTCCCTTTTCATCCTTTCCACGCCTCCTTGTGTATCAACCCTGTGCAGATCTTTGTGTCATCTGCAAAAAGGCATACTTTTCCTTCCAGTCCCTCTGCAATGTCACTGATAAAGACATTAAAAAGGACTGGACCCAATACTGAACCCTGCGGTACCCCACTAGTAACCTTCCTTTCTTCAGAGTGGACTCCATTTACAATTACCTTCTGTGTCCTGTTGTCCAGCCAATGTTTTACCCAGGCTACTACCCTGGGACCCACTCCCAAGCTGGTTAATTTGACTAATAATCTTTTGTGTGGGACTGTGTCAAATGCTTTGCTAAAGTCTAGGTAGGCCATGTCCACAGCCCCTCCCTGGTCTACTACTTTGGTCACCCAGTCAAAGAAATCTATTAGATTCGTCTGACATGACCTTCCTGCTGTGAACCCATGCTGCCTTGGATCCTGTGCTCCACTGACCTCTAGGTACTCAACTATTCTTTCCTTCAGAGTGACTCCATCACTTTCCCTACCACAGAGGTCAGACTGACAGGTCTGTAGTTTCCTGCCTCTGTCTTGGTCCCATTTGTGAAGGGAATCACATCCGCCTTCCTCCTATCTTCGGGTACCACACCATCCTCCATGATTTATTAAAAGAGTAGCCAGTGGTTTCACTCTAGTTCTCCTTAATTCTTTTAGAATTCTGGGGTGAATTCCATCAGGCCCCATTGCTTTGTCCACCTTCAGTTTAGGGTTCTTTCAGAACCTCTTCTGAAGTTGGCTATCTTTTCCTCAGTTTGGGCCTTTGCTATTCTGACTTCCTCCTGCTTCCTTCTGCCTTAACTGGTACAGCTCTCTGTCCTGCTCCTTCTGTGTTTCCTTATACTTCGGAATGCTATCTTTTCTTCCCTGACTTTCACAGCCACCTCTTTGAGAACCATAGTGGCTTTTTCTTTCATTTTGATTTGTTTATTTGCTTCACACAAAGGCTTGTTGCCTCTGTGATGGCAGTTTTGATGATTCCCCATTGTTGCTCCACACCTCCTTCTAGCCTGTTTGCTAGTGCTTTTCTGAGGCACTCTCCCATCTTGCCAAAGTCAGCCCTCCTAAAGTCCAGTACCCTCACTTTTGTATGGCTTGACTCTGTAGCTGAGTTTATGTGGAACCACACTGTTTGATGGTCACTTGTCCCCAGATGGCAACCCACTTCTAGATCTGAGATCCTCTCACTGCCCCGTTTGAGAGTACGAGGTCTAAGATTGCTCCCTCACGAGTGGGTTCCGAAACTAGCTGTCTAATGCCTGCCACCTGTAGGGCATCAAGAATGGCCCTGCTCTTGGATGTGGCTGCAGCAAATGTGTTCCAGTTAACATCTGGCATATTCAGGTCTCCCATCAACAGTATCTCCTCTTCTCTGCCATTCTAAGAATGCCTTCTATCATATCCTTGTCCATTCCTTCCCCCTGACATGGGGGTCTGTACACAACCCCTGTGCGGATTGTGGTGCCCTTTCCAGTCTCCAAGGTGACCCACAGTGCCTCCTCTCCTCCCTGTTTACTCTTTTGTTCAGTTGCTTTTATCCCTTCCTTTACATAGAGAGCTACTCCTCCCCCTCTTCTCCCCTGCCTGTCTCTCCTGTAGGTTATGTACCCTGGTATGTTAACATCCCAGTCATGGTTCTCTGTGTACCATGTTTCTGTGACTGCTACGATATCCAGGCATCCCTCTTCCATTAAGGCCACCAGCTCAGGGAGCTTGTTGCCCAGACTACGGGCATTGTTACTCATTACCCTCCATTTCCTGATGGCCTTACCTCCTTTTGTCCCATCCCTGTCCTTCTTGCCTTTGTCACTTTCTCCATTTACCCCTGCCCTTCTCCCTATCGACACCTCCATGTTGGTGTTTGCCACACTTACTACCGTGATTGTTTGGGGGGGGCTAGGACCACATTTATGCAAGCCATGTAAGAAAAAACAATGCCAATGTTTAGATTCCTCTACAAACCCAACTTTAAAGAGCAGCTGCCTACCTGCAATGTAGATGATGGCCCCCACAGCAGTAGTCCCCTGGTGCCAGCAGAAATGAAGCCACATAGTGTCCCACAACCAAAGCACCATAGAAGGGATGGAAATATGGATAATAACTGGCCATACCCGACCACTGATCACAAAAACGGGATGTCAGCTGGAACGACCACAAATCCCACGAGAGCACTACAAAGACATCAGTAAATGAATTTACAAGGTGACATCAGTGGAAAAGGACATACAGCCAAAGGAATAAAAGGCACAGCATGACCAGCACTGTTGCTGAGCAACTGTGTAAGTAGTAAGCGGCAGACCTGGTCCTTTACTGCATAAATGCACCACCAGACCCGAAATGCTTGCAGCCTGACAGGAAACCTCAAAGTGTCACAATCCTACCGGATACACAGGCAGAACCATAGTGCAGTAGGAGATACAGGGCCCTACTGATGGTCCAGTCACCAGAAAAGGCCAATCACACACATATCTGGGCGGTGATGGCCCCAGAAAGGGGAAGCTCAACGATACGTCCACCAGCACACCTGCACCCAGTTATCTATCCAAGTGAAGCGCTGCCAAGGAGAGAACCATAGCAACAGGCAGCACACCACTGCAGACAATAAGAGCAACAGGGTGTGTCATTCTGGAAGCACAGAAGTACTACAAAGGGGCAGTGTAGGAAAGCCCCAATGTACACCAGCAGTGGAAAGAAGCAGGCATTGCATGAAACATGCAGCAGACATCGTGCCACTCACACCACATCCAGAACAGTGCACACCCATGTGTGAGTTGCACTCATGCTGACAACCAGCAGTAGCCTACAATCCGGCACCCCACTGTGGACACTGAGCACATGGTATTGTTGTGAAGCACAGTACAGTCTGCAGACACAGAGAGATACACACCTGTGCACAGCCACAGTACAAGACATGGACCAACAGCCAGTGGCTGAGGAAGGTGGCAGTCGATTGCACAACACCCAAGGCCACCTGCCCCATGTACACTGCACCTGTGGTTGCTGCCAGCAACACACATAGTGTTGCCATCACACTGCAGACACTGACAACAGGGTATTGCAGTGTATAATTATAATATATATAGAAAGGTGTAGAAAGCCCACCACATGCACAACGCCCAGGCAGGACACCCCACAACTGCATTACATGCCTGTGTGCCTGCTGTGGCAAAGCAGTACACCTGGGAATGTCCCCAGTGAAACAACCCACAGTGCTGAACAGTGCAGGTAGCTGTGGTGTGGATGTGACTGTATGAACAGAGATGCATATGCTCAGTGGTCACATTGTGAGAGCCAGTGACACCAATGGATAGGGATAGTGCCACCCCTCCTCAGCAACCAGCACAGTAAGACACGTGCCAGTACATAAAGTGGTACTGTGCCAACACTGCCCAACAGCTCAACTGCATAATAAGCAGGAACATGGAGGGGTCAGAGGGGTGGGTGCAGTGCCACACAGATGTAGCCCTATGTGTATGTCCCTGAATCAGAGTGCAACTGGCACACTACCAGCAGTAACCCTGTAAACCTGGTGACTTCTAGGGAACACATACTTCCCGTGCCCGTGTAGCAGGTGGTTGCAAAGCAGTCACACCTGCTGACTGTGTGTCCCTCTCTAATACCCCTGCACCATGAGGGCACATACCAACATATAGTAATGTTGATACCCCTGTGCTATGATCTGCACCACATGTGAGGTATGTGTGGCTGTACCTATAGTTATGTGCCATGCAGTATGCCTATGAGCTATGTATGGGACCATGCAACAGCATAACACCAGGGAACAGGGTGGATGTCCCATGTCATGTACGGCATTGCTTATGTCAACATCACATAGCAAGTTAGTACACCTCTCCAGGTTCTGTGGGCACCTCACATCACACATGCACCACCTGCAGCATTGCAGACCACCCATATGCTTACTCATTCTAGTATGTCCAGCAGATAATGTCTTACACCAGCAATACCATTTGACATGTACAGTGTGTTGTGTGAGTAATAAAGTGAAGAATAGCGCATGGTGTGATCACGACAGTCTGAGAAGGGTGGTGTCACACCTAAGGGATGAGAATGAACTACACACTGATGCCATGATCACTGACCGCCATCGTTAGAACCAGAAATGGATACATGAACAAATGAGCGACACATCCCATTACTTCGACATCTGGCACATAGCCAAAGGTACTACATGGTCCTTTCCATGCCACCAATGTCAGATGTTGTAGGCTGTATAGTCACATCATGTCAACATGCTGCTCTTAGTAAACACTGTCAACCCTACTCTGCCCTTCTGCAGGTGTGACGAAGAAGATTGACTCTGCATCAGCACAGAAATACTGCTCCGACATGTCCCTTTGGAAGCAATCTATCATAAATCACCTCTACTGGTCTGCAGTGTTGACTGAGCAAGGGGATGGTGAACTGATTATTGCCAAATGGCAGTCAGTGATGCACCATATCAACAACGTTCATGTCAACTTTTCCATTCCACGTTACCAGCAATATGCTCATGGTCCCCTCCACGGACAAGACAGAGATAAGGAGTGGCTACCACACAGTAAGTTGCCTGGCAGGGCCACCACAGTGTTGTGCAGCATGACATCAGTCAATGGTGTGGTCTTGTCAACAACCCCTGTCACACCAGCCATGCATCACATCAGTGACCCAATCAATCTGGTTATTGATGAATGAGTGGAGTGGGCTAGGTGGGCCACATGATGGTTGTGTGTGTATAACATAACCTGGCACTGAACACTGGACACTGTGTGTGTGTTGGCAGAGTGGATTGTGTGTGGCAACATGTGTCCCCAACATGTGTTACAGTCAATGCCCTGACAGATGAGTGGTCACCATGGATTGCAATGTGGTTACATGTTGGAGGGTACATGTGTGTGCTGTCGTATCAGCAACACCAGTAAACCTGGCCTGCAATGCTCACATCCACAGGCCGGGAGCATTGTGGACATGGTGATGGTGTCCATGGACATCACATAGTGTGAGGAATGTGCCTATGGCAACATGCATGGTGACACCATCCACACTGCCATGCCATTACTAAACACACACATGGTCCATGTCCATACATGTGTCACATGCATGTGCAATATCCCTGGTCATATGGCACATGTCTGGTGTACATGGCAGTTAGCATGACTGAGGTATTGTGTGCAGTCCACATGTGGTGTGGATGGCTCACAGAGGGAAGGATGCATGACATTGATAGTGTGTGTGTGTGTGTGTGTGTGTGTGTCTACATCACAGTAGGACAGGTATGATATGGGTATGTGGCTGGTGGAATGGCCAAGGTGGGCTAGCAGCTAGCAACGCGGATCTGGCGGGCATCCACAGCATGCTGCCGGGAATGCACTCGTGATCAAGCCAGCATGCTTCAGTGGGGAGGGTCTGCACAACCGCTGGCACTCTGACTACATACTGACCATCACTGCATGCCGACGGTCACTCATCAACAGTATGTCAGGATGTCACATGGCCGCAGTCACATGCACAACCATAAACACAGTCCGGATGCATGTGCCACAGTTGTCTGGTGTACAATGGGTCACGATGTGTATCAGTTGTGGCACACTTGTCATGCCTGTGGATCCAATGTTGTGAACGCATGTTCTATATAGGGATGGTTGAGATAACTGCTGTGACATGTCTGACTTCCCATTACAGATAGTAAAGCATCAGTGAAACTGAATGGAATCCTGAACTCCAAAGTGTTACTCAAGGACATAATGAGAATGTTTAGTTTGCAGCAGACATCATCCCTTGAGGCATTCCACAGTCTCATACTACACTATGCCCCAAAGCACACCTGCTTCTCTAACATGGGGATGCGTAGATGGTAAGCATAGTCATCAACATGCAGCCATGCAGTCGGTCAGGTGTTGGGCACATGTGGGTGTACTAAACACTTCACTGTGTTAGTGCATACCAGGTAAGCTTGATATCACACACATAAGGGGGACATTGACAAATATCCTGGCATGACTGTTGTGTGATGTTGGCATGCACACAGTCATTGGTGGAACATGTTCTTGACTGCTGTGGTTGCATACACACAGTGTACTGTGGGACAGTTACACATTGCAACCTGCACATGGTCACAGGCCCCTGATTGCTATAATGCCCTGGTGTCCACATTGTGTGTCTGCAATGCGACAGTTGATGGGTGGTACAATTTCCATGCAGTATTTATTGTAAGTGTTAGTGATCCATTGGGAACATGTTAGTTATGCATCGGCAGTGTACTAACCATGTCTGTGGTGACCATGTTCGCCTACACATCCACAGGGTGTGTAACTGCAGCCCCTGTTGGCAGCAGCTGAATATGCTGCTAAAACAACATTATTTGCAAATCATGAGACTGAGATTGACATTTTAGTGGAATGTATCCCAGAGCTACACCGTGTGAGATAATTTATTCGAGCCATGGTGGGGTGTGGGTGGATGCTCATGCCTAGCAACACGAAAGGTGATGGTGAACACCACACTGATGCATTGTTCACATAGTGAGAGACACCATATGTGGGGTACTTGGGAGTTAGCTGGCCAATTTTCAGGTCTGGATTGCTAAATGATTTGTTTGGTGGTGCACAGCACCCATCAACCATCATGTTGCCTGTGTAGGCATGTATGTTGTAATTAGCATGCATCATGAACACCATCAGTGCCAATGCATCACCATGGTATCCAGCAGATATCATAGGCAATGCAGTACACAGGACAGTGTCCCCTGGCATATATGTGGTACTGTGTTGTGAGGCCCACTGACCGATAGTAGCATCCCAGTCCCAGTGTGCAGTCTCTGTGGGAGCCGATGTGCCATCGACGGGGCATACACCTATGATGTCTGACAGCACATGCTGGAGATGCACTGTTCGGCATATGTGCAAAATGGCATCCCTGCTACGTGTTACTGTAGTGGGAGTGATACCGACGTAAACTGTGAGGCCTGCTTTTAAAGTGACACACCTCTGTTACCCAGTAGAGGCATGGTGTGTCGATAGTGACTGTGGTGCCAGGCTTGGGTGCTTTATTGTCAACCAGTCCTTGTTGGTGATATCACTGTAGGTTCAGAGTCACCCACTACAGTGACAGAATGTCACCTACCATTGATGTCAGTATAGATATTCGGCAACAGGTGTTCACAGGACGCATGCAAGGGTCCTGGTCCCTTTGTAACCTGGGTACATGTACAATCATTAGTTCAATGGGTGGGGTTTACAGTTCAACATTGTGCATATACTATCATGTCATGTAGTCAGTGGTGTCAGGGTATTGGGTAGTCAAATATCAAAATGAATAGATGTCATCATCCATTTGCAGGTTGTTGCAGCTTTAATGCGCTATAAGAAAATAGTGACCACATGCAGGCTATCACAATGATGGAAGGAAACGTTATTCAATAAGATCTCCCAAAATCAAAGAAGGGAGGCCACTCTGTAAGGAAGGATATTCTCGCCAACATATGGTAAGTGTTGCAGCGACCAGTCTAGTAGTGACACTGCCATGAGATGTGTGTTTTCCATCATGGCACAATACTTGACTGTCCAGCTCGTGCATATGGCGGGGAGGGTACATATGGCCAAGCTTTACTTCCATAAGTTCACAGGGACACTGTGGCCTGTTTCTGACATGACACAGCTGTGTCAGTGATCGGCATGTGTACTTGTATGTTACCTGATTGTGAGCTGCTGGACATTTGTGTAGTATGTCTGTGACATGGCTGGCTGAGACCTGAGGGTCATGGATCCTCTGGTTATTACAGAGGGGTTTGCATAGCACCATGGTCCACAAGGGTCTTGTTTGGTGATTGTATGGGGATCCACAGACATGTGCTCTCCCCAACTGTGACATGACATTGCAATGCTGTGACATGACAGAATTTACCGCCATAGACATATATAATGGGTATGTGACATTGGCAGATGTCCCACGTCATCAGGGTATCACCAGAAAGCAGGGTTGGTTTTGGATGCACATAGTTGTGACAAGTAGCAGGTCTGCACTGCACCACTACAACTGTTGGTGTCATGGCTATGGGTCCTTGTGCCTTCACTGTGGTTGTGTGTGTGTATCCTTTGTACAGTGGATGCTGTTTATAACTGTCACATGTGTACATGATCTGACAGCACACATCCGGAATGCTCCATTGGACATGTAGTAATCGATATTGTATCCAATCTGCACGCAGCTGTGTTATGGTGATGCAGCTAGCGGTATGGGTACAGGTTATCATTGTATGACACCAGGTGTGGGACTGGTGACATTACCACAGATGTGCTGCAGTGTAGTATTAATATTGTCACATCCCACGTCATATGTTGACCTGTCCTGCAGCAGCAATTGACAGCATCTGTAATGATCTTGGTCTGCACGTCACCATCATATGAACATGCCTGTTTTGAGCACCACATCACCGGGGACATTAGTACACACACAATGTCATTGACACAAGCAGATATACTCACACATAGTCCTATCAATCGTCCTCAGCAGCAGGACTGAAGGGTGTGCACAACACCGATCATGAATGTGAAACAACATGCCACACTGGAGCACAAACATGATGGGATCAACATGCAGGGCTGCTCTGCACAGACAGCTGAAGTCCCAGTGACCAGTTAGCATGGCACTCACATGGGGGACATACGTGTGTTACCATGTGCTGCTGCACTGCATAGCAACAGCACATCACACTGCCTGTGGTTGCATATGGTCAATGTCTGTGTGTGTGTGTGGTTTTGTATTGTGAAACAAGGCATCAGCACGATGTTTGTATGTGTGCAACATGTTATGTGTGTTCATATGTTACCTGTTCATGGTGAGTTCGTTATTGTACCAATGACATGGTTTGGTGGTCCCTGTACAGGTGCAAACATGCATTACTGATGGTGGCTCTCCTCAGGAGGCCACAACTGGGGTGACCGGGATTCCTGTTATTCAAGACTGTCCATCGTTGCTCAGCTTCTTGGCTGTGTTCCACAATGATAGACCACTTATGTGCCCGTGGGTCACTTACCATGTGTGCAGCACTGTGCTGTTCTCCATCCCATGCATCTCATTGTACACATTGTTGCCATCAGGGTCACCAGTTCTGATGGTCTACTGATGTACAACAAACCATGCCTACAGACAGTTCTAAATAGTAGACATATTGTATTGCATTCTGAAATAACACACAAGGGCATAGAGCATTGTACCATATGAGCTTTAATGGTATAGTCCAACAACACGGTCTTCATGTTCAATCTCTATCCATCTCCACAGAATTTGTCCACACTTGAAACTATATCACTTTGTCTCCTATAAGGATGACTATGCTATGTTAATGATCCACTGCAGCCATTGGCTTTCACTAGGACCCTATGTGTATTGTTGACCACTCTATTAAAGCAGAAGTTGTGGTTGGTTTTGTCAGTCTTTCAACATCCGACAAACATAGGTTGAACATATCTGAGCTAGGCTAATTGAACCTCTGCCATATTGTTGTCATCTGGAATGTTGAACGATTATGCACAGCAATATGGTAGTGGACACGTTGTGGTGGCTAACCATCCATACACCATCATACCAACTGTCGGTATATGTAATGATATGCCTGCAAGAGACAATGTAATATATGAGTGCACTATATTGTACAAGTGTTTCTGTGACATTGACATGTTGATAACTGCTGTATGTCTATTGGCATCTTGCAATGTGCATATGGTTATCTTCTGGCTGCATGGCATCATGACTGTGTCCCCTCACATTTCCAAGTCTCAATAACTCCCCTTCTCATGGCTGAACTGCCCTCAGACCCTCCTTCCTCCTCTACCAGCCTCACATAGACACATCGCAGTGATGATGGATGGCTGTCAATGACACAGTATGTTCATACTGACATATGTGCCACATGTGTGGGGACATCATGATGGCTTGAACCTGGACCTAGGACGTTATATGGCATATGACACACCATATCCCTGGTCATTGTTGACTGTACCCTGTATGTTGCATAGGCACTGGTCACCAACATCACTGATGTGCAGTACCTGATATGCATACGTGTGGCTTTCCCATGACATGGCCACATGTATTGTTGTTGCTAGTGTGGGGCTGTATTGAGTCAGGGCAGATCATATGATGTTCCAGAATGGGCACAGTGATAGGTCTCACCACACTGCCATATAACATGTTGGTACATGCTGTATCACATCAGTCCTGTTTCAGGCCATGGCGCAACCACCACATGCATTCTCTTATATAGCTGTATGTGCACTGTCATCCGATATGGAACAGGATGATGGCTGCCACACTGTGTCACATTAGAACATTGGCATGGTGAACACGCGTTCTCATGTATGACACCGTCCTGATAGCCATGGCAACCAGACTGTAGCTGTCAGCATGTGTGCCCACCCTTTCCTGTCACCACACTTTCACTGACCTCAACACATTGTTATTCTTATACCTTGACGGATGTTGTCAGATGTTGTAGGTTGTATAGTCACACATCATGCTTTTGTTCTTAGTAAACACTGTCAACCCTACTCTGCCCTTCGTAGGTGTGACTAAGAAGATTGACTCTGCATCAGCACAGAAATACTGTTCGACATGTCCCTTTGAAGCAATCTATCATAAATCACCTCTACTGGTCTGCGTTGACTGAGCAGGATGGTGAACTGATTATTGCGTAATGGCAGTCAGTGATGCACGATATCGTCAACGCTCATGTCAACTTTTCCATTCCACGTTACCAGCAATATGCTCATGGTCCCTCTACGACAAGACAGAGATAAGGAGGGCTACCACAGTAAGTTGATCGGCAGGGCCACCACAGTGTTTGCAGCATGACATCAGTCAATGGTGTGGTCTTGTCAACAACCCTCGTCACACCAGCTATGCATCACATCAGGACCCAATCAATCTGGTTATTGATGAATGAGTGAGTGGCTAGGTGGGCCACATGATGGTTGTGTGTGTATAACATAACCTGGCACTGAGTACGGACACTGTGTGTGTTGGCAGAGTGATTGTGTGTGTAACATGTGTCCCCAACATGTGTTGCAGTCAATGCCCTGACAGATGAGTGGTCACCATGATTGCAATGTGGTTACAGTTGAGGGCATGTGTGTTGGGTCGATCAGCAACACCAGCAACCTGGCCTGCACGCTCACATCCACAGGCCGAGCATTGGACATGGTGATGGTGTCCATGGACATCACATAGTGAGGAATGTGCCTACAACATGTGATGGTGACACCATCCACTGCCATGTTATTACTAAACACACATATGTCCATGTCCATACATGTGTCACATGCATGTGCAATATCCCTGGTCATATGGCACATGTCTGGTGTACATGGCAGTTAGCATGACTGAGGTATTGTGTGCAGTCCACCTGTGGTGTGGATGGCTCACAGAGGGAAGGATGCATGACATTGATAGTGTGTGTGTGTGTGTGTGTGTGTCTACATCACAGTAGGACAGGCATGATATGGGTATGTGGCTGGTGGAATGGCCAAGGTGGGCTACAGCTAGCAACGTGATCTATGGCATCCACAGCATGCCGGGAATGCACTGGGTGACTGTGCATGCTCTGGTGAGGGTCTGTACAACCGCTGGCACTTGACTATATACTGACCATCACTGCATGTCGACGCACTATCACCAACATGTCAGGATATCATGGCCAGTCATGCAACCGTAAACACAGTCCGGATGCATGTGCCACAGCTGTCTGGTGTGTGGGTCAATGTGTATCAGTTGTGGCCATTTGTCATGCCTGTGGATCCAATGTTGTGAACGATGTCTATATAGGGATGGTTGAGATAATGAGTGACATGTCTGACTTCCTATTACAGATAGTAAAGCATCAGTGAAACTGAATGGAATCCTGAACCTGTGTGTTACTCAAGGACATAATGAGAATGTTTAGTTTGCAGCAGACATCATCCCTGAGGCATTCTGTCTCATACTACACTATGCTCTTCAAAGCACACCTGCTTCTAACATGGGATGCGTGATGAAGCATAGTCATCAACATGCAGCCATGCAGTCGGTCAGGTGTTGGGCACATGTGGGTGTACTAAACACTTCACTGTGTTAGTGCATACCAGGTAAGCTGATATCACACATAAGGGGACATTGACAACATACTGGCATGACTGTTGTGTGATGCTGGCATGCACACAGTCATCATGGAACATGTTGACTGCTGTGGTGCATACACACAGTGTACTGTGGGATAGTTACACATTGTAACCTGCACATGGTCAGGCCCTGATTATAATGCTGTGTCTACATTGTGTGTCTGCAATGCGATTGTTGATGGGTGGTACAATTCATGCAGTATTTATTGTGTTAGTGATCCATTGGGAACATGTTAGTTATGCATCGGCAGTGTACTAACCATGTCTGTTGACCATGTTCGCCACACATCCACAGGGTGTGTAACTGCAGCCCCTGTTGGCAGCAGTTGACATGCTGCGCAAAACATCGCACTGCAAATCATGAGACTGAGATTGACATTTTAGGGAAATGTATTCCAGAGTTACACTGGTGAGATACACACGTATTGGACATGTGGGGTGGGTGATGTCTACCAAGGCCAGTAACACAAAGGTGATGGTGAACACCACACTGATGCATTGTTCACATAGTGAGACACCATGTGGGTACTTGGGAGTTAGCTGCCAATTTTCGGGTCTGGATTGCTAAAGATTTGTTTGGTGGCATACATCAACCATCATGTTGCCTGTGTAGGCATGTATGTTGTAATTACATGCATCATGAACACTATCATGCCAATGCATCACCATGGTATCCAGCAGATATCATAGGCAATGCAGTACACAGACAGTGTCCCCTGGGTATGGTACTGTTGTGAGGCCCACTGACCGATAGTAGCATCCCAGTCCTATGTGCAGTCTCTGTGGGAGCCGATGTGGCATCGACGGGCATACACCTATGATGTCTGACAGCACATGCTGAGATGCACTGTTCGCACATGTGCAAAATGGCATCCCGCTGTCCATGTTACTGTAGTGGGAGTGTGATACCACTTGAACCTGGAGGCCTGCTTTAAAGTGACACACTTCGTTACCCAGTAGAGGCATGGTGGGCTACTGATGTGATGTGGGTGCCAGGCTTGCATGTTTTATTGTCAACCAGTCCTGTTGTGATATCACTGTAGGTTCGAGTCACCCACCAGGACAGAATGTATTGTACCTACCATTGATGTCAGGTATGATATTCAGCAACAGGTGTCATAGGATGGCATAAGGCAACAGGTCCTAGTCCCTTTGTGCAACCTGTACATGTGTACAATCATGTTCAATGGGTGGTGGTTTCACGTTCAACATTGTGCATACTACCATGTCATGTAGTCAGTGGTGTCATGGGTATTGGGTAGTCAAATATCAAATGAATAGATGTATCTACATTCCATTTGTAGGTTGTTGCTAGCTGCAATGCTTATAATGAAAATAGTGACCATGCAGGCTATCATAATGGATGGAAGGAAACTATTCAATAAGATTCCAAAATCAAAGAAGGGAGGCCACTTGTAAGGAAGGATATTCTCAAGCCAACATATGGTAAGTGTTGACATCTGTACAGTCTAGAGTGACACTGCCATGATGTGTGTTTTCCATCATGGCACATACACTTGACTGTCCAGTCTGCATATGGCGTGGGGGTACATGGCTAAGCTTTCTTCATGTTCACAGGGGACACTGTGGCCTTGCCTCTTGACATGACAGTCATGGTGTCAGTGATGGGCATGTGTACATTGTATGTTACCTGATTAGTGAGTCTGGGATTGTGTAGTATGTCGTGACATGGTCTGAGACCTGTATGTCATGGATCCTGTGCATTACAGAGGGGTTTTGCATAGCACCATGGTCCACACAAGGGTCTTGTTTGGGTGATTTGTATGGGGATCCACACAGACATGTATGGCCTTCCCAACTGTGACATGGACATTGCAATGCTGTGACATGACAGAATTTACATGCCATAGACACATAGCGAATGGGTATGTGACATTGGCACATGTACCACTGTGTCATCAGGGTATCACTCAGGAACAGCAGGGTTGGTTTTGGATGCACATAGTTGTGACAAGTAGCAGGGCTACACTGCACCACTACAACCCTGCTGAGTGTCATGGCATGGGTCCTTTATGGCTCATTGTGGTTGTGTGTATCCTTTGTGACATGTACAGTGGATGCTGTATATAACTGTCACACATGTACATGATCTGACAGCACACACCATCCGAATGCTCCACAGGACATGTAATCGATACTGTGCATCCCAATTGTGCACTATTGTGTTATGTGATGCAGCTGTAGGCATGGGCCAGTTACCATTGTATGACACTCAGGTGTGGGATGAGACTACTACAGATGTACTGCAGTAGTATAATATTGTCACATCCCACTATATGTTGATCTGTCCTGCTATATTGGGCAGCAATTGACAGCATCCTGTAATGATCTGGGTCTGCACTGTCAACATCACATGAACATGCCTGTTTTGGAGCACCTATCACCTGGGACATTAGTACACACAATGTCATTGACACAAGCAGATATACCACATAGTCCTGCAATCAGTCCTTGAGCAGCAGGACTGAAGGTGTGCACACCACATCACGTAATGTGGAACAGTACATGCCACTGAGCCACACAAACAGATGGGATCAATATGCAGGGCTGAGCTCGCACAGACAGCTTGCACAGTGTCCGATAGTGACCAGTTAGTATGGCACTCACATGGGGACACATTTGGTGTACCATGCTGGTGCACTGCACAGGTAATACACACCACACCCGTTGCATACTGGTCAATCTATGCGGTGTGGTTTTTGTATTGTGAACAAGGCATCATGTACCATGTCTTGTATGTGTCAACATGTCATAACTGTGTTCCACATATGTATGTTACCCGTTCATGGTGAGTGTCTGTTATTGTGTACCAATGACATGGTTTGTTGTCCTGCTGCACAGGGTGTAAAACACGTTTTACCAGATGGTGGTCTACCTCAGCAGACACAAACTGGGGACCCGATACCTGTTATTCAATGATGTCCATTCAAGGTGCACAGTATTTCTTTGGTCAGGTGTTCCACAATGAGATAGACCACTTATGTGCATCGTTGGGCTCACGTACCATGTGTAACATGCACAGCACTGTGCTGTTCTCCCCATCCCATACATCTCATTGTACACTGTTGTCGGCAACCATCAGGGTCACTCAGTTCTGATGGTCTACTGATGTGTACAACAAACCCTGCAAGGCCTACAGACAGTTCTGTAACAGTAGACATATCACATTGCATTCTGAACAGCAAGTGGCATACAGAGTATTGCACACAATATGAGCTTCTTTACTGTTTGTAGTATGTCCAACAACACGTCTTCATAAGTTAACCCTATGTATCCATTCCCTGCGAATTTGTCCACACCTTGAACGATATCTACTTGTCTCCTACAAGGATGGACTATGCATGTTAATGGATCCACTGCAGCCATTGGAGCCACTTCCAGACCCTGTGCACTGTTGGACCACCCCATTAAAGCAGAAGCTGTGCTGGTTTTGTTGTCCTTCAACATCCGACAAACATAGGTTGAACAGATCTATTTTGTGCTAACTGAACCCTCTGTACATATTGTTGTCATTGGAAATGTTGAACGATTTCATATTGCACAATATGGTAGTGGGACATGGTTGTGGTGGTCTAACCATCCATAACACCATCATACCAACTGTCTGTATGAGATGTAATGATATTGTCTGCAGACAAATGCAACACATGAGTGTACTACATTGTACAAGTGGTATCTCTGGACATTGGATGTTGATAACTGCTGCATGTCTATTGGCTATCTGCAATGTGCATATGTTTACTCTTCTTGGCATCGCATGTGGCATCATGCACTGTGTCCTAACAGACCAAGTCACACAACTCCCATTCCCATGGCTGAACTGTCACCCCCTCCTCTTCTCACCAGCCTCACACAGTACACACTCCATGCAGATGATGGATAACAGTCAATGACAAGGTCTACACTGACACATGTGCTACTAATACATGTGTGGGGACATCATATGGCTTGAACCTGACTTAGGATTGCATGGCATATGACACACCATATCCCTGGCTTCATTGTTGACTGTACCCTGTATGTTGCATAGGCACTGGTCACCAACATCACTGATGTGTAGTGCACCTGACATGCACACATGTGGTTTTCCTATGACATGGGCACATGTATTGTTGTTGCCAGTGTGGGGGCTGTATTGACATAGCATGTTAATCGATGGTTCCAGAATGGGCACAGTGATGGTCTCACCACACTGCCACATAACATGTTGTGTACATGCTGGCATCACATCAGCCTGTTTCCCAGGCCACATGTCAACTCACTACATGCATTGCCTGACATAGCTGCATGTGCACGTCATCCCGCATGGAACAGGATGGATGGCTGCCATACACTGTCACATTAGAACAGCATGGTAACACGTGCTCATGTATGACACTGTCCTGATAGCCATGGTAACCAGACTGTAGCTGTCAGCATGTGTGCTCACTTTGCCTGTCACCACACTGTCACTGACCAACACATTGCTTACCCGATACCTTTGACGGGATGTTGCATTCTGTAACCTCCTGCTGACTGTAGGAACAGTGACAGCCACAGAGGGTCTGTGGTGGGACAATGGGCAGCTGCTCCCCCATTAGGTTACGAGCATCTGCAGTGTCAATGTTGCTACTGTGGCTTTGATTCTACTATGTTCATTTCAGGCTATGGAGGACAGTTGCATTGTCTATCATATGTGTGGTGAGGGACACATTCAGACTATATGGGAGGTATGTGTTTATTACGTGTAACCTATGGTTGCACACCATGTTGGCACTCCTGCCTAGTATATTGTGCTATGTTATGTCACTACAATCGTTGTATGGAATACTCAGCCTATGTTCGAATGCTCATATCATTACTAGTCATTCTGTGGAGTGTCTATGTCTGTACTTCCGGACGTGGAGTGGCTCCGGGTATCAGACACAGTGGGTACATCTGATAGTGTCTGTATATGTACATGACTGCATAGGACACCCATTGCATGATCCTGGAACCACCAATGCTGACAGCATTCCTGTTGGAATCGGATTTGTGATATGATGTATCTCGTATCATATTGTATGTGATGGTGCCAGTGGTCCTATTCTGCCAACAATGGTGTCATGGTAAGCATCAACCGTACTGATGTGCAGGCTGCACTTTAGACCATTATGTGTTACATAGCATCACTGGTGCTCACCTTGTTGTGACAGTGCGACACATTCCTCTGTACTGTGACATACTGTGCCTTGTTGGACTGTGACACTGTAAGGTACCAGTCACTGGCATGCTAGGGCGGTGGCAGCCTTGCATTGCTGGGTCCTTAGGGCCCATCATGATGCCAGTGCAACTGACATATGGTGCACCGGGAGGGGGGCCTCCAGGGGCAACGACATGTTGACTGTTGGGCACTTGCATGCATGTCTTGTGAGTCAACCATCTCCCATCCTGCCATATCACAAGGTCATTGCCACTGCTATGTGCTACTGACGACACTGGGCAGCTCAGTTTCCTCACAGTATACATCTTGCCTCACCACCAGGTTGATTGGTGCAGACCCTGTCATGTGCATTCCCAACTGACACTTGTACATTGCATGTGCTGTCTGTGTGTCTTCCTGTTGTGGTGTCATGACATCACGGCATATTACACAGGTAACCCACATCGTGTCCATACTCCATCTACATGTGCCATGTATGTATCCGCTACACACTCCATCAGCATGCTACCATAGGATGCAACTGACACACTTACCACTGTGGTCATGTATTATGACTGGACACTATACAGCATGCTGCACCTGTTATGTGTGGTCCAGCAGTCACCTTCATGTTTCCACAGTTGTTTTCATCCGTGTTGTAGGTGCCAGTGACGTTATGTCACACAACAGCATCATATGTTACAGTCTGTGCCACCAGTCATGGTATGTGCACAGCATAGTACAAATCATGTGTGTCGTTACTTTGTGTACACATTTACTGTGTCAACTGCATGTGTCTAAGATGCACACCTTTTCCTGTCACAATAAACACGTTTCACTTGCTCATGCTGGAATTGTATGCAGTCCTCATCCTGTGGATACTGCTGTGTGAATAGATATTAGGCAGTCTCAAGCACCCAGCCATCTTTGCAGACTCCATGGAAGCCTGGATGCCATGTGATACAGGACACTGGATCGCCCTCACCTTCCTCATTGTGGTGCTCAGTCTTGTGTTGGAACTGTTCTGACTCCCTACAGCATGTGCTCGATATCCCATCATCCATTGGTATGCAATAGGGTTGTCAGAACCCTCTGAAGTTCTGGGTTCTAGTTCTAGTCTAGAACTTTTGAAAAAGTTCTAGGGTTCTAATCTTTTTCAGAACTTTTTAGAACTCGAACCCTAATTTTTAATTGTGCTGCCAGTAATGAAGATAGTAATGAAATATATGTAAAGGAAAAACTGTTTAATATATGGGGAGAGAAATGATCATGTTGACATTGATAGAATACAACTAGGTTTATCTGTGGTTTCTTCTGTTTGCTAAAGCCAGCAACTTAATACGATGAACAGGCCCACCACCCACCCATATGTTAAAAGTTTTCCTGCTGCAGCTGCATCATAGTTCCTTGTGAAAGAAAGAGGCACATTAGCCATTTGTGTACTCCGTTATATATACTCATCATCATGAATTATGAGAAAAAATAACTGATATTACCTAATTTCAGTGATTTGCTGCTTTGTGTTTTAAATAAGTAAATCAAAAGTTGCTATGTTTAAAAGAAAGCTTTTATAATAAAGTCAAGCCAAGGTACTGCAGCTGCAGCACATGGAACTGTTGCAAAACATATTATGTCATAACATAGTCAGTCAAGACATTTGAATAAAAAAAATATGCCAGTCATTGTTGCTGGCAAAAAATGCATGCAATTTTCTAAGATAATGCATACATATACCAACATTCTTGTTGGCAAATTGAAGTAATACATACAACTTTCTAAGATGATGCATTTTTCCAGCTGATATGTCAATAAAATCTGTGTTTCAGTCACATAAAGAAAAAAGTGGTTTTCTCACCACATGCTAACTTAAGGAACACTTAATGTAGCTGCAGCAGTTGGCATGTGATGTTTAAGGGACAGTGTCTGTCAACCCCATTATGTATCAAATTATCAGTACTTGTAAAGCAAAAATGCTTTATGATAGGTCACATTCTGTGAAAACTGCTGATGCACATTTTCTTTTATTTCTGATTCCTTTATTCTTTTTTTAAAGGGGACAGGACACTTGTGCTAGGTGGCAGCAGTTTGCAATGTATTTAATAAGAAAAAAATATATATATATTATATCTATAGTAGGTTCCACAGAGGGCAATCAGTACAGCCCTCCCATACCATCAGTCTGTCATCATCTTTTTCCTCACCATCCCCAGCCGATCACGAATCTGTAAACAAAAGGACTAAGACAACACCCACCATTCACCCCAGCACCATTCCAATTTTCTTCCACCACCCTCATCTATGCAGTAGCACCCATACCACCCTTACACCCATGTTAAAACCAACCCACAACCCTCAGCCCCTTAAGCACGTATTCCACCCTCCTCCCTAACCCAAATGTTTAAACTACCCCCACACTTAGTCATGAATGACCATTCATGTCACCCTTCTCCGTCCCTCACCCATGTTAAAACCCACTCCCCCAACCATCACCCATGTACTAACAACTATGCCATGTTTCTCCCTCCTGCATCCATGTTAAAACCAACCCCCAGCCCTCACCCATGCACTAGCATTCATGCCATCTTTCTCCCTCTTGCATCCATGTTAAACCAACCTCCAGCCCTTTCCCACCCTCCAGCACCCATTCTACCCTCCTCCCCCTCTCAAATGCTAAAACTACCACATGCTTACTCAAGAAAAATGAAACAATGAAACTCTTGCCTCCAAATGAGCCATACTTAACTGTTCCTTAATAAACAACACTCATGTGAAAAACTGTCTTTTCAATTGCTTTCTTCTTATGGACAACATTCTGTACAGTCCTCTTCATGGAACCAGTAATTTGAGAGTTGTTGCTATTATGCCATGGTCTGTTTACAACAGAATGTTAAACACACGAGCTATTGTGGTGTGAGACCTATGCTTACAGAATATATGCTCAACCATGACATAGGTAAACTCAGATGACTCTGTTTCAGAAGAGACTTGTACAGGATGCTGCCCCAGCAGAAACATAACAATACAAAATATAGTTTTTCCCATATTTTTTTTATTCAGTAAGATAAGTTACATATGGATCATTTTGGTTTATGGCTAACATTTCTGTAATTGAAAAAATAATAAACAGCTACCAATTAGAACTCATTGTTTTGTCCTCTTTAAAATTGAAAAATAGACCACTACCGGTTCCAGCCCATACTGATGCACCACAAAGTCACAGAAGGTAAATCCAAAAATATATGTTTGCACTTAACTATAAATAATATGATACAGAAAGGATTGATGTGACAGTGTCCCTTTTATGCCAAATTTGGGCCTGTTCCCACTGATGTTAAAATTGCCTCTGTATATAAAACTTGTTGACTTTAGTTTAGACCTTAGCTACAAAGCAGTTTGCCATGAAATGGTGAGCGTTTTGAGGGTATATAGTCCAAGGTAGTAGATCGAGAAAGGAGAGAGACAACCAAATTCATCACAGTCTGTAAAGTTTCCTTTTGGTGCGAGAGACTCTGTCCCATCACAATGTTTACCAGCCACCACCATCTGAGTTGTCATCACCATCAACATCCACAACATCAATCACTTCAGGATCGCGTTTGTATACTCTTGTAGTGGGACACCAAAATCTAGCCCGTTAACCTTAATAAAAGTTAATGTGTGTACATTTTCTGGCAGCAACCTATTTCTGGTGTCTGTCACACTATTGCCAGCTGTACTAAACATGCGTTCTAAAGAGACACTTGTTGCAGGACAACCAAGATATTTACAGGCTTCATCTTATAGCTCTGTCCAGATCGACTTTTTTGATCTCCAGTATTCAAAAGGGCATGCATCAATAGGAACAGGCAGTTCTTGCAGGTAGCTGTCTACCATGATGGACAGAGACCGCTCAGAAGAGGAATCAGCAAAAGCTGGTATGGCAGCAATTTGGGAAAGGTTTTGCCACAGATTTAGCTTGCTACTAAGGGTTGAAGAAGTGGCAGTTGTGGAACTACTGTTAATGTTTGGTGACTTTTCCAGTTCTGTATCCCTTTGTAAAGATGAACCTGCATGTTGTGGTGATGACAACCTGAGGGTACTGTGCGTGTCTGTGTTTGACTCCTGTGAGTGCTGCAGTTCATCTAGCAGCAGACATTTGTACTGCTCTTTATCATCTGTTTTTGAAAGATGTATAGCCTTGAACCTGGGATCTAAGAAAGTTGCAAAGACGTAGTGTTTTGATTTCATCATCGCAACTAATTTGTCATTGGTTTTGAAGCGCTCTCATTCTCTTTACTTAGATCTCCTATGATACAGCCGACATGTTGTCTGAGCTCTGATCTGCCTTTTTCTGTTGTGAGATTTAGAACACTAAGATGATGTGAAATTAGCATTATGAGTGGGATAACTTTGACTCACAGAAGTGCCTTCAGAAGACATGTCCCTTGTTGCTGTCTCAAAAGGAGCTAGGATACAGCACACTGTCTCCATTAATTTCCACTGCAGCACAGACAGCATAATGCCATCTCCAATAATGTAACTGGAGCAATACTCATGTACAGCTTGCTTTTGCTCCAAGAGGCACTGCAGCATATAAAGCATTGAGTTCCAATGAGTAGAAACATTTTGAATCAGCTTTTGCTGGGGCAGCTTGATGTTTTTTGGCAGTTCGGACAATGTCCGTATAGCCTTAGGTTGAATGTGAAAGTGAGTCACAATTTTTGCAAACAGCAATCATACCATCCACTTGTGTTTCATTGCTGAGAAATCCCATGACAATTAAATGTAAGTACGTGCAAAGCAAGAAGCATGCAGAAATCCTCCATCCTGTACTGCTTTCAAGATGTTGGCTCCATTGTCACTTACTATGAAGCCACATTTTAGACCGTGAGAATAAACCCATTTGATCAAGGAGGTCAGTTAGTTCCTGCAAGATGTTTGCAGCTATGACTTTGCCCAAACTTCTTTATATGCAGCAGCACCATCTTTTGGGATGTCTTTGTTTTTGAAGAAGCACAAGAAAATGTGACCCAATGAGCAGCAAGGGACATGTAATCTATGTTCTGAGTGCTGGTCCACATATCTGTTGTGACATGAATAACCCCACCCTCTGCAGTTTTAAGTGCAAGCATCACTGACACTTTTAAAGCCTGATAAATGTTTGGTATTTCAACATAGGAAAAGTGCCTTCGATGAGGAACATTGTAACGAGGCTCTGCTAATGTCATGAGCTCCCTAAAATCCTCATGATATACCAAAGAATATGGGAAAAGGGCTCCGGCTAGCAGTTCACCAATTCTGTGATTAAGATGAAGGGTCTTTGGATGATTTTTAGCAAAGGTATTCTTCCTGTCAAATGCCTGAGACAGTGTTAGCTGTTTACAACATGTCCCTGCTGGTTTATTATACACCGTGCTTCAATGGGCAGATGGATGCTGAGATGGTGGACTAGGACTTATACATTCAATGCCATCACTGGATGTGCAACTGGTACTAATGGTGCTGGCATTGGTGGTAACAGTAATCCTAGGGCTTGCAGTGGTTCTGTCCACATCAAGTTCAGACAATTCAGTATCCATTTCACATTCCTGACCCTTCTCACATGTGGTCTGGAAGATGGAGGACATGGGTTTTGGATGATCAAGCAAAACTGGATGCTTTTTCAGATGGTGTTTAAGAGCTGTAGTGCCAAGGCACGACACAACTTTACCACGGCTTACACTCTGTTTACACAGGGAACAAATTGCTCTGCATGGATCAGTTTTACTGACAGAGAAATAATTCCACACCTCAGATGTGACAGATTTTGTTCAAGTGCTAGGAAGATAGCTAAAGACTGTTTGTGTCTATTCACCTGTTCTAATAGAACCTGGGACATGCTCCTTGGTTGTAGAAGAGTGGGCAGAAGACTTTGATGGATTTTCATTGCTGGCCGACACAGAAGTGGTGGATTCAATGGATATGTCCTTTTCATTGTCAACAGTGCTGGATGTATTTGCAAGTGCATTACCTGATTCATTGTCAGCAGACTTGCTCATTTCACTTTGTTCAGGAAGTAATGATACGTCACAAGACACAACAGTGTCAGACTGAGACAAACAGCTACTGTCTGAGTTAGAGAGGGACTCACTGTCACTTGCATTATTACTGCTAGTCACAGGGATTTTAACAGCATGAACAGCATACCTTATGTTGTGCCTCGTGCTGACCCCAGCAGCTGCACAGGTTTTCTTAAAGGTCCCCTTACCACTTTCGCTGTTGCTCTTTTGCTGTTTGTTGAATTTTTATCATGTGAAACATTTTGGTTATTTCTGCTGGCACCAGGATTACCACTACCACTACCACCAACACCTTCTCCAACACCAGCACTAGATGCTTCATCTATGTTGGTGTCAGCCATAACAGAACCAGTATACTGCAGTGAATACACCCACACAATTCCTGTGTAAGAAAGCAATGTGATCTATGATCGCTGGCTACAACTCCAAAATGTTATTTTGGCTGTGTGACACTGTGATGCAGTGGACTGAAAGTAATTGAAGAATATGACGGTTTGCAACTAAAGGATCCCAGGTTCAAGGCTTACAGAATGATTGGGCTGCTGGGCATAGGCATACGCATAGCAGTGAAGGGGCGCACAGCAGCAGGGTGATGGGCTGACCACAAGAGACAGAGTTACACACAAATCGGGGAATGAGATTTTTCTGTCTCTCCTCCCAACAGGGAAATATATTTCTAGGCTTCTGTCATGTATTTAAGGATAATGCCACCACACGACAACTGGCCATTGGGCCTCTCTCGGGAACACACACACTGGGTAGGGTAAAGTGCAGTCAAAAGGCACACATCAGATGGGCTGACCACAGGAGATGGAGTCACACACACATATACAACCCAGGGAAAGAGATTTTTCTGTCTCTCCTCCCAACAGGGAAATATATTTCTAGGCTTCTGTCATGTATTTAAGGATAATGCCACCACATGACAACTGGCCACTGGGCCTCTCTCAGTAACACACACTGGATAGGGTACAGTGCAGTCAAAAGGCACACAGTAGATGGGCTGACCACAGGAGACGGAGTCACACACACATATACAACCCAAGGAAAGAGATTTTTCTGTCTCTCCTCCCAACAGGGAAATATATTTCTAGACTTCTGTCATGTATTTAAGGATAATGCCACCGCACGACAACTGGCCACTGGGCCTCTCTTGGTAACACACACTGGGTAGGGTACAGTGCGGTCAAAAGGCACACAGTAGATGAGCTGACCACAGGAGACGAAGTCACACACACATATGCAACCCAAGGAAAGAGATTTTTCTGTCTCTCCTTCCAACAGGGAAATATATTTCTAGGCTTCTGTCATGTATTTAAGGATAATGCCACCACACAACTGCCCAACAATGGGCTTCTCGCAGTAACACACAATGGGTAGGGTACACAGTCAGCAGCTACAGCAGGGTGATGGGAACACCACAGGAGAATAGTGAGATACAGTGTAGTGGAGTCACACACACAACACACAAGTAGGAAGTACTGTGTAAAAAAAAAATAAAAACAGCCTGGTGTTGTTCTATCAGGAATTTTATAGGGTGGAATAGAAGAACACTCAGCAGCACTTTACTACAGAATCCCCTCCCCTGTCCTCCTAATTATTTTACTTTGTTTTGTGGAGTAAGGTATAAAGTAGTAAGTAAAAATGCCATCAAATTCAAATGTTTCAACTTCTCAAAGATTCATACATTAAAGTTGAACTTGATTTTCTTCACAGTCTGTTTGTTTTAATTTCTTCACCCCCAGCCATCTGATGATCGCTCCTTCTTCCCAGTGTGAAACAACTACGTCAGGCAGAAATGAAGTTTGAACTGTTGTTTGAGACTATGATAAATTCTCTCAGTTTCTCAGTTTTACTCAAATACTCAGCAAATACTCAGTAACTTTAACTTATCTCGCTCTGTCTCATCCTGAGGCTGAGCTTTCTCACCAACTGTTCCTAAGTTCGGGCCCTTTCTTTTCCTCAGTTCCCACTCCCAACACCGAGTCCCCCCTGGCCCCCACCTTTAGTTTTCATCCCCACCCACCCCTTAGCTTTTTTATTTATTTTTTTAGTTTGCAATAAATGAACGAACACGACGATTTCACAATTAGCAAGCCTTTGCCAGAGCCAGAGAGCAGAGCTAGCCCAGACAGAGTGAATAGCACAAGCTGCTGCAGCCTGCAACTCCTTTATGGCACTGGGACTTCACTAAATGAACAGAGCTGCAACCACGCGGTTTACGTATTCTACCATCCACCACCTGACCGCAGAGCAGATGGTCAGGTGGTAACACAGACTGGGGATGAAGTATGCAGGTGCGCAGTCCAACTCCGCACCATTCAGCCCCCACAAGTTTGTGCATGCCATCATGCTCCCTTCATTCCACCATCTTCACCTGCTCCACCCCAGACTTTCTGCCTCCTGTGGCACTGTGCTACCTCCCTGTCCTGCTTCAACCTCTCTCCTGTCCCTTCATGATCATACTGGAGCTGAAGCAGGACTGGAGGTAGCTGACACTACAGGCAAGCTTGCGTTGCAGCTTCTTAATGCATAAAAACCCCAAAACCCAGATTGATTAGAACCCTTTTGTGAACCCTCTAGTGTTCAAGTTCTAAATTAGAACTTGAACACCAGGGTTCATGATGGGTTCGAATCTTTCCTGAACTAGTTCTGACAACCCTAGTATGTACTGTCCACATGTGCACCTGTTAGGTGTGATAAGGGTATCTGTGAGGTTAGGGGCCAACCTTGGCATGGTGCACAGAAGTACTACAGTGAGTGACTTACATTACACAATGACACAATACTTGACTACCTTAGCCCATTATCCCAGGTGTGTGTCACTGTGTCACGTGGATCCTCCATCTACACAGATGGTGGTTCACCTGTTTGTATGTTGTTCAGCATAACATCACCAGCCGCAGCACCTGTGCATGCCACATGCAGCCATGTACAGCCAGGGTCTGTCAGCCAGCAAGTACATGGCCTGCACAATGGTGCAGCACTAGTTAGGCCTGCATTGGTGTTGCATCCAGGCTGCAATTGTCTGGGTACAGGGCAGGCAGGGCTGTGTCCACACACAGTGATTGTTATCCCTGTCACATGCTGCCTGGACATGTGTACACTGCTGTGTGGTGTGCAGCACTACTGAATATCCCACAGGTGACTGGACCACTATACAACTCCCCTGTTGCTCCACCAGGGACAATGCCATATGCTGGCCTGTGGTGACATTCTCAACAGAGGTGAATCACTGCCATCGGGGCACTCAGTACACATTTCCACAGTGGACCTCAGGTCATAGTACACACACACCTGTGCATGTTTCCATGGTGCTGACACATGGTTCCTGACAGACATTTCCACATTGTGCCAGCCTGTCACTCAGCATTTAAGTTACGTATGGGGGACTGACCCACTATGCAGTGAGTGCTGCATTACTGAGTATGGGCATCCAGTGTCATATGCTGACACATTACTACAGAGCCATGTTGGACAATTGATCATGGTATTGGTTGTCCAGCACTACACACTGAGGGTGGTCATGTCATGATGGCCTCCCCTGCTACTTGGATTATGTTCAGGACATGTAGGGTTGGTCACAGCACCCACTGTGTGGTGGGGATTGCCGTACTGTACACCAGTGGTGGGGGTATAGTCCTGTTGTGCATCCTATGAACATTTGTCAGCTACAGTGGTGCAGATGCAGTGCTACCGATACAGTGCAGGTGTGTTGTGTACATTGTTGGTTGTACTGTGTAACGCTCTGCAGTCTGCCACTATGGGTGTATATTGACAGGTTATTAGTACCTCAGTGCTTGTTGAGTTACATTATGCTGGGATATCACATGGGAGTAGGGTATGTCTGTACATTGGAGCACACCATGTCTGGCATGTATGTGTAGTGTGTGCGGTGCCATGATACTGACAGTCACATCCCTGCTTTACATAGGAGTGTTGGTGTTGTGCTTCACAGTCCACATGCGTCTGTGACATGTGGGCATGGCATGAGGGCAGGTGGGGAATCAGCTCTGGTCCGTTGTGTCCTGATATATATTGTGATCCACAGGTGCATTAGGCATGTAGCAGCCTCACAGCTCATGTGTGTGTGTGTGGCACTGTGTTTCTCCATGGCAACTGTCCATCACAGGTGCTGGCAGACCCTGGCTTCACTGGCTCCTGTGACATACTACAGATGCGGTGGCCACATGGATACCTATTGTAGTCACACATGTGCACTCAGGGACTTGGCTAGTGGGGCTCATCCTTTACTCACTGATGGTGGGCAGTACAGTGGGGGCATGTTGTGGGTCCTCTGGGACATCAGGGGCATGTATGGGGTACACCTTGGGGGTTGCTGCAGCTGAGCGGGGATGGGGACATCAGGGGGCATTAGGGGGAACTGGTCAGTGGGGGACTAGGGAGTGAGACAGGGTGGCACTGCTTCACTGTGTGTGATGTGTATCCCTGGATTGTGCAGCCTCCAGACCTGGTAGCTGTTGCACCTGTGGGGGTGGTTCAGGAGGACTCTGATAGGTGGGTGCGGCCACCATTGACATGTCATGGGTTGATGGGATGGACTCTGTGGGACTGGGTGGCTGTACCAGTGTTGTGCGTGGGCACAGCTTCACGGGTGCACTCCACTGCCGCTGGTCAGGCTGTTCTAGTTATTTTGTATGTGCCTCTGTCACGTGGTCTGTGCATGCATGTGCACATGTCATGGACACTGCAGTATGTCCCCTTGTGTGTGGCACAAAACAGGGCACTGTGCTGACTACCTGTGTCATGCTCTGTCTGCTCCATTGCACATTTGTGTACTGCCTGCTGCAGTCATCACGTATGTGCTCCACTGCATCTTACATCATGGTGACATGTACGTTTCGTACAGCACACCACGCCATGCACCACCACAGGACTGTACATTCCTCCTGTGTCAGTTGTCCACAGACTGCATTCACTTCGTCACCATGACCTGTCCACACACATGTGTTCCAGTCAGATGCCTATTGCATCAGTACACACTGTGTACTTTCAGACCAATCTCATTGGTGTGACCAGTGCCATGGTAAGGTTGTTATACACAGCAACTGGACTGTCATATGTGCAACCAGTTGGCAGCCATGCATGCCGGTTATGCACTGTGCCAACCCCTACTGTCAACAGTGGTATGCAAAATTGGCTCACATACAGCATTTCCCCACTGATGCCGCCTTTGCCTATTAGTTGGTGTACTTGCCACAGTCCTGCCTGTACATGTGTCCTGTCATGGCCTGCACCTCATCATCACTGGTGGTGCACAGTTGATATACCCTCACCATCTGCACTGCAGGCACGGAACTGGCATGCATGTCTGACTCGCTCCCCCCATGCCAAGACCACCACAGTACACACAACACAGAGCATGTTGACCACATCCATACTTGTGGAAGGGCTCTCTGCTTGTTTGCATACACATGACACTGTTATATGGTACAGTGTGTTACACTGCAAGTGTTTAGGGACAGGCTGTTTATTACAGTACAGGGTGGTGGGGTGTCACACTTGCATCTATGTCATGGAACATGGTGCTTTACCACATCATGGTGGTGGCTATTTGTCTGTCAGACTGAACACTGTCCAACATTACAATGCCTGTGTCCAACATGTTTCATCACTGTGCATGTCACTACCATTGCTGTCACATCCGCTACACACACATGACACATTGTCCTGCCTGTTCATTGTGGTGTTGACATGTATTGGGTCACAGCCAACCCATGATCATGGTGTGTCATGCCAATGTATGCCACAGCCACCACCACACTGGCGTCACATATGTGGGTGCTGCCTTTGGTCATGGGGGTATGGCAGGAGTGTTGCAGGTGTGTACTTGCTTGGGCAGGCAGGTGTGAGCTGTCATCCCCATGTGGTTTCTGTGGGCCTCATGGGGTCTTAGGTGTCTCCAGGTACCATTCGTGTGGCATTGCCATGGTCATTTTGCCTTTCCATAGGCATCCGTGTGGTCAGCTGGAGCCTTGTACCAGTGCAGCTTTGAACATGCAGGATTTCATGTGAATGCAGTCCCACATTTGTGTCCCCTGGATGTGGTGCATATGTCGTAGAACACATTTGTATACAGGGTGGACTACTGAGGCCAACACTGCACATGCCACTGGCTGATCCATCCATGAAGCATGGTACTGTCATGCATGGTATGACATACATGGACAGTGTCATTGATGTACGGCAGTCAGGTAGTTGTGGTGGTACCTCCCCTGGGTACCCATGGGGGCTGTCTGTCCATTGCTGTTTCTCTGTTGGGTGACTCTGTGATACCCCTGTGGTGACTGGTGTGGTTCTGGGCAGGTGGCATATCCTGCATCTGCATGGGCATCCCTCAGGGATGCACCATGTCCCCTTGTGCATGTACTGTGTCTACAGTTGTGTACAGACATGTCCTCTGTGTTCCATTTGGTGTGTCTATGTAGACATATGTACATATCCCCCAACATACTGTCTGGCACTGTTTTCTGTATGCTGTTGTTGTTGTTTTGCTGTTACTGATGCCTGTGCCTGACAACAGCTGACCTACGCTTCAGCCTGTCATGTGACATTGCTGACATGTGCCATGCCTCATCTGGACTCGTGTGACCTGTGGCAATGGTGGTTGTTACATCATACAACACAGACCCGGCACTGCATCACACTTACCAGTCAGTGTTGCCGATTCTGTCAGCATTTAGCTCACCCTCCTCTTCACTGTCAGTCACCTGGACTGGCCTGCGTGCTGGTGGTTCAAAGCGATATGGACGGATCTCTTGTGCATCTTGTGCCTCCTCTGCATTTGATGATGTGCCTGATGCATCGCTTTCGGTATCTGACTGTTCATCCTCAGCATGCGATGAGGTGTCTTGGCAATCACCTTCGCGCTCTGACTCTTCATGCTCATGTGTCATGTTGCCACTCTCCTGTGTGGATACATTGTCATCTTCAGTGAATGATTCATCATCCACAGAGGACATTGCTATATAATCCCTTTAGGAGACATGAGCGACACACTGTGACCCCCCTCTTGCACGTACATTGGTTTTGTGCAGACTATTCTCCCCCCGCCCGTTACCACTGGGGAACAGTCACATGCACGCATCCAGCATTTGCATGTTCACTTGCTCACCATCAGCTCATGGTTTCACACAGTGACATGCATCATTGTGTCTGCTTCCAGGCGATATGCCACATGTTGACGCCAATTGCGCCTTGCGCCATATGCTGATGTGCCAGTGACTGTGCACCCACTTCCATGATAGGCAGGCCCCAGATGGATATGGTCTGCATCAAGTGGCACCCCAGGTGGCATGCCACAGGGACAACATACCTTTATAGGGTATCACACGTCACAGTACATACCCCCATCAGGCTGCACAGCTCCACATCCTGAATCCCTGGATGGCATGCCCCACCCTCACATCCTCACACCTCACAGCTATGCCAATGGTCCAACAGGCTAATCAGGCGCCCCCACTTCTCCCTACCCCAGTGGCAGCTGGCCAGACATACAACAGTGGCCCACACATCATGGCGGTCTGATGCCCCCCAGCAGTGCAGGCCCCCGGCCCCGGTTGGCGTCTAGCAGTACCCACCTGACGACTCCATGGCTGACCACCAACTGTGTACACTCCAGGTGTATACCACTGACTATGGTGCTCACTGCAGTGACTGACTGTGCACTTTCTGGATACAGTGGTACCACTCAGAGGATACTCAGTCTGCGGCTGGCCATGGAGGTGTGTGGCATGTTATTGCATTCTCTATCTGGTGTTGGGGTGGACAGGCACTCTGCTTGGGAGCAGTGGACATCCAGGATATGCAGGGTCTCTGGTGTGCACTGTGTGAACTGTGCACAGTGCAGCACTGACTGGGGCTTGGGCATGTCCCAGGCGGGGTTTACCGTCCATGCGGGCAGCAATGCCACCCATATGTTGTTCGTCCCATGGGGTTTGTATTGCCCTTCGTGGCTCTGTGGTGTATTTGGACATGGGAGGGTGGGCTAGCCCTGCGACCCATGCACTGTGACTCAGGAGCATTGGGGCGTGGGGTGTCATTAGCCCGCAACTGGTCCCTAACACACTGGTGGTTGGTGGAGTGTCAGTGGGTTTGGTGGGGACATATGCTGACACAGGCAAACTCCAGCAATGCCCAGTGGATGCTACAGTCACTTGGCCGGGCTACTGGCTAGTGTAACAGTGCTTAGGTCACTGTACCCCAGGTGTTGTCTTGGAATGTCACATGTGCTGAGCTGCAAGCCACGCCCTCAGTGTAGGGTGTCGATGTTGACATACACTCCCTTGCACCCTGTCACAGGTGGTATATGGCATACCTACTGACATGGATTGGCTTTGGCGCACAACACCTGCAACATGTTGCAGGCTGCTTCTTGCAGTACTGGGTGGCATCACACATGGCGCTATGTGCTCCTTGCACCATATATTGTAGCGCATATCACATTGTGACATGTGTCACCCATTGTGGACTCTGGTCCATTGTGTCAGTCACCACAGCATGGTCACACATTGTCTGTTGTACAATTCCTGGGGACGATACATCCCAGCCATGCTTGGCGGGTGGGGGGGAGGCTGCTGGTGTGTCAGCAACACCATTCAGACCTGTTCCACACATTCTCAGTCGGTATGCCTGATGGCCTGCGTGTCTCATGGGACCACTGTGATTGATCAGGCATCATCTGGATATTGTGCACAACCGTAACATGACTCCGTGCCAATGGTGGTACAGATATTGTTGTCCTCTGCAGGTGCATTCCATGTTTGCCAGACAGTGTCTGCATACTACGTGGTATGTGTCCTGCCAGTGTGCGTGCACTGGGATTGTCTGCTCTGCTGCCTCCCTAGTGTACGGACACTGACACAGTGTAGATTACCATGCACAGGCATGTATGCATCCACATGCACACACATACACATTGACAGTCCCACCCCATAACCACCCACAACTGCACACACATGGCTATGCAGCTTACACTATGCCATTGTACATACATGCATACACAGGTGACTACTTCCATGATGGGTCCCGTGCACTGTCTGCTGTCCCACAGCGGGTATGCATTGCATTCAGCTGTACACATGCATTGCCACACACAGTCCACCACTGCACAGCTATACACATGTCCACTACCACACTGCATTGTTGTTTCCACAACCTAGTACACTGCTAACGTCCGACACATTCATCACAGTGTTGTGCACATGCTTGCTGTGTGCCAGGTATTTCCCTTAGTGTTGCACTCATGATCAGCCAGCTATGCACATTGGGATGGGGCAGCCACCTGTCATGGTCACAGGTCACACCACAATGTGTGCTGCATCTGTAGCCTCAGTCATTGTGTGCTAGCACACCATCTGGATTGCTACACTACACACAATGCAGCAACACACACAGGGGGAAACATCCCAACCCCAGTGTCAACAGTCATGCAGATACATATCACTGGACTGTGTTTCCCAATGCAATGAAATGACCACCTGTGCACACATGCAGTGACATTACACATACGTGCAACAGTCACATACACAGACATGTTGCAGGCACAGTGGGTTGTCACATCTGTGTTCATTGGACATCACATGCCCACACCACATCATGCACACTCTGCAGGGCTCTGCCATTGTCCCTAGTTCATGCCTGTGGTGTGGTACCATCACCATGGTGATGCACACCTTTGCAGGGGACATCACATCCATGCCAGTGTCACACATCCACTGCACTATGTCACATTCCACCTCATGTGCAGCACTCAATGTCATATGCCAGAATTGCACTGCCCACTGTGGACATGCCACACTATGTTTGCAGTGTGGGTGTCCTTTCTCTGCTGGGGTACTGTGGCGGGGACATATTTCTTGTCCACCATTCCAGTCCCAACTGCCCTATTGTGGTGGACTCCATCATCCTACTGCCTTTGCCTATTTGTCATGGTGTTATCAGGACTTTGTGTAAGGTGTTTCAGCATGGTGCTACTGCTGCAGCTGTCACTGCACATGTCCTGGACACTGTGCTGTTCCTGTACACACGGTCTTCAAGTGGGGCAGTTGCACTGGCCACTATTCCCTGTGCACACCGTGGTCATGTCATCATCCTCTGTGCACTCCCTGGGTCATTGTCTACAAGCCTATGTCCCTGTCTTCCTTGCTGTGTGTGGACTGGTATTTTGTACATACCACAGTGCCTGCTCCTGCTGTTTGATCTTCCTGCTGCAGTTCATGCTGCATCCTCATGATGCAGACCTGAGTGTTGCATGCCAGGACAACCACCTCCCCCATTGAATACCAATGCCAACCACACCACATCCACATTGTAGCAGGTCCTGTGTACCTGGTGTGACAGCCTGCAACATGCATTTGGGACATTGCATTTACAGCTGATCCACCCACTGCACTGTCATGTCTTCCCACCCTATGGTACTTTCAATGTGGCTGCAGTTCTACTCTGCTATTGTTGCTGCAGGTGCAGTGGGCCACCTCCAGGGCACCCTGGTGTGCACAGCACTGATATGGCATTCCAATCACATCCACTGGCCTTCCTGCACTGCTCTGGATCAGCACTATGAAGTCAGTCTCACTTGCTCTGCTGCACGGCACAGTGTTACTTAGTGCACTGTTGCACCGCTACACCTAGCCATCCTGTACAGGTGTGCCCTTCGCTGCTTCACTGTGTCTGTACCATGACAGGCAGTAGCAGATCCAGTGGACGGGAATAGGTGCAGCTGTGCCCCGCTGTAGGTTACGTTTGGCCCCATTGTTCGTTGTTCCTGCTGCATGTTACTCGGTTACTGCAGTGTGATTTCCTGACTACTGAATGTTTCTTGTCTCAGAGTTTCCTGCAGTGCTGTGAGATGTCACTGGACACTCAGTCACCCTCGCTGTGCTGACATGCTCTATGACAACTCCAGAGCACTGTGTCAGTTTTAACTTCATTGCAATCCGCTCACTGTGCTGCCTTGCAGTCCCGTTTCTGCCTCGCTGTTGTGTTCTGAGCCCCTGACTTGTGTGCGCCACTCTGACATCTGCTACATTTCTGTGGCATGTGTACCTGTGTTCCTGATTCATTCAGTGGCTCTCTTGTTCTGTAGCCCTCTGCTTCGGCTTCTCCCTTCTCCCTGTCGTGCACCACTAGGACTAGGTTCTTCCTGTTTATGTCGGGATTCATTTACTGACGTCACGCGCTGTCGGTTCCCCTCGCTCGGCTGCATTCGGCTTTTGTCGTGTACAGTAGGGGGGTTTCTTCATTTCTGGCATGTTTGGTGATTTGGACTACTGGCCACTGCTTTGGTGTATGGGACCCACTGCATGACGTGGTGGTGCCCAGAGGTAGGTACATGCTCTTTAAGGGAAGCATTACAAAAAAAGAGTATAGAAAAAAAAAACTTGGGTTGATCATGTTGAGTCCCCCTCTTTAAGCAGCAAATAGGTGAAATCCCATTTTATCTGGTTCAGCCAGCTACCCCCAGATCAACTGAAAGAAATGACTCATAAATCTAGCTTCTAAACAGGCAGGTGAAGGATAAATATAGTTAAGATATAAAAAAAATCAGCAACAAAAATTGCTTAGCTACCTGCACTTGTTTCTGCTTAGAAAATCTCCATGTCTTTCAAATCGCTGTTTTAGCCATGCCCACATTCAGCTTCTCTTCCAAATTAAGGAGGGGTAAATTACCGGGCCAAATACGACTTCCAAAACATTTATAGGGCTATCCAAAAAATGGATCCCTTCCAAGCTAGGTATATCAGGCCCCACTTGACCTAGTTTTAGACCATCACTTTTGTTAATATTTACTTTAGCTTCACATAACTTAGAAAATTGTTCAAAATCTTAATGGTTTCATGTTCCAAATGAACATCCGAAAAAAACAGGCAGACGTCATTTGCATACACTGTAATCTTGATCTGTTCCATCTATAATGGAAACGAAATACCTATTTTAAACCATAATACTATAACACAGAAAACAGGTGAGCATAATATACCTTGTCAAAGGTCTTTTCCAAACCAAGTGGAATCCAGTTCAACAATGTCCAGTGACTGGTAAAAGTTTTCATGTAAAGACCTAGTATGGATGGAGCAAGTTTGCACAGGGTGATCAATTCCTGTGCCCCACTTGTAACCTAGAACAAAGTAATTTTGACTGAATGTTGAAATCTGAATTTTAACAAACTAACTGGTCACTGATTATTGAAAACAGCCATATGACCCTTCTTAAATAAAAATGTAAGCAAAGCTGTCCCAAAGGTGG
Organism: Neoceratodus forsteri; assembly: GCA_016271365.2. Classification (NCBI taxonomy): domain Eukaryota; kingdom Metazoa; phylum Chordata; order Ceratodontiformes; family Ceratodontidae; genus Neoceratodus; species Neoceratodus forsteri. The sequence goes on along the minus strand of CM057453.1, from coordinate 414,725,782 downwards.
AAGAGGAACCGAAGGACTCTAACATTAACTGAAAAAAACTTGTTGCAATAAATAAGCATGCACATTGACAAAGATCTTATAAAATTCTTTGGGAATTCCATCTTCCAAATGGGAAAAACCATATTTCAGATTTCATATTATTTCTTTTATCTCAGTTTCTGACACTGGATATAATTATACCTTTGCAGCATGCTCTGAAATGTAGGAGGGGGGACACCTTCTGGTAAAACATTTTCTGAGGCGTTCTCAAGCTCTATACATGCATTAAAAGTGTTCCAAACATAAGTTTACAATATGGATAGCATGTGTGCATATCACAAACCAATGTTCTATCTGATGTAGCCAATTTAGAACAAAAATATATCTGTTCTATTCTTACAGGCCACAAAGGGGACCCGAAAGGGTGTTTTTTGTGAGCCAAATATAGCTTCTGGATTAAGCAAATCAGCTCATTTATACTGCAATTGTGTTATTTCAGACTTTACTGCATCTGTCTGGTCCCTAAAATTACAAGTAGATGTCAAGGCCGTTGTAAGTAATCTACATAGCTGGCCCCTGAACCCCAAATACTCTAAGTATTCTACATTATGTTTTCTGCTTCCAAACTTTTGAAAACCTTCTTTAATTAGAATTTTCAAGTCCTTGCACCATAACAGAGGGTCATATATACAGAAAACCAAATGGCAGGCATGTAATGCCTGACAAACAGCACAGATGTCAGAACTGGACACAGTTGAAATATTTAATCTCCATCTGCCTTTAAAGGTGTCTGATGGAGATGGTTGTAAGTTAAATTGAGCCTGTAACAAAATGTGATCCAAAAACTCCACCAGAATAAGTATGAAGGAGTTAATTTTAATGGAAGCAGAAACAAAAACAAAAAAAATAGTCCATCCTGGTAGAATAGGAACCGCTATAATAGGTATTGCCTCCTGTGGGATATGACACCCTATATGCATCAGAAAGACAGGCTGATTGTTCCATATTTGTGAAGGCATGAACATCACAATACACTTTTTCCCAGTTTACTGTTGTCTAGGCTGTTCAACCCCACCCAAAATTGTACTCCTACTAGTGTGAAGGTAAGGTGTAATGGCATCAAATAAAGCAATCCAGGTGGATTTCACTTGAGGTACATACAAATCCAATACCCACAAGGATTCAGAGTGAAAGGCTATGTCCCAAATCAAGGTTCTACCAGGACATACATCAGTCAATCCTGAAACTGTAAAATTAGCCCCACCAGACAAAATGCCCTCCACATCTGCTGCACCCTTCCAGAAGATTCAGTAAAAAGGGCCCTAAACCCATGGCTTTTTGGATGCGATACTTCAAAGAGGGAGCATAGCCTTGTTTCATGCAAAAAAAATGAAATTTTTTTTGTGCTTTGAGCACTCCTTTACATATGTTTTATAATGGTGTAGTTATAAATGGCCTCAGTTAATGTGTGCGTCATTCAAAATACTAGGTGAAGGGATGCTATATTTTCCTTTTTATATCATTCTTATTTTGACATTTAAATCACTTCCTTTTAGGAAGATTTCCCATTTTTATGTTGTCTTGCGCATGCAGCGCAAGCAATATTTTGTGACAGCTTGTTGGAGTAGCAGGTTGTGGAGGTGCAACCGTGTTGTGGCCAATTACGCCACTGCTATCTTGGGCGGGTCTGTATGGCACCAATGAATGAGCACGCTGTCAATGACAGCAGCTCAGAAGCGTGCCACCAACTTGAAAGATTTTTGCAGCTGCAATGAGGGAGTGCCCCATCATTGCAGGGCGTGCCTTACCTAGTGTAACATTTCAAAAAACATGGTGGCGGCTGCCACCATCCGCCTCTCACAGTCCCATGAAAGCCAATGTCTAGGGTGCCCTATACCCCTGTCAGCATGCCCCCTCCCCAGTGCTTTTGCCAATGAGAGAGCCCAATTCCATCAGTTTAATGTCCCCTTGTGAATTTATGTGCCGAGGTGCCCAATCCCTCTCGCATCATGCCACCCCAAACACAGACATGCTTTTCTTTGCTGACGGTGGCCCAATCTCCATCAGCTTCAGTCCCCTCCTGAAAACATACAGGTGGTACAATGGAGCCCACCTCTAGTGTGCCCAAATAAACCTGGGAAAAACCTTCCAGCAATTTTTTTCTTTTGTTTTGTTATCTGTAAAGAGAAAATGGTCCCTCATGGTCACAATGCCCCTCCACCAACCCTCGCACACCCTCTGTGCACCCCACCTCCCCGCACCCTCCGCTCACCCCATACTTACCTCTGGAGCCTGGTGTGACTATCTTCAGTGGAGCGGGAACACATCTGCACTCTTCAAAGCCAACCACGAACTGAAGAAATGTTGGTAAGCTGTATAATGGCATCAATGTGGGGGGAGGTGTTCAACTTAGGTGGATATCTCAGCCATTTTGTGCGACTTTTGGCTCCAAATTGGGACCCCACCTCATGAACTCAGTCACTGTCATTTTATTTGGTCCAGAAACATGATTTCGCGGTCACTGCACTGAATCACCTTTCGGGACCAATTAACGAAACAACAGTGTCACTGTTCATGAGGTGGGCTCCCAAAAAGGCTATGTTGCAAATTTGGTGAAAAAATTCCAAAGAATGTCTGTTACGAGCATGCATTGCACAGTTCCCACACACACTTGTAACTTTGAGAGTTTTTAATATTTTCACTCCAGATTTTCAGCATTGCCAGTTTTCCACACACCCTTATGAACAGTACAACTGTCATTTTTCACATCCTGTCTGAAATGTGTTTTCGTACTTCTGGCACACAATGGTGCGGTTGCTGTGAGAAATCAACATTTGGGACAGTTTAAGAAAATCACAGTGCCACTGTTCATGAGTGGAGGTCCCAAAATGCCTATGTTGAAAATTTGGTGAAATAATTCAACAAAATGACTGTGTTATGAGCGTGCATTGCGCAGTTTCCACACACGATCATAACTTTGAGAATTTTTAATATTTTCACTCCAGATTTTCAACATTGCCATTTCTTCACACCTCCTTATGAATCGTGCAGCTGTCATTTTTCACATCCTGCCTGAAATGTGTTTTCACACATCTGGCTCAGAATGGCACGTTTGCTGTGGAAAATCAATGTTCAGGACAGATTAACAAAATTACAGTGACACTGTTCATGAGTGGAGGTCCCCAATGCTTTCATGAGGTGGGGTCACAAAAAGTTCATGTTGAAAATTTGGAGTGCAAATACCAACAAACGCCTGGGGCATTACAATTTCTAACCATAATGTCCTACCCACCCTGTAGAGACTGACAGGCATCAGGGGTGTGACTTTGGATTGTCGGCTGTAATGCTCATGCCATTCCACCCCCACCCCCACCCTGTAGCCAGTGAAAGGCATCAAGGTGTGCCTTGGACTCTTCAGCCCCAAGGTTCACCCTATTCTCCTGTACTGCACCCATCTCAATGTATTTCCCTAAGGAATGGGGTGAGCTTAAGGCCCAATGACCCCAAGGCACAACGCAACACTTGTCGGAGTCTGCAGGGTAGGCTGAGGTGAAATGGCATGAGCGTTATGGATGACAACCCAAAGGCACACCTCAATGCCTGCCAGTCTATGCAGGGTGGGGTGGGGTTGGCATCAGTTACATACTTCACTGCCAATCCTATTATGCATCTCTCTAACTCCTGCACTACCAATGCCAATGCCAGCAAGACAACATTCAGCATTGACAAATGCTTGTTTTCTTCTGGGTTTGCTGGATGTTGAAATGGCATCCTACCCTGTCACTGAAGAAAACAAGTTGTTGGAGGAGCAGGAACGCCTGGAGTTAATGGAAACATATGTTTATTTCCCCAAGACCAGAATCTCCCCATTCCTTCTGGGTATTTATGACATCAGATAAATTCTGTAGAGGGAGAGGGACAGGTTGAGCCTTTTTGCACTAAGGCCCTGGCCTGCCTTGTGTTGCTAACTGTCATATCATCCAGGGGGACAGAGATACGTGTTTCCCATCATTTGATGAGGCAGAGACTGGGAGACTGCAGGATCAACTGATGGATGTGGCTCCACTGAGTCATGTTCATCAAGATTTTCTGGAATGAAGGAATCGTTTTGTCATGAAGGGCCTCATTCCCCTCCATCAGTGGGGGGGGGGGGGGGGGGGGTTTGCAGGAGGTGATCTTGATATTAGAGAACCTGTCAGGTTAGCATTCTGAGGGCTCGTGCTGGGATGTGCAGGAGTTTCATGTTGGACTTTCTTAAGAATAATGTCCTGATCATAGCCATCTGACCTATTTCAGGATGCCAAGGGACATTTTTGGAAGGACTGGCCTTTCTCCTCACGTACACTAAGTTATATAAAAAAATATTTCTGCACATCATACTGACATGAACAAACATGCCACAAAACCTGCACTGCAGCTGGTCACATATATTACATAGAAACATAGAAGCTGACAGCAGATAAGCACTGCAAGGCCCATCCAGACTGGCCATTTCTTTTTCTACCTTATGAATGTGCCATCGCAATTTGCTCTGTCAATGGCCTATCTATTCATACTTATTTGTATTGCTCCCTTATGCCTATCCCATGCCTGTTTGAAGCTCTGCACTGTATTCATATCCACCACTTTCTGAGGTAGGCCATTCCATGCATCCACCACCCTTTCTGTGAAAAAGAACTTCCTCGCACTACCCCTTAAACGGCCTCCCTCTAATCTCATGCTGTGACCTCTTGTCCTGCTATTTTTCTTATATTGAAACATGTTAGACTCTTTCACCTTGATAATGCCCTTAAGGTGTTTGAATGTTTCGATCATATCACCTCTCTCCCTCCTTTGCTCTAGGATATACATATTGAGCTCCATTAATCTGACCTCATATGTTTTCTGATGCAGTCCCTGAACCATTTTGGTTGCCCTTCTCTGGAGTGAATCAATTTGGTTAATGTCCTTGTGCAGGTGTGGCCCCCATTACTGCACACAGTAACCAGATGGGGCATAACTAGTGTCTTGTAAAAAGAGATTATTACCTCCCTCTTACAACTTGTGATACCCCTACTAATACACCCCAACATCCCCCTAGCCTTACCTACTGCTTTAGTGGTCTGCTTGGATGATTTCAGGTCATCTGTGATGATGATGCCCAAGTCTCTTTCTTCCCTTGTGACTGCCAGCAACTCCCCTCCCAACCTATAGGTGACTTCAGGGTTTCTCTTCCCTATGTGCATGATTTGCACTTCTTTGCATTAAATCCCAGTTGCCACTTGTCCGACCATTTTGCCAGTTTATCCAGATCTGTTCTCATTCTGCCCACCCCATCTGGATCATCTACTCTGTTGCAGATCTTGGTGTCATCTGCACAGACAAACCTTACCCTCCAGTCCATCTGCAATGTCACTGATGAAGATATTGAAGTGTACTGGCCCCTGGACTGATCCTTGAGGTACCCCACTTGTGACTTGCATCTCTTCTGACTGTATACTGTTTACCACCACTCTCTGTTTTCTGCCCGTAAACCAGTTTGCCACCCAGTTGACCAACTTCTGACCCACCCCGAGCCTATCCAGCTTATTAATCAATCTTCTATGTGGAACAGCATTGAAAGCTCTGCTGTAGTTAAGGTAGGCGACATCAACTGCTCCCCCTTGGTCCACCACTCTGGTTACCCAGTCAAAGAAATCTATGAGATTAGTTTGACAGCTCCTTCCATTTGTAAACCCATGCTGTCTTGGATCCTGTGCTCCTATGGATTCCAGGTGTTGTGCTATCCTTTCCTTAAGGAATGCCTCCATAATCTTACCCTCTACTGAGGTAAGACTGACTTGTCTATAGTTCTCTGCCTCCTCCCTGCTACCACTCTTGTGGAGCGAGATCACATAAGCCATTCTTCAGTCTTCTGGGACCCCCCCCCGTGCTCAGAGACTCACTAAACAGTTCTGATAATGGCTCTGCTAGTTCCACCCTTAGCTTCCTTAGTACCCTGGGATGTATGCCATCAGGTCCCATTGCCTTGTCCACCCTGAGCTTATCGAGCTCTTGTAGGACCCTTCCTTTTGTGAAGGAACTAGTGCACACCTCCCTCCCGGCTGTGTCCATGGTGCTGAGCTGTGGGCCCTGCCCTACCTTCTCCTCAGTAAATAGTGAGCAGAAGTATCTATTTAGGATAGATGCTTTTACATTGTCCTCCCCTCACAAGCCCCCTTATCCCCTTTGATCTTAGCAATGCCCCCTCTGGACTTTCTCCTTTCACTAATGTATCTATAGAACGTCTTGTCACCTTCTTTTACTGTTTGTGCTAGTGTTTCCTCAGTTTGGGCCTTTGCCTGCTTTACTCTTCTGTGCTTCCCTTAGGGAAGTTTGGTATGCCTCCCTATCTTCATCCCGTTGTATTCCCTTATATTTCCTGAAGGCCAGCCTTTTGGCTCTGACCTTTTCTGCAACTGTTTTTGAGAACCAACGTGGTTTCCTTCTTCTTTTGCACTTCCTTTTCTGTCTAACACAATGGGATGTTGCTTCAAGTATTGTATCCTTAGTACTTGCCCACTTTGCCTGTACCTCCTCACCTGTATTTCTTCTTGTCATGGCTAGCTTAACTCTGTTGGCCATTTTATCAAAGTCAGCTCCTCTGAAGTCCCACATTTTTGCTTTGGAATGGGATGATTTAGTTGTAGTGGCCAAATTGAACCATACCATGTGATGGTCACTGGGCCGCAGGTGACCTTCTATCTGGAGATCTGTGATACTTTCCCTGTTAGTCAATACTAGATCTAGGATAGCCCTGTCTCTTGTGGGTTGTTGTACCAGTTGTTTGAGGCCCTTCCCTGCAGGGAATCCATCATGTGTCTAGTTCTGGCAGATGTTCCTGCTGGTATTGACCAATCTGTATCTGGCATGTTGAAGTCTCCCATTATCAGAACCTCCCCCTTAGCTGTCATGTTTTGTATATCTTCCAACAGTAATGTGTCTATGTCCTCCCCCTGGTCTGGAGGCCTGTAGACAACCCCAGTTCGTATGGCTGCCCCATTTCCTATTTTCAGGGTGACCCACAGTTCTTCTGGCTCCTTATGTGTATTCTGAATTTCTGTAGCTTTGATATTTTCATTGACATAAAGGGCCACTCCACCGCCCCCCCCCCCTTTTTGCACCTCAGTCTCTTCTGAACAGTACATAGCCAGGTACTGATGTCTCCCTAGTGTGGTTACTGGTGAACCATGTCTCGCTAATGGCTACTATGTCCACTTTAGCCTCTGTCATTACTGCCTGCAGGTCTGGGGTCTTGTTTCCCAGACTGTGAGCATTTGTGTACATGATTTTCCACTGGCCAGATTCTGGTGTGTTGGTTGTGGGGTAAGGTCTGGTGTTTCCTCTGTGCATTGTATGGGGTACCGGACCTTTTTTCTTACCTGGTGATGCAAATGAACTACAAACATGCTGAACTCCTTTTTGATCACTAGCTGAGGGGGGAGGGGTGTTCTTCCCATTCAACGTATGGGGTGCTGCACCCCTCTCCCCATTTGCTAGTTTAAATATTCTGCAAAGACATCAAACTTCTGCCCCAATGCACTGACTCCCTCCTTAGTCAGATGCAGTCCATCAAATTTAAAGAACTTTTGCTCCCAAAACTGTTGCCAGTTTCCTACAAATTTGCATCCTTTTTCCTGGCACCAGCCCTTGAGCCACATATTTAGCTCCTCTATCTCCCCTTCTCTGACCTTCCGTCCATCTGCCCCCCTCTCCCAGACTGGTAGGATCTCAGAGAATGAGATGCCGGGATGAAATGGATAATAGTTTGTCACCCAGCCTGGTCAGGTGTTTCTTGGTCTCCACAACTGACCGGCTGGTGAGATCGTTAGTCCCCATGTGTACCAGGACGTTGATGTTTTCTCCTGCTTCCTGTACAATTTTAGCAATGTGGTCTGTGTCTCTCCACGCTGATGTACCTGGGAGATATTTGACCATTACCCCTGGCTGGAAATAAGTATCAACTCCACGAATTATGGAGCCTCCTATGATCAGAAGTGTTTTGGATTTCCTTTTTGCTTTTTTTGTTTTGGTTCCCGTTTTGGGTGAGTTTTGTTGTGCTAGCACCTGTGCTGCAGTGTCCCGCTCTGCAGTGTCCTCTGCCCCTTTGTTTGATTTCAGAGATAGAGGCAGATACCTGTTTGTAGTTTTTATATGGTTTGTGGAGGTGATACGTTGGATAGCACCGAGTAATAGGGCACCTGATTTGCCCCTCCTAACCACCTGCCAACCTCCCGGACCAACTATCCTCTGCGGTCGAGGTGCTACTGTTGGATGTTGGGGAAAAAGCAGGCGGTTCTTATAATATATTCCCTCCTGAATATGTGATTTGAGGTGTGCAATCTCTGCCCATGCTGCCTGGAGCTGAGCTCTTAGATCTCCAATGTTCCAGCATGTAGGACAGTGTCCTAAATCCTCTATAACTGCCCTTTTGAAAGGTGTCCCGCAGTACCTGCAGTTAATAATATCCATTCCAGATAAGTTGCTGGGTGTATAACCTGGTCAGAGTAATTAGGAGAAAAATGAAAGCAAAAGTGTGATTTTGTGTTTTGTTTGTTTTTGTATAACTTGTTATAACAAGTTAAATTACTTGTGCCCCTGTAAATGAGGTCACTGTGTGGATACCCCTCTGATCCACCCCTTGCTGCTTTGCTACAGGAACTGTTACGACTTTGCTACCCTATAAAAGGAGTGTAGTGTGGAGTGGTTGGGGATGGGGATGGGGTGGGTGGCTGGGCCCTTCCCCTGCCAAAAAGGAAGAACCACGGACGAAAGAAACAAGGGGGTAAGAGCAGAAACAGTCAGCAACAAATGCAGTAGCCCTGAAAGCTTAGCCTAATGATAAATAAAACTGTAAAGCCTGTAAAGCACCACCTGTAACAATTTCACAGAAGGTATACCCTGTAAGAAACAGTTCTCTACAGGGAAAAATAAAGCAGTAACAGAAGATATACCTTGCAAAAGACAATTTGAATCAGAAGATTATTGCAGTAGTCTGTAAGGACACACCTGTAGGCACACCCTGTAATAATGCAGCAGAAGGTATACCCAGCAACAACAATATGAATCAGAGAAAAATAAAGTAATAAAATGTAACTCAATTGGGTGTTGGCACCACATTTGTAACAGGCTTTGGGTGTCCAGAATAAAAACAAAACTCTCTGTCACTGCCCCCCCCAAATACTATTAGACAAATGTTTCACACCCATATTAGAGTGCTTACATTTAACTTGGACCCGCCATCCCAGTCCAGATCCGTTCACTATACATGATGGGGTCTGGAGGGCCCATAACATCACACTGTTGACATAACAAAAATGAATGTCATTAACATGGACCCCCTCATTTCTATAAGGCACAGTCACTGTTTTGGTTAATGGTTTAGTCAGGAGAATTGCAATAAAAGGGACCCATAGCAGAGACAATCTCAGTTGCTGCTACTTATTTCAGAACCTTTTCAAAGATTGTATGGCATGAAAACTAACATCATACACATCCTATCCAGAGATATTGAGAAGGGTGTAGATTTCTGATGAGAAAAGTGGTTTTGAGAAGTTTACGGGCAACATAAACCCTATCTGTATGTTCTGTAAATCCTCCTTTCTATTTTAACTTGACCACGTTCCTACAGGGTGCAGGTCCAGTCTGCTCCCAGAATAGGTGAGCCCTGATTTTTGCCTCCTGGGGCCTGCATTGAATGAACCAGGTTCCAAGTCAGAAATCACTCCTCCAGTGTTTTTCTGACTGTGTGGAGCCTCAGAGCCATCAGTAGAAGGCCAGACTGTGTATTCTGTGTATGGGGCAGAACTGTATGTCCCCCCCAACATGCACTGCATCAGAGCCATTGCCAGCATTATTAGAGCCCAGAAAGTCTGTATAATGTTCAGTGTTATGCAGTATTCTCTTCAATGTATTTCCCTCTTGCCCTACATCTGTGGAGCCAGAATTGTCAGCAGAAATTCCAGAGTTACACAGTGCTCTGTTTCCTGTATCTCTCTCTTGCCCATTAGCAGTGACCTCAGTTCATTCAGAATTCATGCTTCCCTGCTCAGAGACTGCCTCTATACCATCACTTGCCAACATACCTGCAGGGCCTTGTACTGGATTCTCAGTAACTGACTTCCCTGACATGTCAGTAGGAGAGACCGTAGCATGATCCTCACCAGCACCTTGCAAAATCAGCTGCTGTTCCAGACTGCTCCCTTCTTCATCTCCATCTACAGACACTGACTCAGAATTCTGCATAGCCCTCTCGGGTCCTGTTCCCAGCCCCGAGGGCTCCACCGGCTACAATTCCTCTGGCAGAAACAGTGAGCTCCAGTCAGGACTGGGCACTAGAGCTTTACTGATTGCCACCACTAATGAGCAGCACTGGAGTATCTCTTGGACTTCTAAGTTATCCAGAAGCTTTTGCAGGCACACCCTCTCCCGCTTTCACCTGGGGCAGATCTGAAGCCGGTGAGCAGGTGTAAGAGACCAGCATCTTCTGGAAGACACAGGAGGATGGAAAATCCCTCTCCAGGAATGGAACCCATTTACTTTCAGAGACCTGCATCCATCCAGTCCCTTTTAATGCTTTTTCTGGAGACCAGGGGATTCTTTCTTTTATGGGCTAGTTGATATCTGCCTGGCAGTCTATTGCTTTCATCTTGTGGCAGCTGATTGTCAGAGCTAGACCCAGCAGTGCTCAGATGAGCATCAGAAATGCAAGCAGTGATTCTCATTGGAGAAGCACCATCAGCCACAGACAGTCCCTCAGGTAAGTCAACAGTTTTATGTAGCATTCTGTGTTTCAGGGATATTGTCTTTTATTAAACCTTTCTTCATTCTCAGCCATCATTGGCAACAAGTGCTTCCTACGTTCTTGAAGCTCAGTTTCAAGTTTAAGCTCTGCAGATGTTATACCATTTGTATTAGCAGGTATCAAATCCAGATACATATATACATACATCACCTTCTGAAATCAACAGACTCTATATGTCCGTAAGGGAACACAGGCTGGGGCAAGGAACTAGCCCCAGCCTGCAGCAAAACTCATTCCTCCTCCAACTCACCAGGATCCACCATTATGGTCAGAAAGCCAACTGCATACACTGCCAAGAGTAGGAAATTTTTCCAGTTGTCATGGTCAAATACTCCATATCATTAGAACAGGTCCATGTAACCCATCCCCCAGGATGCACCTGGAGATAAATTATTATGGCATAGTGTGCCTTTCCTTGTAAAAAAATCACAAATACATAAATAAAATAAATAAGAAAACATAAATATCAATACCCTTGCATTCGCATACACATATTGTGCCTAAAACATAGAAACACAGAAATACAGCATTTGCCAGCAGATAGGACAGCCTGGCCCACCTAGTCTGCCCATTTTCTGTATCTACAGTATCACTGCAGATAATACTTGATCTCTGGCCCATTCTCCCTCCACCCTTCCTTTCCTCAAAGATTCCCTTATATCTGTCCCATGCATTCTTGACCCCACCCCCCACTGTTTCTGCCCCCACTACCTTCACTAAAAGGCTGTTCCAGAAATCCACAACTCTTTTTGTGAAGAAGTACTTCCTCACATCTCTCCTGAATCTACCCCCTCCTGCTTCATAGCATGCCCCTTTGTTCTTGAGCACCTTTTATTCTGAAAAATACTTCCTTCCTGTAACTTATTCCCACCATGAAGTACATAAAGGTCTCTATCATATCTCCTCTCTTCCAGGGTGTACATATTTAGATCCTTTAGTCTCTCCTCATAGAGCTTCTGATGCAGGCCTTGCACAATTTTACTGGACCTCCTCTGGACTGCCTCCTCTCTGTCTATGTCCTTCCAGAGATGTGATCTCTAGAACTGGACACAATACTCTAGGTGGAGACTTACCATCAATCTATAGCGGCAACACCACCTCCCTCTTTCTGTTGGCGATACCCCTCCCTATGCACCCCAGCATCCCACTGGCCCTCCCAACTGCCTTGTCACACTGCCTGGCCAACTTTAGGTCATGAGATATGATTACCTCCAAGTCTCTTTCCTGCTTGGTAGTCATCAATACCACCCCACCCCTTTCGTACTCTGCCCCTGGGTGTTTGTGCCCCAAGCGCATTATTTTGCACTTTTTTTGTATTAAATTTGTATTTAGGAGGCAGTATAGCGCAGTGGTCTAAGGCTCTGAGCTGCAAATTTGGTGACATCCAGCAGACCAGACCTGGGTTTGAATCCCACAGCTTCCACTTGCATACTGTGCGACCCTGAGCAAGTCACTTAACCTCCTTGTGCTCCCAGGTCACTCCTGTAAAAAAGCTTTCAGCTTAGTGTGCTATACCTGGTTAAACAACTAAAAAAAAATAAAAAATTAAAAATAAATAAATAAATAAATCCCAGCTGCCATATGCTTGACCACTCCTCAAGTTTTCTCTGGTTACGGCTCATCTTTTGCGCGCACACACACACACACACACACACACACACACACACACACACACCATGGAGTGTCCACCCTATTGCAGATTTTGGTTTCATCTGCAATGTCGCTTAAAAAGGCATTAAAGAGTACCAGTCCCAGCACTGATCCCTGAGGCACCCTGAAGGTCACCCTCACTTCCCCAGAGTGAACTCCGTTTACCACCACCCTCTGCCACCTATCCCCTAACCAATGTCTTATCCAGTTTACCACCTTTGGACCCATGTCTAAGCTACCCAGCTTGGTTACTAGTCTTCTATGTGGAACAGTATTGAAATTACTGAAATCTAGGTAGGCTATGTTAGCTGCTCCACCCTGGTCTAGTTCCTTGGTCACCCAGTCAAAGAAATCTATCAGATTAATTTGGCATGCCCCCCAGTGAATCCATGCTGCCTCGAGTCTTGTAACCTACTGGATTCAAATTATTCCACAATATTTACCTTTAGCAGTGATTTAGTTAACTTCCCCACCACTGATATCAGGCTAAATGGCCTATAATTGCTAGCGTCTTCCCTGATACCACTTTTGTGAAGTGAGACTTGGTCTGCCTACCTCCAGTGTTCTGGAACTGCTCCTCTTTCCACTGAGCTGTTAAATAGGACTGCCAGAGGTGCAGCCAGTACCTCCCTCCACTCCCTCAATACCTCTGGTTGCACCTTGTCTGGCCCCATTACTTTGTTTGCTTTCCCTTCAGGATACTCTCCTCTGAAATGGACTAGTGCCCAACTCTCTCCTCCAGTGCTTCTGTTACTTGTTCGTGGCCCCTCCTCTTCTCCTTTCTCTGTGAATACTGAACAAACTTTTTTTTTTCAAGACATCTGCCTTTTCCTATCTTCCTCTTTTCGCTAATATACCTAAAAAATGTCTTGTCATCTTTTGTGACTGCCTAGGCTATTCTCTCTTTAGTTTGCATCTTCACACTTTGCACTGCTCTCCCTGCTTCCCTTTGTTTCTCCTACACCTCCCTAACCTACTCCCTCTGTGTCTCCTTATACCTTCTGAAAGCTACCCTTTTAGCTTTTACCTTTTCCACCACCTCTTTCAAGAACCATTTTAGTCTCTTTTTTCCTCTTGCTTGTGCATACTTGCTTGACACGGAGGTTTGTTGCCTTCACTATGACCCTTTTCAGCTTTGCCACTGTTCCTCCACTCCACCCAGGTCATCCCCACTGCCAAGCCATCCCTGAAGCATTCCCCCATCTTTATAAAATCTGCCCTCCTGAAGTCCAAGACCCTGGCTCTTTGTGTGGTTCGATTCTGCAACCATCCCTATATTGAACCACACTTTATAGTGGTCACTGGTCTCTAGTCCACGGCCCACAGCCCACAGAAATGTGAGCAAAGGCCATATTACAAACACAGCAGTTGCTAGGGGTATAAACAGTAAACAGGGAATGAGAAGTTAACACTGATGTAATAAATAGAGGTATACAGTACAATGCAATGATTTTAAAGAGGACATATACAATACAATAGTTGCAGTGATGTTACACAAGTGGGATAAAAAACATGAGTAGGTGACAACTCAGAAACTCAAGAAGGCATAATCCTGACATAATCCTGACACTATCATACAGCTGATATCAGTAAGAAACAAGAACATACAAACTAATTTATCAGGTGTCTACAATAGCCCTTATGGAAACCCTGAATAGACTGGCAAGATCATATATCAGAAATGATAGAGTTCCACAACCTAGGAGCAAAGCTGGTAAATACTGTACAATATCCCCTAGCTTTGGTTGACTTTTTGGCGTGGATAATTGGGCAGGGTCAGTTGATCTTAACGAATAATTGCTATGTGAATGCAGAATGATGGAAGCAGTAGATAAGGGCAGTTGGTTGTGTACAGTTCTGTAAATGACACCACCCAGTGTGTGCGGGCATGAAGTGATGGGATAGAAAGCCAGCCAGGCCTAGAGTCAGAGATGTTGCAAAGTTTTACTTCACCGGTGAAGTTCTGGCAAAGTTGTGAAATTTGCCTTTGTGAATTGCCACTTTGCCACTTTGCATTGAGTTCTCCTTGGGAAATGGCACTTTTTGAGGTGAAGTCAGGTGAAGATAAGGTGAAGTTCAGGTGAAGTTGTAACTTTGCCTTAACTTTGGCCAAAAATTTGCCACTTTGCCTGCCAATAACTTTGTGAAGTCGGCACTTCACACTTCGCAAATGTGGCAAACTTCACAAATCATTTTGCAGAGTGAAGTTTGTTAACTTCACATATTTCTGCCTAGAGTATAGTATACAATGGTTAATATGATGGTACAAGACCAGAGCAAAAAGACAGATGTTATTGTACATCGCATCACATTTCCTTAAGGTAGTTTTGGCAAAGGAAAAAAAAACTGGTCACTCATGCATATAGTATGTTTGGGAAATAGGATACCATGGCCAATGGTGAGGCAGGCTCTAAGGATGAGGTTTTTACTAACCCTATAGGGGAAGCTAAACTGGAAATTAACTGCCTTGCAAATATAGCAGTATTCAGAGAAAGGTCAAGGGATGGGTCCGGTGTAATGCCCAAGTAATTAGATGAGGGGCTAGAGGTAAGGAGGCATGAATCTATACAGGAACTAGAAAGTGGGGATGGACAACTCCTTAGCTTAGGTGGTGAGCCAAAAAGCAGAGTCTCTGTCTTGGTAGTTTTCAGAAGTAGCTTATTTAGGTTACGCCAGTGCTGGACTGCATGTATGGAGCTCTACAAAGTTACTACTTCCATGAAAATTAATTGTCCTGTAGTTAATACATTCTATTGAAAATTCTGAGTCAGAATATTTTAAACTAAGGGATGTGCTGAAAATATTTATACAGCATGGATGAGAGTCATAATTTACAGATGAATGATTTATTTAGTCAATTTAAACATTTTAAATAAATATAAATCATTCATTTTCACACTAGGTCTGATTTATATTTATTTTGGATACGTCACAAAGTAACCCTTAATCAACGGTGAAGTAGCTTGCACAATGCACAGTGACATCACAATGACTGCTGCCGCACTTTAAACAGAGCATTGAAATAAAATGTAGTTAAATCCACTTCACACTTCACAAATGTGGGGTTCCACCTGGAGGGAGCCTATACTGGCAGGATGGTCTGCATCTGTCCAGGAAGGCAACAAGTCTTTTGAGCAATCGGTTTAAATGCTTCATTGGCAAGCTTTTAAACTAGTCAAAGGGGGAGGCACTGACAAGCAGCAGGAAAATCCCAGCCTCTCCCTTCAAAACAGGGTACTAAATGAGAAAAAGACCGAGGTAGAACGGTCAGTGGGGGATGCTGCAACAGAAGGTAAAGCCATCAAAAAATGGAGAGCAATGAGTACCGATGCCCATAGTCTGGGTAACAAGCTTCCTGAATTAGTGGCCTTGATGGAGGAGGAACATCTGGATATCGTGGCAGTCACAGAGACATGGTACACAAAACCATGACTGGGACGTAACATACCAGGATACACTATCTACAGGAGGGACAGGGAGGGTAAAAGAGGAGGAGGAGTAGCTCTTTACATAAGGGAAGGAATAAAAGCAACAGAACAAAAGGGTAAACAGGGAGGAGAAGAAGCACTATGGTAAATTTGGAGACAGGCAATGGCACCACAATCCGCACAGGGTTAGATATACAGACTCTTCCTCAGGGAGGAAATGGACAAGGAAATGATAGAAAGTATACTTAGAATGGCAGAAAAGGGAGATATTGCTGATGGGTGATCTGAATATGCCAGATGTTAACTGGAGTGCAGTTGCAGCTGCCACTCAAGAGTGGAGTTATTATAGATGCCCCACAGGGAGCATGCCTTAGACAACTAGTACTGGAGCCCACTCGAGAGGGAGCAATATTAGACTTGATTCTCTCAAATGGAGATGGAGAGGATCACAGATGTAGAAGTGGGTAGCCATCTGGGAACTAGCGACCATCGAACAGTATGGTTCACATAAACACAGCAATAGAGTCAAGCCATACAAAGACAAAAGTACTGGACTTTAGGGAGGCTGACTGCCAAAATGGGTGAGTGACTAAGGAATGCACTAGCAAATGGGCAGGAAGGAGGGTGGAAGAACAATGGGGAATAATAAAACTGCCATCACAGAGGTAATGAGCCTTGTGTGAAGCAAATAAACAAAACAAAACGATGTAAGAAACCACTATGGTTCTCAAAGGAAGTGGCAGTGAAGGTTCAAGAGAAAAAGAAAGCATTCAGGAAGTACAAGGAATCGCAGAAGGAGCAGGACAGAGAACTGTATCAATTAAAGCGAAAGGAGGCTGGGAAGGCAGTCAGAACAGCAAAGGCCCAAACCGAGGAAAAGATAGCCAACTCAGTTAAGAAGGGGGATAAAACCTTTTATAGGTACATCAGGGAGCGAAGGAAGACCAAGGGAGGGATAGTGAGGCTTAATAAAGGGGAGATGGTGGGCAGAGACTGTGAAAGGCAGAGATACTAAACAAATATTTTGCTCAGTATTTACAAATGAAGAGGGGAGGTACATAAAACAAACAGTAGAAACACTCTGGATACAGAAGTTGATACCAGCCCATTTACAGAAGAAAGGGTTCTGAAAGAACTCTTAAACTGAAGGTGGACAAAGCAATGGGGCCTGATGGATTCATCCCAGAATTCTAAAGAACTAAGGGTAGAACTAGTGACACCACTGACTACCCTTTTAACAAATCATGGGAGGATGGGGTGGTACCCGAGGACTGGAGGAGGGCAGATGTGATTCCCTTCACAAAAGTGGGAGCAAGGCAGAAGCAGGAAACTACAGACCTGTTAGTTTAACCTCAGTGATAGGGAAATGATGGAATCACTTGAAGGAAAGAATTGTTCGAGTATCTAGAGGCCAGAGGGGCACAGGACCCAGGCAGCATGGATTCACAGCGGAAGGTCATGCCAGACGAATCTGATAGATTTCTTTGACTGGGTGACCAAAGTAGTAGATCAGGGAGGGGCTGTGGACATGGCCTACCTAGACTTTAGCAAGGCATTTGACACAGTCCCACACAATAGATTAATATACAAGTTAGCCAGCCTGGGAGTGGGTCCCAAGATGACAGCCTGGATAAAGAATTGGCTGGATAATAGGACACAGAGAGTAATAGTAAATGGAGTCCACTCAGAAGAAAGGAGGGTTACTAGTGAGGTACCGCAGGGTTCAGTATTAGGACCGGTCCTCTTCAATGTCTTTATAAGTGACATTGCAGAAGGACTGAAAGGAAAAGTGTGTCTCTTTGCAGATGACACAAAGATCTGCAACAGAGTTGATGCACAGGGTGGGGTGGAAAGGATGAGAAGGGACTTGGCAATGTTAGAGGAATGGTCAAATGTATGGCAGCTTAGATTCAATGCTAAGAAGTGCAAGGTAATGCACCTGGGAAACAAAAACCCAGAGGAAGAGTACACAATGGGGGGTGAGATACTAACAACAACAAAAATGGAAAGGGACCTGGGGGTAGTCATATCAGATGACCTAAAGGTGGACAAGCAATGTGAGAGGGCAGCAAGGAGGGCTGGGGGGATACTGGGATGCATAGGGAGAGGCAGCACCAGTAGAAAACAGGACGTTATTATCCCTCTGTACAGACAGCTGGTGAGAACCCATCTGGAGTACTGTGTGCAGTTCTGGAGACCCAATCTCCGCAAAGACATAGACGGGATGGAAGCTGCCCAGAGGAGGGCAACTAAAATGGTGCAGGGTCTGCACCGGAAGACATATGAAGAGAGAGATGAAAGGAGCTTAATATGTATAGCCTCAAGGATAGGAGGGAGAGGGGGGACATGATAGAAACGTTCAAGTACCTCAAGGGAATCAACAAAGTCCAAGAGGGTAGCATCTTTCAAAAAAAGAGGTGTGCAAGAACAAGAGGGCATAATTTGAAGATGGGGGGCGGCTCAGAGGTAATTTAAGGAAGTATTTTTTCACAGAGAGGGTTGTGGATGCATGGAACGGCCTTCCGGAGGAGGTTGTGGAGTCAAAATCAGTGGTGGAATTCAAGCATGCATGGGACAGTCATAAGGCAATTCTAGGGGGTGGGGGTAGGAAGAAGTAGGCTGCTGGTTAACTAGGATCTGCAGCTTATCCAGTAGGTAGGGAAATGGGCAGACTGGGTGGGCCAAGTGGTCCTTATCTGCCGTCAAATTCTATGTTTCTATGTTTCTATAATCTTTATGAAAATAATTGATTTAAAAGCTTTACAGTCTAAAATACATTACGTAAATTGGATACACAATGGCCTGACTCAGATTATAAAATAAGCGAAAATCCAACAGTTTGTTTAATCCAGCACAATCACACAGTTTTGTTTGGATTCCCTTGAATGTTGCAAAGAACCCCAGCTAAAGTAGAAGGATAATTGATAGGTTTAAGGAACCCCAGAAGCCTTAGATAAAATACTATACACGTTAAAGCACTTCACCTGTGTGAGAGCTTGATAATCATTCAAGAAACCCTAACTAATGACATGTTAAAGCACTTCACATGTACCACAGTTTAAAGACCCCTCAAACCCAGCAACAGGAAGAAACAGTTTCACTTTCATGTTTTAAAAAATTGGTCTGTAGTTTTGTTTTCCCTTTTGCCACTTTTTCTTATATTTTATTTGTAGATAGCGATTCTTATTTTACAAGACAGCACTTCAGTGTTTGTGGGTTATGCTCAGTATACCATGGTTACAGATGACTGAAGCCATTCAGCATTGCTTTGTGGCTCTTGCACCTGTAACTCTGCTATACAGAGCACAACCAACACCCTGCCTTGCTTTGTTCCTTACATACTGTATGGTTTTGATCATCACTTGGGAGTGGCAATGGCAAGGGAGAATCTAGAAACCTTATCGATTAAAAGCCATCACCTGACCATGGTTGAAAACACTATTGATGCACTGTTAGATGTCAGATCTCTTTTCTAAATTAAATCCAGAGTCATCTTGGCATTTGCAACCTAGTTATAGATTAGTATACCTCTCTGTCCCTTGATTGATACCTTTTGCTTAGAACTGCAGCTTAAAAACTGAGTTTTAACTGTTTAATTAGCATCTGGCCAAAGCCCCCTCCGGTCTCTCTGTCTTTCATGTAACTGAAGCATTTTGCATAGAGCTGACCTCATACAGTTGGGTTTTAGCTTGCAGACAGCACAAGATAACAAGAATAAGTCACTCTTTTGTTAAAGGATCTATTTAATGCATTCTTTTCCTTAGAAATAAAACTGCAAAACTTCCATGATTGCATCCAAACAAGCATATTTCTGTATATTTCATTAAACAACAACATCAAATGCCATTTAATAAGCTGAATAAGCCCCAATAGGCTGTGGGTTGAAGGATTTTGATGTACTTCTAGAGCTGTAAGCCACTTGGCCTTCAACTTCATGCCCTTATGCCCCTGAGGCATACACCCTTTAAACCACAGTCTGTCATGGTGTCTTCCTTACATAATATAGCTCACTTGTGATGACTTTTCCACTTAAGAACTCTTGTTCTACCCCAGCTCATGAAGATAACTGGTATATTCCGAGTCTGACTATTGTGTATCCCATGTGCATTCAATAAATCCATTGTATTGCTGCAGTCAATATATTTATGGAAATAATAAATTTCCAATGCTGGGTCAGGTGGTAAAAAGTAACATTGTATGTTTGACCACATAATTTGTTGTGTCATTAATTAGTTTGTAATATATTTAAGTTATAAAAACATATTTTGAAATATACTATAGGGCAACATTTAATAAAAGGCAGTGGTGGCTCTGAGGCAACACTCTGCACAGCCACATTCTTTAAGGGAGACCTTGGGTCCTTTGCTCACTGGTTCAGCAGAGGGAGAAGCATGATGGGGTGATACATGGGAAGGGGAGAAAAGATGGGTTGATGGAGTGTATCACTTTTCCAGTGCCCTATTAGCCAATCAGGCATTATTACAAGTATATATATTACCCACCATTCATCCGGCTCACAAGACTGAAGAGTGAGGATGTCTCACTCCATTGGGGATGCTTTTCTTTTTTATAGGTATTTTGTTTAAGTCTGTGCCAGCTGGAGTGAGAAAGTTGGGGGGAAGAGTAAGGTGTATTGGTCAGAGGCTGATAAAGTGTTGGGGGTTTAAATCATCTTTTTGGGGGACACATGGGGTGAAGAGGAAAAACATGGTTTTGGCTGGGCATGGGCAAGGAAAATTGAAACACGTAAACTTTACTGGTACATGAGGAAGGAGAGCAAGGGGGCCTAGAGGGGAAACGGATGAAGGAATGTACTTTTAAACAATAGTCTACGGTTAGTCTTTGTTCTGCATAAAAATCAGCCTGCTCAGAATTCTTATTGCACACATTCCAGACCATTGTGCACATTCTAAAGTGTTGTTGTGGGCATTCCAACCAGTTGTTCAGCACAGTTCAAAGGTCATAGCATTTTAAATTCTTCATTCACCCCACATATAGCTACTTACTACCCAGTGGCCAAAAGTTATACTGCACTTTTAAGTTCTAAAAATCTATAAGTATAATTTCAATCAAAGAACTGAACAAAGAAATGGCATTTTTTTTACTTTAAGTGAGGAACGCTTCTGTGACTACTGTGTAGAAAAAAAAAATGATACTATATAAAATAAAATGTGGGCAACCACACATATCTTAGCATGTGTTTCCATCTTGGGGTTGAGATGAAAGCAGGGACTTCTCAATCTCCGCTCTTGGGATTCATATGCTGTCATCTCAACCTCTCTATGACAATGCAGCATTGTTGTGTATGGGTGACCATATATTATTCTCTGTATCTTGTGTGGTGGGGAGTGGGTGTATATAATACAGATGATTGGGGTGGGATTAATTCATATAAACAGCCCAGATTATTTTTTTTAAAATAGAACTTTGTACAGTTCTTTGTCGGTGAAGTGCTCCATTGCATGGCGAAAACTACACACAGTCACACTTCCCTCATGATATGCCACTATATGTAAACTACCCTGGGCAAAGTAGGCACTTTAAGGGGCAAAGAAATAGGCAAAGTGGCACTTGCAATATGTTATGTCGGGAAGCTTCTCAAAGAATTACAAAAGGCAAAGTCTTCCCACTTCACATGTCTCTATACTGTACATGTGGTGGCAATTCTCTGGTGAAGTTGCTATGATACATTGTTCTTTTCTGTCTTTGCTTGGTAAAGTGACCACTGTGCCAGGCAAAGGCAGGAACAAACTACCCCTAGTGGCCCCTTTGCCAGGAAAGAGCCACTATGTGTAGTGTTTGTTTCTTGATTTTTTAATTGAAAAAAAAAAAACACCTATCCAAGTAGACCATTTGTCCCACCCTCTCCAACACACATTCATATATATAGGCTAATATGTGGGCAGCCATACACAACAAGCCTGTGTCGAGAGATTTCTATGGCAACCAGGAATCTCAAAAGCAAAGCTCAAAAGGTTCGCTGGTTACCATAGAAAACTCAAGATGAAGACAGAGGCTTGTCTGTGTATGGATGCCCATACATTACCTTTTAAGGTGTATGGGCATCCATGTCCATTTCAGACACCCTGCTCCTTTTCAGTGAACTGGGGGTGAAGGGGGAGGCACTTAACGATTGATGGTGGGCTCAAATTACTGATTCAGTGTGCTGCAAGTTTAAGTAAACAAACGAAAAAAAAAGCTTCCAGCTCAATTGGATAGAGGAAAACAACTGTGTGGCAGCATTCTCAGTTGTGCAGCAGTAGTGACATCACTACTACAGCTCAACAACATAATTATGTCACTACTGCAGCACAACAAGCATACTCCAGGCATGGAATTCCATGCACCACAGTGTTCCACCATATACTATGTACAAACTCCCAACACCCACCTTCAGAGCCCCCACATCCCCATCCCAGTGAAGTTCTAAATTTGTTATGCCCTTCCCCACCTCAGTTTCATATTTCTCCCACCCACTACCATCCACCCAACTCAGTAAAAGTAAAGCTGAAGACCCCCACTCCACCACCCTCTGTCACCCCACCACCCTCCTCCCCCTCACTTAACAGGATAATGTTTGTCACAAGTAATAAACCTGTAAAGAGGAAATCATCCCTCACCATTTGCTATAAATGAATGAAGGAGTCACATGCTCTAGAGTAACTCTTCATTTGGTCACTATGATCAGCCAGTCAGGTGTCACTTTAAGGCATGTCATCAATTCATTAATTCATTAATTCATAACAGAGGCAGCAAACAGGGAGGATGGTCACTGATGGTTTTCTCTTTTACAGGATTACATGTGACCGACTTTATCTTCTGGGATGAGGGAGAAGGAAGGTGGTAGGGTGCCAGACTGTAGTGGTGTGGGGGTCTTCAAGTTTAATTTCACTGGACATGGTGGGTGAGTTGTTGGAATAAGCAACAAGAGTGGGGAAGTGTATAAGAATTGATAAGTTAGCTGTGACTAGAGCAGGAGGGCAAGACGGAAGTTGGTGCTACAAGGGGTGGGTGTTGGTGGGGAGTACTGTATATACAATGTGGTGGGAGGGGCTGGGACAAATGGTTCACATGAGTGGGATGAAGTTGAGAAAATCTTGCCCCACCACATGTAGCATGACATTTTCAACTTCACACCGGGTTTGTTGGCATAGTATTGATTCACAGCACCCCTTGCTCTAGTCCTGCAGTTCATTGTTCAAGATTTCCTCTGCATGCTGCCCTTTCTAGTAAATGAGAGGACACATTTGTGAAGCAGCTATTAGTGTACATGCGTATTGCTCTTCTATAGTGGAGAAGTGAGACTGTGAGAAATATGTTTCTGGAGTAGCCTCAATAACCTCACATAGGTAACCTGCTACATCTACAGTGAGTTGTGATTTCACAGATGAGTGTAGTGTTCATTAGAATTTTCTAGTCCTTTACCCATCTGCAAATTTGACTGTAACTTAGCAGCAGGAAACCTTGACTGGCCCCTTCACTGTTTGGGTTTACCCCTGGGTGGTCCATTTACATAAACAATAAAAAAAAAAGTCCTTGCAAGTACAATACTTTATATTGCGATGTGCAGGGGAATGTGTCCAGCATGCATCACTTCTGGTAAAAATCCAGCTTTTGTTTCCTTTAAATAAGTGTTCGCTGTGTTTTTCATGGAAACTTTCCTTTACTTCAGAGTTGGAAATCCTTCAAAATAAGGTCTTTAACGGAGAAAGCATGAATGATAACCCTCAGTTTTGTACCTTCTCTTTTTACAGCACATTTATAATTAGATTCAGATTGGGGCAGTTGTGGGCACCCATGCTGAAGAGTTTTCTTTAAGTAGCAGGGACGTGGGAGTTCTTTGTTTTGCAGACTTCTGAAGGAAAGTAGGTCACATTTAATGGTTTGGGGGAATCAAAGAGGGAGAGCTGATTGTGAGGGAGTAGGTTTTAGTTTCTCATCTCTTCCCCTTCCCCCTTCCCCTCTTCCTCCTCCTCCTACAACATATTCAGAACTTTATCACAATTTGGAAATTTAGTGGTACCCACTGTCAGTAGTCTTGTTGAAGTTAAAGGATCAGGGAAATGTTTAGCAGAGAAGGCTGCTGAGATAGACATGGTCAGCATTTATTTATTTATTTAGATTTTGATTACTGGGTGAGCCCACTGAGACCAGAGGTCCCTTTTTCAGGAGCGACCCGGAATTAGTTACAGATATAAACATTTAAAGACAGTATTTTTTTTACAGTCGTTACATATGTTACACAAATAGAGATTAGCAACAGTATACAGGGGTAAGGTAAGGTATACAATACAGGCCCAAGCCATTTACAGTGTTTACATTACATACACAAAAGTAGCATAGAACTGCATGATGGTATTTGCCAGAGAGAGGACCAGGCAGTAGGAGTTGAGCATGTGAAAATTAATGTGATGTTTCAGTTTCACATTTTATGCTCCAGCAGGGATCCCAGTCAGGCAACTGGGGGTATCCAAGCTGGATGGGCTTACATAAGCAGCAGGAGTGGGGATGAGAAGAGCAGTCAGTAGGACAGCTAATAAGGGACAGCAGGAACAGGGATATCCATCACCAGCATCAAGTAGGTACAGAAGTGTTACTGTTTTATGTGTTCAAGGATCTGGGGCAGACTAGCCCAGAGGGGCATGGGGCAAGGACAGTGCCGGAACTGGTATCAACATAGAGGGCCAAGTAGAAACATACAAAGGTAAAAGCAAATAAAGACAAATAAATGTAATCCCCAGTTGTGGGTGAAGCTTGCATCATGGCAAACGTGCAAAAAATGTTTGTGAGCTATTTACAAATATTTGGGCTCATTTGCAAGAAATTCTGCACTTTACAGCAGAATAATGATGTATGCCTCATTTTTTTGATGTTGCATCCTTCTTGCACAATTTGCAGCACTTGCAACATGAGTTTTAGTTATGCTACAAATGTGCCACAACTGTATGGAAATCCAGCCCATGAAGTCCATCCTGTCTGCTCTGTATTCCAACCTTGTACGTACTACTCTTCTGCCTTTCCATTTCTTCTCATTAATCAGCTCTTTGAAACTGTCCAAGTTGGCTTTAAACCCAGCAGTGGTTCCCACAATGATCACTGTGCTAGGCAAGCTGTTTCATTCATCTGCCACCCCCTCCATAAAGAACAACTTACTCATATCCTTTTGAATTAACCCCACGCCATTTTAACATTATGGTCCCTTATGGTCAAAATCCAATTCATTTGAAAAAGTATTGAGTTGGGGACAGCCCAGTGGCACAGAGGGCTGAGGTGCTGGACACCTTACCTATCACCATGCAGGTGATCCACATTTGGGAATGAGCATGGGTCGTCAGTGGTCGGGCTGGGGGTATGAGCAGTGCAGGATTGAGCTGCTGCCAGGCAGCTCTCCTCTCCAGGGAAGGAAACAAGCTTCCCTCGGCTCTTGGCTACCTCACAGTGGAAGTCAGGGGGCAGTGCAAGCTGAGGGAGCCAGGTGCTAGGCCAGTGGGGTGGGAGGAAGGGACCATCACTGGAGCAAGAGGGTGCATGCATGCCTCCACAAACATGCACCTCTCTGTCTGGGGCTCTGGGCTAATGGGAGAAAAATGTGGAAAAATGTCAGGGCTTGCAGCAGGATGAGGCCTCCAGGCCAACTCTGGGGCACCGTTGGGACACGCATAGCATCCCAAGTTCCCGAATGGCCCCTGAGTTTGGTAGGCTGGCAGACACAGCAGCCACGACCAGCTGAGGGAGGTAACAAACACCTATATGGAAAAATAAAAAGTACTGAATGACCAATCTTATTGTATCTCTGCAAAATCTTGAAAGTCTCAGTCAATTACCCCCTCTCTCTTTTTGCCACCTCAGAGTCTATACTGTATTAAGCCTCTACAGCCTTTCCTCACATGTTTTCCCTGCTATCTTTGGATCATTTTAGTGGCCCTCTGCAGTATGGGCAATCTGCCGCTCTCCATTTTTAGGTGTAGACTCCAGAACTGAACACAGTACTCAAGCTGTGACCTCTCCAGAGCCTGGTAAAGTGGCAAAATCACCTTTTCCTTTGGCTGGCAAAGCATCATTCTGTAAACCCCTACATTCCATTGGCTTTCCCATATGCCTTTTGCATTAGAAGTTGACCTTCATATTGTCACTGATGATTATCCCCATTTCCAGTTCTTTTACTGACTGTCCCCCTTTATGCCATTGATCCAGTACACCATTACTGGATTCCTGTTACCCATGTACATGACTTTGTACTTATTGGAACTGAATTTCAATGTCCACACTGTTGGCTACATGATTTCTCCAATCTTTCCACATCACCATTCATATTCCATGCACCTTCTGCACTATCCACCCTGTGTCAGAATTTGGTGTCAAAGGCACATCCTGCCCTGTAACCCTTCACTTGTGTCATAGTTATTTATGTTAAACAAATAAATAGTCAGCAAATCCTTGCTGCAGATGAACCATTGTCTTTGGCCCGCCATTGAAACCTGGCCTCTATGTAGACAGATAGAGTCTGGCTCATGGGGGGAGGAACAACTGGGGCCATTCACATGTTGAGGGCATCTGAATGAAGAAAGAATACTGGACAGACTGGGTGGGTCAAGTGGTCCTTATCTGCCAACAAATTCTATGAATATGACTTTCCTATTCATTGGCCCAGACCATTCTCCAGTCTGTGGGCAGAAATTGGAGGGCTTCCTACAGTTGTGTTACAACTTCAGCAAACCATTAGCTCCTAAGAAGGTGGAAGCCCCAAACCCTATCATGTCATTCTTGGGCACTGAGATTAATGCAGAGGCACAGAAATATCACCTGCCCTGGGACAAGATCAAGGCACTTAAGGATCTTCTCGGGAGTGCAATGGCAGGCAAGAAGATCACACCAAAGGAGCTTCAGCAGATGGTGGGTCACTTGAACTTTGTCTGCTGGGTCATCCTGATGGGGAGTACATTCTTATGATGAATGACAAAGTTGGGGAATAGAACCCAGAAACCTGACCACTGCAGACATGTGACAGAAAGATTCAGGGAAGACCATAAGGTCTGGCAAGCCTTCATCACTCACTTTAATGGAGTCCCCATGTGGACAATGAAAGTGGACAGTCAGAAGTTGGAACCATTTACAGATGTGCCCCTGGGGTTGGGCTTTGGGGCATACTTTAGAGGATCATGGTGTGCTTCTAGGTGACCCCCAAATTGGGTAGCAGTGGGACTTATTAAACAGGTCACCTTGCTGGAGTTTTCCTGATAGTGGTCACACTGATGGTGTGGGGTCACCAGTTGAGAGACAAAAGAGTTGTTTTTCATGCCAACAACATGGGTGTGCTCCACACCATCAAAGGGCAGCTAGGGGCCAAGGGCCCAGTGGCTGACCTCATGATAATTTTCATCACTGTAGAGGAGCATGGTGTACCTCTAGGTGAGGCCCAAGTTGAGTAGGGGTGGGATCCATGAAACAAATTACCCTGCTGGAATTTATCCTAATAGTGGTTGCACTGATGGTGTAGGGTCATCAGCTGACAGACAAAATAGTTGCTTTTCACTCTGACAACATGTGTGGCCCGCACTATCAGTGGCCAGGTAGGTGCCAAGGGTCCAATGGGTGACCTTAAAAAGATTTTCATCCTCAAGTTTAAGCTTATTAATATTAATTTTAGAGGTGTGTCTGCCCCTGATATTGAGAATGGTATTACTGATGCTTTATCTCACTAACAGTGGCAGAAGTAAAGGGAACTGGCTTCAGCAGTGGACAAAAATCCATGTCCAATCCCACTTTTCCTAAGGGTAGTGATGACTCTGAGGCCTGGGAGAGGATAGGTAATTCTTTTGCATGACAGATCAGAGCAGCATATTGCCGAGGGGTGAAGCACTTCCACGTCATCTGGGTGGAGGCTGGCTGGCCAAACATTTGGCCAATTTCTGAAAGACAGTTATGTAGCTACAGTATATCTTGGAGGCAAAGCAATGGGACCTGATGCCTGGGATGGTAGGACAGCACCTAGTGGGGTTATTATAGTTCACCCTAATGCTAGGCTATACAGACACCTCTCAAATTTTTGTTTTTACTCAATCTGGCCTCTCAGACCCCCCACTCCTTCAGCCTCCCATGCTTGTCCTGTCTGCCCACCAGACTCAATGCCTGCTGCCATCACTTACCTCCAGGTTACCCAACATCCTCCAAAAACCCTCATGTTCTAGCTTATCTCTGCTGATGGGCCATCTGCTGCCACTAGGGAGGAAGCTCCTCTAACATTGAGGGTGATATTCAGAGGGGGGGGATAAGGATGGTGTGCCGGGCAGTCGGTGGCTTGGGGGGACTTAGAGGGGGCCATCATCCAGCATTCCAGGACAAGCCATTTTCCCATTTGTTTTCCCTTACCACCTCCCAGATGATAGTTGTACATTGCAGTGTCCTGGGAAGGATGCATGGCAGTGTGTGGTCACCCACTCCACCAACTGGGCCTCCATCAACCTTCTGCCAGGAGCTGCTTGGGAAGCAGTGCTGGCCATGCCTCCCTCCCATGGAGGGGAATGTCAGCTCCCCAAAAGTCTCTGTTCCAGCCATCCCAGGTGCAGAATGCAAACCCGGGTCACCAGCATGCCAAGTGGGTGCCTCACTTCTCGTGTACCACAAAGACAGAAACACTACTCAAGCTTTTAAAGTTCAGAATATCCTTGAAAGCTGAAGCAAGGGAAGCCAAAGCAGGTTCATCAGTGGCAACCCTCTTAACCCAGCAATACCAGAGAGAGTGTGGGAAGCCTTACCAGCAGTCTATTGTTCTCCATTTGAAGAAAGGGTTCTTCAAGACTACATTTTTGCTGGCCTTCTTTGGAGTCTTTTAGGTCTCAGAAATGATACAGCTGGCCAAAATAGAGGTTCCCACAGGTCTACAGGATGAAAACATTGCAGTGACACCAGAGTATGTGTTTGCCAGGTTCCACAGGAGCAAGCCCATCCAAGGAGGTGTGAGCTGCTGCTGCACCCTGTGAGCTTATGGGGGGTCAGGGTGGCCCATAAGGGCCATAATGATAGAATATAATGCTCTCCACCTACATTTTGGGTCACTTTTCCTGTGACATGCAGATGGTAGCCTGGTCATGTTCTATCAGTTTAGGCATATATTGAGCTTGGCTGTGCAATGGATGGGGTTGAACCTTACGCAACAAACCTCTCCAGGGTGTGGGTTATGCTGGGATTTACCCATGCCTGGTATGGTTCAGTCACGAGGCTGCAGGCCGAGTTACCAAATCCACACCAGAAGTGGGAAAATCCCAGTATAACCCACACGCTGGAGTGGTTTATTGCAATTTTACAATGTTCCAATTTGTTCACATACTAAACAAATATATAAAAAGGGGATTATATTTTTTTTGCCTTTTAATTTATTTTTCTTGTATTTGTTATTGTGCCACAAAAAAATATAATCCTTGGTTGTTACTGTAAGGCTTCTGCTATGGCTGCGGTGTTGCTTTGGATGCATTGTAATGCAGACCCGTATATGGACAGTTTTATGCTGTCTTGTGTTTCACTGTTTTTTTCCCTTTTTAGAGAGGGCATGGGAGTCATGGGCTACTTATTTATTTGTTCCACTAGAAACAGCCTGCGAGTAATGAGGGATTTTCACTGTGTGGTGCAACCGCTAATGGATTGCCATTGGTAACCGTGTGCTTCCTGGTTTCACTTTGCAGTAAGAACAGAGAAACAGTGTGAGAGGAATTTGTATTCCGTGTTTTTTAATTGCTAATTAGCATTTTTATTTTCTTAGAGTGATAGGAGACAGAGAGCGACAGTGGGACTGTGCCTTCTTGACAGATCAGAAATGGAGTAGAGAGAGAGGAGTAGCATGGAGACAGAGCCACAGATGAGGTGGGCGCAGTCTGAGCGGTTACGGGAAAATACTTTTTAAAACTCTGTTGGCCGATAGGTCCATTGCCGAATTGTTTCCCTATTTGGACTATCTCACTGCAGCTCCCAGTTCTTTTGGCTCCCATGGCTGTGAATCTACTGATCCTGCAGTTCAGAAGGCAAGTGGATCTAGCAGCAGAAGGGGCGATAGCAGGGCCCCTTTCTTTGGGGACAGTGTCTTCACTTCTCCATGATCCCCAACTGGCAAAATCATCTGTGTTTGGTGTGTTCGGGGATTGGTGTGCTGTATCCATCTCCCAAGCCCGCTCTCCCCAGCTCACTCCATCTCTCTCTTACTTACTTTCTTATCCTGCTCCACAAACTCACGGTATAGGGGGAATTTAATATTGTGGTTTTTCACCCTTTGCTGTTGGGGGTGGTGGTAGGACTAATCTTAAAAGAGGGGACAGGGATGCAGATGACTGACACCTGTTCCATGGCTAATGCTAGGATTTACTACAGCTGAAAGGTGCCAGTCAGCCAATCAAGTTTGAGAATTGTCCGACCTCATTGTGTAATAAAGAGTTTAATACCCACTATTTCAGGGTAGAGACAGCAACAACTACCTGGGCCCATGAACTTACTGATGGTGAGATTCTGGCCCTGGGCTGGTGGACGTTTCAAGTGTTTTTACGATATGTGAAGCCACATATTCTTTAAAATGTTCATGCTGTTTTCCAGGGTCCTCTGATGATTCCAAGCAGCTTGAATCTGTGGATATTCCTTCATACACTGTATGGTGGAGAGACCAGGGCAGCTTAGGGAGAGGAACCTGATGTTTCTACTGCAGAAAGCACATATTCATTCTCTAGGTTAAAGGGGCATGTGCTGGGAGAAACTTCTCTCTAGCCTGGCAGTGGAGGACCGATTAGGAAGTTCACCAGATATACAGCTGGTTGTCCTGGGTAGTAATGACCTGGGACTCTGTAAAGTCATAGAAACATAGAAACATAGAAGTTGATGGCAGATAAGGACTGCAAGGCCCATCTAGTCTCCCCATTTCATTTTCTACCTTATGAATGTGCCATAGAAACATAGAAACATAGAATTTGACAGCATATAAGGACCGCTTGGCCCACCTAGTCTGCCCATTTCCTACCTCACAGATAAGCTGCAGATCCTAGTTAACCAACAGCTTACTTCCTCCTACCCCCACTAGGACTACCTTATGTCTGTCCCGTGCATTCTTGAATTCCCCCACTGTTCTTAACTCCATGACCTCCTCAGGGAGGCTGTTCCATGCATCCACAACCCTCTCTGTGAAAAAATACTTCCTCACATTACCTCTGAGCCGTCCCCCCCCCTCTATGTTCAAATTGTGCCCCCTTGTTCTTGCACATCTCTTTTTCTGAAAGATGCTACCCTCTTGGACTTTGTTGATTCTCTTGAGGAATTTGAAAGTTTCTATCATGTCCCCTCTCTCTTTTCTTTCCTCAAGGGTATACATATTAAGCTCCTTTAGTCTTTCTTCATATGTCTTCTGGTGCAGACCCTGCACCATTTTGGTTGCCCTCCTCTGGACAGCCTCTACTCTGTCTATGTCTTTGCGGAGATGGGGTCTCCAGAACTGCACACAATATTCCAGATGAGGTCTCACCAACTGTCTCTACAGAGGGATAACAACTTCTTGTTTTCTACTATTGATGCCTCTCCCTATGCATCCCAGTAACCCCCCAGCCTTTCTTACTGCCTTCTCACATTGCTTGCCCAATTTTAGGTCATCTGATATAATTACCCCCAGGTTCCTTACCATTTTTACTGTTGACAGTATCTCACCCCCCATTGTGTACTCTTCCCCTAGGTTTTTGTTTCCCAGGTGCATTACCTTGCACTTCTTTTCATTGAATCTGAGCTGCCATACATCTGAGCATTCCTCCAACCTTGCTAAGTCCCTTCTCATCCTTTCCACTCCATCTTGTGTATCAACCCTGTTGCAGATCTTTGTGTCGTCTGCAAATAGACATACTTTTCCTTCCAGTTCCTCTGCAATGTCGCTTATAAAGACATTAAAAAGGACCGGTCCCAGTACTGAACCCTGTGGTACCCCACTAGTAACCCTCCTTTCTTCACTGTGGACTCCATTTACTACTACCTTTTGCGTCCTGTTGTCCAGCCAATTTTTTATCCAGGCTATTACCTTGGAACCCACTCCAAGGCTGGCTAACTTCTGTATTAATCTTTTGTGTGGGACTGTATCAAATGCCTTGCTAAAATCTAGGTAGGCCATCTCCACAGCCCCTCCCTGGTCTACTACTTTGGTCACCCAGTCAAAGAAATCTATTAGATTCGTCCGACACAACCTTCCCATCATGAATCCATGCCGCCTTGGGTCCTGTGCCCCACTGGCCTCTAGGTACTCAACAATTCTTTCCTTCAGAAGTGATTCCACCATTTTCCCTACTTCTGAGGTCAAACTAACTGTCTGTAGTTTCCTGCCTCTGTCCTGCTCCCACTTTTGTGAAGAGGAATCATATCCACCCTCCTTCAGTCCTCAGGTACCACCCCATCCTCCCATGATTTGTTAAAGAGAGTAGTCAGTGGTGTCACTAGTTCTACCCTTAGTTCTTTTAGAATTCTTGGGTGAATCCCATCAGGCCCCATTGCTTTGTCCACCTTCAATTTTATTAGTTCTTTCAGAACCCTTTCTTCTGCAAATGGACTGGTATCGACCCCCATCATCAGACTGTTTTTCTTGCTTAGTTTAGGTACCTTCCCCTCGTCTTCCTTTGCGAATACTGAGCAGAAATATTCATTCAGTATCCCTGCTTTTTCACTGTCACCCTCTGCCCACATTCCTTCCCCTTTCTTAAACCTCACTATCCCTTCTTTGGTCTTTCTTCACTCCCTAATATACCTATAAAAGGCCTTATCCCCCTTCTCAACAGAGTTGGCTATCTTTTCTTCAGTTTGGGCCTTCGCTATTCTGACTGCCTTCCCTGCCTCTTTCTGCTTTAACTGATAAAGTTCTCTGTCCTACTCCTTTTGTGTTTCCTTATATTTCCTGAATGCTATCCTTTCTCCTTAACCTTCCCTGCCACCTCTTTTGAGAACCATAGCGTTTTTCCCTTAGTTTGTGTTTGTTGATTTGCTATACACAAAGGCTTGTTGCCTCTGTGATGGCTGTTTGATTACTCCATTGTTCCTCCACCCCTTCTTCTTGCCTGTTTGTTAGTGCTTTTCTGAGGCACTCTCTCATTTTCCCAAAGTCAGCCCTCCTAAAGTCCAATACTCTTTTTCTGTATGGCTTGATTGTATGGTTGTGTTTATCGTGAACCACACTGTTTTGTGGTCGCTTGTTCCCAGACGGCTACCCACTTCTAAATCTGAGGTTCTTTCTCCATCCCCATTTGAGAGTACCAGGTCTAAGATTGCTCCCTCCTCCCTCCCGAGTGGGTTCCAATACTAGCTGTCTGAGGCATGCCCTTGTAGGGCATCAAGAAAGACCCTGCTCTTGAATGTGCCTTTACTCTGCCAATGGCCTATCTAGTCATGCTCATCTGTATTGCTCCCTAATGCCTATCCCATGCCTGTTTGAAGCCCTGCACTGTATTCATATCCACCACTTCCTGAGGTAGGCGTTCCATGCATCCACCACCCTTTCTGTGAAAAAGAACTTCCTCACATTGCCCCTTAATCGGCCTCCCTCTAATCTCATGTTGTGTCCTCTTGTTCTGTTATTTTTCTTATATTGAAACATGTTAGACTCTTTCACCTTGTTAATGCCCTTAAGGTGTTTGAATGTTTCAATCATAACACCTCTCTCCCTCCTTTGCTCTGGGGTATACATATGGAGCTCCATTAATCTGTCCTCATATGTTTTGTGGTGTAGTCCCTGAACCATTTTGGTTTTCCTTCTCTGGACTGCCTGCATTTTGTTAATGTCCTTGTGCAGGTGTGGCCCCCAGTACTGCATGCAGTACTCCAGATGGGGCATAGCCAGTGTCTTGTAAAGAGGGATTACTACCTCCCTATTATGACTTGTAATACCCCTACTAATACACCCCAACATCCCCCTAGCCTTGCCTACTGCTTTAGTGGTCTGCTTGGATGATTTCAGGTCATCTGTCATGATGATGCCCAAGTCTCTTTCTTCCCTTGTGACTGCCAGCAACTCCCTTCCCAACCTATAAGTGGCTTCAGGGTTTCTCTTCCCAATGTGCATGATTTTGCACTTTTTTGCATTAAACCCCAGTTGACACGCTTCTGACCATTTTGCCAGTATATCCAGATCTCTTCTCATTCTGCCCACCCCATCTGGGTCATCTACTCTACTGCAGATCTTGGTGTCATCTGCAAACAGACAAACCTTGCCCTCCAGTCCATCTGTAATGTCACTGATGAAGATACTGAAGAGGACTGGCTCCTGGACTGATCCCTGAGGTACCCCACTTGTGACTTGCATCTCTTCTGACTGAATACCGTTTACCACCACTCTCTGTTTTCTGCCCATCAACCAGTTTGCCACCCAGTTGACCAACGTCTGACCCACCCTGAGCCTACCCGCCTTGTTAATCAATCTTCTGTGTGGTACAGTATTTAAAGCTTTGCTGAAGTCGAGGTAGGCAACATCAACTGCTCCCCCTTGGTCCACCACTCTGGTTACCCAGTCAAAGAAATCTATGAGATTAGCTTGACAGGATCTTCCTGTTGTAAACCCATGCTGTCTTAGATCCTGTGCTCCTATGGATTCCAGGTGTTGCACTATCCTTTCCTTAAGGAGTGCCACCATAATCTTGCCTACTACTGAGGTAAGGCTGACTGGTCTGTAGTTCTCTGCCTCCATCCTGCTACCACTCTTGTGGAGCGGGATCACCTGAGACCTTCTCCAGTCTTCTGGGCCCTCTCCTGTGCTCAGAGACTCACTAAACAGTTCTGATAATGGCTCTGCTATTTCCACCCTGATCATTTACTACCCTGGGATGTATGCCATCAGGTCCCATTGCCTTGTCCACCCTGAGCTTATCGAGCTCTTGTAGGACCCTTTATTTAGTGAAGGGACTAGTGCACACCTCCCTCTCCCGTGTCCATGGTGCTGAGCTGTGGGTCCTGTCCCACCTTCTCCTCAGTAAATACTGAGCAGAAGTATCTATTTAGGATAGATGCCTTTCCATGGTCCTCCTCCTCACACTTCCTCTTATCCCCTTTGATCTTTGAAATACACCCTCCAGACTTTCTCCTTTCACTAATGTATCCATAGAAAGTCTTGTCACCTTCTTTTAATGCTTGTGCTAGTGTTTCCTCAGTTTGGGCCTTTGCCTGCCTTATTGCCTTCCTTGTTTCCCTGAGGGAAGTTTGGTATGCTTCCCTATCTTAGCCCTGCTGCGTTCCCTTACATTTCCTGAAGGCCAGCCTTTTGGTTCTGACCTCTTCTGCTACTGTTTTTGAGAACCAAAGTGGTTTCCTTCTTCCTTTGCACTTCCTTTTCTCTCTAACACAATGGGATGTTGCT
Organism: Neoceratodus forsteri; assembly: GCA_016271365.2. Lineage (NCBI taxonomy): Eukaryota > Metazoa > Chordata > Ceratodontiformes > Ceratodontidae > Neoceratodus > Neoceratodus forsteri. The sequence goes on along the minus strand of CM057453.1, from coordinate 414,690,558 downwards.
TCAGGTACTGCATCCTTAATGCTTTCCCACTTTGCCTGTACCCCCTCACCTGTATTTCTTCTTGCCAGGGCTAGCTTAACTCTGTTGGCCATCTTATCAAAGTCAGCTCCACTGAAGTCCAATATTTTTGCCTTGGAATGGGGTGATTTAGTTCTAGTGGCCAAATTGAACTATACCATGTGATGATCACTGGCCCCCAGGTGACACTCTACCTGGTGATCTGTGATCCTTTCCCTGTTAGTCAGTACTAGATCTAGGATAGCCCTGTCTCTTGTGGGTTATTGTACCAGTTGTTTGAGGCCCTCCCCATGTAGGGAATCCATTATGTGTCTGGTTCTGTCAGATGTTCCTGCTGGTATTGACCAATCTGTATCTGGCATGTTGAAGTCTCCCATTATCAGAACCTCCCCTTTAGCTGTCATGTTTTATATATCTTCTAACAGTAATGTGTCTATGTCATCCAAGTGATCTGGAGGCCTGTAGACAACCCCAGTTTGTATGGCTGTCCCATTTCCTATTTCCAGGGTGACCCACAGTTCTTCTGGCTCCTTATGTGTATTCTGAATTTCTTAAGCTTTGATATTTTCATTGACACAAAGGGCCACTCCACCCCCATTTATTTGCTTCATAGAATGAAGAAGGACTTAAGATCCAGTCACAAGCTGTGGCCTTGACCCAAAATCCTTTGGTCTCTTATCATTCAAAGGCATCACTGGCATCAAGCAGAGAATCCTCAGGCCATGAACAAAGAGTGCATAGGCATTAACATGGAAATGTGGACATTCATGAAACCCATTTGGGGGGCATGGTGGAGCATAGTGACATCAACACATACTGCCAGGGACTTTATGCAAAGGATGGCATTCATTTGCTGGATAATGGTTGTGATTTGTTTTTTGAGTTGTTCCTTCAGATCTTGGAGGAGTACTTTTAGAGAGATGCTCAGGGCTCAAACTTCATCTGTCCTGTGATGGCTCAGGAGTCTCTCAGGCTGAAGTCACAAGGGGGAAAGGGGAATGTGATGCATTCTTCCAAAGGACTCTGCTTCTCCAGTTGGCATGTGTGGGGGACCACAGGACCTGGTCCACCGTTTGGGGGTTGCAGCCAACCTCACCGAAGTCAAGGGAGGGATCAAGAGTGATACCAAGATATTTGGAGGACTGAACATTGTCCAGGGCTAAGCCAGGGTTCTAGGGGTTGGTGCCCAACCCCACCATGACAGTGAGTGAGACAGCTGAAGTCATTCCTGAATCTTAAACCTTGCTCTTCTATTTGGCAGCATAACATGTTAGGCTGGCTCTTTTTTGCCAGTCTGGTTATTACTGAGACAAGGTACACTGCTCAGCCCAACAACTACAGTATCTGCTGAGAAATAGAAGTTACCACTTCTGTATTTAATGTCTTCGACAAGTCCCACAGCCTTCCTTTTTACAAGCATTAACAGGAGACTGGCAAGCCATCGTGCTCTTTATACAGTACATACATGTACAACTAATTGTGCAGTAAATTCTACAAAGGTTCATCCAAAGGCATGAGGAGTGAAAACACAGGCATTGAGCCCATGAATGCTCCTATCCAATCACCCATAGTAGGTCGGTATGTTTCCATCGGTAATATATACGTCCAGCCTATTTTTAAACTGCTGCTTATCTTCACTGACAATAATATCTAATGGAAGTTTGTTCCAGGGGTGTATCACTCTGTGGGTGTAAAAACCCTTTCTCCTAGTCATAGTAAACTGTTGTGGACTAAGCTGTAAGGGATGACCTCTAGTACCCAGTCTATCATTTTTGAAATCAAAGCCTAACTCACTTAGTAGATGTTCGTCTTGCATTATATCATAACATAATAGTAAATCTCTTCAAATTTTTCGTGTTTCTAGTGTCATTAATCCCAGATGTTATAGATGTTCTTGGTATGATAGAACCTTATATCATAAACCAGTTTGGTTGTTTTCCTTTGAACCCTCTCTAATTTATCTACCGTACCCTTATTTATTGGTCCCCAGGGTGGGCTACCATAGTCCAATAATGGTCTGATATAATTCCTATATAGTGGTATTATTACCTTGCTACTCCAGCTCTTGAAGCTTTTCTTAATTGTATACAACACCCTGTTGGCTTTTACAATCTGGCTCTCACAGTGTGAGTTAGAGTTTAGCTTATTATTAAATATCACCCTAAGGTCTTTCTCTTGTTGAGATGTTCTCAACAGTTCTCCATCTAGCTGATAAGTGTCTATGTTTGAGTGGTTGCTGAGATGTAACTCACATTTCTTCTTATTGAAGGACTGTTCATTTGCACAATTTAATATTTTATTCAAGTCATTTTGTAAATCTGACTTTCTGACTTGACTTTCTGTTTGTACAATTCCAGCCAGTTCACAGTCATCTGCATATTTTGTGACCCAGTTTATAACTTGTTTATCCATGTCTGAGATGGAAATCTGAAACAGGATAGGCCCAAGGACTGAGCCCTGAGGTACCCTGCTTGTCACTGGTCTCTAATCAGAATAGTAACATTTATGCACACCCTCTGAGTCCTGTTGTCCAACCAGTTTTGAATCCATCTAGTCATCCTATAGTCTAGCTTAATTTCTACCAATTTTTTAATTATTGCTCTGTGTGGAACTGTATCAAATGCCTTAGAGAAATCCAAATATATACAGTCTACAGGTAATCCACTGTCTAAAGCCTTGGATATTTTCTCATAGAAGCATAAAAGGTTAGTGGTGCATGATCTCTTCACTCTGAATCCATGTTGATTACTGTCCACAATGACCTGTACTTATAAGTGGGTAGATATAAAATCCTTTAAGACTGATATCAATATTTTACCTGGGGCTGATGTCAAGCTTATGGGTCTATAATTATTACATGCTGTCTTACTTCCTTTTTTATGTATAGATATGACTGATGCACATAACAAACCAAATGGTACATTACTAGTATTTTGTGATTTTTTAAATAGGTATTTTAAAGATTTGGCTATGTAAGGTGTTAATAGTTTTAATAGTTTTGGAGAAATGTTGTCCAGTCTGGCTGGGTGCATATTTTTTAAGTGTGTTATTTTATTATTATCATCTGTTCTGTGATATTAATGTTAGCAGTTGCCTTAGTGTTTAAAGACCCTGTATAGTTAGTTTTTTGAGTAAATACGGAAGAGAAATATTCATTAAACACATTAGCCATTATTGGGGGTTTGTCTATAGCTTCATAATATGTGATGATCAAGTTAACTGATCTGTTTGAATTACATAGTGAATTGAACATAGCCATAACATTCTCTCATGTTGCATTTTTTATTGTTACTTGCTATCCTCCTTTCAAGTTTTTGTATATTTCTCTTGATCATGTTTTTACATTTTCTCTGAATCTCCTTATATCTTTGCCAATTGGAGTCCCTCCTATCTTTTTTAAATATATTATACATTGCTTTCTTCTTTCTGATTAGTTTCTTTAAACTGTTTGTGAGCCACTTCGGTTTGATACCTTGTTGATTGTATTTTTTTTTTTGTTGTTTTTTTGATATGTTTGTCACAGATCCTAAAAATATGCAACCTATTGATTCTCCACATTTCTTCTGTGGTTTTATTTTTGAGTTCCTTTTCCCAGTCAGTTATACTTAGTTCCTCCTGAATTAGCTTATAGTTTGCTGTATTATAATTATATGTTTCTCTGCACCCACGTATAATAAAACAGCATTTTTCAGTGGTGAATATAGTACTATTATGGTCACTTTTTCCTAATTTTGAAACTCTAATGCAATCAGTAAGAGTAATCTCTTCTGTTGTTAATATGATGCCAAGTATTTTATTAATGCAGGTTGGGGATTTTACATGTTGTGTTAGTCCTAGGTGTTCTATAATATTTAGAAATTCTTTGCTATGAGGTTTGGTTCCTGTTAGGGAATCCCAGCATATATCACTGTAGTTCAGGTCTTCCTTAACAATGACCTGTCTTAGTTCACAGGCTCATTCTAATTCCCTCAAGATTTCCTTGTTGGAATCATCATCTGTATTAGGTGGTCTATAACACAAAACATAGATAATATGTTTCCCCATTATACCCTCAACCTTGATTCACACTGATTCCACCTTACTGTTGACTTTCCTAATTTTCTGAGATGTCTAAGGATTTCATTGTTTCATGAATAAATGCTGCCACCACTCCTCTTCTTTTTCCATTTCTATCCTGCCTGTACAATTGATAATCTAAGACAGATGTTCTCCAGTCATCCTCATGGTGCCACCATGTTTCTGTGATAAAGGCCATTTTGATGTCATTGTTAGGCAATAACATGATTTTTAGTTCCTCTTTCTTAATTTTTAGACTTCTAACATTGCTTAAGTAGCATTTTACTGTTTCATTTTGTACAATACTTTGTTTATCATGTCTGAATGTACCTTTTCTGGGAAATGACCCACCCACTTCAGTTCAAGTTTATGTGGAGTGTTTATAATGCTTGCTAGCATACTTGTGCCCTTATAACTCAAATGGAGTCCATCCTTTGCATACATGTTCTTTTGTTGATAAAAAGCTGCCCAAGAATTTATAAAGGTGATATTTTCCTGTTGGCATCTATTTTCTAGCCTGATATTTATGTGTTGTATTGTTTTTTTTTCTGTATGTCCTTTTAGCACAGGTAATATTCCTGATATTATTGTCTTTCCACATCCATTTCTTATGGTTTGCATTGTGTCCATAATGTCATCAGCAATATATTTTTCATGGTCTCTTCCCACATTGTTAGTAGTCACATGCAGAACCACAATATGACCTTCCTTATTGGTATCCATGACCTTAGGGAGATATTGTGTTATGTTCTGAATCTTAGCACCTGGCATGCAACTTCACGATTGGCTTTGTCATTACCACATATTATTGTGTCCGTTCCACATAAGATAGAATCTCCTACCACTAAAACCCTTTTATCATTACTTTCACCACCCGTGTAGTCTTCTGCTTGTCTCTCTCTGCTACTGTGACCTCCTGAGTGCCTAGTGGCACATATCTATTTACAAGTAATATCCCCTCACATCCCATGGCCCTTCTTCTTTTGTTACTGTTATTTTTAGTTACTGAAGTCCAAGCATTCAATGTCCCCTCCATAGCATTATCTGTCACTTCCTCCTCCATATGTGAATCATTGTCTCAAATATTGCTACCAGCATTAACCCGTTTTCTTTTCTCCTTAGGTTTTGCATTAGTTTCTTTTAAGATATGCGCTTTATTTTGCTTATGCAAGCTCATATTTTTATTTAGCAGTTGATCTATCTCAATACATTTTGTGCAGATGTAAGTGTCTGCCTGGTGTTCCTCAGCATATACAGTAGTTCCATCATTACACATAATTGCTAACAGATCATCTGATGAATTGTACACCTGTTTGCTTGAAAACTTAAAACAGGGTTTTTCATTTGCATTTTAAAGAATCACAGGAGCAATGGGAACCTCAGGAAAATATAGATAAAACCTGCAGGGATGAGATTCAAACACAGCCCAGTGCCATAACTATATTATTTCCAACTGTTTTTCTCAGTTCCTGTATATTCTGGAGGTGTCCAGAACCTTTCAGCCAACCACATGACATCTTTGCATCCAAAGAAACTGCTGTTAACCAGATGGGGCCCCAACTCCCTTCTTTATTACCCCACTGGATTTTCACCCTCTATTGGGGCATGTACAACCCCATTTCTGCTAATCAGGACAAGTATCCAATGTGGAAGGGGTTGAAATACCTCCACGATGAAGTGAAGTGGCACCAGTGGGCAGGGGACATGGTATCATTATCCTCTTATGACTTCTGCCTTTCCCCAGAATTTCTCCCAATAACCATTCAATAAGGATGAAGTAGTATACATGTGGTCCCACTCTCTCATGTGCTTGGGGCTTCTTAGCCATCTATAGTCACCAAACTAGCAGCAGTGCAACAAGCAGTCACCATCCCTCTATGCAGGAGGAGCGCATCCTGTGGAACATTCAAGCATCCTTCTGTTGGGCCACACTGGTGTCTTGGAAACCATTTGTGAACCTTGGTTTACCAGTGTGGGAAGCAGTCCTCACTAAGGATGAGCCAATTCTGAAGTTGCATTTAGTGAACTTTCCAAAATCTGGCTTTTTGGACACCAATGAAGCCGGTCTGAAAAAAATGTGTTTCCCTTAGGCATTTTGGCACTTTAATATCATGACACAGCATGTTTTGCAAAGAGCATACACTGAGCACATCCAAGGTGTTGCAAGCTACAATACCTGCAGCAGCAAATCAGCAATGCTGGAGTTTGAGAACTCCTCATGCTGCACACATTTCAGTACCATTTCTCTGTCTGTCTGTCTGTCTGTCTCTCTCTCTCTCTCTCTCTCTCTCTCTCACATAAGGGAAAGACCTGACTACTGAAGCAGCTCCTTTTATGTGAATAATTTTTCACTTTGTCTTTGTATTAGAGTTTACATTAACAAGAAAGAAACAATCCAAACAGTGAATTACATCTCCCACATGAAATTCAATAATCACATTATACACAGTAATAAAAGAGCAAGTATAACAAGTGGATGCATAGTCTAACATGTCCTGGAGCAGTTAACAATGTTTGTATTAACACCATAGTAAATGTATAATGTGATACTAGTAATGATTCAGTATTGCTTGTAATAAAGGAGAATATAAGAGGGAGAGATTATATTGAGGAAAGTAAAAACATCAAGAATAAGTGAGAAAGATAGTGGAAAAGGAAAGGAGAGGAAGGAAGAAAACGAGAGACATCAGTGAAGATGAACAGATATAGTAGCTGTACATAAAGGATTAATGTAAAGATAATATCCAGATAACATTTTATCAAAGTCTGGAATTACCATAAATGCTGATAAATCTGTGGTAGTCCTGCCAACAACTATCATACATAGTGAGTCAGTCAGATATAACATAAGATAGTCAGTCCAGTGAAGCATAATGAGAGAGAATTTGGAGAATGTCTGAAAGAGTTGGGATAATAGAGGACTTCCAGTTCATAAGAATGAGATGCTTGACCAAAAGGAAAAGTATATGCAACCATCTAAAATGGGCATGAGATAGACTAACATAGTTTAAGGGGGAAATACCTAACAGGAAAAATTTGGGATTGAAGGGAATTTGTTGCCCAATAACTTGTGAGGCTGATTGATGGACTTTATGCCAAAGCTTATTAATAGGTATACACAACCATAAAATGTGAAATAAATTGCTGTTAGGAGAACTGCAGCACCAGCAGTTGTTGTTGTTTAGCAGACCCATGCACTGTAAAACTGAGAGAGTTCTATACCATAAATGTAAAATTTTTGTTTGAATTAAGGAACTACCGGAATCTTTAAATGTGCAATGAGAAAAGCACCAGCAGTTACACCATTGTGCATGAGTAATATTGTAACTGAGTAGAACACTCCATTTATTTTTAGCTGTTATGAATTGGTCTGGTACATTTTCTATGATAACCTTATAAATAGTGCTGCCCCATTTTGCAGAGAGTTTTATCCATTGCAAAATATGTTGGTCGTATAAAGTGTGTTTGTACACATGACTTGGGATGATATTATAAGCAGCTCAAAGTTGTAGATATCTCCAGAAGTCCTGTTTGGGGAGTCCCGATATTTGCTGCAGTTCTGAGAAAGATTTTAAGCTTAAGGAGTTCTGGTCCAGAATATCTCCAATAAAAAATATTCCTTTGTTTTTCCAAGTGCGGCAAAAGATGGGTTGATTTTGTAAGGACAATTGCAAGTTGCTCCAAAGTGGCATGTATAAGAAAGGAGATGGATTGGATTTCAAGAATTTATGAAGCAGTTTCCAATAGAGAACTGAGGATGAGATAGTGGCATGAGATCTAATTCTGGGGGAGAGAGGATTACAAATGAAGAATGTGAGAACTCCACCTGGCCATAATGAAGATTCCATTGTGACCCATAATGGTGTTTGAGGTGAGGGTTTGACAAACCATTTAATGGTTTGTGCTGCCCGAAAGGCCCATAAATAAGCTTTGAACCAGGGTTGACCAAAACATCCTCTTTTCCAATGTGAGCGCAGTTTAATATGGCTGAATCTCGGTATCTTGCCATCCCATAAAAAGCCACTGATTACTTTATCAAGCTTGACTAGGAAACTAGTAGGTAGTCTCAAAGGGATGTTGGAGAATAAATAAAGTATTTTGGGAGAAATGGTCATTTTAATAGTGGCTATTTTTCCCGTAAATGAGAGATTAAGAAGTTTCCATCTATCTAAGGTGGTCTTGATGTTAGTTAGATGTGGATTGAAGTTTAAGTTCCACATTTTTTCCAGATTATGAGAAATTTTAATACTGAGATATTTAATTCCTAGTGGCTCTCAACGGAATCCAAGAGAAGAGTTTCTGGGAATCTTACAGTGATCATTAAGGGGTAAAGTTTCAGATTTCCCAAAGTTCAAAGCAAGGCCCAAAATCTCAGTAAATTTTTGGAGTAAATTAACTAAAGGAGGCCTGGCTTTTTTATTTTTAGTTGTTTAACCAGGAGTAGCACACTTAGCTGAAAGCTTTTTTACAGGAATGACTTGGGAGCACAGGAAAGCTAAGTGACTTGCTCAGGGTCACACAGTATGCAAGTGGAAGCTGTGGGATTCAAACCCAGGTCTAGTCTGCTGGATGTCACCAGATTTGCAGCTCAGGGCCTTAAACCACTGCACTATACTGCCACCCAAGGTTCACTTAGATTTTCAAGTAAAATCAGAAGATCATCTGCGTAAGAAAGAGATATGTATCTAGAGTTACCAATAGGGATTCCTTTAATATCACTGGCTTGCCGTAAACTGGCAGTCAAGGTTTCTATAGCCAGGATGAACAGTAAAGATGATAAAGGGCATCCTTGTCTTCTCCCCCTTTCAAGTTGGAAAAATGGAGATAGAGTGGAGTTAGTGAGAATTTTTGCCATAGGTAAAGTATACAGTAACTTAATCCAGGAGCATAATTTTTGAGAGAAACCAAAACGAGAAAGAACTTGGTATAAATTAATCCAATTTAAAGAATCAAAGGCCTTTTCGAAGTCTATAGCTATGGCAGCAGCTCCAGAATTAAGTGTATTGGCCTTGTGTATTAAATTAAATAAAGAGTGTAAGTGATCTGACCGTGACCTATTTTTAATAAAACCAGCCTGTGAAGGATGAATTAGCTTAGTAAGAAGTGGATCTAAATGGGATGATAGGAGTTGGCAAATATCTTTCCGTCAGTATTAAGAAGTGAAATCGGCCCATAGCTAGCCGGGAGGGAAGGGTCCTTGTCCTTTTTGGGGATTAAAGTAATGATTGCTTCAGTGCAGGATGGTGATAGATTACCCTTATTCAAGGCTTCTTGAAAAACTTTAAAGAGGAGGGGGCATAGAGTGTCAGAAAGTAACTTATAAAAGTCTACTGGAAAGCCATCTCCACCAGGAGATTTACCAGATCTTAAAGAAGCTAATGCAGTCTTAATTTCCTGAAGAGTAAAAGGTTCATCTTGAATTCTCTTCTCAGAAGTAGAAAGATGTGGTAGGTGTAAACTATTTAGAAAGTGTTGAATGTGTGATGTAGGAGAGGAGTTTGAATTGGAGTATAGCTTCTGATAGTAAGCTGTCATCATGAGATTTGTGGAAGAATTATCAGTATAAGTTTTACCATTTGTATCTGTAAGGCATGAAATATGCCTTTCTAGTTGTTGCAGTCTAAGTTGGTAAGAGAGGAGTTTCCCGTTTTTATCTCCATGCTCCCAGTGTTTATGTTTTTTTTTTTTTTTTTTGTTCTTTTTGGCTTATTAAGTTTTCTTTATCTAGTGGCACCAGTTAGTGAGAGTTCCTGGTTGCCTGGAAGAGAGATTTATTTTGTTAATTATTGCTTAGTTTGATAGCTATTTGATAGGAATCTTGGGCTTAGATTAGTTGGACTCTCTTAGTCGTGCATAAAATTGTTTTAATATTTTAAGGGGGATTTGGTTATTATTATTTAAGTCGGGTGGGAGGATTGTTGTTTGTATGAGAGTAAATAAAATTGGTTTAAAATATGTGTTGGGGTTTAAGTAAAATGGTTAGGCAGTACTCCCCCTCAAGACTTCAGGATCTCCGTCCCTTTAAATTACCTCCACTTTCAGTGGAGGTTTATGCTAGATGCCGAAATCTTGGCATTGTAAGATCTAAATGTAGAAGGATACGGGAATCTTGGAATTCTTGGGGGGGATGGGAGATAAGAGAACAGATACGGACAGTAAGGGCTAGGAGACACCCTGGGGCGAAATGGGTGCTGGAGCGAGGTCCTCCTTGCCTAGTTCCCATACCCAAGGGCACTGACTTGGAGTGTGTCAGGCAGGAAATGGGATCACCCTTGGATTTCCGTCCCTTTTGGGCGGTGTTAAGCAATGCCAGGTCGATTAGGAACAAGACTGCAGTGATTGCTGATCTTGTTTCCTCAGTCGACCTGGCTTGCATCACCGAGACCTGGCTAGATGGAAATGCTGGCCCTGTGTTGGACTCCAGTTCCGCTGGGTTCTCGGTGATTCACAGCCCGAGAGTGGACCGGAGGGGCGGGGGAGTTGCTGTCTGTTTTAGACAAGATCTGGATCTCAGGGAAGTGCCAGTTGGTGATACCAATACCTTTGAATGCATAGTGGGTGCAGGTGCAGGCTACAGGACCCTTCAATACTACCGTCACCAGGGGATGAGAGGAGTTCCTGAAGGAGGTTGTGGACTTACGTCGCCGACATGGTATTGGAATCTCCCAGATGGATAATTCTGGGGATTTCAATGCCTGGTCGACGATGAACTCTCGCCATTTGGTCAAAACTCTCCAATTAATGGATTCATTGGGCCTGTCACGAGTAATTACTTCTGCAACCCATGAGGGGGGATACATTGATTTGGTTTTCCATCTGGGGATGGAGATATGTGATGTGGAGGTGGAGCCAGTCAGATGGTCTGACCATCACGCCCTGAGGTTCAGATTTGCAGCTCCCCAAAACAGGCCTGCCCCAGGAGTTAATACAGTTCCGCCTTTAAGAGGATTACCCCAGAGGGCCTGATGACGGAGCTGGATTTCTGATTTTCCAAGGATAGGATCCAGGGCCACTGGTCTTGGCCTATAATAAGGCTGTGACTGTGGCCCTGGATGCCATAGCTCAATTCATGTTCGTCCCCGCATTCTTCACCTGGGGCTCCTGGTTTGACGGGAGGTCCGTGAGTGGAAGAGGAAGGACTAAGATTAGAAAGACGTTGGCGGAAAACTCAACTGGAGGTGGATAGACTTGTATTGTTAGAACATTATAATTCTACCAATCAGCAATCTCCCATAAGAAGGCAGAGTTCCTGTCCAGGAGATTGCTGCAGCTAGGAATAGACCATCCCAGCTCTTCCGGACTGTGGACAGACCGTGCAATCCAGTCTGTCTCCAGACTGGTAGAGCATTATCACAGGTACAATGTCAGGAGTTTAAAATTTCGCTGACAAGGTATCCACCATCAGGGATGAGATCAGCCAGTATCTTTCTATTGAGCATTGTACTGATCAATCGGGTGGTACTAATGCCCAGTTGTACTGGTCTACCTTTAGACTACCAGCAGTAATAGATATTGTGAGGATTATTCAGACTCTGCGACCGACCTATTGTAAGTTGGACCCAGGCCCTACTCACTTGGTGGTGGGGTGTGTAGAAGTTATTGGCCCAGTCCTGGCTGGGATAGTGGTGGTGTCATTAGAGAGAGGCATCTTTCCAGATCCCTTAAAGGAGGCGTTAATACACCCCCTTTTGAAAAGGCCCTCTCTTGACCCCGACTGCCCAGCAAATTATAGACCCAATTCTAACCTCCCTTTTGTAGGGAAGGTTATCGAGAAGGTGGTCATTCTGCAACTGGAGGATCATTTATCTATCCACAATATCTATGACCCTCTCCAATCCAGCTTCAGGAAGCGGCACAGTACAGAGACGGCTCTTGTTCGGGTATTGAATGACCTCCTGATGGCAAGAGATCAGAGGACCCGTTTCTATCTTGGTTCTCTTAGATCTCTCAGCAGCATTTGACACCGTGGATCATGGGGTATTGCTCGACCGCCTGCGTTTTTTCTGTGGCCTGAGGGGGGCAGTCCACAGTTGGTTTCGATCTTTTTTGGAGGGCAGATCCCAGAGAGTGGTATCGGGAGTTAACACCTTGACCCCTCACTATCTGCCCTGTGGGGTACCACAGGGGTCGGTGCTGTCCCCTATGTTATTCACGGTGTATATGCTTCCACTGAGGGACATTATAAGATGGTATGGGTTGAGTTTTCATTGTTATGCTGATGATTCTCAACTCTATCTGTCTTTTTTATGCCTGATCAGGAGTCGGATCCCATCACTATTTTTAACAAGTGTCTTCTGGAGATTCAGGATTGGATGAGTGCTAGTTGGCTTAGGTTGAATCCAGGGAAAACTGAGGTGTTGGTTGTGGACCCTGGAGGGAGGATAACAGGGGCTTGGACGGGGAAACCCTCGGGCTTATATCTTGGGGGGGCTCAGCTTCTGGCCTCTGGCCAAGTACGTAACCTGGGAGTAATTTTTGACGAAAGCCTGACTATGAAGATGCAAGTGTCGGCTGTAGTCAAATCTGCCTTTTATCATCTGAGGAATATTGCCCGGGTGAAACACTTGGTTCCACGGGAAGATCTTCCAACTTTGGACCACGCCTTTGTCACCAGCCGTTTTGATTACTGCAATGCTCTCTATCTAGGGCTGCCGGGGGTGGATATCCGCCGCTTGCAGCTGGTGCAGAACGCGACGGCCAGGTTGTTGATGGGAGTTTCACGATCTAGCCATATAACACCTGTGCTGCATGATTTACACTGGCTGCCAGTACAGTGGCGGATTACCTTCAAGGTCGCATTGCTGACCTTTAAGGCCTTACATGACTTGGGACCCCACTACCTGAAAGAGCTCTTGGTGCCTTACTGTCCTGCCCGCTCTCTTCGCTCCTCTGATGAGGGATTGCTAGAGATTCCCAGGGTACAGTTAAAGATGTCAGGAGGTAGATCTTTTGCCTATATGGCACCAACCCTGTGGAATTCTCTACCTCGCCAGATACGAATGCTAAACTGCTGAAGGTTTTAAAAACAATTAAAACTTTTTTATTTTCTTTAGCTTTTGCTGGAACATATTGAATAAGTATATTGTATGGTTGTTTGAATTATTGTTTAAATTTGATTTTATTTGTTTTTATTGTAAAAGCGCCCTGAGCTTGGGAAGGGCGCTTAATATAAATAAAATTCTACTACTACTACTACTAAACAAGGCTAGTTCAGTTTTACGGGAGATAAGTTCATTTATTTTGGTCTTCAAGTGTAGAATTTTGAAGTAACGGGAAGGGTCAGGATTCAAATTTGTTGAATTAAAATATAAGTTTTCTTTGGCTTTTAGTGATTTGTCTAGGTCAGCCAGCTGTGACTCCCTGGATCTTTCCCGGTGAGTTGCATAGCTGATTATTTTCCCACGGACTGTGTCTTTTAAAGCTTCCCATACAGTACTCATAGATGTGTCAGTGGGGTTTTATAAGAGAAAAATTCTTGAATTTGAGATTTCACCCAGGGTAAGAAATCAGGGTCTCTAAGGAGAAGAGGATCAAGACACCAGCAATGAGATTTAGAAGAAGGTGGTCCCCATGGCAATTGTAACTTAATGGGGGAGTGATCAGAGATAAGAATAGGGAAAATGGAACATTCAGTAGATTCTTCTACAATTGGTGCAGAGGTTAACCAATAATCAATATGACTATTAGTTTTATGTAAGGATGAGTAAAATGTAAAGTCCTTTTCATGAGGGTGAAGGAGTCGGCAAATATCTACTAATCCAAAATCTTTCATTAATAGTGAAAGATCGTTGATGCTTCTAGGATGGGCATCAGTGGATATATGACTACAGTCTATGCTGGCATCCATAGCCAAGTTGAAATCACCCCCGAGAATTATGGGAGAGTTGTTAACATAATTTAAAAGTATTTGCTGGGCTAAGTTGTGGAAACATTCAGTAGAGTCAGAGTTAGGTGCATATACATTAACAAGCATAAGGGGGGCCAGAGGGGGTATTAAAGGTGACCCATCTAACTTCAGTATCAGTAATAGATTTTGTAACAGACCAGGTGAGATGTTTATGAATCAGTATGGCTACCCCTCTTTTTTGAAGAGGAAGAAGATGATTCATAAATGTGACCTACCCCATCTTTTTTGAGTCTGATGACATCTTCTGTTAGTAGTTTTGTTTCTTGTAGGAAGGCAATGTGAACTTTTTCCTTTTTAAGGTATGTAAGAATTTTTTCCATTTACAAGGGGAATTAAGTCCCTTCACATTCCAGGTATACATAAGAAGATCTGTCATGGTATCAGAGTAAGGGATGTGTAATAATTACCGGAATAGTGAGGGACTGTACGACTAAAGCAGAGGATATCCTAGAGTCGGAAAAGAGAAAGTTGTACATATAAAAGTTGGTAGGATCATTCCAGTACCTATAATAAAAAATGTAGGGAAAGTACGACACAGATATCTCTCTATAAGAACATAGAATACAAAAACATAGGAAATATATTAATGATTGTAGCTATGTCTAACACTCTAACAGTAGAGGAAATACTTGTAAATGCAGGGAGAAGGGAGTCAACAAACAATTGTTAAGACTCTCTCACCACACCACTGGGCGTACACGGAAAGACTATAGAAGACCTATTTAAAAAAAAAAGGATGGTCGGTCTTAAAGTCTAAACCTTATGAGTAATATTAAAGACAATTATAAAAGTAAAACTTGAACCATGGATTAATGTAGTCATATAAATCGTAGGGAATCAATCTTATACAACCTCATCTAGTTGAAATGACATACGAATAAAGAGAAAATATGTGGAAAAAAACACAACCAGGCCTTAAATTATAACTATTAGATCAACTGTATAACACGTGCCTATCTGTTTCGGTTCTTAGATCTGTGTTATATGTGTTGAAAACCAGCATGCCTTCAATTAAATAGAAGATACATCTGTAGAACCAGGTATTATCTAGAAAGAAGATAATTATGCACATAAAAAAGGGAAATAATAGGTGTTGCACTACCAAAACACTTATGTTAAAATGGTACCTTAGCTGCCTCAAAATTAAGATGCACCAGATAACATTATGGGCAGGGTGCACTTTATTAGGTTAATTATGACATCACAGGAATTAGGCCAGAAAAGAAAACCAGAAATAAGTATGAGAATCCCCAGCTTCGACATTGACTGGGACAATAGAAAGCTTCTATAAACGAATGAAATTCTCATACTCGAAAATTACCTACATTGACTTATAATGGAGTGACTGGATCTACAAAGTAGGCACAGTGAGCCACCAAAATATAGGCATGGATCAATGGAAGGCAACTCCATGAGTGTATAGGCTTTGAGTAATAGGGAAGGATATAGGGAGTGAAACTTAGTTATCAGTTGTACCAGTGCATCAAAAATAGCAGGCGGTACATATATAATTATAAAATAGAGTATATATGGCCAGTATTTGCATATGTAATAAGAGAAGAGCAATCAATTTCTATTAGTGTTTAGGTAAACAATGAACTGATATTGACATGAGGTGGGGGGGCCAATTTGTGATTTCCCAAACTGCAGGGGTGATTATAAAAGGATTGATATAGATTTAAGATACGGTATAACGATAATGTTACTGGTGGATCTTAAAGGTTTTATCCATTGCATTTAAAGTAATAGAGATCATTTAAAAGACAAACTGTTCAGAAAAACAAGCAAATTATGTTATGGT
Organism: Neoceratodus forsteri; assembly: GCA_016271365.2. Taxonomy (NCBI): domain Eukaryota; kingdom Metazoa; phylum Chordata; order Ceratodontiformes; family Ceratodontidae; genus Neoceratodus; species Neoceratodus forsteri. The sequence continues at coordinate 414,674,776 of CM057453.1, read as the reverse complement.
AAATGCAGCCATTGTTCATTGTGGTATACAAATAAGCCCAAAGTGATTGGAAATGGACCAGAAATTCCAGAGATATCAAATTGAAAAATTTAGTAGATATTATAAAATAATATTGTAATTAGTGCCAATGGCGATGTACAGCCTTCATTGAAACAACCTGCTGGAAGTGACATAAATCAAGCAGTGACTGCTGAGCATCGCGAGGGAAGGCAGTAAACTGTCTGGCTCAACCTCACATGGAATCCTGGACTAAACTCAATGACAGGAAGAGAACAAATAACTCAGCATAAACTACAAGAAAGGTATCAAGTCACCATCGACTTATGAGGTTTATTATCAGCAACATGGATTTTGCTTTCGGATTTAGCCTTGTGTTTCTTCTTGGGTGGTTCAAGTGATGTCAAAGGAGAACTCGTCACCTCTTCTGCCCAGGAAGAGTCTGCAGAGATATTGTTTTGCAATGCAACACATAGACTTGCAGTGTTGTCTTCATTGCTTTGTGACTGCAGATCTTCATGGGAGGAATGCAGGTCATCAGCTAGGAGGGCATATTTATTGCTTACGGGGATGGAAGGGTTCACATAGGATTGAGAGTTCACCATTGGAGCCGGTTTAGAGTGATCTGCAGAGTGACAGCAAGAATGATTTGTGACTTTAGGGCTAGATGCAAGTTTCTCTTTTATACTATTAGACTGTCTGACAGGAGGAACAATAGATGCGCCTGTGCTGGGGGCTGAGAACTCTGGAATAGTTCCTCCACGGTCCTGTTCTACAGTGTTAATGATCCGTGTGGGTTCCATCTCGGTACTTGGATGATCGTTCTCACCATGGGCCTCCAAGGTAGGATCACTGTAGGGAGTGTTAAGAAAAGCTGCAAGGGCCTCGGGAGTAGAAAAATCTTTAAATGACCACCCCAGGAAGAGGTGCATTGTAGAGGGGTAGCGCAAAGCAAATAGAATCTCCCTTTGATGAAGAACTGGCTTTAAGGTATTATGTGCTCTCCTTTTAGCTGATAGATATTTAGAGTAGTCTCTGTAGATGTGGATCCTGAAGTCCTGCCAGGTCAGAGCTCCAATCTCTCTTGCAAATTTTAAAATTAGCTCAGTATGAGCATAATTCAAAAATCTTGCCATGATGGGTCTAGGCCGTTGATCCTGTTCAGGCCTGGGACCCAAGGAGCGATGAGAGTGCTCAATGACTAGCTGTTGTTCAGGAGTTAATTTTAGCATGGCAGGGAGGACGTGTAAGAGCAGCTCAGTTGTGTCTCCCAATTCTGAACCCTCAGGGAAGCCGAAAAAACGCAGATTATTTCTGCGATTACGGTTCTCAATGTCATTGAGTTTTGATTGGAGACTTTTAATGGTTCTGTCCTGATTTCTGATGGTAGTTGCATATCTTGGATATCTTTAGTGTTATTCGAAGTTTGTGTTTCAGCATAGGAAATTCGGTGGTTAAACGATTCTAAAGATGCTGCATTATATTGGGTAGCAATTTTTAAATCATTAATGCCTGATACTATTTGTGAAAACATAGCTTCCACCCTGGCAAGAGAGCTGGAGTGTGAGTGGAGATCCACCATGATGTCTGAAGTGTAGGCCAGATATGAGCAGCAGGAAAATTATTATCAAGACGTTGAAGAAACAGGCAAATAAACTTACTGCTACTATGCTGGGAGTTTAATGTATCTAGCACTCCACAGATGGCACTGGAAAACAGTCTGGAATAGGATGGATGAGGTTTGATTGTTTGATTCCCTAGAGAGAGAGATCAATCTATGCTGCCATTTCCTGCTTGGCCAAGCCACACCCAACTATGTGAAGAATTTTGACCTTTGATCAGAAAAACGTTCACAATCATAAGATAATCATGAATTATTATTTGAGTTAGCTAATTCTCACTACATTTACTGTAACTGTAGTTTAAGACAGGCAGGCTAGTGAAATTGTGTTACAGAGAAGAGGAGAGAATGCAAACTGTGAGCCTGCGCTGACAGCTGCAGGATGTAATGCAGCAGGAAGAGGGCGGAGTTAATTTATCAGCCTGGGAAAGGGCGCAGGGGTGATTTTTCAAAGATCTTTTTTTTTTTTAACTAGGTGAGACACACTAAGCTGAAAGCTTGTTTACAGGTGTGACCTGGGAGCACAAGGAAGTTAAGTGACTTGCTCTGGGTCACACAGTATGCAAGTGGGGGCTGTGGGATTCAAACCCAGGTCTCCAGGTTTGTGGCTCAGAGCCTTAAACCACTGCATTATACTGCCTCAAATTTATTTGACAAATATTTGTTTACTGAGTGCTGGAAGCACAGAAATCTATACCACCAGCAGGAGCAGGGTAGAGTGTATTTAGGAGACTGGGAAAGGTGTACATGAGCCTTTGAGGATATATTTGACAAATAATTTTGCTGCTGCTGTTAGTGCACGCATATAAATCCATCTTTTTTTAGTCTACAGTAGCAGTGTTTGGGATACAATAGGTAGCATGCTTGCCTCTGGGGCCACAGGATTAGTAGGTGTTGGGTTCTAGCCTCGCACCAGGTACTTGTGGTAATACTCATAAATGACACTGTAGTGCAGTATGAGGGGGATCTGCACTGTTGAGGTGTCATCCTTCAGATTAGACATTGAACCAAAGTCCTGTCTGCCCATCTCTGGTCACTGTCCAGGTGAAAGTTAAACATCCCTTGTCTCTTATGAAAGTAGAGTAGGGGAATTTTTATTTTTAAAAGAAACAAAAAATACCCATGCAAAATCAAAAATTACGTATTTACAAAATCATACCGTTATAAAGCTAGTATCTTAGTAACCACAAAGCTGTTTAAAATGAAAACAAAAGCAAGAAAAGAGGCTATTTCAAAATTCAACATTTTTTTTTTTTTTTAGTCTTTGGTAACCGGGTAAGGCCGACTAGGCACTAGTGCCTGTTTTCAGGGGTGACCTGGGAGTACTGGGCGGTTAAGTGACTTGCTCGGAGACACACAGTATGCAAGTGGAGGTTGTGAGAATCAAACTCAGGTCTGGTCTACTGGATGTATCAAGCTCGTTCACACCTCGTTCCTTTAACCTCTAGGTTATATAAGTAAGCAAAACTCCTGAAATGAAAGGAAACTGTACAAAGTGGAAGATAAAAATGCCAAATATCTAACCTGTTCCATACCAGGATATTTACTTACAAAACCCACTAAATATTTTTTTCAAGAAGTCTTAAAGTTTAAGATCATGGAGATGAGCTGAGAATGTGCCACGTGGTATATTTCTGTTTTATTGTTAAAGCTCATTGGTACTGCAAAATAAAGATGCTGCAAAGTTTTAATTCACATGTGAAGTTCCTGCAAAGTTGTCATTTTCACCTCTGTGGATCACTTCATGAATTTCTGGCCTTGCATGCCAAATTTGCCTGTCTTCATTTCACATCCACTTTGCATGGACTTCATCTTCACTTTGCCTGCAAACTTCACTTGCCTCCTTGACATTAAGGATAAGTTTTGTCAGAACTTGTCTACTGGAAAAAAAAGTGCATGTAGGTCACATGCAGCAGCCCCTACAGGTCACATGGTACAGCTCTACATACACAGTGTGCTTCACTTTTGTTTTTGCAGCCTGTGTGCATTTACGAAAGGAGACAGTTCTGTTGCTTTCAGGTTTGTGAGAAACCATTAAAATGACCTTTATCTTCTTTCTCTTTGTGTATTTGTGATCTTCCTTTAACTTAGACCTTATTATTTTTTTATGGTTTTGTTCTGTGGTATTTGTTTCATTTAGTTCATCATTTTGTAGTTATAGTTAGCTCACATTTCTGTAGTTAATCTTCATCCTTTTACGTCTGTAATTATATTTGGCTTGTATTTTAGGCACTCTGGTGTTTGATTTTTTCTCTTTTTTTTTTGCCACCTTTATTAACTTTGTGTTTGCTGCATACTGTATTTCTGCTGCAGATTTCTATTGTTTCATATTTTTGGGGTTTAAATAAAATGAGTGGTGAGAGAGATAGAGAGGGAGAGAGAGAGAGAAAGAGAGAGATGGATTTGATGAATGGGATATGCCATCCCATACATCTACAGCAAACAGCATGGGAAACACCAGTAACACTGGATGCTAGACAAAGGGGCAGAAAGAAGCCTCTTGCAGAAGCTTCTTCTTCTAATGGTGGATATCCCCTGTTGTTCCCAATGTCCCAATACCTCTACTGTCAGATTTCAGTGCAGGTAATCAGCTCCCTCTGCTCCCTTCCATGGAACCACTGCCTCCAGCAAATGAAAAGAGTCCCCACCCCAACATTTAGCACCCCAAGGCAGAACAAGTCCCTTTTGACACTGACACCACCAACAACAGCATTGTAATACATCTTTTTGGTAGGGGAAAAGGAGCAGCCACTTGGGCTCTGATGTACAGCACACCCACCTGAAATCAAATCTCTGCTGTGCGTGGGAGGAGCACAAGAAGGTGACTGAGATGAGTTGAAGTGGTATGATTCCTAATGGTTCTTCTGTAGCACAGGGAGTATCGTAGGAAGAGGCAATGATTTGCCAGGTTACTGGAAGGAACATGGAAGGGATTGGGAGTTGGACCAGCAGCTGGACTCAGGGGCTGCAAGAGAGAGCACCTGAGACCCCAGTTGCAGATCCTCTTTCCCCTTCTCTGGTTTCCTACATTTGAGCTGAAGTGGCAAAACTTAACATTGGGATGCTGGACCTCAGATGCAGAGTTATATGCATGGAAGCTATGCTCCTGACACTGCTTGAAAATCAGCATCTGCTACTTGAAGGAATGGTAGATATCCATAATGGTCTTACCCAGGCCATAGCCATTATACACAAGTTCCTTTCTGTTCCACTCATCACCTCTTTGCCTTATCTTGTTGACCTCTGAAGGAAAATTAAAACAAAAAAAAAATGTAAAAAATGAAACAAAAATGTTTTATGGTCTTCTTATTTAATCCCTTACTCTGTCCTCTCCTTTCTTGATCCTGATTTCTGTGATTGCAGCTATCGTTTTTATATCTTCTTGTCCCCTTACTGGTGTACTTAGGACAGTCTACTCTCAGTTCTGTTTTTTTCAGGTGTCTGGCTCAGGAAAAATGAAACAAAAAAAGGATTTTTGAGTTCCTCTGAAATGCCCTCTTTTATTCCTAATTGTGCAGTCCCTGCCCTTTCACTCTCTTCTCTCAACACTGTTTTTGTTGTAAAGTAGTGTGGTATAGTTGCATGTGTAAAGCACAATACACAAACATTCTCTTGTCCCCCAATTGTTCATTACATGTACACTTGATATGTTCTGCAGTGCTGTGCACACTCTCTGTTTATCACTATAATAAAATCACACTATATAAAATGCTCAATTCCCCAAATGTTCTCAAGACATGGAAATTATTAATATTGCTACAATATATGCTGCTGTCACACAGTGGCAGTCTCCTTCTACAGCACCATCTGCATTGAAAGGATTTTATTGGGGGTAATGCCTGGCAATGTGATCCACTAGCTCTGCCTTCTCTGGTTGCAATATCTCCTCATTGGCAGACACCGTCAACAGATAGTTACTTTCAATTAAGTGCTTTCATATCTGCAAAAGCACTGTGTTTGGGAGTATCCTCCTTACGACTGATGCAGGTCTCCTACATGTTCCAGATCCTACTAATTTACTCCATGGGTGCCCAGCAGCCTGCATATATCTCCTACAGTGCTTGACAATGACCTCAGCATGGCTATGGTAGCATTTTCTGGCACAGTCCTATGAAAAATTACAGTGATGTCATTCCAACTACTTCAGGATACCACTGAAATTAAAGTTACTATATCTCAAATGGTAAATAATCTTTGATGCCTTAATTTCCATGCGGCCTCTACTGAAATGCAACTAGTAGTGGTTGAAATGTCTGGTGGTGCCACCCAGGCAGTGCTAAGGGAACAGGTCTTGACTATCCAATACCTTCTCAGATTTGATAATCCAATACCTCCTCAGCAAAGTCAATGAGTTGGAGAACTGGATGCAATGGAATAATATCCATTTTGTTGAGTTCATGGAGAGGGCAGATGTAGAATGATTCCAGTAAAAAAACAACCTTAGAACTGTTGCAGTCACCAGACTGTCCTCCTGTTGAAATTCAGAGTGTCCACTGGCCTCTTGCCCCCGAGCTTCCACCAGGAGCCAGGTCTCGCCCTGTTCTTACCGAGCTTTTAAAATATCCAGTGTAGTAGTACTTTATTAATAACATTGTATAATCAAAAGACAAACACACATCACAAAATACATATTAATACCATGTTTTCCATAAATATAAACAAAATAAAGGTATTTTTTTAATTTCATCTCCAGTTTACAACTTCAAGATATTACATTATTCCAAGTAAAAATTAATAGCAGAAAAATGAGCTAGAGGTATGCTGCCCACTTAAAAATCTTAAAAGAAGATCCTCCATTCTTAAACCCCTCATATTGCATAAAAACGTTTCCAAGCATTTCTTTCTTACTTCATTAAAAACTGGACATTCAAATAACAGGTATTTGGTAGTTATAATTTCACCCTCCTTACATTTGTACTTCTTTAACTCCTTCATTTTCTCCCATGTTACAAATTGTGACTTACAATGAAAGTGTATATCAAATTGCATCCTAGCTAACACCTTCCTATGTAGCCTGTCTTGTACCATATAAAGTAACCCTGCGGTCCAACCTGAGTACCAATCAATTTATATTGCTGCAAAATTGATGAAGAGTTTATTTTTTCAGTATCCAGTTGTAAATAATATCAATCCATCCAGTGATTGCTTCCTCTACATAACCTGTTATATTCGTCAAGGTCCAGTTATCATATACAGTGTACAATGCATCCCCACCTTTCTCAGCATTATATTAAGTCTATTAAACCAAGTTGTAAAATAGATTCCATCTCTGTTATATAAGAAGGATTCTTCACGGCAAGCATATCATAACTTAATATTAGGATTGTTTATCACCCTTTTCAAATAATTTAGTGACCTAATTTTAGCTATAAATTCAAGTGACATCAATTTAGATTTTCTTCCCAAATGGGCACCTGATACTGCCACTGGTAAGCCTAATGCCAGTCTTAAAAGAAGATTTTGAATACGTTCAAGAAGAGTACATGCATGATCTATTCTCCAGATTTCCACAGCATAAAGTAAGGTGACTTTCGCTTTGGCATTATATACCTTTATCACTGCTTTAAAGGAGTTGTCTGCATATAATTTTCCAAATCTGTTAGTACCCAGTGTGACTTGTCTACCTTTTTTGTTTACTAGCTTTTAAATGTGGTGCCCAGTTAAATGTTTTACTGATATTTACTCTGAGGTAGTTATATTCTTTGATTATTTCTAGAGGGTTATTTTTATGACAAATTTATTATGTTGACTTGTGCCTATGCACAAGCCAACATCTTGTGATAGTAGCAAATTTCAGAGGTGTGTCAGTGTGGGCGAACGTAGGGCATGCTTTAGGAGGTGCATCTCTCATTCCCCAATAAGCCAGCATGCAGGTGCTCACACAAGAAATATTTAAAGTGGTCAAAACTTGTAAAGAAAGTACCACTGCAATGAGAGACAAGCTTGTCATGCAGCAGCACAATAACATGCCTCCCGACGTGACTTTCCTGGTGAAGTATTTCAATAAACATGGTGGCAGTGGCTGCCGCCACCTGCTGCACAATGCCTACAAAGCCAACTTCAGGAGTGCCCAGTCCCCCTGTTGGCATGCTAAATAATCCCCCCCCAATTGTGTGATGCACTGGGAGCCAACCCCAGTGTGCATCCCCATAATCAAAGCCGACCATCATCAGCATTTCCTGCCCCCACCCCCATTCTCTGCCACACTGAGAGCCTACTCCAGTGTGGCCAACATCACCCCTTGCAAAGTTATGGGGCACTCTGGAAGCCCACCCCAATGTACACAACAGTTTTTCATACACCTGTAAAAAAAGAAAATTGTCCGTGGTGCTTTTTTTTAATTACCTGAAAGAAAGAAAATGGTCCCTTACCATGGAGTCCCCTCCACCCTCTGCGCACCCCACCTCCCCACACCCCACTCACCCGATACTTACCTCTGGAGCCTGTCATGATGATCTTCAGTGGACCAGGAACACGTCTGGACTCTTCAAAGTCAACTGCGAACTGAAGAAATGCCGGTAAACTGTATAATGGCATAAATGTTTTTTTTTTCAACTTAGGTGGATATCTCAGCCATTTTTTGGAATTTTGCCTCTAAATTTTCAACATGGGGTGCTTGGGACCCCACCTCATGAACACATGCACTGCCATCTCGTTACTCGACCACAAAAGGTAATTTTGCAGTCACTGTGTGAAAACACCTTTCAGGACCAATTAATGAAATGACAATGCCACTATTCATGAGGTGGGGTCACGAAAACCTTATCTTTCAAATTTGGAGGAAAATTCCAAAATATGACTGTATTATGAGCATGTATTGCTCAGTTTCAACGCACGCTGGTAACTTTGACAATTTTTTATATTTTCACTCCATATTTTCATCATTGTCTTTTTTCACACCTCCTTATGAACAGTACAGCTGTCATTTTTTACATCCTGCCCAAAATGTGTTTTCACACATGTGGAGCACAATGTCGCAGTCACTGTGCAAAATCAATGTTCAGGACACAGTGACAAAACCACAGTGACACTGTTCATGAGCGGAGGTCCTAAAATGCCTATGTTAAAAATCTGGTAAAAAAAATACTCCAAATAATTGTGTTACAGGCGTGCATTGCACAGTTTCTATACACACTCATGACGTCACTAGTTTTTCATATTTTCACTCCAGATTTTCACCATTGTCATTTTTGTACACCTCCTTATGAACAGTACAGCTGTCATTTTTCAAATCTTGCCCAAAATGTGTTTTCACACGCGTCATGCAATGGCACGGTCGCTGTTGGAAATCAATGTTCGGGCCAGATAAACAAAATCACAGTAACACTGTTCATGACCAGAGTTCCCAAAATGCCTATTTTGAAAATTTGGTTAAAGACATCCCCCCAAATAATTGTGTTATGGGCATGAATTGCTCAGTTTCTATGCATGCTCATGATGTCAACAATTTTTCATATTTTCACTCCAGATTTTCAACAATGCCATTTTTTTTACACCTCCTCATGAACAGTGCAGCTGTCATTTTTCACATCCTGCATGAAATGTGTTTTCACACCTGTGGTACCAAAATGCACAGTCACTGTACAAAATCATCTTTTGGCAAACAAACTCATAGTGCCACTTTTCATGAGATGGGGTCACAAATGGCCCATGTTGAAAATTTATAGTAAAAATACCAACAAATGCCCTGGGCATTAGGGTTTCCAACCATAATGCCCCACCCTGTACAGACTGACAGGTGTCAGGGGTGTGACTTGGCATTGTCAGTTGTAATGCTCATGCCATTTCACCCCCCACCCTGCAGCCAGTGACAGGCATCAAGGTGCCTTGGATTCTTCAGCCCCAACATTCACCCCATTCTCCTACACTGCACACATATCAGTATATTTCCTTATGGAATGGGGTGAGCATAAAGCCCAAAGATCCCAAGGCACATCGCAGCACTTCTCGGTCTCTGCGGGGTAGGGTGAGGTGAAATGGCATGAACTTTATGGCCAACGACCCAAAGGCACACCCCAATGCCTGTCCATCTCCGCATGGTGGGGCTGGGGTCAGTGTCAGTTCACTACTTCACTGCCAATCCTATTGTGCATCTCTCTAACTCCTGCACTATCAATGCCAGTGCCAGCAAGCCAACATTCGGCATTGACAAATGCTTGTTTTATATATTACAAACCTTGCCTAGAATCATTATTTTAGATTTATCACTACTGACTTCCAATGGTAACTCTTCTAAAGATTTTGACACATTATTTAATGTACTCTGAAGGCCTACAGCTGTTTTTGAAATTAATATTGCATAGTCTGCATATAATAAAATGTTCATTTAATGTTTCAAAATGTTTGCTGCATCAATCACAATCTAATTCAATTTACACACAATGTAGTCAATATAAATTTTGTATAGTAAAGGTGCTAGTAAACAGCCTTGTTTAACTCCTTGTCTTACTTCTGTCTGAATGGTTAATTTTCCATCTAGGGTATATCTTAAGGCACTACATCAGAAGAGCACTATCAATAACAGCACTCTCCACTAGAGAGGCAGGACAGAATGCCGCCATACAGCACAGTGCCAATGGTAGCGGTTGCAAACCACAGAGATGACTGCTACCATTGTAAAATCATTTTTATGTAGGGGGCTCTGCCTCCCCCACTCTCTGATATGGAGGCTCTACCCCTGCACCCCCACACCTAAAGATTCCTACTCTGGGGGAGCAGATCACAGGGAAAAATAAAATTTGTGGGGCCGTGTAGTATTCCATGACCCTTTGCAAAAAAAAAAATTAAGTTCCACAAGAAGAAATAACGGGAGACCAGGATTGGAACCTTGGTTTGCACCACCATTCTACCGAGCTGCTCCATGCCCCAGCCCTCTCGCCACAGCAGCAACATGGTCAACCTCCCCAATTCCTCTCCCCTTGTCCTTTCACACAGTTCCATGGACAGTGACCTGGGGTGCACTTACTGCACAGAGCTATTTAACCCTATTGCTGTCTGTGGTAGTACTATTCAGACCATGCTATGTTTTGTTGTGCTATATTTGTAGTGCTATTCCGACTGGGTAGGATATCTTATTTGTGAATTGGTACCTGAGTGTAACATCACTAATAACTTTAATAAAAATGAATCTATCTCCCAATCTGTTAACATTTTCCACAATGTATTTCTGTTGACTTTGTCAAAGGCCTTTTTTAGGTCCAAAAAACAACAATATAATCTCCATTTCTTCAAACTGACATACCTATCAACCAGATTGCTAAGAATAAAAATATTATCTATCTTAGACCTTTTATTTCTAAAGTTGAATTGATTTTCTGAAATTATACCTTTTCTTACACCCAAAGCTTCAGTCTTTTTAAAATTATCCAGGAGTAAATTTATGCTGGAATTCATATCAAAGAAGTTGGCATATAGTTTTCTAGGTCTTCCTTTTTCCCTTTTTATATATTGGAACAACTTCTGTGGTTAACCAAGTGGATGGTATTATAGCTGTATTATTAATAAAACTAAAATGTTTACCCAATAAATTTGACCACCCTCCTATGTTCACCTTAAATATTTCAGTGGTGAGTCCATCAGCACCAGCCACCTTATTTTTTTTTTTTTTTGGCTTAAAATGTAGTTCTCCATTTCTTTACTAGAAATAGGGGGCCAGCCATTTATAATTTCCATTTTAGGCTGGGATGTCACTGCCTTGTTATACATATTTAAACAGGTTCCAGGGTTAGCATATAGCTTTGACTAAAATTTCTCCCATACCTTTGGTTGAATAACTGCCTCGATATTGCTTGTAATTTTATTTTCCCCAATCATTATTAAGGACCAAAATGCACTTGTGTCCTTTTTATCAACTGCTTGTTGTAGCTGTTCCCAAAGTATTTTCTGGAAGGCTCCTTTTTTTAACTAAAAGAGACCTATATTATTTTTTCAGTTCCTGGAAACTTTATTGAAAAGTTGTTCTGGGTATTTAATCATATGTCTTCCCACTTTATTATAAGAAAAACTAAGAATATCATGGATTGAATGATCTTTAGGAAAGCCAGGAATAAATGCACTAGGAAAGTTAGGGATGCAAAGGCTGCCTACTACCCGGCCCAGCTCGACTCCTCCTACCATAATACTGCTAGATTTTGGGGCACCATCAAGGGTATGATGGGCCAGGATGTTAACAACCCCCTTCCAACCCAATTACACAGTAACTATGGCCCCATTACTGGCACACTGGAAATCCTGGATGCATTCAACAACCACTTCACAACAGCTGGCCTTGCCTTTGACTCCTCCCCAGCTAACCTATTAAGGGATCATTTAAGCTCCCACTATACTGGTGAACAAAGAGTTGACTCCTCCTTTAGCTTCAAACCTATACTATTGAAACAAGTTGAGGATCTACTATGGCATCTAGATACCAAAAAAAGTGCAGGAGCAGATCTTCTGGACCCATTCTTTCTAAAGATTGCGTGTCATGTGCTTGCAGTCCCCCTAACTCACCTCTTTAACCTTTCCCTAAACTCTGGCTCTATTCCCATGCTGTGGAAGACAGCCCAAGTGGTCCCCCTTCTAAAATCAGGGGACCCTATGGATCTTAATAACTATAGGCCCATTTCCATCCTACCTGTGTTATCCAAGATGCTGGAGAAATTAGTGAGTATTCAGTTAAGGGAATATCTGGACAATGCTAATCTATTAAATCCAGCTCAATCTGAATTCAGGGCCAAACATAGCACTATCACTGCATTAGTCAGGTCACCAATGATTGGCAAACCGAACTGGATAAAAAGAACAATGTCTGTGCAGTATTCCTGGACCTGAGCAAAGCATTCGACACTGTGGACCATGAACTGCTACTCTCATCCCTACACTCCATTGGCTAGATCCATCCTCCCTTAAGTGGTTCAGATGCTACCTCTCTGGTAGATCACAGCAGGTAAAAGCTGAAGGTGACCTCTCCCCATTAAGACCACTGTCAAGAGGGTCCCCAAAGGCTCTATTCTGGGTCCTATCCTTTTGCCATTTATATAAATAAAATTGATTCAACCCTTACCAAGTCCTCAGTACATCTCTTTGCTGATGACACTGTACTGTATGTCAGCAACCCTTCACCTAAAGTTGCTCATGAAATCCTACAAGCAGAATTCTCCCTGTTACAACATCAGCTTCTCGAGAAAAGCTTCTGCTAAATGCAAAGAAAACCAAAGCAATGATGTTCACAACAAAAACTCCACCAACACATCCTCTTCAATCAGTCTCCCCAGATATGCACTATACTTGAGAAAATCTGGAGTATGTTGAAAATTTCAAATACCTAGTGTGTGGATTGACAACAGACTTGACTTCACTCAGCATCTAGAACAACTGCTGAAAAAGCTTCGCCTAAGGCTTGGCCTCCTCTACAGATTAAAACCCTTCCTTAATAGAGATTCAAAGATGAGATTAGTCCAGGCCATCTTTCTATCAGTCATTGACTATGCAGACTTCCTCTATAGTCACTGCCCCACTCCCTACCTTCAAAAGTTGGATACCGTATACCATAGAGCAATAAGGTTCATTACAGACCTGCCATATAATACTCACCATTGTTCTCTCTATGATGCAATTGGATGGGTTTCTCTTCATGTCAGGAGGAGCAGAAATGCAGCTGTATGGATCTACAGAGCTTTATCAAAAAAAATCCCAAGCTATATCCTGGACTGCTTCAGCCTGACCACTCCCAGCTCCTATGCCCTAAGAAGCAACAATATCATCCTGCTCAAATTGCCCAAAGTCAACACTAAAATAGGGAGGGCAGCAATCAGCTATTCTCTAGCCATAGCATGGAACACCCTAAAAATCCCTAAAACTGTCCATTATCATTCCATTTACATCCTTCAAGCAGCACTGTACAGCCTTCTTCACAGAGAAATGCAGTTGCTACCTAGAGATAGAATAGTCATCCCACAAAACCATATTCCAATCACATATGGCATATTCCTTCCAGCCAGACACCGCCAGTATATGGCACCCAATATTCCTTCACCATCCTTGTATTCATTATGTGAGTGACTGTCATGGCCCTCATTGTGATATATATGTACTGTACATATTGTAGATGTTAGTTTAACTTTCTCTTGCCAAGCTTTAACATGTGAATTCTCTGTATATTATTGTGTTATAAATAATATTTTCTTTTCTGTATGTATAACTGTCTCATATGTATGTGATGTAATTGCTGTGCATCAACTCGAACCTTGACCTTATCAGGTCCATCTTGTAAATGAGCCTTGCTCAATGATGATCACCTGAATAAATAAAGATTTGATTGATTGATTGATTGATTGATTTACCCAAACCTTAAAGTTCTTACACTGCACATTATACCATGGGATATTGTCCCTTCAGTAAACCTTCTGTTGTCTTCTCTCCCTCCTGGTTAGATGATTAAATAAAAAAAATTATCATTTTATTATAACTGTCCAAAACCTCTACCCCTGACATGATCTCCTCTCTTAAGTTAACCATACCTCATTCTCCTGGATAGCTAGATTTTTTTGTGGAAGAGCAGGATTCCATCTCATTTTCTTGTTATTGTATACAGTATATGAAACTGACCAAAGGATTTAGATTCTGAATTATCCCCATGATTGTTTATACCAAGTGCCAAAACAATAGGGAGATGGTAACTGCTGAAATGATATATCACACTGAAGTAATTTATGAAACACCACTTAAAACTGTCTACGATAGCATAGTCTAATACTGATCCATGTCTATTATGTGTTTTCAAAAAAGTATAGGAGCCTTCTAGGTCTCCTCTACAGCAGCCATAGATGATGTGCATGTAATTTTCAGCTAAACAATTTAGCAACATTTTACTTTTGGAGTTAATCAGCACATCCATAGAGGTTCTATCACTTTTTCCTAAAGCTGTATCAACCTCCTCCCCTGACAATTAATACTGTAATATGAAAAATGTCCAGTTCTTGTGTTAAAATCTACCATCCATAATATCAAAGGTTCTTTATATTTTACCTTTACATCCATCATCTCTGTCATCATTTCTTCCGATCTTTACATATATTTATCAAATGAAATACATAGATCCATAAAAAAAATGGTAATATACAAAATAGTATTATTTGTCAAGCATAAAAAGTATAAAATTACTGAAAGGCAAAATTCTCTTTAAAAAACTATGGGCTCATGTACGGTTTACTATTTTGGTGAAACTGGTGTCATGAGGTCATTCTTATTAAGATTATTATTGCCAGGTTTGCATCCTTTTATTTCATAGTTCACAAATCAATTTATGTAGACCATTTGATTCCCTCCAACCTATGTCTTTTGTAATAAAATAATGTAATAATTTCTTAATTCAGTTATCCAAATCCTGTCTTCTAATTTACTTTGAATTCCAGCAATATTCCCTGAAACAATTAATAGGGAATTGTCTACTAGTAACTTAGGGCCATAATAAGAGGAGCCCCCACAAGTTTCATTCCACTGAACATTTGGCAATCTAAAGTAACTTCCAATAGAAGCTTATATCTATTATTATTTGTCCTGATAAATACAGACTCTAATTCTTCCAATTGTACTGAATTATCACTTTCTGAGTCCCTTACACAAGTATTGTTTATACATTCCCCATGGATTTTCTTCCCTCTAATCTGTTTGACCTCTGTAGCTAGGCAAATGAGTGAGTATTCTCTTATAGCTTCTTTATCTAAATAATATGTAATACAGACTTGTTCTGGCTGTTTCCTTTTGGCTCCCTCTTTATTTTTGTGGCATTCTGATTTTCACAAACTACTTCAGGGGTAAAACATTGATCACTTAGGCAGGGATATTCAGTGCCAGGTGGATGCCCGGTGCAAAAAGATGTGCCGCACAAAATGATGCACCAGGCAACCCTGAAACGATATTCAAACAGAATGCATGATCCCAACAGATGGCACATCCTTTTTGACTATCAGACCCCAGATGCACAGCCTGAAGTAGGCAGCAGCCATGAGAGTGCAGCGCATCCAGGGCCAGGGCTGAATACTGCCTGTGGGGACATGAGTGGCACATACCTTTATGCACCAGCCCCCCAATGGTAATATTCAGCCAAGAAATGCTAATGAGCACATTGGGCATGCATGGTGCATACAGGCCCCATGCATGCACATTATGTGCTCATTAGCATGGCTGCACTGGATGATATGTGCCAGGCCAGACCCTCCCCAGCTCTGACCACATGCAGTTCCAGTACAGGCATCCCCAATCCCTGGCAGTCCAGTGGCCCACCCCATCCCCATTCCCTGATCACACATGTATCCATGCTGCCCCATGCCTCAAAATAGTATAAACCCCCTCCCCAGCCACGATCCCCAATCATACCTGAACCTGAACCTGGCACTGTTTCCATAGTGAAGTGGCCCTCCCGGCCCCTGCCCACTCAGGTACCTATAGCCCACTGCCCAGCCCCCACCCCACTGCACCATCCCAGCAAGTCCCCACTGCCAGCGGGCAGCACAGCCCTCCTGACACCTCCATGGCTGCCTGCCTACTGCACTGTTACTGACAGTGTACAGTATAAACTACACACCCATTGGTCAACCATTTGGCATGTAGTTTAAATTAAATTTTGGATGGTGCACAGGAGGTGACTAATAGTGGAGTTGCTGTGCCCTGTAGCAGTCAGTAGCACAATTGCAGCTGAATCTGTTTATGGAATGCCCCTCTAATGTTCTGCCAGACCAGCCCCAACCAGCTTCCACAACAGGTTTAGCAGATGTATACAGCCCCAGAATGATAGCCTGCTGTGGAGCAACAGCTGAACTAAACTGAACTGCAGGTACAAAATGTTGTACACAACCCCTGAATCTTATTCCACGTCCCAGTCAGTTGGTAGCTCATAACAGCAGTCCATTCTGTGCAGTATGCAGTAGGAACTATGGCAGGGCACAGTAAGCCATGTTCATATTGAACTTTACTGAAAGGTGCCAGAATGGTTGTTAATGAAGACTGCAGCCCCTCCATTTAACAGTATAATCGATATCATCAGGTCTCAAGCAATGGGAGGTGTACCACAAGGATGACAGGATTCAATATATATGTTTGTTACATTTCAACTGACAATAACGTAGTGTAATGACATCAGTAAAAATCAGTAACGCTACTTAAAAGGTCATACATACGCGGACAGGTCATATTTTACAACGATAATAATCGGGGTACAAGCAAGGAAATAACCACTGATATTGTCTGTCGAACAGCAACCAAAATATAACTTGAATCCTAGCAAGCCGAGTTATGAGGCATAGGATGGCGCAGATACATGTGCAATTGGGGAACGTGGATGGGAAGGAGGGCCGCTGCCCATGTAGAGGATGGGGACACGCAGTACTTCTGTTGCCATCAGGGACTGGGGCAGGGGTGGGGGGTGTCACTGGACCGCTGGGGTTGGCAGGCTGCAGTGTATCTGTGTGCACTTCCAGGGCCCACCTGTGGGAGGCCGTCTGACTTTTTTCATGGCCTATCTTTGGGCCGTACATTTCTTGCCAGTGAGGGGTGCATTCCCTCTGAATATGCCAATGCTCAGCATATTCACGGGAATGCCCCCTCTACTTGCTTGGCATACATTTATGTGCACCCTGACCCATTCTGTTGTGGTCTGCACATCCAGCACATTTAAATATCATATTGAGGCACATTGTTGGAGTTGTACAGCACATCTACCTTTTCTGCCGTGATGTGCCATGCATCTCCTTTGAATATGGGGCCTTAAAGTATTATTTAGGTAATTGCCATTGTCTGTCAACATCAACTAATCCTCAAAAAAGTTCTTTCTTAAACTTGCAGAGTTTAGAACTAAACAGATTTTCCCCCTTCACAGGTTTGACCTTATATCTCTACACTGAAGAGATATTGTCCCACTTTAGAGCATCTTGAAGAATTTGTTCCAGAAGATTATAAACAGTTATGAAAAGGGCGCAAAATTAAATGCAATCTCATTGGACAATGTCTGTGCAATAAAGTGTCTACTGCACAGAAAAAAGGCCCAGCAATGCCATGTGGGTATTGATATTGGTAATGCTTGCCATTTAGAACTTTCAGAAAAGAAATAGCAGCCATCTTGATTGTGCCAACTGTGATACCAGTCTGCCATACCAGCCTAATTTTGAATGCTTAATTTATCAACATGGCATGATGTTCAAATACAAGCTTTGATATGAGTCTGTCTGAGGAAGATCTAGAACAATTTATGCTGGCAGAAAATGAGCCCATGAATGAGTTGCCCATAGCCTGTGAAACAGGTGTTTTAACCTGTCAAATAGAGCCCTTAACAATACCAGTGAGTAACTGTTTCAAAAGCTATAGTCCTAACCAACTGGATTGTCTAGAACTAGAAAAAAATGAGAAAAACACAGAGAGATCCACTGCATGGGCTCTATGAGTTTTTAATGACTGGGCTAAAGTGACAAATACAGTGGCAGATTGATGAACAGTAGAAAAGGATGACCTAAACATGATCCTGAGAAAGTTTAATGCTGAGGCACAGATGACTGCTGAGCTTGAGTATGCCATCTCAAGCTTCTGCAGGCTCTGCGCTGTGCTGCACTGAATCACCACCTGGGTTCCCTGGCTGTCGGTCAGCATATTAACGTAATACGGGACCCAGAGTTCCGTTCCAGCAATGCTGTCTTCACAGCAAAAATGAAGGCATACAGGAGATCACAGCAAGATAAAGCTCAACACTATGAGCCCCTTTCTACAGCTGACTTACAGAAACTAAGAAATTCTGACATTTTATCTCCCTGGATCATGCCTGGCTTAGTCACAAATATATTGGTAGATGTACAACTGTACATGGCCAGTCGCAGCCGGGAAGGGCTCGGTCAGTTGAAGCCTGAACATTTCTCGATAAAAACAGATGAAAATGGCACAGAGTTTGTCATGCTCAACTTTAATGAGCACATGAAAAACCACATCAACCCCTTAGAAAGTGGCAAGCAAGGTCACATGGGGTTTTATGTATGCACAACTGGGCAACCCACTTTGCCTGGTAGAAAGTTTTAAATTGTACCTTAGTAAGCTTCCTCTGGAGCCCAAAGCCCTTTATTTGCATCCTCACAGACTGCCACAAATGCAACTTGACTCTCTCCCGGTCTGGTATTCCTCCAAGATGATTGGCTTGAATTTCTTATCTACTCCCATGTCCCGACTGAGTGAGGAAGCAGAACTGTCACAGCGCTACATGAATCACTGCCTGTGAGCAACAGCAGTCCAACTGCTCTCCAATGCTGGCTTAGAGAGCAGAGAGATAGATTATGGGCATCATGGGGCACTGGAGCGAATTGAGCCTGCAAAGCTACTGGCATGCAAAACCAGATGACTGCAGAAAATGGTGTCATATTCTGGAATCAAAACAAGAGCAGTCAGCAACAGACAAAGTTTACAGCAGCAGCAGCACTGAATCCAAGAAGCAACCTGAAAACTGGCTCTGCACCACACTGACACCGGATGGTAACATGCAGCAGCAGTTCCCACAGCAGCAGTTAATAAAAAACTGTAACATGACTTTCAATGCCTGGTTTACTTTGGTAAATGATAGCAAAGCATCTTTTGACCTAAATAGCATGACGAATCCATAATAGTACTATAAAACAGTTCTTAAAATATTACAATTAAGTTTATGTCAGTTGTACTGTTTCAGTTTAAAGTGATTTCAGCACAGCGTTTATCATTAACACTGCTACAGTTCGCATGCAGTACAAGTTACAGAAACTATTGTCTCCTGTTGAACTTAACTGTCAGTCCATTTTGTTGTTCCCCAACACCCCATTGCATAAGTTATTTCATGAATAAAAAAATACGTTTCTTGAGTCATTTTATGAATAAAAAATAATATGGAACTACTTTACCCAGCATAATGTTATCGACCCTTATAAATTGATAATTCTTAAATTTTAACACTTGTAATATGATTATTCATGTCTCTCATTTTTTCCACCATTTCATAAGTGCAGTAAGTCACTCTGGGGTGTGCATTAGACAGTTGTAATGCATGGCTAGGGGTCTGGATGCATTCGGCCTGTGGCCTTGTGCCTCATTACACCCCATAGCCCTGCATTACAATTGTCTAATGCACACCCTGTCATGCCTTATTGCTTACTTTATTTTTAGGAGAAATGGGGTCTCTATCAGAAGCAGGGAGCCCTTTTATAAAGACAGTATTTAACTTTTTTCTGATCATTTTTTCACTGAATCCCCCCTCTCTTATCCTTTATCTCCTTTTTACTTTTTTTCATTTGTACTATTTGACTGCCTAATCTCCTGAGTAAATCTAGATGAAGAACCAGTTTAAGTATTCATGGGCTCCATCTGTATTCCTATAATTTACAGATTTTTATTTTTTGTTAAAATGAGTACCCCTTTGCATTTTACTTCTCACGATTGATAAAACTTTTTCTATTTCTGCCGCTTCAGTTTCCTGAATCTTTTCTGTGGTTGGTCTTATTTCTGCTATCTGCTGGTTCTTCATATCACTTCCATTTTGTACTTTTCTCTGCACTGTTTCCTTCATCCTGTTAGCCTCATTTTGTCTTGAATTATGCTCATGTCTAGTCTCCCTCTCATCGCTACCATTTTTAGGGTTGCAGTGGGCATAGCCCTGCAGACCTTTAGCTATGAGAAAAGGACTCCCGCATTCTTTGTAACCCAACAACATGTTGGAGTGTCAACACAGTCACCTCCACTTCTGTGAACACTCTGCACACTGTCTCTATAGGCTGTTGCACTGCAATTATTTGAAATCCTCTGTTCAGAACATATGATCTGATTAGTCTACAGGCCCTGCATAGCCATGCATTAAATTCCCTTTTTAATGCACGGTTCTATGGAGGGAGTCAAGGAAAGTGCCATTGGCACTCGTTCCCTGCTTCACAAAGGAAAACTAGAAGAGCGGCCATTTAAAACTGTGAGGAATGAAGAGATCACAAGTGCTTGTAACAACTTGTTAACACCTATCAGTTCAACTTTGGTAGTGTAGTGACACACCCCAGTTGCACCTGTGTTTTGATTTATTTTAATTATTGTGCAGGTAGTTATTCTCTTTATCATTGCACCCCCCCGAGGAAAAAAACTAATTGCTATATGGGGGACAGAGGGAGAGAGCCAAATGGGGCTGTAAGCAATGTTGTGAAAGGCTGTACAGAGCCAAAGGTTACAATATGCTCTGTGCCTCTGTATGAATCTCATAGTGTTGCTGACTTAGACACCTTGTGTGACACACATCGGGGAGTGAGAGATAGAGAGGGCAAGACACAGTTCCCCCAATCAGTGAGTGCTTCAGCAAACTGCACATACATAAATGAAGCAAACACATATCTGTGTGTCTCTTTCTCTCTCTCTCTCTCTCCCCCTAAATAGACATGAGCTGCCATGCTGTAGTGTAGCACCAAGACAAAGCAGTTACGGGGCATGGTGCTTATGGGTTGAGCACCCCCCCACCCTCTACAACACTTGCACAGTTATTTTACCTTTTAAAAAAAAATATATATATATATATATATATATATACAGTGAAGCTTGCCAGAATCAAGCACAACTCTGCAGAATTCTGCAGTAGAGTTACTGCAGGGAACAATGCAATTTCAGTGGGAGTTAATCCCTTTTGTCATGCAGGAAAACTGTGACACTGTGCTTGATCCTACTGGGCCTCATTGTATATATAGATATATTGTTTCCTCCCCCCACCTGATCCTCCTTCTCAGCACCCACCATCACCCACACCCACACCAGAAATGTTATAGTGGCACTGGGGGGTGCCCATTCCCCCAGTGCAGGAATCTTCATTTGTTATTGTTTTTTAAACCTATAAAAACAAAAATGTCCATCAATGTCTTTTGAAGCCATTGTACTCCCACCCACCTGACCCTCCCACTCAGTATCCACCACCCCGCTCCCCCCTAAGCCCTTACTTACCCATTGGGGGTTCAATGCCATAATCCTCTCTGGACTGCAGACACATCTTCACTCTTCAATGTCGGACTGCAAACTGAGGCAATCAGATGTGCCATTCAATGTATTTCAACTTAGAAGCATAACCTGGCCATTTTTCAACATTTTTTCCCTAAAATTTTCAACATACCTCTTTTGGGATACCACTTCATGAACAGTGCAAGTGATGTTAGGGCCATCTGTCCCAAAAGGTGATTTTGTGGTCCCTGCATGAAATCAACTTTAGGGCAGGAGTTTAACATTTTCTCTGCCCATGTTTATGAGGTGGGGTCATAAGAAGGCTATGTTGAAAATTTGGTGTCAAAATATTAAAAAAACAATAGAGTTATCAGTCTACATTAAATTTTGTGAATGCAGGCTCATAACTTTGGTAATTTTTAATATTTTGTCCCCAAATTTACAACATAGCCATTTCTTTACAGCACCTCATGAATGTGACAGCTGCCAGTTTTCAACTCCAGCCCAAAATGTGTTTTTGCATCTCAAAAGTTGATTTTGCAGTCCCTACGCAAAATCACCTTTCAGTCATGAGTTGAACATTTGTTCTGCCCTTTTTCATGAGGCAGGGTCATAACAAGGCTTTGTTGAAAATTTGGTGCACAAATATTACAACACAACAAATTTATGAGCCTACATTGTATTTTGCTACTGCAGGCCCGTAACTTTGGTATTTCTCAATATGTTTACTCCAATTTTTACTCTGCAGCCCTATCAGCTCTGACCAGAGTTTGTTATACTTAGGTGAGTTTGACCTTTTTTCTGCTTTGATGGCTTCCAATATTTCCCTCAATAGGAAATTATTTTGGATAAATGCCATCGTTATATCATCAATTTCTTTATTAAAAGTAACTTTAAAATTTGACAAACATTGGAATTTTTCATATTGTGCTCACATTGTTGTATCTCTGATTCAAAGTTTGGCCAGAGAAATGGTATATCTGGTCCCTTCAAGGATGAATCTAGTTTTGGTTTCTTTGTTAAGCATGGCATTAGAAATTTTTTGTAATCCTTCAGATATCTAGGTTCTTCCATAGAATTATCAGTAAAAAATGAGGGGTTTACTGATTAGGCTTCTAAATTAATCATATTTAAATCTATCCTGTATTCTGGATTTATTGCATACATTTCCCTATCCCCGTCCAGCAACTTAGGTGGTGTAGTTTGACT
Source organism: Neoceratodus forsteri (assembly GCA_016271365.2). NCBI lineage: Eukaryota > Metazoa > Chordata > Ceratodontiformes > Ceratodontidae > Neoceratodus > Neoceratodus forsteri. The sequence continues at coordinate 414,652,008 of CM057453.1, read as the reverse complement.
AAATAATTGCTGATTACCAGGGGATTCCAATAATCTAATATTTTCAAGCAAACAGTTATCCTCCTTTGTCTGACCACATTCCCCCATCTTTACATTCGCTGAGAATGTGATTGGGGCTCCTGATTGTTTACCGTTGGTGGATTTGGAAGCCTTGTAAAATTAGTAATTTTCTTGCTATTATGTATCCCTTTTTTTTCTGATGTCCAGTGCCATAGGTCCTAATTTTATTGTATTTCACATTTTTTTAGTTTTTAAGTGTCATTGCTGATTTTCCACACATTTTGGAAGGGTATCTCTTTCAGAAGACCCAATTAAATAATTATTATCAGCTGGGTTACAGAATAGTATGTATTCAAATCCAGTATAAAAAAAAAAGGTCCCCTATTATTCAAAGTTCAGGAATAAGCTATTAAGTCTGCTGAAGAAAGGATTCAACAGTTAAACACAATGGCCCAAATATTCAGAGGGGTTGTGCATGGCACAACAGAGTTGTGCTGCTGCAACCCTGCATTGAACCCTGGTGGGATATTGAACAGGCTACCTGACACAGTGCAAATCCCAATGTGCCGGGGCACAATGTAAGTGTATGTGGCGCAGATGCAGGGGGTGTGCCCATGCATATGCGGCACATCCTGATATTCAGCCCGGGATATGCGGTGCATATGCTGGGACAACCCTGCATTGCGCCACATAGGGGGGCTCAAAGCTGAACCCATGAATTGGTGGAACAGCTCTTGGCCACCTACAGGTGGGCTGTTGTATTTCAGGGCACAACACAGCAGCCACCAGCCATGGGTGCCCACCCAGAACACCGACCACAGGCACACACATCTGCCTGGTAGTCCAGTGGTTCCCCCTCTCCCAAATCTCCAATATATGTAATGATGTCATTCCTCAGTGGGCTAGTGGCACCCCTTCCCTCTTGATTCCCTGATCACCGGTAAATGTCAATTATGTCCATCCCTGGTAGTTCAGGTTACCCCTTCCCTCCTGATTCCCTGATATATGTATATTAATACCATCCATGGTAGTCTAGGGAGCCCCTTCCCTCCTGTTTCCTCGATCATAGTAGATCACTGCAAAATAAATCCCTGGTGATCCAGTGGCACCCCCACCCCTCCTATCCACACAGGACCCCTAGCCCACCCCGCTCCCCCTGTCATCGGCACGTGGCTGCAACCCCCCCACATACCAGCCAGCTGCCCACCGAATGACAGGTACAGCATGGGCTTGCAGAGCATACTGTACTAGACAGTCCCAAAATGTGAATGCCTTCATTCACATATTTGGGACTGTCTATATGTATCCCTGCTAGACCATGGTCCACACTGTGGGACCAATGGGCTTACAGCCCATGTTGTACCTGTCATTCGTGGGCAGCCAGGTGGTATGTGGGTGGGTTGCAGTTGCGCACCGATGATGGGGGGTTGGGGTGGGAAAGGGGTCCTGTGTGGGTGGAGGGAAGGGAGTTGTCACTGGATCACCAGGAATTCATTTTATGGTGATCTACCATGATCAGGGAAATGGAGGGAGGGGGTTCCCCTAGACTACCAGGGATGGTATTAATATACATTTATCAGGGAATCAGGAGGGAAGGTGGTCCCCTGGACTACCAGGGATGGATGTAATAGACATTTACCGGTGATCGGGGAATTGGGAGGGAGGGGGGTACCACTAGCCCACCAGAGAACGACATCAATACATATATTGGGGACATGGGAGGAGGTGGGTACCAGTGGACCACCAGGGATTTGTTCTACAATGCTTTAACATGATTGTGGCTACAGGGAGGGGGATGCCCCGGGACCCCAACTGTGCACACGTCATTCTGTGGGGGAACCAGGTGCAAGTCGCCAGGCTACCCTTCACAAGGCATGCAAATGGGGCCATAATGACATGCAAATGGCCCCATTTGCACCTTGCATATATTATGGCCTCATTTGCATGCCCTCTGCTGAATATTGTGGGTGATGCTCCCAGCACAACTTGATTTGTACTGGCACACCCACGTGCTCCCTATCTGTGACTTGCACCAGTGCAGTGCCACTGCACCGTGCACTGTCCGTGCCATATTCGATGGTGCTGTGCCATGATGCATCACCATTGAATATCACCTGGTCCTGGTTCCAGCACATCCTAGTTGTGCTGCACCCACGCTTGCACCACTGCTGGGTACAGTCTGAATATCTGGGTCAATGGGTAAAACTATACCATAAGCACAAATTCTGATAAATACAGTTTGAAAACAAATACTATTACTTGTTACACCTTTACTGATATTAAAAGTCCAAGGCTTTTGTAAAATAGAGATTGTACCAAAATCACTGTGAATCTCTTCTTGAAGATATCCTGGCTAAAGACTATGCTAAAATCTTCTACTCATTTTGTTCAGTGATCAAGACTACTATGTATGTAGTACTGATAGTGTTCTTTCTCAGACCAATGGTAAAAAAACATAGCAATTAAGATCCGGTACCAATCTATCAATCTTGTGCAGAGACAGTCTTCCCCAATTTCTCTTTTATCTATAAACATTTGTGGAGCTGATTCTCAATGTTTTCCATGTAAGGTGAACTTGACACTGAAATATGTCCCAGGCACTTAACAATAAGGGTGGGCGAAAGTGTGGATTTCCTCCGTTGCAGAAGTTCCACGAAGTTTTGAAAAGTTTGCATAATTTTACGCTCTTCCATCTACGGCGGAATTCTGAACTTTCACCAAATTTTCATGGATTTCTGCCTAGTACTGCGGTATTTCATTACAAACTTCGGACCTTTTGTTATTATGTGTGGAAAAAAAGTGTCTTGTAATGTATTTTGCCATTTCAGTCAATTTTCCTTATTTTTCTAAGTGATTCTGTGGGTTTTTTTCCCGCCAGCGTCTTATCATTATATTTGTTTTTCTAGAGGTGCTATTGTCAATTTGAGGTACACATAGTGAATGTAACCATCCAAGCTGTCGAGCACCTTAAGTGTGGGATCAGTAATGAACCTTGTTCTTTGGTTTTTTAATTGCTTCTTATTTCCCTCTTTTCCTTTTGTTATTCTGCATTTCTTTCATTTGAATTCCGCAGAACCAAGAACTGCATACTTTTAAATTCTACGGTATACCAAAAATTCTGTGTTTCCCAACAGAAATTCCTCAGAAAGATGAAATTATACTGCATGTGGCTCTGATCACATGCTTTACAGCTCTGCAGTCACATGTGGTGCAGAGAGAGGCATCAGGTGGTAGCACACATTTCTTACTGCGTAACTCCTTACTTCTGAAGAGATTACTGAAGAAGAAAGAGCTGTGTTTGTTCTGCTTCACAGAACAGACTTTGTGATTGGCAATCTGGCAATTTTTTTTTGCTCAGGAAAAGAAATTTACTGCTGGTATCTGTACTTGGAATACTGGGGCAAAGATATTTCAGCACTTTTGATGATCTTTGTGATTATATCATATGTAACTTTTTGTACTCTGTGTGTGTTGTTCTGCATTCCTAGCCTTTAGTTTAGCTTCAATGTTTTTTTTAATATTTGGTGGCGTTTAAGGCTTTAGTGAAGCACAGAAAAGTACAACATGTCACTCAAAATCAAGGGGAAGTGTGGAGGATGTGGGAAAAGTGCTAGTGGTAGTACTAGATCACTCTCAAGGGGGTCACGAGAGGTGTACAGGATGCTGGGGAAGGTGTCAGTAGGAGCAGCACTTTTTCTGGAAATGCAGGTTCTGGTGGTAGTGCAATGCCAGGTGCCATGCCACATGCCGCACCCGTGTCAGCCAGAGTTGGAATCAAAGCTTCCAGTTTCTTTGGTACACAGTGCAGTGCTGCTACTTTGGGTGCAGCTGTTGCACAGCGTTCAAGAGAGGGTAAAAAGACTGCCATGGATGTCACTGCACTACTACTGTATGAGTCCCTAGGTTCTCAGTAGGAGCAGGAACATATTGAACAGCCCCAGTCATAGGATAACCAGCAGTTAAGTCGGGAGCTGCTAGGAACTGAGAGTGAAGAAAGTTTGATTCCAGTGGCACATATTATCAGTGATGATGACAGTAAGGGTGGTGCTGGATTACTTACGGTGGGTGGACTAGAGACTGAGAAGGAGAAACAGCACAGAGAACTTGAAAAGTTCTCAGAGGAGCAAGAACATCATCACAGTGAACATCTTGTTAGTGCTACTGTTCATGCAGCAGAGAAGGCCAGTGAGGAAAAGGAGTTAGGGTACAGTTGGCCCTTACTGTCACAGCCTGACATTTCAGTAAACAGTAAGAGTACGTCTGATGAGGGTGTTGAGGTTGAGGGTGATGATGACTCAGCATTGGACCCTATTTGGCAGGCACCTCTTCCACAATTGGCAACCACAGCTGTCAGTGGTAAAGTGCCAGCACCCCCTTTAACATTGTCAGTCCACAAGCAGCAATCTGTCAGGGGAAAGGGTCAGCAATTGCCAAAAATGGGACATAGAGATCAGCAGTAGATGCAGGAGCACCCTAGGAAAACAAGATCACCCACCCCTGCACCCCTGTCCCCATCTGATCCGCCCATAAAAATCTGCCATGTCGGTGGACATTCATTTGTGTGGAATTTTTATGACATCAATGAGTCTGATGACAGTGTGGCTGTGATCAACATCTGTCATTCCAAAATTAACAGGGGTAAACCACATTCACACTATGGGACAACTGGTATGCACAGTGATATGAAAAGTAAGCACCTCATTAAATGTAAACAGCATAAGCGGTTGGCCTCCAGGCCCTGTTCTGATAGTTCCACACAGTCTGAAAAAGAGGGTCCACAGCCGGATGATGAGGATGTGGAAACATTTGACCCCTTGCTGTGTTCCACCCCCACACATGTAGATACAAGTGGTTATAATCAAGGTCAATCCATCCACTGGCGCATGGATAGAGAGCTTTTTCAAGCATGTCCCTGTTGGTGGACAAGACAGCCAAAGACACAAGAGCATACCAGGCAAGGCCAAAACACATGCCAAAGTTCAGCACACTATTAGATTTAAGCAGTCAGATATTAAATCAGCATTAATGAAGCACACCAAGTATCATTGCAAACACCCAGTGACTAAAGAACTGAACACGGCTGTTGCCAAGATGCTGGCAAAAGACCTTCTGCCATTTTCATTTGTCGAGAATCTGAGTTTCATTGAACTTATGGAGAAGGCTGTACCTAAATATAAAGTTCCCAGTCGAACTTATTTCAGCACTAAGGCTCTTCCAGCAATGTATAATGACCTAGCCTGCATGGTGTCTCATGCTCTGTCCCACTTTGCTGTAGCAAGCATTCACCTCACCACCAACATCTGGACGAGTGCCCTATCATTGGGTGTTAGTTATATGTGCATAACTGCACACTGGGCCTATTTTCCTCAGGTATATGCCTTGCATCTATGTCCCTCATCTACCTGTCCCCTAATTACTGGCAGCAGTAGTCTTACTGTTGGTCAACAGCATGCCACGTTGAGCATGCAGAGTATGCATGGGTTACACACATCTGACAGAATTCTTGTATGCATTAATGAGGCCCTTACGCACTGGCTAAAACCACATGGTTTCAAAGCTGCGTATATTGCCAGTGGCAATGCCCTGAATGCCATCAAAGCAATCTCTGATGGGTGATTTTATCATGTACCTTGCTTTGCTCATGTGTTGAATCTCATTGTGAAGTCATTTCTGGATCATGAAGCAGTGAGTGCCAAGATTGCCGCCAGCCACAAAATCTGTAGCCATTTCAGACACTCTGCACTGGCTAGAGCAGAGCTCAGGGCTCTACAGAAGGCCAATAATGTACCACAGCACTGCTTGAGGCTTGATGTGCCAACCCGATGGAATTCAACACTCTATATGCTTGAGAGGCTGTATGAACAGTATAAGCCACTGAATAAGTACATAATGCACATGCGTAATTGTGAAGCACAGGAAGCCATGTCACTGAGTCCATCCCAGTGGTTTTTGATGGATAGTGTTATCCAAGTACTCCGTCCTTTTGAACAGGCAATACAGGTTGTGAGTGCTGAAAATGCATGTTTGAGCAAGGTGTTACCATTGCTGCAGGTACTATGCCTGGCACTGGTCAATGTAAAAGGGCAATTTGAAGTGGCTGCAGACTCTGTTGGAGTGGAGCTGGCTGACCGCACAATGCAGCTGTGTGATGATGATCCCAGGGTCATTCACATTAATAAGTCTGAGGCTTACATCCTGGCAACCCTGCTTGACCCTGGGTACAAGCATGGCATGATGGCACTTATTCCAGGTGGGAAGGCTAATCTTGATCACTGTGTTTCCATCCTGTGGGGCAAGGTCCAAACCTGGATGACACACTCAGAGGTAAGGATGGAAAAGTCTGCCGCAGTACAGAAAGCTCAAGCAAAAATGGCCCCTTGCTTCATATCCTTATCCACCACCAGTATAGTGTCTGCATCATTGCCTTCATCATCACATGGTAGCACTGGTGGCACAAACCCCCTATGGTCCATGCTGAAAGACATTGGTGTGTCTACCTGCCACCCTCAGGAGGGAGGAAGACACAGAACTCCATCTGTCTGCACACCATATGGTGCAGTCATATATGGATGACCCAGAGCAGCTAACAATTGATGATGAGCCCCTGTACTATTGGCATAGAAAACTAGAAGTCTGGCCTGCCCCGACAGCTATTGCCATGGAGTACCTCACCTGCCCATGTGCCAGCGTAAGCTCGGAAAGGGTTTTCAGCGCTGCAAGTGCCATTGCAACTGACTGCCGAAGCCGCCTGTCTGATCGGAATGTTGAGTATCTAACATTTGCCAAAATGAACTCTCATTTCTTCTCCAAGTAGTATGTTGTGTGAACAACAGCAACATTACAGGATCCTGCTGAAGAAGGCTCTGAGCAGCAGGACTCATCAGAGGATGAGGAGAGTGTGGCAGTGTCATCTGATGAAGACACAGCAGAGGGGGTTATGTTCTCCTGAGTAGGAGACAGAGTCTCATAACATATGTGCTGTGTGCATAAATTGTGTTTTGAGTTATCTTAACACCTTGCATCCTCAGTTACATTACCTGAATAGTAAAGAGCCTTGCAACCAGATTCAGTGAGCAATGCCAGAATCTGAACCTGCTCTGCTGCAAAAAATGTTTGTGATGTTGAAGCAAAGGATTACTACATCACATTTATGCTGGTAATTCACAGTGACATCAGCAGTTCTGTACTTATGAAACTACATTACTTTCAAGTGTCCCAGTTTGCTGCTGTTCTGGTATCCCCCCCCCCCGATAAAATAAGGAAAACCAAAGAAATTGAAGTGGACATTGTTCTTGTCCTCAAATGCTGTTAAGTGTTTATCAGTTTCCCAGTTTACAGCTGTTCTGACCCCCCCACACATACACACATAAAATAAGAAAAAAAAAATTGAAGTGGACATTGTTCTTGTCCTCAAATGTTAAGTGTTTACCAGTTTGTCAGCCCCCCCACACACCACAAAAGAAGTAATTGAACCTTGAAACACAGATGACAAGGAAGTGTGGTTTCAACAACAAACTGTTTATGTAGCAAATGAATAATCTGAAAACAAACCATCAAACATAGAACTTATAGAAGAAATATGAACATCCAAACTATACAAACCAGTCAAACAAGCAGAACCCCCCCACCCCCCAAAAAAAGAACAAGTCAGTCGGTCATTCTAAATGTTAGAAAAATTTAACTTGATTTATTTTAACAAAAACATTTACAAAATATTCAAGCCAGCATGGATGGCAAAAATAGTGGCTGGCTAACAGGGATTGTACACCATGCTGCCCCTCAGCTAGCACTGCTGTCTTCTCAGGGCAGATACCTCATGACTCCTGACTTGGCTGCGCCTCCTTCCCCCCTGAATGACTTAAGCTGGCTCAAGATTTTTTTGTCCATCTTCACCAACCTTTCCAATCTGGCCTCCACCCTTTTCAATCTGGCTTCAACACTTTTCAGGCCATTACGAAGAGCAGCTTAACATTTCCCGCTCAGGGTGGCCCTCCTCATTGTTCTGCCCTCTGGTACCATCTGTGGCTGGGTGGGTATTAACGCCATGGAGGTTGTCCACGGCTTGGTCTGCTGCTGCTGTTGAGCTGGCCTGTCCTGTGGTACACTGCTGCTTCCTGCTGACTCTGAGGGCGGATCATCTTTATATGTCAATTTGGAAAGAGCCTTCATAATTTTACGCACATGGTTTTCTGTACACTTGCTCATTGGCTTTGCCTATTTTGTGGCTGACTTGGCCCTCATCTGTCCCTTTGATGACTGGATTGCTGCCAATGTTTCAGGGTTGTCTGCAGTACAGAAAGAAATATGCAGCTTCAACATAATGTGATCTACAACTATCTGCCCTTATATAGTGAGTACAGTGTGTGTGTGTGTGTGTGTGTGTGTGTGTGTGTGTGTGTGTGTGTGTGTGAGATAAAGTCTGACAGACATCAGTACAACTTACTTATTGCATGCTGTCTGTGTGCCCAGCCACCCAAGTGAATCAGCACCTGATCAAGTCTTCCTACCTGTGCTCTGTGCTATAAATTGACAAGCTTGAGTTGTAAATTGATAAGCTGTGGGTCCTGGGTAGGGCATTCCTTCCTTGCCTATAACCATGGAAACATTGACATTGTCTGCAGATGCGGCACTTAAGGACAGTCCCACCCACACAGTCTGCCCGTGAGCCTTGTACTTCATTACAGCTTCTGATCCTCCCTCTGTGTTACCTCTGTGGTCCCCCTATGCCTGTTGAATGCATGTTTAAATCCAAGCACATTCCTCACTCCAGTCCCACCACCTCATGTGGCAGATCATTCTATACATCTGCCATTCTCTCTGTAAAGAAAATCTTCCACACATTCCTTCTTAACCTGCCACATTCCAATTTCATGTCATGCCCCCTCATTCTTGCACTCCTCCTGTATTGGAATATGTCTCCCTCCTGCACCTTGTTTATTCATTTAAGGTCCTTGAATGTTTTTATCCTGTCCCCTGGCTCTGATTCCTCCTCTCCTCCAGTAATGGCAGCAAGGACATATTGGGGTACCTGACGCTTCTCATAGGTTGCAATATATGCAACACCTGAGTCACTGTCTTCTGGATCACACAAAGTAATTTCATTTAACACACTGTACAGTAAAGGAAATTAATATTTATTACCAAACTTTAGTCTAGTCCACTCCTGTGATAATTTGCAGATATTTTATTAATGCAACATAACATACACCTCTACTATCCAGAACACCACCCTTGGCTGTACACATAGAAATGTAGAAACATAGAATTTGACAGCAGATAAGGACCGCTTGGCCCACCCAGTCTGCCCATTTCCCTACCTAATGGATAAGCTGCAGATCCTAGTTAACCAACAGCCTACTTCCTCCTACCCCCCATTAGAATTGCCTTATGTCTGTCCCATGCATTCTTGAATTCCTTCACTGTTTTTGACTCTACGACCTCCTCAGGAAGGCTGTTCCATGCATATACAACCCTATCTGTGAAGAAATACTTCCTCACATTACCTCTGAGCCATCCCCCCTCTATCTTCAAATTGTGCCCCTTTGTTCTTGCACATCTCTTTTTCTGAAAGATGCTACCCTCTTGGACTTTGATTCCCTTGAGGTACTTGAAAGTTTCTATCATGTGCCTGCTCTCCTTCCTTTCCTCGAGGCTATACATATTAAGCTCCTTAAGTCTCTCTTCATATGTCTTCTGGTGCAGACCCTGCACCATTTTAGTTGCATTCTTCTAGACTGCCTTCATCCTGTTTATGTCTTTGCAGAGATTGGGTCTCCAGAACTGCAAGCAGTACTCCAGATGGGGTCTCGCCAGCTGTCTGTACAGAGGGATAACGACTTCCTATTTTCTACTGGTGATGCCTCTCCCTATGCATCCTTTTGCTCATGTTTCTGGCAAAGGTAGAGAGCTAGGCAGCAGGGAAAACTACTGTGCTTAGATTGTGTTTTTACATGTTCTGTTGTTTAAAGATAGATAATTTCTTAATCTTTCTTTGTTAGAACTTCTTGTGTGTGTTTATATTTTTCTGTATTTAAGGTTATAGTGAGTGTGCGTGCATGTGACTCCCTCATTCTCTCTTATTCTTTTTCCAAATTTTATTTGTTTTTTGTTAAGAACATTTTTATTTTGTCTGTTAAAATGGCAGAGAAAGGTGGGGCAAGTGGCACTGGTGGTCAGAAGGCTGGTAGAAGTGTTCACCTTAACAGGCAAGCCTTTAAAGTAGGTGAAAGTCAGGCATCCACCCCCCCAGCAGCAGCTGCCAGAGTCAGTGCCTTCCCCCCAGCAGCAGGAGCCTGTGCATCCTGACCCCCAGAAGCAGGAGACTCTGCCACCCCCCAGCAGCAGGAGCCCAATGCCCACCCAGCAGTAGCAGGAGCCTGTGCACCCCAGCAACAGGAACAGGATATTGTGGACCCTGGGACATCAGCTGATGTGCCCCCCACAACAAAAAAGGGTGTCTACAGTGTGGTCCTTTTTAACCACAAGTGCTGCAGATGAAAGTGAAGTCATCTGCAACATTTCTGGAAGGAATGTTCATCAGGGGAAGAAAGGGATACACCTTGGCACTGGCAGCCAAAGGAGCCATCTGCAGCACCACCACCCGGCAGAGTGGCTGGCAAAGCAAAAAGAGGCGGCTGTAGCAGGAGGAAGCAGTTGGGGGGGGACATACAGAAGGGGAAGGGGGTCAGCAGGAGGAAAGAGGCCCTTCTGTGTCTGGTGGGAGTCGACGTCAGTGCAGGGAGTGCCGTACTAAGACACAGCAGCAGGAGGCAGCAGCACCATCACCACATAGCTAACAACACCACCAGCATCATGATGCTGAGTCCACACTTGCCGCAGCAGGTCAGGTCACCAGGAAAGACTTGGCGGCTGTGCAGAATGAAGTGCGAACTCTGAGGTAGGACTTCGGGCAGTTCCACCAAAAATTCAGAGAGGCCAGGGGGGATATTAACAAAATAAAAGAGGATCAGCAGCAAGTTTTGAACCTCCTGGCAGAGTAGCGGGTGGTAGTGGCAGTCCTGGCATGATGTAAGTGGTGTGTCACCACTCAGCAGTTAATTTTTTTTTTTTCTTTTTCCTATCCTGTGTCCTGTGTTAGTGATATTCTTCTCTTATCTCCACCCTCAAAAACTAAAAGAAAAAATAGAAAAATTTAAAAAAGCACCAAAAAAATATTTTCTGTCCTCTAGTCTTCCTCTATATCTTCTTGTTTCTTTGACTTGTGTTATAAAGATATGTGTAACCCCTAGGTGGTGCTATCCCAAGGGATACTACTCCTCCCTACTTGGCTAGTAGCAGGTTAAGGGGCCTGGGTAAAGAAACGGGTGCCTCCACTCGGAGGTCAGGGTAGTTAGTGGTCAAGCTAACCTGGGCACAGCCCTCTGGGACACTGTAACCCCCACTTTCCCTTCTAGTGGCCAAAACAATACACACTAATCACTCTCACAATACCCCTTGTGCACCATACAAGTACCCACACTGTTTGCACTTACCACCAGGGCTGGTTCCTTTGGATCGACCATGGGGACCCGCTGTAAAACAAGGTTATGCACAGCAAATAGCAACAGTACAGTACTTTTGGCACAAACTGGAACCACAGTGAAGTTAAATGCAAAAAGAGTTAGATCTGATTTATTTAAGGGACTTGAACATGGAAGGGGCATAATCAGGTTGATTGGCTTAAATGCTAAATCAATCAGACAGTTATGCGTGCACTTCACAGTCCCTACACAGTCACACACTCTGGGTAACCAGGTAGAAAAATGGTGGGCTAGCCAGGAATGTTGCCCGGGGTAGACCAGCGTCACAGCTGGTAGAGGCCCTGTGATGGAAGAAAGCAACATGCACAACACACACTATTTGTAATCCGGAGCCGGACGGCTCAGTTCGTGAAAGAAAAAAAACAACAAGACAATCATATGACACCCCTTTAAATTTAGCTGTTGTTGCAGGGAGCTACCCTGATGTTTACTCACGATACCCGATACTGGACAGAGGCAGGATGAAATTGAAACTGCAGGTTGTTGAGCTGGAATGCGAGGAGAAGCAGGGCCCACACGACTCACCGAAGGCATCATTCCTGTTCAAGGCATTGAGCTGGGGGCTGATCCCCAAGCAGATCTCTTGTCGATGACTTTCTCTGTGTAGCAGGTATTCTGGCTGGGCCAGTGTGGTAAAGCCCAGCCAAATGGAGATGAATATGGATTTCAGTCCATGGAGCTGGATGCAGATTTCAGCAAGCAGAACACAGTTCAGACACACAATGGGGAACCAAATCACGACCCAGTATCAGCACACAGCACATTCACATGTAAGGAAATTCCACTGTACCAGGCAAATGGCTCTGTGGTCACAATTACAGTCTCTGCACAATCCGGGAGTTCGGAGGTGGCTGGAAATCCTGACAGGCCAATTGCATTCAGCAAATCTTCAGTCTTCTTCAGGTAGGAGCCTGGTCACAATTCAGTGGCTTAACTTGCTCTCCAAATTCAAATTCAGTCAGAAAAAAGGCACAGGTTCCCTCTCAGGGACAGCAGGCAGGCATGAAGGCCAAACACAGGCCTTTCCACAGTTCTCCCATGCGAATCCACACAGGATTGCTGCTCGATTATCTCGAGCTGTTACTCCTTCACTTCCCAACTTGGATATTACTTCTTGCTCATGGTGCCCATACATCGGGGCACAATGAAATGACTCAGAGACTTGGTCCAAATTAAAGCTTCTCTTATCTCTCCATTCCAGATAGTTGAAAGCAGGCCAAACTCAGCCTTCCTGCCAAGTCCCCATGCTATTCTGTGGAGCAGCAGCTCCTCGAGCTGGAGCTGCTCAAACTTTGAGCTCCAACTCACTTCTGACTCCTGCTACAGGCAGCTTGGGAATTTCCCTTTGATCTAACAGGTTCGATTGGCTGATTCTTCTGCCAGTCAGTTCAAGGGCTCCCCCTCTAGGTCCGTTTAGGTGCCAAAAGCCCAAAACTACTATTCCTAAAGAATTTTGCTCCCATAAAGCCCCTGGGGACAGGCTCCATTTTAGAGTCCCCAAATTCACTGATTGGTCCATTTCGGCAGTCCAGGACCAAAATGGTGGAGCAATACATAAAGTCCATGCTGCAAAGAAGGCAGGTTAGACAAACTCCAATACTATTGCCATTAAAGCAGATAAACAGTAAACAGTTACAGATTCCACTAAAGCTCCCTCTGCACCATTAGCGATGGCAGAACAGAGTGACAACACTGAAGCCTGGGCGGGACTTGAGCCTAGACACACTCGGCCACCACCCAGAACAGTTACACACTGCAAAATAAGCAACACTTAAAGAGATAGGTGCAGAGGCAATTTGGCACTGTCATGCAATTATTTTTAAGACAACTGAAACACAGGACACCGGCCTGGCTGAGGGCATTTAGGCACACCCAAGGAAGGCTTTTCAGGAACCTCCATTTGTAAGGGGTTACATATGTCTTACTCTTTACCCAGTGGTTTTGTGTGTTATTTTATGCTCCCTATAGTATTCAGTTCTTTTTCTTGTTGACCGATTTAGTTTTACCCTCTCATATTATTACCCTTGCCCTGACCCTGCCTGTCCTCCTGTAGTGTGTTATAGTCAGTGTACACATAAACACCTTATCTTTGTTTTCCTTTTGTGTTACTCCTTAATATATTTCCTCCTCCTATCCACAAATGTCAAGTATTGTTCCTATGAGCAACATTTTTTTCCCAAAACTATGTGATGTTGTGGCAGTTGTGGTTGTGTGCAGCAACAGTCCGAAGACATACACAACAATCCCAGAAACATAAGCAATTTTAGTGTGAATTTAAACATAAATATGGTTTCAGTGCTTAACACATGTTACCTGTGCTTGCCACAGATGTGAAGTTGGGTCCTCCCCTCCAGTCCCCACTGTACTATTCAGAACAGGCCTTATATAAGTCCAGAAATATCACATGTGAAATTGTACAGAAAACTGAGACATAAATGTGGTCTCATTCCAGAAGTTTTATAGAGCCCACCACCACCTGGACCAAAATGTGCACTTCTGCCCACAGTTTAACACCACTTTCAGGATGAATCTTGGTGCCTCATGCTGCTGTGCTGTGCTGTGCAGAGCAGGCCTTATAAGTCCAGAAATATCACATGGGAAATTGTACAGAAAATTGAGACATAAATGTGGTCTCATTCCAGAAGTTTTATAGAACCCCACCACCACACGGACCAAAATATGCACTTTTGTCCACAGTTTAATACCGCTTTCTGGATTTTATTATTTTATTTATTTAGGGATTTGGATCATACCTTTGAGCTCAGAGCTCTTTTACAAAGGTTCCACATCAAACAGTGACAATGATAGCAATAACAAACAGTTTACATACAATACTCGAATAGTAGGTAGCTAGTATACAGTAAAGTTACAATGTCATTCATACTAACATACTAAAATGCCAGCAGAATAGGCCTAATGGTCTTTCGTGTCTGCTCGTTTGGTCTGCCTCCACCCTGGGAGCTGACCTTGCTGCCCCCCTCGCCTTCTCTGGCTTCTCCCTTCCCAGTTCTGGATATTCTCACTGCATTGGATTTTGCTTCCAGAACCCTTCCCCTGTACCTGTCCCACCCCCTCTTGAACCCCTCCACCGTCTCTGCCTCCACCAGCCCCCTAGGCAGCGCATTCCATGGCTCCACCACCCTCTCAGTGAAGTAGCACCTCCTCCTTTCTCCCCTGAATCTTCCCCCCTCCAGTTTCCACCCATGCCCTCTAGTGGCCCCCTCTCCTTCCTTCAAAGCATCTTGACTGATGCTCCCCTATTTAGCCCCTTCATGTACCTGAAGACCTCTATCATGTCCCCCTGGTCCCTTCTCTCTTCCAATGTGTACATATTTAGCTCTTCAAGCCTCTTCTCATAGGTCCTGTCCCCCAAGCCCCAAATCATTTTGGTTGCCCTCCTCTGGACCCTCTCCAGGAGTTTAATGTCCCTCTTTAAGTGTGGCCTACAAAACTGCATGCAGTACTCGAGGTGCGGCCTCAACAAGCGGTTATACAGAGGGAGTATCACTTCCCCCCTTCTGGAGGTGATCCCCCTAGCGATGCATCCCAGCATCTTGTTGGCCTTGGCTGCTGCCCTCCTACAAGTCTCTGAGTTGTTCATCTTGACATCCACCACCACCCCCAGGTCCCTCTCAGCCATGGAGACTTGTAGCATTCCCCCCCAGGGTGTACACTTGGCCAGGGGTTTCTGGCCACCAGGTGCTGTACCTTGCATTTCCCTGCATTGAACCTCAGCTTCCACTTTCTAGACCATCTTTCCAGTGCCTCCAAGTCCCCCTGTAGGGCCACCCTCCCCTCCTCCCCATCCACCACTGCCCCCAGTTTTGAGTCATCCGCAAAGAGACTCATCTCACTCCTGATACCTGTCCTTATGTCAGAGATGTAGCTGTTGAACAGGAGGGGGCCAAGGACTGATCCCTGTGGGACCCCACTAATGACCCTCCTTGGGGATGAGACTATCCCACCAACTACGACCCTCTTGGTCCGGTCCTGGAGCCAATTGCCTATCCATCTGATCATCTGGTTCTCTACCCCCATTTCTCCCAGCTTATCCAACAGGCCCACGTGAGGAACAGAGTCAAATGCCTTGCTGAAGTCTAGAAAGAGGACATCCACTGGTCTACCCAGGTCCAAGGCACTCATCACCCAGTCATAGAACTCCACAAGGTTTGTCTGACACGATTTCCCCGGGATGAATCCATGCTGTCTATCGTCCAGACACTCTGACTTTTCCAGGTCCCCTCCTAGTACCATAGTACCAATGGTGATAGTACAGCATCAAGAGCATTCAACTAGGGTAAAGAACAGTGTTTATATGTAATGAAGGAGATAAAGAGTTGTGACACCTAGTGTGAGAGTCCAAGAAAGAGTCAAGGTGAGG
Source organism: Neoceratodus forsteri (assembly GCA_016271365.2). Lineage (NCBI taxonomy): Eukaryota > Metazoa > Chordata > Ceratodontiformes > Ceratodontidae > Neoceratodus > Neoceratodus forsteri. The sequence goes on along the minus strand of CM057453.1, from coordinate 414,636,087 downwards.
GGGAGGGGAGACTGGGGGGAGAGAGTGGGCGGCCAAAATAAGTGGCTTTGTCTAGGAGGTTGGGAGGTAGTGGTAGTAGGCTGGTGTTAAGGTTGATCCAGTGGGAGAAAAGGCATGGGGGGGAGAGGAAGACAGAGGGATAGGGCAAGAGGGAAGAGTGGGGGTTAAAGGAAGGGGAATGAGAATGTGGATGAGTGGGCATTATGGGTGTTAGAGTCCTAGTGACAGTCACAAACTGTCCTAGTAAGAAGGTGTTGCCTTAGGCCAGTTTTGAATTGTGAGATGCATTGGGAGTTTAGAATGTGCACTGGGATTTCATTGAGCCATTGGGGGGCCCTATAGCTGAAAGCACACTGTCCCTGCACAGTTCGACGGAAAGGTGTTGATAGGGCCCCCCCTCATCCTGCCTCTGGTGGTATAGCTGGTAGCACTTGGTGTTAGGATGCTAGAAATGCATGGGGCGGTTTTACCCATTAGTGCCTTTTTTCCAAGGAGACATGTTTGGAATATAATCCTGTTCTTTAGTGGCAGCCAATTGGTCTCCTCGTATAAGGAGCCGGTGTGGGTATTTCGATCTGCAGCCATTGTGAGCCTACATGCTTTGTTGAGGGCAATGTGAATTTTTAGTGCAGTATCTGTTGCTGTGCCGTAGACCACCAATCCATAGTCGATGGTAGACAGGATGGAGCTGGAGACTGAGAGACGGAGGGCCTCTGGAGTGAGATACTTTTTATGCCTATATAGTACACCCAGCTTGGTGTTCACTGCCTTTACCACTGTGTCGATGTGTTGGGTGAAGGTGAGGCAGTCATCAACGGTGACCCCCAGGTACTTGAAGGTCTGAACTTGTTCCAGCGGCTCACTGACTTTATTGGAGATGGTGAGGGGAGGGAGCTTCTTTTTGTGCTGTGGGCTGGCTGTGAGCATTACCTTGTTTTTTTGTAGTTTAATAGAAGTTTATGGCTACAGAACCAGTCTTCCAGCTTGTAGAAGGATGCCTGCAGCTTGGAGTGGAGGGCGACTATTGATGAACTGCTGGTGAGAAGTACAGCATCATCTGCGTAAAGTATCGGTGTAGTGTCACAGGCTTCAGGAAGATTATTTAGGAAGAGGCTGAATAGTAAGGGCCCCAGTATTGACCCCCTGTGGGACCCCTAAAGATACCTCGTTGGAGCTAGATACTGTGTACCCAATTTTTACATGTTGGCTTCTGTGTGTTACTGTAAGTAATCCTGAACCAGCAGACAGCATTGGTTGCAACCATCAGGTTCTGTAGTTGAGTCAGGAGGAGAGAGTGATTGACAGTGTCGAAGGCTTTGATGAGGTCTATGAAGACTGATCTCACCAGCTTTCCTTCATCTAGTGCCTTGTGCGAGTAGTCAGTGTAGTCCAGCAAAGCTGCGGAGGTACTATGATTCTGCCTGAAGCCATGTAGGTTGGGACATAACAGGTTGTATTTGTTGAGGTAATCTGTGAGTTGGGCTGCCACAATCTTGTCCAGGGCTTTAGATAAGGGAGAGAGGATGGATATCGACCTGTAATTGGCGGTGCATGTCATATCACCATTCTTGTGCACCGGCATCACGAGAGCCTGTTTCCAGATCCCGGGGAACTGTGCAAGAGCCAGCGATTTGTTAAATAGTTTTGTAACTGGCACGATGATGACATCCAGTATTAGGTAGAGGAGTTTCATATCTATTCCATCACTCCCCATTCTGGTCTTGCCTAGTATTTTTTTTATGTATTTGTATTTGTAAGCCTCCTTCACTGACACTTTTTTGAAGTAGAAGACAGGGATTGAGCCCCCTTGAGGCGTACAGTTGGTTTGTTCCCCAGCAGGGTGCAGGTAGTCAGTGGGTAGCACTCCATTCAGGTCAGTAAACACTGTGTTGAGAGAATCTGCGATGTGCCAAGGGTCAGTAATTGTGACGTTGTTAATATTGAGCGAGTGGGGGATCTTCTTCTCATCCTTCCCAAGAAGGTTTTTGATGTTCTCCCAAAAACTCTTCCAAGTGCCCCAAGTTTTTTTAAGCTGCTTCTTGTGGAAGTTGGCCTTTGCTTGGTGGATAAGGTTGGTGCAGTGGTTTCTTGCAGCTCTATAGCATTGGAAGTTGTGTTTGCTGTGAGAGGACCTGGCTTTTTTCCAGAGGTTGTCCCTTTCCTTCATCTGGGAGAGGAGATTCCCTGTGACCCAACCATTAACTTGACCTCGAATTTTTCTTTTCTTCAGTGGTGCAAAGATATCGCAAATCTTGTTGAAGCCCTCTATAAAGAAACTTAGGGCCTGGTCAATATTAGGTGAATAATCGATGAGGGACCAGTCATACTGGGACAGGGCAGAGGAGAAGGCCCCAAGCTTGCCCTTCCCCAAGACCCTACTATTAATTATGATAGGTGGGGGCTTGCTCAGTTTGTTTGACCATGTGAAAGTGACTGGGGAGTGATCACTTAAGGTGTCAGGCAGGACCTTAAGTTCAGAGATCCGAGAAGAGTAACTTGAGAGGAGCCAATCAAGGAGGGTGTCTTTTCCTGTTTTGTGGTTCTGCCTTGTTGGGCTGTCTACAAGTTGGGTCAGATTGGAAGGAGTAACCATGTCCTTGAAAGGTGTGGATTCCCTGCTGTCCCAGTTGATATTAAAGTCAGCTGTTATGAGAAGCTCTGTGCCCTGAGAAAGGGTGGCAATTGTATCCAGTATTTTTGGGAGGCCATCTCTGGCTTTAGTGGGTGGAAGATAAACCGAGGCTAAGATTAGAGATTTGCCGTGCCATCCGACCTGTGCTTTTATTGCTAGTAGTTCATGATTATCCTCGATCCTGGTAACAGGGAGGACCGAGCAGCATAGGTAATCCCTGGCATAGTAGTTTGAAATAGAAGACATAGATAAGGACTCCTCTGCCTCTCTTGCCACACCTGTCTTTCCTGAATGTTTGATATCCCAGGAGCATTACTTCATTGTCTTTCATCTTGCATAACAGCCAGGTCTCTGTTAGACAGAGAATGTCAGGTACACGTTGGGACATCCACGCTTGGAGTAGATCAAACTTTGCTGTGAGGCTGCAGATGTTCAGTGCAGCTACTTTCAGGCCTTTACTCGTGTTTCCCCCTGCATTTGATACTGGTGGTGGGCCAGGACTGGCATGGACATTACCCGATAGAAGAAGAAGCATGAAAATTATTTTCCTGGCTGAGAGGTTAATGCAAATGGTGGAGCGTATCTTGCGACTCCTGCTCTTGCAATGGGAGAGGCGAGCGTTCACCAAGGTGATCTTTATGGGCATGAAAATGGTAATGTTGATAACCGTGGCAGGTGTCAGGGTCCCCGGGCTAGCAGGTGAGATGCAGGTGGTGGAAAGCTGGAGCTCCCTCGGCACAGTTGGCATTGGGGTGCCATATAGTCCATTTTTGTCAAGAGCAGGTTCTTGCAGGGGTGGTAGTGGTCCAGCTTGGCATCGTGGGCCTGTAGCACCCACAGCAAATAGAAGAACTAGGAGGATAGAGTAATCCATGGTAGAGCAGAGGTGGTGGCACTTGGGTGGTCTAACAAGCACACCAGGAGATAGCAAAGGAAAAATGCTGATGGCTAATTACATCCACAGGAAATGAACTGTTGAGATCCAGGATCACGTAATATGTTAAAATTCCTGAAAGGTGATAAACTGTGGCCTGGGCATTTGCAATGTGTGAAATCATTTTGTCTATATGTTTCCTTTGATCTTTAAAGTCCTCAGAGACAAGTACAATACCTTGGGAGTAGGTCAGACAAGAATGTTGATTCAGTCACAAAAAGTGTTAAAATTCCTTTGTTCATTAAAGTCCACAAGTGCAGCTGCTTTAAGAGTGGTCTGACTAGAATGTTGAAAATGTTGATTCAGTTCAGGACCCAGTAACACCATGTTTGTAAGACTAGTTGTAAGGCATATGCTTCCTTGGGGAGGCTTCAATAAAGTTGATTTAAAATTAAAAAGATGATAGCGGATGATGACGATTTGCAGAAATTCAGTCCAGGAGACTTTCACCAATGTTGTGTGCAAGAATGGCCCAGGTATTCCCAGCAGAAAAACATGTAAATGAACAAAAACTAACCTACAGACTCAGACAAGCACAAACAGCCACCCACACAGCCCCAGGAGGAGTATGATAGTGCCTGAATGCCTGGATGAATCTTGTTTGCCACTTGCTGGTGTGCTGTGCAGAATGATTCTATGTCATAATAGCGAATGCATTACGGCGAGTGTATATTGCCAAAACAATTCGGCAATATACACTTTCAGGCAACCACAAAACCAGCGACAGGATTTTGGGATATGTGGGGGGCTGTGCCCACCACATCCTCCCCCGTGGGGGGCTTTACCCCCGCACCCCCAGTACATAAGGATTCTCAACTTCAGGGGGGTGCATGTCGGGTGTTTGTGTAAAACTTAAAATAAATAAATAAATAACTGGCCCAATGCAAAAAAGAAGCCTGCCCAGAACCAAACCCGGCACCCTCCCAACCTCAGCCTGCCACCCTACCTACAACACCACACAGCCAGTTCGGCAGCTGACCACTGCACTACACCCTACATACCCTCCCTCCCCTTCTTCCCCATCATGCGGCATGGTCCCCAACCCCCCATGCGTATATACATAGTAACATCCTGTTGCTGTAGTCACCTACCCCCGTATCCCGTTGCTACCCTGCCAGGCAGCCCAGAAGATAGGTGCCATGATTGAGCCACCATTTTTGCAGTCACTTAATCATGGTCACTGGATACTGTGCAGAACAGGTCTTATAAGTCCAGAAAAACCACATGACAAAATTGTGAGAGAAGGGAGACACAATTATTATGGCAATTATGAAATAGCCAAAAATGGCAAATGGGGTACCACACTGAGAAAGTTAATTTCTCCTGCAAAATGCTGCTGCTAGAAAAAGGGAAGTGGTTATCCCTCTGTACAGACAGTTGGTGAGACCCCATCTGGAGTACTGTGTGCAGTTTTGGAGACCTCATCTATGCAAGGACATAGACAGGATGGAAACAGTCCAGAGGAGGGCAACTAAAATGGTGCAGGTTATGCATCAGAAACCATATGAAGAGAGAGAGAGACTGAGAGAGCTTAATATGTATACCCTTGATGAAAGGAGGGACGGGGGGACATGATAGAAACGTTCATGTACCTCAAGGGAATCAACAAAGTCCAGGAGGGTAGCATCTTTCAGAAAAAGAGATGTGTAAGAACAAGGGGGCACAATTTAAAAATAGAGGGAGGACGGCTCAGGGGTAACGTGAGGACATTTTTTTTCATGGACAGAGTGCTGGATGCATGGAACCGTCTTCCTGGGAAGGTTGTTGGGTCTAAAACAGCGGGGGAATTCAAACATGCATGGGATAGACATAAGGCAATTGTAGTGGGGGGTGGCAGGAGGTAGGCTGTTGGTTAACTAGAATCTGCAGCTTATCCAGTAGGTAGGGAAATGGGCAGACTGGGTGGGCCAAGTAGTCCTTATCTGCAGTCAAAATCTATGTTTCTACTTGCACTTGCTGCCTTTCGCTGCTGGTTTCACAATTGACTGAGAAATCTAGCATTATCATTTGCCAATGCTGTCCTGTTTGACTACGGTGATGCTGTGGTTGGAATCTTTATGGTGTGGCTGGAATGAGATTTTGGGGTGCTGTAGTTTGCTGCCTGCTGCACTGACTGGTTAACAACTTGCCACGAGAAGTAATGTTTTGGCTGGTGTTGAAGGATCATCATCATAGACATACTGCTGCTGCTGCACACGTACGTATTTCTATTTTTTTTCTGTGCAAGAGAGGAGTGGGGGTGGGTTGGTATTGAGGCCTTTTGAGGTATAATATGTTTGTACTTCTTTTTCTTTATTTTCCAGCTGGGTGAGGATTACATGATGATGCAAAGCCAAGCAAGCTTCATCAGGCTGACATTCGGAGGTTGGAATGCCCCAACACCGAAGGTAAGTATTTAATATTTTATTGATGAGGTTACTGCAGTCAAGATGTCTGAGTCTGACAATAATTGTGTTCTGTTTGCTTTTGTCAGCATTCAGGAATTCCAGTGCATGCACTACCTCCCGCTCATGCCGCTGCTAAGAATGGTTCCAGTTTCACAGCCAGTCCCTGAGGTATTTCTCCATTTTTAATGGGTCTGGGAAGGGGGTACTTGTAATAATCCTCAAAATGTGTTCTTTTTTTTATCTTATTTCCAGGTACGCAGTACTTTTAGGGGAATAAGGATGCCTACTGCTGTGGTTCATGTACCCTACATGTTTCTTCTGGGGGCAACTTCTGCAGTTTGCATGCACCAGTTAAGGTAAGTATTTATTTTTTTCTGCTTGTAATTTGCCTGCCAACACCAGGTATGCAAATAGATGAATATTCGTCATGTGTCCTGTCATTGTCCCTGTTTAGGTCATTTTCCTCTGGTGAGTTTTCACCCCATGTCTGTGCGATGACTATATCCAGGCCCTGCAGGAGCAAGTGTGTGGAAGACAGAGTGGGTTGTTTGAACCGTCTGCGATGTAGGTCACTGGTTTCATTAACGATTAAACAATGCATCCAGGGAGGAGGTATATGTGAAAATGGGTACTGGAGATGGTGTTTAGTAATTATAGGTGAAGGGGGCCAGTGAGTATTTACATGTGAGGTAGCTGGAGTAATTAAGAATATTTAAAAGCCAAACTGCAGGCAGCAAACACCTCTCTCCATAGGGATCAGCACTGTTTCTGTACAAGTACTATGGTAGTACTTAATGTAATTACCCATTTTTGGAGAATGTGGATGTTGTTAAGCCTTTCTTTTATAATTATTTTGTAATTAATGACACATCATTAAAGATGGCCACCATTCACCATTTTTCAAATTCTCTTCAACGGGTATTACCTGTTGAATGAACATGCTACATTCATATTCTAGTTGTACTGGGAGGGTTCTTTAACATGTCGTGGATAGTGAGTGGCAGAAAATATTTATTATTTACGTAGTGTGCATGGGTGTGGCATGTGCCAGTGTGGGCATTTTTAAAGACTTCAAGACCACTTCAGGATGGGGTTAGTCTAAATGAAAAGTAAAATGTGTATCTTGATATTTTTGGCAGAAGAGCCTTATTACTGTAATAATGCAGAATGTTTGTGGTTATGTTAACTTGACTGCTGCTTTAATATAGTGCGGGGACTAAACAATGGTTTAGGGCAAGGGTAATGACATTAAACTGATTAACAGCAGATAACACAACCATCTCAAATCCAGTGATAAGTGCATAAAAATAATTTATAACACTATACTATGCTGAAAGTGGTTGGGGGGGGGATTTCCTACTAGTGACTTCAGTCTTGTTCCATTTCCACTGTCACATCCTCCAGGAAGCAGCCTTCGCACTCTTCATTGCTGCTTCATCCACCTCATTGCTAGTGGAAGCCTTAGCAGAGCTGTCATTTTCATTGTCGTCATCAGCACTGAGACAGAGTTTGCATGGCAACACCATTGACATCACAGTATTTTGTGGAATGTGCCCTCCATTTATTTTGATGAATGTTAGCCTGGACACATACTTGGGTGACACATTGGTCCTCTGGTCATGCGCAGTGGCCCGGGCCGAACTAAACACTCATTCCACACTGGCACTGGATGGTGGGCAGCTCAAGTATTTGATAGCAACTGATGTTAGTGCTGGCCAGTCAGTCACTTTGCTGCTCCAGTACTGCAATAGCTCTTTACCAATGGCAAGGTGCTTTGTGTCCCCCATGTAGGCCTCCACCATTTGTTCTGCTGCCCTGAGTCTGGCTACCTCATTGGTCTCCTCCTCCTTTTCTTCCATATCTTCCACTCCTACCTGATAGAGAACATTTCAAATGGGATTACTTGCTGTTTTCTGCTGTAACTTGCTTATTTTGTCAGATTGGGTTGCCTGTGAGCTGCTCGTGGTGGTAGCAACACCTGTTTTCTGTACAGTTTGTGTCTTATGTGCCTTTTTCATCTGTGCACCAAATACCCATCTAATGAGGTTCTTGGTCAACGTTTGCAGTCACTGACAACCTCCTTCAATTATAGAAGGCAGGCCATGTTTGTAACATGGATTAAGCATGGTAGGGATTACAAATTCATCTGACTGTAGCATGCCAGAAATATGGGTATTGCTGTCCAGCACATGGAGCATGTGATCCATTAGATCGCAACTACTATGATCCCCACTTGCCTCCATTTGGTGTCCAACATTAACCAGTGTCTGTCTCAGCACACATATCAGGGGTATGGGTTGAGTTATACAGGCAGTGTCCCCACTCACTGCCTGTGTAGCATGCTTGAATTGATGGAAAATGCATATTATTTATTTATTTAAAATTTGGTGACCAGGAATGGCAGACTGAGCCAAAGCTCATTTCCAGGTGCAATACAGGGGAAATTAGCCCATCTATTTGGTGTAACTGCTCTGTTGTTAGAGTGATGGGCACTCCAGCACTGTGCCAGGTGGTGTGCACCAGCAGGTATTCTGAAACAGCTTTATACTGTTCATACAGCTGGTCAGTCATGTAGAGCACAGAGTTCCACCTGGTCACAAAGTCAAGCTTCATACAATGCTGAGGCAGATGGTTATTGCACTGTTGTTCATGTAGATGGTCATGGGCCTTTGCAGAATGGGCAAAGTGCACACAGATGCGATGGGCGACAGTCACAGTCACAGTTTCCTTAATGTCTGCATGGTTCAGAAACTGCTGCACAACAAGATTAAGGCAGTGTGCCAGGCAGGGCACCCTGAAAAAAACACATTCGCTAATGTAATTCACTACATTGGAGCCATTATCACTTGTGATAAGTCCTGCTGTAAGTGAGTGTGTAGTCACTTATCAATCTCGTCCAGCAGAACATTAACCATTTTCTCACCCACGTGAGAACCAGCAACACGTTGCATACTCAGGGTTGCATGCTGCTGAATTCCAGGGGTGTTTCTACCATCATAATTTTGTTTCAGGCAGGTTTTGCCAGACCTAAAATCAACTGCCACCCTAGGTACCTGTGTCCAGTGTGCTATAATGCATAGATACGAGATTGCCACTGTGTGTCCACTGGTCCACATATCCATGGTAAAATGGATATGTTGACACAGAATGCTTCATTGCATATCTTATGGACTCAACATCTCTACTGCACAGCGCTGGCATGGCACACTTCTAGAAATAGGTTCATGATGGAACCGGCCATTTGGGACAGGCAAGGGCCGTTAACCTGCAGAATCCAGCATTCTCCATGAACGAGAATGGCAAGAGATTGATAGTCAGCATTTCAGCGGTAGCAGCATTTAACTTGCATGCAGCAGCGTGATTGGAGGGTACTCTGAGTGCTGTTCAAGGATGGTCTCCAGTGTGGGCTGTATCTTTTTCGCTGTTTGACCAGAATGCACTACTTGTGGCATCAATGTTGTTCTTTAAGGGGTAACAATTGACTCTTGGGGATGTGCAGACCACATGAAACCAGTTATTTGGTTGATTTTGGGTGTGGTGGTGTACTTTCTGAGCCAAGGGACTGGAAGTGGCACCTCCACTGCTATGCCCACTACTCGAGAGACCAAAGGATTGCTCATCCTCCTCCTCCACCAATCCAGTCTGCCAACCCTCCTCCTGCTGTATTGCACTGCTCTCACTTACATTTACCTTGCTGAGGGAGATCCCACCAACAGCTCTGACATCCTTCTGGTGTTGTTGCCAACACAGCAGGTGCTTGTTTTCCACGTGGGTGTGTTGGCCACCGGTGCCCATGTGGCTTCCCTTTTTTCCTGCCTAACACGTGCTTGACACAACTGGCATATCATTATGGTCTCATCAACTGGATCAAGCCTGTCAAAGTCCCAAACTAGGGACTTTTGACCTCTGGACTCAGCATGCTGTTGGGACTGGGAGAGCTGAGAAACAGGCATTGAAGTTTGTGTTTTTTGGGCTGTTTTCATCACTTCTATATGACTGCTTTTGGGAGGGGGGGGTGACTTGACTGCTTGAAGGCTTGCTGATAGGCTTAGTGCAAGCCTGACCCACAGGCTGTGCATGAAAATGGTCTACATCACCCTTGACCTTTTTAACCTCTGGCTCCAATGGGGGATCATATCACTCGCCGTCATCATCAGTACTGATGCTGATGATGGCCTTCTCCTCCTCCTCCTCCTCCTCCCTATCACTGTCTTCTTTCATGGCAACTTTTTCTTTCTCTACAACATCTCCTCAGGGAGCTGACTATCCACATCTCCAGGATTATCATACTCCAGCTGAACACTATCACCACCACCAACTCCAGCAGGAACAGGGACAGTCACACCGGCAAACATACCACCCTTCTTCAGGACCACTGTTCTTGTACTGGTGTCACTGTCTCCCTTCTTCTCACTATTATCCCCCACCAGCATGGATGCAACAGTTCTGGCCATAAAAAACTGAGACACACTTATGCGTGTACTTTGAACAACTCTTTTGCTGGTACCTGCTGCATCACCAAAGCCCACAGAAGGCACTGATGCAGACATATGTGTGCTTTGGAGAAGTGGAACTGAAGTTGTACTCTCCTCAACAGACTTCTTAGCTGCCTCATCTCCCTGGCATGTTTCTCTGTACTGGACCATCTCTTGGCAGGCATTTTTACATGCTTGTTCAAAGCTTTGCCTTCCTCTGGGAGTATATGAGGAAAGGATTTATTACTAAGTGAATGTGAATAACAGCTCACACCTGCAGTATGGGCTTCCAGGTCCAAACACAATCAGGACAGATAGCAACGTTACTCTATACAACTAATACCTTACCATATATGATAGCCTATTGCAGTAAAAAAAAAGTTACTTTTTTTTCTTTCCCCAAACAGGAATTAAACAATGGGGGGGCACAGGTATCCTTCTTTAAATAAAACAATGACAGACAACACCTCCCCCAACATGGATCAGCAGTGTCTCTGAAAAAATAGCGAAGTAGTTCTTAATACAGTGACAGTTTCCTGGGTGGGGAATGGGATGGATATTAAACAACTGTATAATAACTGAGTAGGTACAGCTAGGGTTACGCTAAACTGAACTGAAAAACAACAGCATGGAACAACTCACTAAAAGGGTTACAGATCAGCTGTGTCTGGACAACTGAAGAACTGTAATGTGTTAGTACTTACTACTACAATTTTTTTTGTTATATAAGAGGGCAGAGGCAACAATATAAAATTAACAAATAAAGCTGCCTACGACCATTTGGATGAGCTCAGCAATCTCTTGACAACTACTATATTAATATGTAGTTTTTTTATATTGCACGGGTCAGGGAGTAAACAATGCTGTAACTGGGAAGGGGTAAGCAAATTAAACTGAAACAGGAACACTGCAATGCAGAGGCAAGCTCCAACAATAAAATACAGGGGAGCAATTCACCCAAGCAGTGAAACTGTATATGGACAACTGGTCAACTAAAAGTACTTTCAATAGAAAAAATATAGAAGTGTTGCTTTTCACAGTTTAAGTGACACAAGTTAACAGCAAACAGAATTGACCACAAACAAAGAAAATCAGGGATCAGCACTGTGTATTCAAAACTTTAGAATTCACAACTAAAAGCAGAAGAATGGTGTAACACAGGTTAACAGGGGCAGGAACTCTCAGAGGAAGTAAATTTTCAGAGAAAGTGAAAAAAATACCTGTCAAGATGTAAGAAATATTTATTTACTTATGTCTTTGATAACCGGGCCACCAGGGTGACAAACACAACAAACATCAATACAATGCAGAGATACAATTAGAACAAAACAGAACTGCCAAATATACTTGGTATGAGGTCACATTACATAGTACAAATATTTCTGAGAAATCAGTACATACTGGTGTAGTGACATATATTAAGTGGCTATGCAATATAAAAGGCTTAACAAGGTGATTATGGTAAAGTATTACATGCAATGTACATACAGCCACTTGGGAGCCAAGGAAATAAATACAGTTAAAATGAAGGTTCAGCCTATCACCAGGGGTGATATAGGCACAAGTCATAGCCAGAAATGCAACTTAAATTAAGTTGCAGGACCTGTTAACAGTTCAGAATAAAACAGGTAGTCATATCCAGATTGAACAGAGGAACAGAACAGTGCAAGAGGATAGGGGCACTGGAGGTAGAGTGACGGCATGAACAGGTGCTATGCCAGGATACAGGCCCTGGTACCGCATGGGGAACAGCTGCAGATACAAGCAGCCTTGGCCAGGAGCCACACCCTTAAGTTTGCCTCGAAAGACTGATGGGAGGGGGATGGTTGGATGGTCAAAGGAAGTCTATTCCAGAGGGAAGGGGCAGAGACAGAAAAAGATTTACTATCCATGGTAATAGTAGTGGTGGTGCAAGGGACTTCCAGTGGGGGGACAGAGGATGCCTGGAGACTTCGACAGACCACTCTGTCAGTGAGTAGGGAAGAGTAGGGGACAGTTGAAGGTTCCTGAATGCACTGTCAATGGAGCTGCCTTCGTAAATAATACAAATAAGTAGAACACCAACAAAAAGAAATAACAGTAAATCACTCACAATTTGTGAGAAATCTGTTTGTAACAAGTGAGAAAAACTAGCATGCACTGGTTTTACACACCTACCCTTCCCCACTCAACTCCTTCACAGACACAGACAAAACTGTAAACTAAACAATATATTATGCAGAAGCCACAAAATTAGAAAATGTCCCCTAGCAACACTAGGAACAAACTGTATATTTGGGAGCAATTAGTTCTCAAAAATAAATTTTAAAGAGGTTTTAAAAGGGTTTATTGGCTGTCATGCACCACAATAAACTGCTCTCCAACTCAGCAGGCAATAGACTGTGCTGGAAACAGCCTGCAGATGATATTTGACCTGTATACCCACAATGAATTGCAAATTTCACCTTTGAAGCATAATTTTGCTGGTGAAATCAAAAGTTACACAGTGTAATTTTCACCACAAGGGGACATTTAAACATGGATGGGCAAAATTGCTCTCTGAAACCATATTACGCAAAATTTTGCAGTTACACAAAATCAAAATTCCAGGCAAAATGTTATTTTGCAGGGACGAAACATTTTGCAAAATTGAGAAATTACGCCAGATATTTCATGGAGAAAAATTTTCACATTTCGCATTACACTATCATGCTGCACTAAGGTGACCTGGGGTGCTCTGTGACAGCTCTGAAAGACATGAAAACAGCCAGTCATGGCATGTACCCAGGGCATAAATATCCACAACAATGAAGAATCCAGTTCTCTGTATTTCAAACAATTTTCTTCATTTATTTGTTTCTCACAACAAAACAGCTAACCAGGGCTGGGGAAACCATGCCAAGATCTGACATTTCAACTCTTCCGAGGGCTGTTTTACTGCAACACTGAATGTTTCTGAGAAGCTCTTTCAGCACTCAGTAACTTTCCCTCCCTTCTTTACCCTGATCCTTACTCTGTTCTTTTTTTTTCAGTACTCTGACCACTTCAGCTTTCCCTTTTTTCCTTTCAAAAAGGTGATCAATATTATTTTTGCTGTGAGCTCTGTGCCTCCTGTGGGAGAACTGAGTAATGTGTGGGTGAGCACATGTCATTATAAGAAAGGCCTACATCACAGGGTGACATAGATGATGGGTGGGCCACTCAGTACAGTGGTAGTTTGGGTGTTTCTATGGGGTCCTAGCACACAGTGGAAAAGTAGTACCACTGTTGGCATGGTGAAAGAGTTTCCCTCAGAGACATGCTAGTAAACTAAGATGTGATATAACTGTACATCACCTCACACAAATTACTTGCATTATGATAACAGTGTGCTATTGGAACACCACTCAATTTCTGTAACACTTGTAATTACTTGCACATTTATAAGCTATGCTCCACAAAATTGTCTGACAATCATCAAAAGTGAAACTCATGCAGTCCACGACTGAAGATTGCCACAACAGGAGACTGGATTCACCTTAAAGTAGGCACAGCTTAGTATTCATTGATCTGTGTCACTTTGCAGCTCAGCCATTGTATCACGATAGGACAATGGCACACAATTACATGGCAGACACTAGAATGAAGTATGCTGAGAAGAGAGTGATTGCCCCCTCATTATGGACATAAATGAGTAATGATACACAGCATACCAAACAATAACTCTGCAAAGCAAGTGTTCCTGGTAAATGTGAATATTTGCAAAGCGATGACAAGTATAACTAGTAAGACAGATAAGGAATCATTCCAGATACACCAGCATCCTAGAATAGTCACCCATGCCCGTACACCAGACATGATGTTTCAGCATTTAGTCTTGATTTCAAAGAATGCATGGAACAAAGTGACACCACTCTTATTTCTGCAGAAGTGGACATCTACAAAGGGGCTGCAAATGTAGGAATATGTGTGTCACTACAACAATTGCTGATTAGGGTGGAGGGGATATACTGTATACGGTGTACTGATTTTTTTTTTCCTGTAGAAGAACCTGCCACATTGTGTAAGTAATTTTTCCTTCCATTCACAGTGAAAGAATGCCTACTGTGGTAGGTGTGCTAATACATCTACCTTTTGTGTCTGGGAGTTTTTCTTACTTGGGAAAATAACCTTTTAACAGGACAAAGGTATTGTCTCTGTCTTGACCCTGCTGTGCAATATAATTATGCTCCGGAGGAGACAAGAGTGACACATGCTCTCTTGATGGATTTACAGTAAGGATGTAGAGGCACTATCTTCTTCCTCCTACACTTGGGTGTATGTATCCCAAATGCCATACTGTGTCTGTCTTGCAGAAGAAAATACAATGCTTTACTACCTCTAAATTCAGTCAATTCACTGTCCTGGTACAATGTCTCAATAAGTGAGCGGCACTTCACTGTCATGTCATTTTCCAGAAATGGTGGTTTAGGACTGCAGGAGGATTCCAGTTCTGGTGAGTACATGGGGACCAAGTCGGCATCAGGTTCAACAGAATCCTTCACCATATGCATCAAATGAAGACTGGCACACATCACTCCAAAACTGCTGGCAATACATATGCATCTTTGAAGAGCGACATCCACAACACTGGTAAATCCACTAAACGGACTTGTCACTCTCAACTGCATGCCTTCCAGTGCAAAGCTGTTAGTGTTATAATGATACTGGGCTGCCATTTTGAAAAGGGTGTTGCATACCTCTTCTTCATGTTTTCCTCTTTTCATATACTGTCAAGACAACAAAACTTTCACAGTGAAGACCATTACAATGACAAATATTGGCAGGTCACTGTAATGGTCCTGCTGTACACCGGCCCTGTTTCTCCCAGTGTTATGCTCCAACCAGGAAACAGCTCCTTCCAGGAGTTGGTTATTTTAATAAAGGGGTGCGGGAGTGAAGCCCCCCCCTAAAAAAAAAATTTCTTTTGAATGGCACAATGCCGACTGTCGGCATTGTGCCCATTGCTGTCCTGGATGTTGACAACAATGGTGTTACTGTGGCGTGGTACATCCTCCTCTTTTTAAGATCAATTCCAACAATGTCAAATGTTTACATTTCTGGTCAATTCCATCAGCAACACAATCACAGATGTATTCATGGAGTATGACAGTATACTTTACATTTGATACTGAATGACTTGGCACCTTAGCAACAAAATCTGACTGCCAATTAATTTTTTGGTCCCAATTATCCTTGATCATATCCTCAACAGTGTTCTTCACTTTAGCATTTCTCTGGAATCAATCATTTTTCACATGACCAGACTGCTGCAGCATGTCCAAGTATGTAAGGTAGGTCATAATTTTATTAGACAAGATATACAGAAGGTCATCCAGACGACGGTTGCTGTTGCCATTCATAAACTGATACTTCAAAGTACAAAAAAACCTACAGAGATGAATGAAGAAATACAGTGCCACAACAAGCAAAACAGGCACCTGACTATAACCATATATGAAATACGTACATTATGTAGTACATAATGGAATCATGAAGTTAAATAGCTGTCAGCCTATGTTTCTGAACAGCTAATGTCAGGGTATCAGCCATGACTGAATATCATAGACTACATTTTCAGCTATGAATTACAGCAAGCATGGCAAAACATTTTATTTGGACAAGGGGGTAGATGCTGAGAAGCAAATGTGACAACCTTGCTGCAATACATATGCATGGAAGCAAAACAAGGAGAGGCTGCAGTCAATGCATACCTGTAACGTAAAAATACCTTCAACAACATTCCAAAAAAGGGGGTGGTGGACAAAGAAGACAGTGTGGGACTAGGTCAGGAGATTGTAAGTGTGTGAGAAAGAGATTAGCCAACACCATTCAGGGGGTGGTGTACTTGAATTTCACCATACAGATGGCCAAGGTAAAGAGCTGGGTCCCTCACAGCTGACTATTAGGCCCATCCAGTTCAATGTATTTGATGACTTTGATAAATTGTACTTGTTTTTGGTATTGTCATGTATATTGTTTCATGTTTCAATGTTATTTAATTTGTTGTGTTTGTATTATTATGGTTTTGTCATGTTGTTCTTGTGTCTGGGTCGGATCTGAAAAAGGGCTTTTGCCCACTTGCCCTTACGCAGTTAACAAATAAAAATGATATGAAAATGAAAAATGAAATGTCTGTGTTAGCAACATTGATGAAAAGCAAGAAAGTCCGATGTAACTTTATTGCTGATAGCAGAAACAGTATCCCATAGAGTTAACAGAAAGGTAAGTGTTTGTGGTGGGAAGGGGGTAACATAAAAGAGATTAGGTAGAAGTGTGGTAAGTGGTGATGTGTTTCACTTGTGTGGTTCACCAAGCAACATACATTGAAAAAAGAAAGCATTTTGTTCGGGGGAGGTGCCTCATGGTTACATAAGCACTGTGAGTAAGGTGAGAAACTGCACCAAAGAGACAGACACCATTGTAGTAATGGTGTCTCATGAAGGTAAGCAAGCCAGGCAGAGTGATAGGACATTAGTGAAGGCATGCATGTTATTAGAGTGCATAGAGAGGAATATGCACAAAGAGAAGACAAGGGACATTGTTGAAGAACGACACACACATGGATGGAATACTGTCTGCATCTGTGGTGGTGCCTCCTCCTCACTGACATGGAGACAGCATGTGGTACCATAGAGATCAACAGAACATGTACACAGGCTGCCTGAAATTGTCAAAATTTACAGGCTAAAGGCAATAATATAACATTATCCACAACAGCAGAAACTCTGGAGTACATATTGTTGAAACATCAGCAGAAGTGACAGGTGTACATCACCTGGATGAAGGAAGCATATTCACAGGAAACAGATATCAATTACAAGGGTTTCACAATAAAAAAGTGGACAAGGGAAGGAGCAGAAGAAATATGATGGAGAAGTTCTTCACTGAGCACGAGGTAGAAGCATAACACAGTATGACTGCAGAAATGGAGAATGCCGAGGCAGAGGTCCATGTCAGGCATGGACTGAAGACATACAATCTAACATGGAAAAGAGAGCAGAGTTACATAATATCATGCATCAATAATGTTGTACAATGGGACACTACTTAAAACAAGTGGACTCAGTTTATGAATTAAGAGGTCCTTAACTGACAACAATTTCTACATAAGTATGTCTTAGTGTTTCTGTGATACACAACAGCTTTATATGCATTACTGAATTAGCATCAGTGCATGCCTTGTAGCATGACAGCTACTCATGACAGATACCTTTCAGAAATGTTGCTTGTTTCTGAATCCTCATGATAAAATTTTCTGCCAAAGTTAGACCACATTTTACCACAGGGCACCCAGTTCTTCTGAAGATATGTCAAAACAGGTGGTGGAAAGGATTTCTGTGTCACAGTCATGACTTCCTTTTCAACTTCTTCCTAGCAAAGTGTCAAAGTAGCTTGGTGAACAGACACAGTACCCACGACAACTTACCATAATTGAGCAGTACAGCAACATTTGATGACAAGCAGTCCCATTACATATCAGTGACAACACCAGGGACTGGAAGGAACACGTGGTGGGTGGACAGTCAGTATTGGGGTATACAGTCCCATGAAAGCCGTTAGATTATTTTTCATACTGCAGCCTAACTAACATCACACTACAGAAGACAAAAAATTATCAGACAGTGTAATTGGACGGCACACACTTCATTGTCAGGATCATCTGTATATGCAACATTTATTCATTTATTTATTTCAGATTAAGATTAATACCTTTGAGCCATGAAGCCCTTTTACAAAGGTTCCAAGTCAGTAAAAATGCAGTAAAGACATGGGGTACAGGCAAGTTCACAAGACAGTACAGTAAATACACGAGGATACATTACATTGACAATTTCAGTAGTGCGAGATGGAAACAATAACAACAATATGTGCAGTGCAGAGTAGTTTTGAGGTGCAAATACACAGTTATTATGCTATGAAAACACTTGAGTTACTTAAATGCAAGACAATGGGGTAGTGGAAGCCTGAATAAGCTTTGTTAGGATGAAGGGGAGTAAAAGGGGTGGGGGGGTGTTGGGGATTAGATGATTGGACAGGAGTGAGTCAACCAGTGGTTGGGCATGAGCCAACATGTCTGAGAGGGGCAGTCACAGTGATTTGCTTGAGCTAGGATAATGTGGAGCTCTCTTTTGAAGGGGACAATTTTTCCACATTCTATGAGGGATGCCAGGAGGTCATTTAACCACGGAGGCCCTCAGTAGGATAGGGCTCACTGGGCAAAAGTGGTGCGCTTAAATGGGACATGGAGTACACCCTTAGCTGCACTTCTCATCATTTTAGAGGTTTGGCCACATTGGAAGATGTCTGCTGTGGAATCAGGGCTGTGTCCACGAGGGCCTTTTTACCAATCAGGCATGCCTAGTATCTTACCCTTAGTTGCAGTGGGAGTCACCCTGTCTCAGAGTATAGACTACAGGTATGTGTCAGATAATCTGCCCCTAAGACCAGTCTGCAGGCCATATTTAGAAGAATTTTAATCCTTTTCAGGGCTGTGTCAGTACCAGCACTGTAGATTACCACCCCTTAGTCATTAGTGGACAGTACCGGGCTCCTAGTTACTAGACTCAGGGCCTCAGGAGACATTGCCTGCTTGTGACAATAGAGAATTCCAAGCTTGATGTTTGCAGTTTTAATTATGTGATCAATGTGTGAGGAGAAAGATGGTGTATACCTAGGTATTTGAGAGAGATGACTTGCTCAAGCGTGTACCTTTTTTGGCTACGGATGATCAATGGGCTGTTTTTTTTTTCTTGCTATGAGACATTGTAAATAGCATGTCTTTCATCTTTTTATAGTTAAGGAGGAATCTGATTTGTGAGAACCATGTCTCTAGTTTTTGGAAGCTGTCCTGTAGGGCTGCTGTTATTTCAGTCAGTTGTTTCGCCAGGATGGAGATTACGGCATCATCAGCATACAACAGCATGTTAGCTGGGCATGCAGAGGGTAGGGAGTTTATGAATAAGCAGAAAAGCTGTGGGCCGAGTGTGGACCTTTGGAGAATCCCAAGGGTCACTTCCCTAGGGACGGAGACTGTTCTGCTTATTCACACAAGCTTTGATCTGTGGGACAAGTAGATACTGAACCAAAATACAGTTTCGTATGACGGGCCAATGGACAGTAGATTAGTGAGTAGGATCTGGTGTTTCAATGTATCGAATGCTTTAGTGAGGTCTACGAAGATGGACCCCACTGTCATGTCTTTGTCTAGAGCATCGAACAGGTGTGTAGCACAAGTGCATGAATAGGAAAGGGACACACCTTATAAGAAAACAGTAAACAGTTACAACATTGTCAGTATACCTTTCCATTACATAGCAATACTCATAAGGAGCGCATCATCAATAAGACATGGGCCAACAGACAGAGGGACACCTACTGAGTCAGTGACAGTCAATGAACTGAAACAGTAGTCTCAAATTACTGTAATTTCTCCTTTAGTAATACTAGTCAATAAGAATTTGTGAATCAGCAGTAACTAACACACAGTATGTGCAAGTCAAGATACACTTAAAATTACTGTAACCACAAGGGGTTTCCAATAAAACACCCAAAACTATCATTATTGGTATTAGTCTGTTTATGTTACTATTAACAACAAAAGAAAACCAACTGTAGCTGTATTTCAAAATCTGTCTACTGATGAATGACTTGTCAGCAATGGAAGTTGTAAAACAGAACAATCAGTAATAGATTATAATAAACATAACAATGAATAATAAAGATATCTGATATGATAATGCAGTCACACACCAATCAGTATGGAATTATTGACATGCGGAAAGCATGCACAGCTGACGCAGTGTCAATCGACCCAGTAGTCAAGTCCAGTGAAATTCAGGCAGGCACATACTTACATAATGATAATTCTTCAAGATGTACATTTCCTTCATAATTTCATTACGCAAAGCTGTATTTGAAGGCCCAGACCCAGTGGACTCTTTCTTCTTCAGCCACCTCTGTACTGCCTAACAATAATGAAAACATCATTATAATCATGCATCCTTTATCAGGATGACATTGATGAACTGTACCTGTGAAGCTGTGATTAAATGTAATACTGAACTTCAAGTAACATGCCTCACAAAACAAAAGATACTGTAACTGTTTACCTGTAAAACATGGAACCAGCACAGCAGATAATTAGTCTGAAGAAACACTGCTTGTAGTACTCCGATCAAACGCCAGTCCTTATCAACCATAACTCTCCTCTACTTGAAATGGTCTGTGACTGATCAATAAACTGAAACTGAACTGAACATAACACCTCTAAATAAGAAACATTAAGACATTGTAAGAAAAGAGGAAAGATACTTATAGAATAGCCAATGTGTAACAGTGAAGTAACTATATGGAGAGAACATAACCAATCACTTGTGCAGTTAGAGAATGAAAGATTAAGTGAAAAAAAGGCATTGCTAACAATTCCATAACTAAATCAGCAGAAGCAACACAGGCAATATTGAGAAACAACCACTAACTGAACACTAGCCCCACCCCTTTCCTTGTTCGTGCGCTCCAAGTTTAACACAGCCCCATTTTCCATCCTTCTCCTTTCCGAGCTCTACACTTATTGCCTCCCCTATCCCCACATCTAAGTCTCTGCTCCCATTCCACGCATATTTCCCTATACCACCTACCCTCCTCAATTCTGCCCCATCCCCTCCTACCTCCCATTTCTCCCCTCTGTCTTTTCTTCTACCTACATCTTCACCTAACCCCCCTCCCCTTCCACACCCACCTCCCAACTCTCACCTATCCCCTCTCTGACAATGCTGTCTGAGCTGCTCTCCACCACCCACCGCTACTTTACTAACTGATGATGCTCTGTGCACCTGTTACCTCTTGCTTTTGCCCTTAGCACTCAAGCATTTTCCATATGCATACGTTGTACAAAGCCTGGTGTACTGTCATGCTGTAAATATTCACATCACAATACTTGACAAAGCCTCTGGCTGCTCCTTACTGTATACCTAATAGCATGTTTTGTAATTTCATTTACGTTGCTTTGGACTCCCTACTTGTTATGTTTCCTGATGTGGAACCTTTGTAAATGAGCCCTGGCTCAAAGGTGTTATCTGATATCTTAATAAATAAATTTCCAGTCACAGGACAGAAGGTACTGCACAATGAGTACAATAAGTATGTAAGTAAACAGCCATATATTTAGAATACCTTGGGTAGAAACTGAGTACTCTTAAATATAGTGACTGTTCTAAGCTTGTAACAAAGAATGCTACAGGAACATCATGGTCATGTTCATTACATATCAGCATGGTGTATAATGCATAGCCATAAACAATTATGTCACCATATGTAGCATTGACAAAGACTAGATTTTGTCCACAGTGTTGCAACTGACTCCTTTGCCATGATGACTGAAGGCACAACAGAAGGGGATCTCCATTAACCTTTGACAAGGCCTGATAAAATACAACATCCTCCTTCAATGTTGAATGGACAAGTTGATGAGCACTTGCTGCATTGTTATGGTCAAACATTTCAGACATATTCCATCTCTGATGCATTCCTGTAATGTCATCAGGAGTTTAGTAATAGCACCTGTCATACACATCGTGATGACCATTCATTTCAGATGGTATGACCCCAGGATGGCTACACTATTACAGCAAAAAACACTGATGCCAACATTGATGTTTTCACTGTAATAGTTCATCCTAGACCCCGGTATTCTCTCTCTCCCGGTCCCTCACCCCCTCCCTGATCCAACTCTGACTCGGAGTTAGAATCCTTTAGATTGGCAGAGCCCCCCATATGGCAGGTCCAAGGGGGGAAGCCCCCCCAATGAAAAAAAAGCCAGGATCTCTAGTCAAATTTATGTCGACTGAAAGTTGTGGTCGACATAAATCTATCGCAGTGATGGAGGTCGACAACTTAGTTGTCAAACCGGATCATAGAGCCATTTCAGACCACTCTGTAACACCTAAAAGGATTTCACTCTTGGTCATATTTAAGGCCAGCCAAACTTCAATCAGATTCAAGAGAGATTCGTCAACACATTAATTCATCTTTTAAGAACGTTAGAAATGTCATGGCAAGTATGACTCGGTTTTTCCCTAGTAACCATGACTACATTGCTCCACTCTTTTAATACTTGGTAGGAGGCATAAGCAACCACAGGCACTGGCTCTAATGCATGTTGGGTCACCACTTGTTGATCTACGTGGAGTCCTGTAATGTTCACTCATAAAATATGCACATCTGGAAAAACTTCCTGCATTAGCTTATTCAGCTTGTCTTTTTCATTTTTTCCACATTATCAGATGACTGGATGACAACAGTGGTTTGTGTTACACCATCTCTGCTAACACATAGCATCTTCTGGAATGAAGATTGGATGAGAACATCCATGTCAAACACAGCAAGACCTACAGTAAAACAGATATGACAAGGAACACAGTGAGGCACATATGATGACATCATAGAGCAATTACTTCCTTTGAAGCAGGTAAAAGTATTACAA
Organism: Neoceratodus forsteri; assembly: GCA_016271365.2. Taxonomy (NCBI): domain Eukaryota; kingdom Metazoa; phylum Chordata; order Ceratodontiformes; family Ceratodontidae; genus Neoceratodus; species Neoceratodus forsteri. The sequence continues at coordinate 414,613,178 of CM057453.1, read as the reverse complement.
ACATATGAAATTGCCAGCAGATACAGGCCCAATGGTCTATCTACTGTGCTCAACTGTACTGCACTGCACCCCCTTGTCTCTCCCCCATTGATTTTAAGTATTTATTCTTCACTCCCACCTCCTCCCCCAACATTTGAGCCCTCCCTCTGATCCTGTCCCACCCCCTTTTGAAGTTACCCACTGTCCACAGTGATATCACCTCCTCCAGCAGCATGTTCCACCCTGCCACCATCCTTTCGGTGAAATATTGCCTCCTCATTTCCCTCCCAAATCTGCCTCCTTTCAACTTCAGACTGTGCTCCCTGGTTTCTCTTCCATCTTTTAATTTGAAAATACTTCCAGAGCATACTCTGTTCATACCCTTCAGGTTCTTGAAGGTCTCAATCATATCCCCTCTCTCCCTTGTATCCTCCAGGGAATACATACTGAGCTTTCACAGCCTCTCCTCATAAAGTTTAGATCCCAATCCCAGGATCATTTGCATTGCCCGTTGCTGTACCCCCTCCAATAGCTTGATGTCCTTTTTACAACTGTGGGCAGAGCCTACAAGAGTATTGCATGTACAAAAGGAGTGATGTCATGTTTTCTGTCTGTGGAACCTACTGGAGGTGTAAATAGTCTCCTCCGCCTTACCCTCCTCCAAGAAATGTTTTCCACCTTCAAATAAATACGCTTTCATGATAGTCAATGGTTGCAGAGTACTATTTTCTTTCTTAAATGGGTGGTACAAGAACTAGAACCTGAGTAGTGGGAGGCAGCATTGCTTTTTTGGGGGAAGTAAGGTCCTCCCCACCTCCACCCAAGAAGCTCCAAAAGGTCCATCCCACCTTTTTTTTATTAAAGTGGAAGGGGCATGAGGTGGATCTATCATGCTGAAAGAAGACTCACATGTTTGGGATGTGGACCAAGGAACAGAACAAGTCTGTGGAGTCCCTGCATTTTGTTAAGGACTAGAACAGAAGTTACTTAAAATGCCTTCAAACTGACTTAAAAACCCTTGGAACAAATGATTATCAGAGCCATCTGGTGTCTCAAAAGGAAAGACTAAGAAGTGTCTAAAAACTAAGGAAAATAGACAGCTTTCAGGTATTTCTTTAACATTTATGTACTAAAAACAAAGTTCGGCTTTTGGGATTAACAATATTTGTTTACCATATTCTATCTATCTCTATATAAATATATACAGTAGTTTGTCTTTTTAGTAGTTTCAAAACCTTGAAAGCATTGATGTTACTATTGCATTTAGAAATACATTTTTTAATTATCTTTACATATAAATCATGTATGTTCATGTGAGGGAACATTTTGGAGGGGATGGGGTTCAAATTATTTTAATCATGGGCACAGTACTTGGTAAACATAGTCTGTGATGAAGTGTATTTTTCTTTTTAAGTTTGAGAAGTGGAGTTGACTTGCACAAATGGATAGTACAGACATCATAGAAAGCTATTAGAAGTAGAATGGGTTAAACACGTCCTGGAACTTTCTGCACAACAAGTTCCCCTAGGTACCTCACAGCATTTGACACCACCATTGTAAGAGCAGTCAGTGTGTTACTTTGCAGGACATTGCATAGCAAGATACCCAGTCTTCCCTTTTTCCAAATAATATACCAACTTCATTCTCAGGCAGGCAGTTCTGGGCTACTGTTTATATTCTACTGAATCTTCTTAAAGGAAAACTGCATGTTAAAATCAGGAATATATGTATTACTACCAGTTTTGAGTTCTCACTTCAATCCAGTGTTTTGTTTCTGCCTAGGCTGTGAGATGAGTTTTTCTAATTTTCCCTGGGTGTTTTATGATGTCTGGGGGCTGTCATTCAAGTTTGCTTTATTGCATCTTCTCCAAGTTAGTCTTCACAGCGTACCCTTTGGTTTGATGTCTAATAGCCCCTACAGCAGGCCAGAGTCTTGTTATGGTGTCTTGCTTAGCCACAGCAGAGAAAAAACACTGCAGCCAGGGTTCACAGTGCCATACAACATACTATGGAAAGTTACATGTTTAAACACACACACACACACACACACACACACACCTCAAGCAGAACACAGATGGATAAGGTACCAGTATTTAGGAAACTTGTCATACTTACCCAGAGTCTAGCAATGTGAATCCTGGCTGTGACTATAGGTGTTTACGACTGCATGATAATAACCTCATTTGCTTCACTTGTGAATAGGTAGGCATTTGTGTCTAATTTCTGTTTGACTTACTGTAGGTTACACATAGAATCTGAAAAATTCATAACATGCTGTATTGTGATTCAATGAACTGATAAATGGGGATTTTGGTTTCTTTTACAAATTCATTTTTCCTGACCATGGATATACTAAAACAAAAATTTCTCAACAAAATGTTTTTAAATAAAGAGCTTAACTCACAGCAGCAGAAGAAGCATGTTGGCATTAAAAGCTTAGTGGTGTGGATGTAGAGGCACCAGTATTTAAGCATGACTTTGGTAGAGGATTAATTGTGACTGGGGGGTTAGGGAGGGAGTGAGTCTTGATATTTGTAGCATAATGGTTTTCTGAAACTTCAACCTTCAATGAGTTAGACTCTGCAGCCATCTGTACAGTATATCACTAAGCCATATGCAGTGTGGAATGGGTAAAACCCAGATCACCAGACCAGGACCAATGCTATAAAATCTGCACTGGGCACAGTTTGTGCAAATATTGCTGATCCAGTGGATCAAATACATATGTGCAAATAAATAAATAAATAAATAAATAAATACTCGGCTTCGCCTCGTGCTTCAGCCCACCCCAGGAGTGATGTTATTACATGATAATACACACCGTGTCATACCTTATTGCTTAAATATGCCCTTTCTCAATGTACTATACTTTGATTCAGTTAGTGTATGTAACAGCCTTCATGTGAACACTCTGGGCTTCTCTTTGACTCCTGTTGTCTATTTGCTTTAGCCATTGTACATTGTTTGAACTGCTTTGGTCTTCTTGATGTGGTGCCTGTGTGCCTAAACTATGTAATCTGTTTATCTACTGCTACCCATGTAACTCCAGTGAATGATTGTTATAACTGTCTGCTCTCTGAGCCATTGTTTTTTGACTTATTAACTGTGTTGACTTTGTATTAGTTTCGATGAGGTGCCTTTGTAAATGAGTCTCTGACACAAAGGTTTGTAAATCTGATATTTTTTAAATAAATAAATGTTTATGTTTAAGCCCATGAAACACCCTTATCTAGTTAATGCATTCACAGTCATAGTGGCTCTGCCAGACCTTGTTTAATTAGGGGCACCAGTACTGCATGCACTACTCCAAGTGCGACCTCACCAGGGACCTATACAGGGGCAGGATGATGTCCCCTCTCCTAGAAGTAATTCCATTTGCAATGCACCCCAGGATTCTGTTGGCCTTTAACACTGTCTTCCTGCACTGGGCTGAGTGGTTCATTTCCCCTGTCACCAATACACCCAGATCCTTCTCCTCCTTTGACTTGGATAACTGAACTCTCCCCAACCAGTAACTATTTCCAGGGTTCCTGGCTTCCAAGTGCATTAGTTTGCACTTCTGGGCATTGAACCCAAATTGCCATATGTTAGACCATTCCTCCAGTTTTGCCAAATCCTTGAGTAGTACTATACCCCCTTCCCCTCTATCCACCTCCACACAGATCTTGGTGTCATCAGCGAAGAGACTGATCTTACTCTTTATCCCTTCTGTGATGTCATGATGAAAACATTAAACAGTGCTGGTCCAAGCACCAAGCCCTCTGGGACCCCACTTGTTAATGCCATGGGCTCATATACCTTACCCCCCACTACTACCTTCTGCTGTGTATCCTGTAGCCAGATCCTGATCCATCTAACAAGTTTCCTACCCACTCCCAAGTTGCTCAATTTGCTAGTCAGCCTACCATGCTGCACTGAATCGAGGGCCTTGCTGAAGTCCAGGTATAGAACATCCACCGCATGACCCTTGTCCACTGCCCATGTAACCCAATCAAAAAAGTCCACCAGGTTCATCTGGCAGGATCTGCCAGAGACAAATCCATGCTGTCTGCCATCCTGGAGATCATTATCCTTCAGAAATGCTACCAGCCTTTCTTTGAGGATAGTCTCCATGAGCCTTACTACAATTGAGGTAAGGTTGACTGGTCTGTAGTTCCCTAGTTCATCCTTGGTCCCAGTGATATACAGGGTACCAAATGCACCAAACTCCAATCCCTGGGTATGCATCCTGTCTTTAGAGAGGTGTTGAACAGGCCCACCAACAGCCCCGACAGGACAACTGCCAACTCTCTCAGTTCTCTCGGATGAATACCATCTGGCCCAGGTGCCTTTTCAACCCTCAAGGACTTAAGGCCCTCCAATACCCTTCCCTCTGTGATTTCTCCATCCACGATCTCCTCTCCCCCTACTCCCACCCCACCCTTCTCCTTTGGTACAGGCCCATCCCTCTCATTGGTGAATACTGAACAGACGTACTCATTGAGTACTTCTGCTTGCTCTGCCCTCTTTTCCACCCACCCACTGCCATTCTTGATCCTAACAATCTGCTCCTTACTCTTTCTCTTTTCCCTTATAATCATAAAGAAATAATTTTCACTTTCTTTGATTCCCTGGGCCAGCCTCAGTTCCCTCGACATCTTGGCTGCTCTTACTGTTCTACTCACTTCCCTGGATTTTCTCATACATTCCTCCCTGTCCTCTTCCCTGTTGGATCTTTTGTAGGTTCAAAATGCAGTTCTCTTTTCACTCACCCTGTCCCTTACCCAGAGCTACAGAAAAACTCTACTGGTCTGAATACTAACAAACACCTGTCATGCAAAGGCCAATGTGGCATTCATACACATGCCACAACAGCATATGTTCCACATACTCACAATGCACATGAGGATGGCATGCACACACTATTGCAAAAAAACAGTGGACATCATATGAGGACAGACACAGGCTTGACTTCAGCCAGCCAAAGGACATCACAGAGGCATTGTCCTTAGAAAACATGCCACAATACTATTAATACACAAGAAATGTACATAAAGTAAGAACACAGTTAACCAGAAGCAATACACAGCAGGTTGCTGTACATCACACCACAGGGCATCACCTTCCTGCTTACAAGACAAAGGGTATAGCTGACAGGATAGTCTGTCAGAAAACAGCGGTAAACTTTCATGAAATCAAACAAGTCAAGTAAATCTGCATAACATGTTACAAAAAAAGTGCTAAAAAGGCTTCAAGCTGTGGGATGAAACAGGAGAAGCTGAGACTGTCACACAATAAGAGGGATTATAGTCACCCAAGTTGTAACACATTTCAAAACATGCAGTCCATTGCAGGGTCATATGCTTAAAAGGACAGTGCTTGACCAGGGAACATCCAAGAAATAAAATATGAGTTATACTATGCAAGTACAATGAAACACAGCTCACATCACAACACAACACAACAATACTGTCAAGTAAATGAGCAGGACCCATTAGTACCACAAATAGTTTACATGAAACTTTTGAGCCACCTTAAACACCTTTGCTGAATATAGATTATCTCCTTGAACATAGTAAACTTGAACTATTAATTACCAGAAGTAAAACAAATAATATAAATGTAACCCATCCCGGTCCCCTGGAGTTACTAGAATCCCATCAGTGTCAGTGCTAGGTAGGGAAGGCAGCTGGTGAATAACTAGTTAAATGGAATTTCACCTGCTCCCTCTCTGTTTACTTGGTCTCAGCTGAGAGCAGAGAGGTGATGCCATTTAGGACTCTTGCAGCAGCATAAGCCACGGTAGCTAGCTGTGAGTGGGGAGTTTTAGAATTTTCAGTTAGTCTGTGAGTGAAGATCAGTGAGACCATTGGAGGAGTGAGAAGCTGCAGTGTGGGCTCTCAGAAGAGCCCATTTTTCTCACTCTAGTCCTGGGAACCATCTGCCTGCCAGTAGAAGTGGTGAAAACTGTCTAGCAGGAGTTCCTGATTTTTCTCATTCCCAGTGAAATGAGAAGGACTGCAGAATGGACCCGAGGGGCAATCCCCTGGCTTTTATCCAGGACATTGAAGCTGTCTTTTTTGTGTGCATCTGTGAGTTATCTGACTTTGGATATTCCAGGAGGAATGTGCCTGTTTTTTTCTTTTGGGGGTGTGCTCTGACAAAGGGACTTATGCACCAAGTTCTGTTCTGTTTGAGACTGTTCTCATCCTTTTTTATAGCTGGCTGACAATCGTGGAGTCCACAGTGAGACTTGACACATTGTTCAGGACTTTAATTTACACTCAGAGATAGTGTGTTTTTAATGCTGAATGTGACAGACATTCCAGGATGCATAGTTCTACTGTTTTACTAAATGTTGAGGTATAACTCTAAAAGAAGGCTGGGTATGGACATGGAAACAAGAGCTGGACAACCCCTCCATCTGGAGTGACCAGTTCAACACTACAGGTTCTGAAAGAGTGCCTGCTTATTCAGGACACGGTGGCCAATGCCTGAAGAGAAGGTTTACCACCTGGTGTGGGTTCTGCTAATTTTGAGCACTTGTGTGCTCCATCAGGGCCAGTTGCCACAATGCAAAATGTTTAAATCCTATGCCATATGGGAAATGTTCTAAGTTGTGGCAAGTGCCACCAGAAGAAATTGTATGTTTCTGCTGAGGCTTTGCTGCTGAAAAGAGTTCAAAGTCCTATGCAATATTGGAAGTTTAGAGTTTCTGTCCTCTACAGATGTTGTTGTTCTGCACTGCCTTGTGCCAGGAAGTGTAAACCTTGGGGGTCCACCTTTGCTTTTGTGTATCATCTTTGGAATAAAGCCACACACTAGAACCCCAGCTTGGTTTGAACAATCTTGTTACTGCTTCCTGTATGGAATTACTGGGTACCCCTCCAGAAGTACAACTCTAGCATAGCCACTAGCAAAAGTTCTCTCTTCAGGACCTGGGTTTAGTATGGCCATTGGTGTGTAATACTGTTTCTGTACCCCCACCCCTCTCTTTCCCCTAGACAGAAAATATAAGAGGTGTGCTTACTTGTTAAACAAGTGGCCAGTGAGGGGTTACAAAAAATTGGGGGCTCATTCAGGGATGTTGTTTAATTTGAGGAGAGAACTAGAGATATTTGCTAAAGATATGGCTAGTGTTTGTCTGATTGGTAGCATGGTAGCCCAAACAGGAAAGGAAGCTTTGCACAAAAGGATTTTGCCCAGGAGAGTGCCATACAAATGTGCCGCTTGCATGCCTGCTAGTATAGAAACAACAGAATGCTGCTATGTGTGTGCGCACGCCAACTAGCAATGGACAGTAAAGTCAGGAAGTGTGTGTCCTTGTCTCTGCATCCAGAGCATTTACAGAACTTTTTAAATTGCAATTTTCAGATGCCACAGGTAGTGTAGACTTTAGGAAGTAGAGAGAGAAATGTGTCATGAAAGTTTCATGTGCTTTGTCTGCAAATTGAGGGAGTCGCTAAAGAAATTGCTAGAATCTGAGTAGAAAATGGTCAAAACAGTGCTCCCACCACTAAAATTGCATCAGAGAAAAAAGTTACAGTTTGCAGTTTAAATTTGCTCCTGCTCAACAATTGCCATGACGGAAGAGTGAGCGAGAGAGAGAAAGGCTCATTTGCATGGTGTCAAGTGACTGGTGCGACTGCAGTTAGTCCCTCCCCTAGCCAGCTTCTGTGTACAGCTGAGTGTTTGAAGAGGAGAGAGCGAGAGGTGTGCAAGCTGGTCAGACCAAGATCAACCATTGAGGGGTTTGTGAATGTTCTAATCTGTGAAAAATAGACTTTTGCTGTGTAAATTTGGGCTCAATCCGTTGTCCAACTGACTGGAAAGTGAGTGTGGCATTCATGGCTACAATTGGCAGGACCGCCAGCCTGTTTCATCCTAATGGCCTTCCAGGATCGGCACCAAGCTGAAACTTTCCACCGGAGAAAGCCAGCTACTGATTTCAGTGAGTACAACCAGCTATCTGAGCATCAAACTGTTGTGATTTTTTCAAGCCAGCTGAATCTATGTGCAAGCAGTGTGATTGTTTTGCAAGGAAGGACTGTCTGTTGAAACAGAAAGGCAACAAACAAAAATTCTGAGCATAGACTGTGAGCATTTATAATGGGTTCAGCAACAGTAAAATGTTTCTAAACAAGAGAGAGACTGTGAGTTGTATATTAGGCTGCAGCAAAGAGGCAATCCTGTGTGAAGGAAATACTGTGGCTTGCAAGTGATTTTGAGCATGTGTAAACAGCCTTTGATTTGATGCTGATCCCAAAGACAGATTAAAATCATATGAATGTGCTGAGAGATACAAGCAGTGCAATCGATTACAGTTTTGAACAAAATCAGTAGCCAGAAAAGGTCAGACACAACATTTTGAGTCAGAAACAGATTTGATGCATGAGGAGCGCTACCACCACCATTACAAGGTGGGGTTAGCAAATGTAAACACAGTAGCAGGGAGCCATTTTAGGAGACTGAAAAGGACTAGTGAACAAATAAGCAACAATTAACTTTTATGTGTTTTGATTTCAGACATAGCTTTAGGAAATCCTCACTACCTGAATCATGCCCAAGCTATGATCGCAGAGGAGGTTGCAGCACTAAGAGAAATAGAGAAAACTTTCTATGGTGAAGGGTTGCTCCATATGTAGCAATCCCTGGCTATCCAGTGAGACTATGCATTATGTGCCTCAGGGCTGGAAAGGATGTGCTTCTGATATCCCACTGTTCGGATTGACTTGTGAAGTATGGTACGAGCAGGGGTGCAGTGCCAGACAGGTTACCACAAATTCATTTGGCTCCCACATGAACCAGAGTAGGAAACTCTGCATGCAGTCACCAGGTGGAACCTGCTGGGCAAAGCCCCATGGAGTATGGCACAGAGGGAGAGAGCAATGTTAATCTACTGCAAGGGCAGGAACAGAGAAAAGTTTCTACACCCGTGTCCCAGGTGGACAGTGCAGCGGAAGTATCCATGGCCCCATGGAAGGAGGGTTTAAGTCCTAGCCTAGTAGGGGAGGATGAACTGCAAGAGACACTGAATTGGGAGGTGTCTACCTCCATGCCCAGTTAGGAGTGGACTGTCTCAGGAGTGAAGACATTTGCTCAATCCTGGGCTCAGACCCTGAGTGAAGAAGAGGAGGATGAAGAAATGCATCTTCATGTTAAGGGTCCCCATGAGTCACCTCAAGCTCTTACCTCAGAGGAGCCAGAGAGAGAGAAGAAGGATCCAGTAACCTGCCCAAAGAGATGGTTGGGGACAAGTTATTTAGTTGTTTAAGTATACAGCACTGGTTCAACCAGGACTGGCCACCCCCAAGCCGGGCCATGGGCTGCACACTTGCGAAGATTAGCAAGGAGGAGACACTGGTACATAGGAGGGCTGATGCCATTTATGAGAAGTCCTTTCCTACCTTTCCTCATAGAGTTTAGCAGGAAATTGAACAGAACAGGCAATCCTGGTTGTTGGAAGAGGCAAGCAAGAATTTGTACTCTGGTGCAGCAGAATGTGTCAGAGACAGAGTCATAAACGATTGACTTAAATTCTGGAAACTGGGCAGGAGCTCTGTTTATGGACACTGAATTGTGGACAAGGCAGGGAATGAGACATTCTACAAAATCAACATTGAACACCCAGATGGTGTCATAGTTCTTGCACCTCACCACAAGTGGTATTACCCTTAATGATGCCACTCCCTTTGAATATGCCCATCATGCCCCGACAGAATCGAGCAGCAGCAGTATCCAAGGAGGAAGATGCAGCTCTACTGGTATTCCAGGATTCTTCAGGTGCATCCAGATTCGTCATACCAGCAGTGTTTTCCCATTTCTATCGCCTGGCCTTTCAGATGACATCAATCCAGCTGTTTTCCTGTTTCATCACCTGGTTTCCCAGATGACATCAACCCAGCTGTTTTTCTGTTCCATCGTTTGGTTTCCAGAGGACATCAATCCTGCAGTCTTCCTGTTTCATCGCCTGGTTTTCCAGAGAACATCAACCCAGCTGTATCCGAAGATGCCGCCTGGAGAGAGAGGATGCTCAGCTCGGTAAAGTAAGGTGATCCTTTGTTTTTGGTCTTCAAGGAACTGGTAAGACAAAATGTTCTATTTTCTAACTGACTTTGCACAACACACCTTACACTGGCAGACTGACCAAAAACTGTTTGAATTGTCCTCAAAGACTCTCCCCCCTGTATTGCCATGCTTTTCAGGCCCTGTCCTGTTCCAGGACTGTTCTTCAGCAGGCTCAAGCCCTGAAGAGACTCTTTTATGAACCTTGCCTTTGGGCAACAACATTCTGTCGCTAGTATGGACATTTTAGGGCATTCCACCCCCCACAATGTGTTGCATAAATGTCTGTTTTCCATTTTTTACTTTTGAACTGTTATAGAAAAATATTTTTGGGCTTATCTAGTGTTCAGGTGGAGATTTAGGCACTGTGTGGTATGCAGTATGTGTTTCTGTGTTTTCTTCTCTTGCAGGTGTTCCTGAAGAAGAAAAGAAGAGGATGCTGGAGCTCAGCTGAGTTCCTCTGTTTTCTGAGAGTTTTATAATTGCTTGTGGTTAACAGGGTGTTAACATGCTTTTTCTTCACAGGTGTAAGGTTGTGGGGAAGTTTTTGGGAAATGTAATGCATTGCAATGTGTTGTTTCATTGTTGTTTTGTTCTCAGATACCTTGGGAGTTTCGGGGAGGTTCCCCGAGGGGCAGCCTGGTCAGATAGATTTTTCCTAAAGGGTTAGGGGGATAGACAGGTGGTGGTCCTGATCTGCAGTAGGGGCCTCAGTTCTGGTCTATTGGGAAATGCTTCAGGTAGTTTCTTGGAGCCACTGAGTATCCATGGATAGATCATAGGATAGGGGCTGAAGTTTCATCAGTTGGCCTTTTGGTCTTTAGTGTTACATGCCTGTTCCTGGCACATGGTAGGGGAGAAGTAGCACTACCTCCCCATAGGTAACACAGAGGGTAGGATTGTCAGGTGCCGGGTAGAGAAATGACTGCAGACAGTCATTTATCTGGCATGGGGTGAGTGTAACCCTCCAGTCCCCTGGTGGGGTTAGGTACTAAATCCTGCCCTATGAAATACTGAACAGTCAATGACCAAATTTTTTATCCCAAATTGTCTTTTTACTGAAAGCTGCCAATCCCGAATTGCAAAATACTGAAATTTACTTGGTTCATTGAAATAACTGTTTTTCCTGCTGTTACCAAATACATAAATATCGAACTTATATAGAACATATACAGAGCATACTCATTGGTGAACGGGATGAGACAGTGTTACGGCGCAGAGATCGGGTTGCTCTCCTCTATGAATAGAGCCCGGTTCAATAAGTGGAGAGGTTGTGGAGCTAATTTAGATATCTTTCCAAGCACAGTCCCCACTCTGATCCTAGCATTTTGCTCCATGTCACAGGGAGTAGAAACCATTTCTGCCTTCAAGCCAGCAGCAATTATACCAGGTCAGGAGGAGGGTGTTGAATCAGATCTACGAGGGCCTGAGCACATAGCAAGTTTCACATATTTATTAAACACTGAGAAACTCTGCTATATACTTGTATTTAAAGTCATTCTTGCAGTTCTTCTCTGGGCTAAGATGACCACTCTATCGCCTGAGCACCCCACTGAATGTCTGTTGCTGCTGCGGCAATAATGGTAATGTCCCCCTAGTCTGTCAGGTAAAAGTCTGGTACCTGCTTTTTACAATGAGTCAAAAGAATGGGGGTAAGTCAGTCGGGCACCATGTTCCACAATTTCTGCAGCAGCTCCTTCACATCTTGGAGCATGGACAATCCCACTGGCATTGAGACTATTACTCTATCCCAGTCAGTGTCTCGGAGTGTCTGCTTGTCCTTTCGAGAGTTAGATCTTCCTGGAAGGGGGACAGAGATTCCTTTGTTGCTCATAACCTAAACATTTAAACTGTGCTGCAAAACTATTAATCGCTCCAGAGTGATATGAAACTTCATGCTTCTGTGTGGTGAGTTCTCATTTACTATTTTTTATTCTAAATTTACCCTAACTGCAATCACACAACAGCAAAATTAAGATGTTTCTGGCAAACGTCAGTCGGGATTATGTTTTTTCTGCATTTCAAGAAGTCGGGATTTAATTTTCAGGATTTCAAGGGGCAGGATTTTAAGGGGCAGGATTTAGGACGGATCCCCCCCCCCCCAGGGTTACTAGAATCCCATCAGTGTCAGTGCTAGGTAGGGAAGGCAGCTGGTGAATAACTAGTTAAATGGATTTTCACCTGCTCCATCTCTGTTTACTTGGTCTCAGCTGAGAGCAGAGAGGTGATGTCATTTAGAACTCTCGCAGCAGCATAAGCCACAGTAGCTAGCTGTGAGTGGGGAGTTTTAGAATTTTCAGTTAGTCTGCGAGCGGAGATCAGTGTGAGCAGTTGGAGGAGTGAGGAGCTGCAGTGTGAGCTTTGAGGAGAACCTATTTGTTCTCACCCTAGTGCTGAGAACCATCTGCCTGCCAGTAGAAGTGGTGGAAACAGTCTAACAGGAGTTACATGATTTTTCTCACCCCCAGTGAGATGAGAAGGACTACAGAATGGATCCAAGGGACAATCCCCTGACTTTGATTCAGGACATTGAAGCTGCCTTTTTTGTGTACATCTGTGAGTAATTTGACTTTGGGTATCCCAGGAGGAATGTGCCTGTTTTTTCTTTTGGGGGTGTGCTCTGACAAAGGGACTTATGCACCAAGTTCTGTTCTGTTTGAGACTGTTCTCATCCTTTCTTAAAGTTGGCTGACAATCGTGGAGTGCCCATTGAGACTTGGCACATTGTTCAGGACTTTAATTTACACTCAAAGGTAGTGTGTTTCTAATGCTGAATGTGACAGACATTCCAGGATGCATAGTTCTACTGTTTTACTAAATGTTGAGGTGTAACTCTAAAAGAATGGCTGGGTATGGACATGGAAACAAGAGGTGGGCAACTCCCTATCTGGAGTGACCAGTTCAACACTATAGATTCCTTAAGGATGCCTGCTTATTCAGGACATGGTGGCCAATGCCTGAAGAGAATGGTTACCCCCTGGTGTGGGTTCTGCTAATTTTGAGCACCAGTGTGCTCCTTCATGGCCAGTTGCCACACTGCCATATGTTTAAATCCTATGCCACATGGGAAATGTTCTAAGTTATGGCCAGAGCCACTAGAAGAAATTGTGTACTCTGTTGTGGCCAGTGTCACTAGAGGAAATGTGTGTTTCAGCTGAGGCTTTGCCGCTGAAAAGAGTTTGAAGTCCTATGCAATATGGGAAGTTTAGAGTTTCTGTCTGCTACAGATGTTGTTGTCATTCTGCATTGCCTTGTGCCATGAAATGTAAACCCATGGGGGGCCACCTTTGCTTTTGTGTACCGTCTTTGGAATAAAGCCACACTCTAGAACCCCAACCTGGTGTGGACATTCTTGTTACTGCTTCCTGTGTGGAATTACTGGGTACCCCTCCAGAAGTACGGATCTAGCATAGCCCCTAGCAAAAGTTCTCTCCTCAGGACCTGGGTTTAGTATGGTCATTTGTGTGTAATACTCTTTCTGTATCCCAACCCCACTCTTTCCCCTAGTCAGAAAATATGGGAGGTGTGCTTACTAGTTAAACAAGTGGCTGGTGGGGGGTTACATAAGTATTAACAGATTACAACAGCTGCACAACACAGCTCCATTGCTGAACCTGCCAGAACAGTGCATCAACTTCCAAATTAAAGCATGGAAGTACTCAGAACAGGATCATGCTTTCAGAGTAGATGTACCCCTGTCAGAATACTACTATCAGAATACAAAAATCACATTACAAAACAGCACTAGTGAGCAAGATATCAGGGATTCCATAAGCATACCACAGACATTGCAGTCAGGTAGCCACGGAGGCCAGAAGCTGTGCCCACCCATAGCCAGTAACAGCAATGAACCATACAGGAAGACAACGATGCCAACATGAAATAAATTCAAAAAGATGCACAACATAACACATTACCATATGTCCCTGAACAGTGCATCACCTAACATATTACAGAATACACATAGTCCTGTCAGGATCCTCCTGTCAGGACACACAAGTAACCTCAAGGGACAATGCTGGACAATATATCGCATATTCTAGTAACATACCACAATCATGCTACATAAGCATACTACGGTCATCCCAGTAAACTAGCCATATTGACCACTAGCAGAACATGTCCAGTACACCCCCCCCCAAAAAAAACATTTGTATCACAAACACCAGCCTGGCAGAAGATGAGAATGCAATAGTAGTAATTTATCAAAAGCAGAAATTGGATGTCTTTTAAATCAAAAAAGAAAACAAATGGCTACACAAATTGAGCAAGATTGCTTACAGCACTGAAGCAAAAAAAGAAACTTCAGTTCACTGCCACTGCAATGTACAGCCATTCTGCAGAACAGATGGACTCTATGTCACTGTACAAAAGCTGTTCTTGATGGGAAAAATCTGAAATCTAAAAATATGACAGATAACATGAATAACATGTTATTACAGCACTGAAACAACATGAAATATTGCTATGCACTACTGGTGTAATGTTCAGACAATCAGCAGAACAGATGAACTGTGCCTCATTGCACAAAAACAATCCGTGATGGCCACAATCTGTTGAAAAAAAAAAAGAAAGAAAATGTGATGGATAAAATGAGCAGGACTGATTACAGCAGTGAGGCAACAAATGACTCTTCAATTCAATGCCACTATAATGTACAGCCAATCAGCAGAACAGATAAACGCTGTCTCACTCCACGGAAATGATCTCTGATGACCACAGTCCAAAAAAAAAAATTAACTCCACATACAGATGACAAGAATAAGCAATATTCAACTTCACTTAACTCACCCACACAGGACACACATGTACTCCAACTACAACTGGAAGAATTTCACTAGCTTATCCACAAAATACTACACCAGCTTCAGTTGAAGGAGGAACAATAGCATGACAGGCTCCAATCCGGTACTCTGCGCATTTTGCTCCAGATGCACGGGTCCACAACTAGCCTATCAGAAGAAAGCATTGTCTAACCAATCACAATAGCATTCCAAATCAGCTAATCACTGACTAGCAGAACCAAAACAGCACTCAGTGAAGACACAGTCAATAACATTAGGGGATCAGGTTTGAGTGATAGACCACTTAGTAAATAACGATCTTGTCTTGTCAGGACAATTTGCTGACAGGAAAAGTTCATGGCACCTTTACTATCCTTGCATAATGGATCAGGTGAAAGTACCTCTTGGCCAATCAGGAGCCAGCATTCTTTGTGCCCATTTCACAATACAGTATATATTAATTGCAAACAACAACAAAAAAATAACTATGTAAATGCATCTATTAAAGTTGAAACACTACGCCTACAGAGTAAGGAAATTAAAAACAATTAAAAACAAAGATTCAGCATCTCTGGAACAATGACAAATCAGTGCTGGCACCTTCTCTGCACATGACAAATTTTAGGATATTCTGTGCAGGGCAGGCAGCATTACTATGATGTGAAATTCAGTGTTTTCCATTAAACTGCCAACACAGCCATTCATTCCCCTATTACAATTGAGCAAAGGAAAACAAACAGCTGCTGCTCTCACTCATGTTTAAAGGAAGCAAATGCCAGACCACGAAGGTATGGAAATGCTGGTAATCTTTATTATTTAAAATTCAGCAGCTACATGCTGCAGACTAGTCACTGACCCAGCAAGATAGCTCTCAACATTTTATGAAAGCATCCTGCACTTTGTCTTGGGCCAGTGACTGGTCCACAACATGTGGCTGCTGAGTTTTAAATAATTAGGATTACCAGCATGTCCATACCTTTGGTTGCTTTTCCTATATCATATCTACTGGCTGAATCGTGTATAGTGGCTCTAGACTTTCCCTTGGATACAACTGAGTAAGCAATTTAATGTTATAATCTGATTTTTGCACCTTAATAATGCACCCATCCCTGGACTGAATACTCTGTATACCCTGACCTTTTGCATGTGCTAAGTCTGTCCCTGGATCCTGTAAATTTGCTAATGATCACTTCAACAATTTTAAAGTTCTAAAAGGTTGAATGCCCCCTCCCAAAAAAAATAAAATAAATCTAATTGTTTTTCTTTGTGTTTAACTGCTGGATTCAGTACTACACTAGGCAATTGTGGCATCAATAGCATTGTGAAAACTGCTATCTGATTTGTTCAGTTCTCCACTGTGATGACAATAACCTTCACAATATCCAAGGTGACAACACTAACAACAGTAGGCAAGAAAGAAGGAAGGAAGGAAGGAAAGAAGGAAAGAAAGAAAGAAAGAAAGAAAGAAAGAAAGAAAGAAAGAAAGAAAGAAAGAAAAAGAAAGGAAAGATTAGTCGAAGAAATATGAAAGTGACTAGTCACCAATTCACCCAACTCAGTTTTGCAACTGCTCCCTTAGGATGCTGCCTTGTTGAGCATAGGTGCCCATACATTATTTTCTGTAGAGTAGAGTTTTTCTAGGAATTCACAGAATGAAAGAAAAAATATACGTGAAACAGTGTTGTTATGTAGCTAATTGCTTACATTTGTAATTTTCAATTTGTGCAGTAAATCAGGCAACAAAAGGCAACAAAACTAACAATTAGGTAATAAAAATGTCCTGAGAAAAATAGGAATTGTTACTTTGGTGGCTTATTTGTGTTATGGTACTTGCGATAGCTGATCCCATCTGTAGTTTGTGCTGAAATCAGTAACTATTATTGAAATCTGCAGTCTGTTAGGAGACATAAAAAAGGGTTTTAAGTGAAATGTATTAAGCTTTTTTTGTGAAAATTAACTTAGATGTACAGTAAGCAACTTACTTTAATTGAAGTCATCAGATGAGTCGGATACTCCATTGAACCCGAGTTTCTTTTGAGGATAGTGGGAATAGTTAATGATTTTTGTAAACACTGAGTAGTTAAAATTACAGTACAGTGGTCACTGAAAATTCTCATTCTTGCATTAGTGCCAGATTACTTTTTTTTCTTCTCATCATTCAAGAATGCATGGGACAGACATAAAGCAATTCTAGTGGGGGGTAGGAGGAAGTAAGCTGTTGGTTACCTAGAATCTGCAGCGTATCCATCAAGTAGGGAAATGGAGCAGACTAGGTGGGCCAAGTGGTCCTTATCTGCCATCAAATTCTAAGTCTCTATGTTTCATCACTGTGAGAATAGTGTAGCAACTGAGGCATTTCAGCTGTTGCAGGCTTCTATAATTGGGAAGGCGGAGGATGTTCTTCTGGTGAGGTGCAGTTAATGATATGGTCAATCTCAGTAAGTTCTTTTTGCATGTCTTGATAGTATCTCAGTAATGCTGCACCAATAATTATTGACTAAAAGGGAAAGGATCACAGATCTCCAGGTAGAAGGTCACCTGGGGGACAGTGATCATCACATGGTATGGTTCAATTTGGCCACTAGAACTAAATCATCCCATTCCAAGGCAAAAATATGGGACTTCAGAGGAGCTGACTTTGCTAAGATGGCCAATAGAGTTAAACTAGCCCCTGGCATGATGAAATACAGGTGAGGGAGTACAGGAAAATTGGCAAGCATTAAGGGAGCAATACTTGAAGTAACATCCCATTGTGTTAGAGAGAAAAGGGAGTGGAAAAGAAGAAGGAAACCACTTTGGTTCTCAAAAACAGTAGCAGAGAAGGTCAGAGTCAAAAGGCTGGCCTTCAGGAAATATAAGGGAATGCAGCGGGATGAAGATAGGGAGGCATACCAAACTTCCATAAGGGAAGCACGGAAGGCAGAAAGGCAGACAAAGGCCCAAACCAAAGTAACACTAGCATGAATAGTAAAAAGAAAGTGACAAGACTTTCTATAGATATATTTGTCAAAGGAGAAAGTCCAGAAGGGGTATTGCTAAGATCAAAGGGGATAAGGGTGTGTGTGAGGAGGAGGACCATGTAAAAGCATCTATCCTAAATAGATACTTCTGCTCAATATTTACTGAGGAGAAGGTAGGGCAGGGCCAACAGCTCAGCACCATGGACACAGTGGGGAGGAAGGTGTGCACTGGTCTTGTCACAAAAGAAAGGGTCCTACAATAACTCGATCAGCTCAGGGTGGACAAGGCAATGGTACCAGATGGCATACATCACAGGGTACTAAAGGAGCTAAGGGTGGAACTAGCAGAGCCATTATCAGAACTGTTTAGTGAGTCTCTGAGCACAGGAGAGGTCCCAAAAGACTGGAGAAGGGCTCAGGTGATCTTGCTCCACAAGAGTGGTAGCAGGGAGGAGGCAGGGAACTACAGACCAATCAGTCTTACCTCAGTAGTGGGCAAGATTATGGAGGCACTCCTTAAGGAAAGGATAGTGCAACACCTGGAATCCATAGGAGCACAGGATCCAAAGCAGCATGGGTTTACAACAGGAAGGTTCTGTCAAACTAATCTCATAGATTTCTTTGACTGGGTAACCAGAGTGGTGGACCAAGAGGGAGCAGTTGATGTCGCCTACCTTGACTTCAGCAAAGCTTTTGATACTGAATCACATAGAAGATTGATTAATAAGCTGGGTAGGCTTGGGGTGGGTCAGAAGTTGGTCAATTGGGTGGCAAACTGGTTGACAGGTAGAAAACAGAGACTGGTGGTTATTGGTATACAGTCAGAAGAGATGCAAGTCACAACTGGGGTACCTCAGGGATCAGTCCTGGGGCCAGTCCTCTTCAATATCTTCATAAGTGACATTGCAGATGGACTGGAGGGTAAGGTTTGTCTGTTTGCAGATGACACCAAGATCTGCAACAGAGTAGATGATCCAGATGGGGTGGGCAGAATGAGAAGAGATCTGGATAAACTGGCAAAATGGTCAGAAGAGTGGCAACTGGAGTTATAACGCAAAGAAGTGCAAGATCATGCACATAGGGAAGAGAAACCCTGAAGCCACCTATAGGTTGGGAGGGGGAGTTGTTGGCAGTCACAAGGGAAGAAACAGACTTGGGCATCATCATCACCGATGACCTGAAATCATCCAAGCAGATCATTAAAGCAGTAGGTAAGGCTAGGAGGATGTTGGGGTGTATTAGTTGGGGCATCACAAGTCGTAAGAGGTAGTTAATAATCCCTGTTTACAAGACACTGGTTAGGCCCCATCTGGAGTACTGTGTGCAGTACTGGAGACCACACCTTCACAAGAACATTAACCAAATTGAGGCAGTCCAGAGAAGGGCAACCAAAATGGTGCAGGGACTACATCAGAAAACATATGAGGACAGATTAATGGAGCTCAATATGTATACCCTAGATCAAAGAAGGGAGAGAGGTGATACGATTGAAACATTCAAACACCTTAAGGGCATTAACAAGGTGAAAGAGTCTAACATGTTTCAATATAAGAAAAATAGCAGGACAAGAGGACACAGCATGAGATTAGAGGGGAGGCCAAATAAGGGGTAATGTGAGGAAGTTCTTTTTCACAGAAAGGGTGGTAGATGCATGGAATGGCCTACCTCAGGAAGTGGTGGATATGAATACAGTGCAGGGCTTCAAACAGGCATGGGATAGGCATAAGGGAGCAATACAGATGAGTATGAATAGATAGGCCGTTGACAGAGCAAAGGCCAATGACACATTCATAAGGTAGAAAAAGAAATGGGCAGACTGGATGGGCCTTGCAGTCCTTATCTGCCATCAGCTTCTATGTTTCTACATTCTGTCTGGCACTCACGTTACCACCTGAGAAGCATAAGAAGATGAGGGACTGCCAGCAGAAGAAGATGCTATTAATACTAACAAGGTCTATTTTTGAACTGTTTCTGACATTACCGAGTATGCTTTTCTGTACAGCAAGTTTCTGTCTCCAGAAACTTGAGCAACAACACTAGGGGGGAAGCTTTATCAACTCATTTTTGAACAGATATTCTTGCAAAGTGGTTAGATCCATTTAGTGTCTGGTATAGCTGTTGATATAATATTTGTTGCTCTTATTCTCTCCAGCATTCATAGCTCTGTGCCATAAATAGACTCCTGGCTTATAATTAATGTTTAGTGCTAGGTAGAAAGGGGCATTGCCACTTAACAATTATGGGGGTCTCTTATTGGCATGTTTTATTTATGCAGTGAAAGGGTCACAGTCTGGTTTCACTGTATTCTTGTGCATTCAAGGGTGAAGTGGCCCAATATTTTGGGATTTTCTCCACTTCAGGTCTGCATTTGTCCCTCTCTGTGCTGAAGAAACCTGTGTCCCTCAGAGTCTGTCATAAGTGTCAAATCACCCCATTCAAGTGCATTTTGTTCTGTCATTCTTAGTGAAAAATGAAGGCCAGTGTTGAAAAATACCAAATTTAATAGTGCTGTCAGGTTATGTAGACCCACAGTTGAAGTGTTGTACCCTAAATTAGTCTTTAAATCTGTTGAGACATCTGCTTTAGTAGGCTTGTTTCCTTTTCCAAGTTCTTTTTAAATATTTCTGCTTCACTGACATTGTCTCTAGGTTTTGGGTAACTGGAAAATTGGAGCCATGACACATCAAGTTAGGGCACTTTTTGTGGCTGCAGGCCGGAGCTCTGCAAGCCATCTTGTTATCACTTGGGGGAAAAAAGGTCTTTTCAGACTCCCACCAAAGTACAATTTTGGAGCTGATGCACAATCCCTCCACCTGAAAGCACTCTGCTGAGAGGGCGAGAAAGACAGAAAGACAAAAAGAGAGTACATTTAACATAAATTCCTCTCCTACATGCAGAATACTCATGCCAGCTCAAATTACAATCAGTGGATGTGCTCAGTGTAAACAGCACACACAGCTTTTTAAACTAAGCACACTGAGAAATTCCTCTGTTGTCTTTTTAGTTCTATCTTAAAAGAAATATAATCCATATTTTTATCTAAACAATGCCCTGTTGGTCAAAACTGACTTTGTAATGAGACTGCATTGCTCTAGTGGAAATTCAAAGTGTGTGTGTGTGTGGGTGTGTGTGCGTGGGTGTGTGTGTGTCCTTTCAGGACCTAATTCTAAGCAGTTTATTTCAGATTTGAATTATTCTCATAACTATTCACAAGTGTCATTCTAGGGTGAAGTGAGGGGGTTAGGAACCAGACTTATACAGGGAAATGCTGAAAACTGAAGCTGACCAAATATGATAACCTAGTTGACTTTTTTGTTAACTTAAACATTTAAATTATTTCCCAGCCTTTTACAAATAAAGCTTATTGTATGCACTGAATGGATGCTGATGGCTTGGATAAAAAAAATAGTTATTTATGAAATCACTGACTGTAACCTACAGAATATGTACATAATGTTCATTACTGGTGGGCTTGATGGAGTGCATAGTATTATATGGTACAGGTATTTAATTAGTTTTGTTTTTAGTTTCATTTGATCCTCAAGCCCGCATCTCCTTACCTCTCCCCCAAAGACCACCACACCACATATATGTATCTAAACTTGCTCTGCAAACTAACAACATGAGTGCAAAACTATAACAGCTGTGTGCCTTATCCATTTGAATCACATAACCTGTCAAACATAGAAATGTAGCCCTCCCTCCCCATGTCTCAGGGTATGAATGGAATATGTCCGTGGGGAGGGAGTTCCCACAACAGCAGAAACATTTCCAGTGGCCCCATTACCCAGGCCAAAATGTCACACACAGGGTGCCCTTTTCCTGGCTTTTGCTGGATGAAAACAACAGATTAATGCATTTTAAACAGTTCCTTTCAATAACGGAATGTTCACATGGAACTTGAAGAAATAACAGGGATCCCAAATGTATTAATAGTCACACATAGCTCCAGGGAGCATCGGTTAATTTGTGGGGAACACATTCAGCTTTCACGTGGACAATATGGCCATAACAGCAGCTTTTACCTGGACTGAGGCGGTCACACAGACTTTAGGGCAGCAATAACTGGGGACTGCTATGGTCACAAACGTTTGAAAGCAAAACAGTCCCAGAACAGTTCTCAGTGCCTGACAGATGATTATTCTTCATGAGCACCCAAACTTTCAGTGATCCCCATCACTCTCTCTATCTCTCCACACTGGCTCAACGGGTTCCCCTCAGAATATGCAATCTTCGCAGTTTGGGGTATTTGTAGGTTTCCTCCTGACCTCTGCATCCTTTCCCAGAACTGACAGCAACTGTCATCAAATTAAGAAGGGGGACATGTCCTGCAAAGTTCCAAGGCAACTCACTCTCTGTACACTACACTCCCTGCTGCATTCTTGTCCACTGGATCCCTACACAAATCGGCACAGGCTGCCAGGGCACTCTGAAACTTGCAGTTGCTTGCTTTCCTATGAACTTTAGCAGCCCTCCAAGATACTCTGCAGCTTGTGGATGCTGGCCTCCACTTCTTTCTCTGTGTACCCCAAGTACCACCAGTTGGGGGCCTGAGAGGGAAATCACCCCAGTCCGGCCCCAACTTGTTCTCACTCCCTCACCACTCACTCCTCTGATCAGAACTTTCTCTCCCACCTAAACCCCTGGGCTTTATCCCTATGCACACCCGTGGTGACCACCCGACCTGCAGGAGGCTCCACCCAAGTTCCAAGAAAAATTAACTCTTTACCTGCTGATTCGAATTAAGTCACAAAGACCCAGGGAGGGGCAAATAGACTAGTAATTTTCCAAAGAGGGGTACACAAACATAGAAAGTGACAGCAGATAATGACCACTGGGTTCATCTAGTTTGCCTGTATTTAATTATGATCACTTTTTCTGCAGATCCAACTTGATCTACAGCACTGTCTCTTCCACCCCCTTCCTTCCTCCTAGGGTTCCTTTGTGCCTGTCCCACGCATTTTGAAACCCACCAATGGTTTCAACCTCACTGCCATCCATGGAAGGCTGTTTCAGGAATCCACCAACCTTTCTGTAAAGAAGTACTTCCTCACAACTCTCCAGAGTCTACCTCCTTCCAGTTTCATATCATGACCCCTAGTTCTACAGCACCTTTTTCTCTGAAACATATCTCCCTCCTGTACCTTATTAACCCCCGTGAGGTATTTAAAGGTCTCAATAATATTCCCACTCTCCCTCCTCTCCTCCAGGGTGTACATATTGAACTCTTTCAGTCTCTCTTCACAGGGCTTCTGATGCAGACCTTGCATCATTTTTGCAGCCCTCACCTCTCTTGTTGCCACTTTCTCTTTTTTCCAAGTGTTCCCCCTTCCACACCTTTCTCCTTTGACTGCTGTTTCCCCCCTTCCTCCATTGCTAACCCTCTGCTTCCTGCCATAACTTGCATCCTGCTGGGACTCTCTCCCCTTGGGATCTCCCTAATCTCTATCTCAGCCTGTGCTGGCTCACTTTCTGCCTCCCCTATTTCTTCCATCACCCCCCCCCGGCTACTTTAAATGTCCATCAAAGAACATTTGAATCATCCACTGAGGACTGCGGTTGCATCCTGGATGAGAGAAGGACATCACATCAGTATAGGTTCTTTTCCTTCCTGGTTGACCCACATTTCACAATGTAGCAATACCTCTCCTCTCTACATCATTCCTTCTACGTTACTTGAAGGCCTTGGTGTGGAGCTACCTCTCCTTTCCCATATAATACACGACACACTTGCTGTTCACATTTTACACACATGCAAAAAACAGGATCAACCAGATAAATGATCTGCCTTTACCATAAATGAAATTTACACATGGAGCTGACTATGGCAATTCATCTTTACGTTTAAGCCCATGAAACACCAATAGCAAGTTAATGCATTAACAGCTGTAGTGGCTTTAACCAGAATTTGTTTTTGAGTAGGTAGCAATCAACACTGCCCAAGAAGGTAGCAGTGTACACGGCTCATGCTCTATGGCATTCATGTGCTTTATTTTAAAGATAAAATCTGCTGACATGGGGTCTAGTTAATGAACAGCAGTTGTTGTTGTCTCTTGGTATTCTCATACCTCTGAAAAGTAAAACATAATTAAATGAATGTCAGCTGCAGTTTTCTGTTTTTGTTGTTTTGTTTTTTTATTCTCCTGCTCTGAGATAAATTGCTGTCTCTTAATTTGTTCTTTGGAAAACACACCTGCAGCCATTGTTGTATCTTTTATTGCCAATTCTTTTAATGCTTCTGTGGTAAAAGTATTTCTTTCAAAATTAGGTTCTGTGACTGCACGGATGTGCCCAAGACAGCAACAGGTGGGAGCAGCATGAGTAAGCCAGTTGGCATGAGTTAAAGTCAAAAGTTGATGATGTTGTAAAGGGAAATCCATACATAATAAAAATGTTGTTGTGTATGGTAATGCATGCACAACAACATTTCACCCACACACAGCTGGGATATTAAGAGTATGGATTTCCATACACAATCATGTCAAACAATAGACTATACTCTTATAGTGTAGGATTACCCCTTGTTGTGAATGAATTTCCATCCTCACTGTCAATACACAGTTCAACGGTCATAGAATGCTGTTGTACCCTTCTGTAGTACAACAGCTTTTTTAATTATCATAGAAACTCATGTTTCCTGCCCCTTTACTTTCATTTTCCCCTTGTTCCATATACAAAGAACCTACACCATCTTCCAACACAAAATGTTCTCTTGCTTTATCCGTTTGAGCAGCCGTGTGAAGGTGGTCTCCTTTTTTTTTCTTTCTTTCTTTTTTTTTAATATTGCATAATAAACAAACTGAAGATTTCTTGGGAAAAAAGTGTATTTATTTTGTGATTCAAACCATATACTATACAAAATAACATATGAGAAACTGTGCAGAATTGCACTGTGTTTTTGTCTCAGCACTTTGATGACATCCAGGACCTTCTGAGCTTCATTCTCAACGTTCCTATGATGTCAGCAGAATGACTAAATGGAAACACGGCTTTGTTGTGTATGGCTGCCAAAGCATCATTCTATATGCTGCTCTAATTTACCCAGTCTAATGTGCCCCAATGCAAGTATTACTGAATTAAGAGGAACAGTTGTATTGAAGTAGTTACTGATTTGTTTTAATGTTGCTTATAATTAAACATCTAATCTGAAATTTCTAATTAATTCAGTTAAGTCCTACTAGATTTTGACACAGACTAACAGATAGTCTATGTTTCAGCAGGGAACAAAAATAAGAATATTTTAATGTTTTTGTAATCAATAAGACACAGAAGTGTGTTGGCTGTCTGGTGTAATGTACACCCAAGTGCATAGTGAATTACAAGGTGCTTGTGCCAAGTATTATAAGCACATGGAAGTGCATTAATCCCACAAGACAACCAATGACCTGAAGCATCTACTGACACTTATCAAATCAGTAAACTGAGAAACAATTTCAAAAAGATAATTTCTTTTTATTAAAAGCAGGTATTTTCTAATATTATATTAAAGGCAATTAATAAAAAGTAGTCTCTTACCAATTGTCAATCATTTGTCTTTCCACACAGCCAGTAGATGGAAAGTTTGTTTATTATGGAATACAGAAATTTAACTTCTGTAGAATTCCTCTGGCAGATTGTTCATGCCCTCATACACAACAGAAAGCCTCACATGAAGCCAAGGTCTTAATTATATGTTTGTCAGTGTAAGCAGCAGAGAGTACCCTGGTGAGTGGATAAGGATAAGAGGGGGATTTTTATGGTCATTAAGGAAACATCATTAATTATAACTGGGAATAGTACTTCATTTTTTAAATTTATGTTTGTAGATAGGAGACTGCAAGAGGAAAGAATGTTTCATTATTTATTAAGAATTTTTAACTATAAACCCAGCCCAGTGGTGTGGAGGGCTGAGGCCTCCGTGCCTTATCTCCTGCTATGCCGGCAATGGTGTGAGTGGGTCGCAAGTGGTCAGCTGGGGAGGGAGAGGATAGAGCATCTGAAGGACTGCTCTCCTCTCCTGGTGTGAGAGGACAGCTGTTCCCACAAAACAACTGCCCCCGGGTGGAGGACTGAGGGTAGTGCGGAACTGTTGGCTGCCAACAAGGGTGGGTGCTGTGGGACTTCTGCAGTGTGCAAACACCTCCATGCACACACATTGACATGTATGCCCCAGCAATGGGAAACAGAAGGGAGAGAAAAAAAGAAAAATACCCCAAGCTGTGGATGACCACCAACCCCCTGCAGGCTCTGCACCCAGTGGCCGGGCACTGCTGCCACCCTGTGGCAGAGGGCACAGCTGAAGGTAAGTCCTGGGGTAGCCAGGGTGGTGGTGCTGAGGGGGGTCAGTTAGAAGGGTGCAGCCAGGGAAGATCAGCTGAGAAATAGTATATAGAAAAAAAAAAAGAATGTTTACTTATTTTTTTTTTAAATAAGCCCGGTTGCTGATAGGTCTTCCCAGGTCCTGTCATGTGTCACTGGTGCTGCATTATCTGCACTGGCTGCCTGGAAAGTGGCATAGGTCCTTTAAAGTGAATCTGCTGACCTGTAAGACCCAACATAGGCTGGGCCCGGGCTACCTGTTGGAGATCCTGCATCCTCACATACTGTACCTGTGCATCCCCTCCACTCCACCGAGGAGGGCCTCCTTGTTAGCCCTAGGACAAGGTTAGTATCTTCTGTAGACTGGGTGTTTGAAGTAGCAACCCCGGTCCTCTGGAATTACTTGCCCATGACTTTGAGGGAGGCCTTCTCTAGGGAGGCATTTAAACGGGGTCTGAAAACCTTTTATTTATACAGACCTTTGTCATTTAATTTGCTTTCATCATCAATATACAACCATTTTGCTATTGTTTTCTTAGACATTCTATTCAATTTTAGTGGATGTTGTTTTAATTTGTTTATGCCTTTTAATGATTCTTGTGATTTTACTTCTTTTATAATGGTGCCTTGAGCCTCCAGGGGAGGACGCCATATATAAATCAAGACTACTACTACTACTTTTATTTAAGGGAGACTGCCTTTTTAAGGCCTTGTTGAAGGTTTTCAGTTAGTAATTGTGGAAGCCATGGTTGTGATAGCAATCAGGGATGAGTGAAGTGATTCAGGAATTCTTTATGTGATTTGCCCAAATTAAAAACATCCAACTGTTTTAATTTATTGGAACCTGTGCATCTAATGGGGATTAACATATGGATCTCTGAACTTACTAAGCCAATCATGAAGCAAGAAATTATCTACTTATTTTACAATATTCAGTATATTAACGCTCCAGAAATTGTGCATTTCATTCCTACCAATGTTAAAGTCCCAGATAAGAATTTTCAGGCAAAAAACATTCTTTAACCTTAAAATGCTTCATTTTATCTTCTCTTGCTCACTCTATGAAGTAATGCCCTGCTAACTCAGCCATTGTTCAGCAGGACACTTTAGCATAGAATGAGCAAGGAAGGCATGCAGCTGCCCATAAGATATTAGTGGGCAGCCTTGTGAGGAAGTTACGAAGCACTATTTGCAACATAAATGAAACTATTTTAATATACACAAATTTATTTTGGTCTTAAAAAATGAACCAGGTGCTTTACTATCAGCAAGGAGGGTTGTTGAATAACCAGAGTTTTCCTTTAAGGAATGATCATGAAATCCCACCAGTCCAAAGCCATTTTAAAGGTGATGGTACAGCCTTCATTATTATATCATCTGTTAGCTGTGTTTATGTCTTTAAAAAATTGATATGTGCCACACAAAGAATTTAACATCTAGCTTGACTGCAGTAAGCCATATAATGTAAACCAGTGAGAACCTCTATTGAATAAGCTATAAAATGTGTCAGTTTTTCTGCTTGACCAGGTAGGAATAATAGATTAACCTTTTTAAGTAACCTTCTTTTCTACTTATACATTTTTATTTAAGAAGGAATTGTTTACCAGGGACTGGTATTCAATACTGCAGTTCAGAGAAAGAAACATATTCATAGGCAGTGACTTTAAATTGCACATTAACCTAATCCAGGGCCATTCCTTAATAAAGGCCAGTAGAGGGAATTCGTATGGATTTTCTAGCTCATTGCTGGGGTGAGGGAGAAATGCAATAAGCGTTCTATTACTTACACAAGCTGCTAGTTTTCAGAAAATTAGTCACCACTGACCTTTTGCCCTTTGTCTTGCTCTGAGTTGAAGTGCCTGAGCAGAATTAAATTGAACCCTCTACCCAGATTCTAACGAGTGATTCCTTCATTCATGCTAACACAATAACATATCTCTTATACCACTCTTTGTGCAATATCTCTTCAGAATGTCCCTTGGCATTTAAGGGGTACTGTACTGTACATTTGCAATCTTGCCAAAGTTACCAAAGATGCAGCAGTAGCTTGGGGACTGGATGGTACATGCAATCACATGCTCGGTATTCACTATTGGAGTTCAGGGCTCAACTTCTAGAACAGGTGTCAGATGAGACAAGTTTTGTTATCTTAGCACAGCTCCCAGTGTACAGTAAAATCACAGCATTACCACTTGGGCACAATTTGCAGCATCAAGCATGAAGACTAAATTCCTCTCTCAGGGTGTTCAAGACAGTATTCTGAGTTTCAGCTTTTAGTGTTATATATCCCTATTGACTGGGTATGTGTGAAGAGGAATGTATACAATCAAGAAAGGGCACTGGTAGTGCAATAAATACAAAAATGAGACAACAGAGGCACAGGCAGGGAAGCAGAGTTTCAGTGAATAGCCAAGCGTGGGCTAGTTTCAGGAGAAAGTGGGGCAAAATTATCCCAGAGGAAAGCTTTGAAAGAGAATGGCGTTGATATGGAGAAGATGGAGGGGTTGTTACAGAGGCTGGGAAGGCAGAAGAAGAAGAAGAAGATGGATTGACCAGCTGACATTTTTACAATACAGGGTATAGAAAGAGGAGGAGGAGAGGGAGAATGGAGGGAGAAGAGGTAGCAGGAAAAGGACCTGAAAAAGTATTTGGCTGAGGTGGAGGCAAAGTGCAAGAGGCCAGAAGCCTGCCCCAAGGCAGGAGATATAGAGAAGTTCAAATAAAAGATGCAATGATTGCCAGGTCAAGTAGCACTACCACTCATCACACTGGTGACCTGGACTTTGGAATGGACTTAGATCACTCTAAAACTAGCAGTTGATAAAACTGGTATCACCAGTAAGCATGATGCTATTCAAGGCTTTAATCCAATGCAAACTCTCTGAATCATATGAATGCTAAACCTAGGTGCATCTCTGTCCTGAACCTCGGAAGTACTGCACAGAGGTGACGTCTCACCATATACTTTCTACCCACCCCTCCATCCCCGTCTAGTGCCTATTCAGGGCTTCCCTTCACTTAGCCTCCCCCTGACCCTAGCGTACTCCTGCTAGCCCCACGTCCCCCTTATCCTGTCTACCTAAGCCCCACCCCCAGCTCTCCTTCTACTCGATAGCACTCCCCTCCAACTCCCTTCCCTACTATTTACCTTTGATTCTCATGCACTAATGTGCTTCTCTACTAACTACAGCCTTGTTAACTCCTTGTATCACCTATTATTGCCCACTGCCATGCTCAGGTATATGTCAATGTCAGTGAAAATTATTCTTATCTATTGTTACACCATTTGTGCTTGCCAATGATCACTTTACATGTATATATTTTTCTTTTTCTAAATGTGTTTCTATCTGCTATTTCCATGTACTTGTATTATATGTATTATCTTGCTGACTGTCCCAGGTTCACCTTGTAAATGAGCTTGTCTCAACGGTGTCTCACCTGGTAAAATAAAGATGATTGATTGATTGATTGAGGAAGAATTGAGTGTCCCAAGGACAATTCTTGCCATTTGGGGAGGGGTGACTGTATATCCTGCTATATGCCTGCCAGCGAGCCAAGGCTCCAGATTGCAGCACTGTTGAAATGTTCATGCTATGGGATTGCCAACACTTGGTGCTGTCACATGCATACACACCTCTGCATACACATGCAGTGCAGTATTTACATTAGGCAGGCTTCATGGGAAAAAATGTATGGTGTAAAAACCCAACCACAGCTGGATGATGCCTTGGTTCCTCGCAGGTCCTGTACCACTGACTACAGCACTTCTGTATCTAAAATGTTATCTAGAGGTATGTGAGCATGGGTAATCCATGGAAGACCCCAAAGGATAGTGGGTGATGGGACTGGAGGGACCAGTGATAGAAGGGAGCAGGCCAGAGGCAAGGTAGCATATACAATTGATAAGAAAAAGGGTGCAGTGTTGATTGTGGGAATGACAATTAAGGGTAAAACAGTTGAAGGGGTGCAAGAGGGGGTCTCGCCTAACAATGGTAGATTTTTGGGCAGCACTGTAGACCATATCCATGTAACTGTACACCAGAAGAATTATGGTAAAGATAAACTCAGTCTGGGACACCAGGACTTGTGGTGCAGTGCACCAAGCTTGGGAAGATATTTCTGGCAGATGGTATGGATGTAGGAGGAGAAATCAAAGCTTCCATCCAATCACATACTAATGTACTGTACTTGAAATGCAGGACTTCTTCAAGGGAGGAGTCACTGGGTGAAGCCAAGATTATTGTGGAGCCCAGCAAGTCTCTGCTTCTTGCCAAAAGTCAACAAGACCATTGTTTTGGTATTGAGACAGGTGGGTTAGGTGGAACCAGCACTGAAAATTGTTAGGGTCATGCTGTGAAGATGTTTTTGTTTCATGGGTGGAGGCACAGGATACATAAAGTACAGTGTACATGCAAAAGTGAAAAGAGACATAAATGAAGGAGGGGGGGTTGTTAATGAAAATAATGAAGACTGGGCCCATGATGGAGCATTGAAGGACTCCTGACTTGATTGAGAGGGGAGAGAAGGCATCTCCAATCTGAACTAAATTGCAGTGTCCAAAATGTGGAGGGAGTGGAACTAACTGATCATTCTATCAGGAAGGTCAGGGCCATTGTGTTTGATAAGGATGATGGAGTTGGCCACAGAGCTGAATACCACGGCAAGGTCACAAATAAGCCAAAGGTGAATTGTCCCAGATCCATTCCCTTCAGAGCACAGACAAGTTTAGTAAGGAACAGACTGTGGAATGGGATTTATGGAAGCAAGACTAGAAAGAAGAAAAGAACAAAGTGTTGGAGTTGAGGGAAACTATTCAGTTACTGTCACCAGCTAAGGTCTCGACTGTCTATAAAGAAAAACAATATATATTTTTTTAGATGAACCAGCTGATCAGTACAAACCTGATTCTTCCTGGGAGGGAGACTTTGATTCTGATAAAGAGATATTCGCTGTGTCTCAGGAGCTGGTGGATGATATGTACCCTTCTGGGACATTTAAAAAGTTTAAAAGATTTCTGTGTAAAGTGTATGTAGTATTGTGATACTTTGGCCAAACCATTAACTAATAGTAATGAAATGTATTACATACTATTGTTTAAGACAGAAGGAAAACATGTATAGCCAATAAGCATAATTAATGTAATCGACTAATCTGATTTTTTTTTTCCTTTTATTTAATTGGATTTCTGCACTGGTTGCAGCAAATATAGTATTAATCTATTTTTTATTGTTTTTTCCATCCAGCTTCTAGATCTAATAATTGGGGTGAAAGTTAACCTTCCATTGATTATTGCTATGTACAGTATGTAGGCCAGTGACCCCACCAAAATAGTGCTTGCTACAAATTTATGTAGTGTGATGTTGTAGTTTAACATCTCTCTCTTCCTCTTCCTTTCCATCATTGTCTTTGATTATCATATATGTATTTTTTTCAACTACATATTATATTTAAAAATAATACTAGTTTTGTTTTGGAAATCAAACTTTATTAAATTTCTAACTATTGTAGATCTGTTTATTTTCACACAAGATATGTTTAGTCTATGGCCCCAATCAGCAGCAATTGTGCAAATTTAATTTCACACTCTGCAGTTAGGTCCTAATTTATGCCCATTGAAAATATGTGATTTTTGGTTAATTAGCACCATTTTATTTTAGCACAATTACCACTTAAGCAAATATAGCTATAATTATTTTACATCAAATATAACCTGTTCTATAGTACATACAATACAATACAACCAATATACATTCAGGCCCACCATCAAAAGCAAACTAATCAGATACCAACACCTGCAAGTTACCTTATAGGGGCCAGTTGTCATAAAAAGTTACTATACACAAGATTAAATATGACAAAACATCAGTATGACTGAAAAAAGGAAACAGAGCATCTCAAAAAATAACAATAATGTAACAATATAACAATATAATGGGAAATCCGGGTGTAACCACTGAGGAATCAAAACCCCAGTGCCCCAAAACTAAATGCCAATAGCTAGGGAAGTACCAAAGCTATTGACCTCATAACAAACTTAAAGAGCATGTGGAGCAAAAACAGGTAGACAGGAAAATAATACAAATTTTAAGTAGTAGTCAGTTGTAATGTTTTATTTCTGAAATATTTATCTTTTACATTTTGCTCATCAGAAAGTCTTCTATGTGATAATATTGTGCTGGATCTATGGAACAGTTCTTAGCCTGACAGCTGAAATATCTAACTGCACTGCCCTACACTTCATCATCAGCACTATGATCTCGCTGACAGTGACAAGACAGGTGAATGACCTGGCAGTCACTCACTTGCTGTTCCTAAGCAGCAGTGATGTCACAGTCAGTGAGGTCACAATGCTGATGATGTAGTGTGGGGCAGTAGAGCAAGATATGTCAGCTGCTTGGCTAAGAGCTGTTCCACACAACACACCTACTAACATCAGGTAAACAATCATCTAATTAACCAAAGGGAAAAGAAAAAGTACCTCAGATATAACAGGTGATGGTTGGCTGCTTTTAAAATCTTACATTAGTTTTAGGCAGTACACTAGCTCTTTAACTATAGTGAGCCAGGATCTCCAAAACATCAAGCCCTTCTTTCTCTGCAAAGAAATGAAAGAAGGGAAGCCAGCAGCCCCTAAACCACTCACTCTGTAATTGGAGTGAGGATGTCACCTGCTCCATAACTAAAATTCTATGATGATTTCGGAGCCACTGGTTCTCCGACGGGGCAGCCACAACTGAATGAGTGCTTGAGGTAGTCCCCACCAGGATATAAAATAAATATTTGGCCCTTTTGCCCCTGAACTCCAGGAGGGGGCATCCACAGGATCCAAGTCTGAAAATGAAGTGGAATAGTAGTCCCAAATATGCGACCCATCACCCCAGCTATCCTCTTCTGATAAGGTTGGAGGCATGTGCAAGCCTAACAAATATGAGTCCCCTGTGCCCCACAGCCCCTCCAACACAGATCCGACCAATGGTGCCCATAGTGTTTGACCATAACAGGAGCATGAAAATGCCTTTCTACTACACATCAACTGAATTCTCTCCATGAGGGAGACCGTGGATCAAAAAATAATACAAATTATATGTTTAAAAAAAGATTAGGGTAACCCTGGTGTCTGGGCAAACATTATCAATATTATAGTTTCCAAAGCAACAATCCATTGCTATGCATAGTGTAGGCTGTTTCTGAATGCATCATTTCTTTTGCACAAGTCACTACACTATCAATGTGCAACTTATAGCTCTGTGGAGAACTTTAAGATATGTTGTGTGCAAAAGGTGAAACAGAAATAGAAACATAGAAACTAGAAGTTGACAGCAGATAAGGACTGCAAGGCCCATCCAGTCTGCCCATTTCTTTTTCTGCCTTATAAATGTGTCATCGGCATTTGCTCTGTCGATGGCCTATCTAGTCATACTTATCTGTATTGCTCCCTTACACCTATCCCATGCCTGTTTGAAGCCCTGCACTGTATTCATATCCACCACTTCCTGAGGTAGGCCATTCCATGTATCCACCACCCTTTCTGTGAAAAAGAACTTCATCACATTACACCTTAATCAGCCTCCCTCTAATCGCATGCAGTGTCCTCTTGTCCTGCTATTTTTCTTATATTGAAACATGTTGGATTCTTTCATCTTGTTAATGCCCTTAAGGTGTTTGAATGTTTCAATCATATCACCTCTCTCCCTCCTTTGCTCTAGGGTATACATATTGAGTTCCGTTAATCTGTCCTCATATGTTTTCTGATGCAGTCCTTGCACCATTTTAGTTGCCCTTCTCTGGACTGCCTCAATTTGGTTAATGTCCTTGTGAAGGTGTGGCCTCCAGTACTGCATGCAGTACTCCAGTTGGGGCCTAACCAGTGTCTTGTAAACAGGGATTATTACCTCCCTCTTATGACTTGTGATACCCCTACTAATACACCCCAATATCCCCTAGCCTTATGTACTGCTTTAGTGGTCTGCTTGGATGATTTCAGGTCATCAGTGATGATGATGCCCAAGTCTCTTTCTTCCGTTATGACTGCCAGAAACTTCCCTCCCAACCTATAGGTGGCTTCAGGATTTCTCTTCCCTATGTGCATGATCTTGCACTTCTTTGCGTTAAACCCCAGTTGCCACTCTTCAGACCATTTTGCCAGTTTATCCAGATCTCTTCTCATTCTGCCCACCCCATCTGGATCATCTACTCTGTTGCACATCTTGGTGTCATCTGCAAACAGACAAACCTTGCCCTCCAGTTCATCTGCAATGTCACTGATGAAGATATTGAAGAGGACTGCCCAGGACTAATCCCTGAGGTACCCGGCTTGTGACTTGAATCTCTTCTGACTGTATACCGTTTACCACCACTCTCTGTTTTCTGCCCATCAACCAGTTTGCCACCCAGTTGATAAACTTCTGACCCACCCCAAGCCTACCCAGGTTATTAACTCATTGCCTCCACAGGAGCTCTCTGAAGTTGCACCACTTGTCTCCTGTATACTGTTAACAGTGAATCCTGGGCCTTTTTAAGCAAAATCAAGCTATAGTCAGCATGCCACAAACAAATCCTAATAGCTCAAGAACCGTAAGTGCTAGATGGAAAGTATGTGTGGCAAAGTTGTTCAGCACAAAATTACCTTTCCAACAGTGCTATGCAATCAAATATATATTATATTCTGTTGTATTACATATTAAAATATATAAGTGACACCTCCAGACATTGCAAGGGCACACAGGAAGTCAGTAGTTGACTTTTGTAGGCGTCCCCAGGACACACCAGTGTATTTTACTGATGACTACAGGTGTCTGCTAGGAGACAATGCGTTAATCAATCTTCTATGCGGAACAGTATCGAAAGCTTTGCTGAAGTCAAGGTAGGTGACATCAACTGCTCCCCCTTGGTCCACCACTCTGGTTACCCAGTCAAAGAAATCTATGAGATTAGTTTGACAGGACCTTCCTGTTGTAAACCCATGCTGTCTTGGAACCTGTGCTCTTATGGATTCCAGGTGTTGCACTATCCTTTCCTTAAGGAGTGCCTCCATAATCATGCCCACTACTGAGGTAAGACTGACTGGTCTGTAGTTCCCTGCCTCCTTCCTCCTACCACGCTTGTGGAGTGGGATCACATGAGCCCTTCTCCAGTATTCTGGGACCTCTCCTGTGCTCAGAGACTCACTAAACAGTTCTGATAATGGCTCTGCTAGTTCCACCCTTAGCTCCTTAAGTACTCTGGGATGTATGCCATCTGTTCCCATTGCCTTGTTAACCCTGAGCTTATCAAGCTGTTGTTGGACCCTTTCTTTTGTGAAGGGACTAGTGCACATCTCCCTCCCCTCCTGTGTCTATGGTGCTGAGCTGTGGGCCCTGCCCTACCTTCTCCTCAGTAAATACTGAGCAGAAGTATCTATTTAGGATAGATGCTTTTACATGGTCCTCCTCCTCACATGCCTCCTTATCCTCTTTGATCTTAGCAATACCCCCTCTGGACTTTCTCCTTTCACTAATGTATATATAGAAAGTCTTGTCACCTTCTTTTACTGTTTGTGCTAGTGTTTCCTCAGTTTGGGCCTTTGCCTGCCTTACTGCCTTCCCTGCTTTCTTTAGGGAAGTTTGGTATGCCTCCTTATCTTCATCCCGCTGCATTCCCTTATATTTCCTGAAGGCCAGCCTGTTGGCTCTGACCTTTTCTGATACTGTTTTTGAGAACCAAAGTGGTTTCCTTCTTCTTTTACACTTCCTTTTCTAACACAATGGGATGTTGCTTCAAATATTGCATCCTTAATACTTGCCCACTTTGCCTGTAACCCCACACCTGTATTTCTTCTTGCCAGGACTAGCTTAACTCTGTTGACCATCTTATCAAAGTCAGCTCCTCTGAAGTCCCATATTTTTGCCTTGGAATGATATGATTTAGTTCTAGTGGCCAAACTGAACCATGCCCTGTGATGGTTACTGGCCCCAGGTGACCTTCTACCTGGAGGTCTGTGATCCTTTCCCTGTTAGTCGGTACTAGATCTAAGATAGCCCTGTCTCTTGTGGGTTGTTATACCAGTTGTTTGAGGCCCTCTCCCTGTAGGGAATCCACTATGTGTCAAGTTCTGGTAGATGTTCCTGCTGGTATTGACCAATCTGTTTCTGGCATGTTGAAGTCTCCCATTATCAGAACTTCCCCCTTAGCTGTCATGTTTTGTATATCTTCTAACAGTAATGTGTCTATGTCCTCCCCCTGGTCTGGAGGCCTGTAGACAACCCCAGTTCGTATGGCTGTCCCATTTCCTGTTTCCAGGGTGACCCACAGTTCTTCTGGCTCCTTATATGTATTCTGAACTTCTGTAGCTTTGATATTTTCATTGACATAAAGGGCCACTCCACCTCCCCCTTTTTGCACCTCTGTCTCTTCTGAACAGTACATAGCCGGGTACTGATGTCTCCCAAGTGTGGTTACTGGTGAACCATGTCTCACTAATGGCTACTATGTCCAATTTAGTCTCTGTCATTATTGCCTGTAGGTCTGGGATCT
This sequence comes from Neoceratodus forsteri, assembly GCA_016271365.2. Taxonomy (NCBI): domain Eukaryota; kingdom Metazoa; phylum Chordata; order Ceratodontiformes; family Ceratodontidae; genus Neoceratodus; species Neoceratodus forsteri. Next base: position 414,576,601 of record CM057453.1, on the reverse strand, counting down.
TGTTTCCCAGACTGTGAGCATTTGTGTACATGATTTTCCACTGGCCAGATTTTGGTGTGTTGGTTGTTGGGCAACATCTGGCACTTCTCCTGTGCATAGTATGGGGAGCTAGAGCTTTTTCCTTACCTGGTAATGCAAATGAACTACAAACATGCTGAACTCCTGTTTGATCACTAGTTGAGGGGGGAGGGGTGTTCTTCCCATTTGACGTATCAGGTGTTGCACCTCTCTCCCCATTTGCCAGTTTAAATATTCTGCAAAGACATCAAACTTCTGCCCCAATGCACTGACTCCCTCCTTAGTCAGACACAGTCCCTCAAATTTAAAGAACTTTCGCTCCCAAAACTGTTGCCAGTTATCTACAAATTAGTGTCTTTTTTTCTGGCACCAGCCCTTGAGCTACATGTTTAGCTCCCCTATCTCCCTTTCTCTGACCTTCCGTCCATCTGCCCTCCATCCCAGACTGGCAGGATCTCAGAGAAGGAGATGCCTGATGAAATGGATGATAGTTTGTCACCTAGTCTGGTCAGGTGTTCCTTGGCCTTGACAACTGACTGGCTGGCAAGATCATTAGTCACTATGTGTACCAGGACATTGAAGTTTTCCCCAGCTTCCTGAACAATTTTAGCAATGCAGTCAGTGTCTCTCCATGCTGATGTACCTGGGAGACATCTGACCATTACCCCTGGCTGGAGATAGGTATCAACTCCCTAAATCATGGAGTCTCCTATGACCAGAAGTGTTTTGGATTTCCTTTTTGCTTTTTTTGTTTTGGTTTCTGTTTTGGGTGAGTTTTGTTGTGCTAGCTCCTGTGCTGCAGTGTCCTGCTCTGCAGTGTCCTCTGCCCCTTTGTTTGATTTCAGAGATAGAGGCAGATACCTGTTTGTAGTGTTTATATGGTTTGTGGAGGTGATATGTTGGAGAGCACCGAGTGATGGGGCACCAAATTTGGCCCTCCTAACCACATGCCAACCTCCCTGACCAACTACCCTCTGCTGTCGAGGTGCTACTGTTGGATGTTGGGGAAATGGCAGATGGTTCTTATAATATATTTCCTCCTGAATATGGGATTTGAGGCACGCAGTCTCTGCCCATGCTGCCTGGAGCTGAGTCCATAGATTTCCAATTTCAGATTCAGAGCTATATTCAAATTCCATACTGGACTGATGGCTAATTAATGATACTGAATGCAGGGGTATCCTTTTCTTTGCAGATGTTACTTTGGGACCATCACTATCCATTTGTATCTTGTAAACCAGTGGGACAACATGCTGTACAGTTGCAGATGCAAACGTGATAAAAAGACAATGTTCTATACTCATAAACTTTTGCTATTCATGAAGCACATAGTATTTTTTTTTTATCATTTAACATTTTTTATTAAGTTTATGTTTTCAGTTACAGCCAGAATCACAACATCAACTGACACAGTAACATATGTAGGACAGTGATATAACAACTTACACAAAGTGGCCTCAACGGGCCCTGAACTGACAAAGCACATAGTATTTTTGATTTATTTTAACTCATTATTTGTCTTCATTTTACTTTTCTTAATGCTTTTTCTTCACTTCTTGAAGGGCATTGCTGAATTAGTAATGGAGTTAAAAGAGCAATAATATAAAAATTACTGAAAACATTTACTGAAAATGTGTTTCATGTATTGCATGATATAAGAAGTGTCTTATGCTACAGAAAAAGTGCTTCATGAATATCGGCCAATGTGGTATTGTAAACATTCACCTTTTATAGCTTCCAGCTGAGATCCCGTGAAAATTTATGAATGCTACTATGTCTGTTAGTTGTACCAATTTTTCTTCATGATGTAGTGACACAACTAGTCCAAGGTGGAGTCACACAATTCAGGATGAATGTGAAGCAGGTATGACAGGCTCCACACTCCAACCCCTCAGGACATTAAGGTCAGATTTGTCCCTGTTGTGAACAGGATAGCAAATTAATTTGAGTCCCTTTCATGGTAAATACTATAACTAGAGATGAGCAGGTCAGGAAGATTGCTGGTACAGTTCCACAAACTTTCAACTAACACTCACCTTATAAGCCAGCCACATTTGAATAAATCACAACTGTGATTTAAGAAATAAATACTCACAGCTTGTATGTTATAAATCCCAGTTCACTATAAATATTGTAAACCCACATGTATTAAATACAAACTGTGTGTGAGTATTTCCTAAAGTGCTGTTGTGCTTTATTCAGACAGCAGATGGCCAAGGAGGTAAGGAGTTGAGTACAGAGTTCAGCAGGAAGCTGTCTTGTGGGGGTGGGTAGCATTGGTGAGGTTGGGATGTATCATTTGATGCCTGGGTTAATAGGCTATAAGGCATGGTATGAGATGTACTTCTTGATACCAGGGATACTTTAAATTGGGTACACCACTGGACACCAAGGACACTTGAAATGTAGGAGGATGTAGTGGGGGTACCACAAGATGCCAGGGATACTCTGAATAAGGGTGGGGGTACCACTGGATGCAAAAGATTATTAGAATGGAGCAGGGGGCTGGAGGGAGTGCTACTGGCCATTGGGTGCCAGAGATACTTGGAATATGGTGTGGTGTGGTGGAGGATATTATTAGATGACATCGATACTTGGAATATGGTGCTGTGTGGTGGAGGATATCATTAGATGACATCGATACTTGGAATATGGTGTGGTGTGGTGGAGGATATCATTAGATGACATTGATACTTGGAATGGGGCAGGGTGTGGGCAGGGGCTGCCACTGGACATGTAGGATACTCTGAATGTGGCAAGGGGTACCCTTTGATACCAGATATGGTTGGTATGGGACAGTGTGTGGATAGGAGTGCCACTGTATACTAGGGATACTTGGTGTGGGGTAGTGTATGTAAGGGAGTACCACTGAATGCTAAGAATGCTTGGAATGGGGTGTAGTGTGTAAGGAGGCAGCATTGTGCTTGGATTGGAGCAAAGTGTGGAAATGGTACCAGTGGATGCAGCGGATTGTTATTTGGGGCAGGACAAGAGAGGGTGACTACCAGACCCCAGGGATTTGCTGTCCAGTGCAGGGTGAGGGGGGCAACACTGGATATCAGGGATAGCTTAGTACTAGGCTGGGGATGAGGGAGAGAATACCAGTGGAAACAAGGGACTGCTTCATACATGGGTGGGGTGAAGGAAGGTGTGCCACTCTACTACCAGGATGTCTTTGCATAGGGTGGGATAAAGGCACTGTGACTGAGTACTGTTTACTGTTAAAAGTATTTATCATTGTCAATGGAAGGCAAGACAAGTTTATTTTCATGATGCCCTTTTCTGGAAGGTCAGAGCACCGTACAGGGATACAAAAGCACAAATAATTAATAAGCAATAAATAAATAGTAGCATGTATCTGTTATTAAATTTCCTCTTCCAAAAGTAAGGAAATTCATTGCAAAAAGCCAACCAGGGTTGGATCTTAACACTCCAAAAGAAGAAATGTTATATTAGGGTAAAAATGTCCCCTGTGCCTTGACTAAAAATCAATGTCATGGTGTTTCTATGGGTTTGAATAATCATGCAACACAAAGCATCCATGGCATTTCCCTAACTCCGACATCCTGTTTCCAAACATTGGTGTGTATTGTCCTGTACCTGGAAAGACAATGCTGAAGTTAGGGCAATGCAAAGGCTGCATTGCACAATAATCCCTTCCCTCCTACCTTACCTCCTGCCAATCCTCTCCCTCTCCTTCCTCCTACCCTCTCAGCAGCAATATTTCCCATTCCTTTTCTGTTCCATCCAGATCCACACAAACAGACAATTTGATACCTTTTATTGGACAAACAGAGTTGTTGCAAAAGAAAACAGGTGCTTTTAGCTATCGGATTACACAGAATCCTTCATCAGAAATCAATGGCAGTTGGTTTGAAGAACATACTTTCTCAAAACCCAGATCATACACTCAAAAATAAACAGATGAAAAGTTGTTAAGGATTCCCATTGGCTAAAACTGTATTCAAAAAAAACAACATAACCCTATAAAGACAACAACTTTCCATCAAAAGAAAGGTATTCCAAGGTCAAATGTCACAGAACTGAAAGCTTCACCCCTGAGAAAAGTCATAAAACAGCTAAGGCTTCATTTTAAAACCCTGTCTGTGTGTGTCCGTGCTTTCATTAGTAAATGACTATTATTAAAAACCACTGGAAAAAAATATAAGCTTAAACCATACATAGTAAATAATGTTAAAAGTCTTCTCAATATGAAAATATATTTGTGTTAAGTAAAAAATGGGTTAGAAGACAACCTGTCTGGTGTAAATTAAGCATTCACCAGCTGTTTCACGCATTCATACAGGGTAAGTACTGTTCAGATACATTTGTCTTAAACTCTGAGTACAATAAGTCAATATTACTCATGAATATTCAACCTTACACTATTTAAACAAGATATATCTGCAATTCTGTAACAAGTGTATGTGTACATTCAAAACCCTAACCTAGCACAGACCCTCTTGTAATTGAGATACTGTTATCATAATACCTCCATGTATCAACATGTGTCCCTATATACCTAATTTTCTGTAGTATTAAATAACAGATCTATAAATCTAAATCAAAAGTTGAGGGAAACAACACCCTGCCACCACCACCCCAACCCCCACCCCTTGGGGGGTGAAATCAATGTACAGGTAACCAGTGAAAAGTAATCCATAAAACCATTTTGTATCTAAACATAATGAAATACCACCATGTACCATAATAATATGTCCATGTGTTGTCCCTCAAGCAGGTGAAAAACAGGAGCTATTTAAGCAGAGTAATGTGACATAAAACAAAATCTATATTCACCCATCACCCACCATTTTCAAAAGTTAAATGAGTCTGATCTCAAAAGCCCACTGTTGTGTATTTTTGAAATGTCCTTTCAAAACCAGTACCAACATATCAGAGATAGAGTGAACAGACTGAGAGAAGTGTTGCTCCACTGGTTTATCAGTCATCTTCATTTTAATAGTATGTCTGTGTGATGTCATTCGGGTGTGGAGAGATTGTACAGTCTCTCCAGCATAACCTATTTGTGGACATCTCTTGCATTGAATAAAATAAACAAAATTATGAGATTCACAAGTATAATTCCCCAGTATCTTGGATTGTTTGTTCTGTGGGGTATTGATACAATCAGAAGTAGAAATGTGCTCACAAGTCTTACATCTAGTGTAATTGCAGGGTCTTGTGCCATTTAATGTTATTTTGTTCAAGTACAAGCTGGATTCTAACAATCAGGTTGGTTAAATTAGGTAGTTGCTTAAAAGACAGTAGTGGTTGTTGTTGAAAAATACACTTCAGGGTGTCATCCTCACTGAATGCTAGTTAGAGGGCCTTAATAATTTTCTGTAGAAGCTCCTGATCAGGATGATAAGTGACAACTAAGGGTTTTCAGTCAGTGGTAATCCTTTCCTTATACTGTAGTAGTTGTTTCTTCGGTATCTGCATTGCACATTCTGCTGCACTGTCAGATTCCCTGGAGGAATGTGCCTGCTCAATAAATGTCTGTTTTAACATGGCCAAGTGTTTATGTCTGTCCTTCTCACTTGAACAGATTTGGTGGTAATGGAGCACTTGACTGTGCATTACTGATATTTTAGTGTGCCTTGGGTGATTACTATTCCTATGCAAGTATCTTTGTCTGTCTGTCGGTTTCCTGTAAATACATGTCTGCAAGGTTCCATCTTTGATGGTAACTGTGGTGTCCAGAAAACTGACACGGGTTTCACAATATTCCAGGGAAATTCAATTGATGGGTGGAGATTGATAAGTTCCTAATGGAACCCTTTAAATGTGTCAAAGCCCTCTGTTCAAATTATAAATAAATAATCAATGTAAATGGGACAAGCAAGTGGTTTGTGTGTACAGTGCTTTAGGAACTTCTCCTCCAAATTTGCTAGAAAAAGTTTGGCGTACTGTGGAGCTATCCAGGTACCCATTGCTGTTCCCATAATTTGAACATAATGGCTCCTATTGAAGCTGAAATTGTTGCACATAAGAATAAATTCAATAAGTTCCCCCACCAATTCTGGGTCGATGTCTTGGTGCTGTCCTTTCTCATGTAGGTATTTAAGACAGGCTGAAATGTCATCTGTATGTGGAATATTAGTGTAGCGGGAGGTTACATCCATTGTGGCTAATATGGTATTAGGTGGTAAGTCCCTATAACCAGAAAGTTTACACAAGAAGTGTGTACTGCCCTGAATGTAGCTGTCCCTTTCCATAACAAGTTTTTTTAAAATGGTTTCTATAAAACCTAAGAGCCCCTCTGTCAGGGTACCATTGACAGATACTATGGGTCTCCCTGGATTCACAGGTTTATGAATTTTAGATAGTATGTAGAATGTCTCTGGCTTAGGTTCATCAGGGATGAGGTCAGTTACTCTGTCTTGGACATGCTTATGAAAAGATTCAATTAAGTCCCATGGTTCTCTGGTGTAATGAGTGATGGGATCATTACGCAGTTCCCTGTAGTAGGTGTGACCTGTTAGCTGTCTGTTAGCTTCATTAACATAATCCTCATGGTTTAAGATCACCACTGCAGAAACATTCCATCCTGGATACCTACTGTTGGTCAAGCTGCCTTCCCATATCGCTTTCCTAAACTCTGTTCCACTCTTCCCCATCTATCCACTCTGTGTCTTCCCCCTTCTTCGTTAAGTGTCTTCTTCATGACTTTTCTACTCCCACCTGCAACTCTCCATGACACCTTACCTATCTCCTTCCGTCCCTACTCATATTACCCTGGCCATATTGCTGTCACCCACCCAGAAAGTCTGTTAGGAGGATAATTTTCTCTTGCATATCCAATCTCAATTTTTATTTACTGTGTGTAGCTCGTTGTACAGTTTGCCTGGTAATGCTTAAGATTATGTTCCTTTTGATGTACTCTGTTACTTGTATGAGACTATTATTTTTGTAATGCTGTTAATTAATATATTTATTTTTTTTTCTTATTTTTCCACCTTGAGCCATCAGACTGCTTACCCATATCACATCAGGCATCCTCTTTGGGTCTCTGGCCACTATCTCCAGGAAATCCATCAGCTCCTATTGCGGGTCCCGCAGTTACCCCCATGACTTGCCCCCTACGACGGGGTGGAGGGGAGCTCTCCCCCTAGCTTAACCCCCCCGAGTCAGGATCCAGTGTGTCACGTACCCACGGTGCCAAATTGGTCCCCCCATTAGAGACTGCCATCAAGCCGCCATGTCTGGTGCCCATATTTCCGCTTTTCTTCCCATTCGATGTCTATGGCATGCAATGACGCTCAAGGACCTGAGCGCACACGCGTCCACATGCCCCGGGATCCTGGCATCCTCCACAGTCCGTTCCCACAGATCGTGTAAGTGCTCCAGTGATCGCCAGCCATCACCAGGGGCCACCTGAGCACCAGCAGTGGTACACCCCCCCCTCCCCAGAGAAGGAGAGCAGTCCTACAGATGCTCAATCCTTCTCCTCCCCTGCCGACCCCCCAATGACCCTGGCTTATTCTTGAACATGGGTCGCCAGCGTGGAGTGAGGTGTGGCATCCAGCACCTCAACCCTCAGTGCCACCGGGCTGGCTCTGTTAATTAATATTGATTTTTTTTCCTCCTCTTGTGCTATCATCCAATCCCCTGGGTGCATCTGGAAATTAGCTGCTTTCAGCTCAGTATGTCTACCCTGGTAAAAGGTTTTGAAATAAATAAATAATAAAAAATAACTAGAAAAATAATTCAAACCCCAAGAAACACCACCATAGATTAATCAAGGCTCTGGGGAACTATTTTATCAAACATTGCATTTCTTTCCTTTTGTGGCATTAGGATTTAACCCAAACTAATGCTTCAACATAATTTTTGGCAACGAATATGTTCAAAAAACAAAGACAACAATACTTACTAAATGGTGATCTCAGGATTGTGTACAGGTGCTCCACCATTGTCAGAAGTAGGTATTTTTTTAATTTATTTTTTTTTATTTTCTGTTTCCTTTTTTTTCTAGTAATTAAAATTTTAAAAAGAATAAAAGCTGGTCCGGTGGTGCAGAGGGGCTTACCTCTGCCATACTGGTGACCTGAGTTTGGGAATGAGCTCAAGATGTCAGGAGGCTGGCCTAGGGGGCTGGGAGAGGATCAAGCAGCCACCTAGCAGTTCTTCTCTCCTGAACTGGGGTGGTGGGTTATCCTGGCTCTTGGCTGCCACCAGGTGGAGGCTTTGTTGTATTGCCAAAATTAGGGAGGCAGACTTTGGTCAGGGATGGTGGAAGGGTCTGCCATTCCAGAGCACATGCACACCTTCATGTGTGTGTACCCTTTGTACTGCCATAGGGCTGGGAAGGGAGAAAAACAGGAAGAGGTTAGCTTGGGCTCCATGACATCCCACCTGTCTGCCCTTTGCTCTGCACTGCCTCCTGGCCAGGGTCCCAGAACTGTATATTCATCTGTGTGTAGGTGTGGGGGGTGATGGCTCTTTCCACCTGGCCCTGCAATGGGGGAAATCCATGGGGGTCAAAAGGTGACTCGGCAAAGGTTAAGGAAGATATCCAAGTGATATTAGGTAGGGACCTCAAGAGCCCTCATGGGCACATCCAAGGGAGAAAAACACGATGGAAAAAAATAAAAGCAAATCAAGCATTTCATAATAATGGTAATGTAGCATGAGTGGGTTACTCAATTTTTAGTAAACCTTAACAAACAAAGCTTTGTGGGGTTAGCTGCATGGAGTTGTGATTTGCCTGTTGGTACTTTTTTTTTTTTTTTAATTTTCTTTATACACTCCACTGCAACTTGGGGTGTACTTACCCCCTCAGGCCCTGTATGCTGACGCTCAACAGATCTAGGTGGAGCCAGCCTCTGCCGCGACTATCAAAGTGAGGAGGACCATGGCTTGCCCCCCACGGCGGGGTCTCCCCCAACGGGGGGAACCGGGAGAGGAGACCACATCACCCTAAGCCCTCATCCCCGACTGCCAGCTTTGTCTGGCCCACTGATCCAGTCATCTGTCAGTGGCTTTCATGCTGCTGCCAGGAGAGGATTTTACATTGTTACCCCCAGGTTCCGAACGTGCAATGACGCCAGCACGGATAAGCCATAGGTGTCTGCCGCGCTCCTCCCCTAGTGTTTCAGGCACAGATAATACACCTGGCCTCTACTGAGTGTCGCCACTGCACCGAGAAGCCCCCGAACCCACCTTAGGGAGAGGATAGCTGTTCTCTGGATGCTCAATCCTTTCCCTTCCCTGACGACCCCCAGCAGTCCAGGCTTGTTCCCGAACCTGGGTTGTGGCTGTGGCGCGAGGTGTGGCATCCAGTGCCTCAACCCTCAGTGCCACCAGGCCGACATTGCCTGTTGGTACTTGACGCCACCATAATGCCTTAACATTAAACACACTGGACCTGTGTGGTGGTAGTTATACAGGATCTAGAACACTTGAACTCCATGAAACATGTGAACTGGGTCCTTTCAAATGGGAACTTCTAAATTTACTCCTACCTGGCACCAAATGTAGCTGCTTCTCCTAATGAAACCCCATCCCATGCACTGTCACTTGCCAGCTGCATCCCTACCCAGCCCAACTCTTGCACCATCTGATCTTGTTGCTTCTTCCCCCCAAGGTCCCCTCTTACACATGCACATGATGCCAGCACCTTACCCACCACACAGTCTCCTCATACATGTGCCTCTCCTCCATTCCAATGTGCCATAAAAAATGCACAGACTTAACCTCTGACAATGCCCAGATGGGCTGCTAAATTTGTATAACTCCTAGTTCCTATGTTATGCTTTGTTTTATTTGACTTGTTGAATGTTAACTTTTGTTCACTCTGTATTGCCGAAACGGTACTTATGTTACTCATTCTGTTTTGTTATGTGACTGAATCAATATTGTCCAGCCTTTGTTAATCAGTTTTTAACACTGTCTTTGACATGATGTAAACAAATTCTTATTCTGACGAGGAACCTTTGTAAATGAGCATTTCTGCTGAAAGGTATATTTCTGAACTTTGAAATAAATAAATAAATAAAACAGTTTCATATATACTGTATTCTGTATAAATACATAATTTTGCACTGACAGTGACAGGTCACAAGATACAGAAAAGATAGTGATCCCATATGACACCACTCTTCTAGAGGATAGTTAATTGTTTGAGCTTTACAAGAAGCTAGGCCTTTGCAAAGTTTAAACTTTTCCAGAGATCTTAAAGTTAAGTGAAGTAGCCCACTTTGTGCTTCACAGTCTTTGCAAAGTAGCCACTTTGTGCTACACCTCAATTTGCAAAGTTAACTTCTTCAATTCACTACTTTGTAAACACAAATACATAGCCATGCAGTGGTGAATTAGTGCACTTTATGTCATTTTTACAATGCAGAGTGCAGACTTTGTGAACCATATTGTTATGCAAAACTCACAGCAAATTTTGCCAAGTGCAAAGTTTTTTTCACTTCACCTGGTGCTACTAGTAGCAAGAAGTACCCCCTTGCAGACTATTTAATAAATAAACACAGATGTATAGTTTCATTTGCATGTCACTCTATTCAGGCTACAGTATTGTTTCCTGACATTTGGAATTTTATTTCATAACTTCTTCAGTAGGCCTTTCCTAGCTGTCTATAGCAGCAGCAGGAAATTTATGACTACAAGAGTCTGCCTAAGGACAGTACTTATGTTTTAATCTCCCATGTGACCCAGACACTTTACTGCTTTATGTTGCATATTATTTTTTTGAATGAGTCAGAGAAAGTATTACATGTGTTTGCACTATTAGCCAAACAGTTTTCCAGCTGTAGCACTCATATATTATCATGTTTTCCGCCTCTTACAGATCCATGTACAGTCAAGTGCAGAGTAGTCTTGCTAACAGTGCTCCTTTGTAGTATTATTATTGTTACTTATTTTGCTCACATTTCTTTTCCCTGGATCTCTGTGTCTTCCACATCAATGGTGGGTCTGACTTGGTTCCAGCTTGTCTGTAGAACAAGTGAGTGACTGCCTACACAGGCAACACCAGGGTAACTCCTTGGTTAGTAAGTAGGGGTACACAAACAATGGGCGTCCTTTGGCCTTTCGCCCTGCCTGCCAAGCTCCTCTTCTCTATGATAATTGCAGCTGGCAACAGCCTGGGATTCTGGTTTGAGATCCTACATGAACCCTGGCCTCCTAGATGGCAGCAAACCACAGCGTCTGCTTTATTTGCTTACATTCTTGGTGCCATCATATGCTTTCTAGACCATGACACAAGGTATGTATTTTTTTCCAGATTGTTAACTCCACTTGTATTTGCTCTTCCTTTGTATTTGTTCTATGAAATCTGCAATACCTTAATAATACCAAAACACCATTGACAATGAGGAGGACAACACTGTATGCAAAACAGGCATCTTTAATGATACAGCTGGCAATGTACATATCACAGGCACTGCCCAGACCAACATAAACAAAGTTGCCACTGGCTCCCTAGTCCTCCTCATCTTCTGAGTCCCTGCTGGATCCTGGAGGGTTGGTATCAGAGTAACTCCTGAGGTGCAGCACCAGGTGCCACAGTGGTCCATGATGCACCTGGAAGAGAAAGGGAAAAGACAGCCATGTGTGATGAGGACATGGCTGACAACAGCAGAGACACATGCACCATGACTGCTGACACAGCATACCTTGGTTGACTCAGCAATGGCCCACAAGTCCCCACCTCATCTTTGTAGTGGACGTCAGCCACGCCCACCCTATCGGACAAGTGGTAAGGGAGATTGAAGGGCACCCAGTGCCAGTGCAATGCTACCACCAGTGATGCAGCCCATCTGGCTGCACCTGCTGTTCTAGGATGATGATGTCTGGTCACACCCAGAAGTCCTGCAGAGACACAAAGGGAGAGCAAAAGGTTAGTAGCACAGCACTCAAGGACTCTGGACACACACAGACACTGCCAATAGGGGCAACACAAGGACACAGGTGCACCCATGGTGGACAGCACAAGGTGCACATCACAGACAGGCACGCAACAGGTAGCAGGTGCACATACCATGGTTGCCTCATATTTCCAGGACTTGTAGGACATGGATAGGACAATAGCACACAGTATGGAAGAACACAGCTACTCACCTCCCCAGGCTCTGTCACCTCTCAGAGGGTCCCCACGGGAGTCATCAGTGAAGGTGGTGGCAGACACCTGTTGAAGTTTGAGAGAGTACACCCCCATCCACCCTACCTCAGGCATGGACATACCCCCATAATGTGAAGCACCCATAGGTGCCATGTTGAGATGCAGAATGGCATGCCAGGTAGCGACACCATTGAGAGTCGCAGTGATCTCATGGGGATCACAGGACATGCCCTGGGCTGTTCATGAATGTCCTCATGTGGGAGGGCAAGAGGGAAAGGGCTCAGAGGAGATGAAACAGGCCCAGGATATTCAGGCCCCATACAACTGTGGCTCAGCTTCACAAGGGACAGGGCATTGTGTGGTACTGTCTGGATCACGACACAATGTTAGGACTGTGCCACATGTTCCAGGAGCAGATGCAAGCCCCAATACATAGGTCACATTTCATGTCTGTGGAAGCAAAAGTCCTGTGTGCTCTGTCATATTATGCCATGGGCTCCTTCCAGAGGGTCACAGGGGATGTCACAGGTGTCAGTCAGTCATCGGTATCACGGGCCTTGCACCAGGTCATGGACGTCTTACTCCAACATGTGCATGACCACATATGGTTCCCCATAGCTGAAGCAGACATCCATGGCACAAAGGAGGCATTCCACACCATGCATGACTTGTCCACTGTCTTGGGTGCTATAGAGCTATAGACTGTACCCACGTGGCCATCATAGCACCTACTATGGATGAGGAGGTGTACAGGAACAGACAGGGTGAGGGTGTCCACAGCATCAAAAAAAACTACAAGTATACCTGCACTGTGCAGAATGATGCACCAGTATGGTTTCTCTTTTTAAGTGCTTTATTGCAAGTTAAGGTAGTTGGCGTATCTGCAAGCATACAGATGTCCACACTCTGCCCTGGTGCTTCGGGTATGAACCCTTCCTCAGGGAGTGTGGCAAGTCATGGAACATGTAATAACTTATACCATCACCAGTTCATTAATAAACATGAGCTATTTACAAAAAGTGAACCTTTAAAGTAAAAAATACAAAAACAACTAATGGTGATTTATGTGATTATGTTTGAAACAGCTTATTTCAATCAAACATAATTTGCAGTTTTTCTAAACAAAGTTTCAAACCACATAACTATTAAAGTTATTTCAGGAAAAAAGATGGTGAAGAAATGGAAATATCTGACATTAAATCTAGGCATCATTGCAGCACAGATACAATGTTAATGCAGCAGCTTCCAAGATATTAGCTGCCAGATAGTACGTGGCACAGATGGTATCATCACCAGTGTGTGTGCCAACTATGCTAGGTTAACCCATGATGCTTACATGTTCAACGAATGCAGGCTGAGTGATTACCTTGCGGCCTGTGGGGATGTCAATGGGTGGCTGCTGGGTGGGTATGGATGTGTCACATACATGGCACAGCTGTGCCCAATGCCATGCATCACTGACATGTCCATTCTGTACGCAATGCCTAGGTGACAGCAGATACCCACTCTGACCATACCTGATGATGCCGTTCCTTATGCTGTACAGCAGGGAGAAGCAGGCATACAACGAGTTGCATAGGAAGATACTTTCCATTGTTAAGAGGACAATTGGGGTGCTGAAAATGTGGTTCTGTTTACTGGACAACACCAGTGGCACGATGATGTTGGCCCCTGGGAAGGCCAGCAGAGTGACCACCACAAGTGTCAGCTGCACAACATGGACATTCACAAATGGCTGTCTATGCCCGAGCACCAGGGTGCTGTCCCACTGGGCAATGGGAAGGGGGATCACCCCAGCACCATTGTCCTGAGACACTGTCTTGCTAGGCAGCACGTCATGCACTCATGTTTGGATCATTCAGGAGATATGGTGCATGCCATAGTTGCACTTTGATGAGGACTACATGACCTGAGTGCCCATATGGGGGGAATGGATGTGATGTGCAGTACTGTCCATGTCAGGATGGTATCTCGTGGTGGTCCAGCTATCGTGGGCTGCATAGGGTGGGTACCCGCAGCAGTCATCCTGGCCTGTGGTGGCAATGGTTGGCCCTCTGCCCCAGGGCAGGGTTCATGTGTGTGGCCTCCACCATGGGGACAGGGTTCATTGGTGTACAGAGTAAACCTGAGAAGGGGTTGGGAAGGGGTGAGTGTGAAGGCTGTGTGGTGGGACTATGTCTAGGGTGGGTGCAGGTGCATAGGTGCCACTGTGCATTGTGTGTGGGCTGCATTACAACTTCCTGGATGTTTTCCCCCCAGATGTGCAGAGAAGTGTGCACCTTGATGGCATGGCAGTACCTTCGTCTTGCCCCCCCCCGTGGCCTGAGGTCCTGGATGGCTCTGGGCCAAGCTGCCTCTGTGTGTCCCCCAGGTCCCCGGTTGTGCCAGTGGCCTCCAACCCCTGGGATGCTGAGCTCACCCCCAACTCCTGTGTCCCTGTTGGGCTGCCAGATTCCTCCATGTTGGCACCCTGCATGTGTGTCCTGGGGCTTGTGGGGCTGGTGGGTGGCAGCCAGTGTAGCCCGGTACTCTGTGCCATGGTGACAGGGGTGAGTGCCAATATCTGTGGGGTGATGGCATGCTACTGTGCCCCTGGCCCTGTGTGTCCACCTGGCGGCATCTGGGACATGGTTCTATGCAGTAACGGCGAAGAGAATATGGTGCAGATGAAAAAACAGCAAACCGAAAACATCACCAAGCAAAAAAGCACAGAGCACTACATCATGCTCCAAAATCAGCACTGCTACATCCATACTCACCCAACAGCTACCCATTGACACCCCCCGCATCCCCACAATATTAATATAACTATCTGGGGGGGGATTACACCATGGAACATGGCAAAACTTGGGAGAGGGGCTACTGCACAGGGGGGGACACAGGCCAGGAGGGGGAGAATGTTGGCGGGGGACAACCTGTGGTTGGGGGGCAACAAAGTCGGGAGGGCAGCCGGAATGAGAGGTCAACAACAGCACAAACAAGAAGTTATACAACAACCCACCAAAAAAAAAAAAGCTCATCACAGCCAGTCCCGAACTCAGGTCCACCAACCACACAGGTGGTATCTCTAACCACCTCACCAGACAGGCAGCACACAAGAGGCCCAATGAATAAGTCCTTATAAACTTCAAACAATTAGTGCATCTCTGACTCCCTACATAAATGAAAGTGCTGAACTTACATTTTGCTGTTAACAGCACATAGCCCATGTCACAGTCGCTATTTTTACCTTGCTCAAATTGACTAGCTGTAATTGAGTCGCTCAATTCATGGGATACCCTGGGACACTACATCCTGGCCTGCCAGTGAGACAGCATGGCTGGCTATGCTGGCCCTGTATAGCAGATGGTTTGCTATCCACTCAAGGAGGTCTCTGATTCATTTGTGGTTGTGCCATAGCCCACACACCTCCACGGTCAGGTCCTGCATGGTGTGGGTGTTGTCCCATTGGGCCTGCAGGCAGTCCTGTTCCAGCTGCCACAGTTCAGGATAGAAGGTCTGTATGACAGCCCATGGTGCCATACAGTGCACCCGTCAGATCTGGTGTGCTGAAGGCCCCTCATCCCCACTATCAGAATACTTTTGGGGGGTAGCATGTTGGCCCCCTATTTTCCCAGGCCATGAGTGTGGGATGGGATGTCGTCCTGTATGGTCAGTTGTGTAGGACTGTGTCAGCTGCTCCTCAGGGCCCTGTGCCACGGCACTGGCTGGCCGGCTGTGTGGTGGCTGTGGGGTTGCTGCAGGGTGGAGGGGCATTTTCTGGCTCCTGTCAGGTGTGTCTGGGCTAGGTTCTGCACAGCCTCTGGCATCCCCAGCAGGGTCTCAGAGTCCGTGTCCTCAATGGTGCCCATCTCCTGCACTATGTTCTGTGCCTCCTGCCCTGTACTTGTGGAAGACAACATTGGCTGGTTATGTACAGGTGCATTGGCAGGTATTAGTATATGTTCAGCCAACCATGAAGTGGACCACATATTTGTACTGTCTGTGTCTGTGTCCCCCTGTATATCCTCCTCCATGGTGGTCACCAACAGTGCGTGGGTGTTGCCTGCAGTCCCCTGCTCTGCAGTGTGAGACAGGACTGTTGGTTATGCCAATCAGTCATATACCTCCCACCCTGTGTCCCCTGCACTGTACCCCATACCTGGCATGTTGTTTATGCCATCCATTTCCTCATGTTGACTGACCTCAGAGAGGGTGTTGACCACCAACCTCTCAATGGGCTAAAGCATTGGCACCTTTGTGGGTGTTCCCCTGCCTGTGCTATACTATGCTCATTCCATGGTGGCAAGCTTTCACTTCATGGCTGATTGGAGGTCACACCACTTGTGCTTAATTGCCTTACATGTCCGTGCTTCCAGACCAGCTGCTTTGACAGCAGCATGGATGTCAAGCCATGTCCTGACCTTGACCTCCACCAGGATCATCAGGGACTCTGCTCTATGCAGCACCTCATAGTTATCTTGAATGGCTGAGACCATGTCTGCCACTTGCCCACCCATGAAGTTCCTGGACTTGGCCCTGGTGGTACCCCACAACATCCGCCCTCCACAGCCCCAGCCTATCACCGACCATGATGTGCAGCATCTTGCAGGGGGTGCATTTGGCACAGGCACAGCATCTCCATCTCCAAGTCCTGCTGTTGCGTGCTCCTCTATCACAGTATGTACTTTCTTGTGTCTACATGGGGTGGTGCAGAAGCCCAAATATAGTTACATCAAGGAAAGGGATGCGTTGTTTGGGATGCCCTGTTGTCCCTGCGTGCCGTGCCGCATGCCTCCATTTGCCATATCTATACCTTGGCTCTCACTGACCATGCCTTTGTGAATTACATGTGTTTTTTCAGCTGGCTGGGGTGCGTGCTGCATGCCCACATTTTGTTACATGTCTGTGCAGTTTATGTGTTTTAATGAATAAGGCCTATTTTGCCTAATGGTTTCCACTTTGCTTAGGAAAAACAGTAGGTGCTGGGGCCAGATAGCCAAGTCCTCAGTAATTGTCTGGGTAATAGGTTCATAATTCAGTAACTCTAAATAGTCCAGGTTTTTTCTCAGGTAAACTCACAAGTATTTCATAGCTCCCTGTTTCACAATATTGGTACTTGCCTTTTAAGGATCAGGAAGTGATGATAATTATAGGACAAGAGTTCTGTTTTCAAGATATTGAATTTAAAATCTCATAGCTTTCCAAATTCATCTAATAGCCACCAAACAGTGGGGATGGAGCTATCTGGAGACTCTAAAATAAGGATGATATCATCTGCAAACAGTGAAATATGGTAGTCTACCGCCTATGTGGATTACCTCTATTCTTGTGGCTAGGCATATGGCCTACGCCAAAGACTTTATATAAAGTGCAAATAGTATGGGTAAGAGGAGGCATCCTTGCTGAGGGCCTCTAGTTAAGCTGATCAGGTCAGATAGGGCTCAATTAATCCTAAGATGAGCCTGGGGGGCTTTGTACAAGAATTGAAATATTTTTATGATGTTTAAATGGATCCCAAGGTTTGATAAGGTGCCCCATAGAAATTACCAGGACACCCTATCTAATGCGTTTTCTGTGTCTAAACTTAACACTGTGAGAGAGAGTGATCTGTGTTGCACTATCAATGAGATATACGGTACATATGACATTGTCCTGGGTTTGCGATTATCTAATAAACCTGGCCTGATATTTATCTATGTGTTAGGGGAGAAGTGAGTCCGGCTTTGTGGCCCAGACTCCTTTAAATAATTTATAATCTAGATTTCGACTATAGATGGACAGTAAGATGATGGTTAGAAGGGATCTTTGTCAGATTTGGAAATAACAGAGACTGTGGCATGTCTCCAAGATGGGAGCAGAAGTTACTGTCAGGTACACTGGAAAAAGTTCTGAGCAGTAAGGGGGACAGAGTTTCAGAGAATGTTTTGTAAAATTTGGTGGGGTAGCTGTGAGGCCCAGGACATTTGCCCATATTGGTACACTTTATTGCTGCCATGATTTCATTCAATGAAAAAAGGGAAAGTAGGCTATTCTACTGATCTTCAGTCAATTTTGGGAGTCCTAGCTTTTCTAATTTATCAGTACCTCCTGTGGATCTGGGTGGTTCCTCTGTGTATATAACTTGTAATATTCCGCCTTTACCTTGCAGAGTCCATCATGATCTCAGACCAGGATACCCGAAGATGGGTCTCTGAGTTGTAGTACACAAGTCTGTTTTTTCAGGCTCTCAACTGTCTGGCCAGCCTCCTAGCCCCATGAGAACACCCCTCAATAATACGGCCAGAGATAGCATAGCATTTGTTCTATTTGTTGCTCCATCAAACCCTGGATCTCAGACTTCATTTGTTTAATATATTTTACTACTGTATCCCCTTTTTGTACAACATTTGTAGTGCAGTGAGATTGTCCTGCAAAAATTTTAATTTTTTCTCCCTTGCTTTCTTTTTTGAGGTGTATGCCACGGGGTGGACTCTTAAGACAGTTTTAACAGTGTCCCACAGAAGAGGGGTGATACATCACTCAGGGCATTATCTGCAACAACAGTAGCTAAATGTTCTTCAACCCATTTATGAAAGGCCTCATTCTGAAGAAGTGAGACATTGAACCTCCACGGCATGGCCTTACACTGTTTACTCATATGGACTTCTAAAATAATTGTGGAGTGATCAGACAGAAGGCATGGACCATGAGAGATGTCCTGCACCTTCTCTACATGCTTTATGGCTGTACAACTATAATCAAGATGAACTGATGTCTAGAATCATGATGAAAAGTAGGTGTATTCCTGATTGGTTGGGAAAAATTGTCTCCAAATTTCTATTAGCTCCAAATGGGCCACCATGATCTTAAAATACATTTGAGCTGTGGTGGTCCTACTAAGGTTGGTATTGGAAGTGTCCAGAGATGGATTCATAACCAAACTGAGGTCTCCTCCAATGATCAATTGTATCTGAAGGACACACATCAGCTTGTTGAAAGACAATCAGATCAGTTTTTTTATCTGAACTAAGTGGGAAATACTATAAACACTGGCTAAGGTAACAACAGTATTAAACCGATGACCCAGCAGTGTTATAAATCTGCCCTCATTGTCTGTCTGTTTATCCAGTATAGGGAAGGGCACATTCCTCATAACCATCACAGCAGTGCCTCTATGTCACCTACTTTTATGGGAGGAGGCCTCAACTATATCATAGCCATAACATAAAAACTTGTTATGTTTGGCCTGAGATGAATTTCCTGTAACAAAAGTACCTCAGGGTACTCTCTCAAACATTTGTAGCAACCTATACCATTTAACCTGTGTCATGGACTCCACTGATATTAGTTGACATTATTTTTGTAGGGTCTGCCATCATCCTAGATAAACTCAAGTTCCCAGGCTGGAAGGTCTACCCACTCAGAGAAAAATGGCAGTCTTCCTCAAAGGGATCTGATGACCTTGGCTGGGGCCCCTTACTGTGCCCTGATACACTAGTTGCCTTTGGTGCTGCTGGAAAACTGTAACAGTAGAATAAAACTATATACAGCATAGATAGATAACATTACAAGTTGATAAGGGAAGACAGATGATGTAAAACATGTCTTCCTAGGAAGGAGAACTGAATCATAAGCTGTCCTGTAATGCAGTATATGGTGAAACTGCTCTGAGGGACGTAACTGGAGAAATCCAAGCCCTCTGAGCTGGAGACTGAAACTGTCACCAGGACAGTAAAGGTAGACTCACATCCCACTTGAACAGGCTGTAGAGGTTGTAGACAAAAATAAACATGAGGAAACATAGAAACATAGAAAGTGACCGCAAGGCCCATCTAGTCTGCTCAAGAACTTACCTTGTACTATTTCCCCTCCCCTCCTATGCATTTCTGTATGCTACCTTTATGTCTATCCCATGCATTCTTGAACTCGTTTACTGTTTTGGCCCCCACTGCCTCCTTGTGTAGGCTATTGCATGGGTCCACCACCCTTTCTGTAAAGAAGAACTCCCTTGCATTACTCTTGAACCTCCCTCCCTTCAGCCTCATGTCATACTCTCTCATTCTCCCACTCTCTTTCAATTGGAAAAGCTCCTGAACACTAACCTTATTTGTACCCCTCATATATTTAAAAGTCTCTGTCATGTCGTCCCTCTCCCTCCTCTGTTCCAGGGAGTACATGTTGAGTTCCCTCAGCCTGTCCTAGAATGCCATATGGTGCAGTCCCTGAATCATTTCTGTGGTCCTCCTCTGCACCGTCTCAATTCTGTCTATGTCCCTTTTAAGGTGTGGGCTCCAGTACTGTACACAGTACTCCAAGTGGGTCACACCAGAGCTCTGTAGAGTGGTAACATCACCTCCCTCCTGCGACTCATGATTTCCTTCCTGATACAGCCCAGCATGCCACTTGTCTTTAGTGCTGCCTTTTCGCACTCTTTACCCACTTTCAAGTCTTCTGACATAATGACACCCTAGGTCCCTCTCCTGGCTGATGGGGGCTAGCTTCTCTCCTCCCATGTAATAATCCTCTTTGGGATTGTTTCTGCCTAAGTGCATGACTTTGCACTTTTTGGCACTGAATTTTAGCTGCCATGTTTCTGACCTCTCCTCCAGTTTCTACAAGTCTGAGGTCATACTCCTCACACCCTCGGGGGAATCTACTCTGTTGAAAATCTTGGTATTGTCAGCAAATAGAAACGTTTTACCATCCAGCCCATGGGGGTGCACCAGGGTGATCTACTGTTAATTTTCAAGTAAATAAAACAAAGGGTATATAACTCATTGAGCAGGGGGAACAATGAGGCAGTTGTAATTTAGTATCTGGGCGGCATATGGGATTGACATAAATTGCCAGCCAGAGTGCTCTTAGTACTGTGGATTAGGAGATGTCCTTACTCTTACTTGAGGATTCTGCCATAGCTAAAAAGCCCCATTCCTGGATGTCCTTTTGTCAGTCAAACAGGTTTGATGAGAAAAACTGATAATAATAATACAATAAGCCTGAGGGGGGTTAGAAGGCAACAGGCAGGGCCCTTGTGCATTTTTACCAGACTGCGACAGGAGAACTATATCCCTTTCCAGCAGCTAGTGGGGAGAGGGGAATGGTGAAGCAGCCCAATTCCAGCTTGTTCATAGATGGAGACCAAAGAGAGTCAATAGCAAGTGACCCAGCATTTAGGCATTTCTAAGCCTCCATCAAACTAGGGCATACTCTCTATGTTAGGGCTGATATGCAGTGCTGCACGAGACCAGAGAGAGGATAGTCACCCACAGAACAAGGACGTCCATCCCCCAGCCAGGTCTATAGGTTGGTGACAAATTAATTCTTTATTTTTTTCTGTTTGCCCCATTTTCCATGTTAACTATATTGCTCTGGAGAGTGTATGGTAGCTCTTGATGGCTCAGCCAGTGACCACGGACCCCTCTGTGGCATGTCCCAGTCTAGGGCCAAGTCACATCCAGTCCAGCTGCAGGCAGCTAAGCAGCTTGTGTGAAATACCAGGATATGTGTGGGCCTTGATATTGTGACCATAGGGATAACTACTATCCTCCCTCCTCCACCGGTAGCATACTAAGTCATTCTTTATTACCAAGTCCATGCTCTGCACTCTTCCACCCCCCCACCATCTTTAAGATTTCAAGAAGGATACAGATGTTGGAAAATGCTTTCAAAATACAAAATTCAGTTTATCACCAACCCCTCCAGGAGCTGTGGCTCGGGCAACACACTAAGGGATTCATCCCTCTGAGCGAGCACACCGGCTTCTTCAGCTGCGTGGTACAGCCATAACTTCAGCCGCAGCCCGCCACACTCTGTATCCCCTGTCCGTCCTCCTGGAGTTGAGGCTCTGACAACACACTAAGGCACTACTGCTAAGGTTTGAAACTCAGGTGCCTTTTTCTCCTGCCTTCTGACTGGCGCGATGATTCCAGTAGCAGCTTCCAATTGGTCCACTCGGCTGCCTGGCCTTTTTTTTTGGAGTTCCTTTTCTGCTGACTCCAGAGCTCCTCGGACTGAACTTTCTTCTCACCTACTGCCTTATCTAACACTTGGGATTTTACTTCTGTCCCCCACCCCTACCCAGGCCCCCTTTAAATACACTTTTGCCCTCTCTGTCTTGCCCATCCTATTGGTTAAACTACTCCTGTGCAAACCATGGCCTCTCTGAGATAGCGCTAACAGTATTCCTTTGAGAACATCTCGCCTATCACTCAGTCCTGTTTATAATCCCAACCTCCCACCCCTTTTGTAAGTCTGCACTCTGTCTTTACCCTGTGCATTTTATCACCTGCACCACCTTAACATGTTCTTAAACACTTCTTTACCACTATTACTATTTCTGTTTGTGATCCCCCTTAACTGCCTTTGCACTTGTGCCTCCTTCCTTTACTGTCACAACCACCCTATGTCAAGATATGTCCCATGGAGTACCCTACCCCACACTAAAACACACCTCTGTGCACCCTTGCTAGCCACTCTGATTATTAACTGGGAAAACCTCCACCCTCTTCCTGAGTACCCCCTTCTCCTTCAGTTTCTCATGCTCTGCATTAATACTTCCCCCCAAAAAAAACTCCAGAAGAAGACAGTGTAAGGCTGTCAAGCTCATTGGCCACTACCTTGCTAGGATTGCACTTTTCCTCCTTCTTCTCACTGGTAAAGTTCACCCAAACCCCAGTCCTCCCACAACATTATACCCCCAGCACAACAAACAAGGCTCCCTCAAGCTGGCATCCATTAACATTTGCAGCTTGCTAGCTAAGCTCGATAACCTCCAAGTCTGGGTGTTACAACATAGGCCTGATATTATAGCCCTCAACAAAACCTGGCTCTCACCTAAGGTCCCTGACAATTCTGAGTCCATTACCAGCTATGTTCTATTCTGACTCGACCGAATTGTTAAGCATGGAGGTGGCTGTGCCATTTATTTGAGAGATACACTTAAAGGTCAAGTCCTAATGTTATCTCCCACTGCTAATAGCTGTCAATTGCTGGCAGTAAAAATAATTCTTGACTGACAAGGTAAATCCCTCACAGTTGTATCTGTATACATCCCACAGTGTGAACATGTGACAGGCTTCCAAATGGTCACTGACTTTCTAGACACCAACACCCACCTTGGCGAAACAATTGTAATGGGTGACCTCAGTGTTAGCTGGCTGGCACCAGAAGCTGACCCATATAAGGATGCCATTGCTGCCTTAGATATTACACAAATGGTCACTACCCCCACTAGGATTAATTATAAGACTGGTAGTAGCTCCCTGCTTGATCTGATCCTCACCACTCATCCTAACAGAATCAATAACATGGAAGTACTACCTGACACTCTTAGTGATCACTCCCCTGTTATCTGCCAATGGTCAAACAAGGCACCTAAATCTAAGACCTAATTCTCCTACAAATGAACCTTAAAAAAGGGAAGCTTCCCCATTTCCTTGCTGCTCTGTCAATGATTGACTGGGCACCCATTGACTCAATGAACAGAGTTGACCAAGCCTTTAATTTCTTCTTTTCCCAGTTTAAAGAAGTTTGCAACAAATCTGCCCCCTCTAAAAAAAGGAAAAATAAGATCCTCCACTAACCACTGGATTATTTCTGAACTTGTCACCATGATGCAGAACCGAGGTAATCTTTGATACCGAGCCATGGCCTCAGGGCAACAGCATGACATGCAGCGCTATAAAGCAGATAGGAACCAGTGCACAATAGCAATATGGAGAGGCAAACAAGTCTACTACAAACAGGAACTTACAAACTCCTGGGGAAACAGTAAATCCTTCTGGGAGAACATCAAGATCCTTATGGGTAAACCCAACAAATCCTTCCCCACTATGCTCGAGGTAAATAGCTCTACTATCCTGGACCACAAAGTAATAGCAGACACTTTTAATCTCGCATTCACTGATCTTAGCAGTGTCCTTCCCCCTAACTTCTTTGCTGACTTAGCCCTGCCCTGCCTCAATGATAGAATCAACCTCCCCAGTAATCCCCCTCCTTTCTACTTTAAGAGGGTATCCATGGCTGAAGCTAGAAAATACTTTCAAAATGTCCTAAGCAAAGCTAGTTTCAGCAGCGGCACCCTTGACCGCAAACTCCTCTCTCTCTCTCTCTCTCCCCCTTGATGTCATCTTACACCCTCTCACTAAACTTTTGAATCTCTTGTTCTCCCTTAGACAGTTCCCCCAGCTCTGGAAATCAGCTATTGTCACATCCTTGCATAAAAGTGGTGACTGGTCCCTTCACTCCAATTACTGCCCAATCTCTATTCTCCCTCCACTCTCCAAGGCACTTGAACGTATTGTTGCAGACCAGTTGACTGAATACCTTGACAAATATAACCTACAATGTCTGCAACAACATGGATTTATAAAAACCCATAGTACTACCACCGCCCTGCTTGATTTCACTAGCCATATTCATAAGGCACTAGATACAGGCCGCCTACTGGGTACGTTGTTCATTGATCTGACCAAGGCCTTTGACAATGTGAATCACCAGTGCCTGCTGCACTCACTGTCCACCATTGGCCAATCAAATGATGTAACCAAATGGTTTAAAAGCTACCTTTTGGAAAGGAATCAAAGAGACAAAATCGCTGACTCTCCCTCTCTCATGTAGCCTCCCTGTTCGCTCCGGTGTCCCCCAGGGTTCCATTCTCGGCCCACTACTATTCAGCCTCTTCATCAATAATCTTCCTGCAGTATGCACTAATAATATGATACTCTTTTCCAATGATGCAGTCTTCTTTTCTATCCATACTGACCCCGCCCCTCTCTCCCAGGACCTACAGACGAACTTCAGCTAGAGATGTACGAAAGTTGCAGATTCCGCTTTTGCAGAATTTTTGCTGAAATTCCAAAATTTTGTGTAATTTTCTGAGCTTCTGCCACTGGCAAGATTGGAATCTTCCGAATGTGTTTGGCAGGTTTTCACCTGTTCCATGGAATGTTTTGTCTGAACTGTGAAATAATACACATGAACTGCGGAATAACATTTCTGAGGAATTTTTTTTCCCAGTAGTTTAATGAATTATTCTTCAGTACATGTAATTGTTTTGCAGCTAAGTGATCAGTTCTGTGGACTTTTTTCTCCACAGTTTAATGCAATAATCCAAAATTTATAATTTTTTCCCACCATTCTAAGTCAGAATTTCCTGAAAAGTTGATAATTTGATTTCCGCACTTTTGCAGAAGCAAAAATCCACTTTTCACAGAAATTCCACCTGCAGAAGGTTTTTTTCGCACACCTCTAACTTCAGCCTAGCTGAGTCCTGGCTTGTTCAACATAAACTGTTGATGAATTACAAAAAGCAAAGTCCATGATGTTTTACAGCTCACACAGCAAATTCACAACTGCTAACCTCACTATCCACAATGAAATACAGCAGCCACTTGAGCAAGAGCAAGAGTTTAAATACCTAGGTATTACCCTTGACAGCATGATGTCCTTCATCTCACATGTTCGACATGCCTCAAAATAAATTAACTCAAGAATAGGGGTCCTCTACCGCCACCATCATTGTTTGACCAGTGAAGCCATGCATGCAGCTATAACTAGCTCTGTTTTGTCCATCATTGATTATGGGCTAGTCTACTATGGGGCCACTGTAGACAGCACCCTAAAACAAATCACTCAATATTAATGGTAGACTTGCTTACCAGTCCTGCCTTTTGGCAAAGAAAATCTGCCTTAACCCCCCTGTAACGCCGGCTTTAATGATACCTTCTGCCAATGCGCGTTTTATGTGCACCTCCCTCAGATCCCCGTATATTGTTCCTTTCTGCCGTACCAGCCAGGCTTAATGTGCCTTCTATACCAGGGTCTTCCCCCTGATGAATAGCCTTCATCTTGAAATCACAGTTGAGAACAAGCTTGGACCATTCAAATGTAAACTCCGCCAGCACCTCACTGATCTTAGCAATTGTGTCTGCACTACCTAGGCCTGCAGCTCACCATCACCCTGCCCCCATGCCAACTCATTTCCCTTGCCATCCTTTTCCCACTAACTCCCATCCCACTCAGCCCTCCCTCTGCTCTGTCTCTCTCCTACCTCCTTCCCTCCTACTTGCCCTCCTCCCTTGTCCCCATCTGCCTCCTACCCCTCCCATTTCCCCCACCTACCACTCTCACTCTCTGTCATCTTCTCTCCTTCCTCCCCATCTTGTTTCCTCCCTATAACCCCTCCTCCCTCTACCCCTACCCCTTGAACCTACTCCTGCTCCCTCCTCCTCCTTATCCCCTTCATCCCAACCACCTAGCACTTAATTGTTTATCAGCACTTATGACAATGTCAAATCCTTGGCTGGCTAAACCCCCCCTCTTTTATTCCCAACCCCAAGCTTCTCTCCCTGCACCCCTAGGATGGTTTTCTTTTTTATTTGTGTTTGCTGTGTGTATACCTCTTTATTAATTGCACCTCATAAATTGTCTTTGATATTGAACTGTTATGCTAATTCTCAATCTTGTATTGCATCTCCCCACCTTTTTGTTTTACACTGTCTGCTGAAGCAGAACCTTTGTAAAAGAACCTCTAGTTCAAAGCCTAGTAATAAATAAATAAATTAAAATAAAAATGTCGGAGTTCAGGCTGATAACTTTGAAATGAAGTTCAGTACTTCAGTGTGGTACTCTTTAAAAAGTGTTGAAGCAGTTCTTTTATGTGGTTCATGGTGTCTGAAGCTTGAGTCTTGGCCTCGACAACCATGTGGGCCATATCTGTGTGGCTGGGTACCAGCTGCAGTGACTCAGCTGGCTCACATCAGCCCTGCATTCCCTGTCTGCTGGTCTGGAATTCTGGGTGGTTGAAGTACACTTAATCCTCTGCATTGTAGGTCAGTCTCTGCTTCTACTGCAGTGTGATAAAGGATTACCCTCTTGGTGAAATGAACCCAGAGTTTGAAGGAGAAAAGAGTTTTAAACTTTAAGGTTGCCTGTCTGAGTGTTTTAACACAAGGTCCATATGCTGTGCCTCTGTGCTTGGACTTGTTGCACATAGTCTTGGTCAAAGTACAATCTATTATCCTCCCAATAAACATTGTTTATTTTCCATGCCATCAGTAGAACTTTTTTCTTTAGTTTGGTAGTTAAGAAATCGAATAACTAATTGTGGCCATTCTGTCAGGCTGGGTTTAGGGCTTAAAGCTCTGTGGAGGGGTTTTTACTTGGCATGCTGGCAACCCGGGTTCACACCCAGAGCCTGGGTGTCAGGAGCGGAGTCCAGCAGGAAGGAAGCTTAGAGAGTCCTTTAGATGCATCCCTCCCAAGGAGGTGTAGGTGGACTTTGGACTGCTGTTTGTCAGCCCCTGGAGGTGGCTTGGAGTGGCCTTCTTTGTGGTGAGTGGTCTCTATGCACTACTGAACATCCCTGCCCCCAGGAAATCACCGTAGCTGGCCCAATGTAGGATGACAGGTCAAGAGAAAATGTGGAAAATCTGCCCTTGGCTGACCAGATGATGGCCATCGGTCCCCATCCATGGTAGCACAGAAAGTGTCCTTGCCAACCTCACCATGCCCTGGGATACATACTGGACACATGTGGGCATTTCTCCTCTCTCAGTTTCATGCAATGAGGGCTCCCCGGTGAAGGGTTACATCGGTTACCTGGGGTCACGGCACTGAAGGGGCAGTGGAATGCAATGCATCACAGTGTGGCAGCAGTGGGCCTTGGTGGCCCAAAGGAGTGGATGGCCAGGGACTCTGGGAGGAGCATTAAGAAAAATGTTGAGAGGCTCAGTGGTTAGAATTTGTAGTTTATTGTGTAGGATTTGCTCTATGAACTCCAAGATATGTACCCCTTTGGGAAGGCAATATATCTGTAAGCTCCATTATGGGTTCTGCACTCTAAGTACACACATTTTTGTTCCAGTTATATTTGTTTATGGTGCATTTGATGCATGAGGTCAGCCATTGTGTCTCCTCTCTTGGACAGGCAGCAGCTGCTGACTGCGGGTCTTTTTGGTTCCTGTTTCAATTTGTCCAACCCAGCAATACGCGTTTGGATTGAGCTCACTATTTCTGCTTGGAAGTCTTTTATATGGGTGAGGAGTTGTGCATTTGTAAATTCAGCTGCTGCCTGCTGTCTGCCACTGTGCTGAGAAGAGTTTATTCTGGAGGCCGGGGTGGAGGATCCCAATTGTGCAGTCTTCTGAGTACTGGAATCTGTAGGTCTTCTTCACGTTTTTTCTTTTTGTTATCCCACATGGTTTAGACACCCCATCCATCATAGAGTTGTTTTTGCTACAATTATTCAATTAGAAAAGTTTGGATGCATTTTGAAGTCGTCCTGGAGCTCCATTTTTCAGCACATGCCACAGGGGTGACATCACCAGAAGGCATCATAAATGAATTATGAGGTTAGGGAGGTAGGGAGAGGGGTGATACCGTGAAGTAAAGAGGATAATGTGGTCCCAAACCAGCTTCTGAACTGGAGAAGAATGTTCAGTGGCTTCCAGAGTGTCTGTTGCAAGCTGTGTGGTGGGATCATTAACTGTGGGCTGTGCCATGGGGTTCTTTTCCATAGCTTGTACCTGATCAGGGTGAGAGGCAGGGCCAGCAGCAGTAGATTCTGCCTTAGAAGTTTTCTTATTTGAGCTTGCCTTGGTTATAATTCTCTTCCTCCCCCCTACTGTCAGAGGCACTTGGGCAATTTCTGTATGAGTGATCTTGCTCCATACTCATGCTGAAGAGAAAAGGATTAGGGCATTGTATTCTCCCATGAACATATTCAGGGCAAAGACTACACCTCTGTTGGTCACATGGGTTACTGAGGTGAGAGCGAGACTCAGACTTATGACATGAATGGCATTGGCTCTGATAGAAGCAGAGGCCATGGTCTTTGCACAAAAAAGATGCTGCATAGTCGGTGCCAAAAGTCAGTGTTATCCTTACTCAGTTTACTTCTAAACTTCTACCATAGTCCACACTTTTTCTAAGTCCAAGATGGGTGAAAGGACTGCCAAAAACATTGCACTTCTGATGAAGCCAATATGCAATATCCAAGACATTGACACCTTCATTTCAAAACAAAAGTGCAACTTATCTGCCAACTAGGCTACCTCCCAGGGCTTGCCCTCCTGGTGGAGTTGATGGCTTCCACCCCTATCCTCTGTCAGGAACTGGATTCATTTTCTGGTCTGACTATCCCAGCTGATTGGGTGCAGGGACTACAGGTGTCCTGGTGCTATCTCACTGCTGGTAGCTTTTCCCTTTATCTGGTTTCCCCTTTATTGGCATGGCATGCAATGAGCCATGCAACGGGATAGCACCAGGACACCTGTAGTCCCTGCACCCAACCGGCTGGGATAGCCAGATCAAAAACTGAGAACCATACCTGGGATGTCACCATTCCTGGTTATACTCTCTTCAGGAGAGACCACATAGGTAAGAAAGGAGGGGGGAAGTCACTTTATATCAGGAAAGGGATAAATATTACTGAGACCTGGGGTACACACGGCAAGATAGAGGTCCTATGGATCACTCTGGGAGCTGAAAACAAGAACCCTATCATGGTTGGAGTTATCTATAGACCCCCAAACCAGAAAATCAAAAAGGACAAGGTTCTCCTGGAAGACATAACGAGGATGGCTGACAAAGGTGAGCTATTGTTAGTCGGTGACTTCAATCTACCAGATGTAGAATGGTCCACCTTCTCATCCTCCTCAGGGAGGAGTAGAGACTTCCTCATGGCTTTGAAGGGAGCAGGACTGAATCAAATGGTGTTTCTCCCTCCAGAGAATCAGCTTTTCCTGGACCTGGTACTCACTAACAGTGCCATGGTATCAGACGTACAAGTGGGGATCAATTTGGGTACCAGTGACCACAGGTCAGTGTGTTTCTCCATTAGCAAGACTGAGGACCCCTGCCACTCCAGAATCAGGATGCTTGATTTCAGGAAAGCAGATCTCCCAAAAATGAGGGAAATGATCAAGCATGGAATGTGGAGGATAAATGGACAAAGCAGAAAGATGCTACAGCGTCAGTCTTAGTGCTATGCACTAAACAAATCAGCAAGTCCAAAAGGGAAAGTAACCCCCTCTGGTTCTCCAAAGAGGTAGCTACTATAGTTAGGGTAAAGAAAAAAGCTTTTTGGAAGTACAAGGTGACCAAGTCAGAAAAGGATAGAGAAGCTTGTAGAGAGAAACTCAAGGAAGCCAGGAAAGCTATGAGGGTGGCAAAGGCCCAGATGCAAGAAAACTGGCTCAAGAAGTTAAAAGGAGGGACAAAACATTTTATTGATACATTTGAGAAAAAAGAAAGAGCAAAAGAGGAATAACACGGCTGGCAACCAAGGAAGGACACCTGGTGGAAAATGACAAAGACAAGGCAGAAGTTCTCAATGAATTCTTCTGCTCAGTCTTCACACAGGAAAACATTAGTAATGGTCCAGCACCAGCCAGGATACTTCCCCATACCAGGGGAACTGACATATCCCCCTTTATGAAGGAAAGGGTCCTTGAGGAATTGTCTAAAATAAGGGTAGACAAGGCAATGGGCCCTGACAGAATACACCCAAGAGTTCTAAAAGAACTTAGGGATGAACTTGCTGACCCACTTGTTGAACTGTTTAACTGTTCACTGGAACAGGGTGTCTGGAGGTCTGAACCTCACTCTCAGGTTCTTGGCAATAATGGGCATGTTGCATATGAATAATAAAGCTTGTTTATTACTACCAAAAGGAAAATCACAGTTGCCCTAAGCAGTTCTTACCAATTGGAACTGGGAGCCAATGCTAAGCATTCCCTATACCTTGAGGAATCTCTGTGTCTCCTGGGGTCTCCGAGGTAAAGACATAATGTCTTGCATTATATACCTAAGATAATTACCACGGTTACTGTAAGATAGACATATTTCTAGTTACAGAGATGAGCCCTATTGGTTAAATTAGAGGTGGCTCCTCAGTCCAAGATAACATTATACAATTTTGTTATAGTCGTCACTTTGTAGAAACAAAGAGATACAGTTTGTACATAACCGTGTAATAATATAAATCATCAGAAGATGGCAATGCCAACTCATATATAATAATCATTACTAGGAGACAGATGTCCTAACATCTTGTAAGCAAGAAATACATGTGTATTTTGGAAAGTAAAGTGTATAGCAATAATGTGCATACATATTCTGACATCTACTCTTATATGGTAGATGTCCTTAGCCCTATATGTTAATATAACATATACCTAAATGCTAGCTGTCTGAGGTGTACCTGTAGGTGCACCAATTAGGGTGCAGGGACCTTGTGTAACATTCCCCCCATGTTGCCTCAAAAGGGGCAACACCAGCAAGAGTAAAGAAATGGAGAGGGAGCAGTGGTCATTTACAGACCCAACGAGTGAGCCTTGCAAAGGAACTCCAGCTGTTCATGGTGTTGGCGTAATGTGCACAGTAGGCAGCAAAGCATAATAATAAGAAAAAATATAAAAAATGCCTGTATAATAATAAAACCTTTAAAGGTAATCTCGAATCAAGTGTTAGTAAGTTCACTATTCAAATCACCATCATTAATGAGGGCAAGTATGGCCTCATCTGCTTTGGAGATATTATTGCTGATGTGGATGAGATGGGTGTCTTTCTTGTCTAAAAGTGATTTTAATGTCAAAGTTAAAGGATCAATGTGTACATTAAAGTAAGGTAAATACTCTGAAAGAGTAAGCAGATGATCAGTGTTACCGTCAATGATATCAGGGTCCATAATAGGGACAGGGGTAATAATTGTGTGCCCAATAATAGTTGTCTGATGCGGGACAAAACAAAAATTGGGAGCATCAATAGAATATGTCTGTCCTCCATACTTAAAACTTTTGTAATTAGTTACCTCACAATATTCACCATCTGAATTATATTGCATTTTCACTGTAGGCAGTCTCCATTTTTGTAGCTGTACTGGGCAAGTATAAGTCTGTTTGGAAATCCGTGTTGACAGGCAGTGAACCTCCTTCCGATAAGATTGGTACAACTTGGAATCGTCTGGAGCAGATGTTGAGTCCTGGTATTCTGTGCCATTAGTGGTGATGTCATCGTTCATAGAGAAGGACCAATCGATACTGTTTGGGGAATAGCCACATACAGGTTTAATAACATCAAATACGTCACATAGACACAGATAAATATACCCTTTCTTCGCACAGCAGTCTGTGTGCGGCGAATCCCATGCATCCAGAAGAGGATGGAAAACCAATATAGGAGGCAAATTGAAGCATTCTTTGTAGGTGTCTTCATCAAGGTGCCCAATAGAGTGTGCAGATGTGAGTTTATCAAATATAGCTGTATTCGGATCAAAACATGGTAAAGAAACAGTGAAAAACACAAACATAGTATCCTTAATTGAACATTTCTTAGAAGTAAAACAAGGACCAGCATTAGGGTGCCTGGTCACAAAATCCAAATTCCTAGCAGTAGAAATTGGAATAGTTAAAGACTGTGGCATAAACATGGCAACACAGTTAGGGGATTTGCAATGAGGACAATACCATTTAGAGATACGTCTATCTATGTGCGATATCAGGGATTCTTCCAGATTCTAGATCACAGAAGGGATTGTTGATGGTTGTGATAATGTAAAAGTCATAGGCTGAGCATAATATTTCATGGGCAATGTATTGCTTGTCTACTTCTTTATTATTTTGTGCAATTAGTGCGTTAATCTTATCTATAGAATCTGAGAATGCCTTAGCAATATCGTGCATATGGTATACAGTGTATCTTTCTTCCTGGATAAGGCCATCCTCACCATGCAATAATGGGGTATAATATCATTCACCAGACCAGTTTGAAACTTTTGTGAATGTGATTTGATAGCAGAAATGTTGGCTTTATTCCAGATGGACATTGCTGTACCAAAAACACCAGTGACGGTGCCTTTGGCACCAGTGACATCAGATGTGTCATGGGTATTATGTTTATGACTTTGATCATCTGTATTAGGTTTTCTCCTAAAATTGCCTCTATGCTCGGTGGTGTGTACACTGGCAACAGGGTCTTGGTTATGAATCTGAATAGCTGCTAAGCTATCAAGTAACAGAGTACTATAAAACAAAGATGTATTAGTAGTATGACACATACCAAATTATTTCATATTCCAGTAAGTCAAGTTAAACAAAACAGGTATATGCATAAATTGTTAGTTGTTAGTAAGAGAGCCAGGTAAAGCAGTGGCTGTGAGACCACTACGAGGACTAGGGGTTTGTTTTGGACATTCCAAAAGCTGTTTCTCAGTAGGGGGTAACAGATAAATACATGGTAGCTGATGCCATGTTGTGTACAGCACAAAATTTCCTGGCAGAATCTTTAGACAATGAATCACAATATGAGGGGTCAATTAAGGCAGTGATATTGTATAAACCAGAATGTCTTAGAGAGGTTAGGATCAAGGACAAATTACCATTTGAGGGATAAT
Source organism: Neoceratodus forsteri (assembly GCA_016271365.2). NCBI lineage: Eukaryota > Metazoa > Chordata > Ceratodontiformes > Ceratodontidae > Neoceratodus > Neoceratodus forsteri. Next base: position 414,543,152 of record CM057453.1, on the reverse strand, counting down.
TTTGCGTTGGGCCATCCATGAAAAGTTCCCTTGGAGAGCTTGGCCACGGGGAGTATTTGTCCTTGAGATTTAGTTTGCCACTCAATTTGTAGGGTAGATTTATCAGGAGCAACAACCGAGGCAGTGAGGTAGGCATCTGAACCTTCCTGGACAGTAATCAAATTGTTGGGAATATTGATGAAGACTCCATCTGGGGTAGTTTCAGGTGGATCAAGGTGAGGAAGGAGGTGCCTTACCTTGCCTTGGATGCAGGGGATAACTCCTGAGATGAGGAGAAAATGCAACAAGATAGCCATCTTGTCAGTGTATCTGAAAAGGAAAATCAAACATTAGTAAATTAGTACTATTCCACCCAATGGGGTGAGGAAAAGTAATTATACTCCTTTATACAGTTTCAGCTGGTTTGCATGTAACCATTTGTCAGTCAGTTTGTTGTTTTGCATGAGTCTAACCTGATAGACTGCTGGACTGAGCTTGTTGACAATGGGGTAGGCTCCTCCCCACTTATTGGAGAAGAAATGTGTGGGGTGTGCAAATCTGAGAACCATTACCTGATCCCCAACTTGCCAATCCACTTCTTGTGCGTGTTTGTCAAACTGAATTTTGGACTGATGCTGTGCTTTGTCCATGCAGTTAGCAGCATACAAATAAGTGTGTATGAGGTCTTATCTGAGTTTTTCCACATATTGGTCCACTGAGACATGGTCTGCAGTGCAGGTCAAACAGCAGGTGGTCAGGTAATCTCATTTGTCTACCAGTCATCACCTCAAAGGGTGTCAACTGGGTGGTAGCTGAGGGTGTACCCCTAATTGCCATAAGGAGTAGCAGTAGTAGGGAATCCCAATCCTTGGGATTGTCCTCAATTAATTTGGAAAGCATTTGCTTAATCCGTCTGTTGGCTTTCTCTACTTGACCTGAGGATTGTGGATGGTAAGGTATGTGGAACTTCTGATGAACTCTGAGGAGTTCAAGGGCTTCTTTCGTCAACTCACCTGTAAAACTGGTTCCTTTGTCAGAGTCTACCTTGAGAGGTAGGCCCCACCTGGAGAAAATCAGTTCCACCAGGATTTTGGCAGTGGTTGTAGCAGTGCATGTCTTAGTGGGAAAAACTTCAACCCACTTAGAGAAGAGATCAGTTACCACAAGGGTGTATTTCTTATTTCTGCTGGTATTGGTCAGGAGACCAATAAAATTGATCTGTATGGCATGCCAAGGGCCAGAATGCCTTTGTGGTAGTAGCTTGGCATTACGTTTGGTAGGGATGGGGTTGTTTTGCATGCAGACAAGGCAATTGTCTATGTACCGTTTGACATCCTTGGTGACACCAGGCCACCAGGCAGTGGTCTTGAGCCTTTGGAGTGTGTTTTCCACTCCCTGGTGTCCACCAGTATAGGTGTCATGCACTTGATGCAGAAATTCAGACCGAAGATGATGAGAAACCACCCACAATTTGGTGGGGGTGTCATCTGGTTGATACGAGATGAGCTTGTCATCAGGGGACAGGTGTAACTTACCTTCATGCCTTCGGTAGGGGTTGTGGTTAGGTAGATTCTTCTCAGTACCTTTGTCCAGGAATCTGAACACATCTTTGAGTTCAGAGTCAGCATGCTGGGCTTCTTACAAATCCAAGGGGGAAAAGGATTCAGGTTTCTTCCTGACTGCTACAATGTGTACGGTCGCTCTGGCCTCTGGGTGGTCCATCATCCAGGTGTCCCCCCTGCGCCCCTTCCTTTGCAAGGTTGTCAGCAGTGTCATTGAAGGCATGATAGGGGTCATGTATGGAGTGGGCCTTAACTTTGTGTATATAAAGTTTGTGTGCAAACTTCTGTGCCAGTGAATGAATGTATATTACCAGTTCCTTGTGTTTCACTGGGCTGCTATCAGAGGGGGTAAAGGAGTTCTTCTGCCAGAAAGGAAGAAATTCTGTAAAAGAACAGCAAACCCAGTAAGAGTCTGTGAAAATAATAGCATCCTTGGTTCCATGCTGGATGAACTCAAGGGCACAGGTCACCGCTGCCATCTCTGCATACTGTGATGATGCCACACTGCAATGCTTAGAAATCTTAACAGTGTTACCAAAAGGGTAAATTACTAATATGCCTATTCCTGCTATCTGTTCTCCCTGGTAGTAGGAAGCTGAGCCATCTGTAAAGACACAACACAGTGAGGTGTTCTCAAGTAGTTGTGGTGTAGCGGAAGAAAAGGACCTGGATCTGGTAGATCAGGTGGCTGCAGTGTACAGTCATGGGATTCTCCTTGGAAGAGGAGACCATGTGCCAGCATGGATGGCATTTTGGTTGGGTGGACCTTAATGTCTCTGTCCTGGAGAAGGAGAGACCAGTGTGTCAGCCTGGTAGTGGAGACTGACCCATCCTTTACTCTGTCTGATAGCAAAAAGGTTGTTGGGGTGTGGTTTTTATTAATGATCGGGGGAGTACCCAATGATATACAGAAAGTGCTTGACAGCCCAGTAGGAGGCCAGAAGGTTGCCTTCACAAAGGCTGTATTTCTGTTCCACTAGGGTCAAGAGCTGTGATGCATATGCAGTGGGTTTCAGAGTGCCATTGACCTTCTGGGCCAGCACTGCAGACATAGCAATGTCAGAGGTGGCACATTCCAGATGGAATGGCAGGGCTGGATTGGGGTTAACCAAAGCTGGAGCTGAGGCCAAGGCCTGTTTCAATGACATCACAGCTTGGGTGTGAATGGGACCCCAATTCCAGGAGACATCCTTTTTCAGTAATTCACACAGAGGGGTGGCCTTCTGAGCAAAATCACAAATAAAATCTCTAGAATAGTTTACCATACCTAGAAACCTTCTAACAGAGTTCTAGGAAAACATAAACTGAACTTACAAACTCAAATAGGTAGACTGGGTGGGCAATAGGCCCTTATCTGCCGACACTTTCTATGTATCTATGTATCCTTGCATCTTCTTCCAGGTAGGGCTTCGGCCTTGATCTGTTATCCTCAGGCCCAGAAAGAGTACCTCTTTCTGACATAGTTGTACTTTTGCAGGGTTACATTTGAGGCCTGCCTCTGGATGAGGGTCAGTAGCTCGTCTAAGAGACCCATATGTTGTTCCTGTGTGGCTGTGGCCAACAACAGGTTGTCCACATACTGCAAGAGACACTGGGATGTAAAGAAACCCTCAAGGGCATCCATCATGTGTAAATGGTACAGGGAGGGGCTGTTATGGAACCTCCGTGGTAAGCAGGTCCACGTGTACTGCCTGCCCTCAAAGGTGAAGACAAACTTATATTGACTCTTGGGGGGCAAATGGCAATCACCAGAAACCATTGGGGATGTCCAGGGCACTAAACCATTGTTGGTCAGGGGTCAATAGTTGTAGCACATCTGGTGCTGATGCCACAGTTGGGGCACAACTGGGGGTGAACTGGTTTAATCTCCTGTAGTCAATAGCAAGTCTCTGGGCACCTGTGGGTTTTTTCACAGGCCACACTCGGGAATTTGCAGTAGAAACACATGTCCTGATTAACACCTTGTTTGAGGAGTGATTTAATTGTTTCCCTAAAAGAAGGCAAGGCCTCAGGTGGAAAGGGGTATTGCCGTTGCCTCTCATGTGCTGGGCCTGTCACTTCAATGACAGTGTGCATCCTGCCACAATCATGCTTGTTAGTGGTAAATGCCTCCAGATGTCTTTGCCGAATGGGGAGTAGCTTTGGAAAAAGCTCATGGTTCTTAAACAAATCTATGACATCATACTCTTTCTTGTTCACAGAGATTGTTGCAACCAGATGTGAATCAGGGATCATGATGGTGTGATATTGTCCCTGAATTTGTAGCAGTAACATGTTGGCTAGGTCTACCACACAGCCGTGTGGTGCCAAAAAGTCAATTCTGATTATACTAGGGTGATCATGCAGTACCATTAGCTGAAAGGTATGATATGCCTTCAGGTGTTCCAGTGTCACAGGTAGTGGCAGGGAGTGGTATGCAGGTAGCCTAGTTCCATCTACCCCGGACATATTGGTCCTCTGTCTGGTGGACCAAGGTGATGTGTCTGGGTTGTCATCCTGTAATACAGACACAGCTGCACCTGTATCCAGCAGTACTGTCAGTAGGCACCCTCTGACCTTGGCCTCAGTGCAGGGCCTTCCATTTGTATCCAAGACCAGCTTGTTTACAAAATGGACTGGGGCCTGTAATTGTCAATCTGTACCAGTGGAAGCATGGGGGAGCTCTTGAAAGAGAGTCTGGGCCTGGTTCCTTTGAACCATCTCACCATGCTTCCGAGTTCAGGCCCGTAAGGGTCTGAGAGCCTGGACTTCCAGTATCTCCATGGCCTATTGATGCCTGCTTTCCCAGTTGTATTGCTGCAAGGGCCCAAATGGAGATGGCATTTGTTATGGAGCATACTTGCCCAAGAAAATCTTGGAATTTCCAGTTTTCATCGGCTATTTCCCTATATGAGGGGCCTGATCTTTGTTGTTTACCCTTCTTGTTTTTATGGTGTTTCTTATTTTCATGGTTGTTCCAGTTCCCACCCCAGGATTGTTGTTGTTGTTTTTGTTGGGCCTGCTGGGGGTGTTGGTTGTCTGTGGGGAGGGGCTGTTTCTCTTGGGCCTGCCCCTCCACCATGTAGTGTGTCATGGCCTCCAGAATGGCTTCCACGGCAGCCACTTTCTTGGAACAGGAGCCTGAATCATGGATGTAGAGTTGATAAACTCTCTCTGTTTTCTGAAGAATATCGGCAAACCTCTCCATGGTGGGATAAGTGGTTGGCTCTACCTTTTCTCTTACTGCAGAGATCATGTTCCTAAGGAATAGGGTCTTATATTCAATGAGGTCCACCTCTGCAGCTTCTCCTGCAAGGCGATTCCCTGCTTGGTAGGCCATCCAGAGCCTCTGGTGGAAAGTCACTGGACTTTCTTTCACATTCTGTTTCACAGGGTATGCGAACATCACTCCTACACCTGGGTTGTGTGCAGAAATTAGCTCAGATGCTACTTAGTCAAAGGTGACATGGCCGTCCTGGTGGACGACATCAGGGAGTTTCGTCCACAGGCCAGATCGATGGTCTGGCGTAGGACCTGGACCTGGTAGTCTGCAGCGAGACTAAGCATTTCACATTTAGCAGGCACTGTTTCCAAGTGGCAACTGAGGTTGTCGGATGGGCTCATCCGACCAATGCTGTCAGCTATTTGCTGAACAGAGTAGCCCATTTGTAGGGGATTATTGGGACGATCAAGCAGAGGTAGATTACCTTGGGCACTCTCCAGGGCTGCCTGAGCCATGGCCTCAGCCGCAGAATGAACCATGCCCTCCTGAGTACCAGCCTCATGTAGAAGCTGCCTAATCTGGGTCATGAGAACCTGTTTATTTTTCTCAGAGATGGGCACGGTCCCTAAGGCACTTTCAATCATTTTCTCTATTGCCTGCCTGTCTTTCACATTAATAACGGCTATCAGTAGTGCCGTTGGGACTAGGCCGAGGCCTGCTCCCCCCCATCATGTGGGTCACCATGTTGGCGTTGCCCATGATGTGCGTCATGCCATCGATGATGTAGGAACATGGTGTCATGTGACAGGGGTCCGCCATATTGTGGATGGCAGGGAGGGGTGTCTGGACCACAGTAGGGGTGTGACTGGGCATTGTACTGAGAGGTGTCTTCATCTGACTCCTCCCCTTCAGATAATGTCAAAAAGTCAGGGGCTACGCCTCCCATTGCCTTGGCGTGACCAGCCAACTCCTCTTGCTGATGGCGCAGTTCCACCATTTTAGATTCTCATTCCTCTTGGCTCACTTTTGCAACATTCTGATCCACCTCATCCCGCATCTGCTTCTGTAACACTCTGTACACGGCACTCAATTCGCGATTGTTCCTAGTAGCTACTCTTAAGTCATTACGTACCTGGTTTATCTCATCCTGTAACTCTCCCAACTCCTCACACATTTGTTCATTCATTCTACTTAACAAGTCATTCATTTGCAAAGCCTGCCCCTTATCCTGTCTCAAACTTTTACACTCCTGCTTCAACATACAAAGTTCCTGCTCACCTGCCTGAACAGAATGATGCAAAAGGGAATCCTTTAAATTTCGCAGAGTTTGGAGTGCAGACTCCAAATCCTGCTCTCGTCTCACACATTCAGTTTCCTGCAACCCCATCTCCTGTTTAAGAGATGAGATTTGCAGTTCAAGGGATCGAAACCTCACTCCGGAGGCTTCCAGAGCAGCATAAAGAGCCGCGACCAATAGCCCTTTAGCTTCTCGCTTTCTGGCTGTTTGTCTTATCTCTGTATACTGGGTTGAAATCCCCAGCACAGGGTTTTGAGATTGACTTGCATCCCGCGTGAAGTCAGCCTATCCTCCATGGGAGGCAAGGAAGTTTGAGACACTGAGTCTCAGTTCTGCACAGATATTTGATTTGGTGGCCATTGTGTGGGAGGGCATGAAAAATCTAACTGTGAAAAGGCACCATGCTGTGTATTGATCCACAACAGGTGCACTAGTTCACAGTCAGGCTACTGTGCACTTGTAAGCTTGCAATTCAAAACTGCTGTGGGGTGGGTTGAGTCAGCATTGACCACACCCAGAAAGCAGCCAGACTTTGCAAATGATTACAAAGTGGGTGAAAAACGGGAGCGTTGGTGTGGGAATGCACACCTACATTCCCTGTTGGGAAGGGAAAAAGTTTTAGCAACATGTGAAACTTTGCAAACACCAAATATTGCCTGCATGCAGTTACCAATTGTCAGGAGGTCTAAACCTCAGTCTTAGGTTCTTGGCAATAATGGGCATGCAAGGAATCAAAGACACGTTACATAATAGTAATAAAGCTTATTTATTACTACCAAAAGGAAAATCACAGTTGCCCTAAGCAGTTCTTACCAATAGGAACTGGGAGCCAATGCTAAGCATTCCCTATACCTCAAGGAATCTCTGTGTCTCCTGGGGTCTCCGTGGTAGAAAACGTAATGTCTTACATTCTATACCTAAGATAATTACCATGGTTACTATAAGACAGAAACATTTTTAGTTACAGAGATGAGCCCTATTGGTTAAATTAGAGGTGGCTCCTCAGTCCAAGATAACATTATAGAATTTTGTTATAGTCATCACTTTGTAGAAACAAAGAGGTACAGTTTGTACATAAACGTGTAGTAATACAAATCATCAGAGGATGGCAATGCTGACTCATATATCATAATCATTACAAGGACACAGATGTCCTAACATCTTGTAAGCAAGGAATACATGTGTATATTGGAAAGTAAAGTGTATAGCAATAATGTGCATACATATCCTGACATCTACAGTACTCTTATACAATAGATGCCCTTAGCCCTATATGTTAGTATAACATATACCTAAATGCTAGCTGTCTGCGGTGTACCTGTGGGGGTACCAATTAGGGTGCAGGGACCTCATGTAACAAGGGGAAGGTACCACAGGACTGGAAAAGGGCTGCAATTGTGCCATTGCACAAGAGTGGTAGCAGGGAGATAGCAGGAAGCTACTGCCCAGTAAGTCTGACTTCAGTGGTGGGTAAAATAAGGGAAACATTGCTTAAGAAAAGGGTAATGAACTACCTGAAAGCAAATGGGCAACTTGACCCAAAGCAGCATGGCTTCACATCAGGACGCTCATGCCAACAAATTTGGTAGAATTCTTTGACTGGGTTACAAAAGAAGTAGACCAGGGGGCAGCAGTGGATGTGGTATATCTGGACTTTAGTAAAGCCTTTAATACAGTCCCACAGAGGAGGCAAGCCAACAAACTGGAGTAAGCTGGCATCAGTCACAAAGTAGTTAAATGCATCATAAGCAGGCTGCAAGGGAGGACACAGAGGGTTATGGTAAATGGCACCTTGCCACACAAGGGGAAAGTGTCAAGTGGCATGCCCCAGGGGTCAGTCCTAGGCCCCATCCTTTTCAACATATTCATCAGTGACATCACTGAAGAACTGAAAGGGAAAATTTGCCTCTTTGCAGATGATATGAAGCTCTGCAACAGGATGGACACACAGGAAGGTATCACAAAAATGGAGGCAGATCTCAGGATGCTAGAGGAATGGTCCAGAAACTGGCAGTTGAGATTCAACACCAAAAAATGTAAAGTCATGCACTTGGTTAGCAGGAATCCATGCATGAAGTATTTATTTTATTTATTTATTTAAAATTTGGTAACCAGGAAAAGCACACAGAGCCAAGGCTCGTTTCCAGGTGAGACCCAGGGACAGGGTAAAGAGAACAAACAAAGGGTTACAACAAGTACAAAATGCAGAACAAGAAAACAACATACACAAAAAATAAAATTTTAGAATTAGGTTGCATGTCATTTATACAATGGCAAAATGAGAAAAGAAGGCAGAGGACAGTACAGGGTCTTTTGGTCTTGAGATTAGGCTGAGGACAGCAGAAGGAGAGGAGATGCAAAATGAAGGACTGGTAGAGGTGAGGCAGGGTGAGGATAAAATCCAGTGGGAGGGGTAGTGCAACAGGAGGAGAGCTAGTGTAAACCGGAGGACATAGCACCAGGGAGGGAGGAAAAGCAGAAGTTTGTCAACAGAGGGGTAGGGGGTAGCTGAGCTACAAGTGAAGAAAGGTAGTGCAAAAAGAGCGACAAGAAATGTAGGATGGAGTAAGTAGTCCCAATATGTCCTGGAGTGGTAGCTACTAGAAGAAACAGAGCTGGAATGGGATCTTGGTGTCATGATCTCAAACTATTTAAAGGTAGAGAAGCAATGCGAAAAAGTGGTACTAAAGGCAAGCAGCATCCTCGGATGTATTGGTAGGGGTATTAGCAGTAGGAAGCGTGATGTAATCCTCCCGATGTACAGGTCTCTGGTGAGACCTCACTTGGAGTACTGTGTGCAGTTCTGGAGACCTCACCAAAAAACAACATAGACCATCTGGAAACCGTGCAGAGACATGCCACCAAAATGGTGCAGGGTCTGCACCACAAAATGTACAAAGCTAGGCTCAGCCAGCTAAATTTATTCTCCCTCAAGCAGAAGAGGAACAGAGGAGACATGATTGAGACATTTAAATTTGTTGAAGGGATCAACACACTACAAACCAGGAACCTCTTCCGTAAAAACAGGGCTGCAAGCACTAGAGGACACAACATGCGCCTGGTGGGAGGTAAATTCAAAACAAATGTTAGGAAGCACTTTTTCATGGAGAGGGTGGTGGACCATTGGAACAGCCTGTCACCAGAGGTAGTGGCAGCCAAGATGGTCAGTGAATTCAAACAGGCATGGGATACACAGTATAGTCACCTTAGCAAGACAAATTGATTGTGGGGGGTTGAAAACCCGAGCAGACTAGATGGACCACACAGTCTCCTTCTGCCAGTAAATTCTTATGACATGTGTCATGTCCTCCTGCACACCACACATTGGCATCTGCCACATCCATCTTTACCATCTAGGCAGTCTTAGGCACCCTTTTACCCCAGCTTCTGCTAGGGGCCAGGCAAACATCGGGTTCTGCAAGTTTTCCCCCTAGAGGAGGAGAGCAGTCCTCCAGCTGCTCAACCCTCCTTCCGCCAGCCATCCCTCTGATGCCCTGAGTTTGCTTCTGAATCTGGATCACCAACGTCATAGACAGTACTACTTCTGCTGCAGAGATGGGATGGCTTTTAGACACATTTGTTTTATATTGCACTTCTGTGATGTCTGCATTGATCTGTGCTTCTGTTGTCCTCTGTTCATGCACGTTGGTACCCATTTTATAAGCATATGGTCACAGTAGACAAGCACAGCATGGCAGTGCACACACAGTGTGTGCACATGCATGTGCATGCATGCATGGGTGTGTGTGTGTATGTATCCAAATTTACACTTACCATGATAGATGAGCTAATGCCAGCCAGCATTGCAGCACAGAGAAAATATCAATATCTCTTTCTGTACCAGATTTAAGTCTCATAAAAGGTTCTGACTCCACATACTCTGTCTATGTGGGTTTTACCCTGCCCCAACAGCATAGAGGAAATATCTGTGCCTGTTTAAATACCAGATTTAAGTCACCCAAATTTTTCTAACTCCACATACAGTGCTTTGCCCATTTGGGCATCTATAAGCCACTGATCAGCTTTACAGCCAACAGTATAGATGCTGTTTAACTACTAGATTTAAGTCTCTTAAAATTGTCCAACTCTGCATGCTACGTTTACATGTGTTTTGCCCTGTCCCAGCAGCATGGAAGGAATCTGCATATCTGTTACGATACCTGATTTAAATCTCCTAAAATTTTGCAACTCCACATATGGGCATTTTGCCCTGCCATAGCAGCATAGAGAGAACCTCCTTACCTAATTAAACCAATTTTACAGTCTCATCCTCACTCCAAAAATCACATAGCATGTTTGCTAAAAAAACCTCTGCCTACTGCCTGCAGTGTCTCTCCTCTTCAAAGTCTCCAGCTCTAGGCTTAGAGTTAGGGCTCAGTCTCGAAAAGCCCAGCATCCACATCTGCACCAATGGAGGGGACTTGCAAGGGATTGTGGTACACAGAGGCCCCACTCTGCACATGTAAGGACTTCTTGACATCCACAGCCCTAGCAGCTGGCCTCTCTGCACCCAGTTCCAAAATGTGGGTGGCCAGGATAGGGTGGGCCAGGGTGTGGGTACAGACGTGCTGCATTCTGAACACAGTGTCTTCATTGTTGAGTTATGGGCCCTGTTCATACTACAGCACAGTAATGGAAAACATATTTTAAAACCAACTGATTACTGTGCTGTAGCATCCATGTTGTAGCATCTGCAGTGCCACCAGGGTGTTGTGCACCATTATTAAAAATGGTTTACAGCATCTGCACTACTGCCTATGGACCGAATTAACTATCAACCTGTTCACATGCAGAGACATCCAGCTTCATGAAGGGGAACCATGTCTGATCATCCGCACTACAGGTAAAACCGATTTAACTTCTGAAACATTTTTAAAACCATGTTTAAGCCTAGGTCTTATCAGGGTTTAAACACGGTTTTAAAAAATGGATTACAAAGCATGTTAAGTGGGATGCAAACTGTGCTAGGGCACTTTAAAATGATTTAAGCTCCTTAAAACATTTTAAATATCCTAGTGTGAGCAGGGCCCTGGTGACGTGGACAGCTGCTATATTTGTCACATCATAGTTATCTGGGCTCATTCAGCAGCCATCTTCCAGCTCCCAGGCCTAGGATCCACCAGGGTGGGTTTGGGTATCACAGGCACCATACTGAGCTAGCTAGTGGACTGACTTGGAACATGGACTTTTGCGGAGTACTTGAACTGACTGGCTAGAAACCTGTGGCAGAGGGGTTTGGTTGTAGGAGGGAGGAAAGCCGACCAAAAGATCACACTGCTGCAGCATCAGAGTTTGGAACTCTTGGTAAGCAGTCATGATCACTGATAAGAACAGAGCAGACTCTGTGTTATCTGTGGGTTGTGTAGGCCTACAAGACATAAGCCTGGTTGAAATCTTAGGACTGGGCAGTGAGCAGAGTACAGTGATGGGCTGAGAGGTGTTGGTCCCATGACATTTGTTCCTTTCATCCTTGGATTCTTCCATCTGTGGACAAGGATGGACTGACTGTGTTTTCGACCACCACCCCCTTTTTTTCTGTGGATCTTATTTCTGTAAGTACTGTGCATTTCCATCTCTTCCAGAGTGGTTGTGGGAGCACCACTCGTAGGATTTCAGTGCTACAGAACTTGTTTGGTTGTATACCATCTACACAGAACTTACCTGATTATATATTATCTACTAAAGATAGTGGTGAGAACACTCACTTTACCTGGCCCTGCATATCCTAGTCAGCAGTGATGAGAGTACTGCTGTGAATCTTGATCTGTTAATCCTCTGTGACTTTAGACTTAGTTTGCTGATTAAGTCACATTTCCCAATAGAGTTCTCTGGTTTGTCCTCTGGATTTAAAAAGCAGTTGTGTTCTCCTCTGCTAAAGTATTAAATTGGTTTGGGGGGTATTTTGGGGATGGTGTGTGGGTTTAGATAGTGTATGTGTATGGTATGAATATGATTATGTTGTTACTTTGTAAAATATTGTGTAGCTGTTGGATGTATGTTTAGGTCAGGTGATATTTTTGATTTTATTAATTGAGCTGTACAGGGTATTTTCAGCAAGATGTGTTTTAGTTCCAGATCCCTCTGTATCATCTACACAGCATCCCTGCTGGATGACCTCTGCTCCTTTTTTGCCCTCCCAGTTATGGCAGTGAGACACTATCAGGAGGTGAATATTAGAAGGGTAGAGTAGGCTGGCAGCAGGATGCTGTGGGCACAGCGAAGATGAGCATTATTGGGGTGGTTAGGAGCAGAAGGCACCCTGGAGCTAAACAGAGCCATAAGATTGGCCTGACATGTTTGATGCCCATCCCCAAGGTTCCCACCAGATTGAGTGGGCAGATGGCTGGAGGGCATGCAGTCTCCACCAGTCCCCTTCGGGCTGTGTTGTGCAATGCCAGGTCAATGAGGAACAAGACCGCAATTATGGTGAATTTGATTTCCTCGGTTGATCTGGCTTGCATCACAGAGATTTGGTTGGGGCATGAATCAGGCCCAATTCTGGAGACAGTGGTCCCCTCCAGGTACTCTGCAGTGCACTACCCAAAGAGAGAATGCAGGAGTGGTGGTGTGGCCATCTATTTAAGATCCAATTTGAACTTTTACATGCATCCAGTGTGTTCTACCTCATTGTTTGAATGTTTGGTGGTGCATGGAGGTCCAAGTGAGGGCCTCAGGATTCTCCTTGTTTGCCATCCTCTAGGACGAGGGGGAGAATTCCTGCAGGAGATCACAGGGTGTTGGAGTCACCTAGATGGTTGATTCTGGGGGAGTTCAATGCCTGGGTTGACAATGAATCCACCTTGGACATGACATCCTCCAGTTGATGACATCACTGGGCCTAGCACAAGCAGTTGCTTCTGCAAGTCACCACCATAGCCACACCTTGGACTTGGTATTCTTGCTGGGGCTTGAGGTCACTGACCTCAAGACTGATCAGATCACTTGGTCTGATCATTGCATGGTGGAGTTCTCATTTGGGGCCCCCCTAATAGTCCCTCCCCTGTCGAGATGGTCCACTATCACCCTTTAAGGGGATTGTCCCAAGAGGGACTTTTGCTGGTTGTTGACTTTTCTGGTGTGAGTGCTGCATGTGCGATTGCCATATGTGAGGTGGTGGCGGACTATAATAGGGCTGTCTCCTAGGCACTCAATGCCATCGCACCGGTCCATGTATGACCCAAGTCTTCTTGATTGAGACCCCCATGGTTTGATTGGGCTGTCCTGGAGATGAAGACCAAGGGTTGGAAGTTGGAGAGTTGCTGGTGGAGGACCCGATCCACAGAGGATAAACTGGCTCTGAGAAATCACTACAGTCACATTTAAGGAGCAATCAACCATAAGAAGATAGAGTTCCTGTCCAGGGAGATTGCTGCAGGGAAGAACAGACCAGCTCAGCTCTTTCAGACTGTGGACAGACTACATCATCCACTCTGTCTACAGCTGAAAAGGGCCTGTTCAACCACACTGTGCGAAGAGATTGCTCTGCTCTTCTCTGAGAAGGTGTCCTTTATTCAGTCCAGGATCTCCCCAGCAGGGCAATATCATCCCTGCAGTGGACAGCCTGGTAGGGACAGGGGCATTCCTATTGTCTGGAATGAATTTTGGCCAGTGGAGGTGGCTTAGGTCACTGAGATGATTTCAAAGTTGTGGACCACCTTTTGTGAACTGAACCTGGACCGACTCATCTCCTAGTGGAATAGGTAGGTATTTTTCCAGAGTTCATCAGGAAAATCTGGTGTTCGCTCTTGGAGGGATTCTTCCCTGATGCCTTGAAGGAGATGTTGGTGAAGCTCCTCTTTAAGAAACCATTGCTCGAGTCTGATGTCCTGGCAAATTATAGACCTATCTCCAACCTCCTATTTTTAGAGAAGGTTGTTGAAAAAGTGGTGGCACTGCAGCTCGAGGCACACCTTGTGGCCTTTGACATCTATGAGCCATTCCAGTCCAGATTTCAGGATAGGCATAGTACTGAGATGGCATTGGTTCAGGTGCAAAATGAGCCCCTCAGGGTGATGGATAGAGGAGATTGGTAATTTTTTATTCTCCTTGATCTCTCATCAGAATATGACACTGTGGACCACATTGTGTTTCTGGATTGCCTTAGAGAGTATTGTGGACTCGCCGGAACCATCATCCACTGGTTTGAGTTCTATCTCTCGGGCAGGATGCAACAGGTAGTGATGGGGAATTTCTCCTTCTCTCTGAAGCCCCTGTCATGTAGAGTTCCTCAAGACTCGATCCTATCACTGATGTTGTTCGCGGTGTACATGCTGCCTCAGGGACAGCTAATTAGATATTATGATTTTGCTTTTCACTGTTACACAGATGATACCCAACTGTACATATCGTTAGCTTCTGGAATGAGTAGCGCCATTGAAGTGCTGGATAAGTGACTGGCCGAGATACAGCACTGGATATCCTCTAACCGTCTGAGGCTGAATCCTGACAAAATGGAGGTACTGGTGATTGAGCCTGGTAGCGGGCGTGATGGAGGTGCCTCCAGGGTGATAACAGGGTTGGTTCTGGGATCTACCTCATTGATGGCATCCTCTAGGGTGAGAAATATGGGCATCATCCTTGATGACAGGTTGACACCTGATGCTCAAGTGTTGTCTGTTGTCCAAAATGGATTTTACCACTTAAAGAACATCACCTGGATTAAACTCCTAATTCTGCCCTGAGAACCTACTCTGACTGGTGCATGCCTTTGTTACATCCAGGCTTGACTACTGTAATGCTCTGTACTTGGGGTCAGTGGAGTGGGATCCATGATAGTCGGTCGACAATTTCATTGTCGACTGACATTACAGCCACTCCTTTATGTTAACTACACTGTGTTCGGCATAAAGGGAGTCACTTCAGACTGTGTTTTCTTTGAGGGCTTTGCCCCAAACCCCATACAAGGGCTCTGCCCCCCACACCCCCACTTTTAAATTAATCAACTCCGAGTCAGAGTTACTTCGGGGAGGGGGTGCAATACCCCCAGAAAGCAGTGCCGGGATTCTGCACCGACACTATAGCAACCTGGCACTGTTGTCGCTGTAGTGTTGGTTGCGGTAAAGTTGTCAATGTAACGATGGCATACCAGTGGAGAGAATATCTGCCAACTGCAGCAAGTGCAGAACAAGGCTGCCAGGTTGCTGATGGGCCTGTCTAGGTCTTGTCGTGTGACCTCAGTCCTGAGAGATCTGCACTGACTGCCTGTCAGGAGGAGGATCATCTTCAGAGTGGGCTTGTTCACCTACCATGACCTATATGGCTCAGGCCCTGGCTACCTGTCTGACCTCCTTACACCTGCCATCCCCATATGCTCCCTACACTCCTTCACTGAGGGCCTCCTAGCAGTTCCAAGCGCCATGCTGAAAACCTTGGGTGATCATTTGTTCAAGGTGGCTGGCCCAGTCCCCTGGAACTGGCTCCCCAGATCTCTGAGGGAGGCCTCATCAGTGGAGGCATTTAAGAGGGATCTGAAAACCTACCTTTTTATGAAAGCATATTTGGAAAATTTCTGCTGATTTTAATGTGACTAGTCTTTTATTATTAATTAATTGGTTGTATAATTTGTATAATCTGCATGTTTGTTTGTGCCACCCTGTTTGTGATTTTTTGTAAGGCGCCCAGAGCCCCTATGATTGGGCACCATATAAATAAAGATTTACTTACTTACTTAGTATACGGAATGTTTTTGTTAAAGCTGCAGATTCAGGTGGGGCAAGAGCAGTCTTTTTAAGAGTGCCATATACGATCATTTCCCGCACCCTGTGTAGGAAGGGATACACCAGATTAACTGACTGGATGCTCATTGTACAGACCAGCTCTATCCACCCCTGGCACTCCTACTCCCAATGAATGTCATGGCTCTCAATGTTGCCTGGTGCAGGCTAGCACTGGCATGCACAGAGCCACAGATGGGATACGCTCAATTTGTATGTATCCCTGCCACCTATGTGGACCAGGCCTCAGTGCTAAATGTTTTATTGTGCAAGGTGAAGTTTTCACAAATTTTTATGCAAACTTTGTTAAATTCCACAAATGCAGCTTTGCAAAGTTCTGCAAATATGGAGAAATGGTCACTTTCTGAAATTCTGCTGGTGAAAAAAAATTCTGCCTTTCCCCTCGCCCAAGTATACTGAGAACAGCACAAGTACTTAAGTTAGGACTGGTGTTTGTCAATACCAAATCTAATATATTGTCATCTGTAGTAGGTTTCTATACATGTTGTATTTAATTAAATTCACGAATGTTACTAAAAAATTATTTTCATGGGTAGTAGATGAAGATAGACATGGCCAGTTTATTCTAGGACATTGAATTCACTTAGAAGTGAATATATCCGCCTGGTCTGAGACATTCACAATCTCCTAAATTTAAATCAATAGCATGCAGCAATCTGAAGTTCTGTAGCATACTCTTATTAGTACAGTTTTTTTTCTGGGCAAGTTTTAATCCAACTACTTTTAATGACATCATTATGTGTTTTTAGGTTATGTACCTCTACACTGGGTGTATTATTCTTAACAAATAGTGTGACCCCACTTGCTCTTTCATCCTTTCTGTCCCTTCTAAACATTGTGTAAACTTCAGTTTTTTTCCCAGTTGTCCTTCACAGCCCACCAGCTCTCAGTGATTGCTATGACATTCAATGATCCCTCATTTACAATTATTTCTAGAAATTCCAACTGCTTGGTAAGGCATCTTGCATTCTCAAGAGCAACTTTAAATTGCTTGTTTGACTCAGTTATATTCTGGGTATTGTCCTGCCTGCTTGAGTGACCTTCTGCATCATTTATGATGCCATCCCATTTGGTACTAATGTATACATGCGTCTATTTGACTACACCCTACTCCCTGTAGTTGCTAGTTTAAAGAGATCTGTAATGCTGATTTATTACTGAGGCCAAGTATTGTAGCTCTCCTTTCTATTTAAGTGTAAATGGTAATCAAAATACAGTTCTCTTTTATTAATAAATGGGTTCCAGTGCTGGATTAAAACATGCCCCTCCTCATTTCCTGATACATATGAAGCCATTCTCAATGGGTGGTATTACATAAATATTTACATAACCATTTCATGACAACTAGTTATACTTGTATGAATACTGCATTTTTAAACTTAGACCTAATATTCACATAAACATGCCAAAAGTACAAGATCTTGCTTCTAGGGTATCTTTTGCAGCAGACCACACCTACGGAACTATACCCGGCAGGCACTAGGACCACACAGAAACTTTTCTAGCTAGCAGTCTGCAAAGTAGCTGCCCACTCCAATGTTATACAATGATGTCACCCAATCCTATAAGAGTGGGCAGCCCTCCCACCCTCCTCAGTTATTTTCCTACCATTGACCATAGCATGTCAGATTTCATAAAGATCCACCTGCTTCAGTCAACCACCATTTCATCATTTTTCATCAAAACTGTCTTCAAGCGTTTACTTTTTCTTTCTGTCCCAAGTGTGCATTGTTTTAGTGATAAAGGGATTTTCCCACTCTGTTTATGCCAGGATCTGTCTCCTGGAATCTTTTCAAGTAGTGTGCCTGTGGGAAGAAGATCCCCGAGAAGGATGACCATGAAGCTGGTGTTTGCTGCCTAGGCCCTGAACATGACACCCAGGTCTACGTGATCTGCTGTGGCTTCAACCAGGCTACCAAGTGGCACAGAGAGCAGACCTTGGAAACTTTCCAGCTACAGCAGAAGGTCACCCAGATGGAGCTTCAGGCCAGAAGTTCCTTCACTTCCCCCATGACTTCCTCATGCTCACAGCCCTCCAAGGCCTGGGAAAAGTTGGCAGGGAAGCAGAAGCACCACGACAAGGACTGTTCTAAGGCCTGGTCCTCCAAGTCTTGCTCATGGTCGCCATTCCAGGTGTTGACCATGACGTGACCATCCTCATTGTTGTCAGCTGCCTCCTCTGCCTTGCATGCCCATTCTCCTGCAGGGCTGCCATTGGCACCTCTCCCCACCAATATTTGATTGGCAGGTGTTGGTTCCATGTTGGGTCCAAGATGTTGGGCTCTGGTGCCCAACCAACCTCCCAGCCTCTGCTGTTCAGGCCCTTGTTTTTGGTGGGCACTCAGTCAGATGGCTCAGCTGGCTTATCATTGACAGGCTCATCATCAGCAGTCACCAGGATGCAACCTACTCCCCCACCACCAGCCCCAGCCATTTCTTTGGCCACTGTCTCTGGCTCTGGATCTTTACACTCTCCAGAGTCTCCCTGGCCTGAGCCCTGGTCACTGTTGCCCTCTCCGATGCCGATCCATGCTGGGGAGTACCCCCACAGGCTTTGGCCTGTTTGGCCACCCTCCTTGGTGCCACCACTGGTGCCTGCCATGGTCTTCCCTCAGCCAAAGCCAATGGGTCCAACGCCAATAGTGGTGGAATTTCACTCTATGCTTAACACCTTATGGGACTTCATGCAAGCTAGGCTTGCCCTGTCCCCAAGGCCCATCCCCACAGCAGCCTCCTGCACCTGGCCCTGCATCCTCTCCTCTAGTGTGGTCATAGTATGCACCAAAGGACCTAGGGCCCTTGCTCCCCCTTCAGGAACTGCGGGACGAAGATGAGTGCCGCCCAGACCTCATCCTTTCAGATGCCCTGGACAATGGCGGCAATGTCAGGGGTGCCATTCCCTCCCACTCCTCCTCCTCCATGTTCTTGTCCAATGGTGAGGAGACCACAAAGTACATTCCACAGTCTCCCCTGGATGATTCCTCTTTTGGCTAAGTTATGAGATAGTTACAGTCAGCCATGGGCTTCTACACTGAGGTGCTAGATCCTCCTCGACATTGACTAGCTACTTATTTGTATCTGCCAGACATCCCTCCTTTGGTCATCCTCACCTCCTTGAGCCCTTTGAGGATGCCACCATGGATGCCTTGCACTGGCTCAATTTGGTCCCCACCATGCCCTGGAGGGTGGGCAAATTGTACTAGTCTACAAACTATTCGGTGCAGATATGCAGGACATACTGTCTCAGTTGCAAGCCTCTGGTCACATACTGTGGTCAGCCACTCCGTGTACCACACCAACCAGTTCAAAAGTGGTCAACGAGTGCCCTTTCCTCGGTCTACCCAAATACCCAAGCCCTCTAATAAATCCCAGGGTAAGCACCAAGCCACCGCAGCGATGCCTACCCCCTCCTCCACCATGGGAAAAAAAACAGAGGAGGAGAAGGAATGGCTCCGGCTGCCTCTGCCCATTCAGGCTGACTCCTTTCTCAGCCCCCCCCAACAGGGCAGGAAGCAGTTGTTGGGGGATTTACTTCGACTTGCACTTGGATAAGTGGAGGGAAATCACCAGAGATGCCTGGGTACTGTAGCTCATAGAAAGCAGCCACTGTCTGGAATTTCTAGAGTGGCCTCCAGCAAAACCTCCAGTTCTGTCCTCGTATCCTAAAGACCACATTCCAGTGCTCTGGGAGGAAATCCACTCTTTGCTATGCAAAAGGGCCACAGAATCTGTACCAGAGACTCAACAGGGCAGAAGGTTCTACTCCCATTTCTTCCTGGTCCCTATATGCACAGGAGATCTCTGGCCCATTCTAGACTTCTGGGAGGTAAATGTTTTCATTCACTACAAAAAGTTCTGAATGGTGCCATGTCAGGGTCTGTTGCCCCTTCTGCACCAGGGAGATTGAATTTGCTCCCTCGACATGAAAGATGCCTACCTGCTTATATAGATACATGCCTCCCACAGAGAGTACCTAAGACTTAAGTTCCGGGGGGCATACTTCCACTTCAGGACCCTAAACCTTGATTATCCTTGGCCCCTCGAGTGTTTACCAAATGCTTGGCAGTGGTTAAGGCAGCTGTCTGGCAGGAGGGACTCTATGTCTTTCCCTACCTGGATAACTGGCTCCTCGAAGCCCAGTCCAAGGACTGCCTGTTATAGACTCTGGAACACACCACCCCCCTGTTCCAGGCACTGGGGATCACAGTCAACCTCCCCAAATCAGTTCTGACCCCCTCTGGCAGCACCTTTCAGTATATAGGGATTGTCCTGGATGAGGTTCTGGGTATGGTCTTCCTACCTCAGGACAGGGCAGATTGCTTTATAGATCTCACCCACTTGCTGTACAACAGCCACAATGTCTCAGCTGGAACCTTCATCCAGCTCTTGGGCCTGATGGCCACAGCTATAGCCACAGAGCCCCTAGCCAGATTGCACATGAGGATACCCCAATGGACACTGATGGTCCAGTGGGACTAATGTATCGATGACCTGGAACAGCAGGTCTTGGTCTCCTACCCGGTAAAACAGATTCTAGTTTGGTGGACAGAATCCAGCAATCTGTTAAGAGGGGTTCCCTTCCTTATTCCTTCCCCTCAGCAAATTCTAACAACAGATGCCTCGGGGTTGAGCAGAGGGGGTTCATTTAGGGCCCCTCCAAACACTAGGGATGTGGTCCAAGCTCGAGTTTCCTCTCCACATCAATGTCCTGGAAATGCAGGCCATTCTTTATGCCTTGCAGATCTTCCAGAGTCAGTGATCTCTTGGTCTGTCTGCTGCTAGTGCAGATGGACAACATCAGTGTAGTCCACTATACTACATCAACAAGCAGGGGGAACTCACTCACCCTCTTTGCCAGGAAGCGAGGACAGTCTGGTATTGGGCTCTGGAACATGGTCTAGAACTATTGGCTGTCCATTTTCCAGGCATCCAAAATATCCTGGCAGACAGCCTAAGCTGGTCACAGTCAAAAATGCATGAGTGGGAGCTGCTTACCTTAGTAGTAGAAGACCTGTTCGACAGGTGGGGTCATCCAGAGTTGGACCTTTTTGCATCCCCACTCAATGCAAAACTGCCACTTTTTTTCCTCACTTGATCCAAGGCCTGGTGTTTTTTGGTGAGATGCGTTGTCCCTCTCCTAGAAAGGGAGGTTTCTGTACATATTTCCTCCCTTACCCCTGCTTCAGAGTGTTCTGATCAAGATCCAGATGGAGGGAGCAAGGATGATCCTCATCACCCCCTTCTTGCCTGTTCAGATCTGGTTCCCTTTACTGCAACAGTTGACAGTGGAACCTCCAGTACCTCTGCCTCTGTGCACTGCCATGCTCTCCCAGAACTGGGGCAACCTAGTCCATCTGGACCTCAAATCCCTGCATCTTCACACCTGGCTCCTGAGAACATAGCAATGGCTAAGTTTGGGGTGTTACTCAAGGTGGCTGATGGGAAGTCTTTCACTAGGGTCACTTATTTTATGAAATGGAAATGTTTTGCACTATAGGCTGCTGCACGTCAGCTGGATCTCTTCACTTGTCCAGTGAACCTGATTCTGGAGTACTTGTTGTCCCTTTCAGACTCTGGTCCGAAGTACTCCTCTCTTAAGGTACACGTCTGCCATCTCTGCCTTCATTGTGCCCATTTATGGCCATATGGTGGCACAAATGGAAGTGTCCCTTATATTTGTGAGAGGCATTCTTCTCCTGAAGCCTGCTATCCACAATCCAGTCCTGTCATGGGACTTCATTTTCTGTTGGAAAAACTTACTTTGGCTCCTTTTGAGCCAACCGTGACACACAAGCTATGCTTTCTGTCATGGAAAGCATTATTTTTAGTTGCTATTACTTCTGCTCAATGAATTATTTATTTATTTTTTTAAATTTATGTATAGATCAGAATTACAGTCCTTTTAGTCAGGGACTCAATTGCAAAGGCTGCACATCAGAATATAGTAAACTTTGATCAGGCACAGAAAAACACTACATACATACAGATGATAGACAGGATCAAGGGGTGTACAGGCAAACCCAGAGTCAAAGTAGGCTAACAATAAGGTACATAGTACTATACAATAATAATGTAGAGCAGCCAGGAACAGGGCCAAAGTGGACAGTGGATTAGGTGTCACTCTTGGAATGGGGTGAGGGCCGTAGTATTAGTTGTAATCACAGGCACCACGGGTGAGGAGTTCAGAGTGGAGGGAGGATTTAAAAGGGCCAAGTCTCACCTCAGGGGAACTGCAAAGGGGAGTTCATTCATCTAGAAGGGGGCTCGGTAGTAAAAGGATCATTGCCTGAGGGAGGTCCTGCAGTAAGGGATTTGAAAGGAGGCCAGAGTGATCCTTATGGTGTTCCTGGAGTAGGGGCCAGCTAAAGCAGGTGTCTGAGGCCTGGGGGTGAGAGACTAAGGGAGAGTTTTCTGGCAAAGAATCAGGTATGGTATCTAAGCCTGCCTTCGAAATTTAGCCAACCTGTGCATTGGTAGAGCTCGCATGTGTGAGTCCACCTGTCACACCCTGTGACAAGGAGACAGGCTTTATTAAGGGAGACACTAAGATGGCAGAGGGAGGACATATCCACAGCATTATAGAAAATAGTTCCATTATCAATTAGGGAAAGAACCAAGGAGGTCACTGCTAGTCGAAGTGCCTCGGGGGGGCATACATCTTCTGTGTCTGTACAGAAGCCCTAACCGCCCTAACCTGGAGTTGATGTCTGAGCTTAGTTGGCCAATACGGTCATGGAATGTAAGGTGGGAGTCAAGGGTGATTCCCAGGTATTTGAAAGAGGTGACTAGCTGCAGTGGGATAAGTTGGTAGTCAAGTATCTTTAGAGGAAAGTCGCTGTGCTTGCTTTGATGGTAGGTAAAGATCATTGCCATAGTCTTTTTTTATAGTTTAGTACAAGTTTGTGTTCAGAGAACCATGTTTCTGCTTCAGAGAAGGATAGCTGGAGAGAGGCTTGAAGAGAGATGGGGTCAGAGTGACTAGTAAAGATTACAGCATCATCTGCATAGAGTAGTATCTGTTCAAAGAAGGCCTTAGGGAGAGAGTTTAAGAATAGACTAAAAAGGAGGGGAACAGGACAGAGCCCTGGGGAACCCCAGAGTGGGCCAATCTATGG
Source organism: Neoceratodus forsteri (assembly GCA_016271365.2). Lineage (NCBI taxonomy): Eukaryota > Metazoa > Chordata > Ceratodontiformes > Ceratodontidae > Neoceratodus > Neoceratodus forsteri. The sequence continues at coordinate 414,520,263 of CM057453.1, read as the reverse complement.
GAGGAAAAGGAGGAGTTAATTTTGACTTGTTGGGATCTGTCACTGAGGTAGTTATTGAACCAAGCGATTGCATCTGAGGATAGCCCAAAGGTGGTCATAGACTGGATGAGGTGTGCATGACTGACAGTGTAAAATGCTTTAGTTAGATCAACATATGCTGTCAGTCAGTCAACATATGGCTGACAGTGTCAAATGCTTTAGTTAGGTCAACATATTCTGCACCAACTAAGTGGCCATTATCGAGGGTCTCATTGATAAATATAAATTCAAGGAGGGTGGTGATGGTGCTCTGTCCCTTCCTGAAGCCATATTGTTCAGGGCAGAGCAGATTGTGGTTAGTTAGATAATCAGTGAGTTGATCAGATACTATCTTTTCAGGTGCCTTAGAGATGGGTGGGAGGATGAAGATTGGGCGATTATTACTCGGGGAGGCATGGTCCCAACCTTTAAAGATTGTCTTAATTACAGCTGATTTCCAGATGGCAGGAAATTACCCAAGGCAGAGGGACCTATTGAGGAGATTTGTAAGAGCTGTGAGGACCAAGTCAAGGGCGAGACGAAGGAGTTTTTGATCTAGGGTGCACCACTATGATGGGTTTTCCCCAGAACTGTGGAGAGGTAGCATCTAGCCTCAATAAGGGAGATTGTCCTAAGTCTGAAAGGAGGGGTATTATTAGGTAGTGGGGGTCAGAGTAGGTTCAGCGGGGGGGGTCAAAGAAGTTAGGGGGGAGGACATTGCTGCGATCAGAGAAAGCTGAGTTAAGGGTATCAGCAATAATCTGGGGCTTCTGGGTAAGGGACCCATTTACAAAGAGCTGGTCAGGGGGAGGGAGACCATTTTGCCATTGACCTCTTTAATATTGTCCCAGAATATACATCCAGAACCCCAGGAGGAGGAGGAGGAGAGGGCTTCCTGGTAGTGGATGGCTTTTGCTTTCCTGATTTCCCAGGTGCATTTATTCTTACCTCTCTATAGATTTTACGGTCATGGAGTAGGCGAGATTCATTGGCCATGTGCCACAAATTGTCTCAGTGGCACATGAGCACAAAAAGGTTTTATGTCATCCAGGGTGAGTTATGGCTTTTAATCACTTGTTTAGTGATTGGGACGTAGAGATCACAGGTGCAGTTGAAGGTGGTTATAAAGTGTTCTAGGGCAAGGTCAATTGAGGGGGCAGAGTTAATGGGAGACCACTCACAGTGCAGTAGGTGATGTTTGAAGCAGGAGAGGGATCCCTTTTTAAGGCAGTGTTGAAGAGTGAACTTGTGGGGGGGTTGTGGAACCTAGTCGACCATCAGCAAGTTACCGGCGAATGGTCTCTAAGGGCATCAGGGAGTACAGTGACTCCAGATATTCAAGCAGAATGGTTAGTAAAGATGAGGTCAAGGAGAGTGGATGTCCCATTTTTATGGTTTAGTCTTGTGGGAGATAAAACCACCTGGGTAAGGGCCATAGCGACAATGAAGTCCTTGTAAGAGGCTGAGGATGCAAGCCAATTTATGTTGAAATCTCCTAGTGCAATTAATTCACTATTGTTAGGCAGCTGGGAGAGGCTATTGAGGACCGAGGTAAAGGCTGGCTTTTGATTATGGGGAGGGATATACATGGTCACAATGTGAAGGAATTTGACTGAGTGACTGGTCGGGATCTTAACTGCGAGAGCTTGTGTTCCGTGGGAGGGGGAAGTGATAGAGACTTCAGTGGCTAGTAATGGGTCCTGGTAATAGAGGGCACAGCCCCCACCCCTTTTGCCCAACCTATTGAGTCTGAGGATGGAGTACCCAGGTAGGTGAATGGTGGAGTCAGGGGTGTCAGGGTTGAGCCACGTTTCCGTTACCGCAAGGATATCAGGTACAGTTTGGACCATCCAGCCTTGAAGAGTATCATATTTTTTTTGCAAGCTGCATATGTTCATGGTGGCTATTAGGAGTCCATCCACCTTACTGCAGATAGCTGGTGGCGTAGAAGGGGGTCCAGGATTAGGGTGCACATTACCTGATAAGAGTAGGAGTAACAGGGCAAGTGGAAGCAGGGCTAATTTGAGAAGCTTAGGTTTTATTTTTGTTGTGAGTGGGGGGTGGAGGAGGTTACTACCTGATGTAGGGATGGGAAGGGCCAAAATACACTGGGCAAGTAGTAGCGATATGTGGGACTGGAACTAGTGGGGCAGGGTGCCCAAGAGGAGGAGCTTGGTATGCATAGCAGAAGGGGCACAGGTAGTTTCCCCAGGGTTGACAGAATGAAAGGGAGGATGAGTGGCATAGTCACTGCCACAAGGGAGGTGAGAGTACAATGAGGGAATAGTAAGGAGAACAAGGAGAGTTAAAATAAATGTAGGTAAAGGCATTGTCTCAAATGAGATATTGGAGGGTCTGAGACACTTAATGACAATGTCTGAAACAGTCCGAGTTAACAAGATTAGCCAGAATACTAGACCAGTATTAACCAAGTCAATTGGAGCAGTGGAAGGGTAGCTGCTTCTGGTGCACAGAGTGAAGGGTTCAAGGCTCGGGGGAGAGAGAGTGAAGAAAGTAGGAAATGAGAGCAGAATATGTGTGATCTGCTTGAAGAATTTCAGAGCTACAGGTGCTCATGTGGGAGCAGCCTTATTTCATTTTCCACAAAGATAGGGTGTCTTTACGTATTAACCCTAAGTTGTGTCAGAGTTTACTTTAAATCAGTCCATCCATCTTCCTCTTTATTACCCAGAGCATGCCAGTCAAGGGGAAGCATTGCTCCACACTTTAGATGTGCACAGAATTCTACATTACTACAGACACTGTACAAAGGACTGAAGGAAGTCCTTTCAGTTATTTATTTCCTTTGCCCCCTGGTAAAGACGGTGTTCCTGTTTCAAAACAGTGCATTTCCAAATGGATGGTTAACTGTATTACTTTTTGTTACAAAAAGTATGGCAAGGATCTTCCTGGCATTGTTTGTGGCCATTCCTCTGAAGGTATGGCTACTTTTGTTGCCTGTTTTAGAAATATGTCCATTGCAGAGATCTATGATGCTGCTACTTGGATTACTGTCCACACCTTCACCAAGTACTACAGTCTGGACACTGCCTTTAGGCGTCAGGCCAACTTTGGCCTAGCAGTCCTCCAGGGTCTACTTTCTTAGGCTCGATATTTCTTCCACCCAGACTGTGCTGTCTGATGACAGAACTGCTTGGGGCTCATTCCATAGGTGTGGCCTGCTGCAAGGGATACCCTCAAAGTAAGATAGTACAGTTGCGTAAGAACTTAACCGTAACAGCAAATCTTCAAGAGGATCTCTTGCAGTAGGCCATGCCATCCCTCCCTCCTTCCCCCTGGGCCTGGGAAGCTCTTCTGTGTCTATACTTCCTTCTTTCTTATATTTTATTTAGCAGGTACCTTTGGTTTCTCCTCAGTTCCCTTAGCTGGGGCTAGGTGACTTATGGTCTCCAGCGGGAGAACTGAGAAGGGCACGAGGGCCTTGCACTCTTATAGTATAGGGGATATTGGCATATGATGTTGGAGTGGCTGGCCCCCTGGTAGACTGCTAGCTAGAAAAGTTTCTGTGTGGTCCTAGTGCCTGGCAGCTATAGTTCCATAGGTGTGGCCTGCTGCAAGAGATCCTCTCGAAGATCTACTGTAAGGGTAAGTTCTTACATAACTGTATGTGACACTTAAGAATATAGATCTTTTGATACTTACTGTAGACATAATGGGCTCTGTTTGATTGTGTACCATTTACTAACTTTTTGTGTATTATCTTAATGTATGGTAGTGAAAATAATACTATTTAACATTCTATAATATAAGTCCCCATGTACATTGGAAAACAAAATTTAAAAATGAAAAGTACTCTTATTATTGCAGTACAACTTTGTTCTTTCTTGGTCAGGCTAGGATATTGCAGTACTGAATGTTATAGCATCAGTAATGACTCTCTCAGAGAGGAAGAATATACAGTGGGTAAACTACAAAATAACACTTGTGAGATGTATGTGATGGCTGGTTTTGACCAATCAAGGGTAGGATTTTCAGCACCCATTTTAGCATTTATATTATCAAGCAGTCTGCATGATCTGCTACAGTAATTCTGTTTCACCAGTTGCCTATCATCCCTACCTCCCTCACAGACCCTACTCAACTATCCACTAAACCTGCCATTATGAATGCTCTGAATTACAACTTCAACAGCTTGACAGCCTTGATCTCTCAGCTATTAAACTGCCACAGTGCCGAGGCTAATGCCTCCTCCACCGAGCATCTTGTTTTTCACCCTGGTGAAAGAATCTGATGTGCTTCATGAACTGCACTCATAGAAACATAGAAACATAGAATTTGATGGCAGATAAGGACCACTTGGCCCACCCAGTCTGCCCATTTCCCTACCTACTGGATAAGCTGCAGATCCCTAGTTAACCAGCAGCCTACTTCTTCCTACCCCCACCCCCTAGAATGGCCTTATGACTGTCCCATGCATGCTTGAATTCCACCACTGATTTTGACTCCACAACTTCCTCCGGAAGGCCGTTCCATACATCCACAACCCTCTCTGTGAAAAAATACTTCCTTAAATTACCTCTGAGCCGCAGCCCCTCTATCTTCAAATTGTGCCCTCTTGTTCTTGCACACCTCTTTTTTTGAAAGATGCTACCCTCTTGAACTTTGTTGATTCCCTTGAGGTACTTGAACGTTTCTATCATGTCCCCCCCTCTCCCTCCTTTCCTCGAGGCTATACATATTAAGCTCCTTTCATCTCTCTTCATATGTCTTCCGGTGCAGACCCTGCACCATTTTAGTTGCCCTTCTCTGGACAGCTGCCATCCTGTCTATGTCTTTGCAGAGATTGGGTCTCCAGAACTGCACACAGTACTCCAGATGGGGTCTCACCAGCTGTCTGTACAGAGGGATAATAACTTCCTGTTTTCTACTGGTGATGCCTCTCCCTGTGCATCCCAGTATCCCCCCAGCCCTCCTTGCTGCCCTCTCACATTGCTTGCCACCTTTGGGTCATCTGATAGATTACCCCAGGTCCCTTTCCATTTTGTTGTTGTTAGTATCTCACCCCCATTGTGTACTCTTCCCCTGGGTTTTGTTTCCCAGGTGCATTACCTGCACTTCTTAGCATTGAATCTAAGCTGCCATACATTTGACCATTCCTCTAACCTTGCCAAGTCCCTTCTCATCCTTTCCACCCACCCTGTGCATCAACTCTGTTGCAGATCTTTGTGTTATCTGCAAAGAGACATACTTTCCTTCAGTCCCTCTGCAATGTCGCTTATAAAGACATTGAAGAGGACCGGTCCTAATACTGAACCCTGCGGTACCCCACTAGTAACCCTCCTTTCTTCTGAGTGGACTCCATTTACTATTACTCTCTGTGTCCTATTCTCCAGCCAATTCTTTACCCAGGCTGTCATCTTGGGACCCACTCCCAGGCTGGCTAACTTGTATATTAATCTTTTGTGTGAAACTGTGTCAAATGCCTTGCTAAAGTCTATGTAGGTCATGTCCACAGCCCCTCCCTGATCTACTACTTTGGTCACCCAGTCAAAGAAATCTATCAGATTCATCTGGCATGACCTTCCCTGTGAATCCATGCTGCCTAGGGTCCTGTGCCCCTCTGGCCTCTAGATACTCGACAATTCTTTCCTTCAGAAGTGATTCCATCATTTTCCCTATCACTGAGGTTAAACTAACAGGTCTGTAGTTTCCTGCTTCTGCCTTGCTCCCACTTTTGTGAAGGGGAATCACATCTGCCCTCCTCCAGTCCTTGGGTACCACCCCATCCTCTCATGATTTGTTAAAAGGGTAGTCAGTGGTGTCAATAGTTCTACCCTTAGTTCTTTTAGAATTCTGGGAAGAATCCCATCAGGCCCCATTGCTTTGTCCACCTTCAGTTTTAAGAGTTCTTTCAGAACCCTTTCTTCTGTAAATGGGCTGGTATCAACTTCTGTATCCAGAGTGTTTCTACTGTTTGTTTTAGGTACCTCCCCCTCTTCATTTGTAAATACTGAGCAAAACTATTTGTTTAGTATCTCTGCCTTTTCACAGTCTCCTTCTGCCCACCCTGCCTCCCTTTATTAAGCCTCACTATCCCTCCCTTGGTCTTTCTTCACTCCCTGATGTACCTATAAAAGGTTTTATCCCCCTTCTTAACTGAGTTGGCTATCTTTTCCTCAGTTTGGGCCTTTGCTGTTCTGACTGCCTTCCCAGCCTCCTTTTGCTTTAACTGATACAGTTCTCTGTCCTGCTTCTTCTGCGATTCCTTGTACTTCCTGAATGCTTTCTTTTTCTCTTGAACCTTCACTGGCACTTCCTTTGAGAACCATAGTGGTTTCTTACATCATTTTGTTTTGTTTATTTGCTTCACACAAAGGCTCGTTACCTCTGTGATGGCAGTTTTTATTATTCCCCATTGTTCTTCCACCCTCCTTCCTGCCCATTTACTAGTGCATTCCTTAGGCACTCACCCATTTAGCAAAGTCAGCCCTCCTAAGTTCAGTACTTTTGTCTTTGTATGGCTTAGACTCTATTGCTGTGTTTATTGTGAACCATACTGTTCGATGGTCGCTAGTTTCCAGATGGCTACCCACTTCTACATCTGTGATCCTCTCTCCATCTCCATTTGAGAGAACCAGGTCTAAGATTGCTCCCTCTCGGTGGGCTCCAATACTAGTTGTCTAGGCATGCCCCTGTGAGGGCATCTAGAATAACCCCACTCTTGGAAGTGGCTGCTGCAACTGCACTCCAGTTAACATCTGGCATATTCAGATCACCCATCAGCAATATCTCCCCTTTTTCTGCCATTCTAAGTATACTTTCTATCATTTCCTTGTCCATTTCCTCCCCCTGAGAAGGGGGTCTGTATACAACCCCTGTGCGAATTGTGGTGCCATTGCCTGTCTCCAAATTTACCCACAGTGCTTCTTCTTCTCCCTGTTTACCCTTTTGTTCTGTTGCTTTGATTCCTTCCCTTATGTAAAGAGCTACTCCTCCTCCTCTTTTACCCTCCCTGTCCCTCCTGTAGATAGTGTATCCTGGTATGTTTATGTCCCAGTCATGGTTTTGTGTGTACCATGTTTCTGTGACTGCCATGATATCCAGATGTTCCTGCCCCATCAAGACCACTAATTCAGGAAGCTTGTTACTCAGACTATGGGCATTGGTACTCATTGCTCTCCATTTTTTGATGGCTTTACCTTCTGTTGCAGCATCTCCCACTGACCTTTCTACCTTGGTCTTTTTCTCATTTAGTACCCTGTTTTGTAGGGAGAGGCTGGAATTTTCCTGCTGCTTATCAATGGACCTCAACTCTAGCAGTGGTCTACATGGATTTTCACTTACAGTATTTTCATTTTAATTTGTGCCTCAGCTATTTCTATGCAGCTGGCGCATATACTTATCTGTTTATTGGTCTCTGGTGTATTCTCTAGTGCTTGGAAGTGAGCTATTGCTATATCTTTACATAAGTGAGGGGACCACAGATATTCCAAAGTACTGCCCAATCTTTCTACTACCTGTGCTTGGTAATAATTTTAAAAGATATGTCTGTGCCCAACTCACTGCTTACTACAACTAGACAAACTTCACTAGTTTCCACACAAACCAGTCTACCACCACAAAGCTTGTTAGAGTCACTGATTACATTGCTAGCAATTTGGACTCAAGTCAGAGCTCTGGTGCTGACTTCTCTATTTAGTTGATACTTATTCCCCACTTCTCCAAAGTTGCACCTATCTGGTGGCCACAACTCAGCCCCATACCTACCAATCCCCAGTATTTACCCCTTGGTAGACTCACTTGGCTTATCTTGGGAGCAGTGCTTGCCTGGCTGTCCACTCCTGTTGAGGCAAGGTCCACTCAATGGAGGACTTCCTGGGAAGGGTGGTGGGCCAGCTGTGCCAGTGCTCAAGTCCATGCTATCATTCTAAGAATCATACTAAGAACAGAAAAGGAGCAAAAAGGCATTTATGCCCATTGAGCTCCTATACTACATGTAGTAGTAAAAACCTTTATTTTTATACAGGAAAGTTGTTGACAATTTTACATCATTTGGACGTAGTCTTATTTGCAAGATGCTCCTGTTGTATAAAATTAAGCATTTGAATGCAGGTATAATTATAACATAAAACAACAAAATAGACTAGACAATGCATTCATTTGACAATACAAATAAATTAGTACAAAAATCATATCACAATATGCTTAATTGTCTATTAATGAGGATACATATATTGCACTTCAATATTCTAGATATATTTTAAGTTTTCTAATTTCTAGCCCTAACTTTCACACTTAGTTCTTAATTCTGACTTTAAACTTGTTGAGAAAGATTTCACATCTTCAAATTGTTTATTACTGATTTTAACATGTTCCATATTCTATCTATAATCACTGGGAAACGCAAATTACTATATGTATTTTTGAGTTTGGGAAAAACAAAATTTCTTAAATTTATATTTTGCAAATTATGAACATGCGTTTTCACTTCCAATTTATCACTTAGATACTCTAGCTGTTTCTGATTTAGCACTCTATAAATCTGCATTGCTCATGCAATCTGCCTTTTAGCTTCCTGCGAGAGCCAACCTAGTTACTCTAGTAGATAACAATGGTGAACTTTGTAATCCTTTTTCATTACAAATCTAGCCATTCTATTATACATTATATCATTTTTTTGTAAAAGGCCTTTTGATGCCAGGCCATATACATGGTAGTCATATTCTAGTACTGGTAAAAGAAGCTGATTTATTACAGTTTCCCTTATTGTTTTATTCATACAAAAACTAGTCCATCTAAACACTACCAAACTTTTATTTACCTTTGATACTGTATCTAATATGTGTTCATCAAATTTTAAAACATCATCAATCCATACCCCGAAGTATCTATATTCCGATACCTGTTCTAATACTTCAGTTTGTGTATATATATATATATATATATATATATATATATATATATGTGTGTGTGTGTGTGTGGATGTATACATATGTATACATATAGCAGGAAAGATCCTTATTTAAATTCAAAAAGCTGTCCAACCTGTTTTTAAAAGTATTTTTGTTTGGACTAATAATAACTTTTAACGGCAAGTTATTCCATGGTCTAGCAACTCTCTGAGAGAAATAAAAGGCTCTCTTTTTTGTACTAAATTTGCTTCTCATCAGTTGGAGTGGATGACCTCTAGTGTTGACAGATATTTGCCTAAAGTCCAATCCACTTTCTAGTATTATGATATCATGAACAATATCCCATGTGAATAAAAGGTCTCCCTTAAGTCAACGTTATTCTAAAGACATTAGATTACATTTTGATAACCTTTTCTCATACGTAAGTGATTTGTCAGAAACAACTGATTTAGTGACTCTTCTTTGAATTCTCTCTATTCTGTTTATATCTTTCTGCTTAAAGGGGCACCATAATTGGGAAACATATCAAAATATGGTCTGACATATGCCCGGTAAAGGGGAAGAAGAATATCTGGGTCTCTAGAAGTAATATTGTGTCTAATTGCCAACCAAGTTCTATTGATTTTATTAACTGTATTTGTGATATGATTATTAAAATCCAAATCTGAATCAATAATAATACCAAGATCCCTTTCATTATCTTGGTTAATTAGTACTTTATTATACAGATAATATTGATTCTTGGGATTATTTTTTCCAAAATGTAGAACAGCGCATTTAGATATACAGTAGAAGCCACTTAAATGGGATGCGGTTAAAGGGGATGTCCGCTTAATTGGGACGATCCTAGGGCACCGATTTTTGGCTAATGTTATTCAATGGGACCAGCTTCTGTTTAATTGGGATGGCTCTGTCGCTTAATTTGGATGATTATTTAGTCAAAGGTGAGAGAAAAGGTGCTGAAAATGTAATCGTGCCTCGTTAAGTGCTCATTAAGTGTCCTGCATTGAAGCTGTTTCACATTCCCACCTGCTTAGCATCTCTCTGGAGTGTCTTTAGCATCTCTCTGGAGTGTGTTTGGTTTGCAGGATGGTATCTACAAGCAACAACAAAAGAGTCGACCTCCCACTGAGTGAGAAAATAAAAGTTATCAAAGCTTTACAGCTGCCCAACTCCTCTCTCTCAAAAGTTGCTAGTGAAGCTAAGTGATTTTAATTAAAGTTCAGTGTGTTGCTTTCAACAGTTAAATACAGATTAAATCAAGAACCAAACCAAACACACTTTTACAAAAAGTAGCTGTAATCATAAAAAGTACTGGTATCCAGTACTTCTTGATGTTTTGTTTGTTTTGTCTGTTTTGTCCATTACTGTAATGTGTGTGTGTGTGTGTGTGTGTGTGTGTGTGTGTGTGTGTGTGTGTGTGTGTGTGTGTGTCTCATAAGCAAAGTCTTTTCTGGTTGCGATGGAAAAAAAAGGCTGCTTCTGATAAATGGGACAGCCACTTAAAGGGAACGATAAGGCATCCACAGAAGTGTCCCCTTTAAGAGGTATCAAGTTCCATTTTCTGGACCAAGCCACTAAGATGTTTAAATCCCTTCAGATGGTCACACAATTTTCTCAAGATCTGCACATATTTGAGATTTTACAGTCTTCTGCGTATTTAATAATGTTACTTTGAACGTTGTGTGATGTCAGATATAAAAATTTGAAAAATGACAGGAGCCAAAACTGATCCCTGAGGGACTCCACTCCTGACTGATTCCCAAACAGACTTATGGCTTCCACAGCTATTCTCTGTCTTCTATCCTTTAGCCAGTCGGCAATCCAATGTATGAACGGGGTTGATTTTGAAAATCTGCATCTTTTGAATTAGTGCCCAATGTGAAACTGAATCAAAGGCTTTTTTAAAGTCCAAAAGGACTACATCACATGGAATTTTTTTTATCAAGGTTGTCATTAATGAAATCATAAAACCCCACCAAGTTCATTGATACAGAACATCCTTTACTGAAACTGTGTTGGCTGAAATCAATGGAAGTTACTGATGATGCAAGCTCATCTTTGATAATTATCTCAAGTATTTTACAAAAAATAGAAGTGAGACTAATAGAGCGATAGTTATCAGGAGAGATCCTTTTTCCTTTTTTAAATAGAGGAATTACATTAGCCTCCTTCCATTCAGCTGAAACAAGACCTGAGGTTAAACTTTTTTCATACAAGATCTTAAGGGGCAAACACAGATGATCTTTCATTATAAGAATCATATCCCTTGATATGCCATATGGGCCAGGAGAGGACCCTTTCTTAATGTTGTTAAGTTTGTGCTTAATGGTATCTAAGGAAATGTCCATGCTGCCTTGCACAAAATTAATGTCTGTACTAATGCCTGATGATGTATTACTGAATGATTTACAAAAATGTAAATTAAGTGCATCTGCCATTTCCTTTGGGTGAGTAATATCTATCTCATTTATAATTAATGGTCCAGCTTTACATTCTTGTTTTTTAATTGAATTTATATAATTAAATACAATTTTACTGTTTCTATTTTGCGCTTGAGATGTAATGTATTTCTCTGTATCCGATTTTGCATTTCTAATTTCTTTTTTGCATTTTTTTTAACATTTTTAAATGCGGACAAGGTTTTTTGCACATTTGTTAGCAATATATTTCTTAAATAATTTATTTTTCTTTTTAATGATTTTCAATAAATTTCTGGATAACCATTTTGGGTAACACTGTAGTTTTCTTTATTTTAGGGATTCATTTGGTGTCTGCATCTAAAATGACATTTTTAAATAAATTCCACATGTTTTCAATATCCTTGACATATAAATGATCACTCCAATTGATGTTAGCTAAATAGTTATTTAAGGCATTTATGTCTGCTTTATGAAATGCAAATACTTCCATCATCAAGCTCATATCAGGGCTTTTCTTCCAGTGGACATCAGCACACTAGGGAGTTTATGTGTGTGCCACACAAAGTGTGGCTGTGTAATGCTAGTCGAGGCCTTCCTCTCCCTCAGCCGATCTCCACTAAACTACTGCTTAGAGTCACCCAGGTACCAGTATTGGGATGGAGACCACTGACCCTCTTTCTCCAGAGGAGAGCACCCACTGAAATGAGTAGACCTCCTTCTCCTGCCCAGCTCAAGACAATCCAAACTTGTTCCTGAACTCAGGTCACCAACGTCAGAAGTCATAGCAGTACCACTGCACTGGCAGGCCAGCCTGGTGCTGTCTTTATTGATTTTGCAAAAGCTTCTGACAAACTGAACTATTAAGTACAGTACATTAGAATCATCAAGTGTTCCTGGTAACACTGTTCACTGGTTCAGGTAATACCTATCCGATTGCTCACAGGCTATAAAGATTGATCATGCAATTTCCTTCTTGTTTCTTGTTGTTAGAGGTGTTCCAGAGGAGTTGGTACTTTGGTCTCTATTTTTATCAGTTTTGTGAATGACCTTCCCCTCTTGTGTCAACACTCACAGTATACATATGTATGCTGATAATATTATCCTGTATACTACCAGACCAGATACAACTGTTATTCAGTAAAACCTACAAAAAGACTAATACTATACAAAACTGGTGCACCTCAAACTGATTGCAGTGCTTTTTTGGCTCCAAACACTGGCTTAGCATGTCTGTTTCACTGTATATTAAAATGTGTAATGATGCTGTGTTAGACAATTTTCAGTACTTCAGGTTAAGTATTTAGGCTTGTTACTTAACCATGAATTGACTTGTTATTTGATATTAATTCAGTTGATGTAAAACACTTTACCAAACTTGATGCCCTTTACAAGCCAAAAGATAACCTTTTCTTAATTGCAATGAAGGGCTTGCACTAACTGAACAAATACTACCAACTTTGGATTAAGGAGATATCATTTGTGCCATGTCCCACAATTTATCTGTTTCCAAAATTTACCATCTACAAAATGCGCTACAAAGATTTAACTTGAAATGTATCCCCTGTACTCATCACTGTACTATGCACAGTATAATAACCTAAACTGGATTAGTTTAGATCCCAGGTGAATAAATAGGGGATTTGTGCTTGGCAGTGATGAGGCATAATTTTTATCTTCATGTGTGGTCAATGACTTTTTGACCCGCATGAGTGGTGAAGCCATGAGCTAGAGTACAAGTGGTCACTGACAACAAATGAAGAAAACAACAATAACTCGTTGCTGTCTATCATATGTGTGGTTTATACAATGCACATTAGTGCTAGTTTAAAAACTTTTTAAAAACTGCAGCTGCAGCAGTTCAGGAGAAGACGAGGCACAGTACTCAGCACTCAGTACACAGTGATGTGCCGCACTGTAAAAATAAATGGAAGTGTGGTAAAATATTTTTCTAGCTAGCTAGGAGTCTGTTTGAGATAGCACTTTTACCTTAGTGCAGTTGTGCTAATGTACATTGTGCAAACCACAATGTCCTCCTACTGCAGGTGCAGAATTCTGTGTTGGTGAACTCCCTGACTACCTCTATAATTTCTGTAACCCTTGCTGTAGCCCGTCTTACATGCTAAGATCTCAACTTGTCAAAAGTGTGCTGATTTTCCAGTGAAAAAACAATCTGGTCAAGCTACAATGAGCTTTAGGTTTCACACAATCTGGACCAACTTGCCATCTGGCATAAATTATTCCGAGACTCTATATAATGTACAGTATGTCAAAGCTAATACTAAACCATCACTTTATCCTTTCCTGCACTTGCCCTAAAGGAACTCATCCTCACAATGGCTGTAATTGTGTATATCATCATACTATGTACTGTCACACTGCTGTGTAGTCTTAACTGTACATTTTGCTTTGACATTTATGTGGTACATTTGCTGCTACCTGCTGTACATCTTCATGTTTTCCTTTCCCTCTGTCTACTGTACCTTTATTCCTTCTCTCAGCTCATATCAGTACCCAAGACTTGTATGATTCTCTGTATTGATTACCTAATAAAATGATTTAAACAAATTAATACATTTTATGTAAAAAAAACTTCCTCCTTTTCTACTGGTTCTGTTCCTTGACACCTTACCTCCAAACCCACAATGGTATCATTGCTTGTAATGGTGGCTGTCCACACAGTGACCATAAATGGGAACAGGAGCTGGATCCTTGCCTCTTTTCCTTGTTCTATCCTAACCATCCTCCTTGGGACAAGGCCCTATCCCCCATACCCACCCAAAGTTCAAAACAGACCAAATGCCAAGCGTCCTTACTTTGCATCCCTCATGGACTAGCAGGGAATAATGAAACATGGATGATACCACAATATCTCCCTCGAAGATTATAAGAGTGCATTCTATGAGATGTTTCAACATTTTCTTGCCAGTCTCCAGAAGTCGTCAAGGCTTGAGAGGGCTCTGTCATCCCTAGATGGCAAACTAGGATAACACAAATAGCTATGTCAGACAATGTAAGTATAAAATAATATTTTTGGTGTGATATTTTATTTCCAGTAAATTTTACATTATTGAAATTTAGGATTACTAGTTCTGTCAATTCTGTTCAAATAAATGTTGCTTTGGGCAGGTAAAATTGTTCTTACTATTTAGTTTTCATGCAATTAAAAGGGGTTTGTTAAAGCAACAGTTACTGTAGTTTTTTGTTTCTTGCTCCTCACAAACAATGGACTAAGTACTCTGTTTGGAAAGTCCTTTTCATTCATAACGTCATCATGGGGTGCAGTTAATTCACAAAACAAGGTGTTCTGAAGCTGACACTAGCAAGAAAATTTCCACAAAAAATGGAAGAATAGAGAATGTATATGAAAAATTGTGACATTTCTTGAATGATTAGCACAAGAAGTGTGATCCAAAATCATATATTTGCCTCTTTTAAGGTCTTAGGTACAAAGATCACATCTCAAGATGAACTATGTTTACTAACAAAGAAGTCAGAGTGCTACAAAAGTTAATGTATGTGGAGCCAGAAAACTATCACACTGTTTCATGGGAACATATTTATACCCATTGGCCCAGATATTCAAAAGGGTTGCGCCATGCGCAACAGGGTTGCGCGTGCGCAACTCCAAAAATGCGCCATTCTGCAATATTCAGAAGGGGCCAGTTGCGCCACCGAAAACATGCTGAGCAACAGCGCAATGGAAATGAAGGCATGCGCAACCAAAGGGGGCGGGTCCATGCATAAAGTGCGCAATGCGATATCCGAACACTTGTGCAATGCGCAAGAGTGGCTCAGCCGGAAGTTGCGCAGTACCGGATTTGAGCCAAAATAAAAAGGCTCAAGGAAGCGGCGCAAGAACTCTAGCAGGCCGCAAACTGGGGGAGAGAGACAGAGAGAGAGAGAGAGAGAGAGAGAAGAGCTGGAAGGGCAGAGGGACAGAGGGTCCAGGAGGACAGAGAGGCCAGTGGGGGTGCCCGGTGCAGTGGAAGCAGCAGTGGGGGCAGCGGGGAGTCCCACAGGAACAGCAGCAGCCGGAGGCAGAAGCCAGGGAGATGGACAGTGTCAGCTTCACATGGAAGCTGTAATGAGGGGTGAGACACCATGCTGCAGGGGGCGTGGCCGCAGAGGGGCCCGTCGGTGGAACAGCCCCGACGAAGCGGTATCATGCCCACATCAGCTTTGAGCTGTACACAGGACGCTGAGATTGTGGCCCGGCACCGCCTGAACAGGGCAATACTGAGACGGCTCTGTAGCTGTGCAGTGATGTGATGCAGGCACCCTACGACGGAGTCATGCTCTGTCCATGGAGACCAAGGTGACAGTCTGCATGTGCCTGCTCACCACGGCACCTTCCAGAGGCTGACAGGGGACACCACAGGCATTACACAGTCGGCCATGTCACGATCCTCACCCAATTCCTCAAGCACTGCTGCCTCATGCTGGGAGTACATCCATTTCCCCAGCACCGCGGCAGGCGTACAACAAACATGCAGGAGTTCCACAGGGTAGCACATATGCCTGGCGTGCTAGGGGGCCATAGACTGCACCCATGTGGCCATTCGCACCCCACCTGGCCCGACGGCCAGGCTTATCGAGCCGAAAGGCTTTTCCAGTGTCAACTGCCAGGTGGTGTGTGATGCCCTGGGCGCATTATCAATGTCTGTGCCACACACCCTGGCGAGCACATGATGCCTTCATATGGCACCAGTCTGCACTGTGCCATCGATTCGAGAGTGGGAACATCCCCACGGGTCATCTAGTGGGTGAGTACACATGTATGGAATGCAAACTCTGTGCAAGGGTGGGAATGACACAGGTGCCATGGTAGTGGCACACAAGGATATGGGCAATATGGACCTGACATGACACTGATCTCTACTATCTCCACACAGGTGACTGCAGATACCCACTCCGTCCCTGGCTGCTCACACCATACCGGTGCCCCATGACCCCAGTGCAGCTAGGTTTCAATGAGGCACATGCCGCAACACGTAACATCATAGAGAGGGTGTTTGGGATGCTCAAGGCACGCTTCCGATGCCTGGACACCTCCGGCGGAGCCCTACAGTACAGCCCCCAAAAGGCCTGTGGGATATTCCTGGCCTGTTGCATCCTGCACAACATGGCCAAAGACCATGGGATAGCCGTACAGGTCCAAGAGGGACAGCGATGGGGCGCCAGTGGCGCCGGTGATGTGGGTGATGAGCAGCCCCCTAGGACGGAGGGACCCCGACTGACCCGGCAGGCCCAGCTGCACCGGACACCATTGCAGAAGAGCACTTGCCCAACACAGGTAAGTCAAGGGGACATGTGCAGGCAACACTGTCCATGTGCAAACCACAGGCACACAGGGGAACACACCGTGCATGAAGGTCAGGGGAGTTGAAGGTTCCAGGCATACCAACACACCATCAGAGAGGGGTGAGCACTCATATGGACACACACACACCAGGCAGCATACATGGGCAGCAGCACAGCACTGCAGAAATGACATTGCCAACACAGAGCACCACCAACCACCCCCACCACCTGGACTGTCCATGTACGTGTGTCAGGACCTGGGCACCCTTGCACCTTGGTGTACAGTGCAATGCAGGCATCATCATGCACACGCACCTGTGGACAGCAGTTGGGAGAGTGTGCAGGTGGTCCGGTGGTCAGCTTGGTGAGCAGAGCACCCAGCAGTGCACCGCCCACCATGACACACATTGCACACAGGGCAGCACCAGACAGGGCCTGCACTGGGAGACAGTTCAGTCAGGTAGCACTGTCCCACAGCCACCACGGATGCGCGCGGCCCCGCCATGGCCCAGCAGCACTGGCAGGCTGAGCAGGGCCACATCGGGTGGTGCTGGTGCACCACCAGGGTCCCACTCACAACGCCACCTTGCCGCACAGGGGTCTGCATCCTGCCAAACAAACTTGCACCAGGGGTGCTCGGGATGCCCACAGCAGAACCCAGCATTGACAGACCTGGTGTGCAACGATGCCGGAGCAGGGGTGAGAGAGGCACTGTGTGGGTGTGTGGTACAGGGCACCTGACAGTGTGTCCAATGTGTCCGCGACAGAGACCACTGCCTGGGTCAGCCTGTCAATGGCAGCGGTCACATCCATCCGCAAGGACCAGCTCGGCTCGGTCCGAGCACTTCCTGCTATGCCACTCCATGGACACAGACAGTGCCTCCACGGACCTTGCAACCCGCCCCCTGCAGCTGTACTGAGTCCTGCGAGCAGGCGGGTGTGCAGCGTCCAATGGTACTGTGCCCCAATGGCATCGTGACCCCCAAGGGTGGGCGGTCCTGGTGCAGCACCCTGGTCAGGTGGGCGCTGGGTTCTACAAGACCAGATATGGGTGGATCAAAGGGTGGTGGACATGTGCCACTGCTTGACACTGTACCCCCAGACCTGGTGTGCAACTGCTGCTGCCACCCCTCCAACTGCTGAGCCCCCAGGTCCACCTGTTCCACCTCTGTGCTGACAACAGTGCTAGACACCTGCACAGCCACTGGTGCTGCCCCACCGGTGCTGACAGGCACAGCCTGGGACTGTGCCAGCATGCTGGTACACAGGTGTGAACCAGGAAGGCCCAGGGCACGTGCTGGCCTGCCATGTGTCCATCATGGGACACACACCTATCACTGCCCATTGCAGGCCTGCTATCATCAATGGTGCAGGTGCGTGCCACTGCCATAGGCACAGCATGCTGGCATACCTACATGCCAGACTGCTGTGACACAGGCTGTGCACCCCCTGCACCCGTATCACTGACACCAGAGTTGTTGGCCCAGCGTGCATGCTGCTGCAGTGCCTGCAGGCTGGTGGCAGAGGTGGATGGTCCCTCCTCCACGTCCAGCAGGTCTGCCTCACTGTCTGGACCCACCACCACCACCGTCTCCTGCAGACGAACAGGATCTGAAACAGAAAGAGAGCATGTGAGTGCATGTGGCCTAACAGCCCCCAACAACATCACCATGTCATACCGCACAGTGATGGGCTTCCATCTGTCTGGAATCCTCGCCTGAAATGCGCCCGCAATGGCACTCGGCTGCATGGCCGTGACCAGTGTCTCCTCTGTAAGGTCAGCTGCAACACCACTGGTGGGTCCCCACCAGTGCCAGCACGTACCACCCTGAAGGCTGCCACCTTCTCCTTCAGCCTCCCGCGGTCAGTCCCCATCTTCTTCCTGCATTCCTGCACGGAGCGCTGGTGGCTTCCGGCAGGTTGACGGCCCAAGCTACCCTCCCATGCAGCTGCATCGCTCCTGAGGGTTCCTCTGTCCACTCAATAGTGGCTCATCCTCCAGGTAGGCCTGGAAGAGGGCCTCTGTCTCTGCCATGGTGAAGTTCGGCCTCCTCCTACGCCCGCCGTCCACACCCTCAGCTTGGCTCTGGTCAGTCATGGTGATCTGTATGGGTGGAAGTGGACACCTGTCACTGTGCAGTCGACAGCATTTCCCCATGAGCATAGCTGCCGGCCCGGGGGGGGTGCAGAAGCCCCCCCCGTTTCCTCTCCGCATGGCAGATACTGATAGAAAGGGTGCCCTTTGTCCCTTTCTAAGTGCCCTTTTCATGCTCAGCCCCCTCAGCCTTTATCATCCTCCCCCATGAGCATTGTCCTGAGCATCACACAGCATATAACTCACCTCTCACCTGCAGTAACCAAATCTGGCCAGCACAACCCACAGTCACATTTTTATAGCGCAACACATGCAAATGAGGTGTGGCTCAACTTTAATGACATGCTAATCGCCACCTGCGCCTTTGAATGGCTGATCGGATGATTTGCATATGTCGGCTGAATATAGCGTATGGCGCTGCGCCATCTGGAAAAATCTGGCTGAGCCAATGGCGCAGGTTTGTGGCTGCGTGCACACCGCATGTGCATGCCCAGACAGCTTACGATGCATCTATTGCGCCTGCAGACCTGATGAGCGATAGGCGATTCAGGCCATGGCCACCATTGTGCCAGTGGCGCCACAGCACTGGGCACTATATGGCGCCAGGCACTACCGCGCCGATAGTCCACTGTGGCACTGGTGCTCAGCTTGGCAGTCCGCAGATGCCCTATACGCCCTATGGCGCTGCGCGAGCCTGCCATTGCCGCTGACCTTGTGTATGCCTCTGACCCCTGGCGCTGTTGGCATGCCATGTGTACGTCCCGATTGCACTGCCCGTGGTGACAGCGCCATGTAAAGTGACGGACGCTGTTCGAACAGCACGATTGGAGCCTGTGGTGGTCTATTGCGCAACAACCCACGGGGTTACGGTGCAGCGGGTGCCATATTGCCTGCTGTAAAAGTTGGTGCCATGGCTTAGGAGGAGGGTGGTGTCCTGGGGCCAGCTTGAAGTGGCCAACCTGGTGGCCTGGTGGAACCCACTGTGAGGCACTGCATGGTGAGCCCCCCTCACCATCCCAGGGACCGCAATCATGGCAGCAAGTGGCCACTGACCTGGTGGAGGTCACTGGCCGGGGCCGGTCTGCTGAGCAGTGCCGGCACTGGTACAGTGACCTCCACCGGAGGGAGCCAGAACTCTTGACGTGGCTGCATTCACATGCCAGGTGGGGCGTGGTGCCTAGGCCAGGTGAGTGTACCATCTATGCACCTATATTCTCTGTAGGTGTGTGTGTGTGCTTGGGTGGCTGTGCATAGGTGTGTCAGTGTGTGCAGCTGTGCGATGGATGGTTATGGCTGTGTGGGCAGGCACTCTCACTGGGGCAGGGGGCACTCTGCTTTTGAGTCACACTGATGTTTGTCTCAACATATGTCTCCCACAGGCTGGATTGTGAGGACACAGGGCCAGGGTGATGTGGGCCATGCCAGGGCCCCGGTGCCGGGGGGGTGTTGTGCCCCAACAGCAGCAGCAGCAGCAGCAGCAGCAGCAGCAGCGTCAGACCCAGCTGCTGGAGGAGTGTGAGTATCATTACTTCATGGATGCTATTGCATGCTGGGGGGGCAAGACCACCAGCCATGCGGGACACAACCAATGGGGAGGTCATAATTCCACTATACAAAACACTAGTGAGTCCCCACACTGGAGTACAGTGTACAGTTCCGGAGACCATACCTACGTATGGACATGGACTGGGTGGAGAGGGTTCAGAGGAGGGCGACATGGATGGTGCATGGATTGCATCACAAGTCCTATGCAGACAGGTTGATGGAACTGAACATGTACTCCCTGGAGGGAGAGAGTATGGGGATATGATGGGGACATACAAAGTATCTTACAGGGGAACAGAGTGCAGGAAAACAATATTTTTAGCGTAAAGGATGTTCCAGGACTAGAGGGCATGGGATGAAGTTGGAGGGGACGATTCAGAGGAAACATGAGAAAGTATTTCTTCACAGAATGGTGGTGGACAAGTGGAACACCCTGCCAGAGGAAGTGGTGGGGGCTGACTTGGTCACGGATTTATGAATGCATGGGTTGGCCATAAAGGAATTCTGGAGGTCAGGGGTAAGGGGAACGGACTTATAGGACAACAGAGTGAACTTACAAGGTCAAACGGACAGACTGGGTCTCCATAGGCCCTTATCTGCCAACACTGTCTATGTATCCATGTATGTCGGCATGACACAGGTGACCTGCATCACAGTGCAGTATCACGGCACGCCTGTGTATGCATCACTGGTGGTCCAGGCATGCACTGGGCACATAGCTGTGTAACTGGCATCGCACCACGTTGCCACATCACTTGCCAGCCTAGTTTGTACTGTGATTGATGTGGGCAGTGTGTGGGGCGGTGGTGCACATAGCTGGTGCCGCCTGTTTGTGATGGCCATGTGCATGTTACACTAGGGTGGGTGCATGCCATCACAGGTGCGGGACATTGGGCTATATGGCTTGCAGGTTGGGTGGTGTTCAGGGTTGTGTCAGTCACAGCCATTGACTGTGTTCCCATTTTCCTAGGGCCCCCAGGTTCTCCGGGATTCGGCATGACATTCGGGCTTGATCACAGGTGGCCATTGAGAACCAGGCCATCCTTCAGTCAATCAGGCGCCATGGCTCATGGAGGGAGCGCCACGGACAGTGCAGCACCAGGCAGAGGATGACCAGCCAGCTGGGCCTTAGGGCACATCCTTTCACTTCTCCCATCCCTACCACCCTGCCTTCCCTCTCCCAGTTGTTCATCCCTACCCCTTGAACACCCTACCTTGTACCCATACCCCCTTGTAAATAGTTGCTGTTTATGGTTTTGGTTATTTAGTATTTGAAACTTTAAATATACCTTTATATTTCGATATGAATACTGTGTTGGTCTCTGATTTGCAGCTGGCTATGGGTGCTCAGTTGCAGTGGTGTGCATGCCATCTGGGGTGGTATGGTCCTGTGTGTGTGTGTGTGTGTGTGTGTGTGTGTGTGTGTGTGTGTGCATGGGAGGTATCTCCAGCATGGAATTGACTTTCTGTTGGTCTTGCGTCTGCCACCACTGCTGGGTGCAGGGCTGGGTCTGGCCTGTATGCTTCTCTCCTTCTGGGGTTGATGTGTGCCAGGGGATGCATGGTGTTTCCTGCAGTGCCAGTCACTGCACATGGGTGGTGTCTTGGGGTCATGGTGCAGGGTGTGTTGTGCATCAGAGGGGCTGATGTGCACTGTGGTTGTCAACCCCTGTGTGTGGCACTCTCTGCCTGCCAGTGGTTGTGCTGGGGTGTCAGGGCTCTGCTATGCTTTGTTGGCTTGTCCCCATGGGCACGTGGATCCGTCCCACCCCCAGTGATGCTGTGCTTGGGGTGTGCGGTGTGGTGTGGGTTCTGCAGTGTGTTCCTGTGCCCATGTGTGGCATGGCTGGCAGTGGGCCCCAGCCTGCCTCCTGGATGTGCAGTTCCATTGCTCTGGGGGGGCTGTGCTTGCGCTATGGCAGCTCTGGAATGCTCAGCTGAGCTTCCATGGTTGCGCCATAGCGCAACATTTTGGCTCAGCTTCTCCTTCCTGGTTGTGCGATGGCGCAGTATGTGAGATATTCAGACGTTGGTTGCTTGCGCTATTTGCTCTGCTCCATGTTTGAATATCGCACCTGTTACACATTTGCGCAACTGGTTTGCGCTTGCTCCTACTGTTGCGCCAGTTTTGAGCGCAGTTTGAATATCCAGGCCATTATGTGTGCAAAAAATCCATCTAAAACCATGCACTAGGACCAATGCCCAGAAGAGGGTTATCTTGTCACCTTAGATGTTTCTAAAAGTTTTTAACACTACTTTTAATATGGCACACTTAGTGATTTCCAGACTTCTCAGAAGGTGCACATTTATGTCCCTTTCCAATAGTCTTTTATGGCTCATCACCAGTTGCTGTATGAGAGCTGAGGACACTGAAATGGAGTTTGGAACTCATCCTGTTTGTGACTTAATGACTTGCCAACATGGAGGTGAAACAAAGCAGTGTATTGTGAAAGATATTTTAAATTATAGGATACCCTAAGCATATATTCCAACAGCATCCAATAGCTCCACATCATCGAACGCCTAGTACAGTAATACCCCATTGGAGGACATACAGTATGGTACCACTACAAGTTTTGTGGAATAGGTTGGTTTTACATGTATACAAGGTCATTCCTTGGGGGTAAACTAAAATGAAAATGTCCCAAAATGACTTTCAGTGTCTCCTTATCCAACAATCAGTTTAATGCAGAGTGTCTCCATATCATCAAAACCATCCATGGCCTTTCTCTGCCATCTTCTTTTCTGTATTTTGTAATTAAACTTACACAGGGAGCTCAACTGAGATACAGCATCTCAATTACAGTGGGGCTTTATGTCTACCCAGAGGTACAGCTGAGAAGACCAAACAACGGTGAGGTCAAGTGACCTGCTAACGTTGTAGAGGTATCTAGTGATTCTGATGGACTTTAATCCTGGAATATTCTGGATGAGATGTCTATCTTCTAATCATGCTTTAATCATTTCATTTTACAGTGTAACCCCCCTGTTTCCCGGGGTTACTAGAATCCCAGTAAGACCTAGCATTAGGCAGGGAAGGCAGCTTGTGAAACTCCAGTTAAATGGATTTCACACTGTCTTACTCTGTTCTCAGTCTCAGCTGAGACTGAGGGATGACATCACCATAGAACTCTCGCAGCTGCATGAGCCACACTGGAATCTGCAGTTGGAAGTTAGGATAGAATGTTGGGGATTTTTGAACAGAGAGTCTGTGTGTAGTCTTGAAGAGAGGAGCAGCACAGTAGTCTGTGGACAGGCTCTCAGAGCCTAAAGCTCTGTCATAGAGCTACTGTAGGGGAGGTGTGTGTTTCCACCAAAAGAGAAACACAGTAAGCTGTTTGTGAAGTTGTGGAGACCACTGTTACTGGTCCATGTGCCCCATCCCTTAGGGGATGGGGTGGAAGGGTTTGCCTGTCTTCCAGGGGCAACCCTCCTGGTTCTGGCTAAGGAAGAAGCTGCCTTATCTCAAGTTGTGCTGTGGCACCAGAAGCTGTGGGATAGAAATTCCTGTGAGGAATCGCCTGTGGGGCACCTGCAACCAAAGGGTGAGTTCGCTCTGACAGAGAGCCTATGTTTTCACTTGAACTGTTGGAATGTGGGGATTGGACTACTTAATTTGTAGGAGGTCTATTGTAATAGACATTGCCGGTTAATTCAAGTATGTTTAAGTCCAGCACAAAGAGTAAAGTAAAGAGGGGATTGACTGCTAAATCAGTGGGAGGCCTAGAGCAATGGGCTAAGCCAAGTAAAAGTATGTTTAAGTCCAGCACAATGGGAAAGCAAGACAAATAGAGGAAATGTGACATACATTTACCCTTAATCTACATTGCCAAGCTTTACTGAAAGAGATGTTTAATGTCCAGAGAAATGGCCGGGTATGAATTGTGGAAGTGAGAGGTAGGAGACCCCCCATCAGTAGTAACCAAATTCACCTCTACGGATTTGCTCTGTGGCATCTTTACTTTCTCTCAGGTACTTGGCTAGTGCCTGAGGAAAGTACCCAGACATAGGATTAAAAGGAAGTTTCCCTTATAGAGCTGAGGTGCTCTTAGGTGGTTTAGGGAGCCACCAGAAAACGTTTCCATGACAAATGAAGGTGTCCGAGTGGCCGGCAAGGGAGCTGAGCCTGGGAATCCCAATCAGTGTACAAGTTCAGGCTGTGTACCCAAAGCAGTGTGCAAGTCTGGGCTGTGTGCCCGATGGGTTCAGATCCTGAGGGCCAGACTGTTGAAGAAGTGTTTCTGATTCTTTTTAATCTGCATTACCAGAAGTGTAGCCCCGTGGGGGTCCGTCTATGCTTTGTTTGTTCTGCTTGGATGTGAATAAAGCCACACATTAGAATCCCACTCCTGGTATTGGACATTACAGTTATTGCTTCCTGCGTTTGGAATTACTTGGGTGCCCCTGTGCAGAGTAGCCAAACCTAGCCCTTGTGCCGAGTAACCTATTCCTCCCCGAACCCAGTCCCCACTTGGTACTGCTGTCAGATTCAAACAGCATACCACCTGTCATTTGCAAAAAGGCAGGAGGGTGGGGGTTACAAAATGGAGACACCACTTTGGATTTTAAATTTAGGGAGGAAAGGTGCTCGGGCAAAGGGCTAGCATTTTGGTTATCTGGCAGTGGGTAGCCCAAAAAGCTGAAGCAAGTTTAACTAGTGTGTCGCTGTGTGCTGTTGTCCATATGCTGCTGTTAAGATGCCAACTGTTTACCAAGGAGCAGTAAAGCCTGAGAGAGTATGCCCTTGTCCTGCATCAAAAAATTACAGCATTTTGCCAGCTTTTAAAAAACTGTGTGACAAAGAAAAGTGTGGAAGACTAGGGGTAGCAACAGGAGAATTGTGCCCTGGACATTGGAAATGCTTTCTAGTGAATTGAGAGACTTGCTGTGTTAATGGCCATGACAAATGGTTGAAATGGGCTCCCACAATGGAGTCAGTTCGGAAAAAAAAAGTGGTTTTGCAGTTTAAATTTGCCTGCTCGACGATCGCCATGAGGAGAAGAGCACTCGCGAGGGAAAGAGGCTCATTTGCATGATGTCATGTGATTGGTGAGACTGCAATCAGTCCCGCCCCCAAGCCAGCTCTACAGTGATTGCCCAGCATTCGAGAGGGAGTATGAGTGGAGTGCGTGTACTGGCTTATCAGAGGTGCATTGCAGTGACTGAAAGCGCTGTTGAAGTTTAAAAAATGGACTTTTCCATCTAAATTCGGGCTCAACTCGCATCTCGATCGACTGGATTGTGAGTGTGGTGTTAGGAGGGACGATCAGCAGGACTGCCAACCCGCTTCTTTCCAGAGGCCTCCAAGACTGGCTGCAGGCCATTTTCCATTGCAGCAAACAGCTACTGATAACAGTGAGTACCAACAGAAATAATTGATCAAACAAGTGATTTTTGCCAAAAGCCAGCTGAATCTGTGTGCAGCATTGTAGTCGCATTGCAGTCAAAGACTGTGTTAAGTTTACCAGCAAAAGCAAGCTTGTTAAGCCATCGACTGTGAGCATAAGTTATGGGTTCAGTGTCAGTTTAAAGTTTCAAAGCCATGAGAGAAACTGTGAGTTGTAGCAAGATATGCAGCAAGAGTTACAGGCAATCCTGTGCTAGAAATACTGAGGCTTTAAGGGACTGTGAGCTAGAGCAATGTTTTCAGCAAGTGAAAAGTCCATGGCAAATCATATAAATGTGCTAGGAAAAGAACAGTGCAAGTTTGTGCAGTTTTGAGCAAAGTTATCAGTAGAGTGTGTAAATCGGATGCGCAGTGGCTTGACCTAATTTCAAAATGTTGATGCACAGGAGTGCTGCTGCTGCCATTACAAGGTAGGATAGTAATGTAAACACAGCAGCGCAGGAGTCATTTTAAAAGTAAAAGAAAGTGTTCAGTGATGTGGGACTTTCAATAACAACTCTGCAGTCATGGCCTCAGGACCAGCCCGCTACCCAGATCATGCCCGGGCTGCGGTAGCAGCAGAAGTAAACAAGTTAAGGGACATTGAGAGGTGTTACTAAGGAGGACAACTGCCTTCTCATGTGGTGATTCCTGGATACCCAGTGCAAGTGTGCTTAATATGCTTAAATGCTGGAAGGGACGTCTTCATGGTACCTCACTGTTCGGGGTGCTTAGAGAAATACGGCTTGTTTAAAGCACCCAAGAGTCATTTGGCTCCCACATGGACAAAAGTTCAAGAATTTGCAGTTGGCAGCACACAGCACCAGGCGGAGCCTGTTGGAGAAGGCCCCTTGGGGGAGTGTGGCACAAAGCTAGAGGGTGCAGATTTGCAGACAGAACAATATGCTGATGTTTCGGATGCTGGATCACAGAGAGACAATTCAGGCAGAGCATCAGTAGACCCTTCAAGAGGGGGGCCTAGCCCAAGTCTCATAGGATAAGACGAGATGAGGGAGGCCTTTGAATGGGAGGTATCGAACTCCATGCCCAGCGAAGAATGGATAGTCTCAGGAGTTAGGACGACTACTCACTCCTGGGCACGGATTCTCAGTGAGGAAGAAGAAGAGGGGGAACCTATGTGGCCTTGTGAAAAAGGAACGGGTACTCAGCCTCAAGCTCTTGCCTCAGAGGAATGCATGGATGAGAGTGGTGATGCCACTGCCCTGGCTGTGCAAGAAGAAGAAGTCAGGGATCCATTTTTGTCTCATTGAGAATGCGTAGCATCAGAACTAGGACTGGCTGCTCCCAAGCCAGGCCAGCGGTCTCAAGTTGAGCAAAGCTAGTAAAGAGGAGAGACTGGTTCGTAGGAAGGCAAATGAAATCTATGAGATGTCCCTTCCTACCTTTCCTTGGAGAGTCTGGGAGGAGATTGAGAACAGCAGGAAATCCTGTACTTGGGCTGAAGCAATGAAATGTGTGCATCCTGGTGCAAACAAGCATGTCAGGAACAGAATGTTTCATGAAAAATACAGCCTGTGGAAAAAAGGCAGGGCACTGTTTATGGACACTGTTCGAATAGTGGATGGAGAGGGACGTGAAACCTTTCACAGTGTGAATTATGTGCGCCCAGATGGGGTAATAATTCAAGCTCCTGACCCGTTGTGCTATTGGCCACAATGCAAAACCTCCCAGCAAATGTGCCTATGCCTACCAGATGGAAAGCAGAGCAGAGCAGTGGTAGCCAGTGCTGCCACTCCAGCCATTGCAGTGCCTTTGTTGTTCCGCCAGTATGGACGTCCAGGACTCAGGTGCCCCACATTCATCAGTTCTACAGTGTACTGACTTTCCAGAATCCATAAACTGGCCCACCAGATGACTTCAGATCCAGAGAGGACACCATCCCAGTTGTATCCTGATTCATCGCCTGGTATCCGGATGACATCAGACCAGCTGTTTTCCTTTTTTTCCAATTCCAAGGTTCCATCTCCAAAGATGACATCGACCCAGCAGTTTCCAGATGTGCCCCCCTGTCATTCCCGGAAGATGTCCGCCCAGCTGTATCGGAAGAATGCTGCCAGGGATAGTCTTCGGCTGAGGAGCAGGTCTGTGTGTTGTTCATTCTACAAGGGGCTGGTAAGTCCAAACTTTTCTATTCTTATGACATTGCAGTACACACTCTACACTAGCAGACTCCAGATGTGTGAACTGTCCTCAAAGACTCTCCCTTTCGGGACTTTGGCCTGCTAGAACTGTGCTTCAGCGGGCTCTAGCCCAGGAGAGACTCTTTAATGGACTAGCCTTCGGGCACTGTGGTCACTAAATGGGACTTTTAGGGCACTCCATCCCCCATATCTGTATTGTAAATAATGTCATTGTTTTTCTACTGTTTTCTAGTGTATATACTGTTTTTCTACCTTTCCTAAAAAAAAAAATCTTTTTTGGGATTCTCCAGTGTTTTGATGGTAGGGGTTTGGATAGACTGTGTATTCAGATTAGGAGTGTGTGTTGTCTTTCTTTTTCTTGCAGGTGTTCCTGAAGAAGATAGAAGAGAAGCAAGAAGAGGAGGAGGGGCTCATCGGAGTTCCTCACTAGTACTTTAGTGTGTAGTATTTAAAGTACTGTTGTTGTTATTGTAGTAACCCTTTTCCTCCACAGGTATGGTCGTGGGGGAGTGAGAGAGTAATGTAATGGTTGGTATTAGCTCCTGGTGTGTGGTTGCAAGGTGCCCAAGGTCAGGGAGGTCCCTTGTTTGTTTGGTTTTGGGATTTGAGTTAAAGGCAGATAGGTTTTCCCTAGAGGGCTAGAGGGGATAGACAGGCTATGGCCTTGACCTGCAGTAGGGGTTGCAGTGCTGATCTATTAGGGCTATGCTCTGGACAGTTCTACCGGAGCCACTAGGTACCCATCGTCAGCGGGTAGAGTAGATGCTGAGGCGTCAGCCAACGGCCTCTAGGCCCTTAGTGTTGCCTGCCTGTGCAAGCACATGGTAGGAGGGGGCCTGATCCCCCCCTCCGCAGGTAGCACATAGGGTGAGATGGCCTAAGCCGGGTAAATAATGACTGCAGACAGTCATTTTCCTGGCCCAGGGTGAGTGTAACCCCCCTGTTACCCGGGGTTACTAGAATCCCAGTAAGACTGAGTGGTAGGCAGGAGGCAGCTTGTGAAATTCCAGTTAAATGGATTTCACACTGTCTCACTCTGTTCTCAGTCTCAGCTGAGACTGAGGGATGACATCACCATAGAACTCTCGCAGCTGCATGAGCCACACAGGAATCTGCAGTTGGAAGTTAGGATAGAATGTTGGGGATTTTTGAACAGAGAGTCTGTGTGTAGTCTTGAAGAGAGGAGCAGCACAGCAGTCTGTGGACAGGCTCTCAGAGCCTAAAGCTCTGTCATAGAGCTACTGTAGGGGAGGTGTGTGTTTCCACCAAAAGAGAAACACAGTAAGCTGTTTGTGAAGTGGTGGAGACCGCTGTTACTGGTCCATGTGTTCCATCCCTGAGGGGATGGGGGTGGAAGGGTTTGCCTGTCTTCCAGGGGCAACCCTCCTGGTTCCGGCTAAGGAAGAAGCTGCCTTATCTCAAGTTGTGCTGTGGCACCAGAAGCTGTGGGATAGAAATTCCTGTGAGGAATCGCCTGTGGGGCACCTGCAACCAAAGGGTGATTTTGCTCTGACAGAGTGCCTATGTTTTCACCTGAACTGTTGGAATGTGGGGATTGGACTACTTAATTTGTAGGAGGTCTAGTGTAATAGACATTGCCGGTTAATTCAAGTATGTTCAAGTCCAGCACAAAGAGTAAAGTAAAGTGGGGATTGGACTGCTAAATCAGTGGGAGGCCTAGAGCAATGGGCTAAGCCAAGCAAAAGTATGTTCAAGTCCAGTACAATGGGAAAGCAAGACAAATAGAGGAAATGTGACATACATTTACCCTTAATCTACATTGCCAAGCTTTACCGAAAGAGATGTTTAGTGTCCAGAGAAATGGCCGGGTATGAATTGTGGAAGTGAGAGGTGGGAGACCCCCCCATCAGTAGTAACCAAATTCACCTCTACGGATTTGCTCTGTGGCATCTTTACTTTCTCTCAGGTACTTGGCCAGTGCCTGAGGAAAGTACCCAGACGTGGGATTAAAAGGAAGTTTCCTTTATAGAGCTGAGGTGCTCTTAGATGGTTTAAGGAGCCACCAGAAAATGTTTCCATGACAAATGGAAGGTGTCCAAGTGGCCGGCAAGGGAGCCGAGTCTGGGAATCTCAAACAGTGTACAAGTTCAGGCTGTGTACCCAAAGCAGCGTGCAAGTCCGGGCTGTGTGCCCAGTGGGTTCAGAGCCTGAGTTCTGGACTTTTGAAGAAGTGTTTCTGATTTTTTTTAATCTGCATTACCAGAAGTGTAGCCCCGTGGGGGTCCGTCTATGCTTTGTTTGTTCTGCTTGGATGTGAATAAAGACACACTTTAGAATCCCATTCCTGGTATTGAACATTACAGTTATTGCTTCCTGTGTTTGGAATTACTTGGGTGCCCCTGTGCAGAGTAGCCTAACCTAGCCCTTATGCCGAGTAACCTATTCCACCCCGAACCCAGTCCCCACTTGGTACTGCTGTCAGATTCAAACAGCATGCCACCTGTCATTTGCAAAAAGGCAGGGGGGTGGGGGTTACAACAGTCTGTGCCTACCTGAGCTAAAGTCAAAGGGAAAGGAGGGCATGGGGTTGGTCTGAGCCCATTCACTGTTGATAGGGTTAGGGCAGAGCTAGACAGATTGAGGGTGGATAAGGCAATGGGGCTCGATGGGTTACACCCCAGGGTGATCAGTGCATTGAAGGAGGAGTTGGCCGCACCCTGGGCAGGGCAATTCAACTTGTCCCTGGATATGGGGAGAGTGCCAGAAGATTAGAAGAGGGTGGACATGGTGCCTTTACACAAGAGAGGTAGTAAGGAAGTGAAAAAAAAACTACCAAGCTGTCAGCCTTATGTCAGTGGTGGGGGAGGTTATGGAGGCATTAATCAAGGAGAGGGTAGTGGATTACCTGGAGGACAGTGGCTTGCAGGACATCGGACAGTATGGCTTCATGAAGGGAAATTCATGCCAGACAAACCTAATTGAGTTCTTTGATTGGGTGACCCAGGTGATTGACTGTGGGGGTGATGGACATGGCCTATCTGTATTTCAGTAAGGCCTTCGACACTGTCCCCCATACGAGACTGGTGTGCAAGATGGAAAGCCTGGGGTTGGGTGGGAAAATGACAAGGTAGGTGGAGGCCTGGCTGGCAGGAAAAACTCGGGGTGGTGCTAAATGGGGTGCACTCTGGGACAGCGAGGGTGAAGAGTGGAGTGCCACAGGGGTCAGTCTTTGGTCCGCTTCTCTTTAACATCTACATCAGTGATACTGTGGAGGGTTTGAAGGGAAGGGTGTGCCTATTCACTTATGATACGAAAAAATGCAATAGGGTGGACACCCCAGAAGGGGAGGAGGACATGAGGGAGGACTTAAAGATGCTCAAGAAGTGGTCTGCGATGTGGCAGCTGAAATTTAATGCCAAGAAGTGCACTGTGATGCACTTGGGGAGTAAGAACAGAAGAGCAGCGTACACCCTGGGAGGGGAGGAAATCAGAGTAGCAGAACAGGAAAGGGATCTGGGGATCATAGTCTCCTCAACCCTTAAGATAGGAATCCAATGTAGCAGGCCAGTGGGAAAGGCCAATGAAATGTTGGCATGCATAGGCGGAGGCATTACTAGCAGAAGGAGGGAGGTTATAATGCCCCTTTACAAAGCCATGGTGAGGCCGCACCTGGAGTATGGGGTTCAGTTCTGGAGGCCACATCTCTGCAAGGATATAGATGCACTGGAGAGGGTTCAGAGAAAGGCAACCAAGATTGTGCAAGTTATGCAGGGAAAGAGATATAAGCAGAGGTGCAAGGAGCTAGATCTGTACACGCTGGAGTCAAGGAGTGAAAGGGGAGACATGATTGAAACTTTTACGTATGCAAAAGGGCTCAATAAAGTGGGAGAAGAGGGCTTACTTAAGAGGAAGGAGGGGGTCATAACTAGAGGGCACAGCCTCAGACTTCATGGAAACAGACATGGGGCAATGTGATGGGGCGTTTCTTCACAGAGAGGGTGGTAGAGCCCTGGAACAGACTCAAAGATGGAGTGGAGGGGGCTAGATCAGTGGAAGAATTCAAGAGAGCATGGGACAAGCATATGGGACTGAGTATCTGGGGAGGGTGGGGGCTGGCAGGGAGGGGTGAGTAGGGGAAAAATAGAGGCAGAGTAGAGGGCTGGTTTGGTCCTTTTCTGCCATCAAGCGTCTATGATTCTATGATTCTATGATACTCCCTTCCACACCCCTGTCTCTTCTGTGGCTCTCATCTGTTGTACACCCTCTGACTCAGCTGTCTTCAGGTAGAGGCAGAGCTTCCCATTTTGCTGCCTCAGTCCTGAAAAATAGCATCCCTATGAATTCAAGTCTAATAAATTGTTTCACTACTTCAAATCCCTTCATAAGCCTCTTCTTAGAAACAAAAAAGACATAAAATTTATTGGAAGAAAGGACTGCTTGGCCCACCCTGTCTGTCCAGATGCCACCTGCCTAATCTGTGTCTGCAGACCATATCTGTTCTCTGATGCCCCTCCTGCCTTCCTTCCTCTTTTCTAATATATCCCTATGTCTATCCCATGCGTGTTTGAAGCCCCCAACTGGTTAAGCCTCCACCTCTTCCAATGATAGACTGTTCCTGGTGTCTACCACCCTTTCTGTGAAGAAATATTTTCCCACATCACTCTTGAACTCCCCTCTCCAGCTTCATCCCATGCGCCCTGGTCCTGGTGCTCTTGATCATTTGAAAGAGACCCCCCCCCCATGCCCTGTTCTGCCTGTGAGGTTATTGCAGGTCCCTGTCATGTCACCTCTCTCTTCTCTTCCAGGATGTACATGTTGAGATCACTCAGTCTTGCACTATAAGGAGATCACTGGCACCCATGGGACTGCCTACTGAGATGTCTGCAATGTGTCCATGTTTGTAAGTATAAGGTTCAGAACTGCCCCATTCCTAGAGGTTTTTTTTGACTAGCTGCCTGTATAAAGCCATTTGTAGGGAGTCAAGTATGCTCCTACACCTTGCAGAGTTGCAGTTGAAAGGCTCCACTCCACATCCAGCAGATTGAAGTCACCAACTAGCAGAACCTCCCCCCTTACTTGCCATTCTGATGATGGCTTCCTGAAGTGCTATATCCAACTTCTCTCCCTGTGCTGGAGGCTTGTACACTACCCTAGTGAAGATAGTGACCCCAGAGCCAGTCTCCAGGGTGACCCGCAGCACCTCAAGCCATTCCTGTTACTCCTGGTTCCCTGTACCTCCATGACCATGATTCCCACCCTCTTATATAAAACAATCCCTCCTTCCCTCCTTCCCTCCTCCTCCCTGCCCTGTTTCTCCTGAACATAGAGTATTCTGGCATGGTCATATCCCAGTCATGGTGCTCAGTGCACCGTGACTCCATAATGGCAACTAAATCCAGGTCAGACTCCACCATGATGGGTTCCAGGTTCAATATTTTGTTTCCAAGACTCCCTACATTGGTGCACATGGCTTTCCACACCTTCCTTCCACCCTGCCCACTGCCCTGCTTCCCCTCCCATGCTTAACTGTGTTTTTCCCTGAAGCTCCCCCTTATTTTCCTCCTCCCTTTTTTATTGCTGCATTTGTTGTTTCCTTCGATCCTGTGCCCTCTCTTACCTGTGTAACCCTGGTGCCATTATACCAAGAGCTACTACCCCTGCTTGTATCCCTAATAACAGGTTGAGGGATCTGGGTTCGTAACTACCTAGTATGGTGGGGGGGGGTCTCTATCGCAGTAGTGCTAATGTTATGGTGCCTCCAACCATAGAAATTACGTGCGTAACTATCAAAGTAGGTACAGCCCTCTGGGAAGCTAATAGCCCTCATAATCCCAACTAGTGACCTTTCACAAAACCCTGGACAGCTGCAGTGTTCAACAACTGAAATAATAAACAGTTTGACCATTAATAATACGGTCACAGTCAGCCCACTTACCAACAGGGTCTGGATCTCTCGCTCATGCCCTGTAACCCCCTGCAAAAGACAGTTTCAACAACACCAGCATGCACTTTCAATATGTGTCGCAGTACATTCAATGACTTTAGACTAGGTAATAATATGCTCACAAGCCAGATTAACATTAAAACTGTGAATCAGATTTATTAAGGGGGTGTGAAAAAGGGAGGGGCTAAAATTTAAATAAACAATTTCTATTCTGATTTAATTCAGGCTGTTCATGCATACACTTTAAGTCCCCTACAGTTCAACTACTCTGAGTGCCCAGACTGTTAACCAGGCTAGCCTAAAGCATTGCCAGGGGGTGCCTGGCATTGCAGCTGATGTTGGGGCCCTTTTGGTGGAAAGAAAAGCAGTTAACCATGCAAACAACCCAATTATTTGTAATCCCAAGCCGGAAGGCTCAGTCCTTTGTAACCCAAGAAAAGTAAAACAATTTGATGGTACCACAGATGATTTAAACAACCGTTGCAGGGTGCTACCCTGATTGTACTCACGCTACCAGGACCTAGATGCAGGACAGGTGAGATGTAGACCTCATGACGATGATCAGGAATGCCAGGGGAAGCAGGGCCGACACGACTCACCTCCAGGTGGTCACTACCTGCTCGATGGTGTTGGGCAGGGGGCCGAATCCCCAGACCGGTCTTTCACCAAGAAGGTCTCTGATGCACAAGTAACAACCTAGGCCGAGATGGCAGGGCCCAAGACCAGATGAACAGTTTTGGAAAACGTTTGTGATCTTCTACTGGTGAAGCCTCCAGCTGGCATAACAGTTTCTCTCGTGGGGAACCAATCTTGACACACAAAATACATTCAGCACATTTAAATCACTAACTACTTTACACAACAGTTTGGATTCAGTTTGGTTGCAAATTACAGCTTTACTGCGCAAACTTTTTCAATTCAGTGGCATCTCACACACAAGCTGGGCTGACTGTTTACTGGAGCAGAATCTCTGGTCCAAATCACAAACAGTGCTAGTAACACTTCTTTCTACTCTGCTGGCAGGCAGATCCAAGGTCCCGACCCCCTCTTTGACCGGAAGAATCTTTACAGGTCCTTCCCTGTGAAAGGTAGCAGTAAGCCACACAGGCTCTCTTCTCCTCAATGGTCTCAAGCTGAACTACTCACTTGACCCACTTTAAACAGTCCCTCTAAAGCAAAGGGCAGGGCTCCAGAGATCTGGTTGGCTAAGCAAGCTGTCAATTATAGTTTAAGCACTTTGATTGGCTGGCTGTTTGGCACCAGCGATAAACCCCTGTTTTTCCCCCACAAGTCACTGGTCTCATCCCATGAGTCCCTGGCGAAATCCTGGCTCGTGATTAGCTGTTGCACTCCCAAAATGGTGGCTGCTGAAAAATATACTGTCCCCTTTATGCAGTCTCATACATTTAAAAGTCTGGTGCAGCCAGGAGCAACGTTATTTTAATTTACTTTCCTCACACACTTCTAGCCCTTTCAATTCTCTTTCAAACAAGTCCTCATTTGTGCTTGTAGCCCCTTTGAACCCCAGTCACTGCTGCCATTACATAGACCCCCTCCCAGGTAGTAGGCAACAGTTCATAAATATTCATGCGAGCTTTATCTTTATTCATTAGCCCTCTGGTGCCCTATTTAAAACTCTTTATTTTTCCTTCCAGGCTGCATTTGAGCCACAGCGTTTTGGCCACTGGCCGTCATTTAACAACAGAGAGGTGCCGGGACCCGGAAACTCTTTTTGGCAGACGGGTTGGCAGATGAAAGGCGCCGCTTACATCTGTGCAATCCCCGCTCGCATCGAGGTGTGCTTTCAAAAGCAGGAGATCACGATTTAAAAGCTTAAGCCCACACTGGGCTAAAATAACTGACTGGTTTCTTCAGGTGGGGTTTGGTGAGCCTTAAGGGCACCAGAGACTCTTGGGCATGACAGGGAAAATTGCAGGATGCCAGCTAGCAGCAATAGAAAAATGGGAAGAACAAAAGGACCTGGGGGCAAACAAAGTAAGCCCCCAAGAGGGGGTTTACACTTGAGTGTTACCCCCCCTTTTCTTCTGTCTTGTCCAAATCCCTGCCTTTCTGTGCCCCTGCCCTAGGGAAGTTTTTTTCCCCTGGGGCCTCCCTGCTGCTACATCATCTGGGGGGAGGTAATCTCTGCCTCCATTTGTTTTGCTGCCTCCATCCCTGGCTAGTTTAAATGCTTATCCAAGTAGTATTTAAACATCCCACCAAGGAATGTGGTCCTGTCCAGGAAGTATGCAGGCCATCTGCCTTACAGAGGCCCGTATTCTCCCAGACTTGTCCCCAGTCCCCAATGTAGTCAAAGCCCTCCTCCATGTATCATGCCTTCAACTAGTGATTAAATACCCTGGCGTGGAGTACTCCAGAATCTCCCCAGCTGTACAAAGTTAACAACTTGGAAAAAGCCATCATACGTTCTACCTGCTTGAGGCTCCTCCCCAACTCTCTGAAGTTGTCTTGCACTACTACCCTGCCCCTTGCCATACCATTTGTCCCTAAGTGGATAATGTGTCTCTTGGTTTCCCTTGTTTTCACCCTTCTACTTGCACTTACCTTGTCCTGGGTGTGTATTACTCCTTTAGCAGTTGTAGTATGGCCCCAACCAGTAGTTACTCTACCCCTAGCTGCTGTAAACAGTGTCCAGTAATGTATTACTTCTTCACCTTAATCTAGCATGGTATACCCCTCCGACAGTGACATTTCAATAGCGACTGACACTACAGTGACTACAGCGCCAGGTCACTGTAGTGTTGGCGCTGGACCTCGGCGCTGTATTCAGGGGTCTTGCACCCCTTCCCCTAATCAGCTCCTACTTGGAGTTGATTATATTTAATGGGAGTGGGGGGTTTGGGGCAAAGCCTCCAGAAGAAAACATTTCAGTGTTAGAATTGTATGCCGACCGCAATGCGGTCATCATGACGGTTTGCTGTGTGGTCGTCAATCAACAAACTTTTGTCACTGACCAATCATAGATCCATCTGGTGTCCCCTCTGCAGAGTCTCCTGCAGACTGTGCTCTATCTGTGAGCAGTTGCTCTGCTCCTGATCTGTTTCAATCATGCAGTGGGACAGGAGCATGATTGGACACACTGGATGTTATTCCTTTTATCTCCCCTTCCTACTTCCTGCTGTCCTCGATAGCCTGTCCCCACTAAGATGCTGACAGCTACTCCCCTTAATCACACACCTGATTCACTGTGCTTTCCTGTTCTTCTTGCAACCAAAATGAATCTCCCTTAGCTAGGTTCCCCACACGACCTGTTACACATTTAAAGAAAACAGTCAAAGTATCCTAAAACTCTGACTAAAAATCTCTTTCTTTCACCTACCCACTTACACTACTACTTTAAGTATGGTTGCAAAATATAAATATAAATCTCTAGGTTTAAGCTGGCTGCTTATTCTTCTCTCTCTCTGTCAGCAATCCCAGCACTGGACCCCAACAAATTGACCCTTAAATCTGCTGTCTCTTATTAGAAGGCACTAAGCCTCTGGTACCTCCTCCTACCAATCACATACCTGATTCACAAGACTTTTTAAATCTACTCACTCTCAAGATTAGTTTCCTTTACATGCTGGGAAAATTGTGATGTACATGCACAAACACTGGTTTAGTCCTTTTTTTAAATATGGCTATGTATTGAATGTATTGAAGGTGTAATAGTGTAATGTGTAATTGTGAATGACTGTGAATGTTTAATACTTTCATGCAACTCTACTCATATGTCATGTAATTTGTTGTCACTACTGGGAAGTACTGTTTATTCATCTGTAGCTTTGTCAGGCATGGCTAAAAAGCAGTTCTTAACCAAGGTCACTTTCTGGTAAAAAGAAAGAAATTAGGAAAGAAAGAAAGAAAGAAAGAAAGAAAGAAAGAAAGAAAGAAAGAAAGAAAGAAAGAAAGAAAGAAAGAGAGCTATATAACGAGAGAGAATAGTGCAGGTAGGAGTGTAATGAGAAGCCATTTCTCTTGGCTTGGGTCTGTCCTCCCAAGTCTTTAAGTGCTACATACACTTCATGATTCTTTCAGCTAAAGACAACAATCTCATGAAGATGCAGTAACCATAAATATCAACATATACAGTGCAATGCAATTTTGTCAAGCATCTTTCACACAGAATATATCACAACATGCTTCAAAAGTCTAGCAAAACACCAACTATAACAAATCAAAATGTTAAATATAATGGCAGGGCCAGACTTGAACCAATGACCTTTGGATCAATAGGCAATCCATCCTAACAGCTGAGCTGCAGTAAAGAGCCTGTGCCTTCACAATGCAATTCTGTCCAGCTTATATAGAGTAAGTTGAAAAGAAAGCAAGATTAAAAGCAATCCTCTAAACTGTTTTAAATGCTATAATTTTACCATACTGTGCCTTCCTGTTCCATGGTCTCAGTTGAGTGGTACCAAATATATTAGTACAGTATATGGATGTCACATTTTAGATGATTTAAATGATTCTGCAGTATGCTTGTTTCCAATCACGTTGATGTGTGTCTTGAAATTAATCACATTACAACTTTGGCATCCTTAATGATCCTACCTTCTACTGTCAACAATATAAGGATTTCTTTCTTTCTTATTATTTATATGTAAACCCCTCTAAAAAGGGGGCTTACATTTCTGCTCCCCTCTGAAGCACTGCTGCCCCTTCCCATGTTGCTGTTAGTTAAAATTTCCCCAGTTTTGTCTTTTATTGCTCACCTACAGTATAATGAACAAATTATGAAACTTACAGGTGTGTTAGATACTCTACCAAGGAAGTTCCTATTGCTAGTTTAGAAAACAAAATTGTATTTTATTTTTGAGCTTTAATGGTCCAAAGTTCACACATACATAGCCCAAATATAAAAACAGCTAAAAAAAACATGTTTTTATTTAATTTCTGTCTGACTGTTTCAAGTAAGTTACAGATGAATATCAAGCATTTGTTAATGCCAAATATTTGCTTGCTTGCATTTTCTCAGCATTTGTTGGATACAGATAGTATAGAGGCTAACATTACAAATTATAATAACAGAAGTTATAATAGTGAAATTGGGGAATGAAGAAGTTCACACATAATACTGATGTCGATTTTACCTATCCTGACATAAAGGTGGGGTCATGAAAAGGACAATTAACTCCAGTGTTGACAACACTTATAAGTCAATAAAGTAATGCATTTCAGGTATCTTCCATGTTATGAAATGGCACTTTGTCAAATTGCATTAGTAAACCAAGCTAAAATGGCATTAGCACTGACATGTAGAATAGTGTATGATTAAGCATACACAATAAGGCTATGTTTCCATTGAGGGTTTATGATGACATCATAAAGAACTCGAGAGCGAAGCTCAAGAGGTCTCAGGATGTCATCACAAACCCTGAGATGGAAACACAGCCTTGCTGTGTATACTTAATCATATGCTGTTTTATATAGTATATGGCTAACCTCCTATTGTGAATGGATTTCAGTAGCGAGCTTGAATTTTATACAGTTCATTTTTAACAACAGAACAAAATAAAAAAAAACATTACACGGAAGATTGGGATTCAGCCATATATTGTAAAAAGCATCACAGATCATGCCCGAACATGGCATCGCTTTAAACAAACAAAAGTGGGAGAAACATTCAAGATTAAAAACAGAAATTCATTTAAAGGATCCAATTACTGTGGCGTCAGACTTGAAAAAATATCAGCATTTCTGTGGAACAAGACAAAAAAAGAAAACTCACGTCAGCATTTGGCGGTTGGCAGAGCATCCCCCCCCACCACCACCCACACATACAGTGTTCAAAACACCACCACAGCCTACAATAGAAGAGCTATTACTGCTTCTGATCTTTATTTCTGGGCAAAATGCTGTGGTCATAAAATTCTGTTTATTTATTTTTTTTACAGTGTAATGAAAAAGTTACTTACTCATTCAGAGTCACTGGTGTCCACAATCACTGCTACTCGCCTGTGCTTTTCCGGTTTGAGTAGTGTGTTACATTAATTGTGACTCCTTGCTGAAAAACACAATGTTCGCCAAATGATATTTGGAAAGGCAACTCTTCAGTTGGGAGGCTGTTTTGATGTTGGACAGGAACTAATGTAGTTCCTCTTTCTGTCCAATAGTGAGCTGTCTCCTTGAACTGATACTAGGTGGAGTTTCAGAAGTTAGAGCCAAGAAGATTGATGAATGTCTCTGCTGTTTTGACCTGGAGATAACACTGTAATTATTAATACTCTGAATATTTCGATGTCCAGATACTTATGCCACTTCTGTGGGAGGGACATTATGATCCACCATGCCTGAATAGACGTTTTCCTGGTGGTGTGATTTGTCATCTTTTTACTTTCAGGCAAGTCAGCAGACATTTCCATTTTCTTCATCATATTTCTAATTTTTTCTCTTATGGTCATATTTCTATACCACAAGAAGACTCCTGGCTTAAAGTTTATGTTGGAGGCCAGATAAAAAGGTGCATTAGGATATTCCTTGCTTGTGGTCTTTGTGAATCATATTTAAGATAGGCAGAGATTGGGTTCCTTTCTCTATTGATGGTATTCTCATACACGTGGGGTTTAACAGGCATAATGTCCCTCAGATTTTCACTGGAACTAGTCTTTGTCTGTTGCTCATTATATTCTAAGTATCTTTGTCCATTTATGTCGGTTAACAGGGTTAAGTCTTCCCACTTCAACTTGTACTGGTCCATGGTACGGAGAGCGAAATACAGTCCCACTTTGAAAAATAATACACTGAGGAGGGAGGCTGGATTTGAGAGACCAAGTGTGCCTGAATTGTACAGCTGATTGATGTCCATGTCTGTTAGAGCCTCAGCCCTATTGGGTTTATTCCCCTTTCCCTTCTTTTTTAGGTATTTACTGTAAGTTTTGCTGTCATTGTGCTTAATGTTTCCATGAATAGACTGTTTTTGCCGTGGTAGATAGAGCGCCCATAGCTATGCTTAATTAAATAATGATCAACACTGCCTAATATGCCTCTAACTGCCCCCAGTTCATAATCCAACCCATCTATTCTTTTGACAGTGAACACAAATTCGGCCAGAAGGATGTCCAACTCTTCTAAGGGAATTGTGTATATCTGGCAATGCTTGTCTGAATTTGTTAGGTAATTCTGCACTATTTTGATGCCAGCAAGTGTTTTCTGGATCTTCCTAGCATTTTTCTGCTCAGCTATGAACTGCTCTCTTTCTATAGTCGGCTTTGAAAATACTGCTGCCACCATGTCCTTGTTTGTTTGCTTACTAGCGACTGCTTCAGAAGTGACAGTCATTGATTTGAAATTCACTGTTAGAATGATGGCTTGTGCACGACTATTCAAATGTCAGAAAACTTCTTGTACTATCGATGTGACATCAGATCACTAGTACAACAACTTTTCTGCCCTTTGAACTATCCTACAACAACTTTTAAGCAGCTACTGAAACCTGTGCACAATAGGGGGTTAGCCATATACTATAGTAATATTCATGCTAAATATCATGCCCAGTAGTCGATACCTGTAGTATGACCAGTTGACACTGTTTTGCTAATGGGATTTCTGGCCTACAATGATCCTCTCCCCCAACTCCCCCACTCACACACATGCACATAATATTTTGCATATATATGTTACATTTTCTGTCAGTTTTGTCTTTGTGCAGTATATTTCATTGCCTCACCACCACCAGCACATGCACACAGCCCACTGACTTCTTCAAAAACTGAACTTTTTCTTAATGAAACAAAGAGAAAAAAGAAGAA
This sequence comes from Neoceratodus forsteri, assembly GCA_016271365.2. Classification (NCBI taxonomy): domain Eukaryota; kingdom Metazoa; phylum Chordata; order Ceratodontiformes; family Ceratodontidae; genus Neoceratodus; species Neoceratodus forsteri. The sequence goes on along the minus strand of CM057453.1, from coordinate 414,478,801 downwards.
AGAAAGAAAGAAAGAAAGAAAGAAAGAAAGAAAGAAAGAAAGAAAGAAAGAAAGAAAGAAAGAAAGAAAAGAAAGAAAGAAAGATTGTTTTAAAGGGGATTGAAATTCTCTGTTCCTTATATGGGTGAGAAAATGGATTTTCAGAAGTGGAGCCTGCCCCCCCAAACCCCTACATATACTGTACATACCCACATCTTATTTATTTATTGAAATGTTTCACCAGGAAGACACACTGAACAACAAGTTGCTCATCTCCCAGTGAACCCGGGGGTGGGGGTACAATTGGATGAAGAATTAGACATGCAGTTTAACATATCCAAGAAATTAAACATTCAATTACATTTGTAGCAAGACATACAGTTAAAAAATATCATAGATAATCATACAATCACATTTGTGACATAACATACAGTTAAATATATCATGCCTATGGAATATGCATTTAATTACAAGTGGCATATCTGAGGAACAGTGCAGAAATTTAATGTAGCCTTGGAGCCAACTCCTTGCAGGAATGGATCATGGTTAAGAGACAGATTATTTAGCAATTACTGAATGAATGAGGTGCAGTGGGGGGACATCAAGGAGGAGAGAGTGGTAGAAAGGGGAAAAATGCTGGAGGAAGGAAAGGATAAAGATGGGGGGAACATTACCAGGGAAACGAGAGCATACAAAATAATCAATTGTGAGGGGCACGTTAACACAGGGCTAGTGCAATCTGGGAGAACCTCAGACAGAACAAAAAGTGCAACATATTAGCTCAAGTGAACTAATTCCTTTAATTAAGTGCAGGGGAGTAGAGGGGGGCAGGAGAGATGTGGGGATAAGCGATAGGGTAGGGAAGGATGAGTCATACCTGGAAATGGCCCCTTCAGAGTGCAGAGTTTGCTGCTAGTGGTGGAATGCAGTGAGAACTTAGAATAAGGGACAGGAGTAGGCAAGGACAAGTTGTGTAGAGATAGTACAGGGAATGGTAAAGGAAGGAGGAGGAGGAGGGGTGGGAGAAACTTGACTAAGACTAGGCCTCTTTAGGATGCTGAGAACCCTGCCAGAGAGCAGAGTCAGGCTAGGATGAGTTAGGTAGAGAGGATGGAGGGGAAAAAGGAGGGAAGGAAGAGTTATTTCCCAGTGCTGGACCCCTCCAGAATGCTGAAAACCCTGCCAGGGAGCAGAGAAAGTGGGGAAGAGAGAAAAGAAAGGATAAAGGGAAAGGAGGGAAGGAGAGGGAAAGACAAAACTTGCCTAAGACTAGACCCCTCCAGGATGCAGAGAATCCTGCCAGGGGATAGAATTAGGTGAGGACAAGTCGGGCAGAGGGAATGGGGGAATAGAAGAGGTAAGGAAAAAAGAAGGAGGAAGGGAAGAAACTTACCTGAGAGTAGACATCACCAGGGTGCTAAGAATTCTGACAGAGGGCAGATTTAGATGAGGACAAGTTGGGTAGAAAGAAGGGGGGAGGGGAAGGGGAGGAGGAGGCTTGCCCAGTACTAGACCCCTCCAGGGTGCTGAGAACCCTGCCAGAGGTCAAAACTAAGCAGGGGCAAGTTTGTAATGGAAAAAGGCAAGGGGTAGGAGTGAAGGGGTAAGTGGTGAATGGAAAGGAAAGCATGCTGAGAAGCAGGCTCGGGGGAGGGTTTAATAGGGGATGTGAGTCATTGAGAGGAGCAGAGGTATAGGAGGATGGTTAAGGAGGGTTAAAGCAGGAGCAGTTAGAGGAGAGAAGGTTACATAAGGCAGAGGCAACGGAGTAGGTGAAGGAGGAGGAGGACTGCCGTAATTGGGGGGGAGGGAGTTTCAGATTTGGGGGAAATGATGGGTATAGCCTGACTGACCTATGAGAATGATTTGATAGGGGACCAAAAAAGTGTGAGTGTGAAAGGATCTGAGGGAGTGGGAGGCGGAGGGGGAAGAGAGTGAGCAAGAGAGTTAGGAGGGAAGTTCTCCTAAACAAAATTTAGAAGTGAGTTTGGCACAATGAGTGAGGTGCCTGTTGGCAAGTGGGGGAAGGGACAGGGCATGGTAGAGGTCACAGTGATGAATGCATGATGGAGCATCAAGGGCAAATTGACCAAAGGAGTTAAAGAGTGTGTCCAAACTGTTTAGGGAGAATTTGGGAGAGGCATCATAGGCTACATCACAGTAGTCGAAAATGGTGAAGATCATCTTCTGGACTAGTTCACACCACACCGTAGGAGAGATTCAACTACGGTTTCTGAATAAGGCACCAAGCTTGGGGCACAGTTTTTTCAGGATGGTGTCAATGTGGCCAGAGACATTGAGGTGTTCGTCCAACCAAACCCCAAGGTATCTGAATGAGGAGGTATCTTCTATGATTGTCCCATCAAGGGTATGGAAAGATGGTAAATGGTGGAGCCTAGAAAGTCTCTTCCTAGTGTCAAAGGTCATGGAGACAGTCTTTTTGGCATTTAGGAATAGGTGATGTGAGGCAAACCATAACTGAACCTGGTGGAAGTCATGCTGAAGGGTGATTGCTACATCGACGGGGCATTTGCCAGAGGAGAACAGGATGGCATTGTTGACATACATATGGATAGAGGAGGAGTGGGAGCATACTGAGGGCAAGTCATTTAGGAAGATGGAGAAGAGAATGGGTCCAAGCACTGAACCCTGTAGGACTCCTGAGGAAATAGGGATGGGGAGGAGAGACTGTATCCTGGATCTTGACTGACTGTGTTCTGCCTGAGAGGTTAGCTCTAAATCAGTTTGGGGCAGAAGTAGACAACCCAGCAGCTGTAATGGAGTCAAGAAGTAGGGCATGCGAAACTGTGTTGAAAGCCTTGGCGAGGTCAACAAAGATGGCAGAGGTAATGAGGCCATTATCCATTCCTATAAGGATGGAGTCAGTGAGCCTGAGTAGGAAGGTGGTAGTGGAGTGGTCCCTCCAAAAACCAGACTGGAACAGGGTGAAAAAGGAAGAGTCATCGAAGAAGGATGTTAGTTAAGAGAGGAACAGGTGCTCTTGGAGTTTGGCAAGGGCAGGGAGGAGGGAGATTAGACAAAAATGTGTATGGGAGGAGGGGTCACCACCCTTTGGGAGAGGGAGGACCACCACATGTTTCCAGGATGAAGGGACAGATGAGGACGAGAAGGAAATATTTAGGATTAAGGAGAGAAGGTACACTATAGCAGAAGCTGGAAGGTAGAGGAGTTTAGGGTCAAGGTCATCTGGCGATGAGCCTTTGGAAGGATTAAGAGAGAGAAGGACCATTAATGTTTCTTCTGGGGAGACAGCAGAAAAGGAGAAGAAAGGGTGGGCATGGAGGGGTTGAGTATTGGGTGTGGGAGGATGAGGAGGGGGGATGTTAGAGTGGAGGGACTTTAGAAGTGCTGTGACACAGGAAGTAGAATAGAAGTTAAACTCTTGAGCCACTGCGCATGGTTCAGAGACCAATGAGTTGTTTATTTTAAGCATGGGGGAGATGGATGTAAAGTGGAGAGAATAGGGCATGGACGACTTTCCAGAATTTGGAGGGGGAATTGATGTTTTTAAGAAAAGCTGTTTTAAAATATTCAGACTTGACAAGTCTGGTAGCTTTTGTGCAGGCATTTCTTAACATGAGATACCTGGCATAGTCTTGGGAAAGCTGGGAGTCCTTATGTTTCCTCCAAGCTCTGTCTCGCTCTTTGAGACAGGTCAGTAACTCAGGGGAGACCAGGGATGATGGTTGCCATGAACTCTAGTGCATTTGAATGGAGCGTAGGAGTTCCATGTAGTTAGAAATTTATCTTTAAAATAAGCGAGGGCTTGGTCAATGGAAAGGGCAAAGGCAATGGGACCAATCAGAGCTGGCCAGTTCATTAAGAAGGGGAATTAAGGTTTAAGGAGCTGAAGGAGTGGAGTTGCAGAATTTTGTGTGGTGGTTTTCGACTATGAACATTCCTGACTATGAAGATTGGGTGATGATCACTGAGGGCATCCAGGAGGATGCCTGATTTAATGACTCAGTGGGGGTGAGAGGTGCGAGCCCATTCTAACAGGAAGTGGTTATCTCACTGAGCTGAATCCACCTCTTCTAGATAAAAAGTGGAAGTATTACAGAGTTAACCCTGATACAACCCAGGACTCACTTATGTAAAAGAACTCCACGTGGTGAAAGTGAGTAGTGCGTGCGTGCATGAGTGAGTGTGTGTGTGTGTGCATGTGCGCATGAATTGGCACCCTTTAGCATGCTGGTAACTGCACGTGCCTGTGTGTTTGTTGATTTTATGGTGTGCACCTGTGGCATGTGTGCTGGTTATTGTGGCACATATCCATTTTGTGTTATTTAAGTGCTTTTGTTTGTGTATGTGGTTTTATTGTGTGTAGTTGTGACTCTCTGGACTGGTATTGTTGTGTGTGATGGTGCTCATAAAACCGAGACCCTCCAAGTACTTCAGATGCCACCTTGCTGTTACTGAGCCCAGACCTTCAATGAAATCCTTAAGCTGGACGCCCCCAAATTTGTAAGCAAGTTGAACCTGCATCAGGAGGCAGACTTTGATCTGTACACCTGCAACATCACTGATGATGCCCTGTGTACTCCAGCGTGTTCTCCAATCAGATACATGGTTTGGTTGCTCAACCTTTCTGGCACTTGAGCTGCTTATAATGACTGACCTGTAGGCTATTGGTTATGAAGCTGTACTTGATAATGAAATCAAAATGTAGGAAAATCTGAGACATGATTGAAGCTAATGGTTTTACTTATTGAAGGTTAATGTTACTATAACAACATAGAGTGTTATGGTTTAAGAGTCTGAGTTTATTACATCACCGTCTTTGTTAAGGCATCACCTTTTTTGTATGGGTCAAAATTAAAGAAAGAGATAGCACTTCCCAGTGGTAAACATGAGGGATGTCCCCGATATGGGACATTTGAAAGTTATAGGTTATGATATGTGCTCTCTTGCCAGGTATGCCTCCTGACTCCCCTTCTGACTTTCTTCCATTTCCCATTCTATCTCCATCCAAGAGTTGAAGGCCAAGAAACAAAACTCTCTCCCTTGCACTCCTTCTCTTTCTCTCACACATACACACACTGTCTCCTGCTGTACTTTTCCATCCTGCATTCCACTTTTCCCATTGTATTTCTCACCTTATTCATCGACATACTGCTGCTGTATGGACATTGCTTGCACTAGAATGACTATCATTTAGCCAACCAGATCCCGGCTGAATGCCATTGCTAGACTGCCCTTGATGGCTGCAGTGGGGGGATGCTCCCCTAATTACTCAGCCTTTCTTTGCTAACTGAAATGGGGTCACCAATCTCACATACCTGCACCACCTTAGCTTCCTACCACACACCTTTTGTTTAGGGATGTAATAATCACCAATTCTCCGTACCTGTCTCTTCCTAACCCCAGATCTCCTTTCAGTGCTTTTGGGACCCTAATGGCACATCCAAAATCAAATCAGTCAATCAATCAATCAATCAATCAATCAAAATCTTTATTTATCCAGATGAACATCATTGAGCAGAGCTCTTTTACAAGATGGACCTGGTTAGAACAGGGTCGGGCAAACATCCATCATAAAAACATATAAATACATGTAAATAAGTATATAAACACAAACACAATGGTGCAGTAATAGGGGAGGCAAATGATAAAAGGAAGACAAGACAAGCCATAACAGAGGAGGATTCAAATACAAGGAGGCAGGTCCACCATTGAACCATGCAACTGTATACTGTATAAACCATGTTCTCTGTATAGAAGTACCAGTTAGTTCATTTACCAGGGGCAGTCACTAGTACTAGCCATGAAAATGGCTTGGAGAACCACCATGGCAGATGGGGTACCAGGAGGGGTATGTAATATGTAAGTGAAGGATAAACATTGTGAGAAGTGAAGTCCCAAGGATAGGTCGGTAGAACTGATGTGGCGGTGGGAGCCTACAGGGAGAGGGGAAGGGGAGTTAGGACTTTTATAGTATGATTGCGTGTAGATTGTGGATGAGTGAAGTATAGAGTTGTGAAAAGAAGGCTGGAGAAAGCAGGAAGATAGACCAGTATCAAAGGAAGGACAGAGGCATCAAGGTGTTACATGACAGCATGATGACAGACCATGGCCAAGGAGGAGACAATCACTAGAAGTAATTTGTTTATGATTAAATGGTACAGGTTAGCATGATGACAATTCATGGTCATGGGAAACAATTGCACTGATCATTTCTGATCATTTCATCGACATACAAAAGGCATTCTTTGTATGTTGAAAGTCCCAATACTTGCACTTCAGTATCTAAAGAGTGATAATTCCAAAATTACATCTTGCAAGTGGCTAGATTATGCCTGATTTTGGAGTTACTGTGGATGCAGTTAGGGTAGCAACCAATCGAATATCTGAGACTGACCACTGTGAGACAGCCCCAGAACTCTGTATTGTATGCAAATTGTTGTACAGGCAGGGGTGTCAAGCATCTGTTAGGGGTGGAACAGTGGGCAGTGACTGTCCATGGCAGTGTGAGTGGTAGCCAGCGATTATCTATAGACTGTCAAGCCAACCTCAGGACTACCATTTTAGGAAGCTTGTCTGCCACTGATTAGATATGGACAAAGTTGGCAAATTTTGCCTCCATGAATTAATCCATGAATTTCACACAATTTTGCAAAATTTGAAGAGCACAGAATGGCAAAGTCCCACTGCAAAATGTGCAATTCCACCCACAAAGTGCAGAATTTTACCTGCGAATTGCAGAATACCACCTATAAATGGCAGAAATTTGTGGGCGAATTTCTGCCATTTGCGGATGAAGTTCTGCAATTTGCTGGAGAAATTTTTACTTCATGGATGGAACGTTGCGATTCCAGGTGAAGTTGAAGTTTCTGAGGGTGGATAAAACTTCACAAAGCTCCATGGAGACAAATTTTGGCCCCCCTTCATGCCAACTTTGCCTGTGAATTTAGACTTCAGCCTATCTCTACTACTGATTTCCAGGAGGTAGGTTACTGCAGTATAACGCGGTCCTGGGGTGGGACACACTTTTGGACTGTGCAGTGTGGATAAGATACTGCATGCAAGCATGTTGCCCAGCTGCAGATGTTGCCTGTTTGGCTGTGAAGGCTGATCACCTTGCAAATCCAGACTATGGCCATGCCATCAAGTACTGGGTGCCCCAAAAACAAAAATAAATGATCACTGGTGGACACAAAGGAGGTTGAGCATATCACAATTTCTGTCATGTAGCCTTCTGCTCTGGGTCCACATTCAGTTGCTATCAGCATCCCATAGCATGGTTCTCCAATGTTGAGGCATGGCCGTCCATGCAGGGACAAGGTGTAAAACCTGAGAAACAAGATAAATGACTAAATTTAGATACAAGACACATCTTAAACAAGCTATTGCAAGTTCCAGTAATGCATTTATTACAAGATCTGTTTTCAGCCAAAGGCCACTAGTACTACAATGCACTCAACCACATCAGAGGATGGGGGGATGAGAAATAGGCTGAGCATGATGACTTTCAGCTGGCTGCTGGGCAGCGTCTAGTAGAGGAAAGGATTCAGCTGCACTCTGATAAGTGCAGCTGTTTATTTTCAACTACCCATCAGCCAGACTGAGCATTGTCACCACGAGCCTGCTCCTCAATGGGCTGTCATTGGTGCACCTTCTGCAGCCTGAGCTGCATTGGATCCTACAGTGACATACCTTTGCAGCCTGTACTCTCCCAAGAATCCACAACATGTTCACTTTGTGTGCAAGCAAACATAAAAATTACGTGTTTGCCTCTGCCCAGCTCCAGAAACTGGTTCAGAACATGACTTCTAAGTCAATCAAGATTGGAAAGAAATGCACTTCCCTTTCTTTCTATTTCCAACACTGGTAGCACAACCCTAGTGTCAGAATCCACCCATACCCCTTACCTAACATCTGGTGCCCAAAGCCAGGGTAGGGTGTCTTTTTTAATAAAAATGTCCTTTTGCAGCTACTCAATGCCAAATCCCAGTGTCTCACTTCCCACACAGTTTGAAAGAAAATGTACTATCCTCACCCACTCTACAATACCATGCCCCTTTTCACCCACCCACCCACCCACTGGCACCCAGTAAATAGAATTATTGTGTGGGGTTCCATGGTGGGGAACAGACACAGCCTTCCTTCCATCTCAACCAGAAGTTGTTCCTACTGATCGAATCTGTTCAAAAACATTAAATCACAACTCCTTAGGCCAGCTCTGTGGTGCCAGGCAATGGGGATTCACCTGGCAAGCTGGTGACCCAGGTTTGTGCCCTGAACCTGTGACATCAGGATTGGAGACTGGCAGGGAGGCTCAGAGTGTCCCATGGATGCTTTCCTCCCTTAGGGAAGGACCAAGCTGCACAGCTGTTAAGGCAGCACCTGGTAGCCCTTTGGGGCAGTGCATATATGCAGTGCAGGTGACCATGTACCACAGGGGCATTAGTCTAGGATGCCCCGAGCATGCAGCCATACTTCAGCAGGGCGGGGCAACCTTAAGGGGAAAGATGGCTGCCTGGTCATCGAACTGATGGTGACCTGCTCCCTCGCCTACTACAAAGCCAGAGGTATACGTTCTGCACCCTTGTCATGCCCCAGTGAGGAAAGAAAAAGAATGCTAGTAGGCAAAGAAAGTCCAGTGTCCCAGTCATGACCACAGGAGAGGGTGCCCTCCCAGTGATGGGATACATTGGGTCGAGTGGGGACACAGATCAATGAGGGGCATTGGATGGTTACAGGGGAGTCTAGTGGGCAGGGGTAGGCTTGATCACCCAAAGGAGTGAATGTCCAGGTGTGTCAGGGGTAAAAAGAGCATACAAAAAAAATCATAACTCCACATACACCTCTAGATCCCATACCACCATCCTAAACCCCCATTAGCCACATAAATTCATTAATTTCTTAAAGTCTCATGATGGACCACCAGCACAGCCCTCACTCAACCTCTGCTGGTCAATGTCATGTCTGCCATCCCCTGCCAGTCATTCATAGTCCATAAAAAAATTCAACAAAACACAATGCCCACCCTCTCCCCCATTTTATCAACAATGCCACCCTCCTCCCCCATGGAAGCTTAAATATGCACATCACCCTTGCCCACCTTTAAGAACCCATGTTGCCCTCTTCTTCCCCACACCAATTGGATCACTTACTTCCTGTAGGGCAAGCTGGGCTCTGCACAAACCAGACTACATGTATGGCACTGCCTGCAACTGGCCAGCTGCTTCATGTATGGGGCCACAGGGCCCTGCACAAAGAAAGTTACAGATTCAGTGCTGTATCTGATGGGTCTGCTGCTTTGCTCAGGATCCACATGGCTCTGCACAGAATGAGTACAGGACTGGCACTGTACCCAGTCGGTATGACTCATCTGTTGCCTGTGAGAAGCATGTTATGACTTCAACTACTGCTGCCCACAGGGCTGGCAGGGCCCTGCACAATGTAAGCTATACATCTGGCACTATACTTTCTCAAAAAGAAAAGAAATTCATTGCAAAGTCATTGTGCATACATTAGTATTACAAAGCCAAGAAAGTCAGGAAATGGGGCATTATGGTTTTCATACCTAATGCTCACCCCCTACCCTATCCCTATCCTTGTGATCTAAGACCAATCTACAGGTCCAGGGCAGCATCCCATGAGTCTGCTGCTTTAAGCAACAGGTCTGAGGCTATGTCCAATGGGTGCCATATACAGCTGCAGCCAAAGATATGCCCAGATATTTCCTGAAGTTTCTGTGATATCTCTCGAGAAATTCCCTGCCTGCCTGCAGTGCCACTGTGGGCCACAAAAGAGAATCTCTTTAGATATTTTGCAAAATATCTGGACATACAGTATCTGACTGTATCTATAGCTGCAACTGTAGCTGTCTTATTTGATGTAGGACCATACAAAAAGATAAAGACTTGTCTGGCACAGCCCCAGACATCTATTTTACTTTACAGGGTCAAGGAGCAAACCATGGTGCATGGTCCCAAACATCATCAAAAGTGAAGCAGCAGACCTATGGGAAACAGTCCCAGACCAGTAGCTTGCTTCACGCAGGCACTGTCAGCCTTATGTGAAGCAGCAGACCTGGGGGACACAGCCTTGGATGTATAGCTTGGTTTGCACATGGGCCAGTAGGCAACCTATGTAAAGCAGCAGAACCATGAGAGCCCAGATTCATACCTTGCTTTGCTCAGGTCCCTTTGGGCCTACATAAAGTAGTAGACCTGTAGGGACAGCCCCAAGTCTCTATCTTGCTTCACACTCTATTCTGCAGGCCCTTCATGAAGTAGCTGATCCATGCAGCATGGTCACAGAATTGTAGCTTGAAGCAGCAGACCCATGGAACATAGACACAGATCCATAGCTACTGTGCACCCATGGGGTATGGGTATGCACATAAGGGGCATGTCCTCAAATCAATAGCTTAAATCAGGAGACTCATGGGATATGGCCCCATATATGTAGCTACATGCATGTTGCATGGATATGGACACCTGGGAATGACCATAAACCTGTAGCTTGAAGAAGCAGACCCATGGAGTACAGATTTGAACATGTAGGTCGGCATCGGGCCACAAGACTAGGGAAAGGGAGAAAGGGTGACCATCAGAAATGAAAATCCTAACAACACATATCCTGACATTTGTGGCTTTCTTTCCCTAATGTATGCATGAAAGTAGTTTGTCGCAATAAATATGCTGCATATTATAAAGCTCTGCTAGTGCCTGTGAGTTAGGGTTCAGTTAGTGTCTATCAAAAATAGGGTTTTTGATAGCTTGTGTCACTGCCTTCTTAGCCCCTTGGACTATAAAACTTACCATACACAGTCTCAGACATACAAATTGATTACTTCTCAAATTTGTCGTAACCCAGTTCAACAGTTTAAAAGTGATTAATTATTAAATTTCCATAAAATTCCAGTTTTCAGTCATTGTTTTGCTCAACAATAATAACAAAATGGTAGAATTAAATTATGAAACTTGCAGGTTTGTTAGATCTTGTTCCAATGAAGTTCTATGGCTAGTTTAAAAATTAAAATTGTATTTCATCTTCAAGCTGTAGAGGTTTTAATGTTTAATACCTAGTGGATGCATGGACCACAAAAATAACTGAAAACATGCACCTTTGCTTTTATTCGTAATGGAATTTTTTTTTTTTGCTCCTGCCTGAGCACCCCTGGCTGGCCACTCTTTCAGGCCTCCCTAGATGCACCCACTGCCACTCCATCCCCGCTGCCATCCACTGCCCCCATTTTTGGCAGCCCCCTGGGAAACCTGATGTATCCCTTTATCAGACCGGTCCCCCACTTCTGAGGGAGAAACACCAGTAGGTGCAACCAATTTACCCAGGTGTTGCAGGTATTGGTCCAAGTGATCCAGAACTTTTGTTGGGACTGGGAGTGGCGGCCATCATCTGGTTGATCGGGGGGCAATATATTGTTTTCTGGCCCTCCCATTCCACCTAGATTGCGTTATGTGGGGATGGCAACCTGAGGTGCGGAAGTGCCGGGGCATGTCAAGGCTTCACACTCCTAGCACATCGCCCAATCCACCTCCAGGTGTTGAGGCCCTGTCCCCCAAGAGGGAAGCATCCAATGGATTGTCTGGATTCCCTCCCTCCCTGCCAGTCTCTGCTCCTGACACCTGGGCTCGGGGCATGAACCCAGATTACCAGTGTGCCGAGCGAACCCCTTCGCTCAGTGCCACAGAGCTGGCCGAATAATGGACATTTTTAAGTAAGTCACAAATGAAAAAAAAAAAATAACATAAAATAAAAAAAGCATTTGCCCCTCCCCCAAGCCTGTATCTGAAAAAAAAAACATAATGTTTTTTTCTTGTCTGCGGTTGACTTATAAAGACAATCATATGACTTATGAAGTAATCATGAATGACAAAAAAAACTCATATTTATCTGTTTTTTCCTAAACCAGGTGCCCTGTCGCGGTGTCAGATATCTCCAAAACACCTTCCTAATACCAGGTGTTGAATTCCAGTGTTGGGTGCTGATTTCAACCCTCTGCACAAGCTAAAAACAACCCTCCATTCTCTACCATCCATGCCAAAAACCTTCCTCCCCCTCCCACCCAGGATTTTGATTTATAGCTTCCACCTTAATGGTCTACAGTACTTTTTGAGGCAAATGTTTAGGAAGACTGTTTCAGCTTTCACTTATATAGTTAGTCAGTATTCACAAGCTCCCAGGGAAACTTCAGCACTCACACAATTACTGCTACAAACAGCCAGCATGGACATTTGACAACAGGAAGCCAGACAGTCCCAAGATAATTTCTGTGCACCTCTAATAAGCACATGTTTTTGTGCCAGTAATTCTGTGAGTGCAAAAGTAGCTGTCTCACCTCCCCAAAGCAGGAGAGCCATCATTGGATACTTAATCCTCTTTCCGCTGGCCAGTCTCCAAGTGACCCTAATTTGTTTTTGAACTGGGCTTGTCTGCATGGCAGGTATTGAAGCACCCCAGCCTCAGCTCTCTGCACCACTGGGCCTGCTATCATTTGCATCTTTTAATGTATTTTTCTCTTTCCTCCTGCTCCAGTTTAATGAGATATTCTATGCACGACTTTAATCTGGTTTCATTACAAAAAGCTTAACTACTGAAAAACGTCACTATCCTTTATATATACTGTAGTAGCACTGTGTACATAAGGCTCCCCACTACATTTCTAAGGTTTAGTATTTGAAGATCATAGTTTCCTTGTTGAAGATTCTTCTCCCAGTAACTTCAGTTTCACTGCACTAGACTTTTGTTCTTGCTGTCAGCAAGAGACACATTGAAAGAACAATGAGAGGCAGTGTAGTGCAGTGGTTTAAGGCTCTGAGCTGCAAACCTGGAGACCTGGGTTTGAATTTCACAGCCCCCCACTTGCATACTGTGTGACCCTGAGCAAGTCACTTAACTTCCTTGTGTTCCCAGGTCACACCTCTAAACAAGATTCAGCTTAGTGTGTCTCTCCTGGTTAAAAAAAAAGATACACACTGAAAGAATAAAACTTTGTTTTAATAGATTCCAAGATATACACTCTATATTAAGCATTAAGGTTTGACCAGGGGTTGTATTAATCATCTGTTAATCACACCTTAGGAGTGGGATGAAGCACAAGATGAAGCCAAGAGCTAGATACCCCTGAGATGTGATTAACTGATGATTAATGCAAGTCGTGGGAGTACCTCATTGCTTTTACAACAATGTATAAAAAGCATTTTTTATACCTTTGTACTTTTTTTTATCATCGTACCTGATTTAGCATTTAAACAGTCCTTCTGACACCTGGTCAGCTGGGAACAGTCTATATTTGTTCCATATTCTAGTTGTGTACATTCTGAGCGGGGTGAGAGTTGGCTTTGTGTGCTGAATAGCGATGTGGTCTACTGTATGGTCTTAAAAAGTTTAACTGAAATCACATCAGGAAAACACATACTCCTTAATAAGAGAAAGCAATGACTAAGTATTCATAGGGGAAACAGTTGTGCAAACATTTTTAAGACCATTGATAGGTTATGTGGCCACAATGCCAGTTGGATTACGCTTGCATGAGTTATGCAATCGGCATGGCAACAGATGTTGGAACCCTATTGAATGGGCTGTGGGCTGTGACAGTACTTTGTGTTACTTGAATTGTTGCTATGTTGGTTGTCACGGCAGTGGCAGAGTTCAATAAGGTGAAAGCCATCTTGCCATGGCAACATCACCAGCCCATAGGAATAGCAGCGAAAGGGATTCTTTGGTTATGGGGTAACAAATTAATATCCAATGAATGTTTTGTTTACTGTGAGTAGCCTAGATGGATATATGCTACATTTGATGAAGAGATGGAGACAAAGAAAGAAGAAAGGTTTAAAGACTGATCCTTGATTTTCATAATCTATAGATAACAGGTTGCAATTGTATACACTGAGCCATTCAGAGCAATGGCAGTCATATGAAACTGTCATGGAATTCTAGAGAACACTTCAGATTATGATTCCAGCATTCCATGACCAGACTACGTAATATAGATCCTGCTTCATGTTATGGGGCTGCACAGGTATATCAATTAAAGCTTACTGCAGCCTTGCTGGGAGGGTCTCAACCAGTAAGAATTGAGAAATATATCCTGTATTGCTATAACTTTATTTAGTTTCTTGGTGCAACAGATTCATATTTGGCACTCTAATGATGAGAGAGCGACTGTCAGGATGTTTCAGGACTCAGCACTGGGACCTATCCTCTTGAATGTCTTCATAAGTGACAGACAGAAGAACTGGATGGGATGGTATGAGTGTTTGCAGATGACACCAAAACCTGTTGAGGACGTACCTCAGAAAGGACTTAGACAGCATGAAGGCTGTCCAGAAATGGACAACTCAAATGATGGGACCAAGGGCATGAGATGAGATTGAAGGGAGGGGGAGTTTAAGAGGGATAGGAAGAAGTACTACAGTACTTCACTGAAAGATTTGTAGACTCCTTGAACAGACAAGAGGATGTGAAAACAACTGGGTGCTTCAAGCATGCATGCTATAGACATTGGGTGTAAATTAATTTCTGATATATTGTGTAATTCAGGCCAGTAGATGCAATGCTTCTCTAACTCAGCTTTATAAATTGCATTGTTTCTTACAATCCTGTTGTCAAAGATTGTTTATCTCCCAGAACTCACTCTACACTGCTACCAGTTTTCCCAACCCTTTAGACACCTGAATGGTCACTTTGGTATGCTGCCACCACCCAGCATGACTCTCACTCGAGGTATGTTTAGGCCTGAATCCCTCTAGAGTCACTGCTAACACAGTACAGTGCCCTTTCCCAAAAATCAAACAAACCACCTCTTTAGTCACAGATGAGTTTACATAGATTTAGATATGGTAGATTTGTAACCTATCTTATTGGAAATATATCGCAGACTTGCCAATGTATCCCATGTTTTCTGTACCTAAAAAGACTCAGTCGCAGAAAGCATGAAGTATATAAAAATAACAGTACTGTACTCTAGAATATTTACACATGTTACAGGATTGGAAACACTAAAGACTATGGGGAATACAAGATACTACAGAGAAAAAATTAACACATTTGAAAAGATAGAGATCACACAGAAAACCTAACTCAAAGCTAACTAAATTTCCAAGTAGAGTAGAAGAAGATTACCTCTGACTGGGAACAAATGAGTTTTGGCAGACTTGAATCTGTTATGTTACCAGTTCAAGGTCTGAGGCATACCTGAATTCTCACTGCAAACATACAAGAGCAATACCTATAGCTGGCTGGTCCAGTGTACCCACATGATTGGACATCTCTGACATCACACCCAGGATCTACCTTTGACCTCTGAGGACCACTTTCTTCTCAGACCAGTCCAAACTGGTTTTGTGGATTAGAGCTTGGCCCTTTTGTTATCCTGGCTGACTATTCAGCAGTGTGCTAGCTCACTAGACCAGCTATATATTAATGGACAAAACATAGCCTATCTAGATGAAAAGAGGCTCATCCCTTCAAAGTTTACCCAACACAAAAGCCCTTTGCAGTTCAGAAACGGTTGCTGTCTCCTACTCAACCTGTTTGTATCCTGAGTTAAATGAACTTAAACAAAAAGTCTGTCTCAGCTAAGTGCCCTGAAGCTTGGACTGCTGAAGAATGTCATTTTCAATTTCCACCAGACCTCTTACCTCAGCTGAAATACTATACTTAACAGAGGCATAAATGATAATAAAAAATAAAATAAAACACACACACACACACACACACACATATACATTCTACATTAAAACTGTGATGGCATTCTGGAGAACACTTCAAATTAAGATTCCAGCATTCTATGACCAGACTACATAATACAGATGCTGCTTTATGTTATGGGGCTGCACATGTATTTTAATTAAAGATTACTGTAACCTTGCTGGGAAGGTATCAACCAATCAGAATTCAGAAATATATCCTGCATTGCTATAACTTCATTTAGGTTCTTGGTGAGACAGATTCATAATTGTCACTCTAATAATGGGAGAGCCCAGTGGCACTGAGGTTGAGGTGCTGGACAACACACATCACACCACACCTGGTGACCTGGGTTCGGGAACAGATCTGGGCTGTCAGGGGTTGGCAGGGGAGGGAGAGGATTGAGCATCCAGATGACTGCTCTCCTCTCCCAGGGTGGGTTGCAGGGTGTTCCCGGCTCTGTAGCAGCCTCTGGTGGAAACTTCAGGCAGCAGAAGAGCAAGGGACATCTTAGGGGGTGGAATGATGGCATACTCCAGTGGCAGAGGAGTGGTAGAAGCTGCGCTGGAGTCATTGCATGCCATATCCAGAGGGGGGGAATACCACAAGGAAACTCTCTGGTGGACTTAGGGAGGCAACAGAGGCCCTGGGAGCCCAGGCCCACATCCCAATGCTGGACCTGCTTTTCACTGGCTCTCCTGAGCCCCTCGACCTGGACTTGGACCTTACCTCTAATTCTAGAAAGGTGGCCAGATAGAAAAGGTGGGCTGTCCCCTAGGGGAGTGATCTGGGGGGGCTGGACATGTCTGTGGGTCCGGGAAGGTGGTACTCAGCAATGTGTCTCCTGGGGAAATGGAGGTTTCAGGCTGGGAATAGAGGCAGTGGCTGTGAGGGCACTCCTGAGAGATGACCTGATCCCCAGTGCAGAAAAGACAATGTACAAAAAAAATAATAATAATAATGGGAGAGTGACCATCAAGTAACTTCAGGCCTCAGTACTGTACCCATCCTCTTAAATATCTTCATTAGAAACAGTGATTATGGGGAAAGGAGCAAGAGGGCTCCACATTTGTTCAAGCTGTGAGAGTGCGGGTTCAAAGCTGCTGGTTAATGCATGTTACTGCAAATGTTAGAAAACTCTAAAAACTTCTGAAAAAAAAACATTTGAAAGCTGCTGGACTTTCTATCGTCTTTAACTCTGCTTTAATCCTTGAAAAACATGTTGGGTAAACCTGATAAAACATCAAAATGAAAGGAAAACACAGAGCGGATCTTCAGAGGATTATAGCTCACCCCGCATTAAGCCGATGGAAAAAACTTTCCTGCCCGACAACAGCCCCAGAGCCCAGTCGATACCTGGTGCAGTAGGAGGTGGTTCCGTGTCAGGATCTCCGGCATGTCAGGGCAGAAGCTCCTATGCTGAGTTGCAACCATGATGTGCGCAAGTTACAAGCGAACTACTTGTACCTGGCACAGTGGACTATACTGCAGATGTTTCTCAAATAGATTTAAATATGGATTTTGGGCAACTGAATCTGAGTTTTCAGTCACAGCTTAATGGAACAGAGGCCGTGATACAATGCTCATCTTCTGCCCCAAAACACACCATAGAGTCGATGGGTGACTCCATTAATAAGATTTTACAAGGAGTGGAGCATCTTGTTCGAAAATGTGAAGCCTTGAACCAGAAAGTGGATTTTATTCAAAACGAAGTGAAACAGAACAAGCAGGTATTGTGAAACTAAATAAACAGATGCAGGCTAATTCACAGAGTATTCAAAAGTTAATGGGTGACATCAAGGTAATTGAACTGTCTGGGGTGGCTTTAACCGGAGATAACTATAACCTTAATAGAAAAATAGAAATGCTTGCGAATCAATCGAGGTATCAAAATTTGTGTATTGTGGGTCTCCCATTCAAGCTTGATAAGGAATTTGAAAGTACCCGGGAACTGGTCAATGACATTTCTGTTGAGGTTTATGACCAACCCCAAGATAATTTACCTTTTGTCACAAAGGCTTTCAGAGTCCTTAAGTGTCAAGATAAAGAGAATAAAACTGGTGATGCTGAAAATAAAGTTACAATTTTCTTTTCCCTGGCTTTCGAGTTGGATCGTGACCATATTATTAAGCTTTCTAGAATCAAAAGAACACTTCTTTATAAAGGCCACAAATTCAACATGTTTCTGGATTTTGCGTACTCTACCCAACAGAGATGGAGAAAGCTTTTGTCTTATAGAAAATATGTACTAGAATTGAGAGCCCAGTTTCAGCTGCTTACACCTGCCAAGGTGCGAATTCAACAAAAGGAACAAACTTATATCTTTTTTGAGACTGACCAGTTGTCGGAGTACCTGGGAGGTCAATATAAGGAATATGGTGAATCTGGAGAATCCAGAGAGTCTGAAGAGGGGTCTGAGGCCCATACAATTTTTGATTTAGAAATGTTGGTGGCTGTGCATGCTGTGGAGTGTTTTGGGATTTAATAATTAATCTTACATATTGATATACATATAAAGTGCCTGTTCTAATCTTACTCAGTATGTGGGTGATGTAAAATATAGGGGAATTAATAAATAATGGTCTTTAAGGGGTGTTATACCTCAGGCTTGCTCGACATAATTGTTAATAAAACCAATATGTTTTTAGGTATTCCCCCCACCCCCCATTCTTGCTAATATGAGCTGGACTGGAGATATTCCTCTAATGTGTTTTTCTTTTTGTTTTCTTTGATGGGGTATGTATGCATGTATTAGAAAGTATGCATTATAAGAAAAAAAAGAAGAAGGAAAGAAAAATTTGAATAAAATAAAATATTATATGATAAAAGAATATATTTTTAAGTGACAGGCAGAAGAATTGGAAGGGATGGTATGTGTTTGTGCAGATGACACTAAAACCTGTAACAGGGTGGACACTCAGGAGGGGGTGGAGAAAATGCACAGCTATCTTGGGAAACTTAAGAAGTGGCAAAAAGTACGGCAGTTATGGTTCAAGGCCAAAAAGTGGAAAACCATGTACCTTGGGCATAGGAATCCAGGAGCTGAGTATAGGATGGGGGGAGGTCCTGATAGTCACTAAGCAGGAAAAGGACCTTGAGGTTATCATATCTGATGACCTCAAGATGGCTGGGAAGTGTGACAAAGCAGAGGGCAGAGTCAGTGAGATGCTGAGATGCATAAGGAGAGGTACCTCCAGGAGGAGGTAGGAGGTGGTGTTGCCATTATATTGCTCACTGGTGAGACCCTACATGAAGTACTGTGTCCAGTTCTGGTGGCCGTATCTCACAATGGACATAGACAGGGTGGAGGCAGTTGAGAGAAGGGCAACAGAAATGGAGCAGGGGTTGCACCAAAAGCTTTTCAAGGAAAGACTGAGGGATCTCAACATGTACACCATGGAAGAGTCAAGATCGAGAGGGGACATAATAGAGATCTAAAAGTATCCCACAGGAGTAAAAAAGGTACAGGAGCGGGGCCTCTTTCAAATGAGAAAGAGCACCAGGACCAGACAGCATGGGATGAAGCTGGATGTGAGGAAGTTTAAGAGGAATATGAAGAAGTGCTACTTCACTGAAATATTATAGACTCCTGGAACAGACTGCCAGCAGAAGTGGTGGATGTGAAAACAATAGGGGGCTTCAAGCATGCATTCTATAGACATAGGGGAACATAAGTAAAAAGGTAGGGAGAAGGGAGTGTCACCGGAGACCAGTTAGGGTCTGTGGCGATAGATTAGGCATGGACCATCTAGGCAGAATGGGTTGGGAAACTGATCTTTTTCTTACAACAAATTCTGTTTCAGTGTTTCTATATTCACTTACAGTGGCTCAAAGCTCAATCATTTGTATCTTGGGCATCCCTTTGCATGCCTGGACATCACAGGATACCTAATGTCCTTTGGGTCATATTATTTAAAATCCTGTGTGTAAGTTCACTTCTGGTATATTGTGTGATTCAGACCAGTGGGTCCAATGTTTCCTTAATGTAGCCATATAAATTGCATTGTTTATTACAAGCCTGTTGTCAGAGATTGGTTCTCTCCCAGAACGCAGTCTACATTGCCAACAGTTTTCCAAACCCCTTAGACACCTGAATGGTCACTTTGGTATGCTGCCACCACCCAGCATGATTCTCACTTGAGTTATGTTTAGGCCTGAATCCCACTACAGTCGCTGTTCACACAGCAAAGTGCCCTTTCCCGAAAAACTAATGACCCACCTCTTAAGCCACAGCTGACATTACATTAATTTAGATATGGTAGCTTTGTAGCATATCTCACTGGAAATATATCATGGACATGCCAGTGTATCCTAGGTTTTATTTACCTTAAAAGACTCGGTAGCAGAAAGCATGAAGAATATAAAAATAACGTAATACAGTACTCCAGATTATTTACATATGTCACAAGATTATAAACACTAAAGACTATGGGAAATACATGATACTACAGAGATAAAAATAATCACATTTGAAAAGATACAGATCACACAGATAACCTATCTCAAAGCTGACTATATTTCTAAGCAGAGTAAAAGAAGCTTACCCCCAACTGGAAAACTGGTGCGTTACGACAGACTTGAATCTGTGATCTTACCCATTCAATGTCCCAAAACATGACTGAATTCTCATTGCAAACATACAACAGAAATATGTATGGTTGGCTGGCCCACAATACCTGCATGATCATACCTCTCTGACATCACACCCTGGATCTACCTTTGATCTCTGAGGATCACCTTCATCCCAGACTGGTCAAAACTGATTTTGTGGATTAGAACTTTGCCCTTTTGTTATCCTGGCTAACTATTCGGCAGTGTGCTACCTCACTGGAACAGCTACATATTTATGGACAAAACATAGCCTATCTAGATGAAAATGGGCTCATACTCTTGATGTTTACCTAAAACAAAAGGCCTTTACAGGTCAGAAACTGTTGCAGTCTCCCACCCAACCTGTTTGTGCCATGAATACAAAGAACTGTTTGAACAAAAAGCCACTCTTTGCTAAGTGCTCTTTATCTTGGATCACCGAAGAATATGATTTTCAATGTACACCAATTCTCTTACCTCAGCTGAAATATTGTACTTTATAGAGGCACAGTTGCTAATCAGAATTAAAATGAAAGACACACACACACACAAACATATACACACACACACACACACACACTACATTGCACAGATGTCACAAGTCTGTCATTAATTTATCCCGACTGTAATTATTCTCTGTTTGACAACCAAAAGATGTTCTTTGGTTCAAACCTCACCACTTCTGCTGGACTTACATTCTCTCTCTCTCTCTCTCTCTCTCTCTCTATCTCTCTCCATATTCCTTTTCTGTATTGCTGTTTTGCAACTTCTAGATGATGTCTATTCATAAAGAGATGTGAGTGGGTTTAGATGCTTCCACTTCCTCTGATTCTGTCCATGCTATGTATTTCTTAGTCACAGTTTTCACTGAATTATATACAAGTCCTGTATTAAGCCTTTTATTGATTCATTCTTGTAATTTCAGATCACCATAGTGTTACTAGTCTGTTTCCTGTCTTGTTGTAATTCTTTACTCTATCTTGGTGATATCATGGTATAGAGCTTGGGGGAGGGTTGATGTCTTGTGCATTCTACTAATAAAATGGCATTGTGTGAGGCTGTCTGCACCCTGAATAGGGATCTACTCCAAATATAGGGAGGTTCTCAGAAGGTGTGGCCAAGCAGAGACTCAGCATCTGTGGACATAGAATAGGTGTGTTGGGAGCATCTCCACTACTCACCCTCCTGACTCGAACATGACACATAACAAACACTTTAGAAAATATATGTGTAGTCAAATCAATAGGAACACTGACAATTTGCTTCCTCATTCATCCCTCTGTCTGGGTTGAGGTGTAAATCTATACATCTAAAAATGTTCCCATGTAAGAAGGACCTTTGTGCCAGCTTTCTCCTCTTAAGAGCTGTTTCTCTATTTTCAGGCCACAAAATCTGACTGATTCAGTAGTCTGTCACTACCAACAAATTTGAGTCATTCCTTTGGATTGAACTCCTGTGTTCCACTATTCAAGTTCACAATGCTCTCATTATCTTGCCAAGATACCTCATATTACAACTATATGAAAGCACATTAATTACATGTGTGCTTTGGCACATACTATGTATTTTATTTCAAATACTTGCTGGTTAATGAGATGACAAAGTTAATTTGATGTTGCTTGTTGTTATACTGCCCACAGTGTCCACACTGGTAGTTGCCTGATTGTAATGGTCTGGGTAACAGTTGTCTGCTCATTATTTCCTCATCAAAGACATACCCTGTATGCAGTCATGTGTCCTTATAGGAGGGTGCATTTTTATTGGCTATTAATGGTTTGTTTGCAAATATTGTCTTTTGGACAGGATCTGATTGGAAGCTTTTCAGTTATCATGGAGGACTTGTCTGGTTTGGTTCAGTAACTGGGAGTATTGTGTGGCTAGAAAAATCCTGTCATGAATATTCTGTTGGTTCTTCCTTATCCTTGTAAATGTTTCTGATCTATTTGATCTCTATATCCTCTTATTTGCTTTGTGCAGTGTCCAATTCTTACAGTTATGTTTCCCAAGAGTAGAAATGTACTCAGTGGTGGCAACTGCTAAATTTCACAAAAGACAACAAAAGTGTAGGACCATGAACTGAAGTTTGATTTGTGCTCTTTTTATTTTTGAAATAAGACATATCAATATCTTTGAAAAAGTACTGAAGAAAACACTTCTGCGGGCTATGCCACAATGTATCGAGGTGCCAGTTCTTCAATAGCAAGTCATATTAAAGTATTTCTAGATCTTTGCTAAAAACAGAAAGCTGTTACCTCCACCCAGACAGCTTAACAGCAAAAACCCCAGTGCTTTGTTACAAAGTTTACATCATGTCTTATTGTATATACTCTCCATCAGTCACATGACTTCAAAGGCTTAGCTAATATTTCAAAGGGCAGCACTCGAACAGAATAAATCATGTAGGTGCCAAAATCATGCACAATTATAAATGTATGTTCATTTTCTTTTTATACATATTTTTATTAAGGCCTCAAAGACAAATAAATAGAGCAATCAACATACATAAAGACAGATAAAAAGAGCATATCTTCCAATGTACTTGGTTTCAGGCTAACTATATAGACAAATAGGTTGCATTTTCTTAATACTAAAACTAAATCAAATTCAAATTTAGTAACATGCTAACCATTCCCAGATCTTGTCATTTAATCTGTTGTTCTTATTTAATCTGTAAAAAATTCTCTCTATTAGCATGCACTCTAGAAGCAACTGTTTCCATAAAGAGTATAATAAGGGTATTGAGATTTTCCTTTAATGAGTAATGCATCTGCTGTTGTTTATTAAAGCCATGTCCAGTCATTTCTATTTTGGACCACTTAATACATTTTGTATGCTGATGTCCCTACGATACAAACTGTTTATACTTGTAAATTAGAATCTAATAATAAACACAGTAAATTGTATTAAAGATTTGCTGCCAGAAAGTATCCCAGAGATTATAGGTAACTATAACATGAGCTATGGTATATTACCTATATTAGGCTGTCATCTGTTACAGAAAGGAGAGAGGGTGGGGTTGAAATTATTTAATAAATATAGAGAGTGATTCTGTGAACTGTGTAAACCATTTTTTTTATTCCTTGGTAACTGAGTAAGGCTCACTAGGGACAACTCCTGTTTTCAGGGGCAACCTGGGAGCACTGGAGAGGTTAACTGACTTGCTTAGGATCATATAGTATGCTAGTGGGGGTCATGGGAATCAAACACAGGTCTGCTAGATGTACCAAGCTCATTTACAGCTCATTAGCCTAACCTCTAGACTGCTATGGCATGTTGTTTTTAGCAATGTGCCAAGATGTACAAATATCATCCTACTTGTCATCTGATAGCTGGACATTTAGCTCTTTCTGCCTCCCAGTGTTTGATTTATCCAAGTTAGAATCCATATGTAAAGTATTTATCAGTATTTTATACTTTTTTGATATCACTTTGCTTCTTGTAGTTGACTTATCTAGAATGTCATATTCTTCAGTTTGAAGTACAAGTCTCATAATCTAGAATTACTCAAAAGTTCCATAAATAATGATATAATCTGGAAATAATGAAATAGGTGAGGGTTATCAAAATTAAACTTCTTCTTTTGTTGTGAAAGGGATATTAAAACTGAGTTCTCAAATAACTGACCAATTGCCCAAATTCCTTTAGGTAGTCAAGAATTAAGAAATGTCTGTTCAAATAATGTGTGAAATCCAATAGATTTTTTGGGAGAGGGACCTCACATCTGCATCACGTGTCCCAGCAAATTGTTTCTTTTCAACCACATATTATATGATGCAGCTGTAAATACATTATTTTTTACATTCTGCCTTGCCCTTACTAAAATTGACACATAGAATTTGACACTGTTTTTTTTCTGAAACTTCACCACAATCTACCCAAAATGGGAGACGATCAGAGAATCACTCCATCATTTGATCTATGATGGTAGAAAGGAAGTAATATTGAAAATGGGACAACTCCAATCTGCTATTAGTATGCCATGCTTTAAACTTTTCATGTCAAGGCATAACCATTTGTTGCATCACAGTAATCTGGATATTACCTTTTCAATTCTGATAAAAAAATTTGTACTGATTTCTATTGGAATTTACTGAAAAAAGTAAAGAAGCCTTTTGAGGACATTCATTTTAATGACCTGTTCTCTGCCTAGTAGAGTTAATGGAGGGTCCATCCGTTTTTCTAAATCGATTTGAATAGGTGAAGGTAATGGTTTTAAATTAAGTTAAATTAATGAATTGTAATTCTTGCATAACTAAAAACCTAAATATTTTATGTTTGCCTTTAACATTTTAAATGGAAGTTCCTCTTCTGAAATATTCATTCCCTTTGGATTAACAGCTAAGGCCTCTCTTTTTGGCCCATTTTAATTTTAATTCTGATAACCTGTCCATATTGTGTTATAATATTTAACAATGCTGGAATTTCTTGAGAAGGGTTGATATCATACTGTAGGATTTTATCAATGTAAAACAAGACTATTCATTTTTAAGTATCCACTGAATATCCTGTAAACAAATCTGATTTGTGAATAATGTTGGCTATTGATTTGAACAACAGAGAAGATAGCATTGGAGATATAGGACACTCCAGTCTTGTACCTCATGTTAAGTGAATTTTTGGGGATGTAAGATTATTTGTAAGAATGGTTACAGAAGGTGTGAAATGAATTATGTGTATCTGATTGTTGAAAGTACTGACAAAACACTCTTCTAATAGTATCTGCTCCATACAGTATATAGTTGTTCCAACCTGTCAAAGGCCATATCAGCATCTAGGGACACCACTAAAGTATTTTTATCCTTATAACCAAATACAACATTGACTGTGTTTCTTATATTGTTGTGTCCCCTCCTTTCTCTGATGAAGCTCACCTGATCCTGGTTTATTAGATATGATAAAGACATTTTAGATCTATTTGCTAAGATTTTGGTAAATATTTTATAATCTGCATTTAACAATCAAATTGGCTGATATGATGAGCATTTTATATGTGGTTTGTCTTTCTTGTGTAATACTAGGATATGGACTTCATCAAAGGAAGGAAGGATGGATCAGGATTCCAGAAAGGAATACAATACAGTTGTTGCAAGTTCAGTAACAATTTCCTTATAACAGTCACTTTAAAGCCCATCAGGGCCATCCCCCACACACACACACTTTTAACTGTTTTATAAACTAGTAGATTTCTGCTAGAATACTATTACTATCAAGGTGAATCTTACAGGTATCCTGTAATGTATTGATATCTATCTTGGTATCTCATAATTAATATGCTTATCATCTGTGTATTCTGATTTATATACATTTTAATAGTACACAAAAAAAGGGTTTGTTTAAATCTTCTTGTTTTGATGTTACATGTTTTTTGGAGTCTCCACCTCTATTGTGTCTTTTAGTTTATGGACTTTTTCTTCTGTAAAAGAAGGTGTAACATTTTTCCTGACTTTTCTGAGTGAAAATAATATTTGGTTTTAGTTAAATGTACTGATCTTTCAGTCTGTTCATTTTGCATCTCTTTTGTAATTTTGAGGTAAATGCTTTTATATCTGTTTTGTTTGTATTTATAACCCTGTCTCAGAATGATTTCTTGTTCACTTAGCATTTTCTGTTCTAATTTCTACAAATATTTTTCTTAATTTTCCTTCTTTTTATATTAGAAGAACATGTAATTCCTCTTATGTAGTTCTTGTATGTTTTCAATATTATATTTGTAGTATCTAATTCTTGATTATTTTCAAGAGTTTATTTTTTTTAATTAGCTTGTTGTAAGCTAGGTCTTGTAAAAGAATTGGATCTAATTTGCAATGTTTTATCTTTTTGTTAATTTCCTAAGATGATGTTCTTAACTAAAGTGGTGTGTGGTCTGAAAATGTTATGGGATGACACTATATATGTGCTATCCAAGAAGAAACATAAGTGGAGGTTAAGAATAGGTCATTATTGGAATATGTTGAGAATCTGAGAGCAAAAGGAAAAATAAAGGAAACATATTTTTTGTCTCAGTTAAAAGTCTCCATATCTCCCTTATTCTTAATGCCTCTATTTTTCTTTTTAGCAATTTATTTTCTCTGGATTCTATTCTAGTTTTTGACCTAGTATCTACCAATACATAAATGATTTGTGTGAAGTCCCTCCTATAAAAAATGGTAGGGAAATTAAGCTAAGGAAAGGAAACATCCATGAAAAAATCTAGATTATCCTGATTAGGCACATACTGTATAATGACACTATGATTTAAAGTTCATAATAAGCTTTCCCATGTATTGTTACATATATTTCTTCTGGATCTGAATAAAATGTATGGATCCTTTATTTGTCTTTTTTATCAATCACTATTGAAACCCCTATTACTTTTGAACTATGGCTTAAGTGGAAACCAATGCCTCTCCAATGCTTTGGTATCTTTTCCACTTCTTTTAGATTTTTGCATGTCTCCTGCAATAGTAAATACAGTATTTTTTTATTTTGCCTATCTTATCATTTTCTTTCTTATTTTGCCATCATTTAGCCCTAAAGGGTTTTCAGCCAACAACCTGAATAATCACAGACAATTTTGGACACAGGTAAATTTCCTCCTTAAGGGATGGACTAGTGCACCAAACTGAGAAATATTCCACAACATGAAAATGATTTGTGACCCTAAACAACTTCCTGAAGCATTAAATATTTTCTTCACTGACCTGGACGCATACAAGGACCCTTCTGTAGATCCTCTGCATAATTCTCCCAGCCCACCAGACCACCCCAATTTCCACTGTCGACTGGTCTCCAGAAAATGAGATCCTCAACCACTTCCTTAAAAGTAAAACTGACAAATCAGTGGGCCATGATAATCTTGAGCCAAGGCTCCAGAAAGTGGAAGCTCCAGTCCTAGCACTTCCTTTGAATGTGCTCTACAACCTGTCTCTGCTCAGAGGTTCAGTACCCTGAAATGGAAGGTAGCACATGTGGTCCCAGTGCACAAAGGAGGAGCCAGGGAACAAATTACAAATTATCCCCCTATCACCATACTCAACACCCTAGCAAAAGTCCAGGACAGACTGGTGTGCAATCAATTACTGGCATACATTAAAAGCCACTCACTGCTCAGAGATGCTGAGCACAGCTTCTGAAAGCACCATGGCACTGATTCAGCCTTGGTACACTTTACTACTGATGTCCTACATGGTTTAGACCAAGGTAACCCTACAGGGGCTATATTTGTTGACCTGACAAAGACCTTCAGTTTGATAAACCATGATCTGCTACTATCTAAGTTAATGAGGCTTGGCCTAGACTAACACTCTTGCCAGTGGTTTAGAAGCTACCTCATCGGGTGTAAGCAATTGGTTAAATGGGGGACATGCCTTTCTTCAGAGAGAGAGAGAGAGATCACAGCTGGAGTCTCCCAAGGCTCCATCGTGGGGCCCATACTATTCTCATGGTTTGCCAACAAGCTCCCCCTAAACAGTGGTGGTGCAAAAGTTCTCATGTACACAGACAACACAGTCCAGTACTGATCAGGCAATGATTTGAATGTTTTAAACATTGGATTAAACAATGTCTTCTTGTGTTCCCTGTATCATCTATTTTCCAGGACACATTGATTCTCATTTTTTTACCAATAATTGCTTCAAGTATAGCACAACTCATAGAATGGGCCAGTTTTTACAAATCACTCAAATTTCTTTTGCTACCACATTATACTTAGCTGATAAAGTAACTGGTGCTTCATGCAGTATTTCCTTCTGTTGGGAAGTGAGTAAGCTGTCCCTGTTCATATTTCTCACCCCTTATAGGTATTTTGTAGTAGTGCTGATTTATAAACTCATTCCCTGAATCATTCAATTACTTTGGATTGAATTCATAGTCAGATAACTTGCTGCAATTTTTCCACACCCAGAGAAACTGTCTGTATAAAATGGACCATTTTAGGGGGCCTGAATGTGCATTTTCCTACCTCCAAGAGCTTGTAGCCATAGGATTACAATAACCCTTTGACTGGACAGTTTCTCCTGGAATCCCAACCAATGGTATATCCAGGAAATCTGTGCATTTTGGTTAAATATATTCCCTTTGTTTGAATTACTCCTCCGTTTTATTCAATTTCAATATGAAGTTCTCCTTTTCACTACAAGTCTGGCTCAGTCTCAAGAACTGAGAGCATGGTATGCTTTCTTTAAGCACATTTGGATTGAAGCTGTCAAAATGTAGTAAAGTTCGGTAATTTATCAGTAACAGTAGAACTTTGAGAGAATTTCCTCCATTTGGCCATATCTTTAGAACTGTCAGCCATCAGCATCAGGACCTTTTGGAACATTTGACAGCTGCTAGCCTCATTCCTCAGTTCCCCTGCTGGAGATAAGCTCGAAGTGCCATTTACCAAGAGTAACCAGAAGACCACACTAGAGCCAGGCACTCAAGGAGAGGCCGGAACTCATGACAGAAGACGTAAAAGCACAAACAACCATACCTTCTGCAATGGCAGCAGGCTAGTCAGCCAGGTGGTAAGGGGTAAGGAGGGTGGGTGCATTGTGGCCCGATGGAGGAGATTCTCTTGAAGATCTACTGTCACTGGTAAATAGCTGCTCTATCTCCATCAAGGATACCTCCTCCACTGGAACACATGTTTGGAACATTTCCCAAGCACTGCAAAGTACCCAGGGAAGCTGGCAAAGTCTGATATGCACAAAAAACATACAAAAAAACTTTTGGAATTTAGTAGCAAAGGGGGTCAAAACATTTCAGCCTATCTTGTGAATTTATATTCCAAAGGAGGTTTGGGTAGAACATTTTAAAGTAATATTTAATAAGAAAGACTTATTGATAGATACTGCAGACATCCCCCCCCCCCGACTGGCAACTGAAGAATATTTCCCCTTAATTTTCAAACCAATAGAAGCTGAGGCAGCCATTTCAGACCTGGCAAAAAGCAAAGCACCCAGGCCAGGCTTTATTCCAAAAGACATTTACAAACATTTTTAAATTTCCAGGTCCCTATTTTAACCTGCTTCTTTATTGTCTGTCTAGCACACAAATGTATTCCCTCTTCCTGGACAAAAAAAACATGATAGTTCCAATTTACAAAAAAGGATCTTTTTATGACCCCTCCAGCTTTTGTCCAATCAGTTTATTGGACGTCAGTGCCAAAATCCTTGCCAAATCTTTGTCAAAATATTACTGGGTAAATTACAACTATGGACAATATATAATAGCCCAATATCTGTATTTCAGGCTGGTTTTAGGAGAAACCTTTCAACGACAGACAAATCTTTTGTTTGGCACATTTAACTGAAAAATATATAGGTACGAGGAAAATGAGACTCTATGCATTATTTCACTTCAGCCTTCAACTCTGTCAATAGAGAAAATTTTTGGAAAACATTGATAAACGGAGGTATTTTTTTGGAACTTCTAATCCCTATTTATTTATTATATACCAATACTATGACAATAAAGGAACTATAACTGATTTTTTATAACTAATAGTGGGGTCAAACAGGAATGCCTACTGGCTCCCTTGTTATTTAATATTTACATAGACTCACTATTGTCCTTTGAGGACAATGACCAACTGGATCTCCCACTTATAAATAAAAAAAAGTCATTTACTGGCCTATGTAGATGATGTAGTTTTTGGCATTTTCTCCATTCTCCTGCTCAGCGTGTGGCAGAAGCTGTTGCTGGGGATGTGGGGAGTGATAGCTGAAGTGGGCACAGCATCTTGCTCCTTCAAAAGTGGAGCCACAGCAAGTATCCATAGAACTGCTATTACTACCTGGTCTCCAGCTGCCTGTGCAGGTGAAGATAACAGATGCCCTTGAACATTTCCAGCTTTCTGTTTTTTCCATTATCCTGCTCAGCTTGTGGCAGGAGCTGTTGCTGGGGGCATGGGAGCGATGGCTGTAGGGGGCATTGCATCTTGCTTCTTCAAAAGTGGAGCCACAGCAAGTATCCATAGAACTGCTTTTACTACCTGGTCTCCAGCTGCCCATGTGGGTGAAGATAAAAGCTGCCCTTGAAAGTTTTCAGCTTGTCATTTTTTCCATTCCCCCACTCAGTTTGTGGCAGGAACCATTGCTGGGGTTGTGGGGAGTGATGGCTGAAGGGGGCATTGCATCTTGCTCCTTCAAAAGTGGAGCCACTGCAAGCAGCTCTCCAAGCAGCTGGTAGCTGCATGGGTGGCTCCCACAGGAGTGGCAGGAGTCACCGGCAGGAGTCTACAGCAGGAGACTGCAGGAAGGCTGTTTGGTAAATTTTCTTAAGATTTAGATCAGTGAATAGTGTTTCTATAATGGTTTTGCTTATTTTACATTTTAGTTTATTAAGGGGGATTGAAAAGGTGCACCCCACAGAAATGAATCATAACAAAACTCTTTCATTACCTAATGCTTTGGTGTCATTAAATAATCTGAGTATGGGTACCATTAGTTAACCTTGTTATTTCTCGCATTGTAACAACCAAGCATTAATCCCTGACATAGTTCTATAGCAAGCTGTTTACTGAGAACAGGAAAATACCCTGGCTTCATTTGTTACAATGTTGCTCCTCGTTTTTAAATCAATATATTTTATATAATAAAAATTCAAAGGATTGACAAGTAGATGAGAAATGTTACTCAAATTGGGCTGGATTAAGATGTAGGCTTTTGCTTTTTTTATTGCTATCTGGCTCTGTTCATCTGAATCCTGGCCCTTACCAATTGAGCCATGATATCAGTAAAGTTTCTAATGGGTTCCCTTTCCTCAATCTACATAGTGCACCTGAATATAAAGGGGCCCAGATATTCAAACTGCGCCAGGCTGTAGCGCAAGTCTGGGTGCAGCTCAACTTTGTTGCACAGGGATGTGGCCTGGCCGATATTCAACAGAGCTGTGCTATGGTGCAGCAGCTTTGAATATCGCACCCTGACCACCCCCACTGTGCATGGTGCAGTGGCACTGCTCCAGCGCAAGTGGCCAGAGTGGAGCATGGAGATGCACTAGTGCAAGTGCCATTGCACCCTGCACAGCACCTGAGATATTCAAAAGGGGACATGCAAATGGGGCCATAATTTATGCAAGGTGCACAGGGGC
This sequence comes from Neoceratodus forsteri, assembly GCA_016271365.2. Lineage (NCBI taxonomy): Eukaryota > Metazoa > Chordata > Ceratodontiformes > Ceratodontidae > Neoceratodus > Neoceratodus forsteri. The sequence goes on along the minus strand of CM057453.1, from coordinate 414,447,493 downwards.
CATTTGCATCTCATTATGACTCCATTTGCATGCCATTAGCATGCAGGTGCATCAATCCCTGACGACTTGCACCTGGCGCCCTGCCAGGCAGTAGCCATCGGGGACCGATGCCCCCTGCAGCCCAATCGCTGGAATTCATCTAAAAGAACCCCCCGTCCAATATCCCTGGTGGTCCAGTGGACCGCTATGTGCCTGATCGCGGGCATTTGTCTTGAAGAATAAGCCCCCATCCTATATCCCTGGTGGTCCAGTGGATTGTGCTCTGCCCGATCACTGGCATCGGTAATATCACCCCCCCACATCCAATATCCCTGGTGGTCCAGTGGACCTCTATGTGCCTGATCATGGGCATCAGTAATATAAGCCCCCCCATGTCCAATATCCCTGGTGGTCCAGTGGACCCATCGCTGCCCGATCATGGGCATCTGTAACTCATAAAATACTCCTACTACCCTGGTGATCTAGTGTACCCCCCTCCCCACCTGCCCACTGAGCCCTACTGGCCTGCCCCCTGTCAGCCGGCGGGTGGCAGCACCCCACCCGCCTACCACCCCACCGCCCGCCGACTGACAGCTCAGTTGGGCTGCACGCCCATTGGTTCATTAGCATATTATCTATCCAGATATGTGAATGAATTTATTCGACATATCTGGACTGAGTAGAGTGAGAGGGGCTGCATGCCCATTGGCCTGCTGCTGTGAACCAATGAGCATGCAGCCCTACCGAGCAATCAGTCGGCGGGTGGCGGGGTGGCAGAAGGGTGGGGTGCTGCCACCCGCTGGCTGACGGAGGGGGAGCGGGGCAGTGGGGCTCAGTGGGCGAGTGGGGAGGGGGGTACACTAGACCACCAGGGTAGTAGGAGTATTTTATGAGTTACAGATGCCCGCGATTGGGCAGCGATGGGTCCACTGAACCTCAAGGGATAATGGACATGGGGTGGGTTATATTACTGATGCCCACGATTGGGCACATAGAGGTCCACTGGACGACCAGGGATATTGGACGTGGGGGGGTGATATTACCGATGCCTGTGATTGGGCAGAGTGCAGTCCACTGGACCACCAGAGATATAGGACGGGGGCTTATTCTTCAAGACAAATGCCTGCGATCGGGCACATAGCGGTCCACTGGACCACCAGGGATATAGGAGGGTGGATTTCGCTACACAGATGCCTGTGATGGTGCATGGGGGAGCCACCAGGTGCGGCAGGAACTCGGGTGGCCACCCACAGGTGGCAGCTGCCATGTTGTGCCCTGCAATGCTGCAGCTCACCTGTGGGTGGCCGTTACTTGTTCCTTTTTTGCTTAACTTTGTAGGTGCAGGTAGGGGTTGCACATGCATGACTCCTGCGTCATCCCGGCTGAATATCGGGCTGTGCAGGTTATGCATGGGCACGCCCCACCTGTGCCTGCATACATTACTGATGCGCTCCGGCGCATCGGGATTTGTACGGCGCACTTTTCCCTTTTGAATATTGCACCAGGGCACATCAGTGGGTTGTGCATGGTGCAACATGTTGCATCATGCACAACCCTTTTGAATATCTGGGCCAGGGTATTCTTTTTAAGAAGAGTTTGTTTGAGGTTTGATTGTCTGAAAATAAGTTTGATATAATAGCTCTGACTGAGATGCGGATCACTGGGAAAATAAGTAATGATGAAATTAGCCTTCCTGGCTTTTCATTGTTAAGAAAGGATAGAGTGGGTAAAAGGGGTGGAGGTTGCTTATTTTATGTTGCAGATCATTTAGTGTTTTTCCAGCACCCATCTGAACCAGATAATCCTTATTTTGAGTCATTAACTATTGATATTGAACTGGGACAAAATAAGCTGTTTACTACTAGTAATGTTTATATTCCCCCAGGCAATTATAAGATGGGATTGGAGTATTTTTTTTTTAAATGGGTTGCATACCAACCAATAGAGAGAGGTTGGTGGTGGGCAATTTTAATCTTTACTGGGGCTTTAATCAAGCTATTGATGCTAGAAATCTATTAATGGATCTAGGTATTTTCCAGATAATTATAGAAACTACTCATATCAATTATCATACTAGTTATGAATCAATCCTGGATTGGATCATTACTAATGACCCTTCTCATGTTGTTGCTGCCGGGTGTTACCAGATAACCTCAGAGATCACAGTGCTACCTTTTGTCGTTGGTCTTCTAAATTAAGTAAGAAAAAATCTAAATTTATTAGCTACCATAGAATAAAAGGTCTTGATGTACAGGCTTTTGAAACTATGACTAATTCCTGTGACTGGTCATTCCTAGATGATATTTATATTGATCAGGTTTTTGACCTCTTTTGTGCTCAATTTATTGCTGATTGTGTTGAATTGTTACCACTTAAGAAGGTTAATGTTAGGGGAGATTCCAATGGATGGGTTACACCTCACCTGCTTAAACTATTTAGAACTTACAACAAACAATGGGCTAAATACCAAAGAATTAAACTAGCAGTAATCTTCAGGCCTACAAACATCTTCATAATAAATGTATTGTAAATCTGAGATTCAACAAGTCAAGGTTAATTATTTCAAAATGAAACTGAACACTGAAAAAGGGAATTCTAAAGCTACATGGAACACTAAATACATTACTAGGTAGGACAAAAAAGTTGATTCAATTTTAGTAGAATCCAATGGAAATTTAATGAGTGACCCACACCAGGTAGCTCAGCTTTTTAATTCACATTTTTCATGTTTGGATAAATATAGAGCCCCCATTTCCACTAATCATATCTTAAAAAATGGCTTTGATTTAGGAGTAGACAGCACGAATCATATCTTTAATGATAGCAATACCCCTAAATGTTATTTCCATGCTTTAGCACCTAAAGATGTGCTTCATTATTTATGTAAAATGTATCCAAGACCATTCATTGGCTGGTATCCCGTAATAATCGTGAGTCAAAAATAGCGACTACATAATAGCTAAGCACTGATAGTGAAACTGCAATTGGTGACCGTATCATAACAGTGCAAATACTAAAGAGCGAGTAATGTGGCCCAAAAACAGCACACGTCTCTCTATGCATTCAGTTTTCCCTGCTTGCTCTCTCTGTGTCAGTGTGTCTGACATTGACATAGCCAAAATGAACAGAATGACAGTGTGAGAGGCAGCTCCCCAATGGAAAGTGGATGGCTCTGTCTGTGTCTGTATGGTGCTGCTACTCCAGGATGCATTCCAAGATAGAGAGCCCCCCCCACTGACACAGAGCGAGATTAGTGCACAGAGACTGAAAGTGCCCTGCTGCAGTGCTTCAGCCACTGAGAAGAAAGAGAGAGAGAGAGACAGAGAGGGTGACAGTGACTATCAATGCCCCAGTGACATCTTCTCCTTTCTGCCATACTAGTTCCACCTTCTGTGGCTTCACTGCATGCTTGTTCTGTCTGTCAGTCTCTCTCTCTCTCTCTCTCTCTCTCTCATGCTCACTCTCTCTCTCTCAGATGCACCTGGGAATGTTGGACGTGCTGGTGTCTGTAGATCAGAGAGAGAGAGAGAGAGGGTGAGAATGGGTTCTCCTCCTGCATTGCCCCCATGTGACTGTGTCTCCCATTCTGTGCTGGCCCCCCAAGGATGTCTGCTCACCCTTGACAATGTCAGCACAGCCGCCCCCCCACCCAGGGATGTCCAGCCCTATTGAGCCACAGGGTACAGTGTGACAGTGTGACCGATTTTACTTTATTTACTCACAGATATTAGATTGCTGCTTTTACATTGGTGATTTTGTACATGCGCTATTTGTGAAGTCACTGAGTTTTACTCGCCATTAAAGCAATTGTGATCATATTTTCACAATTTTAACATGGAACCCATTGACTAAAATGCTATTGCCTTTCAAATTCTTAAAAAGGTTTTCCATCCAAATGGAAATGTGCTACTGTCAGACCCATATATAAATCAGGGGCTAGGATGAATCTTAATAATTATTGCCCATTTCTTTATTAGCTCCCCTATCTAAAATATTACAAAAAAAATGTTTTTGACCAGATTACCGAGCATCTCAGGAAATATGAGCTCTGGACTGATTCACAGCACAGTTTTAGGGAAGTCCATAATACTGAAACTGCCTTAGTGAGATTCACCAGCCATGTCTGAGTTGCTTCCGATGAGGGTAAACTTGTGGCAGCAGCTTTTGTGGACCTCACCAAAGCATTTGATTTGGTTGATCATGTGGTGCTGCAAAAGCTGCTGTATAAGGTTAATTTCTCAGTGGAGGTTATGGAATGGTTGGGACATTATCTTTCTAATAGGTCACAAAAAACTCTGATTAATGGCTTTCTTTCTAATGAAAATTCCTTAAACTATGGGGTACCACTGGGGTCCATTCTAGGACCCCTACTATTTTCTTTATTCATAAATTCACTTTCTGAAATTTGTAGCCAGACTGAATTAATATTATATGCAGACAATGCTGTTCTGTTCTGCTCTGGTTCAGATGTGCAAAGGCTTCAAATAGATCTCCAAGGTGACATTGGGGTCTTACATTCCTGGTTTGATTTGCATAATCTTGTTTTAAATTCAGTTAAGATCACATTTCTAATTTTCTCTGGCCTCAAGAACTCTTGCAATTTTGATTTCAAATTAACTGATAATTTGGGCAATCCAATTGAAAGGGTATCCAATTTCAAGTATTTGGGTATAATGTTGGATCAACACTTAACTTTTGAGTAGCACATAGTAATGCTGATTGGTAAACTGCACCATTGTTTGGGTATGTTATACCACATTAAAAAAATCTGACCCTTGAAACTAGGACCATTCTTGCCCATAGTTTTCTTATTTCATTTTTAGAATATGGTTCATCAGTCTATTCATTCTCTACTGAGAAAATGTTAAACAAAATTAAATCTACTAATCATAGTACTCTATGGTTTATTATCTGCCTTCCCAGATTGACACATTATTGCACTCTATATGAGAAATCTGGATGTTTAACACTAACTGCACTTTTTAATTTTAGAGCACTGACTTTCTTACTGTACATAAGATACAGCTAGGTTTTTAACCGATTAGTATTTCTAGTCTTTTTCCTAAAATGGCTAATTCTACTTGCACTAGATCATGTAGTAGAAATTTGTTTAAATTGCCATTATTTCACACTAATTTTGCACAAAACATAATACAGTTTAGGGCCATTAGATTGCATAATCACCTACCAAGTAATATTGCTAACTGCCTTAAGACTGTCTGTTTCAAAGGACTACTTAAACAAAAGTTATTGTCTGATGCTGCTTGTAATTGTTTCAACTAATCCTTTTATCGAATTCTGTGTGCCATGTAATTTGTAAATTGATGTATTATTGTTTTTGTAACTGATGTGTGTCTGTTTTTTGTATCTATAACTGAATGTCTGTGAAAAACGGCATGTATGCTCATAGACTTTTCAGTATAAAAATAAAAATTAAATGAAAAAATAAAACTGAAATGAAAAGGATCATGGGTTTGAGCTTGTATTGGTCCCAATGCACCCTGTGATCCATTGCAGGATTCTCATATGAAGGTGGGTGAATAGGATGGTTAGAATGGCAGCTGCCATAAGGTCCGGAGGTGGAGCATAGTCCTAGCAGATACATAGTGACTTCTGTGCATGAGATGGGTTTGAGCAATCAGAGCTTCTGCTTTCTCCTGGGGCAGGAATGCACTGCCCACTGCCATGTCCAGTACTGCTCCAATATATTGGAGGCATTGGCATGGAGTGAGAACTGATTTTGGAACACTGACCATGATTTCCTGGTCCTTTAACAACTGCTGTGTTTGAGATACTGTGCACTGGACCTCTTCCCTGGATTGACCTTGGAGGAGTCAGTTGCCCAAAGAAGAGAAGACATAAAGCTCTTCCATCCAGAGGGCTGCTGCGACAGCTATGAAGCATTTGCTAAATACCCATGGTACTGAAAATAAGTCAAAAAGCAAGAGTCTTGGTGGTGAATCTAAGGTACTGCCCATGGCATGTTCCGATTTTTATATGGAGGTCAGCATCCTTCATATGCAGAGTACATAGCCTGTCTCCTTTTTTTCAGAAGGGGAATAAAACCCTGGAGACATCATTAAAAACTCTTTTCATTTAATGAATTTGTTCAAGGCTCTGAGGTCTAACATGGGACATAAGTCTCCTGTGGCTTTTGAGACCATAAAGTAACTTGAGTAAAACCTCCTGTTCTTTTCTTTGAGAAAAACAGGCTTTCTGGCCTTTTTTAAAGCAGGGACTGAACTTGTTCCCTCAACGGGGATAGGTGTCCCGGAGGATAATGATAATGGGGTGGTGGATGAAGTGGGAGTTTGAGATCAGCTCTAGTACATGCCCTCATTCAACTATTTCCAGGAACCACTCATCTGAGGTGATCTCCCTCTATTTTTGCAAGTGAAGAGAGAGTCTTTTCCCCACAGTACCCCTGGCAGCAGCTGTAGAGGAGGAGGAGGAGGAGGAACTGGGGAATCAAGAGGTGCTGTGGTGACAGGGCAGCCTGGACCAGAACCTTTGGGGCCTTGGAGTGGCCACCCTGGATAGTTCTGTAGGTCCAGCTGCAGGACTGCCTCCTCTGCCATGATAGGACTGATAGTAATTATGGTGACTTTGGTCAGCAGGCTTTGGGAAAACACTACTACCATAACTCGTGTATACATTCTGGGGTGCCAGGGATTTCACAGACCTTAGAATCATCTTGGATGACTTTATGTCCATTAATGCATTATCCACATCTTGGCCGAACAGCTTAGATCTCCTAATGGGGCATTGATCATGGTCAGTTGCACATATGAAGCAAATCCTGCCACTCTGAACCAGGAGTACCTTCTGATATGTATACCAGAGTCAGCTGACCTACAGTAGCAACAGCATCTGAAGCATCATTTGCTGACCTTAATAATTTTTTACCCATATCTTGGCCAGCAGATGCAACTTTAAGCAGTTTTGCCTTTGTAAGGTTGTCCAGCAGTGTCAGTGCCATAGCCATAGCTCACTTCCAAATGCTATTCTGATACTTGATCATATAAGCCTTGTAATTTGCAATACGAAGGCCCAAAGTGGGAGAGACATAAGTCCTCTTACCCATTACATTCAATTTTCTGGTCTCCTTGTCAGGAGGCAGGGTGCTTATCACTCTAGGAGCCCTAGAAGGATGATGGGGAGCCATGATAAACACAGAGTTGGTTTTAAGCTGGGAAGCATAATGGGACTTGACAGAAGGAGCAGGATACTGTGTGTCAGTATTTCTGGGGACTGGTTGCAGCGTGCTAGGTCTATGTCAGGCAGCAAATGTAGCATCTTCCAACACAAGGTAAACAGGGGGCACCACAATAGTGGGAGCAGTTGTTACATCTAAAAACTCCATTAAGTTTCTTTTACTGGAGTCTTCTTCTTCACTCTTAAATCCCATCACATCCTGTATTTATTTAAACAAAGCCTGAAGGTGAGATCCTCTGGAGGAATCTTGGGATTCTATACTGCTGAGTCCTCACTGCATGATGATAATGTTGGGCTGGAACAGAAACCTCCATCATTGGGTTTCTCATCTCACCTTCATCTTCAAAACCCTCCTTCATTTCAAGGAAGTCAGCATTATATTCCACCTCCTCATCATGTCATATGATGATGCAGATTAATCAACGGAGCCAATGACAACAATGGCAGCTGTACCATCGGTGCAGTAGGTATGTTTTTGGTCCCGTTGTTGACTGTGCCAATGGGAGAGGCCCTGTGGATGGAACTGACAATGCCATTTGCAGTGATGGGAAGGGTGTGCTAACATTTCTGAGAATTACTACAGCATAACCTGTGAGTTGACTATGTCCGGATGAAGTTTTTGACTATTGAAGTCATTGGGAAGGAACCCATTGATGAAGGCTGCATGCCATCTGTAGTAGGTACAGTAGTGCCAGATCCAGGCCCTGATGTTGGTGTCTGAACAATGTTTGAGGGGCTGTAGTCGACACTGCTGGAGTCAACACCAATGAAGATATACCCTCCTTCAATGAAGACCTCAACATCACTGATGAAGCATGTTTCTCCTTATGCTTATGGTGCCTGGAGGAGGAGGAGGGTCTCGATAAATATATCTCCTTTTTCTTGAATTTCTCCATTGTCTTCACTGACCTTGGCAGCAATGCAGTTGATGACCACCAGGGGTTTTCTTACCTGGAGTGGGCTGTTGAGAGAGAGAGAAGCTGGTTTGGATCCTGCAGCCTTCACCTGAACTTTCATGGCCCTAATGACAATGAAAGTCTAGAAAGCCTTCTTCTTGAATCCTTTTGTGTCCTTGTTGAATCCCTACCAGATCTTGCAGGCCCTTACTTTGTGGGACAGGCCCAAACAACAAATACAGACAGTGTAAGCATCATCCTTGTAGTCTTGTAACCACAAGTACCAAACCTAAACAAAGGTTCTTTTGACAGCGGCATACAGGGACAATGTTGATACAAAGCAAGCTTTTGTCAATGCAGAAGTTCACTTACCTGCTGTTGTACTGGGTTCTGCTTGTATACATTTTCTCTATATATTTGCTCAAAGTAGACCAGATGAGATTTAATATGTCATTTGCAATATGGTCCTGATTTTACACAGTTGTATACTGCATTTATCCAGGATAGTAGAGTGAAATGCAATATCTCATTTTCGTGTAGCCTTGCTTATATAATGTATTTTTGTAAGACGGATCATGTCATATGCAACATCTCCTTTTCAGTGGGGCTCTGCTGTAGGGTCCTGTTTTTATACAGTCTTGCAATATATTTACCCAGGATAACCCAACTGATAAAGTACAAAGTAATACTGCGACAAAGCAAGGTCGAATTGGTGCTCACCACAACGAACAGCCAGCTCATAATATTAAACACAAGTCCAGATAGTGATGTCACACAGGTCTCCTACTGCAGCTCAGATTTAAATAAATCTAGGATAATACCAAAAGCAAGTAAATGAAAATTTGTTGAAGCAGGGAGTACCAGCAACACAAAGGACTCCCTGTTGTCCACCCAGCACTTCGACTCCTTGTGAGTCTTCCTCAGGGGTGTAGTCAAGATACGGAAAACCTCACTATTTAAATACACACACTCATTAATTATACATGACTCAGAGCTGTCATTGATTTCAATGTATACATACAAAAACAGTGAAGAATAAAAAATAATAAACCATAATAAACCAAATACAAGCTGTACCTAAGTGTCTTAGACACAGTAAGTCAGAACTATATTTACCAACTTATATTATACATAAAGGGAGAAAGAAAAAGAGGTATTAATCTCTACATTAATAAAACTATCTAGTGTGATTATTTTTATTATTTCCTACCAGAAACACTTGAGCCACTTACTTAACATTTTATCATTTATAGCATTTTTAATGTTAAACGTTTTTAACATTTTTAACACTTTTAACATGTTTAACTTATTTACATTACTTGTTGTTGCTACTGAAGGCTGCCAGTGGCACTCATCCATCCAAAAGCTATAAACAGTAAATAAGTGGTAAGCAGGAACACATCCATTAAGTCATGACTTTCTTGCTTGATTTACAAAGACATTTTCTATGTAACTTGAAATTTCTGGTAGATGAAGGATTCTACAAGAGGAGAGGGGGAGAAACGAAGTTATACATATATATATAGTGGTAAACATTAATTATATTAGCTTATTATTCTTTCATTTTCTCAGAAAGGGTTTCAAGTCCCATATTTCATTTAATCCACGAGATTTAACACAGTTAAGTTTATATATCCACATACTTTTTCTAGTAGTAAATTAGATCTGTCTCTCCCTTGAGTTAAGGGGGGAACCCCACTCCAAACCCATAAATTGAACATTTTCTGGTCTGGAGGAATGATGTGCTATGAAATGCATCCCAACTGGTGTACCCTGTCTTTGATTTAGAATTGATCTAATATGTTCTTGAATTCTTTGTTTCAAAGGACAAACTTTTCCCAACATAAATCAAATTGCATGAGCACCATAGTACATAAATCACATAGCTAGTATCACAAGTAATTAGTTGCCCTATATCTACACTGGTGTTGGGTTCCATAGGGTGTAGAAAAGTTTTACCTGATGTACTGTATTTGCAAATGTTACATCTTGAACATTTAAAAAAAACAGATGATCTTTGAGATAGCCATGTAATTCTGTCTTCGGTTTGTATAGGTTGTAATCTGCTATGTACTACAAAATCTCTTAGATTTTTATCTCTACTGAAGGATAGTCGAGGGCTAGGTCCTACTGCTGTGCCTACTGTTTCATCAGACTGCAAAATATGCCAATTGCGGTAAATGATGCTGCCAATTTTACCCGCTTTATGATTATGCTCGATTATAAATGTACAAGGTTGTGACTTTGCTGTTGCAGTACCTGGCTTCATTTCTGTAATGAGTTTCTCCCGATCAAGGGTACTTACTTTTTCTTTAAGTGTATTCAGTAATGAATAATTATACCCTCTTGCTTTAAATCTACAAATGAGTTCATCTGCCCGTACATTAAATGAGTCCTCAGGGCTACAATTTTTTCTAATCCTTAGTAATTGACTATAAGAAATATAATTTTTGAGCTGTAAGTGAGTACCCTTGATCGGGAGAAACTCATTACAGAAATGAAGCCAGATACACTACAACAGCAAAGTCATAACCTTGTACATTTTAACCTAGTATAATCATAAATCGGGTAAAATTGGCAACATTATTTACCGCAATTGGCATATTTTGCAGTCTGATGAAACAGTAGGCACAGTAGTAGAACCTAGCCCTCAAGTATCCTTCAGCAGAGCAAAAAATCTAAGAGATTTTGTAGTACATAGCAGACTACAACCTGTACAAACAGAAGACAGAATTACATGGCTACCTCAAAGATCATCTGTTTTTTTAAATGTTCAAGATGTAACATTTGCAAATACAGTACATCAGGTAAAACTTTTCTACACCCTTTTGACTCAGACACATGCAACTCTCCCTATTACAGAGTTGCAGAGAGGTGTTGGTTCCTAGATGTCTCCTCCAGACAGACACAGAGAAACTGAAATTTCTCAACAATAGGAGTTCGTATTTGAATATATATACACTCAGAGACTGCAAATTCATTTGCTTAGCCATATCAGAAACATGTGGCAACACCATCCTAATGAACACAGACAATGAAGCTATTATGTACATTCAACAGGTAAACTCAACAGAAGAGATTGTTTAAAAACCAGGAGTGGCAGCCATCTTTAATGACATGAGTCATTAATTACTAAATTAGTTATAAAAGCAGTTTTATTACTATATGAGAAAACTAAAAAATACACTGAGGCTGAATCTAAGTATGTCAGAAATACATTTTTGCAGAATGAAATATGATGAATTTTTTTGCATACTAACAAATACAACAGCTTTAAAAAAAAGCATAATAATGTCATGTAGGAAAGTATGCTTTATCATGACATTCAGCCAAGCATTACTCCACAAATTCTGTTTTGGGGATTTTAAGCAGTACATGTGCAATGGGAAGAAACAGGCCCAATTCTTTAGAAAAGACTAGTCAGTCAGCTTTTTTTTTTGTTTGATCTGATATACACATAAAAGTGAACTTCCTCTTTCTCAAGCTAAGGCACCATATTAGCACTTGGCTTTAACATATGCTGATGGCTTTTTCAGAGTTCTTACACAATGTCCATCAGGGTTCATAGAAACATAGACTTTGACGGCAGATAAGGACCACTCGGCCCACCCAGTCTGCCCATTTCCCTACCTATTGGATAAGCTGCAGATTCTAGTTAACCAACAGCCTACTTCCTGCAACCCCCCACTATAATTGCCTTATGTCTGTCCCATGCATGTTTGAATTACCCCACTGTTTTAGACCCCACAACCTCTCCAGGAAGGCGGTTCCATGCATCCACCACTCTCTCCATGAAAAAGAATTTCTCACAATACCCTGAGCCGCCCCCCTCTAACTTTAAATTGTGCCCTCGTTTTACACATCTCTTTTCTGAAAGATGCTACCCTCCTGGACTTTGTTGATTCCTTGAGGTACTTAAAAGTTTCTTTCATGCCCCCTGTTCCTCCTTTCATCAAGGGTATACATATTAAGCTTTCTCAGTCTCTCTTCATATGGTTTCTGATGTAAACCCTGCACCATTTAGTTGCCCTCCTCTGGACTGCTTCCATCCTGTCTATGTTCTTGCGTAGATGAGGTCTCCAAAACTGCATGCAGTACTCCAGATGGGGTCTCACCAACTGTCTGTATAAAGGGATAACCACTTCCCTTTTTCTACTTGTGATGCCCCTACCTATGCATCCCAACATTCCCCTGGCTCTCCTTACTGACTTCTCACATTGCTTACCCACCTTTAGGTCATCTGATATGACTACACCCAGATCCCTTTCCACTACTGTTGTCGTTAGCACCTCCCCTGCTATTGTGTACTCTTCTCCTGGATTTTTATTTCCCAAGTGCGTTACTTTGCACTTCTTTGCATTGAATCTAAGTTGCCATATGTCTGACCATTCCTCCAACCTTGCCAAGTCCCTTCTCATCCTTTCTACTCCCCCTTGTATATCAACTCTGTTACAGATCTTTGTGTCATCCACAAAGAGGCATTCCTTTCCTTCCAGACCCTCTGCAATGTCACCTACAAAGACGTTAAAGTGGACTGGACCCAGTACTCAGCCCTGAGGTACTCCACTAGTAACCCCCCTTTCTTCAGAATGTATTCCATTCACTATTACCTTCTGTGTCCTGTTGTGCAGCCAGTTTGCTACCCAGGCTACCACCCTGGGACCCACTCCCAGGCTGGCTAACTTGATTATTAATCTTTTGTGCGGGACTGTGTCAAATGCCTTGCTAAAGTCTAGGTAGGCCATATCCACAGCCCCTCCCTGGTCTATTACTTTGGTCACCCGGTCAAAGAAATTGATTAGATTCATCTGACATGACCTTCCTGTGGTGAATCCATGCTGCTTTGGGTCCTGTGCCCCGCTGGCCTCTAGGTAATCAACAATTCTTTCTTTCAGAAGTGATTCCATCATTTTCCCCACCACTGAGGTTAAACTAACAGGTCTGTAGTTTCCTGCTTCTGCCTTGCTCACTTTTGTGAAGGGGAATCACATCTGCCCTCCTCCAGTCCTCAGGTACCACCCCATCTTCCCATGATTTGTTAAAAAGTGTGGTTAGTGGTGTCACTAGGTCCTCCCTTAGCTCTTTTAGGATTCTAGGGTGCATCCCTTCAGGCCCCATTGCTTTGTCCACCTTGAGTTTTAAGAGTTCTTTCAGTACTTTTTCTTCTGTAAATGGACTGGTGTCAACCCCACTATCCAGAGTGCTTCTACTGTTTGGTTTAGGTAACTCCTCCTCTTCCTCTTTTGTGAATACTGAGCAAAAGTATTCATTCAGTATCTCTGCCTTTTCACTGTCTCCCTCTGCCCACCTTTCCTCTCCTTTATTAATCTTCACTATCCCTCCCTTAACCTTTCTATGCTCCCTAATGTACCTATAAAAGGTTTTATCCCCCTTCTTAACTTAGTTGGCTATCTTTTCCTCAGTTTGGGCCTTTGCTTTTCTGACTGCCTTCCCCACTTCTTTCTGCTTTAATTGATACAATTCCCTGTCGTGCTCTGTCTGTGATTCCTTATACTTTCTGAATGCAGCCTTTTTCTCCTTAACCTTCCCTGACACCTCTTTTGAGAGCCATAGTGTTTTTTATTCTGCTTTGTTTTCTTTATTTGTTTCACACAAAGGCTTGTTGCCTCCATGATGGCAGTTTTGATTTTTCTCCATTGTTCTTCCACCCCTCCTTTCTGGCCATTTGCTAATGCATTCCTCAGGCATTCACCCATTATGCCAAAGTCAGCCCTTCTAAAGTCCAGTATCCTTGTCTTTGTATGGCTTGTCTCTATGGTTTGTTTATTGTGAAGCACACTGTGCAGTGGTCGCTTGTTCCCAGATGTCTACTGACTTCTAAGTTTGTGATCCTCTCTCCATTTGAGAGCACCAGGTCTAATATTGCTCTCTCCTGAGTGGCTTCCACCACTAGCTGCCTAAGGCATGCTCCCTGTAGGGCATCAAGAATGACCCTGCTCTTGGATGTGGCTGCAGTCCATGTCGCCCAGTTAACATGTGGCATATTCAGGTCCCCCATCAACAGTATCTCCTCTTTTTCACCCATTTTGAGAATGCCCTCTATCATTTTCTTGTCCATTTCCTCCCCTTGAGACAGGGGTCTGTATACAACCCCTGTGCGGATTGTGATGCCATTCCCTGTTTCCAAGGTGACCCAGAGTTCCTCTTGTCCTCCCCCTTTACTTTTTAGTTCTGTAGCTTTGATCCCTTCCCTTACGTAGAGAGCTACTCCACCTCATCTTTTACCCTCCCTGTCCCTTCTGTAGATTGTGTACCCTGGTATGTTGACATCCTAGTAATGGTTCTCCGTGTACCATATTTCTGTGACTGCCACAATATCCAAGTGTTCCACTTCCATCAGGGCTACTAGCTCTGGAAGATAGTTTCCCAGACTACGGGTATTGGTACTCATTGTCCTCCATTTAATGTTGGCTTTATCCTTTTTTACCCCATCCCTGCTCTTATTGCCCTTGTCCATCTTTCCATTTACCCCTGTCCTGCCCTCTGTCAAGCTCTGTACCTCAGTGTTTACCCTACAACCTGCCATGTTTTGTGGGGGGAGGCTTGAACTTTCCTGTTTCCTATCAGCACCTCCCCCTTGGCTAGTTTAAAAGCTTGCCAAGGAAGCCTTTAAACCTGTCACCTAGAAGCGTGTTTCCCTTGCTGGACAGATGCAGACCATCATGCCAATATAGACCTTCATCTCTCCAGGTGGACCTCCAGTCCCCAATGAAGCCAAAGGCCTGTGCTCTGCACCAGTTTTGCAACCATTCATTAAACTGCATGGTGTGCACTCATATCAGAGACAGATGCTTCTCCTTGAACAATAAGACCTACCTTCATTTAAAGCAGCGTCACAATGCCCCAATCTCATCTACACCTTAAAAGTTTTCCCCTAAACTCAGCATGTTGGAAGCAAAGAGATAATTATCTGCAGCATGTGAAACGGCCCCCACAAGTTTGAGACCTGACTGTGACTGGAAAGTTACTGACAAAACTTCACAACCCTTGGAATAACATTGGGAGGCAAAGCTATATTTTACAAAAATCCCCTGTAGCATGAAGCCTCTCTCAACATTAGCCTGGCTGAATTTACAAGGTTGTTCATGGGAGGGAGTGGAGTGAACCAATTACAGCAAAAAAAAAAACACAAAACAAAATGCCAGACTCTTCTGTGCTTTAACTGTAATTCCCGCTACCCCCAACTATAAAATAAGAAGAAATGAAGCCCTACCTAAAGACTTTTCAGCCTTGTAAAGCATCCAGTTCAAAGACTTTAGATACCATAGGAGCAACAGCAGCAATAATAGGGAAAATGAAGATGCACACTCTGACGGTGAGTGTATATGAACAGTGTAAGGGAGAGAAGTGGCTGAGGCTGCTGGAGCACTGAGAAGCAGGGAAAGACAGAGAGACACACCCACACACACACACACACACAGAGTACTAGGGGTGATGGTGGTGGCTGAGCTATACAGGCAAAGACAGAGATAGGGAGGGCATGAACAATTGAGCAGACACACACAGAATTACTGCAGCAGCATTACTTGGGCTCAGCAGATGACAACAGCAAGAAAAGCAATAGCACCACTTGCAGCTTGACCAACATATGACTTGGTCCACTTCCCACCCTGCACTCATCCTGGGGCTCAGAGCTGTTACAGCCTAGTCATCATCTTGAACAGGCAGGTGGCCACAGCACCAGCTTCACTGGTATTCTCCTAGTTCCAGGCTTCTCCATTTTGAGTTTTAAATAGCCGTGCCAACCAGCATTACACTTAGGAAGAGCAGCCACAACAGATGGCATTCCTTGTTGGGCACTTTGTGCACATGTATGTGACATTACGCAGAAGTGGAGCCCAAGCCAGAGGAGTCCCTCAGTTTCACTTTCCACTGCTGAGAATATCACTCAATTCGGACTACTTGTTTTTTTTTTTCTTCTCTTACTCTGTCATTGAGGCATGTGATGTGTGCTTCGGCTCTGCTGGTGCCCCAAGCAGCCTCGTTGTTCATGTATACTAAACACCGGTCCTGCTACCTCCTGTATACAAAGATATCACCCTTAGCATTTAAGTATTTCATAAGTTATCTTACCATAAAATTTAGCTCATGTGAAACTCAAGCACTAACTAGAAACCTTATCATGACCAGGGCCCCTACTTTTCTGCGGCACAGTGGGACCAAGTTCTGCGGCAAGACTACCATTTGCCGCAGAACCTCTGTGGCGGTGGTTTGTAATTTCTGCGGAAGTTCTGCGGCACTAACAAACTACCACATCACAGTGACAGCGTGTCTTCCTGACTTCACTTTTATGGCAGTAGTTATAGCAATCAGGATGGTGGAAAGCACAGTAACACTAGTTCAAAAAATAACAGACTTATAGAAATAATGTTATGCCTAAAAAGGCAAAACAAATGTCTCTCCCTTAAGGTTCTAGCCTGTTGCATAAATGACATATGCAGAGGGGAGCTTATGTGATAAATAAGGTATTTCTATATCATGCTATCTATCCCACTAATGAGGTTTCCACTGTCTATCACTTATATATTTGTATGTGCTTTCTACACCACTCATGAGGGTTCCCACTGTGTATCACTTATATATTTATATGCAATCTGTAACATACATACAAATATGTGTGTGTGAGTGTGTGTGTGTGGTGAGACAGAGATACAGTATGTGTGTGTGTATATATATATATATATATATATATATATATATACATTTTTTTTTTTTAATTTCCATGAACTTGCATCCTCATTCATACAGGTCCCGTTGGAAATGGAATAGAGGAGTTATTGTAAAACTCATTTTTCATGTCAACCTGCTTTCCCTGACACATTGCGTAACACAATCAGGCCATGACATGCATGTGAACCGATTGTGAGATAGAGCTCTCCAGCACATCACAATGTATCCACCATGTGACAGAACACTGCACCATACCTTCCCAGGCTCTGAGCAGTGATGTGCTCCACCAATCCTTGTGCTGCCTAACCAGCTCCCAAAGCTAATCACTGAACCTGACTTGCCAGCACGGAAACACAGCATGCTACCCTCTGGCCCAACAGCTGTCCCTGCACACATTTCTCCATAACTTTTAGGTGATTCTATGAACCAGTGACTATATGTAATCAATAACCCTGGCAAAAATGCATACATTGCAATTATTTATTTAACAGGTCTATTCTTTCAACAGGTCTACACATTATTATATTCCATTTTTCTGGGCATAATTACCTTATTTTTCATAAAAATGACAGTTAAATTTATTTTACCAGTTATTCATTTCAGATGGCATTTCTATACCTTAAAGGCACAAATAGGTTTGTACAAGGTGAGGTATGGACTTAACAGGTCTGTGCTATTGGCAAGGTTTTGTTTAAGTTGGCCCTAGTGCAATAATGTAAAACTGAAAATTGTATTGGGCTGTAGTACAGGTTGAGCAAATATCACCATGCCTGATATACTGTGCCACAGCCACTGGCAGTGGGAGCTGTGGTAGATAAGTGACTGTTCATTTCTGTTGCAGAATGCAGCCATTTCATTAGCTAATTTATGATATTATAGCAATGATAACATCACATTCTGAGCATATAGGGGAGGTTTGGATATAAAAAGAGGGGATGGTAACCAGATTCTATGGATAAACAGAAATATTAATAAAAAATCACCAAAAGAGTGAATTCTGCAGCACCATAAGAAGTTCTACGGTAGATTGCAAGTTCTGCGCAAAATTCTGCGGCCGCAGAATTCTAGGGGCCTTGATCATGACACATAGATTTTGAAAACCATCATGCTGCAGGTTGAATTTGAAAACTGTCACTCAGCAGGTAGATTTTCAAAATGTTTGTGAATGATTTCTTTGCAGAGGTTTGTGAAAACCATTGCACAGCATTTAGATTTTGAAAACTGTTGTGCAGCATGTAAGTTATGGAAACAGTCATGTGGCATGTAGATTTTGAATACTGTAGCACAGCACAAAGATTTTGAAAACCATTGTGTAGATGTTCAAACTATTCATACAGCACATAGATTTAAAAGGAAATTTTGAGAGAATCCTATGTGAACATTTTTGGTTTACGGAATGATATCTAATTTACACTTTGTGCTGCTTCTATTAAAAAAGTTGTGTTGTTACCTGCCCCCTTTTTTAAAGGAGGCTTGTACTCTAATATCAAAATTTTAAGTGCTAATAATAAAATATTAAACATTCTAGATTTCAACAAGCTTGTTGTTATTGGTATACGTCATATCAAAATGCAGGAAGCATAATAAACATCAACTAAAATAATAATTTTACAAAAACATCAGTAATAATTATATTTGCTGACATAAAACCCATACAGTCCCACCTATGACACAGTGTTCTATGTAACATGATTTCAAGCCTGATTAGAAGCTATGGTTTGTGTTTGAGGACAGCTTTATTATAATAACCATTGTACAGTGTCAGTTTGGTTATTGTCCCAAGTACCTATGGTGGGGCTAGGACCAAAGACCTTCCAATTTTCCAGCTTCAGAGGGAAGCATGATAACCTACTGAGCCACAGACACTGCTTGTATAATTCTTTGTAGTTTCATTTGTTGTCCATTGGCAAAGATATGGCTCAAAAATGGGGAAAAATATATAAATTCAATGCTCTAAAACTCAAGAATGAACAAACAGATTTCTATAAAACATTCCACAAAAGTAGACCATAGGATTGAAATGATGCATACCACATTTTACTAACTTTTGGTGTAAGAAGGGTAAACTGTAAGCATTTGAAAACAGGTGTTCATACCTCTTAACCAGCCAGGCCTCAAATGAGGGACACTGCCCATTAAATTCAGGGACAAATGCTCAAAATCAGGGATGCCATGTTTTACTCAACATACAGCACAACACCACAATCGTTGCACCTATTTAAATGCATGAAATTCATAGGCTTCTTGAATATTTCATAACTACAATAAGCAACACAATGCAAAACATGACACCATGGGACTATGGGCAGTGTAATTGTTTTGAATCTGTGCACATTATATTAACCAGAGTCCATATGGTTCAGTTGACTGTAGACAGATACTGACTGGCTGCTGTGGTTGCTGGCAGGCCTGCTAACAATTAGTACTAGTTATATAGCTCATTTTGGGGTTAACATTTTGTGTTTTTGAGCTGTTTTATACAGCTAACTAAAACTCTCTTTGACAGCTACAGACAGGCACTGGCAGCAGCTGGCTGAACTGCTTGGCTCTGCTTACTGGCGACTCCACTTTCAGTCAGGCTGCTGCTGAGCATCTGGTCATCCACTTCTCTCACTCTCCATGGCTTCAAACTGAAATTCCTCCGTGGCAATCTGGAGCTCTCCTCTGCCATCTGTTCAAAGAGTGCTGGAAGGGACTTTATATTCCAATGGAGCAGACCTGAGGGGGTACCAGAAATCAGACTGTGGGGTATTATGTGAGAATGAAAACTAAGTTGCATCAACAGTAATTTCACCTGATTTACTGAGGTGCACTCTGATATCAGACACATGCTTGCATCATCAGGAACATCAAAGGGGAAAAAAGAAAAGGCAACACAAGGATTCTGACTCAGCATGGTTAATGGCTGAGTGCACAGCAAATCGAGAGTATCTGGGGCTCAGTCAGGATATCAGGACCAGAGCATCAGAATCAGAATATCCCCCCAAAACTGGGACAGCAGAGAGGTATGCAGATGTTGAAACAGAAAAACTCAATTCAACCCTAATTTAGGGGCACTACTCTGTTCCTATATGATAGATTGACAAACAGACAAACAGACAGACCAAGAGGCAGATGAATGGAAGGATAGACAGACAGATGAAGAGACACACAGATAGATAGATAGATAGATAGATAGATAGATAGATAGATAGATAGATAGAAAGAAAGAAAGGGCCCCATGTCATAGGGGCATTTGCTAAAAGGCGATTGTCTTTATGGCAAGTGTACATTGCCAAAATTCAATTTTGGCGATGTACACACTCAGCGGAAAACAAAACAGTGTAAAGGACTCTATATTTTAATGTCATGCAGGGTGCTGCACTCCCTGCACCCCCCATGGGGGGGGCTCCACATCCCTACTGTAGGATTCTCAACTCCAGGGGGGTGCATGTCGGGGGGGTGCAAAATTGTAAAAAACTAAAAAAAAACCTACTTGGGCCGGGCACAACAAAACATACCTGCGCCCGGACTCAAACCCAGCATCCTGGCCACACCAGCCCAGCACCCACCCACAATGTCATGGATACAGCTCAGCAGCTCACTGCAGCACCACCCCTGAAACCCTCCCTCCCATCCCACCCTTGCTCAGCATGCTTGCTCCCTCTGTGCACATGCACATATTTATTTAGCTTTGTTGACCAGGTAGGTACACTAGACAGTATATGCCTATTTTCAGGTACGACCAGGGAGAGTACAGTGAAAATACAGGTTCAAACAGGGTACATAGCAACAAGATGGGCAATGTACAGAGTAACAAAAGAGCCAGGTGAACATAGGTAGTCTACAGTAAGAAGTAATAGGTAAAATATATACATACAGAATAAAATAGGCGAAGTCATTCAATAGCAATAACAGTAATTACAGTGTGTGAGTGACCCTTTTATCAGAGCCACAGAAACAAATAATTCCTGAGCAGATAAGCAAACAAATTACTTGCTTCTCAAAGTTAAAGGACAGCAGGCAGCATCATTAGAGCCTGCAAGGGGTATCCCAGGGCTGGGTGAGACCAATTTAGAGACCTGGTTAAGGTGGCTTGAGACACCCACACACAGAGGCCAGTTTCAAAAACTCCCACAGGGAATTCCGGAGGCTCAAGTGGGAGGGGGAGGAATGAACGTGGTCAGGAAGGGAGTTCCATAGCCTTGGAGCACATGTAGCAAAGTCCCTATCCCCCATCTAAGTACGAGTATAAGGAACTTTGAGCACCCCAGGACCCTGAGACCTGAGGGAGTAGGAGGAGGATTCAGCAAGCTTGAGAAGCTCTGCCAGCCCCGGAGAGGTGCCAGTTCTGAGCACCTTTCCTACAAAGCAGCCCAACCTAAAGTTCAAGTGATTGGCCGGGGAAAGTCAGCCTAGTTTGTCATATAATTTACAATGATGGGTGAGGCATGGGGCTGCAAGGGCAAAGTGACAGATGTTGTTGTAGGTTGTGTTCCACCGAGCAAGGTGGACCTTGGAGGTGCAAGCGAATAGGAGAAGGCCATAGCTAAGCGAAGGGAGCAGCACACCTCTGATAGTGACATCCTGTCACTATTCATGAACCTAACCCATCCACTCACTTTCCTTACTCCCTCACCCTATCAACATGTGTTGCAAGTGGGTCACTGTTTTAGAAGGTACCCAATTGCGAGTAGCGTATGTCAGAGGATATCGACAGAAAGAGAGATAGATATATAGGCAATATGCAATGACCTGTCTCAGAGATAGATGGATAGATAGATAGATAGATAGATAGATAGATAGATAGATAGATAGATAGGCAGATAGATAGATAGATAGGTGATATGCAATGACCTGTCTCAAATTTGTCAATTCATCTTCAAGGGTGTGGGGGCAGGACCATAACTCACAACTGGCAGAGCCACAAGTGAGTTTAAAAAGTCCTGCCCACTCACAAATGATGATAAACTGTATATTTTGTGTCCGACAGTTGCATATTCGAGTCATACAACATCAGTTTACAAATTTAATTTTTAAACCTGCTGTTTGAAGATTTAACTGTTTCACTTTGATTTTAACAGCTGGCATCTGTTCTGCACTAGGCAATTGTGATGTCATCACCATTGTGATAGCTGCTATCTGATTGGTTCGGTATTCCATTGGGATGATACTAATCTTCACAATATCTTTCATTTTTATCCCCACTCCTCTTGTCTGTGTGTGTGTGTGTGTGTGTTTTTGTGTGTGTGTGTGTGTGTGTGTGTGTGTGTGTGTGTGCGCATATAAAATACATGGATGGGACCTTTTCCCCATAGAAGCCAAATGTCATGTATTTCCCTTTATACATCACCAACATTCCAATCAATACAAGCTGCATGCCTCCCAATTAAAGCTGCATATCTCTGCATCTAAATCTGTATACCGTAGGGGAAAAAAAAACACCAATAGACCAACATTATGATCACCAAAACAAACAACTTAATGACCAATTAAATCAATAAACATGTCAATGAACACACCAGCTGAACCAGGTAAGAAATTTATATGCTAATTAGCACACCTATTAAGCCCCCTGACAAAAACACAGCCTTATATAATAAGCTCCATAACAAAAATACTGCCTTACCTAATAAGCCTCCTGACAAGAAACACATCCTTAAGGTTCAAAAAAAGGCACCACCCCATGTATTATATAAAATCATTGCTAGGCAACTGTGGAATATGAAGCTACAGACCTATCTCAGGGGCAAATTAGGGCAATGATGCCAATCTGCCTTCGGGCTCATGATTTGCAGACCCAATTAGCCCCAGTTAGATGGGTATATATATATATCCTGCATACTACAGTTGCCTACCATTTATTCTAGATACATCTATATCTACATCTACATCTATAACTGTAGTTATACCTATATATCTATATATTTATAAAAGGGGAAAAAACATTCTTCAGTCTTGATTAGCTGGAAGCCCTCTCTAGTACTTGTCCTTATCAGGACATAACCTTACAATGGGCACTACTTGTGCCCACCAAGATGCAGCACACAGCGAAATCAATCCATGCCACCACTCTCTTGCTGCCGCTCCCCAGCTAGCATCCGATGAAACAACTACAGCAGGAGAGTGGTGGCAACAACAGACAATTGAGTATCCAATATTCCTAACCCAGTGGAACATCTTTGTTTCTTTTCACTGTCCATTCCTTCCATCACAGCTGCAGGCTTCAGCTCTCACTCCCACTGCTCCAAAGTCTGCCCAATACACACAGACCATTTCTTCGATCTCCGGACTCCACCGACCCCCCACCCCATCTTTAACCATGAGCTGCAGCAACAGACAAGCCCCGATCACAATGTTTAGCAGTTTACTGTCACCCAGAAACCCCCAGATACTTTATTGTTCTGCTTCACTTCAAGTTCCATGACAGTTACAATTTGAAAAGTGCAAAAGTCTTTACAGCAGCCGCTGAAGGACATGCTCTCTCCCAATGATTAAAATTCAGGTACATAAAATAAACAAACTAAAAGGGCACAAAAAGGAAAAAAAGAGCCATATCTCTCTGTGTGTCTCATGGGTAGAGAGTGGCCTGTACTGCCAATCAAACAGTTCTCACTCTCAAACAAATGGTGGCTCTCCATGTTCCACAATACCACAGGCACCATTTATGAGAATGGATGTGTGACAGTGGGAAATCTAATTTAATACAGTGTGTGGGGACAGGAAACACAGCCTCAGCAATGTCTCTGTGGAGGGTGGGGAGGCATTGATGTCCATCAAACAGTTTAGAAATTACTTCAATAGGGGGACTATTTTTCCTCCTTAAGGTATTGAAATCTCAGGTTTAAAATTTTCTTGGCATATTTTTTTATTACTTGTTTTTTTCATAAATGCTTAATTGATGGGCCCATTTTATAAGCACAATAAGACACTCTGAGGTGTGGGTTAAGGCCTGATAACAGCACTTCCCAAGTGCTAAAAGCACTCAGCTCAAGCACCTTGTGCCTCTTAATGGACCTGGGGCATACTCTTATCAGGCCGTAACCCACACCTTGTTGTGTCTTTTTGCTTGCTATATATATATTATACTGGCATGGTCATGCCAGTATAGTTAGGGTTGCCCAGCCACTTCTATGTTAACCCCAAACATTTGCATTTTAATAACTTTGCAACTGTATGACTGATATGCCCAAAATTTTTCATGTGCCATCTGGTACCATAGATCTCTGGATATGGAAAGTTTTGCTCCAGTCAGTGGTGCGGTTGCAGAGCTGTGGAGTGCCAAAAACTGTGTAATTTACCATTTAGGTGCAAATATTTCACTCATCTGCATCTCCAAAATGGCTCAGGAATCTGATCTGAAATTGTTAGGGTATATGGGATCTGGGCTGCAGATGGGTCTTTTGAAGGTTTGGTGAAAACATATGAATCCATTCAAAAGTTATATAGAGAATAATGGATATGCAAGTGTGTGTTATGGATTTCTTTTATACACCCGAGGTGTGTGATAACCCATAAACCTTGAGAGCGAAGCTCACGAGGTTTATTACGTCATCACACACTGAGGGTGTGTAAAAAAAATCCATAAAAACACGCTTGCATATCTTTTATTTTTTATAATTACTGGTGAAAGACAGTGTCTCCCCCACCTACAGACACTCACTCTTTCTCCCTCTCTCAATTGCTGTCAACACACACACACACACACACACACATACACACTTTCCCTTTCTGCCTCGCTCTCTCAGAGTTTTTTCTTTAAAAAAACAAGTCTCAGCCACAGCTCTTACCAGTGTCCGTCGTGGATTAAATTCAGAGTCAGCGACTCAGCATCTCTTGATATGGCAGGATAGACCACATATTTCTTTTATATTTCAAAAGCAGAATCAACCAGATAAAAAAAATTGAAAAAATCAAATAAACATGGGGATTGAAGTAAAGAAAGCAGCTTGCTGGGTGGCTCGTCGGAAGGCGGAAAACCAAGCCGCCATGTTTTAAATTCTGTTCAGCTCGCCCACAAGCAGAGCACAAGCCAATGAAATGGTGTGGTACACTGGCGTGACAGCAAAAGGACATTGGAGGTGAAAGAAAGTTTAGTGAACACCGTTATAACTCATTTTTGGGCTATTATGGCATTTTGGAGACCATTGAAAACAGGTTGTTAAGGGGGTTATCAGTAATTCTAATGCTTTAAAGTTTCCCATTATGGCCTATGGGAAAAAATATATGTGACATGCAAAAGAAGTTTCTCCTTTCACGAAAGCACTTTTTGCTGCTTCAAATGGAAAAGTTATTGCCGTGCTGCCACCATCTTGTTTTCAGTTAGCGACAGGGAAAAAACTCTGTAACTCAAAATATATGGCTCCTTGGTAAACACCAACAGTTGCGTTTACCTAACTGGGGCCCAAGGAATATGATTCTGGCCTTAGTTTTTTAAAATAGTGGCCAGAAATATGTGTTTTTAATTGACCTTTAGTAGTGTTGCAAATTTGCAGCACTATATTTGTGAAACTGCCACAAATTTGCGACAGTTTTCGTTCAAGTAATAGCACTGTGGTACGCAAAGTGATGCAAATTTGCAATACTTTTCATGAAAATTGCTGCAAATTTGAGGCACTACTTCAATTAAAAAATAAACATCTGCCCTGTAAATGTCCAAAATCTTTCCTGGACATTTTTTCCAAAAATAAGTCCAGAATTGTGCTACTCAGCCCCCATGTAGGTAAACACCTCTTGGTGTTTGCCCAATAAAAGGATATTTTATCCTTTTATTGCCTCCAGAAGGGGATGAGCCATGTTTTATAGATAAAAAAGTTTCTGTCGACATCAGGGTGCCCAGTCCCTATGTCAGTAGTAGAAATCCACCCATACCAGTGTTGGACACTAGGGAGCCCACTCCCAGCATCCCAAAATATTTATTTTTTTTTTAATAATTTCTCTGCCAACATTGGGGTGCCAAATCCCTGTGTCGGCGGTAAACAGTTCCATGTTAAAATCGTGATTACAAAATCGCGAATGACTTATTGGCGAGCATTTAATGGTGATCGCTGTTAATGCGACCTTACATTGCAATGCCAACAATATTAGCTGCTGCACATTAATAGCGAGTGGCGGCAGACAGATGGCACGGTTTGGTTTGCTCCCTCCAACACAGACACTCACTCCTCACAGCTGATCCTTTGTTCTGTTTCTATGTTTCTATCTGTCTCTATCCCCCGATGGCAGAATTCAGTGCTGTCTTTCTATTCCCCTACCTATCCAATGTGGACTTCTCACTTCCTCATTTCTTCACCTGGATGGAGTGCATTCACACTCAAATGCCTGCACAACTTCCTGGTTACCTTGTTACCTGCTTACCTGCTCCCAGAATTCTGCATGCCTTTGCACAGCTGCTATGGACTGAATCTTTAAATGGTGCAGTGGAGGGTGACCATGAACTCAGCAAGTGCTCAGTAAGCTGGTGGATTTCCAAAATGGAATTTGAACTAATAACATGCCACATAGATAGGCCACTAGCTGTGTATGCTGGGTTTGTTTATCAGAAGGACAAGGAAACTGCAGAGAAAGTTTACTGGCGGTGTGCTGATGCTCACAAATACAGTTGCTTAGCAAGACTGCACACTGTCGAAAACAAGGTAGCAGCACAGATAAAGGAACACACACATGTTCCTGATGTTGAGGATGTTGGGGTTCATAAGGTAATGGCAGACATGAGGGACCATTCCAGATCAAGTGTTGAGACAACATGCCAGGTTGTATTGCAGTGCACCACTAGTGCCCCAGATGCTTTAGCAGGTCATTTGCCAGCAGTTCAGCTCTTTAAAAGAACCATGCAATGCATTAGACAGTTTGAGTGTGGGTGCCCAGCCACTCCTAGCACATTTGAGGAACTAGTGATACCACCAGAGTTCACTGTTACTAACTCTGGAGAGATGTTCCTAATTTACAATAGCGGTAAAGATCAAGATTGCTTTCTGATTTTTTTGCAACTGAGGCTAATTTGACATTTCTGCAGGAGTGCTCTGATTGGTTGCTGGATGGCACTTTTAAGTCCTGTCTTGCACGTTTGATCAACTATACACTGTGCTTTGCTTGAAGTCATGCACTGTGGTAACAGCATTATATGTGCTAATGAGCTCAAGAAAAAACACATTGTATGCCAGAGTAGTCTTTAAGATGCAGGAACAGTGCTCATTGGTTAACCAAGCAACAGCCATCATGGATTTAGAAAAATCACCTTGGAAAGCATTTACCTCTGCTTTCCCAAACACTGAGATCAGAGGTTGTTTTTTTCATTTTGCACAAGCAGTATGGTGTAGGATTCAAAAATACCCACTAGTGCAAGAAATATATTGTTCTGATCCTGATTTTGCCCTTCATCTCAGAATGCTTCTATCATTGGCCTTTGTGCCAACATGTGATGTGGTCACTACTTTCAAAGACATGAGGGACTGGGAATTTTTCCATACAAATGAAGAATTGTTGCTTCCACTGCTGGATTACTTTGAATCCACTTGGGTTGGAAGACTAAGGGGACACTCTGGTTGCAGAAGAGCTGCTTTTCCATCAGAGTTGTGGAATTGTCATGATGCCACATCGAGAGGTCTATCCCACACTAACAATATGGTTGAAGGCTGGCATTGTGGCTTCAACAGCTGCCTCAGTGCATGTCATCCAAATATATGGAAATTGATTCAGTGTCTTAAAGAAGAACAAAGGTTGACAGAGGTGAAAGTAGAGAAACTTGTGTCTGGGGCAGGTGGCACTGGTCTGAAAAGAAAGTATAAAGACATGAACTAGCAGATTGTGTCAATAGTCAGAGAGTATTCCACAAGAAGCAGATATGATTACCTTAGAGGACTGGCCTACAATTTCTAGTTTCAAGTTTAAGGCCAATGGATTGTTAACCCTAAGCAGTGCTTTTTTCAACATTTTTGCTTCTTGTTTTTTGAGATAATGAAATATGCTATTTTAATTTTGAAAAAGACAGACTCTGAAGACTGATGCATTTGCAGTACCTGCGCACAGTGAAGACATGCTGTGAAGACAGACTTCGCAATCATTATGATTTTTTTCATTGAAAAGTCACTATTTTGATGCTTTGAATTCTTTCTTTGTTATTCCTTATCTCCTCTTGTGTCTACTTTGACTGCCAGAACCCCCAACATCCCCTTTGTCAATCTGCTCACATTGTTCCTCAACTCCTCTTATGTCTCCTTCAACTTCCAGAACCCCCCCCCAAACAGTCCCTTTTGTCAATCTGCTCCATGGTGTTCCTTGAAACCTCTTGTATCTCCATCGACTGGCCACCACCCACCCCAATTGTCCCCTTTCTCATTTGGCTCCTCTTCTGTCTCCCTCATGGCAAGAATTGTGATTTAGCAAATTCTTAATTTTTATATACTCTCTGGCAGGTGGCAGTACTATTTCTGTCACATCCCTATTATTGAGCAGTCACTAAAATTCAAATCGTAATTATTGAATAACTATTTTTAATCACTTTTAAGCATTTGCGATTTTAATGGGATACCATGGTTCATATCCACCCCACAACTGTGGGACACTGGGAGCCCACTCACAGTGTCCTGAAATATATATATTTTTTAAATGCTTCTGCTGATTTTGGGGTGCCCAATCCTCTTGTTGGCACTATGACCTACAACCCCCCAACAGAGTGGGACACTGGGTAGCCCACTCCCAGTGTCCACAGTTATGTCTGCCCCCAGTACTGTGAGACACTGGGAAGCACACCACCATGCCCCATTGCTTCCAGTACCTGTGACAAAAGAAAACAGTCCCCTGACGTCTTTTTTTTTGGGTCATCCTGAAAAAAAGAAAATGATCCCTCATTGTCTCCCTGTCCCCCCTCCCTACTGTGACCTTCCCACTGAGAAACCCACAACTCCAACCCCCCAGCCCTATACTTGCCCCTGGAGATTGTCTTCTGTCATCTTCTGTGGACTGGGACACATCTGCACTCTTCAAAGCTGAACAGTGTAAGTGCTGTATAATGGGTGTCAATGGTGTTTTGAACATATGTTGCTATCTCAGCCATTTTTAGGTATTTTTGCACCAAATTTTCAACATGGACTTCTTGGGACCTCACCTCATGAACAATGTCACTGCTGTTTCATTAATCTTGCCCATAAGGTGATTTCACGGTCACTGCATGATATCACCTTTCAGGACTGAGCAACAAAATAACAGTGCCAGTGTTCATGAGGTGGGGTTCATACATGTTAATTATTAAGACCCCAAAGCTCTCAAGTTATGTGGGCATTTAAATTTTCCTATGCAAGCATGTAATTTTGGCAATTTTCAATATTTTGCCACCAAATTTTCAGCATAGCCATTTTTTCACACCACCTCATGAACAATACAGCTGTCATTTTTCACATTCTACCCCAAACATGTTTTTGCACCAGTGACATGGAATGGTGCATTCCCTGTGTGAAATCATCTTTTGGAACCAACTGTTGAAATAACAGTGCCAGTGTCCATGAGGTGGGGTCCCAAAAAAAGCATGTTGAAAATTTGGTGAAACAGTTCCTAAAAATGCCTGAACTATGTGTGTCCATTGAATTTATTCTGTGCACACGCATAACTTTGGCACTTTTCAAGATTTTGCTGAAAACTTTTCAACGTAGCCATTTTTTTCATATCACCACATGAACAATACAGATGTCATTTTTCACATCCTGCCTGAAATGTGTTTTTGCACCCGTGGAGCACAATGGCATTGCAGTTGCACATAATTATGTTTTACCTTGTTTTTCACAATTTCTCTGTACCAGGGAAAATGAGGTGGGGTAATAAGATGACTATGCTGACAATTTAGTCACTGTTGTTCAACACATGGAAGTGCAGGGCCCAGAGGTGGCCCTGCACATCCATACCTACATACATATGCACATTTATGGAGGGATTAGAGAGCAGGGTCCAAAGGACCCTGCGCTCCCACACTAAAATAAGGATACTATTATACTATTTCAAAAAGTAAGGAAATTCATTGCAAAAAAAACCCTCTGTTAATGCATCAGTTAGGGTTCATATTACAGCTACAAAAGCATGGAAATTCAGTGTTAGGGTTACCACCCTACCACCTCACCCCATCCCTCCCACTCTCTACACACCAACAGGTGTTGGGGTGTGCCTTGGGGTAGTCAGGCCTAACTCTCACCCATACTCCTATACGGTGCCATCTCAGCTTCCTTACATGTGGAATGGGGTGAGAGTTAGGCCCGATGACCCCAAGGAACAACCCAATGCCTGTTAGTGTCTGAAGGGTGGGGAGTTGGAGTCAGGTGGTCAGTTTGGTAACCCTAACATCAAATTTCCATACTTTTGTCACTGTAATAGGAACCCTAACTGATGCATTAACAGAGTTTTTTGCAATGAATATGTGTATATATATATATATATATATATATATATACTGCTTTAACTCATTGTACCCAATAACTCCATATGAAGTCCGAACCATCCATTGATTCTCCTGATACAAAATGGCCACCCAGAGTATAATGAGTTAATGCATCAGTTAAGGTTAAAGCAACAAAAGTAGGGAAATATGATGTTAGGGATTCAAACCTTAACACCCAACCACCCACCCAGCACAGACCAAGAGGCATCAGGGGGCAGCTTTGGGGTTGTCAGCCCTAATGCTCACCCCATTGTATTAGAAAATAAGCTGGGTGGGTACAGCATAGAAGAATGGGGTGAGCATTAGGGATGACAACCCCAGTGCTGCCCCCTGATGCCTCTTGGTCTGTTCACGGTGGGTGGTGTGGTGTTAGGGTTTGAAACCCTAGCAACATATTTCCTTGCTTTTGTTGCTTTAATCCTAATTGATGCATAAACACAGTTTTTTTGCAATTTATTTCCTTACTTTTTGAGATAGTATAATAGCGTCCTTATTCTACTATGGGAGCACAGGGTCCTTCCTCTGTAGATGTGTGTGTATACATATATATATATATATATATATATATTATATATATATATATAGAGAGAGAGAGAGAGAGAGAGAGAGAGAGAGAGAGAGAGAGACCAAATTGTAGCATAGCCTTCTTATTACCCCCCCCACCTCATGTACCCGTTCCAGAAATGTTCAAATCCTAGCCAAAACATTATTCTGCACAACTGCAAAACCATTCCGCACCACAGATGCAAAATCACAGTTTGGGCAAGATTTAAAAAATGACAGCTGTGACATACATGACATAGTGTAATAAGAAGGGAATGTTGAAAATCTGGGGTCAAAAATATTATAAATATCAGAAGGTTACGAGTTATCATAGCAAAACTGCAATGAATGGTCATAATTTTGGAATTTTTTGATATTTTGATCCCAAATTTTCAACATAGTATTCTCATGACCCTACCTCATAACTCCATTGGTGAACATGTTCAAATCTATGGGATAATGCCATTCCACACCATAAGTGTGGAAATACTTTTTGGACAGGATGAAAAAAATGACAGCTATACAGTTCATGAGGAGGTGTGAAAAAATGGCTATGTTGAAAATTTGGACTCAAAATATTGAAAATTACCAAAGTTATGTGTGTGAGTAGAAAAATTTCACTGAACGCACATAACTCAAACATTTTTAGGAATTTTTTCACAAAATTTTCAACATGGGCTTTTGGGGATCCCTCCTCATAAATGCTGGTGGTGATATATCATTATTCAGGCCCAAAAATTGATTTAGTGCAGCAACTGCGAAATCACCTTCTGGGCCTGATTAATGAAATGACAGTTGCAGTGTTCATGAGGTTGGGTCCCAAAAAGGTCTTGTTGAAGATTTGGTGAAAATTCAAAAAAATGGCTAAATTTTGAACCTAAGTTCAAAATGCCTTTGAAAAACATTATGTGGCACTTATCTTGATTCCTCAGTTTGTGGTTCTGCTTTGAAGTATGCAGACGTGTCCACAGAAGATGACAGCCTATGATCTCCAATGGTAAATATGGGGTAAAAGAGGAATGTAGGGTGGTGGGTGCTCGTTGGGAGAGCAGGGATGGGGAAAGGGGATGGTGGGAGGTGATGAGAGACCATTTTATTTTTTCAGGATTAAAAAAAAAGACGTCAGTGACTGTTTTCTTTTTTGCAGGTCTAAATAAATAAATTAAATACATCAGGACACTAGAGGTGCACTAAACGCAGACACGGGGATTGTCCACCCAGTTTTGGCTTTGTAATATAACATAACTGTTGGCTGTTGGGAGGAGGCATCCGACACTGGGGGTGGGGTTGGATATTTCACATTAATGATAAGAGGAGTAGAGGATGGTGATTGGAGGGTGGGTGATGCCACTAGGCAGCAGGGAATATATAAAATAAGCAGGAACTGGACTCTTGCTTCAGCCCCCAGCTTATACAGTCAGTTCTAGGTGCTTGAATTTTAAAAGAAGCTGAGGATGTTGCAGCACCAGGACATACCTTGCCATGGTAAATAGCTAGTACCAGAGAATTGGGCCTGGATAATGAAATCTGTATTTCAGCCCCTGTAATCTAACTTTTAGCAACATTTATTTCCTTCTATTGCAAGATGGCTGTGGTCTGAACTGAGAATAGGTATTATAACCCATACTCTACCAAGCTGTTGTTCATCTAACTGAAACAGTTTCAAGAGCCTCTGGATGCAGTTTGAAAAGGTTTTTGCAATCTGAACAGAGTCTGAACAGACAGAGTTGCAGAATTGTTTTTGAAAAATGTGTCCCCCCTTTTTTTCTTGTGATGCAATATTCTGACAGGCACATGGTGCTATATTAGAAACCTAGAAAGCATGTACTTCCATCATTAGTAAAGGGTCACTGCGGGCAGTGATCGGAGGTTGGGGTGCCACTAGACACCAGGAAAATATAAGGAAAGGAATCTTGAGTCATGAAAAAGGATCCTTATGTCTCTATCTTGTACCATTGCTGAGGAAATAAGTTTTGGGGATGGAAAGGCCTTAATTTGGTGATTTTCCAAAATTGCATCATGAGGAATAGACCAACAAAAAACATGACAATGTATCACAGACTATGTGATGCCAACCCAGATCATGTTTTTCCATGAAGTATGATTTTGGGGTGTTGTCACATTACATGCCTGAGGTACACAAACACTAAATGTTATATTTTTACAGGTCCACAGGGTCAGCCGAACTTAATTTTTTACAACACTTTTGGAACACAGTTGTGTTGTTTGTGTACTTACTGTGTGACTTGGGGGTTTCAGTTCAGTCCCTACAGTGTATGTGGTAGTAGCCCAGGTCACATTGCATCCAAAACAGAAAAGCTTATGTCTCTGTCTTGTACCATTGCTGAGAAAATGAGTTTTGGGGATGGCAAAGCCTCAATTTGGTGATTTTCCAGAATGTATTGTGAGGTATAGACCAAACAAAACACAACAGTGTGTCACAACTATGTGATGCCAACCCAGATCATGCTTTTCCATGCAGTGTGATGTTGGGGTGTTGTCACATGACATGCCTGACGTACACAAACCTAATGGCAAGGCCTGAATCTGGAATGTGATGCCAACCCAGATCATGCTTTTCCATGCAGTGTGATGTTGGGGTGTTGTCACATGACATGCCTGACGTACACAAACCTAATGGCAAGGCCTGAATCTGGAATGTGATGCCTACCCAGATCATGCTTTTCCATGCAGTATGATGTTGGAGTGTTGTCACATGACATGCCTGACATACACAAACCTAATGGCAAGGCCTGAATCTGGAATGTGATGCCTACCCAGATCATGCTTTTCCATGCAGTATGATGTTGGGGTGTTGTCACATGACATGCCTGACATACACAAACCTAAATGTTGTATTTTTACAGGGCACGGGGTGGCCAAACTTATTTTTACAGCATTTTTGGACCACAGTTGTGATCTTTGTGTACATACTATGTGACTTTGGGGATTCAGTTCATTCCATACTGTTTATGTGATAGTAGCCCAGATCACACCGCATCCAAAACAGAAAGCCTTACATCTCTGTCTTGTGCCATTGTTGAGAGAATGAGTTTCTTTATAATAAATATAGAATTTATTTATTTATGAAATAGGAAGTACAACCCCTTGAGCCATAGACTTGTTTCCAAAGGCTCCATGTCAGAATAAAACATAGACATTTGAACAGTACATACATAGAATAAATGTGGGTGAGCAATCATATAGAGTATAAGTACAATGAGCACTGGTTAATGCCTATACATTTGGTAGCTAAAACAGGGCAGAGCTATAGACATATTTACCTAATGAGCTGTTAAGACCTATACAATTGGTAGCTAAAGCAATGCATGATATGAGTTTGTAGTAAGCAGCCTCAGGGAGGCCCTGTCTTATATATAATACAATGCATTCATAGTCCAGTGCAACTATATGGTAACTGAGGGAGGTGAGGATTCCTGTAGGCTAGAAATAGTGAGGGCTCTCCACTGCCTGGCCAAGAGCGGGTGCATGGCCTAGCAGCATGGTACAGGAGCCACAGGTTACCGGTTACACTGGCATTGATGTGAGGAGAGGATATGGGCCCTTAAGGCAGCTTTAAAAGGACCTAGATTGGTGACTGATGTGACGGCCGGTGGGAGGGCATGGTATTAGGATGGAACTCTAAGGGGGCAGGATCACTGGACCAGGGTGGTCCTGACACTAGGCACCTTCCAGATAGTTTTTGGGGTGGCCTGTGTGGACACTGAGATGGTGGCTGCCTGAAGACAAGCCATGACACCGATTGGAGTTAAACCCAGGTGGATTTATTTGGTGAAGAGACAGGTCTGGTATAATAGTCTTTCCTCAAGGGAGAGGATGTTGCTGAGCATGTATAGGGGCAGGTATGTGTATTTCTGTCAGCACCAGAGAGGAGTCAGCAGGCCTTATTGATGACTACTTGTATTTGATGAAGTTCTGTAGGGTCAGCGGCAGCATAGATTGTGAAGCCATAGTCCACCAGCGATAAGACTGAGGAGATAATGGCTAGGTGAAGTACTTCAGGTGGCAGGTAGTCTTTATGTCTGTAAAGGAGACCAATGCAGGTATTGGTGGTGGAGGTGAGTATTTTTATATGTTCGTGGAATGAGAGAGAAGAGTCAAATGTAATGCCTAGATACTTATACTTTTGGAGCTGTTCCAGTGGGATGAGAGAGGCAGAAAGCATTTCAAGGGGGAAATCCTTTGATCTGTTTTGGCTGTGGGCATATAGCATTGTCTTAGTCTTTTTAATATTGACCACTAATATGTGTTCAGCAAACCAGTGTTCAATCTGACAGAAGGAGTTTTGTAAGGTACGCTGGAGAGAAAGAGGATCAGGATGCGTGGTATAAAGAACAGCATCATCCATGTAGAGGAGAAGGTTGCCAGGGTAGGCTTTGGGCAGGGCATTGAGGTAGATGCTGAACAGCAGGGGACCCAGGAAAATCCCTGGGGAACTCCTGAGCACACAGGCAGCATAGTAGATATGCTATTATTAACTTTAACACATTGGGTTCTAGATGAAAGATAGTTGGAGAGCCATGAGAGTGGACAATGAGAGACTCCAATTTGTTGTAATGTGTTAAGAAGGAGGGGGTGAAAAACTATGACAAAGGTCTTTGAGAGGTCTATAAACACGGCCCCTGCAAGGTGCTCCTTGTCAAGCATGGAGTGCAGGGAGTTAGCAAATTCTGTGAGGGCGGTCGTAGTGCTATGTCCAGCTCTGAAATCATGCTGCTGCCTACATAAGAGGTTGTGTGCGAGGAGGTAGTCAGTGAGCTGATTGGCCATGATCTTTTCAAGGGCTTTAGAAAGTGGGGGGAGAATCGAGATGGGATGGTAGTTGTTTGGGAGGGAGCTCTCACCATATTTCAATATTGGTGTTATCACTGCCATTTTCCATGAGGTTGGGAACTGGCCCAGGTGCAGGGACAGATTTAGAAGGTCCATGAGTGGGAAGATTACTGAGTCTAGCTCAAGGTATAGGATACACATATCAAAGGCATCTTTGCAGTAATTGGAGCTCTGGAGGGCTTTGGACAGGTAGACTTTTGCTTCTGTAGGGGTAATGACTCTGAGTTTGAAGTGGGGGGTGGAGGAGTTCAGGCGGTGGGGTAGGTTGAATATCTATGGGACCTGTACAAATCAGGATACAATTCCAGGCCTGTCTGCAATATTTATTTATTTAATTTTGAGCAGGTCCTGAAGGGACCTGTGCAAATGTGGATACAGTTCCACTATCACAAAAGGAAGGGAAATTCTTAATAAAAACTACATCAATGCAGACATTAGGGTTGTAAAACACAAAGCACACAAAGACGGGAAATAAAAAAACATAAGGGATTTGGGTCTCCAGTGTACTGGTGAATCAGTGGTGGGGTCTTACTTGGGGTTGTCATCCCTAATGCCCACCCCTACCCTGGATTAGACAAGGTCAAATGTGATGTTTTGGGCCCTGCGTGAGGAAAGCTTTGACAGATTATATTGCCATACTGTATCACTATGAGGCACTAGGTTGGAGCTGTATGTTGTGCTTCGGACAGGAAGCTATGGGCTGGGGGTGGGCATTAGGTTTGACAACCCTGAGTAAGACCCCACCAATGATTCAGCAATACTCCGGAGACCCAAATCTCTAATGTTTTTTTCATTTCCTGTCTTTGTGCGTTTTGAGTTTTACAACCCTAATGTCTGCATTAATGTCATTTTTGCAAAGAATATATGTATATGTGTATACACATATATATATATATATATATATATATATATATATATATATAAATGCGCAGTCGTGCCCCTATAGTTAGGGTTGAGTAGGCAGTTTAATGTTAAACCCCAAATTTTGCACGTTAACAACATTGCAACCGTTCAACAAATTTGCACAAAATTTGGAATGCTCTGTCCTGTAGGGTAGATATCTTGATATGATAAGTTGTGTTATGATCAGATTTTTGATTTCCGTTCAGCGAAGTGCCAAAAAATGCATTTTTTGCTTTTTTGCTCATTTTTCTCTGATTTTTGCCCATCACACTGCAGCCACACCGTTTAGAATTTTGGTCTGACATTTTCAGGATAGAAAGAGGCTGCCCCAAAGAATAATCCAGCATTGGATTGGTGAAAAAATATTAATCCTTTCCATAGTTATTTAATTTTAAATTTTCAGGTTCTGAGCCTGCTCAGTTCAATCTTTGGAATAGGTGTATATTTTGTGAAAGATGATTTGCCTCATGAATGGGGACTTTGACAGCTCACGAATGGGGATTCATTAAATTCCTGTTCATGGGAAAAAAAATCCCTGTTCATGAGCTTTCATCTTGTTTTTACTTTTTGCCCAAAACAAACTCTTGTATATTGCTCCACAGATGTATTTTTTGTATACAACTGTATGGGTTTTGTTCAGGGCAATGCCCTCTACCAAATCATGTCTTTGGTTTCCAACACTGTATTTAAAAATGCCATTTTTTTGCTAGGAGAAATCCATATTCATCACTCACTTCCGATCCCGGTTCGTGAGGTATCAAAATCCCCATTTGTCAGCCAATCCCTAAATAAATGCTTCATTATGCATTTGGGAAACAGAAACCCTAAATTACCCTATAAATTGGGAAATGTACCACTCAAAATAACATATGAGGAAAGGGATTTGGGTATAATAGTTTCCGATAATATGACATTTTCATCTCATTGCCAAAATATAGCCCAGAAAGGAAACAGTATCCTAAATTGCATACTGAGGCATATATCATCTAGAAGTAGGGGGGTTGTTCTGCCCCTGTATGTATCCCTCGTGAGGCCAATTATGGAATACGGAGCACAGGTGTGGTCACCCTTTAAAAAACAGGAGATTGCCCTGTTGGAGGGAGTGCAGAGGAGGGCAACAAGAGCTGTCTGTGGTATGACAGGTAGATACTATGGGACTAGATTGAGAGAATTGAATATGTACTCTTTGGAGGAACGCAGAAAGCGAGGGGACATGTGCTTGGTATACAAAGCTTGGCAAAATGATGACTTGTGGGATGTTACGGGGTTAACATTCAATAGTTGTATGTATAAAACTAGGTCCCACCTATTGCAATTAACAGCATTTAAATGTAATAAAGTGAGAACTACATGGTGGTTTAACCAAAGGGTGGTGCATGCTTGGAATGCACTGCCTTTGGAGATTGTGGCAAGCAAATCTATTGCTGAGTTCAAATCCAAGTGGGATAGAACACATTAGAAATTAGACTATCATGGCGAGCATATAGGACGCAAGTCCATTTAGCTCAGTATCTTCCTATGAATCCTATGAATCCCCATTCATGAGCTGTCAGAATCCCTGGTCATGAGATAAGGATCAGATGGTCCTATCTCACAAATGGGGATTGGCTGACGAATGGGGATTTTGACACCTCACGAACTGGGATTATACAAACAAAATCCCTGTTCATGAAGTGTCAAAATCCCTGTTTGTCAACCGATCCTCCATTTGTGAGGTGTCAAAATCCCTGTTCATGAGATGAAGACCATATGGTCAGATCGGGCCATCTGGTCCTCATCCCACCTCACAAACAGGGATCGGCGGAAGAACAGGGGATCCACAATGGTGGATTTCCCCTAGAAAAAATGGCCCTGTCACAGCATGTGGGAATAAACATCAGACAAAGCAAATTTACAGGTTTCAAGCACACCGTGGTATGGTATTTATTTTTCTAAGGTTAGAAAAATAAATGAAAACAACAAAAATTGCAAAGAAAATCATTACTTAACATCAGTAGTTTCTCTCATAATACAGTCCTGGATCTTAGAGCTCCTAAAACCCTTCTCATCTGCATTCAACAGCTTGTCTGCCACTCTTCTCCTCTCTCTCAGGGCTGAGCCCCACTGGGCTAAACTGAAGTGAACTTTGTGAAGAGGTTTTTATATCTTTTGGTGGGGTCTCCTGACAAAACCCTTTCTGTATTTACTTGTCTGGACATGTTTCAAAACCAAAAGAGGGTTTTGTTCAGTGGATTTCCTGGTTCAGTTAAAGATACAGTGTATATCTCCACAGATAGTGACTCTCTCTATATCTCTGACCCACAGTGACTAAGCTTCTCTTGCTATTTCTCTGTTCAGGTAACGTAGAGCTAAACCATGGACCCCCATTACCACTTGCATCTCCCACGGAATTTGCATCTGCACCTGGACTTAAGTTAATGTTAGTCAACATATTGAGCCGCGCAAAAAAGTTTGATCAGCTCCAAGTATGGGCTGCCCATACTGAGCAGGACCTCATTATTATAACTGAATCTTGGCTCAAAAAGTCAAACAGTGATCAACAAGTCTCCCTTCCTGGCTACAATCTGCTTAGGGCAGATAGGGAAGCTAGAGGGGGTGGTGTGACCATCTAAACTAAATATAAGTTTACAGTCAGTGATATTCACTGTAAATCTAAACCTAAGAAGTACGAATTTGTATCTCTCAAATTACACCTTCCACCCACTAAATGTCTCACTATTATTGGTGATTATCGCCCCCCCATCTGGTGGCACTGACATCCTCACCATACTTAAATCCTTAATCGTCTCCACGAACACTGAAACTTTAATACTTGGGGATTTTGATATGGACTGGCTTACCCTCAAGTTGCACAGCCTGAAATCCTTCTGTGATGAAGTCGGCTTAGCCCACTTAGTCGGTGAACCTACTAGAACCAATATATCCAATCCCGACAACAGTTCTCTCCTTGATGTCATACTTTCTATGCATCCCCACAAAATTCTTCACTCTGCAGTCTTCCACAATGACATGAGTGATCATGGGGTGGTTGTTTGTACAAGATCACAAATTATAGCCTGACAGCAGCCAACACTCATAACTAAGCGGTCCTTTTGCAAGTTTAATGCATCAGACTACTTATCCGACTTGAGCAAAATTAGATGGCAAGACCTCTACCTTGCCAAAACAATCGATGAGGCAGTCACTGTCTTTAATGACAACCTCAACGTGCTGGCCAACAAGCATGCCCCTTTGATCAAAGTCAGGGTGCGTAAAACATCCAACCCATGGTTTACATCAGATCTCAAGGCTACAGTCCTACACCGTGATAAACTCTGGGCTAAGGCTAGAAAATCCAAAAGCCCAGCTGACTGGCAAGCATTCAGAGCAGCTAGAAACACCTGCATTAAACAAATCTGCACAAGCAAAGCCAATTATTATGTCCCCACCCTTGAACATGCAAAAGGGAATTCCCAAAAAATCTGGAAGACACTCAAGTCCATCGAGGTCGGCCTGTAGCCCCCTCCATCCCTCTAAAGATCCTCAGCAATGGTAGGGCTGTGGAAAACGGCTGCCTAATCCTCGAGGAAATCAACAATCACTTTGTAACTGATGGCCTAGCTTTTGACTCTTCACCTTATGCAGCCTGTGGTAGCTACCAAGACTGTAATAACATTGACTCACAAACTTCGACCCACCCACACCAGCTGTGCCCGCTTAGCTATGAAGAAGTCGAAGATTCACTTCTTAACATAGACATTCGAAAAAGTGCGGGGGACAATGGTCTAAAACCTTTTTTTCTTAAACTAGGCTATCTCGACCTCACTGCCCCTATCCTCCACATATTCAATCTTTCCATTTCCACTGCCACTGTTCCCTCCTCCTGGAAATCTGCCCACATCCTCCCATTATTCAAGTCAGTGGACCCATGTGACCTAAACAACTATAGGCCCATCTCAATCTTACCTGTCCTATCCAAAGTCCTTGAAAAGCTAGTTTACTCCCAAATGAAACTCCATATTGAAACATCTTCAGTCCTCAACCCTGTGTAATCTGGCTTCCGGCCCAACCATAGTACAGTCACTTTTCTAGCCAAAGTTACCAATGAATGGATCACAGCCATGGACTCTAAGAATGTTACTGGTGCAGTATTTTTAGATCTCAGCAAACCGTTGAACACTGTCGACCACAATCTGTTAGTCTCAAGCCTAATAAAAGTAGACGCCATCCCCCTTGCTGCCCAGTGGTTTACCAGCTACCTATATGGAAGGACCCAGAAAGTAAAAGCTGGTGGCCTCTTTTCTGCATCCCTCCCAGTTGTCAGGGGAGTCCTGCAAGGCTCCATATTAGGTCCCATCCTCTTCTCTCCATATATCAATAACCTTGACACACATATCTCCCAGTCCCATCTGCATTTCTTTGCTGATGATACTGTACTGTATACATCAGGTCCTACACTGACTGAAGTGAGAGATGTACTCCAAGCCGACTTTGCATAACTAGAAATCAACCTAATCAGTGCCAAATTACTCCTCAATGTCAAGAAAACTAAGGCCATGATCTTTGCCCCAAACACCACCTCCACTTTCCTTGCAAACATGCACAAAGAATTCATCACTACCTCCCTAGGTGAACCCCTTGAAATCACCTCCAAATTCAAATATCTTGGTATGTGGCTGGACAACAAGCTTTCCTTTTATGACCACCTCAACAATCTGGCAAAGAGGCTAAAAATTAGGCTAGGTTTCTTCTTCCATAACAAGTCCCTTTTTCCATTGGATACAAGAACTAGACTTGTCAAGGCCACTTTCTTTTATTTTATTTATTTTATTTTAAACATTTGTTTACGGGTAAGTACAATGAGCCAAAGACCATTTTCATGTACGACCCGGGGACCGAATACATATACAGTCAAGATGTTTACAATTAACAAAAACTCACTTCACAATACAATACAACATTAAAACATACATCACATAAATTACAATACATAGAAAATAAATAAAGAATATATATATATATATATATATATATATATATATAATAACAGAAAACAACAACAATGCAATTTGTCAAGAAAATAATTTCTTAACCTAATTTTAAACCTAATCCTGCTATCCGGTGATATTGAATCTAACCCTGGTCCCAAACTCTGCACCCCACTCTCTACCTCAACTAGCACTAAAAAAGGCCTGGTACTAGCCCATATGAACATTAGAAGCCTCCTGAGTCACCTGGCTGAACTTGAAGCCTGGGCTAAGTTGGTGGATCCTGACATACTATGCCTCACCGAAACCTGGTTGAAACCTACTGTATCTGATACCTCCTGCCCTCTACCTGGGTATAATATTCTTCGCCGAGATCGATCTGGGTCCAAGAGGGGGTGGGGTAGCTATTTACTATAAAGTCATCTGTCTCTTAGCGTCCTACCTAACCTGATCCCTCATGCTATGTGAAGCGCTGCATGCAACCCTGACACTGGTCGAAACACCTACATATCGCTTGTTGGTATAACCCGCCAACCAGTGGGCTGAACGGTCTCCAGAACCTACTGCAGTACATTTCTCAAAAATGTAAAACAAATGAAACACTCCTCCTCAGTTACTTGAACCTGAACTGGCTGGGCCCACATCACAATCTCCTTGCATCTTTGATCCAGAAGCACAATTTCACCAACTTATAACTATCTGCACTAGAACCACGTCTTCACTATCAGGTCGTTACTGGACTGGATCCTTACAAACAGACGGATCATGTTTCCAAAGCTACCGTCCTGGCTGACTCACTATAGATCACTCACCAACGCTCTGTCACTGGCTCCTGCCCACCGCCTGCTCCTCAACCATGACTGATTACCTTCACGAACTATGCCGCCCTCGATACAACGCCTTCTTATCTGACATATCTGACATAGACTGGACTGACGTTTTCTCCACCTCCAATGTTGACACTGCCCTTAACATATTTCTCACCAGGTTTGGCGAAGTACAAAAGAAACACCTCCCAAAGGTAAAAAGAAGAGTCAGAGGTCAGCAGTCAAGATGGTTAAATAAAGAACTCCTATGTAAGTTAAAAGTCCGAGATAAGCAATGGAAACAATACAAAAAATCTGGGCTCCCCCTGGATCTTATCCTGTACAAGCAGTATAGAAATGATTGCAAAAGGCGCATCAGGCAGGCTAAAAGCATATACTGTCAAAACCTGCTGACTAACTCCTCCAACGACCCTCAAAAATTTTGGAGCCACATTAAAACTTTTTTAGGATCTACGCAAGCTGTCAACCCCTCAGAAATGGTCCTGCAAAGTGTCCACTGTAATGACTCCTTCACTATTGCAAACGCGCTTAACCAGCAGTTTTCCGACCTATCTGCCTACACAGCTTCCCTTCAATCTCCTGCTACACAACTGAACTCAACATTCCCTGGCGATTCACCTACCTCATCTAAACCATTCTGCTTCAAAGCGGTCACCAGGCATCAAGTCTTCAAGCTGCTCAAGGCTATCTCTGACAATACCAGCCCCGGCTCTGATGGAATGGAACCCCGTCTATTAAAGATGTCTGCTCACCTCATATCTGGACCTATAGCTAGAATCTTCACCCTATCCCTCTCCAATGGCTCTGTCCCTGAAATCTGGAAGGCCACCAGAATTACTCCCGTGTTTAAAAAAGGCAGCAAAAATGACACGACCAACTACAGACCAATTGCTATACTATCAGTCCTTAGCAAGATCCTTGAGAAATTAGTCTCTATTCAAGTTACCGATGATTTAAGAAAACTCCAACTTACTCAATACAGCACTGTACGGCTTTAGAAAACACCACAGCACCATGACTGCACTAGCAAATTCTCCTCTGACATTCTTACTAACATGGACAAAGGGAAGCTAACAGGGCTGTTTTCATTGACCTCACTAAAGCGTTCGACCTTGTTGACCATCCTTTACTACTTGTCTCCCTCAGAAATCTGGGCTTCTCCTACCCTGTCACTACCTGGTTCAGCAGCTACCTTGCCAACAGGACTCAAGCAGTGAAATTCAACTCGGCGATCTCTGACAGTGCTGTTATCAATATTGGCGTCCCTCAGGGCTCCATTCTCGGTCCTCTCCTCTTCTCACTATTTGTAAACAATCTCCCTGATGTAGTAACCTCTGGCCACTCACTACTTTATGCTGATGACCTGGTCATCTATGCCCACTCTGACAATATCACCAACCTGAATGCTGCCCTTACCACAGACTTCCACTTGGTGCAGCGCTGGCTACACACCCAACGCCTTGTCCTTAACTCCAATAAAACTAAAGCCATGCTATTTGGATCCCCACACAAATTAAGAACCTGCTCTTCTTCTCTCTCTGTGCCTGACATTAATGGTAACACCTTGACCAAAATCTTGACCTAAAGCTGCACATCCAGGAAACTTGTAAATCTGTCAATTGTAAGCTAGGGGCTGCTTACAGAACTAACTACCTGCTTACCCCTGCCGCTAAACTGGCAATTGCTAGAGGAATCCTGTTACCAACCCTCACCTCACGGTGCTCCCATCCTAACCATGGCCAGCAAAACTGCTCTGCACCAATGGGACACCACCTTCAACAATGTTTGCAGGTATGCGGCTAAAGCACCGCGCCTGAAGCTTTCATTGTCAGCTATACAAAGACCGGGCTGGCTATCTCCTCCTCCACCAGGCAATATTACCTCTGCAACCTTTCGACACCATCATCAGAGCATCAAAGCCAGCTGAGCTCTCAAACTACTCCAACCGGTTATACCTTCACGGGACCTTAGATCCTCTGGCAAGTCCTTATTGAATATTCCTCTCTGCCGCACAAAAAAGGGCTCGGGAGCCTTCAGTTATGCTGCCCCTCACTTTTGGAACTTGCTGCCCCAGGGACTAAGAAATGCTCCTTCTCACGATGCATTTAAGCAAAATCTCAGAGCTTTCCTTACCTCGATGGACAAATGTGTTTGTTTTGATCCATCTTGAATCCCATGCTCCTAACCTGTTCTCCTCCCTTCCCCTATTATGTATTATAGGCACTTGCGCTTTTTTTATTCTTGGTTGTTTTTTGCTTTTATGTTTCATGTTTGTTGATACTGTATAACATTGTTGTTCTGATGCCAATTGTAAAGCTCTCTAATTACTGCCTAGTCACTTAGCTTGCCCTCGCTCCTGAGCTGTTTTCCCCCACCTTCATTCCTTATCCTGTACCCTCTGTTCCTGTAACACTTACTTTCCCAGCCCCGCTCTCTTCCCTTCCCTTCCCACTTAGCCATTTCTCTAGTACCCTCTGTCATTACCCCCTC
Source organism: Neoceratodus forsteri (assembly GCA_016271365.2). Classification (NCBI taxonomy): domain Eukaryota; kingdom Metazoa; phylum Chordata; order Ceratodontiformes; family Ceratodontidae; genus Neoceratodus; species Neoceratodus forsteri. The sequence goes on along the minus strand of CM057453.1, from coordinate 414,402,726 downwards.
CCTTTTTTCTGCCCCTCCCCTCTCCTGCTCTTTGCCGCCTCACTCCCCCTCTAACCGCCCTCCACTCCCCTCTCTGCTGTCTTTCGGTTCCACCCGCCCGAGCAACAGGTTGCTACCTTGTACCGCTAATGCCGTAACTTGCCGCCACCCTTCCTACCTTCTTTCACCTTCTGCCCCTCCTGCCAGCTTTCCTCCTTCTTTATTCTTCCCTCTTCTCCCTATGCTCAGTCCTCACCCTCCCTCTCCTATTTTATCCCTCCCACCAGTCTCGTGGCTCCCTCTCTCCTGCCGTCTCGTAGTTCACCGGCTCGGCTGCAGGTTACTATTCTACCCACGCCAATGCCGTTTTCACGCCCTCGCCTCTTGTCCTCCTCCCTTCTTCTGCTCGCTTCTGCTCTTACTAGGTGCACTCATCTCTCTACCCCACTCATTTCCCTATCTGTTCCGCCCTTCATCCTTTTCCCCTATACCCTGCCCTTCCCACCCCACCCTTCCTCCCCCATTCCTTTAGTTCAAATCCTCCTCACCCTTGCACCTAGTCCCCACCGCCCTCCCCTGCACATCACCTCTCTCTCCCTCTCTATTTTTGCACCCATAGCTTCACTGTCCTGTTCCCCGACCTCTCCGCTCTCTTGCCGACTCCGGTTCCACCGTCCGGCCACAGGTGGTAACCTTCTCCCTAATGCCGCACTTGGCGCCTTAACCTCCCTCCTGTCCTCCCTTTTGCTATTAGCCCCTACCACCCCCTGTCTCCGTCTCTCCTGCCCTACCCTTACCTGTCCCCTACCACCTCTCCCCTAGTTCTCAACAACTGAATACATGTAATTTTATCCTTATTGCTATGCTTGACTACACTGTGTGACTTTGTCCTTTGCAAATGTATCCTGCTCTGTGTAATTTCTTATGTGTCCTGCAAATGTATCCTGCTTTGTGTAATCTCTTATGTATCACTGTGTTCTGTAACTGTACCTCCCGGGTCGTGCCTGAAAATAGTCACTTGTTGGCTAGCGCACTTACCCGGTCAACAAAAACTAAATAAATAAATAAAAAAGTTTGATGACAAACATTCTCATATAAAACAATAGGAAGCTAATTCTAATTTTTAGCAGCAGAGTAAGTAAAAAAACCATCACCCATTTTAGTCTTAGTCTTTGGAACATTTAACTTGATTTGATGATCTGAACGAAGTTCCCGTGAATTTATTTTAATATGTAATAATGAATATAATGGAGAATCTATACCTTGATGGAGAACTTTGTCCATTACTAAACATAAACTGTAAAGACAACCCATCCTAGGAGGAAGCCAGGCAGATAGATTATACAGTTCACAATGATGAGTAGAATAAGACAACTTGAAAGTAAATCTGCAAATACCATGAAATACATTAATAAGGAGAGATAGCTCTCTATTAGACAAGTTAGTAAAGAGAAATGCATTATAATTTAACTGAGGTAATAAGACACCCTCAGCTATTGCACATCTTGCTGGTAAGGTCAACATAGATTGAAACTTGAATAATACACCTAATCGCTGATTTATCTGATGAGAAATAAAATTTACATGATCTGAAAATTCTTGCTGCTACTCGACTATGGAGATCTAATCTATTCCTCCGCAGCAGCCTCAGGACTCAACAAACTAGACGTCTTCTACCACAGTGCCATATGGTTCATGACAAACCTACCCTACCGAACCCACCATTGTGATTTGTACCTAGCCGCTGACTGGACATCACTCTCAACTAGACACACACTTCATGCTGGTATCTGGACTCTTAAGCTGCTCCTGAACAAGCTCCCAAACTATCTCAGAACTCTTTTGTGTATTTCCCATAGTGTCTACTCTCTTAGGAAAAATGACCTCCTCTTCCTCGATGTACCGAGAACTCGCACCTCAGTCGGCAAGCGGGCCATATTGAGCATACTCCCAACTATCTGGAACCAGCTGCAAGGTGTACTGAAGCTTCCCGGTACTGTCCCTGTCAGCCTATACAAAAGATTGGCTGCAGCAAAAATAAAAGATACGTGCAGCTGCTTCTAAATCCTAGCTCACTGCTCTAACCCTAGCCCTCTGCTTCCTCTTACTTACCTAGACATTAGCTGCCTTGATACTCTGAAACAAGCACTTTGTACCTTTTTTCTGTACTTGTATTTTTCTATGTCATTGTCATTTTTATGCAACATGTTAATGCTTGCCCATAATTCTGTACTTGAATTTGTACTGTTTTTTCGATTATGCAGTCTGTAAATACCTGTCTGTGTCAAAGGACCTCCTTGTGAATGAGCTTGCTCAATGGAGTTTTCCTACAATAAACTTGAGCTTGAACTTTTATAAAATATACTACATTATCAGACACATAATCTTGTACAGTAACAGGTCTATAGTGTGAATTTATGAAAATACCTTTAGGATTTCTTATAACTATACTAATCATGAAATTATTATTGTTTTATATGACTTCTGACTCCTTTTTCTTTAAAAAGGCTTTACTAACCGTATTTATTCCTATTTAAAATAGGCTTCATGTTTTTTGTACACAAAATGCACTTATGCACTTAACACAGCACCTCTCCGGGTGTTTGGCATCATTCCAGGGTCTGGATGGATGGAAATGGAAAAAGAATGAAAAGAGAGAAGTAGTAGGAAGTTTAGTAGGGACAGTAAAGAGCTATTCTAGGTGGCCAACCTAGGGTAGGGGGGAAAAGAATAAAAGCAAAGAGAAAAGTATTAACTGTTGCTAGGAAATAAGGAGAAAGAAAAGGGGTCCATCAGTCACAGCCGGGGGTGTAGCCTAACTCTGCCTCAGGCCCCAGCACTCTCTAAATGACAACATTGGGGTGCCCAATCCTTGTGTTGTCATGTATCTCCCCCCCAATAATATGGCACACACTGGGAGCCCACCCCAGGGTGCCAAATGTATATGTATTTTTTTATTTGAGTTTAGTGCTTCCGACACTGGGATGCCCTTTCCCAGTGTCGGACGATTGTCCTCCAAAAGCCGGTAGTCTTCAATTGTCGACATGGGGTGCCCAATCCCCATGTTGGTATGTATCCTTCACACCTATATCACACATTGGGAACCCACCCCAGTGTGCCCAAATGTGCATTTATATTTTTAAATCCCTGTAAATAAAGAAAACTATCTCCCGACGTCTTACATTTTTTTTAACCTGCAAAAAAGAAAATGGTCCCTTGTCGTCCCCCAGTCCCCCCATCCCCATCCTCACACTGATCCCCACAACCCCAGCCCTTACCATCGTACCTCTGGAGGTCGCACTGTCATCTTCTCTAGACATCTGCACTCTTTAATGCCGAACCTGCAAACTGAAGCATCAAGGTAGCGCCGTATAATGGCAGTGGGGGGTTCAATGTAGATTGATATCTCAGCCATTTTTAGGAATTTTGGCCCAAATTTTCAACATGGGGATCTTGGGAGCCCACCTCATGAACACTGGCACTGTCATTTCATTTCTTGGTCCCAAAAGGTGATTTTGCAGTTGCTGCGTGGAATCACCTTTTGGGAATGATTAACAAAACAACAGTGCCACTGTTCATGAGGTGGGGTCCCAAAAAAGCCCATGTTGTAAATTTGGTGAAAAAATTCAAAAAAATGACTGTGTCCCAAATGTGCATTGTGCAGTTTCTACACATGCTTGTAACTTCACCAATTTTTAATATTTTCACTCCAGATTTTCAATATTACCATTTTTGACATCTCCTTATGAACAGTACCGACTGTCATTTTTCACATCCTGCCTGAAACATGTTTTCACACCTGTGGTGCAGAATGGCATGGTCGCAGTGCAAAATCAATTACTGGGATGGAGTAACAAAATTACAGTTCCATTGTTCATGAGGGGAGGTCCCAAAAAGCCCATGCTGAAAATTGGGTGAAAATATTTCAACAAATGACTGCGTTATGACCGTGCATTGCGCAGTTTCTATGCACACTCATAACTTTCCCAATGTCTCATGTTTTCACTCCAGATTTTCAACATTACCAATTTTTCACACCACCTCATGTACAGTAAAGCTGTGTTTTTTTAAATCCTGCCAAAAATGTTTATACACACCTGTAGTGTAAAACAGCATTATATTTGTGCAGAATTACATTTTGACTGGGATTTGAAAGTTTTCTGTACTGGGTACATGTGGTGAGGTGATAAGAAGGTCAAGTTGAACATTTGGGGTGAAAATGATTTCAGATGGCACAGTTATGACTATTTGTTGCAATTTTGTTACACCTGATCGTAACTTAATGTGTGTAAGAGCAGGGGCCAGTGACCCCTGTGTTTCCACTGCTACATACATATGTGCATCTGTGAAGGGATAGGAGCACAGGGTCCAAAGGACCCTGCACTCCCACTGTGACATATGGATACTGTTGTCGGACCCTGCACTACCACAGTGACATATGGATACTGTTGTACTATTTGGATGGAGGGATGGGATATATATATACAGTATATATATATATATACACATACATGTATATATATATATATATATATATATATATATTCTTTGCAAAAAACTTTGTTAATGCACTAGTTAGTAAGTAAGTAAGCAAAATTTATTTATACAGAAATTTATGCCATTAGGGTTCAAAGAATCCCTATTTACAAGGAATACCTGTATAGTGCAAATGTTAAGTTGTTACAAAATACAAATACACAACATTCAAATACACATACCAATCATACAACGTTTGCTACCAAAACATTGTTATAAACAACAAACATCTTATGCAGCATTGTTTAAATATTACCGATTACATAAACATCTAAAACACAGTTCATCTTTTACTGCAGTCTTGTATTCTAAAAAAGACAGATTTGGGTCCCTAAGGAGAGGGGGGGGGAGCCTATTCCAACTCATTGAAACTTTATATTGAAAGGTCATTGTACTATAACTATTTTTCACTTTTGGAACAAAGAAATCTCTAGCTCCTGACTTCCGTACCTTAGGGTTAAAGAGACAAAAGTAGGGAAATGTAGCATTAGTGTTTTCAACTCTAACTCCCCATCTCACCCTCCAGGCAGCAACAAGAAAAAACATTATGGTTTCACCTCTCCTGTGTCTTCATAAATCAGGCATCGGGTGTGCCTTGGGGTTGTCAACCCTAAGGCTTTCCCCATTCAATCATTAAAGAAGCTGAGATGTGTACAGTATATGAGGATGGGGTGAACATTAATGTTGACAACCCAAAGGCACATCCCACACCTGATTTGCAAAGATGCAGGAGAGGTGAAACTGTAATGGATTTTCTGTTGCTGCCTGGAAGGTGGGGTTGGGGTGTTAGGACTGGAAAGCCTAATGCCACATTTCCCTCCTTTTGTTGGTTTAACCATAACTAGTGCATTAACTATTTTTTACAAGTAATTTCCTTCCTTTTTGAGATAGTGGAATCATATCCTCATTCACACAGGTCCCATTGGGACCTGATACCCTGCACCAAGGGAGCACTCTGTCTGCCAACAGAAGTGCAGGGCCCTTGTGTGCCATGCATTTCAGTGAAGCAATGGATGGGAAGAATTCATTGGGCTGTTTAGTGGGCTGCAGAAGCCCTGTGGTCCTTGTGCTTCCTTGTGGCCAAAGATAGATACACAGGGCAAACAGTGCATCTGTCTGCCAATGCACAGAGCCCTCTGCCACCCAGAGTGTAGAGGTCCAGGGCCCTATACCAAGAGAACACTATATGGTACCCAGGTCTGTGCAGACAACTCTGCACCTTTCATTCCCTGGCTAGGGGGTGTTGCATAACAGCACCAACCCCTCCCCACCCTCACCCCATCCAGCTGGGTCATTGAGCTCATCCCTGAACTGAGTTCACCAGCATAGGATCACAAAGCATACCTTTTGGGGTCAAGAGTGGCACTTCCCACAAAAAACTTGTTAACAATTATATATATATATATATATATATATATATATATATGTATTTTTTTTTTCAATTTTGACCCCAAGTTTTCAAGCTGCTCATTTTAAACACGACATGTACCATTAATAGTATACTGGATGAAATATAATTTTGCACCAGAAGTGCAAAAACACATCTCATCCAGGATTTAAACAATGAAACATCACATTTATGATGTGGTGTGTAAAAATGGCTATGTTCATAGTTTGGACTCAAAACTGTGAAAATTTGTGAAGTTATTAGTGAACATTGAAATACAGAAATGTTTACTCATAACCTAGGCATTTTACAGTATTTGTACACCAAATTGTCAGCATAGCCTTCTTTTTTTTTTTTTTAAAAGTATCTTTATTGTATTTTGCATGAACATACAAACAAACATACATAACAAACCCGGAATCCCGGGTGCCCACCCCTAAAACTGGGTAGGCAAACTATGTACAAAAACAATATACAATCACAGCTGCGAGAACCACCAGCTATCCGGACATAAAACCAGGACACCACTCCACATTGAGGAAAAAGAACAAAAAGTACCAAGTTGGGACTGGATATAACGTAAAAAGAGAACCCCAAAGTGTAAAAGCTAGAATTAGTCCACCAGTCCTATAATTCCAAAACCCTCTAGTCAGGGGAGGATGTTCCCGAGCTGTGTCCCGAAAGAGAGAGAGCCCCAAAAGAAAAAATTAAAATCCCTTGCTTGGCAGTCCAGGTCCTATCTAATTAATGTACTGTAAACAATCAATCATAGATAATATGAATACCCACCACTTCAAAAAGCTACACTTAGACAGACAGACCGATGGCAGGGAGGCTAGAGCTGGATCAGTAGATAGCCTCTAAAATCGCCACCTCTTATCATATGTTCCTTTTCCCATTCCGAAACAAGTGGTGCTTAATCCTCCCTAGTACCCTCAAAAGATCCGCTAGCCAGCGGTCATATGAATAAATGCATTCACTTTTCCAGTGCCTCAACACGTAAGCTTTAACCAGGGCAGACATCAGGGCAATATGATACTTGATCTGCGATCCTGAGATTTGAGTCATATCCCCCAAAATACAGACCTCAGGTGATATGTAGTCTACATAGTTTAGAAGGGGTCCATATTCTGCTTAATTAAAACCCAAATTGGGTATATCCTAGGACAGTCCCAAAATATATGTAATGTATCTCCCAAAGTCAAACCACACCTGAAACATAGATCTGTCTGTCCAAGCTTCCTAGCACAAAGTTTGGCAGGGGTGAAATACAAATTAGAAAAAATGAAAAATTGCATAGTTCTAAATTTGGGTATAGGAATGTAAGCCACACTTTTCCATATTGTCTCCCAGTCCGGCCTCAGTAGGGTATCCTTCTTCTCCCAGTAGGCCACCTTCACCGAGACTTCCTTACTGAAGAAGTCGAAGGCATATATACATCATTGACAGAGGCTTACGAGCACAGTTAATTCCTTAAGATTATCCCAAGTAAATGGAGTCTCTGCTGGACAAATATTATCCCTCTGCATTCTCTGTAACATTTTGGTAATCTGAATCTTCTTGAAAAAATTAATACCACTACATTGAGGTGGAAACATGACTTTGTCATCTAGAATCAAGTCTGACCAAACAAAATTAGCTAACTGTGGAGCCCAGAAGTCCCTAATAAGTCAGCCACCAATAGTCATGTTGGGATTACCTAAAATAGATTGACCTCTACAGCTCTTCTGGAGCTTCTTACGGAGTGGGGACAAAAGAGCCCACCACTCCAGGACTGTCTTAACTACTGGGGAATCATTACCCACATCAGGGAGAGATCCCGGATTAGTAAAGAGCAATGACTCAGGAGAGATACCCTTATCTCTTAAAATTTGCTGTTCAATATGTAACCAAGTTGGCGTATAGCCCTCTACCTCATGAATGCTATTCCACCGTGTCATTATCGATAGTTGCCCAGCTACGTAATATAAGTAGAGATCTGGAATTTTAAGCCCCCCTGAAGTAAAAGGGAGTCGCAAAACCACATGTTTCCTCCTCGGAGGCTTGGAATTCCATAAAAAATTAGAAAAAAGTTTTTGTATTCTAATAAACCAGGACTTAGGAATATTATAGGGGGACAAATATATAGGATACAAAAATCTAGGCAATAGATTCATTTTAATTAATCCTATTCTAGCTGTCAAATTTAGGGGAAGCTTGTTCCACCTATCCAAGTCAGCCCTAGCTGCTACTAATACTTTGTTCAGGTTTGCTTCTACACCTTGCTGAAAATTAGGAGTAACCCGAATCCCCAAATAGTCAATACCATCTGGAGCCCACTTTAGGTGGAGATGGTCAAAGTCTGCCTTAAATACATGTGAGGTAAGGGGGAGGACCTGGGTCTTAGTCAAGTTTAACTTATAGTTCGAAACTACCGAGAATCTCTTTATAACCTCCAGAACCCTATCAAAACTCTTCACCGGGTCACAAAGATGCAGAAGAATATCGTCTGCAAAAACCGAAAACTTCAGTTCCCTCCCCTTAACCTCAATCCCCGTATTTCAGGGTCTGATTGAATCGCCATAAAAGGGCTCCAGGTAAATATTAAATAAAATTGGGAGAGGGCAGCCTGCCTGGTCCATTTGAGATGAATTCCTTTGACAAAAAGCCATTACAGAGGACCCTGGCCATAGGTATAGCATATAGATTCCTAATACTCCTGAGAAGGCCTCCGGAAGCCCATCCTCTCCATGGTGGCAATAGAAAGGAATGGGAGACCCGGTCAAAGGCCTTTTCAGCATCCAAGGAGAAATGCGCCATATCAAACAAGAGCTGGAAGCCTCCACAAGGACATAGTGAAGCTTCGCAGAGCATCATGAGCCCCCTGCCCGGCATAAAACCAACCTGGTCTTGGCTAATAATCCGAGGAGCTATCTTTAAAATTCTATTAGCCAATATTTTAGCTAATAATTTGATGTCCTGGTTCAAGAGGGCAATAGGCCTATAACTCCCTGGTGTTTCTCGGGGCTTATCTGGTTTAGGAATAAGTGTAATATAAGCCTGATATAAAGGCAAATGGGGGATTCCCTTAGACAAAATACCAGAAAAAAGCTCAAGGAGTAAAGGTATGAGACTCTTCAAGTGGGCTTTATAAAACCCAGCTGAAAGACCATCTGGACCTGGAGTCTTACCCTAGGCATGGTGTTAATTGCATCACATATTTCAGCCTCCGATATAGGTATTACCAGGCCTGGGCCTGTTCTTGCTCCAGTCTTGGTAAGGCAATACTTTCAGAAACTTCCACATTTTCTCAGTGCTACCTGGTACCCCTGATATAAATCTGTAAAGTAATTGGCAAAAACATCTGCCATAGCCTGTGGGTCTGTGATCAATTCCCACAGTATTCCAAATATGGTATCGTGCTGGCGACACCCATTCTCTCTAACCCCTGCTTGCAAGAAGCCTACTAGGCAAGTCCCTTGCAAAAGATATTCAGCTTGAAGCCTTTCAGTCCAAACCTCAATTTATAGTACATAATGTCCGTCAGCTCGTCCCTCAGTTCACGAGTTCCCTATCCACCTCCTCATCAGTTCCCTCAAGGAGGCAAGTGAATTAATAGCACCCTCAATGAATTCCTCCTTGCTTTCCTCATCTTATTCCTCCTAATGGAGAGGGTCTGAGCTATACTGGTATATAGGACTTTACAAGTAGGCCATGCTAAATTCTTATTGTCCAGGGTAGGGATCTGGGTCAAAATAATATCCCTAAGAGATTCCTCAGGACGAGATAACATATTGTCTTCTAAAAAGAGATTCATCAATCTCCACCTGAGGGTTTTGTCGGACAGACTCCAATATCCAACACATCTGTAATGGAGAATGGTCAGACAAAAATTCTACTATAGTAAACAGCTTCTAACCCTCGTAGGGCCTCCTGATTAACCAAGAAGAAATCGATACGTGTTTGAGTTTTATGCACCCCTGAATAGAAGGTCATAATACCATCTCCTTGTTTAAACTTCCAAAAGGGATCTGTCAGTGCTGCCACCTCCAAAAATCTAGCCAGAGATACCTACGCTCTAGAAGGCGTTTTTTTAGAGGGGGGGTTCCTATCCACCAAGTTACTAAAGCAGAGATTCCAATCTCCTGCCATAATTAGGGGGTGAGCTGAAAAGCTGGTGAGGTCTAATTCCAGGGAGGAGAAAAATTCAGGGTTAGGGGGAGTTGGCCCGTATACAGAAGTGATTGTTATTAGCCTCCCCATAATAGTACCCATGACAAAAACTCCCCGCGCATCCTCCCGAGTTCTATATTGCACAGGAGTAAACGGACAGCTCTTTGCAATCAAGATCGCAACACCCCCTGAGGCTTTGGCGTGCCCCTCTCCAAAAACTTGACCCACCCAAAGCCTTCTCAAGAGCATTAACTCTTCCTTTAACAGGTGTGTTTCCTGCAGCAAAGCAATATGAGCCCCTATCTGTGAAATAAATTTTAGAATCACTAGTCTCTTTTCCTCCCTCTAAGGCCTTTAACGTTCCAGGATAAAATGTTGACCGTAAACATATTAATGTACTACACCCATACCTCCCAGCCCCGGCTGCCCGCTAAGGAAAAAAGGAAGAAACATTCAAAATCTGCAATTTGGACTCTCTCTTCCCCCTCCCCCAGACCCCACCTTTTGGCACTACCCCGATCCGCTGATCGTCCTCCTAACCACCGTCAACGAGATGAGCCAGTCACTGAGCGCCTCCTAGTCCCTCCAACCCGAAATAACCCAAATCAAGCATCTATTCCCCTTACCAGGAAAATCAATATTTTTATTTGAAAGCCCCTTCCCCCCCCATACTTCTTCTGTGGTCCCAACACATAACTCCACCCTCATTAAGGTTTTAAATCAAAAGTCACAGTGTCCACAATCCTCAGGAAGCATTGTGCTGTAGTACTAGTAGAAAGTCTTATTCCAAAGTAACATAACTGGAGAAAACAGAATTCAGCCACATCCACGGACTTGTCCCAAGACATAAATTCAGGTTGTCGCCCTGAACAGATCCGGAAGTTCAGCTTTCAGCCCTCCATAGCATCCTCTGTCAAAAACCTCCGGTCTCCGATTGCACCTTGACCACCAGAGTAGCAGGATGTTGTATCCGAAACTTCACACCTGCTAAATAGAGCTTCTTTTTAATGTCAATATATTCTTTCTGTTTTCACGGATGGCAGGTGTCTGATCCTGAAAAAGCCAGATTGCAGCTCCATTCCAATGCAAATTTTTGATGCTCTCGCTCTCATAAGAGCGTGGGTCTTCTCCCAAAATTCAGGAAGCGCATTATGATAACCCTGGGTTGAGCCCCTGGGGGTCTCTCAGAGACCGATGTGCCCTCTCAATATTATATGCCTCTCCATAGGAGTAGGGCCCAGGATCTTTAAAAGCAGCCCCTGAATAAAGTGATACAGTCCGCACCTCAGAGTGCTCTGGTAGACCAGCCAGAATTAAATTATTTCTTCTACTGCAGTTCTTGATCATCTACTCTTCCTCCAGTTTTGCGGTCTCCTTAGGGCCACCAATTCCTGCTGGTGCAGGCGTTTTCCTGTCTTGCAGAGGCAGCTCTAGCTTCCAGATCCCCTACTCTCTGTGCCAGAACGTTAAGAGTAGGTTTGATAGTAGTAAAATCGGCTACCAGCCCCCGGAGGCGATTTAATTTCAACTAAATCATCCGGAGGATCTGGCCTTCTCCTCCACACCCATACGCGACTCCTGGTCATCTGGCACTGGCGAGGGGTTTCGGGCGTTTGGAGAAGGCTCGTCCAGCGCCGTGAGTTTGGGGCTTCCTGAATCCATCCGGTACTGCAGCACAGGAGTACACTCGCTGGCTGCCAAAGCGAATAGCCGTAACCGAGCCACTCTTTCGGTAAGTCCAACAATCGCCGCGGTTCTATTGAAGAGTGTCAGCCCATTAACGCTAATCGGGGATTTTAAGCTGGTTTAGAGGTTGAGTCAGCCCGGGAGTAGTGCTCCGCATGTCTTCACGGCACTAGCACATCATGTGATCTCCATCAGCATAGCCTTCTTATTACCTCGCCTAATGAACCCGGTAGTGAAATTTTTCAAATTCCCACTGAAACATCCTTTCACAACATTGAAACATTGTGCTGGCCACAGGTACAAAACACATTTTGGCCAGGATTTAAAAAAATAATAGCTGTCACAATCATTACAAATGGCTATGTTGAACATTTGGGTCAAAATATTTTAAATTACCAAAGTTACAAGCAAGCATAGTAATATTTCAACATATGCACATAACTTTGCCCTTTTTAACATATTTTAACCACACATTTTCAACATAGTCTTCTGCTGACCCCACCTCATGAACAAGGGTAGAGAAAATGTTCAAATCCCACCTGAAAGGTGATTTCACCAAGTGATCACAAAAATCACATTTGGGGCTTGATTTGTGTAATTCCACTGCCATTTGTCAAGAAGTGGGGTCCCTAAAAGACCATGTTGAAAATTTAGGGTCAAAATATTCAAAAATGACAAAGTTATGTGTCAAACTTCAAAACCTCACTGAAATACATTGAACCCCACTTACGGTACCTCAGTATCTTATATTGCAGTTGGCAGTTCCAGAACCAAGACGTGCCTTTGCTCAGAGAGAAAATCTTTGCTCTGGGATGTGTTCAGGTGAGTGAGGGTGTGTGAAGGGTGCGGGGTAGTGGGTGCTCAGTGGGAGATCAGGGTGGGGGAGTTCAGATCAGCAAGGGATCATTTTCCTTTTTATAGGTTTAATAAAACAAATTGAGGGAGGGTTTTCTTTATTAGAGGGAAACATACGGTGATGGCAATCAGAGAGTGCCAGGCACTACTAGACATCAGGGAAACATAATAAATATGGGTACAGTGATCAAAGGTTGGGGGTGCGACTAAACACCAGGGAAGCATAATAAATAAGACATGGAAATCAAAGGGTGGGGGCACCTCTACACACCAGGGATACATAACAAATTAAGGGATGGTGATTGGAGGTTGGGGGCCATCCCTAGACACCAGGGATTAGAGATGCAGTGAAGTTTTACTTTGTGGTGAATTCCCAGTGAACTCACCAACTCCACTTCCCTTTGCCATTTTGAGAAGTTGCCACCTGTAGTGAAAAATTCTCCAAAAAGGCACAGGGTAACTTTGCATTGCTTTGTGTTTTTTCAAAGTGCAAATTGCACTTGAAAACTCCAAGCAAGAAGCGACACATCTAAAGATGCAGCAACGTTTTATTTCACCAGCAAAGTTCTGTTGAAATCGAGAATTTCACCCCACAAAATATTTCTCAAATTTCTGGCATTTTGTGGAATATTTCTTGGGTGCAACATGTGAAATTCTGCCTGCAAAATGCAGAATTTCACCCACAAAATGAAGAATTTCACCCAAGAATTCCAGAATCTTGCCTGCGAGGGGCAAAATTTTGCTCTTTGAGAGTGAAATTCCATATTTCATGTTAGAAATTTCATATTTTGTGAAGTGGAATTTCACATTTTGTGCCCTTGAAATATTTTGCGAACTGTACAAAATTTGCAAAGTATTTCATGTAGCGAAATTTGTGGATTTCTAGTCACATCCCTGGTGTCCTTGTCTACCCCTGCAGATTGCCAGCCACCATGAAAAAATAAACCCCCTCCAATCACCAGGCAATCCACAGTGTCCCACCTGCAGTGTTATGTGCCCCCCACCAATCTCCTGCTTCAACTGCTTGTTGTAAAAAAAAAATCAAAGATCCAATCCCCCCATCAGGGAGTGCTTGTTTGAAATAATTTCACTGGTGTTCAAGCACGTGCTCATTCATTGAGCTCAGTCAGGTGGCTGGCTGTGGAGCAGAGTGGAGAGGGCTATGCCGGTCACCCACTCAGGGTTAATGTGGAGGTTAGCAGGATGGTGGGCAGTAAATGCAGGGTTGGGGGGTGCAGGGTCTACTGGACACCAGGGAAATTATTGCAAACTAGTGCTCCATGATGGGGGTGGAGTGGACCTTTGATTTTTTTTATATTTTACAAACAGCAGGCAACGGGCAGGGGGGCACACAACACTGCAGGGGGGACACCAAGGATTGCCTGTTGATTGAGGAGATTTATTTTTTTCATGTTGGACCAGCAATCAGTGGGGGAACCATTAGACACCAGGGAAACCAGCATTTTGAGGACTTATTTGGGTGGTGAAGCTGGGCTTCACACACCCTCAGAAGTGGGGAAAATCCGCAAAATGTTTTGTGGAGTGAATTTTTCTGACTTTGCATATCTCTAACAGGATACAGAAAGGAACAATGATCAGAGGGTGGTGGGGGCAGCACTAGACACCAGGAAAACATTATAAAACTAAGGGGATGGTGATCGGAGAGTGGGGAGGCACCACTAGACACAAGGCAACTCATAACATAAAAGAGATGACAATGGGTGGCTGCCACTAGACCACTAGACACCAGGGAAACAGTGTCTCACTGCTCTCACTGCAGCCAGCAGCATGAGTTTCAGCTGTGGCTACAGAAGTCATGATAGTTCCACTGTTCTCCTACACAGAATGCAGGTGAACGGCTCCTGTCACTAAGTTGGGCACTCTGGATTTTGGGTGCCAAGAAAATGTTTTTCTGTCAACTTTGAAAAAAAAGAAATGATAGAATCTAGCTAAATGGGTCCTGTTTAGCTATGTTCAGGTGTTAGCTTTTTTTAAGACATTATTTTTATGTACTGTAAATGTTCGCAAGTTTAAAAGGTAAAATGAAAAGAAAAATGATTTTTCTTCATGAAAAAGGATTGGCACAATATGAAAAAGGGTCCTTTTTTTTGTATGACCAAATTCCTTTTTTTCATTTCAAACATCTATCCTAAAGTGCCCAATGAGCACCCTATGAACCAAACTTTCAAATCCTTATAACTCTGGAAAGGAATATTATTTTTTCACCAAACCAGGGAAAGGCACTACTCTGGGCCAAGCCATTTCTACCCAGGACATTTCAGAGCAAAATTCCAAGCCATCTGGGCGCTAGGGGCTGATAAAAAAAACTACAAATCCCCCTGATTTTTATACATTTTGCAGTCTCTGGATCTTGGAATTTGCACATCCAGTTGAAGTGAAACTTGGCATGTTAAGAGTCCCTGGGTTTCCAACAGAGCATGAAAAATTTTGCTCACATCCCTTGAACAGATATAAAATTATTAAAGTGCACAAATTGGGGTTTATCATTAAACAGCCTACTCAACCCTAGCTATAATGGTGCAACTGCGCCACTAAAATATAATAAGTATAGTGTTCCCTCGCTATAACATACCCTGTTACAGTGAAAACATGGCTATAATGTATGGTAGAATGCTATTATTAGAAAATTCAATGCAAAGCTAGTGGTGTTGTTATAGCATCAATGTGACATCACGTTGCCCTTAACCACTGTCTGCACGTCACACTGATGCCATAACAAGAAAGAATGCTTCCAATTTTCACATTCTACTGTATCAGTGCTTCACGGTCGACTTCACCTCTCGACAGAAGCAGGGAAATGTGGCATTAGTCTTTCTAACCCTAACCCCCCCTTCAGCAGCAAAAGAACAAGACCAAACAAGCAACTACAGAAAGTCATTATCAGGTAAGACAAACAGCATACAACTGTTTTTAGATGCACAAATGCAGTGACACTTATGTGCTACCTTTTTGGATTTGTATCTGTGATATGCACATTGCAACACATACTCACTTTTGGTTGCAGATAGAAATCCTCAAGTTGATACTCAAATCACAACACTACTATGTGCAGAAGCAAAAGTCACTGCAGCCACAGATGCAAATCTAGGATACCCAAATTACAACAGTTATTTTGCCTGCAGATGTGCAGGCCCCTATGGAGCCAATGCTTCTCTATCCACTGGTTCTTATGCACACTGTAAGATATTTTCAAAGTTTTGGCTGCAGAAGCAGCAGGTGTAAGAAATACACTCTGCTGCCTAGCTGTAAAGGTACAGTCTCTATGAAATCTATGATACACAATTTGTAACACTACTTCTGTCTGCAGAAGCACAGGCCCCTGAATGGCCTGCATCTCTGCAGCTGTAGGTGTAAGACATATACACTGACTTTTGGCTGCAGAAGTACAGGCCCTTGTGGGGCCTCCACTTGCACAGCTGCATATGGAAATCCATAATAACCAAACTGCAACAGTATTTCTGCCTGTAGAACAATAAGCCCCTATAGGGCCAGTGTATCTGCAGCCATTGGTACTCATGCACATAGTAAGACATACACACAGTTGTGCCTGAAGAAGCACAGGCCCCTGTGGGGCTTGTGATTCTGCAGCTGCAGTTACAAATCCTTGAAAAAAAGCACATCAGTGTTATTACATTTATGAATCTGAAACAGCTGTTTGTTGTTTGTCTTACCTGATGATGGCCATCTGTGGTTCCTTGTGTTGTCTTGCCCTTTTGCTGCTTGGGGGGGAAGGGGTTAGGGTTGGAAATCCTAATGCCACATTTCCTACTTTTTTGGCATGAAGTTGAAAACTAACTTGTGCATTAACTTAGTTTTTACATAGATACATAGATACATAGACAGTGTCAGCAGATAAGGGCCTATGGCCCACCCAGTCTGCCCATTTAAGTTTGTAAGTTCAGTTTATGTTTTCCAGGAAGTCTGTTGCCTGCCCTGATATCCAGAATTCCTTTATGTCTATCCCATGCATTCTTAAATCCGTGATTGTTTCAGCCCCACCACTTCCTCTGGCAGGTGTTCCACTTGTCCACCACCCGTTCTGTGAAGAAATTCTTCCTCACGCTTCCTCTGAATCGTCCTCCTCCAACTTCATCCCATGCCCTCTAGTCCTGGAACATCTTTTCGCTTAAAATAGTGCATTCCTGCACCCTGTTCCTCCCTGTAAGATACTTGTATGTCTCTATCATATCCCCTCTCTCCCTCCTCTCCTCCAGGGAGTACATGTTCAGTGCCTTCAACCTGTCCTCATAGGACTTGTGATGCAATCCATGCACCATCTTTGTTGCCCTCCTCTGAACCTTCTCTACCCTGTCTATGTCCTTACGTAGGTAAGGTCTCCAGAACTGCACAGTGTACTCCAGGTGCGGCCTCACTAGTGTCTTGTATAGTGGAATTATGACCTCCTTTTCCTGCTGGTGATGCCCCTGCCTATGCATCCCAGCATCCTATTTGCTTTACCTGCTGCCTTGTCACACTGTTTCCCTGCCTTGAGGTCATCAGAGATGATAACTCCAAGATCCCTTTCCTGCTTGGTGCATGCTATATCCTCACCCCCAACTGATATATTGTGCCAGGGTTTTGTGCCCCATATGCATTATCTTGCACTTCCTTGCATTGAATTTCAACTGCCAAACCCTGACCATTCTTCAAGTTTCTGCAGGTCCCTTCTCATTCTGTCTACACCCTCTGGTGTGTCTACTCTGTTACAGAGCTTTGTGTCATCAGAGAACAGTGAAATTCTGCCTTCTAGGTCCTGTGCAATGTCACTGATGAAGATATTGAATAGTACCGGTCCAGCACTGATCCCTGTGGTACCCACTGGTCACTCTTCCCTCTGTGGAGTGACAGCCATTTACCACCACCCTCTGTGTCCTGCTGCCCAGCCAGTTACCTACCCACTGCACTACTGCCTGCCCACACCCATATTCCCCAGTTTGTGCAATAGTCTTCTATGTGGCACAGTGTCAAAGGCCTTGCTGAAGTCCAGATAGGCCATGTCCACTGCCCTCCCTGATCCACCTCCCTAGTCACCCAGTCAAAAATTCAATGAGGTTGGTCTGACATGACCTTCCCTGGTGAAACCATGCTGCCTTGGGTCTTGTAGTCCATTGACAACCAGATGTTCCACCAATCTCTCCTTCAGTAGTGCTTCCATGATCTTCCCACTACCGAGGTGAGGCTGACTGGTCTGTAGTTCCCTTCCCTCTTTGTTCCCACTTTTGTATAAGGGGACTACATCTGCTATCCTCCAGTCTTTGGGTACCTCCCCTGTTTCTAGTGATCGGTTAAACAGGATAGCAAGAGGTTCAGCCACCACCTCTCTTAGTTCTTTAAGGACCCTGGGATGCACTCCATCTGGCCCCATTGCTTTATCAACTCTTATTACTTCCAGTTCCTTCAGGACCCTTTCTCGTGTAAAGGGACTTGTGTCCATTCTGCACCATTCTCACCCTTGTACTCCATTCAGACCCATTACCCTCCTCTTCCTTAGTAAAGACTGAGCAAAATACCTGTTCAATATGTCAGCTTTACTGTTGTCATCCTCCACACAGCCCCATCCTCCCTTCAGTCTCACTATCCCTCCTTTGCCTTTCTTTTCACTTATGTACCTGTAAAGGTTTTGTCCCTCTACCCACTGATTTTGCAATGTGTTCTTCTGTCTGAGCTTTGGCTTCTTACTGACCTCCCTGCCTTCCTTTGCTTCTCCTGGTACTTCTCCCTATCCCTTCTGCCTGTGTCTTTTTGTATTGCATGAATGTAATCTTTTGGCTTTCACTTTCTTTGCTACCTCTTTGGAAAACCATAATGGTCTCCTCTTCCTTTTCCTCTTGCTAACCTGCTTAATACATAATTCTGTTGCTCTTGTAATCCCCATTTTAAATACTTCCACTGTTCCTCAACCCTGATTCCTGCCCCATTCCTTAATGCCTCTTTCAAGTATCTCCCCATTTTCCCAAATTTTGCCCCCTAAAATCAGGATACGTGTTTTTGTGTGGTTAGGTTCTTCTCTTTCTGTGATTTCAAACCACAGTGACTGGTAGTCACTGTTCCCAGGTGGTCCCCACTCTTACCCCCATCACACTGTCCCTGTTTGTGAGCACAAGGTCCAGTATTGCCTTCTGCCGAGTTGGTTCCATGACCAGTTGCTTGAGGAAGGCACTTGAAGGAGTCCAGGATAAATCTGCTCCTAGTTGATGCTGCTGCTGGGATGCTCCAGTCCACGTCTGGAATATTGAAGTCTCCAACCAGTACTACCTCACCCTTGTCTGCCATCCTCTGGATGGCTAGCATCAGCTCCCTATCTGTTTCTTCCTCCTGGGCTGGTGGTCTATAGACCACACCTGTGCAGATGGCTGGCCCCATTTTCCTTTCCAGCTTAACCCACAGTATCTCTCCCCCATTTTGTTCCTCCTGGATCTCTGTGGCCCTTATGTCATTTTTCACATACAGTGCCACTCCTCCTCCCTTCCTGCCTGCCCTGTCTCTCTGAATATGTTGTAGCCAGGTGGCTGGCCAACTCCCAGTCGTGGTTATCATTACACCAGGTTTCAGTGATGGCCACAATGTCCAGATCTGACTGCACCATGACAGCCTCCAGATCTTCCATCTTGTTGCTAAGGCTCCTGGCATTTGCACACATGACTTTCCATGATTTGACCTCCTAGACTGTTTCGCTGTTCTACTCCAGCCCCTTCCTTGGTTGTCCTTTATCCTGGTTCACCTTGCTGTCTGCCTTTCTGCTGAATTTTGCCCCTATTCTGCCTATCCACCTCCTGAGAGCTAATCTCCATCTTTTGCACTTGGCTAACCTCCACATCCTTTCCTTCCATTTCTCTGGGTACCTCTATGTGGTTGTCCCTGTTTGGCAGTGTGGCATATGAGTTCTTGAGTGGAATAGGATCTGGGATGTGCCTCTGCCTGACTGGTCTAACCCTCCCTGAGCCCACTGTCATCCAAGTACTCCTCGTTCTCTGCATCCTTTGAGGCAGCTGCATTGGACTGAATGGTCTCTGGATAGTTTTTCTGCAATTCATTTCCTTTCTTTTTGAGGCAGTAAAACTGCATCCTTATTCATGCAGGTCCTGAAGGGCCTGGATGAGCAGATGCAGACATGCAGGGCTTTCTGAGGGAAGAGTCCACTGCCTTTGGAAGTGCAGAGATCTCCAGATCTTGCACTTCCATGTGGCAACAGATGCAAAGAAATCATTGCGCTGCCTACAGAAGTGCAGGGTCCTCTGTTCCCTGTGCTTCCATGTGGCTATAGATAGAGATATGCAAGGCAAATGGTCCATCTGTCAGCTGATGTGCAGGGCCCTCTGACAGCCATAGATTCAGAAGTGTAGGACCCTATGCCAAGAAAAGAGTTGTCTTCACTAAATAGTACTTGGTCCCATGAAGCCAACTTCACAGCTTTCCTTCCTAGGCTGGGTGTGGTGCCACATGGCAGTGCCATCTTTCCAGCCTTTACCCATCCAGCTGCCTCCCTAATCTCTCTAAAACACAGCTCACTGGAGCCGGATCACAAAGCACTGTCAAGTGGGAGAAAGGTTGGCCCTGCACACAACATTTCTTAATTTTTTTGTTTTAATTTTTACACCAAATTTTCAACATAGTTGTTTTATGACTTCCCTTATGACCATGACATGTGATATTAATAGCATACTGGCTGAAATTTCATTTTCTACCACAAATGTGAAAACACATTTTGGCCAGGACTTGGCTAATAACAGCTGTCATGTTCATGAGGTGGTGTGAAAAACAGCTATGTTGAAAGTTTGGAGTCAAAATATTGAAAACTACCAAATGTTATGAGCGAGCATGGAAAACTTTCAGTGTACACTCATAAATTTGTATCTACATTTTGACTCTAAATTTTGAACATCATCTTCTGATGACCCCATCTCATGAAACTGGTAGGTTAAAATGTTCAGATCTTACCAGAAAAGTGATTTTGTGGACCTACTGCCAAATAAACTTTCAGTCCAGTTTTGAAAAAAATCCACCTACCTTGTTCATGAGGTGGGGTTCCAAAAAGGCCATGTTGAAAGTTTGGTGGAAAAATATTAAAAATGTGCAAAGTTATGATTGAATGTTGAAACATTTTAACATTCACTCATAACATAATCATTTTACCATATTTTCTCACCAAATTTTTGGCATAGTCTTTTTATGACCACATCTCATGAACTCGGTCAGTAAAAATGTTCAGATACTGCCAGAAAGGTCACTTTGTGGTGTGACTGTGAAATCACCTTTCAACCCAGACTTGGAAAATTTATCCTACCTTGTTCATCAGGTGGGGGATCAAAAAGGCCATGTTGAAAATTTGATGGCAAAATATTGAAAATGAGCAAAGTTATGAGCAAAAGATCAACATGCATTAAAATACATTAGCCACACTTACCTTATTTCCTCATTTCACAGTCAAATTTCTTGAAGATTAGTGACTTTCAGGTCAGAGAGCAGAGCTACTGTGGGAACCCCTCTTTAGGTGAGTAAGGGTGTGTGGGGGTGTGGCATGGTGGGTGTTGAGTATGGAGTTGAGTGGGGTAGATGGGGTATGGGGGTCAGAGAGTAATGATGGACCATTTTCTTTATTTCAGATTTAAAAAAAAAATCTATGAGTGATAGTTTTCTTTTTTTGCAGAGGGACCAGACCGACACTTAGAACTGGGCACCCCAGTGTCAGCATATTCTTCAGCAGCACCAGGTGTGGGCACCCCTGTAACACCACCTATCTGTTGGGGTTGGGCAATGGGGATGGGAGAGGGGCTTGGCAGCACTGAGCAATACTGGAGGTGAGTCCAATTCACAAGTAAAACAAAAGGAAGAAGAGATATCTATGATAGATAGTTGTCTTCTTTACAGTGGGTTGGGATCGACACTAGGGATAGGGCAACACATTGTTGATATGCCATTCAGTGACAGCTGGGATAGGTAGCCTGGTGTTACAGCTATCTACAGGGGGGCTTGACATCTTGAGGGGAGAAGGTTGAAACAATGGGAAGGATGAGGGAGTGTTGGTTGGACTGGAAGGTGGAGGCAGTGCACAATGCTCATACATGATGTCATGAAAACGGCTCTCTTGCTAAGCTTTGCACCCAGGATTTTGGGTGCCCAGAAAAAGTATTTCTGGGCTGAATTTGAGAAAAAAACAGCACCAGAATTTAGCCAAACAGGTCCTACTTACCTATGTTCATGTGTTTGTTTTTTGAGACATCATCATTTATATGTATTTTCCATCCTTTTTGTTTTAAAAAAAAGAACAAGATAATGGCCATCAAGATCCAAGAATGTTTTCTAATGATAGGAAGAGCACTAATATTTGTAAAAGGAAAATTTTACTTTTGTGCCAGTGGGTTATCCTAAAACCCTACTTAGAATGCTCAGAAGAATCATTTCAAATCCTTAAAACTCTGGAATCAATTAATATTTTTTTCACAAAACCTTTGAAATCACACTGTTGGTGCAGGCCTTTTCAAGCCTGAAAGTTTTTGAACAAAATTCTGTACAATCTAGGCTATAAGTGGGAACAAAAAAATGACAAAACTAAGAAGACATGTGTGGAGTTTTATCAAAATGCACACATCTGTGTTGGGGAGCGACTCAGAGAAGGTGTTGAATGGGATAATTGAGCCCTCGTGTATGGGTTGCTTTAGGACTGGGTGGGGGTTGGTCCTAGGAAGTTGTGAGGAATGAGTTTGTTCTATATTTTAAAGTTGGGGTTACCTGAAATGAGCCGATCCAAGAGGAATAGGGGTTGGGTATGAAGGATCTTGGTAGCTGCTTGCTTACTAGCAGGGAGGTCCCAATGGGAGTATCCCTGAGTGGTAAGGTAGTTTAGCTTGCGGTATATGGATCAGCACTTTAGGATTGATATGGAATTGACTGCATTACTCTATCTTGATTCACAGCCATTAGGGGGAATAAGAGTCAGCATGGTTTAATGGGGTCATTGCCAGCCATTAAATATATCCCCACTCTCCTTCTTACAGCTCTACCATGCAATCATATCTACCCTCAACCCCAGACTTTGGACCTTCCCTGATGCTTCACCATGGGGGGACCTCACCTCCCTCACTACTCAGCCACATGCCACCTCCCTGCTCTACAAAAAACTGCAGGAGATAGCCATCCCAAAGGACATGGACCAGTGCCCCCACTGAGAGAAAGAATTCCCAGAACTCAAACATCTCCCCACTCGTCAGCTTATGTGGAGGAATCTGCACAAGTACATCAGATTTGTTGGGCTCAGAATAATGCAATACAACATTGCTCACAACACGTACTACACACCAGCCAAACTCCATAGGGTAGGTCACCTTCCGTCTCCTAACTGTAGCAAGTGTCAGTTAGGTAAAGAAAGTCTAAAACACATCCTATGGGATTGCCCAAAAGCTAGATCCCTATGGGGAGATATTAGCAGCCACTTAGACCCACTCCTAGGGCTTGATGATACCTTTAAACCTCGCATCTGCCTATTGGGCCTTGACAAGGGCTTAGTCTTTGACCCTCACGAATTTCATATTTCCCTCATCTCAGCAATAGCCAAATAGGTAATCCTCAAACACTGGTTGGACGACTCAATGCTCAGCTTCAGAGTGGTACAACTCCATCCTGGAGGGACTTAGAATGCAGAAAATGATTAGCTCATGCAACGACAGACTTCCCCGGTTCTTCAACAGATGGGGGATCCTAGAAACTCTTCTGCTACTGGGCTGACTCCTCCCCAGGTGACAGGGGAAGAATAAGTATCCTACTCTCAACAATCTCTAGCCAACCCACTGCTGAAAGACAAAACCCAACAGTAATTGCTAAAAGTTGGGGTGCACCAGGTGCCACCCTGTGCTCCTACAGAATGAAGAATAGGGAAGACTGACATTGCCTGTACTGTTTAAATGATTTGTTCACAAACAGCAATTGTCTGTGTAATTGTATCCTTGAATATTTCTTAATAAGGTATATTA
This sequence comes from Neoceratodus forsteri, assembly GCA_016271365.2. Lineage (NCBI taxonomy): Eukaryota > Metazoa > Chordata > Ceratodontiformes > Ceratodontidae > Neoceratodus > Neoceratodus forsteri. Next base: position 414,379,143 of record CM057453.1, on the reverse strand, counting down.
TATACAAAACAAATTCACACAGCTGTGTCTCAGAAACCAGATGAGCACAAGTCATGAAGCTTCCCATGTCATCAGAACCTGCCACCCATGCTGCATATGCCAAGTTTTGCAGAATTTTGTCAAACACCACCATTAAGCTGCAACAATTTGGATTTATGATTAAACACCATACTCCATCCTTGCTATACTTGTGCTACAGTACAAGTATAATATTTATATCTATACCCATACACACATACAATGCCAGCCACCAACATCAAGCACTCTGCATGAGGTTTCACAGTTTACTGCATGACAAACTGTAATAATTACCGTTGGACTACACTGGGTGTCTACAGTGTCCTGCAAGGTATCACAGCAAGCACTGTGATAATAGATCTTGATTTTGGCAGGAGGCACTGTATATGCATTCAGTTTGTATTTATATGTAAAGTTTCTCATTTCACTAGAGGTGGTCACATAACTACAGATAGATTGAACTTTTGTACTCTGAGCAGGGAAGCAGTTTAAATAGCAGGCTAAAGTGTTCATGAGTTTGTCATACACACTATTTATTTGTTTGTTTTTGTTGTCAGGGAAAGGAAGTCTAGGCAGTTATGTCTATTTTCCAGCCTTGTCTTTGGTAGGGGTTGGGGGGGTGGTAAAGCTGATTCATTGGTGGTATTTTTTAGTGAATTGGCAAAACATGGCTAGGTCACCGGGGAAATTCCTTACTCTTTTCAAGAAGGGCCATGGGATGTTTAACATCCACCTGAACAACCACCAGAACAGGCAGACAAGACTGCAGTTTAACATCTCATCTCAACGAGAGCACCTGAGGAGTATAGCTTGCCCCTTATGTTGCATTACAGTGTCAGTATTGGGTTTTACCCCAAGTTACTGGTAAGGGGCTACAACCCACAACTTACTAATCTTCCAGTCTCAGGGGAAAGTGTGCAACCAGCTGAGCCACTGCCACTGGCACTATCAAGCGAGTGTTTTGATTTTGCTTCACAGTGGTACTTGCTGCTGGAAAGCAGTTGCATTGTTTTTTAACTTGTATGTGTGAAGGGCAGCACCTTGGTGCAGGTGCACTATTCTTGAGAGCAAACAGGACAGTATTCTGGTACCTGTGAGGAGGCTTTCCTAAACTCCCCATTTTCTAGGGATAAGGATTTGGGGCAGATATTTCAGTGCTTTGAAGAGGCTGTTTTAAGCCCCTTTTTGTGTTCTCTAGGCTGCCTTTTTAAAGGCAGCCTATATACAGTGCATTGCCCTCGCCCCACAGGGAGGTATTTAGGGTGCAAGCATTCCTTAGTAACTGGGTGATGTCATCACTGGGCACTCCATTTAACACTTGGCTCTAGTGAGTGGAGCCAAGTGCAGAGAAGAGGCAATGTGGGTAGAGGCCAGTGACATCTGATGGCATCATATGGGGAATCGTGGTATAGGAGCTAGACTCTTATCAAGGTAATACCATATGTTTAGAATTGTTAATAGGTATTACTGTATATGCTGCAGCAGCCATTAATTGGTTATTCACAAGTGTATCAGAGTTGCCAGTAGATAATCAATGAATATAATGATGGATAGTTTGTATGTAGCCCTTGTGGATGGTCAGATAGGGGTTACATGTGTTTTATGTAGTAGAATTAGTCTACAATACACTGAAGGTGAACACTATATAACATGTAACCAGTGTATGGAACTGAAGGAACTCAGAATAAAAATTCTTGGTCTAGGACTGGAGGTTAAATGTTTGAAAAACACCATACAGGAAAAACAAGTTGGTACTTCTCAAGGACATAGTGAAGGGACAAGAGAACATAGTAAAGAGGTACAAGGGAAAAGAATAAGGGAGGCTGAAGTAGAAGGCACGTCACAGGGTACCAACATTTGTAGAACCACCAAACATGGCAGAAGAGCCATGGATTTCTCTGTCCCTACACAGAATCAGTACACTCCCTTAGTGGACTCTACTGACACAGAGGATACAAGAGTAAATGATAAGTTAAAACACAAAAATAAGGGTCATACAGAATATGGGATACAACAAGTGGAGGAGGAGCAAATGCAGAATGAACATCAGGGAGATCAGAATGAGGGAGAACCTAATAGTAACAATGAAGAGGAGGTGATAGACACCAGCGAGCTAGGGAAAATAAATAAGAACATTTACATCCTGGGTGACTCCATTATTAGATTCACAGATCATATAACAACTAAACTTAACAAAGAAGGAATAATCAGCAGCTGTTTCTCTGGAGCAGGAGTAAGGGACATGTTGGGTATTGTAACAGATTTGATGACTAAAATACCGGAACAGTCAATAATATTAATACATATAGGGGCAAATTATATAAAAGTAAGTAGTACTGAGAACATTTTTAATGCTATGAAGGTCATACACAACATGGTCATGATAGTAAAATGTGAATTATTTATTTCGGAGATACTCCCAATACCCAGAATGAATAGGGAAATTAATAAAAAGAGCCTTAGGTTAAATGACTGGATTAGGCAATGGAGTCTGAAGAAGGGTATTGAGAGTGTTAAAACTTAAGAGCTGTTTGAGAATAATTGTACTTTTTACAGTTATAACAGGCTACATTTGAATGGAAAAGGGAGTGATGTTTTAGCCCTTCAGTTTGTAGAAGCCATTAAGAATACCTTAAACTAAAGAATGTGGGGATTTGGGACCAACTCAGGGGAAAAGACATAGAGAATAGTGTTACAAAAATTAGAGAGACTAGAACACCACCAACAATGACTGCAAAAAATAAATCAATAAAACTATTGTAATATATGGATAAGCCTCAATACTATACTAAGTTATACAAAAATGTCCCAGTAATACATCACTGGTCTCAATAATACTACCCTGAAATGTGATAATACTATCGTTTTTGCTGAGAATACTACAGTTCAAAGGTCATCTCCAACTGTAGTATTATCAATGGACCTATATATTACAAAAAATAACAACAATAAGTGTTTTACAAGGCAGTAATACCATCTCGAGGTTTTTGGGGACTTTGAACCTATCGAGCATCTGCTCTTGAAGTTCCATGTCCCCAAAACCTCGAGATGGTATTACTGCCTTGTAATACACACTTATCTATTATTCTATTTATCAACTAATGCCAGAAGCTTAAGAAATAAAATGCCAGAACTTGAATATAAGTTAAGACAAGATGACATATCAATTTGTGCCATCACTGAGAGTTGGTTCGAGGAAGGAGATTGGGAGACTGATATAGGGGTACATAATACTTTTAGGAAAGATCAGATAGGAAAATGTGGTGGAGGAATTGTGGTATATATCAAAAAGGAATTGAAAGCATATGAATTTGATCCTGGTGTGAACAAGACGACCACAATAGAACAGTTATGGATTAGAATACAGATGCCTGTAAGACAATTAACTCTATGCGTGGTATATAGAGCACCTAACTTGAAAGGAAAGCTAGTATACTTTTTATTGAAAATATGTAATGGATAAATGTAGATGGGGATTTCAGGATTTTAGGAGACTTGAACTACCCAAGTATTAATTGGGTGTCATTACAAAGTTTGTCTGGGGTAGAAAACAAATTTCTTGAGATGATCATACATAAAGATCTGGAACAATTAGTCAATGTAGGTACTAGGGGGATAAAATATTGGATCTTGTACTATGTAACTTTGAGGATATAGTTAATGACATAATAATTGAAGACCCATTGGGAGACAGTGACCACAATAAAATCGTCGTAGAGATAAATGTGGAACATAGTAAGACCAATGGCATAACAACTTTTAAGTGCTATAATAAAGTGGATTATAAAAGTATTTGAGAATATCTTAAAAAATGGGATTGGCAAAATGAACTACAAGGACTAGGCCTAAATCAGATTTGAGTGAAAATAAACCAAAAAAATCGACCACTGCGTGGACACCTGGGTACCTTTTATTTTATTTATTTATTTATTTATTTATCAAGTCTAGGATTACAAATACATTTGGGCCTTGGCTCTTTTACAAAGGTTCCACATCAGAGAAATACAAATTATGGGGAACATCAAGACAGACATTACAACAATGTGGACATTGCAAACAGAGTACAGATTAATACAATTCAAGGGTAGCATTGTAACAAGGCAGCCAGCAGCATTTGTCAGAGAAAATAGACAACAGATAAGAAGTGCTGGATTCATAGAGAGAGGGAAGAGGGGATACTAAATACTAAAATATAATAAGAAAGGAAGAATTCCAGTATGGAGCGGAAGTACGGTTAAAAAAACTATAAAAAAGAAGGCAAAACTATATAAAAGATATAAACAGAAACCGACTGAAATGAATCATGAAAAATATAAAACAGTATCTAACAAAAATAAGACTGTAATAAGGAATGCAAAAAAAAAGGTCTGAAGAAAAAATGGTAGAATCCATCAAAGATAATACGAAAAGCTTTTTCAAATACGTGGGCTCATTGCAAGGTAACCAAAAAGTAGGACCTCTCAAATTAGGAGAAGAAATTTTGGTTAAAGAGCAGGATATTGTGAATGAGTTAAACAAATATTTTTTTAACACTTTTTCAAACTATACAAAATTTGCATATTGGAAATGTTGACACCCTTTGTATATATGATATATCCTTTGCTAAAAAGGTTGTTCAAGAGAGAGGCTCCAGAAATTAAAATTGGTTAGATCTATAGGCCCAGATGGGATTAGCCCAAGATTTTTGAAAGAAACTTCAGATTAACTTGCAAGTCCTATAACAAAGCTTTTCAATGTCCCAATACAAGAGGGGGACACATTAAGAGAATGGAGAGAGGCTAATATAACTGCAATCCATAAGAAAGGAGGTAGGAAGGAACCAGGCAGTTACAGACCTATAAGTCTGACTTCTGTTCTGGGAAAAGTCATGGAAGGGCTGATATTAGACCTTATCAAAGAACACATAGAAAGTAAAGGCTTATCTTATATAACACAGCATGGATTTACACGTTGGAGATCTTGTCTTATGAATCTATCGCAGTTTTTTGAACCTATTAGTGTTGCACAGGATGCAGCTTTACCCATGGATGTAATATTTTTGGACTATTCAAAAGCCTTCAATTCAGTCTCACATAACATCTTACTACAGCAATTAGAGAAATTACAGCTTCATCCTAATGTAGTAAGATGGGTAAAAAGTTGACTGTATGATAGGCGTCAGAGGGTTGGAATTAGAGGGTACTTTTCGGAATGAGAGAGGTGACCAGTGGTGTGCCTCAGGGGTCTGTTTTAGCTCCCACTTTGTTTAATATATTTGAATCTGAAATGGAAACTTCCAGTTCTGTCTGGGTATGTAAGTATGCCAATGATAGTAAGGTGGGAGCTACAGTTAATAATGAGGAAGCAGAAAAAATCTACAGGAGGAATTAACCAGACTGGAGCAGTGGTCATGTACAAATAAGATAAAGTTTTACCAAGAAAAGTGTAGAGTGATGCATTTGGGGAAAAAAAAGAAACAATTTGGGCCTGATTCTAGAAAGAGTATGCCACAGCATAACGCAGTTGCGCCAGCGAAAATGTTGCAACCTGCAAATATGACAAGCAGTTGCGGCATGCGCAATTCTAGAAAGTGACATGCACCAGAACATAAGTAAATACCCCAAAGGTGACTTATGCCGAAGTTGCGATAATCTCGCAGGTATGCCAATGCTGTGCAGCAAGTTACGCCAAGCCCTGGTGGTGTAACATACACCAGGTGGGGGCACGTGTAAGTTAACAGTATATAAAGGAGCACTGCCAGGCAGGCTGGAGAGACAGTTGCACAGCACTGTCAGAGAGAGGAGAGAGACAATGGAAGGACCAGCAGCAATGCTAGGAGTGCTTCTACTGGACCTGTGGGACAGGCACAGGAGGCGACAGAATGCCAGGAAAGAGTGGAACAGGCAGCAACCAGGACAGCACAGACCTGCCAAACACCATGCACCACACGTGTACAGACCAAGGAAGACATACTAGGACCTGATGGAGGAACAGTGCAATGCATGTTACTGACTGCCCCAGGCCATCATCGAGGGGATATGCGACGACCTCCATGCAGACCTGTGGAGTGCCATCCACAGGGGGAAGCTGGTCCCTGTGGAGGTGAAGGTAACAGCAGCACTATGTTTCCTGGCAACAGGGACATTCCAGACCCCAACAGGTGACACTGTTGGAATATCACAGCTGGCCATGTCCAGGTGTCTACACCAGTTCCTGAATGCAATGGTGGCCCACATGGATCAGCACATCACCTTCCCCCATGAAGCACGACAGCAGCAGGCAGTGATGCAGGGCTTCTACATCATCACCCAGTTCCCATGTCTAATGGGTGCAATAGACTGCACCCATGTCACCATACGGGCACCATCAGTCAATGGGGGCATGTATGTCAACCAAAAGGGTCACCACTCCATGAATATGCAGGTGGTGTGTGACAGTCAGTGCCACATACTGGATGTGGTTGCCCAGTACCCTGTTTCCACGCATGATGCCTACATCCTGCACAACAGTGGCCTACATGAGGCCTATCAGAGGGTCCAGCTCATGGGAGGATGGCTACTAGGTAATGTAACACAACACACAGCACCACAGACCTGAACACCTGTACACCATGCACACACAGCTAACACAGACCATACAGAGTGATGCTATTCCATTTATCCAACAGGAGATAGTGGGTATCCACAGCTGTCATGGGTGATGACACCACTGCACCACACACACACAGCAGCACAGACAAGATACAATGATGCGCACAGCCATGCCAGGTGCGTCATCAAGTGCACAGTTGGTGTCCTGAAGGCATGCATCAGGTGCATTGATAGATCTTCAGGGGCCCTACAGTACAGTTCAGAGACAACCTGCAAGATCTTCCTTGTCTGCTATATACTGCACAACATCGCAGTGCAAAACCTTGTGCCACCACCAGACCAACTGGAGGAGGAGGATGAGGATAAACAGGGTGGGATTGGCATGGCAGCCAGACATGACACACTGCCATACAGATGCAGCGCTGGCACAGGCAGGCCAACATACACAACATGACCTGATAGAGAGGCACTTCACTTGATGACTGCCATAATACCACCGTGACATCCACAATAAGCTAAGTGGACATGTCTAGCATACCATCACACGGGCATGCCGCTTGGTGCAGTGCACAGGACATGGTGACACTGGATGATGGTGACAATGCCCATGCAATGTGGCCACATTGAGCAGCACACACACACACACACACACACACACACACACACACAGCTGTGGACATGGTACAGTGTGATGCACCAAAAGATAGTATAGAGTTTTGGTACAAGACCTCCACAACAGGTAAGAGGCAACAGGTACAGCACAGTCTGCTGGTGTGTGTGGGGGGGCAGAATGGCCATGCATTGAACAGTACAGAACCTGGCCTGGCACCACATGACATGACACACAGTAGTGTATGGTCATGCATAGAGGTAGGCTGCATACTGTGTGGCCCACACACCTGTGAGGCCTACACACATATGGCACATCCAGTATACACTGACACACACTAACAGGGCAGAAACAATGCCGTGCAATGGGGCATGCTTGCAGCAAACCGTAACACACCATGTAAGACAGGACAGACTGAAAGGGGCAGCAACGCAGCTGCCAATAGCATGTGTGGCACAGGAGGCAAAGGGTGCACAGAGGCCACAGACACATTGCTAGGATGATGATGCCACCAGGCACAATGCACCTTCTGTGGCCACCGATACATGTAAACAGTGTAACCACAACAGGGACACAGCACTGGGTGGCACAGACCTGTAGACATATGGTGGTGAGACACACCAATGCCTGTGCCACTGGTGCCACCCACAGGGAACACTGGATCCCCTGGGCGGAAGGGTGCCATACAGTGACAGGGCCACCACACAGCCAGGACATACAATGCGTGATGGCTTGGGTGCCAAACCATGCACGGTGAGCTGCAGCACACAGGACAACATACAGACATGGCCACTGGCATAGGCCATAGTCCTTGAGTTGCACAGCCGGCACACAGACCAGATGCACAGTGTGGGTACTCCGGGGACAGCAGGCACCACCACAGGTGAGCCCCCATGTGCACAGTGACACACACATGACCATGCACACCTGAGACAGACACACAGACTCAGTGATGTAGTAAAACAGTTTAATGTAAAGAATGGAACTACAGGGACACACAGAAACAAGAAATGTGGAAAAGGTGTGAACAACAGGAAATGGCACAACAACAAAACACAACAATGTGACACAACACCCTAAGCAGAAACCCACAACAATTCCAAATGCCCACCCGCACCCACAAACTACCAAACACAAGTCCCTACAACAACTAAACAATCCCATCCATATAGATATTCACAAACATATATACAATCCCACCCATATATAAATCACACCCATATGTACAATCCCACCAATATATCATACCCACCCATGTATACAATACTGCCCACATATACATTCCCACCCCCAAAAACACAGTGCATCAGCACAGCAGCTATGTCCTGCATAACTTCCAGCAGGGCACCCATGGAGCCATGCAAGCATCTAATGTTGTCCAGGATAGCTGATACCAGGGTCACCAGGTGCTGTCGTTTCAGAGCTCCCCCTTGCATAGGAACATCCTCTGACTCCCCAGCAATGGCGTCCACATCCTTCCCCTGCTGCTGCTCCTGGATGATGTCCATTGGCTGTGGCCCAGGGTCCCCCGATGCCGGTGCATCCACAAACTGCACAGCGCCTGTAGGCAGTGCATCCTCTGCCTGTTGTACTGCTGAATCCACCACCATGGGCCCAGAAGGTGGTGTGGCCATGACCAGGTCCACCTCCTCTGTAAGCTCTTCCACTGTGTCTGGCTCAGCATCTGGCTGTGGAACAGGCTCCTGCCACCCAAAGTCTGTGGGGTCCTGCACGTCTGCCTCCTGTACATCATCCACCACCACCTCCACAGGCTTTTCTGAGGAGGAGAAGGATGAGGTGGGTGGAAGAACCCATGCCCTATGCTGCCTGTGGTGCATGTGCCGGCAATACTCCTCAGCGTCCGATGCCGTCGGCTTCACCATGGTCCTCAGCAATGCCCTCTGTGTCAGTCAGTTATGACCACCTGTTTGTATGCAAAGGATGCAGTCAGTGTGGGGTCTGGCCATGTGGTCACACACACACACACACACACACACACAGGACATGTATGGCTGATTGCCATGGGTATGACACATGGGGACCACTGCATGCACTTACCAGACCTCTACTGTAGTGCCTCCAGCCTGAGGCTGCTGACACAGCCATGCTGCACACCCTGGGATGCGCCTGATGCACCTGTGGGGATGTTGAGAATGGTGAGATGTATGTAGCTAAACACACCTTGGCCCACGTGCCAGCACTGCACCATCAGATTAACAGCCATAGGCATACAAACCTGCACCTGTGTCCTGTCCAGACCTCATCTCGATGTCCCTGCACCATGCTATGCTAATCATGTGCTGCAGAATGCCTGGATCCCTCCGTGTCAGATCCTGCCAGCAGTGTTGCAGCTGGCAGACCATCTGGTGTATGCCGCTGTTTGCACCCAGCCATGCGCCGATGGCATGCCATGCACGGTCCCACTCTGTGGCAGTGTGCCTCCTGCACCGTGGTGGCAGCAGTGTCCTGCCCCACTGCTGCACGCAGTTTACTAGCATGGCGGTCTCCATAGGGGTGAAATTAGGTGACCGCCCACTCAGACTGAAGGCTGATCTAAAGGACATGTCCAGAGAGTGTTGTGATACCTGCATGGGGCAAGGAATAGCACATGGGTCAATACACAATGCCACTGCGGATGCATTGATGACCCCTACCCACCAGGCATAACACCCACCTGCATCCACAGTGCATGGTGACGGGCCAGAGCCACAAGTCAAGCAAATGCAATCCCCCACAACCAGGGCACTTCCCCCACTGACAACATGCACTGCAGGAAGTGTGGACTGGCTGTGCTGTGCCATGCATGTGAACAGGCACACACTGCCACAAACTGCGCCAGCAGTGTACTGCCAGTCCACCAGTCCCCTGCAAAGGTGTGACGCAGCCTGACCCTGTAGAATGTGGGTGTGGTTGGGCAGCACTGCATGCAGCCCTGCCACAAGTCCTTGCAGCCACCATCACATGGAGCAGCATGCAGGCCAACCTAGCATGTGCCCAGGGTGCAGTCCCATGGCCCACCATTGCTGACACTATGACATGTGACAGACACCTACCTGGACAGTCTACTGTGTATACAGGTGTGGGTGGCACTACAGGCTTCGGTGGAACAGCTGGATGGAGAATGTGCAGGTCATCATTAGCTAGTGGTACTGACAATGACAACAGCAGCTGCAGTGGTATGGCAGTGCCCCCCTACCTAGTCCCATGCAGCAGCACTGTATCCTACACAGGGGGCAGTGAACAGCAATGTTAGGCACACAGTGTAGTACACGCATTGGAACAGTGCATGCTCTGCATTGGCTACTACTCGCCTATGGCCTGGGTGTGTCTGCTGTGGTGCTACAGTGGGATAGGACATGGGTTAGAACACTGCTGACACTGTGACTGTGGCCAGCTGCCTGTGGGTGCTGCATACCCCATCTGTCCCCTACTCACATGAATGTGCCTGAATATGCCCCAGTAATGTCCCATGCCACTCTGATATGGCATACCTATCACTGAGAGGTAGGGACAGGACCCTGCCTGTAATGCCAGCAGGTGGGGTAGCAGTCATGCAGCCATTGTGGACATGCCATGCATACTGGGAAGGATGTGGTACACAGCCTGTGGAACACATCCAGACATGTCAGCAGCTGTGTTCCTGTGTGTGTTTAGCTGGCAATGTTCTGTGTTAGGCCTGTCTTGTAATGTCTATTGGGGCCTGTCCTGTGATTGGGGAGGGGGGTTGAGAGGTATGGCCTGCTGTCTCCCAGTACTTATCAGTTTGCAGACTGGTACACTCCTGCTCCACCTGTCCTGTGGCACTGCTGTCCCTCTGCATTGCTTTCATCTGTCCAACCTGTAACCCACAAGACGGTGCTGTGGCCTAGCTACACCACATGGCCGGAAGATGCAAGTGGCACACGCACATGCTACATGTGTATCGTGGTTCACAAGTGTGCAATTGCAGCCTGCGGCATGGATGTTCGCACCTGCAAATTGCACTTGTGGCCTGCAGATAGAGGCGTGCATGGTGTGCAGTCCTCACATCCTGCAATGTTATGCAATTGCGTACTGGGCATCACACAATTGCAGCCTACGTGTATGCATGCAGTGTTGGAATGCATTGTGCATGCTGCTATCTGACATATGTCCACTCACTGACGTGGTAATGAGTGACACCACGCAGATGTACGGTGCACTGTTGTCCAGGACAATGCACAGGGGTACACTGTTGTGGCAGCTGCAGGGCTGCATCCCCTGCAAGGGTATTGGGGAGGTGGATGTGGCAATGTGATATGGGATTATCGACAGCAAGGATTGTTGCTTGTGTGACTGTGCAACACATGGGTGCACAGCTATTGTTGATGGCAAGGGTGGGTTGCATGCCTGTACAATTGTTTTATAAAATGGGCATAGCAATTAAAGCATTTTGATTGGTTAGAAAAGCAGTGCCATATATGTATTACACATAAGGGAAAAAAAGTACAGGCAAAGAAATCAATGCTCCTAAATGGAATGTTCAGAGCTAAGCATGGAACGTTTGTTTTTTAAAAGCAGCCCTTGTTTTAGCAGCATAGCAGATCATCAAAGCTTTAGAGCCACTCATTTTTCTTATTAAAAAAAAAAAACGGACCGTAGCAAAACCTGCAATTAATAAAAGAAAGGGGGCGCTTTAATCAGTGCCTCCCACACCACACCGGCTGTCTTTCATGAATACTCCCACCTGCACGGAGCAGACCGCAGCCTGAGCTCCATACAGGTTGGGAGTTTCAAGTGCCCACAGAAACAGTCACTGGACTGGGATTTAAACAGTAGGGCACGGCAGCAGTCGGCTTTTGCCCCGCTCAGCATCCCTCAAACTTAGTTACTCAGTTTGAGCTCATTCCTATTTAAAAAAAATAAAAATACAACAGAAAAAAAAAAAACTGTAATGAGTATACAAGAGCACTGGGTTAGTGCAACAAAATTAAATCAGTGCTACCACTCGCAACTACATAATGACGTCACTTTTAAATAGGCGGAAGGACTATTTTATCATATATTAACAATTAAATCATCTTTTTTTCTACAAATAAACATACTTTTTTGTCTAAACTTTTATAAGATAAAAAAGGTGCCCATTTTATAAGTGCAATAAGACACTCCAGGGTGTGAGTTGAACAGATATTACAGCACTTCCAGGGGCTGAAGACACTCGGCCGGTGGCCTCATGCCTTACTACGCCCCTGGGCATGCAGTAATATCTGTTCAACACACAGCCTGTCATGTCTTATTGCTTACATATTGCAGTGTTCATTCCTGTCATGCTGTACATTGTATTTGTCTGTATGACACATGTTACTACATTGAACAATGCTATTGGTTGACATACACCATGGCCCTGTGTGCAGTCACTGTGATGGTACCTGTGTGTTGAGTGTGAACCTCTCTGTGTGGACAACAGCAGTGCAATACTGTCTGCCCCATGGTGTCATTTGATGTGCGTTGTTGCAGGCACATGGCACAGCTGTGTGGGATGCACAGTGCCCAGGGCTGTCACAACACAGGGGCCATGCACATGTGGTGCATGCCACCAGTGTCAGCGGTGCACAACAATGTGCTATGTTTTCAGACCCCCTCCCGCTCAGCATGGCCATCTACTGTGCTGGCTGTGGTCCCATCCAGCACCACACTACCATGGGGCACCTCTGGCCCTGGAGGTGTTACCACTGGCACATCGGCCTGGGGCACCAGGCCACAGACATTTACTGGAGCTGTGCCTTCCAGTGCTGCTCACCTGCCGTGGTGTCACTGTACACACAATCTGGTGGCCATGGCCGGTGTGTGGCACCTGGTGGCATCTACATCCATGTCATGTGTCACTGTCCTCTGCATGCCATCTGACATGCATGCATGGTCTGGTGCTGGACACACATTCCCCAAGGCGTCTGCCCATTGCTGTACCACTTTTTGCATGTGCAGTGTGTGTGTGTGAATGGGGTATGCAGGTCCAGGACCCTGCAGTACCATGCCCATCATGTAGTAGTCCTATGGGCCATGTGAACTTACACTGTTGTCCACCTTCACTGGTGTGTGCCATGACCTACGTCAGGCATGCACAGCATCTGCCATTACGTTCGTGTGCATACATGTGTGCATTGCCTTTCCATCCAGTGGGTGTGTGGTATGCAGTCCTTGCACTGGGCCAGGACCCTGCGGGTAACCTCCCATGCACACCACAGGCTGGTGCCATGGCCAGTGGTGCATGCTGCATGTGCCAGCACAGGTCCAATTGGCATGTCACCTGCCAGGGACACCAGTATGTGCAGACCTGTGCCCGTGTCACCTCTGCTGACTGCAGACATTGTATCACCCCCCACTGTGGCCCATGTGTGCCGTGGCCTGTGCCATCCTGGGTACATTTGTACCCCATGTACCAGTCCAGATGGCCAACATCTGGCCTCTGAACACCTGTGCCCACTGCAAGCTGTGGGAACACTGCACTTCTGCTGGAAAATGCTGTCCCATTGATATGTTGACCCATGATTTGCAATGCCCACCACCAGCCAAACAGTGTTTGCCCATCCAGGGCTGTGACCACTGCTGCTAGCCTTCAAAGGGCAGCTGAAGCACAACACTTGACTACACTGTGTATTGGTAAAGACTTTATTGATGGTGTGCACATTCAGTTTTGGATGCACTAGACACAATGCTATCATGTGAACCCCAACACACGTGCTCACACACTCACCCATACACGCAATCACACGTCCACACACCCACATCCCTGTGTAGTGCACAGTGCCCACCCTAAATCATTGCACCTGCCAGACATGCCTTTGCCCCCACCCTGCCATTGCTACACTACCCAACCAGCCACCATCTGCACCACACTGCTGGGCGTCCTACTGCCGTCTACCACAGCCATGCCATGGTTGCACAAACGTCTCAGGGGATGGGTGTTGGGATGTGGATGGACCCGCTGTGCTGGTGGGTTGTGCAGTGCCCAGCTGGACCTCCCCTGGCATTGCATCCTTTGGGCCCATGTATGTCCCCACATTGGCTCTGCTGCGCCTCTGCCCTCTCGAGCCAACAAACCTCATTGCCATGGGTGGTGTCAGCTGTGCTGTCTTTACACTGTGTGTACCCCCAGTCCGTGTGGACCATCTGGGCAACTGTGTGGCCTATGGTGCAGCGGACACTGGATGCATGCCTTGCTGTGTGGGCTCAAGACCTCTCACAGTGGTGGGCATGACCATGTGTGTGGCTGTGGCATACGCCTGTGTTGCCTTTCTGATGACGGAGGTCACACTGACTTGCATCACAGCAGGTGCATTGCTGTGGTGGCCTGGGGCCGTGTCTGTGTCAGCCATGCACTGCTGCCCATGTGACTCAGGTTGCATGGTAGCATCAGGTGGTACCACCACTTCTTGGGTCATGGGAGGGGGAGGGTGTTGCATTAGAACTGGTGGCTGTGTCTGTGTGTATGCGTGTGCACTAGCAGGGGGTGCCACACTCTGTGTCATGTTCTGCAGCTGTTGTAATGGCTGTAATGTGCACACTATGGCCTGCATGGCCATGGCCATGACTGTGTAGTGGCTCTGTTGCTGTGCCAGCATATAGTTCATGGCTGTTGTGCCTCGTTCCATGAATGCCGCCTGGTGTTCAGCACAGAGCCATATGCCCTGAATTGTATCCCCCATGTAGCCCATGCACACAGTGGTCTCCCTGGCACATGCCTGCAGACTACTGGTAATGTTGGACAGGTGTGTCTCTAGGCTGTGTTGTTGGTCCTACATGACCTGCCTGATGTTTCCCAGCTCCTGCCTCACATCCCCCTGCCCAGAGAGCACAGACTGGCAGTATTCCCCTATATAGGCCAGTGGGGACAGCTGGTCCAGCAATTCCCAGATGGCCTCATCCAGCTGCTCCTCCAGTCCACGGGTACTCAGGGGGTCATGGACCCTGTTATTGTCCCCTGTGTTGCTGGTGGCACAGGCTCGGACACCTGCAGACTGTCTCCGGTCATCCTAGCCATCTCTGCCAGTGTGGTGTCCCTGCTGATGTCCTCATTGGTCCCCTGCTTCTGGCTTTGACAGCTTGCTGCATCCTCCACACTGATGTCCACCTTCTCACCCATGGGATGGTCACTGTCTTCGATCTCTTCCGGCTCCACTACGGGGTCTGGTGTGTCGGCCAATGGGTATTCTGTTAGCTGGGCTACTGCCACTTGATGGTGTGCTGCTTCCTTCATCCATTGCTGTGCCAGTGTCCTGGGATATGCCTGCATCTCCCTGGCCATGCTGCTGCTGTTCACATCACCCAGCTCCATTTGGCCCACTGTCACCAGCGGCTATGACACCTGTTGGATGGACAACGTGTCAGTGTGTATACACAGGGTTTTATGTCACTCTAATACTTGATTAGTGTTTCCTTCATAGGTGTGCTAGGACATTGTGGAATTGCATAGCACTTGCCTCTCTTTGTTTACCAAACATAACACTTGTAGAACACCTATGTAAATACATCCTTTATAGTTAGCATTGTCCCAAGGCAGTAGCTGATCATCAATTAATTCCCACCCTGGTATATCAGTCCCGGCTCTCATAGTGCTGCCTGCTATTATCCCAGGTACACAGTGCAACCGTGCCCTGACGTAGCCCTGTGACATACTGTGCTGCAGGGTTCAACCCACCCTATGGGCACATGTGTTTATCCTGCTATCTGTGCACATGCCATTATGCCCACACCCCCCTCAGCATGCAGTATGTCATTACCCCATGGCCTTCCCCCCATGTGCAGCAGGACACATACCATTGCACAGCTCTCCAACACCAGCAGTACTCAGAGATTATACCTAGCCCCCCATGTGCAGCAGGACACATACCATTGCAAACCCTCCCCACACCAGCAGTACACAGAGATTATCCCTAGCCCTCCCCCATGTGCAGCAGGACGATATCATTGCACAGCCCCCATCAGCAGTACACAGAGATTATCCTTAGTCCCCATGTGCAGCAGGGTACATACCATTGCACAGCCCTCCCCACCAGCAGTACACAGAGATTATCCCTAGGTTCCCCAATGTGCACCAGAACACATACCATTGAGCAGTTCCCCCATCAGCAGTACACAGAGATTATCCTTAGCCCCCCATGTGCAGCAGGACATATACCATTGCACAGCCCTCCCCACCAGCAGTACACAGAGATTATCCCTAGCCCCATGTGCAGCAGGCACATACCGTTGCACAGCCCCTCCCCACCAGCAGTACACAGAGATTATCCTAGCCCCCCATGTGCAGCAGGACACATACCATTCACAGCCCCCATCAGCAGTACACAGAGATTATCCCTAGGCCCTCCATGTGCAGCAGGACATATGCCATTGCACCCCCCATGGACACAGAACGGTACCCTAGACCCACCCCACAGCCAGCAGTGGGCATGTGTCATTGCAGAGGCACTCCACCACCCTGCAGATTTGGCCTACATGTCCTTACCCCATGCCCCCCACCACTGAAGGTCATTTCAGTGCAGTTGCCATGTCCTGGCTATCACATGCATTGCTACCTGTTGTCCCTACCTCTGCCTGTTTGTTGTCTGTAGGTTTCCAAGTCTGTGTCACCGCTGATGCTCTGCTGGCTCAGATGTGTGGCTATCTTCCTTTCCAGGCAGGTGAATGTGTGCTGCTGGGTGGGTCTGCCCCTGTGCCCTGTGCATTGTGTCTGTTCTGTGCCAGATTCCTCTTCGCAAGGCGCTTCAGGTCATTGTACTTTTTTTGGCTGTGACGCACTGTTCTCCTTTGTGCTGCTATGGCATTGACCTTGCATGTGACCCTGTCCCATGCTTTCCATCTTTTCTTCCTCTTCTTTGTCTCCCCTCCGTGGCTCATGAGGAGTGCATGGTGTTTGTCAATCTTCTCCACTAGTATCTGGACTTCTTCATGGCTGAAATTCCTTTTGCGCCTCTGGCTCTGTGTTGCAGCTTCTGCCATCTCTGTTGCATTTTCTAGTGGTGTATCTTCCACCTGTGTTGCATGTTACACCCTTTTATATGGCGTATTTTGTGAGTCGCAACTAGCACAAGTCTCGCATGTTCTAGAATTGGGTGTATATCACATGTCACAATTGCTATGGCGTATTTTGCACTTTTGTGTTATTTACGTCTGGAATATCTACCCTTCTAGAATCGGGCCCTTTATCTACAAATTTAATGATTATAACCTGCAGACAACTGAAACAGAAAAAGACTTGGAAGTTACAGTTACAAATTCCTTTTCTTTTGATATCCATATTAAAGGGATGGTTTAAAAATATCAGAAGATAATATTGTGTATTTTTAGACATATAAAGAGTAGAGAATTTACCACACTTATTCCACTTTATTCTTTCTCGGTTAGACCTCATCTGGTGTACTTTTCTCAGTTTTGTGTCCCCAAAGTCAGGATAGAGATAGGTTAGTGGAAAGAGTTCAGAGCAAATGACTAAGAGAATAAAGAATATGAGGGAGAAGACCTACACGGAGAGATTAACTCATCTAAGACTCTATTCATTAAATTATAGAAGGATACAGGGCAACCTGTGTCTGGTTTTTAGTGCTAGTAGGAATGAGGGTATGTGGGAAACCATTGGGCTAGTCAGACACCCCAGTCAAAGAAATACAAGGTTGCATAATATGACAGTAACACAACAGGTTAGTGGAACATCTAGGAGAAATAAATGGTTCAGCCAGAGAGTTGTTAGTGTATGAAACTCATTGCCAGCAGGTATTGTTAATAGTAAGACTATGCTGGAATTTAAGACATCATTGGATATATATATATATATATATATATAATGGGAGTAGGAAATTGTAGGGGTTTCCACTGAAAAGTGACAAGCATCATATAGGTCCTTGACCTTCAATTGCACATATAACACCTATGAACCAATAAAACACCCTTCTGCAGGTGACAGGGAAACACATCTTCCCGATCCTACCTACTATGCTGCAGACCTCTCTCCACAGATCTGGGCACATTCCCAGTGCTGCGTATTGACAGTGACCTGTCAGTGGGCCTGGAGGAGACCAGCATTAAGTGTAGAAGATATGCACATCTATGGAGCATGCAAAGAACAACATGGGCACATCTTGACAGCAGAGCACTGACCTTGTGTTGGTATCTTCATTAGTGTGCTCCCTAAGTTTACCATGTGAACATGAGTATTACAGGTGGGCAAATACAATTAGGCACCTATCTGCAAAACATTTACATTAGGATCCACCCATATGTGGAGATATTTGACAATTATTCTGATGCAAACTGTGTTTTGTAGTAAATCTGCTAAACACAGTTTTCTGCCATTAGGTGGCCGTGGCTAGACCCACACTCACTCGTACCTCCTCAGTCATCTGAGTGGTCAAGTTAGGGAAGGGCAGTTTTTAAAAGATGGTGTTCGGTTTGGTACTGGCAGGTGGCCAAATATGATTCTTAATTATAGGAGTGCCCAAGACGGGCCAGAGGTTGGCAGTAGATTTACAACCAGCCCAGGCTGTGGGAGGTAGGGATGGAGAATCTATAGTTCTATTTTATTTAAGTTTCCTTGAAGGGCCATGATTGGAATACAAATACCAGTCAAATAAAGGTTATATTTGTTATTCAAGCTCCGAGATGTCTATTATTCATGGGATTTGGGGAATGCTGCTCATTGTTCTCACCCTCCCAAATGTTAAACCCTAAAAGTGACCAGGTTTGCAAAAGTTAGAAAACAAGCTGTCAAGACTAACACCTGACAGCACATTAAGATGTTTTATTAGGAATCTGTTATTTGGCGCCAGCCTTCATTTCTTTATCTTGAGCTGATCTTCACCAGACTGCTGCTGTATTTCACAACAGCACAAGACCAAGTACTACTTTGAAGGCCTTGAATTTATGTCCAAAGCACTGATAGTCAGGCCAGAACTGGGACTCACTGCACCATTCCAATATCTGGAAACTTAGCAGTGCCAGGCATGGAGACTTTCCTAACAGAACAATTGATCCTTGGGGGGGGGAGTTTTTTTGGAGTGACCCAAAGACTACTGAGCCACTGTCCATTCCTCAGGATGCAGGACAGTGCTATCGAGAAACACTAGGCAGAGTATTTTAAAATTAATGAAGCCTGAATTATATGGGCTTGAATTGCACGAAGGACACTTTTTTACTGTCCACAATAGAAAATGCTAATTGGCTAGGAAAGTTCCCTGCCTGATATACGTTAAGACAAATCTACCTATACTCACACAAGTACTATAGTTTCTAAATTTAAAAAAACAAAAATATATTTATGAGTATTTATTTGATGCTATTTGAGCTGAGGCTAACTTTTTCATGGAGGTAGTACAGTGTAGTGGTTAAGGGCACTGAGCTGCAAATCTGGAGACCTGGGGTTGAATCCCATCAGTCCATACTTGCATACTCTGTGACCCTGAGCAAGTCACTTAACTTCCTTGTGCTCCCAGGCTGTACCTGGAAAGAACCTGTAGCTTAGACTGCCTTTCTAGGTTTAACAATTTCCCCTTCTTGCCCCAGCACACCTACTGAGGTACACAAAGGGCCTGTGAAAGTTTTTGTATTGAAAGATAGTCACACTTTGTCAGAAAAGGTAAGATGTGATTTAAAGCGAGTTCTCTGTTGCAGGCCCCATTTTTTGCTTATATTATTTTTTAACTCATCATTATTAAAAGTATCGGAGGCAGGAGACATTGAGTCACATGCAGATTTTAAACATATACAACATGAAATAAATACGGGAAATAAATCCTCAGCAGTTGTCAACATACAGTAAGACTAATTCATTACTAAGATAAAAGCCTAACATTATCTATATGGACAGAAGTAGTAGAATGAAGTACAAAGCAAATTTGTTCATCCCTGCCAACCAGAGTGTTGATATGCAATCCAATAATAATATTTTATCCCAAAACCAACCTTTGAACAACAGGTTGCACCACCATCATAATACCATACCAATTAATTTATCTTACTAATTAAATTGCCCCTCCCATGTACCCCACCCAACAGGTAGAGGAATGGACATGCCAGCAACTCAGGTAAGAAAAAAGAGTGAGCAAGAATAAAGGTGGGGTGAGGTAATTTGGGGTGGGGAGGGCAAGCCTCAAAGAGGAAAGTCCTGACAACTAAATACAAGCAGTCATCCCTGGTCAGAGAAAAACCCATAAAACCTCCTAGTCCTGGACGGAGAGAAGATCCCTCTCTACTCTTTTTGCATCCCACTTCAGACAAGGGTGCCACTGTTCCATATGTTTATCCTCCTGAAGTCTGATACAGGCTGTCAGGGCTTCCATATCCAGCACCTGTGTCATGCTGTTTCGCCATGTAGCCAATGTGGGGGGGGGGGTCTTTTTGAAGCCAATATGAGTTGATACATTTAAGTGCCACAGTCACAAATATCAGTGTCAACTAACATTGTGCAGAATGTAATGGCACTATTGTAGGAAATCCCAGTACTCACTCTGTGAAAGTGTCCAGGATGTGGCTCTGCAAAATGCACTGGACAACTTCCTTCATAGCAATCCAAAACTCCCCTAACTTAGGACAGCCCCAGAATATATGCAATGGGAGCCCCTATCCACAAAACTATCCTCATGTAGGAGAGGACGTCATCTTCCTGTTATCTAATCTGGTGGGCTAGTGGTAATGCAGACAGGTATCTATCCATTTAGAAGATTACTGCTGCTATAAGACATAGGTCCTGATTTTATAAATGCTTGTAGATTCCACAAGTCCCTGGTGTGCCGAACATAAGGCGCAGGGGGGCTTGCGGCATTTGTTTGGTGCAGATCACGATTTTCTGTTGGGTGCACCAAATGCTGCAGGTTAGACCAGCTTCCCCCCTCTTCTAACTGCTGTAAATTGTGGAAAGTGTCATAGCTGCACCCAATGTACTAAAATTGCACACAGTTGCATGAAAGGAGTTTGTCACAATTGCATCGAGCATCAGGGATGATGCAAGGCTTGACGCAAGCCCTGCAGCGACCTATGAAAATAAGGCCGATAGTCTCCGATGTGTTCTTACTAGGATTCACAACAGCATGCCCTCACATGGCAATGATCACATTCCTTGGAGTTCCCTTGGTGTGTAATCACTGAAACAGACAAAGCATGAACTCTGATTCCCTGAGGGGGCATCCTGGTACAGCAAATTTTGGCAGCTGCTACGTGACACATTCAGGCCACTTGCCAAATGGGAAGATGTTGCTTTGAATAAATTGGACCCTACTGTGTTACCAATGAATGTTACCTAGCACAAGCACAGAGAGTGACTTTAAGTAAAGGGAAGAAAGACGGTAAACTGACAATGGAAATGAAACACACCAAAATGGCCTTCCTGATAGCATTTGTTGTGCATGCCTGGATGCAAAAAGACATGCAATTCTTTGATCCCAGGACCACTAATATAAAAAGGGTGAATGGTATTTTTGAATGTTGAAACACAGTGTGTTGAGTTGCATATGGAAATAGACAAAGAGCACCCCCATTATGCTAGCATTTTGGAATGTTGCTGATATACAGTATAGTTTCCGTGCCACAAGTTAATGACAGATTTGTATTAAACTGATTTTGATTTCCACCATAGGTAGATATTGTACCTTTTTTCTATATAAAGTAGCTAACAAAGTAGAGGTGTACAACAAAGCCTTTATGAGGTGAAGTTGGACAATGAGGGGGAAAGGTGAAATCCCAGTCAGCTTATGTTCTTTGCCATTCTTGATGAACAGACAGGTTGCAAGGATATTCATTACCTGTGACCAGAAATCATTAGCCAAAAAATGTTCAGCAGCAGCAAAAGAAGGACACTTCAGCTTAAAACTGGATCACCTAGCCCTTCCCCCCACACACACCTCCCAAAAGTCCTTTGAGTACCATATGCCTCTGAAAACAAACAAAGGACCATACAATACCTGATTAACATTAATTATTGTGATGTTTTGTTATCAAGTAAAGAAGAGTTTACAGGCTCTTAAAGCATGAAAAGGACTTTCAACTGTTTTGTGATAGAACAGATTACTCAATGTCAGCAGTTTGCTTGTTCAGGGGCTACCACTTATTGATGTTGTTTGCTAAATATACTGTAATTACTTGTGTATAATACATTATAGACCTTATTGCTTATTAATGAAGTCAACACAGTTTCTGATTGGGAGCTGCACCTGGCATTAATCTCCAATAAATGCCTTATACAGCTAAACCAACATGGTGTATTATAGTGCTGTTTTGCTTACTGTTTTAAAAAGCTGTTTTTTTTCTTTTAAAGGGATTTTAATTCTAACCTACTTTAGTTAGCTGTGAAAGCATGGCCAGGGATGGGGTTGACTGGGACAGGGCATAATCTTGCTGCCATTTGCAAAACTGCACAAGTGGAAGGTTAGTTTGGTTCACCATGGATGGTGGATGCACCCACCCTTGGAGTTGCCATACCACTATTAAACAAGCATTTGTCAATGCTGAATGTTGTCTTGCTGGTATTGGCATTGGTACTGCAGGAGTTAGAGAGATACCTAATAGGAATGGCAATGAAGTATTGAACTAACACCAATCCCAACCCCCACCCTGCAGATACTGATAGGTGTTGGGGTGTGCCTTTGGGTCATTGGCCATAACACTCACACCATTCCACCTCACCCCACCCTGCAGACACTGACAGGTGTCACGGTGTGCCTTGGGGTCTTCAGCCCTTATGCTCACCCCATTCCATAAAGAAATACACTGAGATGGGTGCAGTATAGGAGAATGGGCTGAACGTTAGGGCCAAAGACCCCAAGGCACATGTCAATGCCTGTCAGTAGCTGCAGGGTGGGGGTGAGGGTGGATTGGTGTGAGCATTACAGCCAATGACCTCATGCCACACCCCCGATGCCTGTCAGTCTGTACAGGTTGGGGCGTTATGGTTGAAAACCCTAATGCCCTGAGTGTTTGTTTGTTGGTATTTTTACTCCAAATTTTCAACATGGGCTTTTTGGGACCCCACCTCATGAAAAGTGGTAGTATCATTTTGTTACTGAATACCAAAAGGTGATTTCACACAATGAGTGTGCCATTTGATGCCATAGGTGCGAAAACAGATTTTGGACAGGATGTGAAAAATAACAGCTGTACTGTTCATGAGGAGGTGTGAAGAAATGGCAATGTTGAAAATGTTGAGTGAAAATATGAAAAAGTGGCAAAGTTATGAGTGTGTGTAGAAACTGTGCAATGCACACTAATAATGCAATCATTTTTTGGAATGTTTTTGCCAAATTTTCAACATGGCCTTTTTGGGATCTCCCCTCATGAATAGTGACACTGGAATTTCATTAATCTCTCCCAAAAGTTGTTTTTGAACTGCATGCATGCCATTCAGTGCCACAGGTGCAAAAACACATTTTGGGAAGGATATGAAAAATGAGAGCTCTACTGTTCATAAGAGGGTGTGAAAATGGCAATGTTGGAAATTTGGAGTGAAAATATAAAAAATTGATGAAATTACGAGTGTACATAAAAACTGGGGAATGCACACTTGAAACACAGTCATTCTGGGGATTGTTTTCACCAAACTTGCAACATGGACTTTTTGGGACCCCACCTCATGAACAGTGGCACTGGTGTTTTGTTAATTGGTCCTGAAAGGTGATCCCGCACATTGACCATTAAATCACCTTTTGGGACCGAGAAATGAAAGTACAGTGCCAGCATTCATGAGAAGAGGTCCAAAGAACCCCATATTCAAAATCTGGAGCCAAAATTCCAGAAAATGGCTGAGCTATCAACCTAAGTTGAACACCCCCCCATTGACTCCCATTATAGGGCATATCTTCGATTCTTCATTTTGCAGTTGAGCTTTGCAGAGTGCAGACGTGTCCCGGTCCACAGAAGATGATAATGCCCATCCTTCAGAGGTAAGTATGGGTTCGGGGGGTGCAGGAAGGTGGGTGCACAGAGGGAGGGTTGGTATGGGGGAGGGGGATTGCAACACAACGATGGAACATTTCCTATTTACAGGTACAAAAAAAAGTGGTGAAGGACAGTTTTCTTCTTTCATGGGGAATTTTTTTTTTTATTAATTTGGGCACACTGGGGTGGGCTCCCAGTGTGCCACAACAGTGATGGGGGCATTTCGACTTGGGGATTGGACACCCTAATGTCAGCAAATCACGAAGAGGGGTTTGGGGGGAGGGGGCCCATCCGAAACTGGGAGTGGGCATCCCAGTGTTGGAATAAAATACAAAACAATTTTGGCACACTTGGGTGGGCTCTCAATGTACCACATGAGGTGAGGGGATACATGCTGATAAGTGGATTGGGCACCCTGGTGTCTGCTTTTTGAGAGTGTGCAGTGGGTAGCAGGAGCCACCGTGTTTTGGAACACTGGGTTGGGCTCCCAGTGTGCCACATTTAATGAGGGGAGACATGCCACAATAGTGGGGGTGAGGGGGCATGACAACATGGAGATTGGGCACCCTGTTGTTGGCAAAAGATATGTTCACTGAGCAAATGAGTTGCTCATAAGTGCAGCCATGTGCATTACTGTGCACTGTAATATGCATAGCTGAAATGTGCCTGGTTGCCAGGAAGGTGGGGAAGAGATCTGCCACTACAATAACGAAGCTGTCCATGATTGGAGTGGCAGATTTCTTTCAAGTCCGCGCTCTCTCTGAAACTGCCGTCATCAGCAGCTTCCCTGTTGAGTGGTGGTTGAGGGACACGCCCCTGAAAGCATTCGCTGGATTGGCCAAACACTGCCACACCTCTGCAATTCTCTACTAACCTCAATATGTTTTTTATGTGTTGTGCATGCAAGCAAACATAAAGATACTGTAAAGTAATTTCAGCTGCACTTTTTTATTTTAAAAAATGGGAAAAAAGCTTATTTTTAGCTGCCATGCATGTATCCCTGACTCATAAAATGTCAGGGTTCATGTAAGCCATGATGATACTCAGTAGTGTATTCATATACATATACATATACATATACATATACATATACATATACATATACATATACATATACATATACATATACATATACATACACACCAGTTAGGAAGCTGGCTTTCCATAGCCAGTTTTATAACTATGGATTGCTCACACAGGTCCAATTTGTGCCAGCTAACTAATATGCCTTTAAAAAGTGAGCTTCATATCATTTTATGGGGTCTACTAGTAATTCCAGTAATTGCTCTGGCCGACTCTCCCTATCCTGATGCTGGGTGCCTGAAACATGGGTGCCCAGCATCAGGTTTTGGGCGGCTGCACCCCCCACTTTAGGATTCCAACTCTGACGTGGGCAACTCCCGATGTCGAGCACCCGTGTTTCGGGCATCTGGTGTTGGGATAGTGAGTGTCAGGCAGAGCGGTCACGGGAAGTTAAATGGATACCATTTTATGGTATGAAGAAATTTTGGTTTTAACTTTGACAATAAGTCTTCCTTGGATTCCACACAGTCCTTTTTACACATATTCAAGTTGTACCACCAGCTCCTTGCTTCAATCACATGGTGTGCAGCATACTACTTCATCCAGGAAGGATGGATGCCACATAGTAATAGTAGAAGTACTCTTTATTTCTATCTGGTGTCCTTCCCCAGAGGCCCAGGGAGCCATTACAATAAATGAGAAAACACAATAAGTAATCCATATCAATAATAAATAAACACAAAATAACTACCTTATTCCATTAAAATTAACATCAAATACACTAAAACATCAAATATACTAAAATACAATAAAACTACAAAAAGTGCTGCATACACGCATTGTGAAACTTCTCCAGATGCTTGTAGCCATAAATAAGGCTTGATCCCCATTTTAAAAGCAACCACTGAGGGGCCTACCTCAAGATCCTGGGCAAAGAATTCCACAGTGACAGGCCTGCTACTTCAAAGGCCCAGTCACCCAAACTCTTCAGCGTAGCCCTCTAGACCACAATTAGGCCTCTCCTCCCCATTGGAGTGGGTGAACAGGATGTGCGGGTGCAAGAAATCCACTAGGCTGGGCCCAGTCTATGTAGAACTTTATAGGTTTATAAACCTATCTACGCCACTTCACTAGCAGCAGGTACAGATCATGCAGTACCAGAGAAATATAGCTTGATCTTGGTAAGCCTGTAAGTAAGCAAATAAGTAACCAAGCAGCTGCATTATGCAACATCTACAGGCATCGTTACATACCCCCCCACTAACCCCAAGGTACATAGAATTACAATAGTCCAACCTATAGGTTGACAAACATCATAGTCATATGCCAGCCATGGGGAAGGGAAGGTGCAGGGTGCCATTTAAAGATGTGGACAGATCTGCCACTAGACTACTCTCTATCAGCCAAAGGTATGTGACAGGCCAGAGGCCATCCGTAGACCTAGCTGCTACTGCTCTGCAGGGGTATCGGGTTGTATCTGCGTGGAGAAAAGGAAGCACAGCACAACCATGCTGTAAGTAGCATGCATGCCTTTTAAGCATCAGGGAAATTACAGTGATACGAAAGTATCGCTACCCCTGATGCTCACCATGAAGGAGAAAGTAGTTATGAACACTGCCAGTCAGGTGCTCGGTCAAGCTGCTCCCATGGTGGAGTGGCTACAGCACCAGACCCTGCAGTGAATGGGGTTGGGGAACGGGGTTTCATTCCCAAATTGGGAATTTTTTACTTTTTTTTCTTGCCCCTAAGTCCACACCTCCTCAGACTTGATTATAATAAGTCCAGGTGTGTGTGGAGGGTGAAACAAATGGAAAATCATCGAGCATGTTTTTACAACATTTGCTGCTGCGAGGTTATGGTGTGTGCAGTGGCGTCCGTGACATTGTGACCCCATGCCCTCTGCAGGTCACATACAATGTGCAGCAATGTTTGAAAATGGATTACTGTTAAATCTGTTTGTTATGAGGGTGGGACTGTTGGAGAAGCGAAAAAACTAGACAACTGAAAACACAGATACAAAAATTTAGGAACTGATGTGAAATAGCACTGATAAGCAGGGTGTGCCACAAAAATTACACCCATCAATGTGCCATACTGATGATATAGGCAAGAACAAACAGGGCTATTTCAATCTCAGATGTGTGTGTCTAAACTGTAATTTTGGTGTGCTACAGTCTTTTGTGATGTGGTGTGTTAATAGACCTCATTCTGGCTTGTTTGCTCACAAAAGTATGCAAACACTTGAGCTTAACAATAATGACACAAGGTTCTGCTTGTTATGATTTAAGTGAAACAATGGGAAACCAGAACGTTTACAAATACAGGATTAACCAAATGTGGTAGTGCAGAATAGCCTGTTGGGGTTTGGCTAAAATGTTACCTTTCTGCAGCATTTGTCAAAAGCAGTGGACTTTACAAAGAAGAAATTGGTTAACTAATCCATATTTACGTGATCAAATTGTCATATGGCAGCTAGTTGTAGACAGACAGACAGACAGACAGAGACAGACAGACAGACGGACAGACAGACAGACAGACAGACAGACAGACAGATAGATCAGATAGATAGATAGATAGATAGATAAATATTTTATAAATAAAGCGCCAATCTCCAGGGACTGTGGACACTGTACAATACAAAAATCACACAATGATACATATAAACAGCACTTCATCATTAAAACAGATTTAAAATTACTCTATCCATCCCTTAAAAAACAATTTATCAATCAGTCAGTGAAAGCCTGCTGGAACAAGTATGTTTTTAATCCCTTTTTAAAGGCTTCTACTGATGTAATAGCTAGAATGCTACAATCTGAAATGTCTGCATTACCCTCCCTGGTTGTGTAGTGGATAGATAATGGAGGGGGGGGGGGTTATCTCCAGAATTTACACTGTGTTTTTGGCACAAAAATGTAAATTGCACACAAAAGTTAGATCGCCTAAAAGATGGTGTAATGCTTATGTGCAATTGTGAGTTGCAACATTTGGGTTCCCTTTTATAGACGCAAGCTGCCATAAAGGAATGAAGCTCTTGCAAATGTGGATAGATATTTGAAAATAGCAAATATTTGTTTTGCTACATTACAAATGACAGTTGCAACTCAGAACTGGGAGTTGTGGCTGTGTCACCCCTGTTGAAAATATGTTTCACTGTATAAATGAAATAAACATTTTATAAGGATGACTTCATCCAGTTTATAGAAGAAAAGGCAAAGTTGGCAAGAGTTGTCAACCCTAATGCTCACTCCTCCTGCCAGCTCATAGCCTCCTGCCCAAAGCAGAAGGTACAGCTCCAAGGTAGTGTGAGTCACAGTGATACACTCTTCAAAGGTAGAAAAGTATGTCTTGCTACATGTTGCCAACACAGTCTGTTGTTTTCTTCACAAACAATCCATCTTTGCTCAGGAAACAGGGTGGGCATTAAGGTTGAAACCCCCAAGGAGGACTCCAACACTGATTTGCCAAGACTCCAGAGACCCAAAATTCTAATGTTTTTTCCTTTTGCTGTGGGAAAGGGGGAGTTAGGGTTGGAAACCTTAACAGGACATTTCCCTAATTTTGTGGTGTTAAGTGGAACCTTAACTGGTGTGTTGATGCTTTTTTGCAAAGAATTTTCTTTCTTTTTGAAATAGTGAAATCATATCTTCATTCATGCAGGTCTCTTCAGGACCTGTGTAAACACATACAGATGCGCAGGGCCCTTTGGCCTGTGCACCAAGGGAAGACTCCATCTGCCTACAGAAATATAGATCCCTTGCATGCCCTGCACTTCTGTACAGTGACAGATGTGAAGAATTCATGGGGCTGTCTGCTGGACTGCAGAAGCCAAGGGCCCTCTGGTACCTGCACTTCCATGTGGCTGGAGATACAGATGCACACTGCAAAGAGTTCATCTGTCAGCCAACGCACAGGGACCTCTGCCACCCATTGATGCAGAGGTACAGGGCTGTATGCCAAAAGGATAGTTGTCTTCACTATATGGTACCTGGGAATATGCAGACAACCCTGCAGCTTTCATTCTCTGGCTGGGGTGGCATTGCATAACAGCACCATCCCCCATTCTCACCCCATCCAGCTGTGTTACTGAACTCTCTCCCAAACTCAGCTCACTGGGACAGGATACCAAAGCATACGACTGGCACTACACACAGTGTTTCTTAACAATTAGATAGACAGGTAGATAGATAGATAGATAGATAGATAGATAGATAGATAGATAGATAGATAGACAAACAGACAGACAGACATAGATATAGATATAGATACAGATAGAGATGTAAATATTGCTATATATATATATATATATATATATATATATTATTTGCAAAAAAATGTTTTTAATGCATCAATTAGGGTTCCAGTGACAAAAATTGGAAACTGTATTATTATGTTTTCCAACCCTAACACCCCACCCCCACCCTGAAAGCAGGAGGGTGTGCCTTGGGGTTGTCAGCCCTAATGCCCACTCTTCAATGAGTAAATAAGCTGAGATGGGTACAATATGGGAGAATGGACTGAACATTAAGGTGGACAACACCAAAGCACACCCCCATGCCTGTTGCTATGTACAGGGTGGGGTGTTAGATTAGAAACCCTAACACAACATTTTCTAACTTTTTTTGCCGGAATCCTAACTGATGCATTAATGAGTTTTTTTTAAAAGAATGTCCTTACTTTTTGACATAGTATAATGATAGCCTTATTTGCTTGGGGGAACACAAGGCCCTCCAGGCCCTTTGATCCCATCCATCCATAATTTTTGAGAGATTGTAATTTGTATCCTTATTTCCCTGTGGGAGTACAGGGCTGTCTGTGCCCTGCACTCCCATCACTCCATAATGCTATATATGTTTGTGTGTGTGAGCACAGGGCCCTCCAGGCCCCGTGCTGCAATCTCTCCATAAGGCCTGCACTGCCATCACTCCATAATGGTATTCATATTTGCATGTGAGAGTGCACAGTGCCATTTATTCATTATTTTTGAGATAGTTTAGTGGTATCCTTATTTGCCTGTGGGAGCGCAGGGCCCTCTGGGCCCAGCCCTACAATCCCATAGTGTGCAGCGCCAAATAAACACCCTATATTGCAATGTTATCCCACAGAAAACACAGCAAAATTTGACACCTGTGTAACTCAACACCAAATAAATATATTTTCATGAAACCAGCAAATGGCACATTGGTGGGGCAAGCCTTTTGTATCCTAAAAAGTTCAGAGCAAAATTGCAAACCATTTCTTCACAGCGAAGTGACACATTAACAATTGTGTACACCTCACATTACAATGTTATCCTATGGGAAACAAAGCAAAATTTATACCCACAGAACTCCACAGCAAAGTAATATTTTTTCACCAAAGCAGCAAAATGCACATCTGTGGGGTAATGCCTTTGTACCTTGACAATTTCAGACCACAATCCTCAACTGTTTCTTAACTGTGGTGTGACAAAGAAACATCTATCTTAAAAATTTCTGTTTTGCAAATTGAGAAAAATAATTATTTTCTACAGCTCATTTTTTCACAATTTGTGGAAAAAGAAAACCCTTTTTTACAAATTGCAAAAAAGGATCCTATTTCATGTTTTTTTTTCCCTGCAGTTTGTGAAACAGGATTTCAGCATGTTAAGAAAACACATTTCTAAGTAGTTTATTGAAAAACTAACCCCAGGTTCAGAATCTATAGGTCCCTATTAGGTAAAGACAGCTGCTGCTGTCTACTAAACCCATGTATTTTTTTAGTTATTTAATTTTGTTTTCATGGCTAACTGAAAACAAGATGGTGGAAGCATGCAAAAGATTCCTCATAGGCAGCAAATGATCCCATGTTTGTGAAGCAGGAATCCACATTTGTGATAAAGAATTCTTTTTTTAATGGGACATCTAACAGGGTCACATAGGAAATAATAGGAAACTTTGAAATTTAATAACTTTAGAATAGATTAATATTTTTTCACCATATCTTCCAAAGGCATATCTGTGACCCAAAATCTTTCTACCTTAAAAATGTCAGACTAAAATTCTACACCATTTTTGCACAACAATGTGACAAAGAATTTCACCAAAAACAGAAATGTTCACATTTTTGACAATCCGTATCTCCCCACCCACACATCTAACTGAGACAAAACTTGCCACTTCAAGAGATCTTTGGGCCCTGATGGCACATGCATAATTTAATGTGAATCACTTGAATGGTTGTAAAGTTATTAAATTGCAAAATTGTCAGTGTAACGGAAGTGAAGATTGAACCCCAACTATAGGGGATCAGCAGCACCCCTATACATATATATATAATATATATATATATATATATTATACTGGCACAGTCACGCCAGTATAGTTAAGGATGATTAAGCAGGTTAATGTTAAACCTCAAATTTTGCACCTTAGTAACTTTGCAACAGTTCAAAGTATTTGCATGAAATTTGGTATGTGTGGTCTGGTATCATAGATTTCTTGATCTGCCAAGTTGTATTTTGGTCGGACTTGCAGTTTACTGTATGTGCAGCAAAGTGCTGAAAAATGCATTTTTTGTTACTTTTTTGCTGATTTTTGCCCATCATGCTGTGGTTACACTGCTTTGTATTTTGCTCTGAAATGTTCAAGGTAGAAAGAGGTGTGATCAAAGTACAATCCAGCGTTAGTGTGGTGAAAAATATTATTCTGCTCCAAAGTTAATTTTGAAGTTTTGGCTTCTGAGCATGCTCAGTTCACTCCAAGATTTATATCTATGTTTTGTGAAAGGGGATTGGACTTGCGATCAAGGATTTTGTCAGTTCATGAATGAGAAACATGTCTTCATTTGCAAGCAGCCATTTTGTTTTAATTTTTCCCCACAAACAAAATGTCATAACTTGTTCCATGGTTGAATCACAGAAACATAGAAGTTGATGGCAGATAAGGACTGCAAGGCCCATCCAGTCTGCCCATTTCTTTTTCTACCTTATAAATGTGCCATTGGCCTTTGCTCTGTCAAAGGCCTATCTATTCATACTTGTCTGTATTGCTCCTTTATGCCTATCCCATGCCTGTTTGAAGCCCTGCACTGTATTCATATCCACCACTTCCTGAGGTAGGCTGTTCCATGTATCTACCACCCTTTCTGTGAAAAAGAACTTCCTCACATTATCCCTTAATTGGCCTTCATTTAATCTCATGCTGTGTCCTCTTGTCCTGCTATTTTTCTTATATTAAAACATGTTAGACTCTTTCACCTTGTTAATGCCCTTAAGGTGTTTGAATGTTTCGATCATATCACCTCTCTCCCTCCTTTGCTCTAGGGTATACATATTGAGCTCTGTTAATCTGTCCTCATATGTTTTCTGATGCAGTCCCTGCACCATTTTGGTTGTCCTTCTCAGGACTGCCTCAATTTGGTTAATGTCCTTGTGAAGGTGTGGCCTCCAGTACTGCATGCAGTACTCTAGATGGAGCCTAGCCGTTGTCTTGTAAAGAGAGATTATTACCTCCCTCTTCCGACTTGTGATACTCCTACTGATACACCCTCACATCTCCCTAGCCTTACCTACTGTTTTAGTGGTCTGCTTAGATGATTTCTGGTCATCAGTGATGATGACGCCCAAGTCTCTTTCTTCCCTTGTGACTGCCATCAACTCCCCTCCCAGCCTATAAGTGGCTTCAGAGTTTCTCTTCCCTATGAGCATGAACTTGCACTTCTTTGCATTAAACCCCAGTTGCCTCTCTTCTGACCATTTTGCTAGTTTATCCAGATCTTGTCTCATTCTGCCCACCCCATCTGGATCATCTACTCTGTTGCAGGTCTTGGGGTCATCTGCAAACAGACAAACCTTACCATCCAGTCCATCTGCAATGTAGCTGATGAAGATATTGAAGAGGACTGGCCCCAGGACTGATCCCTCTGGTACCCCACTTGTGACTTGCATCTCTTCTGACTATATACCATTTACCACCACTCTTTGTTTTCTGCCTGTCAACCAGTTTGTTACCCAGTTGACCAACTTCTGACCCACTCCAAGCCTACCCAGCTTATTAATCAATCTTCTATATGGAACAGTATCGAAAGCTTCGCTGAAGTCAAGGTAGGCAACATCAACTGCTCCCCCTTGGTCCACCACTCTGGTTACCTAGTCAAAAACATCTATTAGATTAGTTTGACAGGACCTTCCTTTTATAAACCCATGCTGTCTTGGATCCTGTGCTCCTATGGATTCAGGTGTTGCACTATTCTTTCCTTAAGGAGTGCCTCCATAATCTTGCCCACTACTGAGGTAAGACTGACTGCTCTGTAGTTCCCTGCCTCCTCCCTGCTACCACTCTTGTGGAGTGGGATCAGGCCAGAAGAAGAGGTTAGTTGGATATTGGAGTTGCCAGTGCGAGGAGTGAGAAGTGAGTTAATGGAGTCCCAGAATTTTCTGGGATTTCCAAAACTCTCTTTCCTTAGGTTGGTGTAATATTTCTGTTTAAGGGTTTTAGTCAAGATCTTACAGCAGTTGTGCAGGTGCCGGTATTCATTCCAAAGGGCAGGGGAAGGGGTCCGTTTATGGGCAGACCATTTTTGGTCCCTGTCTTTCATAATGGTAAGGAGTTCTTTGGAGATCCAAAGGGTGTGGCCACCTCTGACTCTCCGGGTGGTGATAGGAACATAGCGGTCCTGTATATCCAAGACAACATATGTGAAGTAGGTGACTGCAAGGGACACAATCAGTGAGAGAATAAAGGCCCTGCCAGTTAATGGCAGTTAGGTCATCGAATATTAGGGAAATGTCAGGGTGGTTAAAGTATCAGAAGGTTAGATATTTGGGAGGGGGGAGAGCGGCCTTAGAGGACCATATGGAAAAGGTTGGGGAGTGGTCGCTTAGGGAGTCAGATAGAGTGCCTGCACGTATAACACGATCACCACAATTGGTAATCACCCAGTCAATTAGGGAGTGAGTAGAGGTACGAGGATTAAGTCAAGTAGGGAGGGTGATGATTTGTGAAAGGTTATGCTGCTGAAGTATGTTAGCATAGTCAGTTTTAAGGGTATCCAACCAGTTGAGGTTGAAGTCATCTAGGATGATAGCCTCCCTGGCAAGGAAGAGAGATCCAAATCCAGTGTGCAGGCTTTGGAGGCTGGCTACACCCCCATTTAGGGGGTTGTAACAACTGCCCAGAGATAGGGGAAGAGCCATAAAGCTGATTGGAAGGGACTGCTTTCTATGGGGGGTTGCAAGGGATAGACAGTGACATGGCCCCTAGTGGGCACAGACCTGGCAGCTGCCCCATAGGTGCACAAAGTCAGAACTCTGTAAGATGAGAAACTTGAGCTGCAGGTTGAGGGCTGCCAGTGGTGGGGGGACCATTATCCGGGCACTGCCACAGTCCCTATTACCCACCCTCCCACACTGTGGCAGGCTGCCTCCTACATACAGGGTTCTGACTATGTGCACTTATGGGGTAGCTGCCAGGGGCCATGTCATTGTTCCTGACAACCCCCCATGAAGCAATCCCATCTGATCAGCCATATGGCTCTGCAAATGGCACCCCTGCCGGGTGCCACATCTCACCCTGTCATACCTGCTGTCTCCCCAATGCCCTTAGTGCACCCATGCCACTTCTACCCCCTCCTGGCTTGCAGATTCACTCCTCCAACTCTTGTAGCCCCTCTGGTGTTGCACCAGGTGGGGAGGGGCCAGATTTCTGCCACAATTCCTGCAGGTTGACCAACTGTTTAGCACAAGCCTGCAGCTGTGTCATCTTCTGGGTTTTTGGCCCAAGATCCCCCATTTAATATAATTGGGTGCAGCATCTTTGACGCACTCAGAATTTGCCACAGCCCTAGAGCAATGCAACCTGTGTTGCTCAAAGGGCTCTTTGAAAATTGAATCCAAAATATTGAAAATTTGTGACATTATGAGTGAACAATATAGGAATTTTATCAGATGTATACACCACATTTTCAGTATAGCCTCCTTATTACCCCTCCCGAACCCCAGAGGTGAACATTTTTAAATCCCCACCAAAATGTCCTTCTGCCACAGGTGTGAAAACACATTTTGGCCAGCATTTCAAAAATGACGGCTGTCACATTCATGAGTTGGTGTGACAAAATGGCTATGTTGATAAGTTCGGGGCAATATGTTCAAAAATTACAGAAGTTATGAGCAAGTGTAGAAAAATGTCAACATACTCTCATAACTTTGTCATTTTCACATATTGTGACCCCAACTATTAACACAGCCTTCTTATGACCCCACCTCAAAAACAAGGGTGGTGAACATTTTTAAATCCCACCTGAAAGGTGATTTCACAAAGCAACCACCAAATCTTTTGTGTCTGATTTGCATAGTTCCACCACAATTAGTCATGACCTGGGGGCCCAAAAAAGCCAAGTTGAAAATATGGGTTCAAAATATGCAAAAATGACAAAGGTATGAATCAAAGTTCTGACTCCATTGAAATTCATTAAACTGAACTTACCGTATTTTCTCATATTGCAGTTGCAGAGGGCAGCAACAATATCCTGACCGGGTGCTGATTTTCGTGCAGATTTAATAGACCATTAAGCCTAATCTGCTGGCATCTTAGTATGTTAGTATGTTAGTTGCTGGTTCCAGCAGCAAGATATGTCTTTGATCAGCGAGTGGATCTACACCATAGGACATGTTCATGTGAATGACTGTGTGTGGGGGCTGTGGGGTTGTCAGTGCACAGTGAGAGGTTTGGGTGGGTGGGTGGAGGTTGAGATCGGCAAGGGACCTTTTTTTGCAAGTTAAAATCAATGAGGGATGTTTTTCTTTTTTTCAGGGGACTTTGCTGACACTAGTGATTGGGCACCAGAGTGTCGGGTTACTGTTTGGCAGCACAAGTGATGTGCACCCTGATGCCACCACATATATGATTGATTTGGGAGTAGACAACCTGGAGTGGAGGGGGTCAAGAGAAGCAGTACCAGTGCTTGGAAAAACTGTACCCTCATTTACTGCAAGGTGGACTAGGATTGCCAAATTTCATACTATATTATATGGCTGCCCAGCTAGAACAAGTCCTAGACTGGTTCCCTGGATCCAACCATACAGAACCTTTAGCTAGTTGGTCTCACTTAGAAAAATATTTTCTATCATTTGATATTTTAATCCATGCATTATATGTAAATCTAGATAACAAAAGTTGGTACAAACATGCCTTAACAACATCTAAAACTAATTCTAAAATATGGAAAGAAGCTCATTTTCTGTTAGGTATTAAAGAATGCATATCTGTTTTTCCCCTTTGCAAATTCATAATTATTTCAAATTCTCTGACAAAAATAAAATATTACAGATTTAGAGAAGGAAAGGACTGATCTCATTGGGCCAGTGCTTTTATGACAACAGTTTAAAATCTTTTGACTTTCTTAGAGAAGAATTTGCTCTTCTGGCAGGATGCTTGCTTGGCTTTCTTCAGTTAAAAGATTTCATTAGGAGAAAATTGCCAACTGGCAGTATTCTATTGACAATCCCTCTACTTACAGATTGTGCTAATATGTCACAATGTATTTAATTCTATACTGTAACACTCTTTCATCAAGGTAAATTAATTTATATGAAGTACTACCAATGAATCCCATTTTCTCTCCCCCCAGGGCACATCTGGAAATGAGCAATATGCTCAGCATGCCTTCCTGGTAAAACTTTTAAATAAATAAATAATATGGAAAATATTTTTATAGGAGAGAAGGGAAGGAAGAGATTTTTTTAAATATGGCACCCATTTACCATATACATGCAAAACAGGATATGATCTAAATTACATCTAAGGAGAGGACACCGTAATACTAATACTAGGAATGTGGTTAGGGATTGCTTTCCCCCATTTCTGCAGTAATGAAACATGATACCATGTACAGTTGCCATTCTAATGCCCGAAACCCAGTATCAGTCTGAGTATAAAAAAAGTAAGAAAAAAAGAGAAGCAGTACCAGGGTGGGCACCCCAGTTTGCTTATGTAACAAATAAAATAAGTAAACACTGGGACAGGTGGGCAAGCTGGGGGGTGCAGAAAGGAGCAGTACCGTGGTTGGGCACCCTGGTCCCTTTAGGAAATAATTAGATAGATAGATAGATAGATAGATAGATAGATAGATAGATAGATAGATAGATAGATAGATAGATAGATAGATAATCATAGGTACTATACTAGCAAAGTAAGGCTGCAGCTCATAAATGTTTGCCATTTCCCTAAAGGTGGTAAACCCAATATTTTTCTTTTTACAGTACTCATCTTGTTTTTATTTAAAGTCAATCACATTGCAACTTCCTACCATTTTATGTGGAAGAGAATTCCAAACTGTTACCACTATTTGAATAAACCATGAACACTTTTTATTGGTACAATTCTTTTCACCCTTTAGTTGTAATACATAAATCCTAGCATTATGATATTGGTTTCGTAATTCTAGCCCAAGGCATTCCTCTAGATTCTGATTTTCAAGTGCTCTATATATCAAACACAAGTCATCCCACCCCTTAATCTTCTGTATTCCTGAGAAAATAGACCCAATTCAACCAATCTATCCTAGTAACTTAGGTTTTGGACATTCATTATCATTTGTATTGCCCTACTCTGTACACCCCCTAGAACTTTAATTTCAGTTTTAGTGTATAGGACCCAAAAACTGTACACAGCATTCTAGATTAGGCCGGACCTGTGACATAATTACTTTAGCATCTTTGCTGAGGATATGCCTTCTAAAGCTTCTTAATTTTCCATTGGCTCTTCTGACCATAAAAAGTCATTGATTTTTGAATTTCAAGTAATCTGAGATCAGAATGCCTAGATTCTTTTCCTCATTTACTGCTCTAAGTATCTGATAATTGAGCATATACCTGGCCATAGTATTATTCTGGCCAAAATGGATTGCAATATATTTATTCGTATTAATTTCCAGTTTGTACGATTTGGTCCAGATTTCCAATTTTAACAAAGAGTCTTGCAAGATTTTGATCTCAGATGTATGATCCACTACTGTCTCCAGCTTTGAGTCATCAGCAAATGTTGATTGCCATATTCCAGTGGTGGACAACTTTTTTTGTTGCGGGCCAGACTGAAAACTTGAGTCAAGGTCAAGAGCCACTGTTAAATGACCCAAGGTGACAAATGTATAGCAAGATATTATTAAATATGCACATAAAATAAATCAAAACATACATTTTTCTATCTGTCTGACTCTCTGTCTGTCTGTCTGTCTGTCTGTCTATCTATCTATCTATCTATCTATCTATTCCATCTATCAATTTATTGATCTATCTATCAGCATGTTATTAAAACTAAAAACAAAATCAAATAAAAAAGGCTGCAAGGGGAAGCTGCTAGGTCCTCGGAGGGCCACAAACAGCTGCTGTGGGGGCAGTTTGTGGCCCCTGGGTCACATGTTGTGCATCACTGCCATATTCCTTCTACCTTGGGCATTGTTGCTGAGATGGTCATCCAGTCAGACATAGTCCC
Organism: Neoceratodus forsteri; assembly: GCA_016271365.2. Classification (NCBI taxonomy): domain Eukaryota; kingdom Metazoa; phylum Chordata; order Ceratodontiformes; family Ceratodontidae; genus Neoceratodus; species Neoceratodus forsteri. The sequence goes on along the minus strand of CM057453.1, from coordinate 414,340,600 downwards.
CCTAATGCTAATTATTTGCCTTCTGTTAGTTAGCCATGACATTATCCATTGTACTATATTTTTGTTATGTCCTGAAGTGCACAAGACTTCTAGCAAACCATCATGTTGCTTGTTATCAAAAGCCTTTGAAAGATCCCAAATAAATCACATCCACTGAATATCCTTTGTCTAGGGCCCTGGAGGCTTTATCGTAGAATTCAATAAAATTTGTCAGGAACAATCTTCATTTTGTAAAACCATGCTGAGTTTCATCAATCTTATGCTCAGTACAAATGAATTTGTCAATCATGTCTTTAATTACAACTTCCATGACCTTGCCCAACAAGGAAGTCAGACAAACAGGTAGATAGATTTTGTTATATATACTGTATACATACAAGTCATTTCTTGTCTTGAGTGCTCAGCCTTCATTACATTTCTTTGTATTTTATTTTTCTCAGTTGGTTACTAAGGAGGATGGCCTACCTGCTATTAGCTACCTCCTGCAGAGACTCAGCATGCAGAACACTACAATAAAAAAGCTTTACATGAAGGGTATAATTAAAGAAGCATTTGTCAATGCAGAATGTTTGCTTGCTGGCATTGGCATTGGTAGTGTAGGAGTTAGAGAGATGCACAATAGGAATGGCAGTGAAGTATTGAACTGAAGCCAACCCCATCACCACCCTGCAGAGACTGACAGGCATTGGGGTGTGCCTTTGAGTCATCAGGCATAACGACCACAACATTTCACCACACTCTACCCTGAAGACACCGACAAGTGTCATGGTGTGCCTTGAGGTCTTTAGGCCTTATGCTCACCCCATTCCATAAGGAAATATGGTGAGATGGATACAGTATAGGAGAATGGGGTGAACTTTGGGGCTGAAGAGTCCAAGACACACCTTGATGCCTGTCACTGGCTGCAGGGTGTGGGTGGGGTGGAATGGCATGAGCATTACAGGTGACAATCCCAAGTCACACCCCTGATGCCTGTCAGTCTCAACAGGGTGGGGTGTTACAGTTGGAAACCCTAATGCCCCAGGCGTTCATTGGTATTTTCACTCCAAATTTTCAACACAGGTTTTTTGTGACCCCCCACCTCATGAACAGTGGCAATATCAGTTTGTTAGCCGAAAGCTGATTTTGCACAGTGACTATGCCATTTGGCACTACAGGTGCGAAAACACATTTCAAACAGGATGTGAAAAATGACAGCTGTACTGTTCATGGGGAGGTGTAAAAAAATGGCAATGTTGAAAATCTGGAGTGAAAATATAAAAAAACTGGTGAAGTAATGAGTGTGCACAGAAACTGCGCAACGTACACCTGTAATCAGTGATGAAAGTGAGCAGGAACATGCAGGAACTCAGTTCCTGCACCTTTTTTGCAGCAGAAACAGAGTTCCTGTACTTCTTCCTACTGATATTTGAAATGAAATTCTTACAACAGTAACATAATGACAATTTCTGGGCCTATGACATGAGATCAGCGGATTCCATCACACAGTCTGACTTGCAGAACAATTTAATTTTCTTTTAGAAATACTTTGACATCTCTGATTGGGTGCACCAGTAGCTATATGGATGTGTCTGGATCAAAAGAAATATAGAAACATAGATGTCGACAGCAGAAAAAGGTCCAATGGCCCCTCTATTCCCAAGAGTTATCCTTCAGAGCGAGGATCTTAATTCTGATTTTCGTTTGTGCCAATGTTTGAGTTCCTGTACTTCTTGTTCACCAGTTACACCACTGCCTGTAATGTAATTAGTTTGGGGATTTTTTACAGCAGATTGTCAACACAGGCATTTTGGGATCTCCGCTCATGAACAGTGTCACTGTGATTTTCTTTATCTGTGTCGAACAATGATTTCCCACAGCTACCACGCATCTCTACGCCGGAAGTGCAAAAACATATTTTGGCCAGGGTTTGAAAAATGACAGCTATACTGTTCAAAAGGAGATGTGGAAAAATGCCACTGTTGTAAATCTGGACTGAAAATATTACAAATTCGTGAACTTACGAGGGTGCATGGAAACTGCGCAATGCACACTCATAACACAGTCATTTTATGGACTTTTGTCACCAAATTTTCAACATAGCCATTTTAAGACCTCTGTTCATGAACATGTCACTGTGATTTTCTTAATCTGTCCCAAACATTGATTTCGCACACCAACTGCGCCATTGTGCGCTACATGCGGAAAACACATTTTGGCCAAGATGTGAAAAATGACAGCTGTACTGCTTATAAGGGGGTGTGATAAAATGGCAATGTTGTAAATCTGGAGTAAAAAATAGTAAAAATTCTTGAAGTTATGAGCGTGTGTAGGAACTGCGCAATGCATGCTCATAAAACAGTCATTTTTGGGAATTTTTTCACCAAATTTTCAACAAAGGGTTTTGGCATACCATGACTGACACTGTCATTTTATTACTTGGTCCCAAAAGGTGGTTCCATGCCGTGACTGTGAAATCACCTTTTGGGACTGAATAACAAAATGACAGTGGCTGAGTTCATGAGGTGGGGTCCCAAGAACCCCATGTTGAAAATTTGGTGAAAGAATTCACCAAAATTGCCAAGATATGCACTAAATTTGAAAAAAAAAACACATTTATGTGATTATGCAGCTTACCGATATTTCTTCAGTTAGTGGTCGGCTTTGAAGAGTGCAGACGTGTTCCTGCTCCACTGAAGATCATCGCGCCAGCCTCTGGAGGTAAGTATGGGATGGCCGTGTGTGTGTGTGTGTGTGCGGAGGTGGGGTACACAGAGGGTGGGAGTGGGTTGGGTTGAGGGGGGAAAGAGAATCAATGAGGGACAATTTTATTTTGTTCTAGTTTTTTTTTTTTTAAGATGACGTGGGACTTTTGCCATGCTGGGGTGGGATTCCAGTGTGGCACCTGCAAGTTTTTTGGTGTTGGGCAGTGGAGCCAATGGTGGATTGGGCACACCAGTGGGCCACAGACTTTGGTCACACTGGGGTGGGATCCCAGCGTGGCACCAGGAAGTTTGCTTTTGGGGGACCTGTAGAGACGACGGGGGATTGGGCACCCCTTGGTCTACAGTGTGCAGGGGTGGGGAGTGCATAAGCATGCTGGGGTGGGCTCCCAGCATGCTAGCTAGGTGTTTGTGGGGGGTTGAACTGTCTATGACAGTTCAGATGAAGTGCTGATGTGTAGGCAATTTGCATACTGCCAACGGCAGCATGCAAATTGCCTACATATTACCACCGCTGTCTGTAGCGATGTTTTTCTCAGAACTGCATGCCACTGCATCTGAATGGCTGTCATAGACAGCTTGGACATTCATTGGTGTGGTGCAGCCACGCCTTCAAAAAGAAGCAGGGATTGGAAGTGGGGAGGCACACCTACGGAAACTTGCATGGTGGCACTATGTTTCTTGCATATGCATGCAAGCAAACATAAAAAGAGTGCAGTGGAACTTTTACTCAGTTTCTCTAGCCCCCCCACCTGCCTATGATTCCCAATATGTGGGATAACTGTGCCCCCAGTGTTCAGTCTGCTCTCTATTCAGTGTGGTCCATGACTTATCCATTCCAGCATGTATTTTCAGTGTTCCATGGGTGAATCCATGCACTGTTCATATTTTCAATGCAAGATGCCTTACAGCAGTTACTTCATGTGAGACCTCTCACTTAATCACCTAATATGGGCTGCCTACATATTTTGTATTTTGTATATTTTGCACTTCAGGGGCCCGATATACAAAACATTGCCCGGGCGGAGAATCACGTTTGCCCATCCAAACTGGGCTTTGTGCAGAAGTGCTATATTGAAAAGCCCGGTTAGCACAGGCAAACTTGATTTTCACCCAGGCAAAGGATGGGGAAGGGGGTGCAATGTAAATGAAGGACCAGGAGCCTGAATATTGGTGCAGTCCAATATTCAGAGTATGTGCACCACACAAGGCCATTTTGCATGGTCCCTTTGTGCAGTACACATACAACTGATTGAAACCCCAACTTACTCCTGCACAACCCTGGGAGTTGGTGGAAGAAGCATGGCAGCCCCCTGAACACAAAAACAGTGGTCCCTGGTGACCTAGTGGCCCCCCTTGCCAACTGCCATTCCATTATTGAGTAAAATATATCTCCCTGGTAGTCTAGTAGTCCATCTCCTCTTGCCTGTCACTGTTCCGTTCAGAAATAAAATTATCCCTGGTGGCTAGTGGTCCATCCCCCCACACAATCATCTGCCCAGTACCTATAACAAGTATTCCCTGGTGTTCAGTGTAACCCCCTCATCCCTGATCCCCTATATAGGCAATTTTATCTATTCTCTGGTGGTCTAGTGGAGCCCCCATCCTGGGAGGTATTGACCTATGACCCAGCTTCTTCCCATCCTGAATCTGAGACAGTGACCAGCACAGCCATCCTCTCTCCACCATGGCTGTGGAGCCTGTGCTTATGCAACCCCACATACAAATCCACTGTTCATCTGGAAACAGTTTATGTTGTTTGTCTTACCTGATGATGGTTTTCTGTGGTTGCTTGTGTGGTGTTGTCATTTTACCACTTGGGTGGAGAGATAGGGTTAGAAACCCTAATGTTACATTTCCCTACATTTGTTGCATGAAGTTGAACCTTTATTGGTGCATTAATGCATTCTTTTTGCAAAGAATTTCCTTTCTTTATTAAATAGTAGAAATGTATCCTCATTCATGTAGGTCCCTTTGGGACCTGCATGAACAGGGAAGCACTACTGCAGAGTGACAACAGTGCCCCTGACATCCAGCAAAGTGACACCTCAACACCAACAACCAGCAACCCAACGGTCACCACAATGATGGACAGCACGTCAACATATAGCGTGACTCCACGTGTTCACAATAGTGACTGCACATTCCACCCCGCCCACGCACTGCTATGTGTGGAAACCACACCACCCTATGGCACACTGGCAGTGGCACACAGTGCACACACAGTGACCGAAACTGCACAGCACACCAAGAGTGGAAGGCACATATGCGTATCTGACGTACCATATACATACAGTAGGTCCGGCACACACTGCACTGCTCCAGCTAAGACAGCAACTGCACTACATCATTCTTGTACATTAGTGTGGTGCACCTGTCAGCATGCCTATCAGTGCTTTGGAAGAACCGTCGACATGTTCTACATTGCACTCACTTTGTGGTCACTCTGCTGGTGTCACTGTGGTGGAGTCATGATACCTGCATCGCTGTGGCTATGCACTTCCTATGAACAGCTATGTCTGCCTGTGGAAGCACTGCACCCTCTTGTCCCTGCACTTCTCTGTGGCTACAGATGCAGACACACAGGGCCACTGGGACCTGGGCCAAGTGAGGAGTCTGGGTGTGGAAGATCAGGGTCCTGTGGGTCATGCACTTCCACACCAAGTGAGGAATTCATCTAGCTGTGGAAGCACAGGAGCCTCTGTGCCCTGCACTTCCATGTAGCTACAGATGCAGACACACAGGGCCCATACCTAGTACTCAAGTGAGAAGTTTTCTGGCTGCAGAATGGCCTCTGCACTTCTGTGTGGCTACAGATGCAGATGCTTATGTTCCTTTGGGCCCTGTGTCAAATGTGAAATCCATCGGGCTGTGGAAGCATCAAAAATATTTCAACATTCACTCATAGTTGGTCATTTTATGATATTTTACACCAGATTTTCAACAAAGTCTTGTTATAATCCCACCTCATGAAGCCAGCAGATGCAAATGTTCAAATCTCTGCCAAAATATAATTTCATGCCACAGGTGTGAAAAGACTTTTTGGCCAGGATTTGAAAAATGACAGCTGTCACATTCATGAGGTGGTGTGAAAAAATAGCTATGTTTAAAATTGGGTGTAAAATGTAAAACATTACCGCACTTATGAGTGAGGGTAGAAAATCCCAATGTATGCTCACAACTTTGTTGTTTTTAAATGTTTTCACAACACATTTTTAACATTGCTGTGTTATGACCCCATGAACCTGTCCAGGTGAAAAGGATTAAATCCTGACTGAAAAGTCATTTCGCATCACAAGTGTGAAAACACATTTCAGCCAGGATTTGAAAAATGACAGCTGAAACATTCATGAGGCGATGGGAAAAACTTGCTAGAGTATGTTGAAAATTTGGTGTAGAAATATTGAAAATGATCAAAGTTATGAGAGTGCATTAAAAAATTTCAATGTACACTCATAACTGAGTTGTTTTGTAATATTTGTATCCCAAGCTTTCATTTTAATGCACACTTACAACTTTGGTAATTTTCAATATTTTGACCCCAGATTTTCAACATAGCATTCATATGACAGCACCTCATGAACAAGGATGGAGAAACATGTTCAAAACCTGCTTGATAGGTGATTTCACACAGCAATTTCAAAATCACCTTCTAGGATGGATTTGCTTAATCTCACCATCCCTGTTCTGGGGTGGGGGGAGGCACAAAAAGACCATGTTGAAAATTTGGTGTAAAAATGTTTAAAAATGACACAGTTATGAACAAAAGCTCAAACCTCTTAGAAATACATTAAACCACACTTAACTTTTGTTCTCATACTGCAGTCACCAGTTCCAGCAGCAAGATATATCTTCAATCAGAGAGTGGATCTACACTGTGGGAAATGTTCAGATGAGTGAAGGTGTGTGGAGGTGTGTGGTGGTGATTGCTGAGTGGGGTCAGAGTGGGTGGGTGGGTGGGAGTGCTGAGAGGGTCAGATCACCAATAGATCATTTTTTTCTTTTCAGATGACAAAAAAAAGATCAATGAGGAACAGTTTCCTTAATTGTAGGGGCAAAGAAGCCAGCACTGGGGACTGGACACCTCAGTGTCAGGAGAATCTCTGGCAGCAGCAGTTGTGGGTGCCCATTTTTGTAAGGAGACAACCTGGAGAGGAGGGTGGGGTTGAAAGAAGTGATACCAGAGGTGAGCACCATAGCCCACTATTGTTTTTGTTATAAAGGAAGGGGGATTGGGTGACCTGGAGGGGAGAGGGTCAAGAGAAGCAGTAGCAGGGGAGGGGCACCCTAGCCTACTTCCTAGTTTAAGAAAAAGGATGGGGATGACCTTGAGGGGAGGGAGAAGTGGTACTGGGACTGGCACCCCAACCCACTAAATAAACATAAATAGATAGATAGATAGATAGATAGATAGATAGACAGACAGATAGATAAATAGATAGACAGACAGATAAAGAGACAGACAAAAAGATACACAGACCAGGGGATCAGTGGCTCACTGCTGCAATTGAAGCTAGCAGCATGACCCCAGTTGTGGCTTCACATTTCAAGAAAAGTTCCATTGCTCTCATATTGAGAATGTGAGTGAAAGCATTGTGGGGCATGTTCAGGTGTGTGAATGTGTATTTGTGTGGGTGTGGCAGTGTGTGTGTAGGGTGCTGAGGAGGGTTGGGTTGGGGTGGATGGGGGTGTGGGGGACAGATTACTGATTCATCTTTTTTTGAGGTTGAAAAGCAGGATGTTTTTCTTTGTTGTAGAGAAACAGAAATTGACACTTGGGAATAGGGATGATCTTTGGCAGCAGTGGGAGTGGACACCCTGATGCCCCCATGTATATTAAAGAAAGGGGGTCGAGGCAACTTAGAGAAGAGGGAGCAAGACAAGTAGTATAAGGTGTGGGCACCATGGTCACATAAAACTAACTAACAATTAAACACTGGAAAGGGGTGAGTGAGCTGGAGGGGAGGGAGAGAATCAAGTGGTACTGGAGGTGGGCACCCCAGTCCACCTAACAAAAATAAGAAAAATAGATAGATAGATAGACAGACAGATGGACAGATAGCTAGAACATCCTGTTCACTGAGAGTTCTTTAGTGAGATCACATGAAAGAACAATGGTTCTTTCATATGACCTTCTGAAAAAACTGTGAAAAAAACACTAAGTCCCACCATGTTCTTTCATGATCTGACCTTCTTCTTTCGTGAGACATGAAAGAACTCATGAATGAGCAATCTTAATTCAAGAAAGAAGATGGTGGGACAGTTTTTTTTCCATAATTCTTTCATGAGCCAGCCCCTTCTTTGATGAGTCATGACAGAAACCATGAAAAGAACCTTGGCTTATGGAAGAAGATTGTGGGACTTAGGATTTTTCATAGCTCTCTTCCAAGCCAACCATCTTCTTTCATGATTTCTTTTGTGACTCATGAAAGGAGAAGGTCGGCTCATGAAACAAGTATGAAAAACATGAAGTCCCACAATCTTTTTTCGTGGGCAGACATTCTTCTTTCATGAGTTCTGTCATCAGTCAAGAAAGAAGAGGCTAGTCAATGAATGAACTATGAAAAAAAATTAAGACACACCATCTTTCATGAGCTGAGATTCTTCTTTCAGGAACCAGAACGTCTTCTTTTATATCAAACATCTAAATGAAAGACCCTACTGAGCATCCTCAGAACTGACATTTCAAATCCTAATAACTCAGGAACTGATTAATTGATTCATGTTTTTTTTCACCAACCCAACCAAAGGCACCATTCTAGGGCAAGCTGCACATTTTTGCCCATCCTCACTGCTCTGCCCCCACCCTTAATTGAATGCCCTGTTAAATCTGATTGACAGGAGACAAGCACAGGGAATAGCAGGGGTTGTGGAGTAGGAGGGGCATAAGAGGGAGGAAGCCTGCCCTCAGCAAAAGTGTTTTGACTCATTTTTTGTTGTTGTTGCTTCCTTCTTTAAAAAAGAGTATCTGAGGATTGGTGGCAAGATTTTCAGGACAGTAAATTAATAAAGAGGGAACTAGAAGGAGAGCTTCAGTAACAGACAACTACTGGAACAGCAGTATAAGTGCAGTATAATGTAAGGAGTGGAGCAATGCAGTGGATGTCGGGCAGCCATATTCAGCTAGACCATCTGAACACTGAGGTGCTGCCTTATCTGCAGGCATCTCTCTATACTGTGGGATGAGATAGCCAGACTCAGAGTGGAAGTAAACTGGGTCAGGAGTACCTTTGCCCCTATCCAGAGAGCACCAAGTCCAAAGCCACTGCCTTAAAGGATGCCAAGAATGAGGAGCACTTGGATGAAGGTGGGCTTGGAGAGGGTTAGGGCAGTCAGGCAGAGGCACATCCCAAATCCTATTCCACTCCAGAACACATATGCCACACTGGCAAATGGGGAAAACCAAACAGAGGTACCCATAGAAGTGGAAGGGAAGGATGTGGAGGTCAACCGAGGAGGTGACCTCAGTGGGGAGAGCAGTGGACCCCAGAGGAGGAGGAAGCAAATCCTGGTTGGGTCTCTATCATATGAGGGATCCAGTTAGGAACACATGAGGGGGAGGACAGGGAGGTGAGGTGCCTACCAGGTGCCATGGAGTGAAGGGATGGGAGGAAGATCCTGAGGAGTGTCAGGAAGGCAAGACAGGAGGGTGAGCTGGATGTCATTATCCACCTAGGTACTAATGACCTGGCAAACAGGGAGCCTAAGGAAATTCAGAAAGAGTTTAGGAAATTGGGGCAGGGTCTCAAGCAAGTAGCTACATCTGTCACCTTCTCAGAAGTACTACCTGTGAGAGACATAGGAGAGTGTAGGGATGCACACACCAGGAACCTTAACACATGGTTGAAGACCTGGTGCTGCGAGAAAGGGTTTGGATTCATTGGTGACTGGTGACCCACTTATAGGGATGTGGGCATGTTCAAGCCTGATGGCCTGAATCTGTCCTGGAGGGGAATCCAAGCACTCAATGATAAGTTTAAATGCTACATGGACAAGCATTTAATCTAGCCAAGGGGGGGTGGCAGGCCAGCAAGTTGGGTTTCTAATTTTCCACCCCCCATAGCTAGCAGTGGAACCAGTAAACAGGAGGAGGGGACATCTCTAAAATAAGTGTGCAGAATATGGAGATAGGTACCCAAGGGGTGGATAGGAAGAAAGAGAGAACAATTCAACAGAAGGGCAGACAGCAGGGAGAAACAGGGATAAATGACAACCAGGGAGGGGGCTTAAGTAGAACAGCTGAACAGTCCAGGTAATTCACATCATGGAACACCATGTGTGCCAATGCCAGAAGCCTTAGCAACAAGGTGGAGGATTTGGAGGCTGCCATGGTGCAATCAGACCTGGACATTGTGGTCATCACAGAGATCTGGTGTAATGATAACCATGACTGGGAGATGGCCATACCCGGCTACAACATATTCAGAAGAGACAGGGCAGGCAGGAAGGGAGGGAGGAGGAGGAGGAGTGGCATTTTATGTGAAAGATAGCATGAAGGCCACAGAGATCAAGGAGGAATAAAATAGGGGAGAGATACTGTGGGTTAAGCTAGAATGGAAAATGGGGTCAGCCATCCACACAGGGGTGGTCTAGAGACCACCAGCCCAGGAGGAAGAGACAGATAGGGAGTTAATGCTAGCCATCCAAACAATGGCAGACAAGGCAGAGGTGGTGCTGGTTGGAGACTTCAATAATCCAGAAGTGGACTGGAGCCTCCCAGAAGCAGCATCAACCAGGAGCAGATTTATCCTGGACTCCCTTCAAGGTGCCTTCCTTAAGCAACTGGTCATGGAACCAACTCAGCAGAAGGCAATACTGGACCTCATGCTCACAAATGGGGACAGTGTGATGGGGTAACTGTGGGAGAGCACCTGGGAATCAGTGACCACTGGTCACTGTGGTTTGAAATCACACAAGGCGCAGAACCAAAGCACACAAAAACACGTATCCTGGATTTTAGGAGGGCAGATTTTGGGAAAATGGGAACATGCTTGAAAGAGGCACTAATGAGAATGGGGAGGGAATCAGGGATGGAAGAACAGTGGGCAATATTTAAAACAGGGATTACAAGAGCAACATAATTCTGCATTAAGCAGGTTAGCAAGGGGAAAGGGAAGAGGAGGCCATTATGATTTTCCAAGGAGGCAGCAGAGAAAGTGAAAGCCAAAAACACCACATTCAGGTAATACAAAAAGATGCAGGCAGAAGGGAATAGGGAGAAGTACCAGGAGAAGAAAAGGGAGGTAGGGAGGTCAGTAAAGGAAGCCAAACCTCAGACAGAAGAGCTCATCGCAAATTCAGTGGGTAGAGGGGGCAAAACCTTTTACAGGTACATAAGTGAAAAAAGAAGACATTAGTGGAACATCTGGTTGCCAATGGACTACAGGACCCAAGGCAGCATGGTTTCACTAGGGAGAGGTCATGCCAAACCAACCTCATTGAATTGTTCAACTGGGTTACAAGGGAGGTGGACCAGGGGAGGGCAGTGGACTGACTTATCTGGACTTCAGCCAGGCCTTTGACACTGTGCCACATAGAAGGCTATTAAACAAACTGGGGAATATGGGAGTGGGCAGCACAGTAGTGCAGTGGGTGGATAATTGGCTGGGCAGCAGGATACAGAGGGTGGTGGTAAATGGCTGTCACTCCACAGAAAGAAGAGTGATCAGTGGGGTACCACAGAGATCAGTGCTGGGACTGGTCCTATTCAACATCTTCATCAGTGACATTGCACAGGCCCTAGAAGGCAGAAGTTCCCTGTTTGCTGATGCAACAGAGTGGATATGGCAGAGGGTGTAGACAGAATGAGGAGGAACCTGCAGAAGCTTCAAGAATGGTAAAGGGTTTGGCAGTTGAAATTCAATGCAAAGAAGTGCAGGATAATGCATATGGGGCACAAAAACCCTGGAACAACATATCAGTTGGGGGGGGTGAGGATACAGCATGCAACAACCAGGAAAGGGACCTTAGGGTTATGATCTCTGATGACCTCAAGGTAGGGAAACAGTGCAACAAGATAGCAGGTAAAGCAAATAGGATGCTGGGATGCATATGCAGGGAGATTCACCAGCAGGAAAAGGGAAGTCATAATTCCACTACACAAAACACTAGTGAGGCCCCACCTGGAGTACAGTGTACAGTTCTGGAGACATTACCTATGTAAGGACATAAACAGGAGAGAAAGTTCAGTGGAGGGCAACAAAGATGGTACAGGGATTGCATCACAAGTCCTATTAGGACAAGCTGAAGGACTTGGATATGTACTTTCTGGAGGAGAGGAGGGAGAGAGGGGATATGATAGAGACATACAAGTACCTTACAGGGAGGAACAGGGTGCAGGAATACACTATTTTCCAGCAAAAAAGATGTTCCAGGACTAGAGAGCATGGGATAAAATTGGAGAGAGGGTGATTCAGAGGAAACGTGAGGGCAAAGGGATGGATAGTGAGACTGAAGGGGAGGACGGGGGTCTATGTGGTGGATAACAGCAGTAAAGCTGACATACTGAACAGATATTTCTGCTCAGTCTTTACTGAGGAAGAGGTGGGTAATGGGCCTGAAGGAAGTACAAGGGGTGGGAATGGCACAGAAATTGACACAAGGTACTTTACACAGGAAAAGGTTCCAAATGAACTTAAAGGAATAAGAGTCAATAAAGCAATAGGGCCAGATGATGTGCACCCCAGGGTCCTAAAGGAATTAAGAAAGGTGGTGGCTGAACCTCTGTCAATCCTGTTTAGTTGATCACTGGAATCAGGAGAGATTCTTAAAGACTGGAGGACAGCAGATTTAGTCCCCTTATACAAAAGCAGGCACAAAGAGGAGGTGAAGAATTATAGACCAGTCAGCCTGACCTTGGTAGTGGGGAAAATCATGGAAGCACTACTAAAGGGGTTACTAAGGCTGAAGAAAGAGGAAGGTGGTTGGGCAGAGAGCGACAGTGAAAAAGCAGGGATACTGAACGAATGCTTCTGCTCAGTATTCACAATGGAAAAGCAGGGGGAAATACCTAATCCAGTCAATAGAAGCACTCTGGATAGGGGGGTTGATATTAGTCCTTTCCCAGAAGAAAGGGTTCTGAAAGAACTTTTAAAATTGAAGGTGGATAAAGCAATGGGGCTTGATGGTATTCACGCCAGAATTCTAAAAGAACTAAGGGAAGAACTAGTAACACCACTGACTACCCTTTTTAATAAATCATGGGAGGATGGTGTGGTACCTGAGGACTGGAGGAGGATGGATGTGATTCCCCTTCACAAAAGTAGGAGCAAGACAGAGGCAGAAAACTACAGACCTCCTATCTGGCATGGAAACGGACCCCTTGTTATTTGAAGCATTGATTGTTTTGATTCCCAAACCGGGTAAATCTCCTGACTATGTAACCAATTATTGCCCGATATCATTAATAAATCAGGATATAAAAATCCTGACTAAATTATTGGCACGCCAGCTTGAAAAGGTAACGGATAGCCTGATAGGGATGGAACAAGCTGGGTTTCTGAATGGTAGGTCCTCAGCTGATCACCTAAGAACCCTTTCGCATGTCTTCTCAGTGTCCAGGGATGCACCATACCCTGCAGTTTTGATTTCTTTGGATGCCGAGAAGGCATTCGATAAGGTGCACTGGGAGTACCTCTTTCAGGTGTTGGAGAATTTTGGTTTCCCATTAGAATTTATAAATTGGATAAGGGCATTATATAAATCTCCCTCCGCCCGGGTGTCAGGAAATGGAGTCATCTCGGAAAGTTTCACCCTCCACTCAGGTATCCAGGCAGGGATGTCCTTTATCCCCGTTATTATTTAACCTGTATCTCAAGCCACTAATCAGAAGATTACAAAATTGTCCAAATATCCAAGGGATCCCCATTTTTCCTTGTGAAGTAAAGGTCTCAGTCTATGCGGATGATCTCCTTCTTCAGCTTTCTAACCCTGGAACGTCTATGCCATATATGCTGGATATCGTTGCCACTTTTAGTAGAATGTCCAACTATAAGTTAAATATTGATAAAACAACGGTATTTCCACTAAACCATAGACTGTTCAGATCTGATATAGAAGTTTATGGACTTAATTGGAAGCAAGATTCTCTCCGATATCTTGGACTAGAACTAATTCATAGCTCCAAACGAGTTATCAGATTGAATTTGGATACTTTGGTAAGCAATATTGCTCAAGCTTTAAATAGGTGGGCCTCTCTTCCCATTTCACTGTGGGGAAAATAAACCTTATCAAAATGAACGTATTTCCGTGCTTATTATACCCCCTCTCCATGCTCAATATCTGGCTCCCTCTATCCTGGTTTAAGAAATTAAGATCCCTATTCACCAAATTTCTTTGGTCCAATAAATCTTCTTGAATAGTCTGTCACACTTTGACGGCCCCTAAGAATAAAGGAGGCTTGAGACTTCCTAATGTTTTTCTTTATTTCTGAGCATCGCATATTAATAAATACATGAGATGGATATCTCAGGGAAACTTATGTAGGGCCCCGGCCTGGCTTAAAATCTGAATTGTCATTGATACGATCAGCAGGCCTTAACCCCAAGGGACTGCTGCATATTATAGAAAGTCTCCCGTTAAAACTTAAAAACTCGACAATCTCTATATCCCTAAAAATTCATACACAGGTTTGCCGATTCCTTAAATATAATCACACTGAGGATCTTAACCAATCTATTGTAGGCAAACTTAGTCTTAAAATTGTGGGAAAACTGATTCCTCAAACCTGGCTCTCTATCTTACAGGACCTGGAAGTCTCCAGCCTTATCGATGAGAACCATATATGGATGTCAAATCAGGAAATTATTGCCAAGCTTGGCATTTCCAATAGACATACATTCAAGATCATTCAACTCAGGCATGCTTTAGTACGAGCCTTCAGCCATAAACCTAGGACAGTTCACCCCTTATCATTCCGTAAGGAATTATGTACATTCGGTGGCAGCCCCAAGGCGGTATCCAAAATCTATAATACATTGTTTTGCTGGAAGTTCCTGGATAGTTTTGGTCCAACCGGTTTGTGGCAATTTTTCTTCCCAGGCTGGAATATTAACTGGACAGCTATCTGGCACACCTCTCATAAGTTAATTAAACAGGATAGGTTAAGGCTAATGCAGCTCTCTATATTACACAATGCCTATTATACACCTTGTAAACTGGTTAAGCTGGGACTAAAGGTTTCCAATATATGTGTAAGATGTCAACAACAGGAAGGGAATTTATTCCATATTTTCTGGACGTGCTAGAAGGTATCCTCATTATGGCACAATATCATGCAGTCCTCAGACCCCCTCCTAGGTCTTAAGGAGTTATTTACTCCAGAAATGTGTCTCTTAGGGGACCTTTCAGGCATTAAAGTTCACAACCGGAAGTATCATATAACACATTGCTATGTCTGTCAAGAAGCTGGTTTTAAGACATTGGCTTGACCAGCAGGAAATCTCCTATAATGAATGGTTAACAGAAATCCTAGCAAACTTGCATACCAAAAAAACCATAGCTAATTTGAGCAATATAATGAGTAGGTTTAAAAAGATATGGGATCCCCTTTATACGCTATACTCACTGTAAAGTGACTCAAAGGTGATGTATGTAACACTGGGTTAAGTAGTTAATTTAGACAGAATAAATCTTAGCATGGTATGTTATTTTAAATTGCTGTCCTAGTAGATATGGGTAGGGGGAAAGAGGGGTAGGGTTGGCAGGGATTATGGGTAGGGGGAGGCAGATTTAAATGGTACTAGTGCTTAATATACATGACCTGTATGTATGTATATCTGCGTGGTTGGTATTATTGGTAAAAAAAAGGTTAATAAACTTTAAATTACAAAAGAGGAAACTACAGACCTGTCAGTTTGACCTCAGTGGTAGGGAAAATGATGGAATCACTTCTGAAGGAAAGAATTGTTGAGTACCTAGAGGCCAGTGGGGCACAGGACCCAAGGCAGCATGGATTCACAGCAGGAAGGTCATGTCAGACAAATCTAATTGATTTCTTTGACTGGGTGACCAAAGCAGTAGACCAGGGAGGGGCTGTGGACATGGCCTACCTAGACTTTAGCAAGGCATTTGACACAGTCCAGCACAAAAGATTAATAAACAAATTAGCCAGCTTGGGAGTGGATCCCAGGGTGGTAGCCTGGGTAAAATACTGGTTGGACAACAGGACACAGCAGTTAATAGTAAATGGAGTCCACAGTGAAGAAAGGAGGGTTACTAGTGGGGTACCACAGGGTTCAGTACTGTGGCCGGTCCTTTTTAAGGTCTTTATAAGTGACATTGCAGAAGGACTAGAAGGGAAAGCATGTCTCTTTGCAGATGACACAAAGGTGTGCAGCAGGGTTGATACACAAGTTGGGGTGGAAAGGATGAAAAGGGACTTGGCAAGGTTGGAGGAATGGTCAAAAGTATGGCAGCTTAGATTCAATGCAAAGAAGTGCAAAGTAATTCTCCTGGGAAACAAAAACCCAGGAGAAGAGTATACAATAGGAGGTGAGATACTGACAACAACAAAAATGGAAAAGGACCTGGGGTAGTCATATCAGACAACCTAAAGGTGGGCCATCAATGTGAGAAGGCAGTAAGGAGGGCTGGGGGGTACTCAGATGCATAGGAAGAGGCATCACCAGTAGAAAACAGGAAGCTGTTGGCCCTCTGTACAGACAGTTGGTACTGTAAGACCACATCTGGAGTACTGTTTACAGTTCTGGAGACCCCATCTCCGCAAAGACATAGACAGGGTGGAGGCTGTCCAGAGGAGGGCAACCAAAATGATGCAGGGTCTGCATCAGAAGACATATGAAGAAAGACTAAAGGAACTAAAGATGTATATCCTTGAGGAAGGGGGGGGGCATGATAGAAACTTTCAAATACCTCAAGGAATCAACAAAGTCCAAGAGGTTAGCATCTTTCAGAAAAAGAGATGTGCAAAAACAAGAGGGCACAATTTGAAGATAGAGGGGGGACGGCTCAGAGGTAATGTGAGGAAGTATTTCTTCAGAGATGGTTGTGGATACATGGAACAGCCTTCCTGAGGAGGTCATAGAGTCAAAAACAGTGGGGGAATTCAAGAATGCATGGGACAGACATAAGGCAATTCTAGTGAGGGGTAGGAGGAAGTAGGCATTTGGTTAACTAGGATCTGCAGCTTATCCATTAGGTAGGGAAATGGGCAGACTAGGTGGGCCAAGCAGTCCTTATCTGCAGTCAAATTCTATGTTTCTATGTATCTAAGCCGCTTCTACCCTGAAAATTTCAGAACAAAATTCCAAACTGCCTGGGCTGTAGGTGAGAGCAAAAAAAAATAAACAAACAGCGAAAACCTTCAATTTTTTCATTTTTTACACTGTATCTCAGAATCTGGATATTCAAACAGCACAAAACTTGCCAGATCAAAAGACCCTGCCCCCCCCAGACTTTGCATGCAAAATTGCATACAATTCCTTTGAATGAGGGTGAAGGCATTAAGGTGCAAAGTTAGTGGCCTAACTGTAAACATCATACTCAACCCTTACTATAGTGTTGCTACCCCACCCCTATAATATGGGATATGACATATGTGAGAGTGAGATAGTAGAAATATCTTCATAAGCTTTATTTGACCTCACAACCTCACAAGTGGCAAAGCCAAGAGGTCAGGTATAGTGAATGAGGATATTTCTACTATCTCACTCTCATCCATGTCATATTTGATTTGTACAACAGGTATTTAGGTGGTTTTGTGACAGAAATTATAAATTACAAAGGGAAACATATAATATGTAAATAGTTCCCCTCTGGTCACTGGCTCAGCATAAAAGAAGCAAATCAATCCTGTACAAATCAATACAACCAACATATTACAAATCAGTGCAATCATTACAATCAACACATTACAAATCAGTACAATCAATACAACCAACACATTACAAATCAGTACAATCAATACAACCAACACATTACAAATCAGTACAATCAGTACAGATGCAAACTAGAAAGCAACTAAGTCTACAAAGCATCTCACATCTGTTGGCTTCAGTGCTGTTCATGAGCATTGTGATGTCATCAGCATTGTTAAAGCTGCTTTCTAATTGGTTCAGTATTCCACTGTGACATGCCTAAGTTTGCAAGATAGTAGCACTACCTTGCTCACATGTGAGATAGTAATACATTCAAACATACGAAGAAGCCAGCAGAAGAAAGCCATTTGATCTATCAAGTCTGCTCGTATTGCAGGGTCCACAGCTTGAGCTAATGTCCCTGCCCTCCCTCCCCACTCCTCCCATCCTCTCTACCCATGATCCTTACTTTCCCCCATGCCTATCCCAGCCTCTATTAAAGCTGCCCACTGTCTTCAATGAGATGACCTCTTCTGGCAGTGCATTCCAAGTGTCCACCACCCTCTCTGTGAAGAAGTGCTTCCTGACCTCCCTCCTAAACCTCCCACCCTCCAGCTTAAGACTGTGCTCCCTCCTGTTATGGTTGCCACACAGCCTAAAGAGAATCTCCTTATCAATCTTATTTATTCCTTTCAAGTACTTGAAGGTTCAAATCATGTCCCCTCTCTCTCCCCTGTCTTCCAGGGAGTACATGTTCAGTGCCCTCAATTTCTTCTCATATGCCTTACCCTGCTGACCTGCTATCATCTTTGTAGCCCTCCTCTGGACCATCTCCAGCAGGCTAATGTCCTTTTTGAGGTGTGGGCACCAGTACTGAACTCCATACTCTAGATGCAGCCTTACCAGTGACCTGTACAAGGGCAGTATAACCTCCTCTCTCCTACTACTGATCCCCCTAGATATGCATCTCAGCATCTTGTTTGCCTTTGCTGCTGCTTTCTTGCACTGTGTGGAGTGCTTCATGCCACTAGTGATTACCACTCCCAGATCCTTCTCCTCCTCTGATGCAGATACTCAGACTACCAAGGTAGTACTCTGTCCTGGGATTCTTGGCTCCAATATGCATAACTTTGCATTTCTTGGCATTGAAGCCAAGCTGCCAGATCATGGACCACTTCCCTAGTTGTCTTGCAAGTTGGTCATAAGGTAGTAGTGTTATCTTGGCTGATCTGGCCCACACCTGCTGCCCCCATGTATATTAAAAAAAGAGGGGTCAAGGCAACCAAGAGGAGAGGGAAGCAAGACAAGTAGTACAAGGTGTGGGCACCATGGTGACATAAAACTAACTAGAAATTAAACACTGGAAAGGTGGTGGGTGAGCTGGAGGGGAGGGAGAGAATCAAGTGGTACTGGAGGTGGGCACCCCAGTCCACTGAACAAAAATAAGAAAAATAGATAGACAGACAGACAGATCGATAGATAGGTAGATAGACAGACAAACAGACACACAGCCAGCCAGCCATACAGACAGACAGATGGACAGATAGCTAGAACATCCTGGGCCTGAGAGTTCTTTCGTGAGATCACATGAAAGAACAATGGTTCTTTCATATGACTTTATGAAAAAACTGTGAAAAATAAACTAAGCCCCACCATGTTCTTTCATGATCTGACCTTCTTCTTCTTTCATGAGACATGAAAAAAACTCATGAATGAGCAATCTCAGCTCATGAAAGAAGATGGTTGGACAGTTTTTTTCCATAGTTCTTTTGTGAGCTAGCCTCTTCTTTGGTGAGTCAGGACAGAAACCACGAAGAAGAACCTTAACTCATGGAAGAAGATGGTGGGACTTAGGGTTTTTCATAGTTCTTTTCTAAGCCAGCCCTCTTCTTTCATGATTTCTTTAGTGACTCATGAAAGAAGAAGGTCGGCTCATGAAACAAGTATGAAAAACACAAAGTCCCACCATCTTCTTTCATGAGCAGACATTCTTCTTTCATGAGTACTGTCATCAGTCACGAAAGAAGAGGCCGGCTAATGAATGAACTATGAAAAAAAATTAAGACACACCATCTTCTTTCATGAGCTGAGATTCTTCTTCCGGGAACTGGAAAGTCTTCTTTTATATCAAACATCTAAATGAAAGACCCTAATGAGCATCCTCAGAACTGACATTTCAAATCCTAATAACTCAGGAAATGATTAAATGAATAATGTTTTTTTTTTTCACCTTAAATTTGAAATTTCATCATAAATTTATACTGAGAGAGTGTGAGAGAGAGAGAGAGAGAGAGAGTTGTATAAATATGCTGAGTGAGAGACAGAGAGAGAGGGCAAGGAAGAGAGAGAGAGAGAGAATAAGAATGTGCAGTATGTAGCAAGTTTATGTAACACACTCAGGTTGTGTGATACCATATTATCACACAAACCATGAGAGAGCAGGTTGAGTGAAAATACATGCATCACACACTGAGGATGTATACCAAAAAATATAAGTGAAGAATGCAGTCCTTATTTTAGTTTTCCATACTTCATTGTTCCTCTGTTGAAAGACTAACCACATGCAGAGAAGGCGCAAGCAACAGCAACCTTTCTCCATTATATTCAAGTATGATTGCCACTCTTGTAAGATGCAGACTTCAGCAGACTGTTTGGATTGTAACTACACCAGGGTTGTAAGTAACCCTAGCTAGTAATTATGTAAGGAATAAGACACAATTATCAGAGCTATCAGACACAAGCTAGATCTAAAAATCCTGTATCTCACCCTGGATGAAGTAATTCACCCACTTGCAAAAATTCTTAATCTGTCACTTTGCCAAAGTCAATTTCCCAACAAATGGAAATTTGCCATAGTTACGCCAGTGCACAAAGGGGGGGACAAAACCTCAACAGGAAACTATCGACCAATATCAATACTCCTCCTCTCCAAAGCACTTGAACGAATAGTGGCAGACCAATCTCTGATTACCTGGACAAATACAATCTACTCTGTAATCAACAGCACGGATTTAGGAAAGGACATAGTACAACAACAGCCTTACTTGATTTCTCTGGAGAAGTCCACCAGCCCTGGACAAAGGGTACCAAACAGGTGCAGTCTTTATCAATCTTACAAAGCTTCTCGACAGTCCATCATGGCCTACTTACCTCCCTACTTTCTAGCCTAGGCCTGGCTGAAGGTCCTTGTGCTTGGGTAAAAGTTACCTGTCAATCGGTCACAGGCTGTAAAAATCTCTAATGAACTCTCCAACTTCAAACCAGTTCTCTTGGGTGTACCACAGGGATCAATTCTTGGACCTCCTCTTTAGCCTGTTCCTTAACTCCTCCCAGATATCTGCCAGGAGAAAATAATCTTATACGCTGATGATGCTGTAATTCTCTTCCCACAAGGATCCAAACTCCTACAAAAAAGCCTGCAACTTGCTTTATCTAGTGTTGAAAGGTGGTTCCTGGATAGTAAACTTGTGCTAAACCACAATAAAACACAAAGCCATGCTCTTTTCCAATCATCAAAACAAAAATAGGCATACTCCACTCACCATACAAACCTCTCATGGAATTACACTGGACCAAGTAAATACTTTCAAATACCTTGGCATCACTTTTGACCAAGGGCTCACCTTTGCAACCCACATTGACAACACTGAGAAAACAGTGAACTAACGCCTTGGAATACTATTCTAACTGTCAATTTCTAAATCAAGCGGCATTGAGAATAGCTATACAGAGTTCCATAATCTCAATCATTGACTATGGCCTTATTATTTATGGCTCAGCTACCTCCACTGCTCTAAGGCGATCTCAATCACTCTAAATAAGGCCTCCCGGCTCTCTCACGGGCTCAAAGACTGACTCATACGTGGGATCTGTACTATGAATCAGGCTGGTTGAACCTATCAAATCGCCTTATTTATCTCACCTGCACAATGGCAAAAATCCATCTTGGGACTGACTTCATTATGTATTCAAAACCTACTCCGACTGAATCCTGGCTCACGACCCTCCACCAGATCTGAACGCCAACCTTCCTGGTTCCAGATGCCGGACTGCACAGGACAAAGATCTTTCTGATACAGGGCCCCAACATGGTTCAATGCGCTTAGTCCACCTAATCTGTCCTCAACCTCGCTTGAAGCTTTCAAATCCATGCTCTATGCCCACCTCACCACCACTAGCAACTGTGATTGCGCTTAGATAAAGACTACTACTCCTCATGTCCATCCTCACATCTGAGGCCTCTTCCTCCCTGACTAATGAACCCTCTGGCACCTCTACTACTTCCTGTCTCCCACCCAAACTCACTCCCCTTTTTCCTGTCCCTCTCCACTTACTCCCCACTCACCACCTTTCCTCCTCTCTAGCCTCCTTTGGCACCTAATGACCACCCTCTCCTGGAAGTTTCCTTAACCTCGAAATTGTCTACTCGCTTGAACCTGTTATAGCTTGTTTTTCTATGAAACTTAAAAACGCTACTGCCTTAAACTGTTAATAGCAAATTTATGATGTAACTTTCCTGTCTGGTTTTACCTGTAATGTGTATCGTGCTTTGTTAAATGTTCTTTGTGACGTGGAACCTTTGTAAAAGAGCCCTGGCTCAAAGGTATTAATTCCTAGACTAATAAACTATACTAAAACTAAAACTAACAATAGAAGAGAATTATTTTATGTTAGTGTACCAGCTGGTTGGTATGAGCCTGAGACAAAATTGAGAACTTGAATCACGAGGAGGTACATTGACATAGCATAATGCCCCTCTGAAATGTCTTATTCCACTTATAAAATGGCTAAAATATTTTTACAAAGAGAAACTAATCAAAATTTTTAAGTGTAGTTTGAAATGTGTTCCCTCTTTAAGAAATGGAACTATTTGCAGTTGGGCTGTGGGATCCACTCATCCTATTAGCTCCTTTTGGAACCCATTGTTCCTGCATTCTGTTAATGTCATTGCCTTTTTAAAGAAAGGAGCTTTTAGTTGCACACAGCTGGGATGTTGTGTTAGCTACCTATTAGACCTACTTGAAACTAGAGGACAGTTGCTACATTTAGGGTTAAACCACATAGAAATTGTTCATTTTACTCCAGTTTAGAGCACTATACATAGGCGTTTGGTGAAAATATTGTGTTTCTATGTGTTTTCTCTTATGTGAAATTTAGAACTGTGTGAAAATTTCAAATTCTGTTTCCAAAAAAGTCCACAGAATTTTGGAAATTCTGCATAATTCTACAGAATTCCATTGGAAGCAGAATTAAACAAGAATCAGTGTGTGCCTTTTTACTTAAAGGAGAATGGTCCTTAATCTGTAAGCTTGTGTTTTCTTTAGAAGATTATTTAAGCAATAAGGCATGACAGGGTGTGGGTTATTGGGGGATTTAACCACGCTTTGTGTGGTGTGTCACGAGACAGCGAGTAACCTTTCACACAAGAAGTAAACTTCAATAACCCACACCCCTGGAGTGCCTTATTGCAATTATACAATGGATCCATGTGTAAAATCAATTTTAAATGTGTTTAGGTATATTTTTTATAAATGCCATTTCTCAGCCGTGGATTATTACAGGATATACCACGCTCATGTGATGTGTTTTGACCAATGAGGCTACAGGATTTTCATACCCCATTGTATAATTTCAAATAATTTATTAACTCACATTCTGTTTATTTATTTAGTTTCTTTTGACCACAAAAAGAGGGCTAGGCAATTCTGCTTATTTTCAGACTCATCCCGTGGGGAAGGGGAATATAGATGCATACTGAAATGTGGAACCAGGTTATGCTGATAGTGGTATTTTAGTGAATAGGGAAATTTAGCCATGGCACCAGGGGAATCCCCCTACTCTTGCTGCAGAGGGCACAGAGGCACTGCAGGAAAGTTGAGAACAGTCAGTATGTCTCAGATGCTGGAAGGGGATGGTCAGGTTCTTGGAGCTCCAGAGGTTGAACTGAATACCAAGGGTGAAATGGAAGTCGATGTGGTTAAACAACTAAATGGAGTTGTATTAGAGAATCCTGAGATTCCTACCCCTGAGAATCCTTTTACAGGATATGTGGATCCAGCTGAATTGAAATTGCAGGTGGATATGGAGGAAAAAAAATGGCAACTGCTGGATTTAATTACTGCTGCTGAGTTAGAATATAATTTAAGCAGGTCAAAATTGAAGAAAGAAAAGCAAAAAGAAAAAGGTCTATGGCAAGTCCCATGTCAGGTACTGGTAAATGTTTTCCTATTTCTGTAGAATCAGTCCCTTTGATAGATACTTGTCAGGAGTCACAGGCTACTATACAAAATGAAAAACCTTCTATATCTAGTGACTCAACAGAATGTTTACCAGAGGATGCACTACAGAAAGCGGGCTGGATATATAATGGTGAGTGTTGGGTTCATGATCCTATGTACCCCATACCTGGTACACCAGAACAAATGTCCTTACATGAAAAAGGAAAACTTTTGGGTGTTGGTTTGGATGAAACATTAGAAGCTACTTGTATGTTTAAGTCTCCATGGGCTCACACTGCAGTTGCACGGTCTGACATTGAGGCAAAGAAGAAGGAGGTTGCGACAGACGTGGTTCCTCCATTACAAGGTCATCAAAACCAGGTACTGTTTCAAAATCCATGTCAGGATATAACTGATTACCTAGATTTACATACAAATGATGCAGAGATTATGAGTAACCAAAGCATGTTTCCACAAGTGGGGAAAAAGAAACAGGATACTAGTGAGGAAAAATCAATTTTAGACACTTCGGTAAAGGATGTTCCTCATTCAAATACATATGCAGGGCTGTTTCGGAAACCAGAAGTGGCAGCTAAAAGAAGATTTTTGGTGAGACTTAGATATGTTGGAAAAGTTCTGATTCCTCCAGACAGAGTATGGGTTGGGAAATCCTTAATCATAGACTCATTAGGTTTTGCTCCTGCAGAAGTCTATGCCTTTATTCATGCACCTGGAGACAGAAATTATGATGTCAGTTTGTGTACTTCAAACAGCTGGACAAATTTTGGCACTTGTATTATGAATTGAAATCTACAGAGTTATGGTCGGACTTTACTGCGATTCCTATCACTAAACTGACTATTAAGGCTGTGACAGTTTTGTTCTGTAATGAGGGGGTAGATGTGAGCAATTTTACATTTTGGTTGGAAAAAAGGTGTACGATATTTGATCATCCACAAGCAATAATGGATGAAAATGGGTTTTGGAATGGGGGTTGGACTTATAGGGTTCAATTAAAACAATCTGATGCAGGTATCCAACATCTACCAAGTTCCTTCTTTTTGGGTCAGGATCGTGGTATTTTATTTTACTCAGGCCAACCAAAAAGTTGTTATTGATGTGGTGCACTTACACACTTGAATAACGACTGTGATAGTATAAAGTGTTTCCATTGTGGGGTTTTGGGACATTCTGCAGCACAATGTACTGCCCCCCCACATGTAATTTGTGTGGGGATGATGAGCACGGTTTCCAGGAGTGTCCATGGGCAGCTCATAACTTAGATGAAATCTCAGATTATGATATCCTGTTGACCCAAGCATGAAAGCCTTTTAGGCAGACTGAGAGATGTATGGGGGATTCCTCTTTACAAACTAGGTGTAGAGGAAGAGGGAGAGATGGTTCCTAGATTTCCACAGGAGATGGGTTTCAGCGCTCTTCGGGATTGCAGGTGAGAAACACCTCCCCCCCCAGGTTACTAAGGGTTTTGACACTCTTCTTCTCCAAAAATTTTGTCAGATATTGTGGAAACTCCCTTTGCGACTCCCCAGGGTTCCCCAAAAAGACCTGTACAACAAATTATGGAAAATTCCACTGTTGATGATATTGAAACAGATCTTTACCTGTTTCCCCAATAAAACAGAGTACTCCATTTCTACAGGTAGAAACACATTTGTCTCCTTTACCCCTCACAAATAGATTTGTGGCTTTTTCCTCATGGATTGAGCAAGTAGACAGGGAAGATCCGATGGAAGAGAAGAGGTCTTTCCTTCCTACTTCAGTTTTGAATATCCCTAAACTTGATCCCCTTAAACCCGGAATAGTAGAACCTCAAAAATGAGTAACAAGGTCAAGTCAGAAGGGTAATAATATTCCTCCCTGAGACTTTCCATTTATGGATAGTGAGCATTAATGTAAATAGTATTCATTCAGTTTATAAACGAAAAACGTTTGGTATTTTACAAAACTTGGATTTTGATGTTTTTCTGCTTCAAGATACTATGCTTCATACTTTAGTAGAAGTTGCTCAGGTGACACAGGACTGGAAGTGGGGTCCCTCTTACTTGTCTTTGGGTACAGAGCTATGTAGTGGGGTAGGTTTATGTTTCTGCTCTATGGAGGTTACAATTCTAAGATTGGTGGATATTGAACCTGGTAGTGCACTTTTGTTAGATATACTTTTCAATTCCTTCTCAAGTAGAATGATAAATATTTATGAACCTCAGATTAAAACTTTGAGAATAGATTTATTGACTAAAATACAGCCTTATTTACATACTAGCAGACAGATTTTTTTGGAGGGGGTTTTAATATAAATTGTAAACAAGGGACTATATCAGGCAAACAGTATTGTGATAAAATCTTTTTAAGGAAAACTATTGAACTGGCAGGATTGAAAGATTTTCAGGAAGGGGGTTCACAGACTAAAAAAGCTACCTTTTATAAAGGAAACCTCTCATCACAAATTGATTTTTTGTTTTTTATAAATCTTTGTCTATTGCAAATACATATATTGTGCTGTTTGAGACTTCAGAACATATGTTAATATGGGTCAGAATTGCTGTACCACCAGATAGAGATGCTGGACCAGGTTTTTGGAAACTAAATGTTACTCTCTTGAACAACCATGAAATATTAGCTGGTTTCCAAACATTGGTAAAAGATAAAGCTACAACAGCTTTTGTCTATGAAGACATTGGATTGTGGTGGAATGACTTGAAATGTCTTATAATTGCTTATTTCTGAGTACAAGGAAAAAGGCGAGCAGTTACATCCTATACTCATTACTTAAAATTACTTAGAAGATTGGGACAATTGATGTCTAGGCAGTGTATTGAAGGAATAGATTTTAGAGAAGATATAGAGTTGGTGAAATTAGAAATGAAAGCATATCAGTATAACCGATATCTTTCTTTGCAAAGGGAACAGACTTTTGGGATGCAGGGAAAGGCAGAGAGTATAAATCCATTTATAAGTAGTCAAAATAGACAAAAGAAAAAAATAATAAGGGAGTTAATAGTAAAAGATGAGACTTTGGTGGTGGATAATGTGGGAATTATGAAAACGATAGTTAAACATGTAGAATCACAGTTTGGGACTCCAATAAAACATTCTCACTTTACTCCACAGCTATTACAGATGGCAGAGGTACCTCATATGGCCCCAGAGTTTTCAGGTCCTTTGTTGGCTCGCTTTATGCATAATGAATTATCATTAGTGATACAAGGTTTACATACTGGGATATCACCTGGTTTGGATGGTTTGCCAAATGAGATGTATAAAATATTATGGGATTTAATTCCCCAAGAAATTTTGAAAGTGTTTAATTTTTTTGAGATGAATGTTATTTACCAAATGATATGTATGAAGGCTTATTGATTTTTTTATTTAAATCAGGGATTCTAAGGATTTACAAAACTGGCGGCCAATTACTCTATTAAATACTGATTTTAAAATATTTTCAAAATTATTAGGGAATAGGCTTGCTCAGGTGATGGTGGACTTAATTGATCCAATGCAATTTTGTTCTGTACCAGGGAGGAAGATTACAGAGGCTTTGCTATTTCTTCAGAAAATAGTAGATGGTGGTATAAAATATTGTTCAAAACAACAGACAGGATACTTGTTTAGTTTAGATCAATCAAAGGCATTCGATTGAATTTCCCACATATTTTTGTGGGAATGTCTGGTGGCCTATGGTATTCCTAAACCCTTTATTAATCTATTAGAATTATGTTATGCTCTAGCATATGTTGTTCCTTATGACAATGGGGTACGGGGTCCAAAAATCCAGGTTTGTAGGGGGGTTCATCAAGGCTGTCCATTAAGCCCCCTTTTATATGTCTTCACAATTGATCCCATAATCCAACTGATCAAAAAGCCCCCAAAGATTTATGGGTTGATGGGGGGCGCTTTATGGATCTAGGAAAGTGATTGCTTATGCAGATGATTTATGTCTCTTGCTTGAGGATGGACAGTCTTTAGATGTGGCTAGAGGTCTTATTCAAGCTGTAGGGAAAATTACTGGGGCTAGTTTAATTTTAGAGAAGACGAAGTGTGTAGACATATCAGATTTCCTGGAGGACTCCTGGGTAGTGGGAGGTTGTGCAGTAGCTAGGGCTGCATGTAAAATATTAGGGATTTATTATGGGGGTAGCTTAATGGTAGAGTATAATTGGGGCAGATTGCTTTCAATAGGACAGGAGATGGTTAATAGATGGAATAAATGGATGGTTGCTAAAAAGAAAAGAGTGTACCTTATTCAAAAATTTCTGACACCGTTTTTTTTATATGTGAGTGCAGTTTGTTTGATTCCTAAGAAACTGGAAGTTGTTCTGATGAGTTGTTTCTTTACATGTTTTTGGGGAAGTCGTTTAAATCCAATTAAATGCAATGTTTTATATAATGAAATTAAACTTGGAGGAGCAAATATGATCAATCCTATTGTGTTTTTTTTACCATATTTTTCTATAGTAATATAATTCCTCTGATGAAGAATACTACACAAATATGGGGTATTTGGGATTTTACCTGCTTCAGGGAATCCTTTCAGAATGGAAAACTGGTAAATTTCTCCATAAATATAAACAAACCCCAGATTGGTGAAAAGATGAGAGGGTTTTTTTGATTGGATCATAAAATGGGATATTAAATATACTACGGTTTTACAACCTTCTCAAAAACAGATGTATAAAGAAAGTATTATGTCACATTTTTCAGAAAATCCTTTTTCAAGGTTTTCTCAAACACAGCAGGATTTGATTGCTGCTCATATCCAGGATAAGAGACTACCAGAACAACTTTGGGATACGGTGTGGTTGGGCCTTCATGGCAAAATAAATGTTAAAGGAAATCAGAAACATAAAGGGGTACAGGAGAGGTACTGTCCTAGAGATTGTTGTTTTCAGGTAGTAGAAACTATGGATCATTTACATTATACATGTCCATATATTATGAGTTTTGGGGATGTCATAAAAGAAAGATGGAAAAATAAGTTGTTAGTTCCCCCGGTTTCCACTTTACTATACTATGGTATAATTCCGAAATTGGTGGTACAGCCTCATGATAGCACATTACAAATTTTATTTGTGCATTTTCTTTATTGGATATAGAGCTGTCATTGCCATTTAATTCTGCAACAACAAATTATAACAGGTTTGGATTTGTACCATATTATTGCTGAGGAACTTAAGAAATGGAAATATGCTGAATTACTGCAAGGTAATTTGGATACTGGGACAGCTTGGTGGTCACATTTAGAGTTTATTTAAAAAAAGGGGGGTTGGTATTCAAAAGGTTAATTAAATCTTTTCACCAAATAGGTTGGTTTTATTGGAATTAGATGCTGTAAAAAAAAGGGAAGGGGTCCTTTTTAGAATGAGTTTGTATTTTGAGTTTTTGTATTTGAATTCAAAGATATAATAGTACACATATGATTGTAATACTTATTTGATTTTCATTTATGATTTGTATATAGATGGTGTAAAGGTTAATATCATGATATATGGATATGATTTTGAAGTTTAAAAAAAAAACACAATTTCCCCTACTCTTGTAGTGGGGAGGGGGAGAGGGTGGGTTATACTGTTTTTCTTATGTTCAGGGTTATTGTATGAATTAATATTTATTTGTGGTTTTGTTTTCTTCCCGTTTGTGTTTATGTATGATGTAATATTGATTTACATATACTTTGTTATGAATTTGTTTTGATTCAATAAAAAAAATTCCCCTACTCAGTGTGCAGGGGGCACTGCGACTTCCTGCTGTCACCGAGCTGGAGATCTCAGATGGAGCTGGAGATGGATGAGGCTTGCAAGGAGAGGTCAGAGATTTGGATAAGAACAGCAAATAAACTGAAACACTGGTATGAGACCAGTACCGGAGCAAATGGAGGTAGATTTTTCACAAGCAGAATGAGATTTGCAGTCTAGACTGGAATGGAAAAAAATCATTATTGCAACAATAACTGAAGGAAGCCAAAACTATCACAGAGAAAAAAATAAGCTGGAGGAAGAAAAAAAATGGAAAAGACTTTTAAGTACTTCACCGGGGATCCCTGAAAAGAAATCAACTATACCTACTGTTTTTCATTTTGGCGTAGTCTCCAGTACCCCGGATCAAACCCATGACCAGTCTAAAATTAGACTAGAAGAACCCGCACCTTGCTTTTTAGAATGGACACTGGAGACCGCAATCCAGAGCTCAGATAGGGAAGAGAAATGCTGATAGGGAAGAGAAACCCTGAAGCCACCTATAGGCTGGAAGGGGAGCTGCTAGCAGTCACAAAGGAAGAAAGGGACTTGGGCATCATCATCACTGATGACCTGAAATCATCCAAGCAGACCTCTACAGCAGTAGGTAAGGCTAGGGGGATGTTAGGGTGTATTAGTAAGGGTATCACAAGTCATAAGAGGGAGGTAATAATCCCTCTTTACAAGACGCTGGTTAGGCCCCATCTGGAGTACTGCATGCAGTATTGGAGGCCACACCTTCACAAGGACATTAACCAAATTGAGGCAGTCCAGAAAGGGCAACCAAAATGGTGCAGGACTGCATCAGAAGACATATGAGGACAGATTAACAGAGCTCAGTATGTATACCCTTGAGCAAAGGAGGGAGAGAGTATATGATTGAGGCATTCAAACACCTTAAGGGCATTAACAAGGTGAAAGAGTCTAACATGTTTAAATATAAGAAAAATAGCAGGACAAGAGGACACAGCATGAGATTGAGAGGGGCCGATTAAGGGGAATGTGAGAAATTCTTCTTCACAGAAAGGATGGTGGATGCATGGAATGGCTTACCACAAGAAGTGGTGGCTATGAATACAGTGCAGGGCTTCAAACAGGCATGGGATAGGCATAAGGGAGCAATACAAATGACTATGAATAGATAGGCCACTGACAGAGCAAAGGCCCATGGCACATTTATAAGGTAGAAAAAGAAATGGGCAGACTGGATGGGCCTTGCAGTCCTTATCTGCCGTCAACTTCTATGTTTCTATGTTTCTATGGATCAGAAACATTCAAGGCATTTGGAATCCCAATCCAGACATCCCACTACCTGGATCACCTGAATGGATACCGGAGTACACAGAGATCAATCCAAGAAAGCCGACAAAAGAAAATAAAAAAACGCTGACACAACCATCCACCATGGAACAGAATTCAACTTTTGGAAATCCAGTTACAGGTACCAACTCTAGCATAAATATAGAACCTATGGAAGAAATATTTTATGAAGCTAGAATGGAAGCAGAGCAACAGACTTTACTGATTGAAAAAGGTGACACTGTCCACAGAATGAACACCTTTCTGTTGGAGAAAGTACACCATCTACTACAGCCCAGACCAGAGTGACATATGCTATCCTTTTACAAAAGCCAGTGGAAAATGCCAAGAGAAGGCATGCAGTTTGAATAAGACACATGGGAGGCATGGTGTTACAGGCAGATAGATTTTGTGTTGGAAAAGATCTGATCAAACAAAAAATGTTTTTTTCCTCAGATGTATATGCCCTTATACATGTCCCCAGACAACAAACATTTGATGTTAGTTTCTGCTCAGAAAACTTACTAGATCATTTCTGGGTTATTTATACTAAACAAAAGCATGACCCAATCTGGACCCATTTTCAGGTCATTCCTTTAATGAAACCCACAATAAAAATTGTCACTATACTTTTTCAGAATGAAGGTGTAAACATAGGGGATGTAATATATAGGCTGGAAAAAAAATGTGAAATACAGGGAACCATGGATCCTATTATTGATCAAGAAGGCTTCGGGATGTTGGGTTGGAAATTCAGAGTAAAACTGAAGCAAACTGACACTGGCATACAGCATCTCCCAAATTGTTTTTTTTTTTTCAGGGAGAGATAAAGGCATTATTTTCTATCAAGGACAGACTAGATCATGTTAAAATGAGGCTCTATAAGGCACATCATCACCAACTGTGAAAAAATTAAAATGCTCAGTTTGTGGGGTACTGGGGCATTCCAGATATTGCTGCACAGAAACCCCAAGGTGCAATCTATGTGAGGCAGAAGAACATTTGTTTACAACTTGTCCCTTGGCTGCACATAAGACTACAAGTGCAGATTATGCAAAGCAAGATTTTTATATAAATAAAGCCACCAGAGCCCAGACAAAGCCACACTCTCCCACTACACACACGACTGAGGAAATTACAAATCTGAATCAAAGGGAAGCAGAGAACAATCATTCTCCTATGCAAACATCCACGTCTGAAGCAGAACCACAAACCTCGATTGTCAATACTACAGAGGACACAGAACAACAATACAAAGACATGTCACCTCCCCCTCCACTCAAAGGAAGATGAATTTCAGATTGTGCACAAGGGTAAGGGAAAGTACCAGAATAATTACCCTTACACAACAATTTCACTGTACTCCAGTGGGGAGAGACAGAAATGGAGGAGGAATCAGACAGTGCTTCAGTTGCCTCCTCACAAAAAGACTTACCATCTGAAAGAGAAGATTTAGAACAACCAAAAACAAAGAGCAAAACCAAAAGAAAATGATGGGGGACACGTTCCGGTGTTAAAAAAGTGACTTGAGCAAGATAAACAACCTCAAATTCCTGTATGGAATTTTATGACCTAACTGTTGCCTCATTGAATACAAATAGTATAAAATCGGACAAGAAGCATGGTGCAACATTTGCTTTTTTTGAATGTAAATATTATGATATTGTTCTGTTACAGATTACTCGGTTACATACAGATAGAGAAATTATGTCTGCCCAAATGACTTGATTCTTGTGGAGAACCTATTGGTCTTTCGGGGAAGAACCTGTTGTGGATTAAACATAGGTATAAATAATGTTAATATTAAAATAAAACATCTTGTAGACATAAGTCCTGGAAGAGCCCTACTATTGGATGTCACATTTACTGGCAGAGACTTTACATTAATTAACCTGTATGCCCCACAGACTAAGACAGGAAGGACAGACAATCTAAAACTTATCCATCCCTATTTATTCACATCAAAACAAATAATTTTCAAGGATTTTAATTGCAGCAGATTTAGATCAGACACAGGATTAAAAACAAACAAAAATTTTTGTGGCTTGATGTTTCTAAATACATTTATTCTACAGACTAGCCTAACTGATAGTTATGCTAAACTCAAAAAAACACCAACCCATACCTACCACCATGGACCTTTCTCCACCAGAACCAATAATTTATTTGTCTCTCCATCTGTACCACTTATCTTTGTACAAACACAATTTATGGCCACTTCAGACCATGATTTATTACATATTAAAATAGCAAATTTTATGGAAACTGATGTGGACAAGGAGTATTGGAAACTAAACATAAGTTTACTAAACAATACAGAAAAAGCACAAGGTTTAAACAATATTTTAGAAGCCAGAAGATCTATGTATTTCCCATACAATTCTCCAGTAGTTTGGCAGAAAGACACGAAAAAGGATTTCACTGATTTTCTGAAACTTACAGGATAATTATATGGGAAACAAAATCATCTAAAATATGGAGAACTACTGAAACAACTATATTATGTAATTTCCTTACCGAACACAGCAGTCCAAAATTATTCAGATCAGATTTTTAGCATCAACAGGACATGAGTAATTACCAATATGACAGAATTAAGTTGATAATAATAGAACAGAAATTTGGGACTCAAGGGAGACACTTTCAAATAAACCCTTTTAAGAGTTGTTAAAAATGTAATAAGAAACTGATAAAAGGTATCAGATGAGATATAGGAAAAATAGCCACAACAAAAACAGATATCTCACAAACCATAGGAACTTACATCACTCAGATGTTTGGGAGCTCCAAACCTCAATCACCATTAACAGCACATTGGTTATGATAAGGAGGCTTACCCAGTTTGCCACAAACTATATCCACTGCATTAAAACAATCTATTTCTGAAAAAGAAGTGATAATGAAAATAAAACAATTGAAAGTTGGAACAACACCAGGATCTGATTGATTAACCACAGATTATTTTCTCTCGGGTCATGATTAAACTTTCTGAAGAATTAACACAAGTATGTAACTACATTCTATAACTAAAACAGATGCCTGATGACATGTATAGTGATTTATTATTTTTTCTCTTTAAAAAAGGAGATAAAACTAACCTTACAAACTGGAGACCCATAACTTTACACAGCTTGTAAAATTCTAACAAAAATACTCAGTAATAGATTGACATTAGCCTTACCACACCTAATTCATCCTTCACAAGTATGTTCAATAGCAGGGAGAGAAAACTTAAGATATCTTAATATTAATAAGGACAATTATGGAAAAAGGTGCAGAAGGGAAATAACTGGATACATGCTAAGTATTGATCAAAATAAAGCTTTTGATCTGGTTTCACATGAATATCTATGGCAATGTATGGAAAGTTACGGGATTCCAGATAAGTTTAATAGGTGGGTACAAACCTGTTATGAGAAAGCCTCATTTTCCCCATACATAAATAGATGGATTGGAAATAAATGCTCAATCAGGCAAGGAGTCAGACAAGGATGCCTCTTATGTCCAATACTATACATTCTGACACTAGACCCACTTATAAAATGTATACATACTACAACCCTGATCCAGAGACTTTCAGTATCAAGCCAGAGTACATAAATTAAAACATTGGCCTGTGCTGATGACTTGATCATTATTTTAGCTGACAAAAATTCTGTGGCAAGGGCAAAAATAATAATGCAAGAATTCTCCGAAATACCAGGATCTATGATTTATTATGCAAAAAGGCCCTGTATTTCAATTGAACCAAAACAGGAAGATATTGATGAAATTATTTTTATTTCCATTCTCTAGACACACCACAAAATAATAGGCATATATTTTGGAAAAGGAGACCTTGCTCTGGTAAATTGTTAACACATGCTTAACACTGTAGTGGACAGAATACAATTATAGAATAAATGGTTAATGTCCAAAAAGAAATGAACATACCTAATTAAAACATATTTAATACCCATGTTTTTATATCTAAGTCACATATATCCATCCAGATCACTGGAAACCAAACTATAGTATATGCTGTTTTTTTCAATGTGCATGGGGAAGTAGGCATAATCCCATCAAGAGAAATATTACTTATTTAAGCATCCGTATGGGAGGAATTAGTATGATTAACCCCTGTCCTTTTTTACAGCATATTGTTTTATGCCAATCTTAAATCCACAATCTTAAGTGTACCTAAGCTATGGATGCCCTGGGCACAAGACCATCTTTTTTCTATTTTACAAGAATGGGACTTTAACAAAAGTATCTCAAAACAAAAACAGCTACAGGGTTTGCCTCGATAAAACTAAAACAATGGAACATAACGAAACAGGAAATTATCCAAAACAATATGAAGGTTTTCTATGACAAGATTCAGCACTCTAAATTTTATGAGATACCACATTTTCTGAATAGACCAAGTAAAGATACTGAACAAATCGGACATATGTTACAAGATCCCAGAACCCCTGAAAATATTCAGGATGTACTATGGTTAAGTGTGCATGGGAAAATAAATGTTAAAAATAACTTAAAGCACAAAGATATACAATACAAATACTGCCCAGAGCATCATGTCAGTCTGCACTGGAAATGATGGAGCACCTGTATTATGATTGTCCCTACATTAAAACTTTTTGGCAAGTAGTGAAATGCCAATGGGCCCTATCCCCATCTTATAACATTCCACGAGACATGTTTTTCTTGGTATCATACCACAAAATGGATGTTGTATAATCCAAGTAGTATCACAATAGTTTTAATTTGTTTGAAGTATTGGATATGGTTAAATAGATGTAAATTAACCTTACAACAAATTGAGGCATCAGCTGAACAACTTTTCCAAGAAATCCAAGAGAGAGAAAAGAAAAACATTTCCTGGGAACAGTATGTAGAGTGGTGGAGAGCACTTTCATAGTTGTATTAAAGTTGTGTTACAGTTTGGCAGAGTAGGTATTATGGAACCGTTTTAGTTTTAGTAAGATAGCAAGAATTGGTCTTTTCCTTTTTTCCTTATTTTTGAGCAATAAGTTATGAATTTTTTTTATTTCTATCCAGATGGATGTTTGATTTATTTACATTTTTTTCCTATCTGATGTATTAATATGATGTTATATTGATTATAATCATGTACAAATAAAAAATTCCCCTATTCTTGTGGTAGGGGGTGCTGTTAGCCATCAGCAAAGATGGCTGACCTGGGTGCTCCCCTGCACAGAGGGTTGCAGCAGCCTCCTCCTTGGCAAATAACTTGTTTCACCAGAACAGTACTTCTACAAGTACGTCTGTGCTCCAGTATGTATCTGAAGATTTGTTTCAGCAACTCATGGCAACTGTACCTCTCAGCAGCAGCTGTTTCTTTCACCAGTATGCTTACCTCAGTTGAATGGCTCTATTGCTCTGGTTCTGGAGGATTCCCTCCTTGTGACTGGCCTCTCAGATCAATCAGCTCATCTCATTTCCCTTTTGGATGATATGGAGCCCAGCTCATCAATGGATGTTGACTCTCCTGCTGGGGAAACACTTGGAGTTTTTCCACATGATTTATCACTGTTTCACACCCAGACACCAGGATTACAGTTCCTGCCTGTGCAGCTGATTACAGCCACAACTCCTGCTTTTGGACTGCTGCCTCCCAAACTTCCCTGCAGTCAAATCCTCAGGGCCACAGAATTAGAGACTGTTCCCTTCCATGGTAAGCCACTTCTTTGCTTTTCAGGGGTTTCTCCTCCTGTTTCTTACTCAGGACTACCTTTTGGGAACTTGATGTGATGGTGGCATCCTGTAGGCCATGATTAACTTGTACAGTGTTTCCAGCTCCTTCCAGTTCTCCACCTAGTAATGCTATGGAGAATTTGTTGCTGATTTCAGGGCTCCCACTTCCCTGCAACTTGGTTTGGTGTGGGGGTTTGCTTAATTCTAGCCCCAGCTCTCAGGCTAGTCAGGTGGGGCTGGCTCCTTCCACTGCTTCCCTGCCTCCAGAGACAGTTCCTCAGCAGCATGTCTCTCAGTT
Organism: Neoceratodus forsteri; assembly: GCA_016271365.2. Lineage (NCBI taxonomy): Eukaryota > Metazoa > Chordata > Ceratodontiformes > Ceratodontidae > Neoceratodus > Neoceratodus forsteri. The sequence goes on along the minus strand of CM057453.1, from coordinate 414,303,817 downwards.
GCCCACAGCCTTGATGTCTGCCAGCATGATTCCTCTCACTAAGTGGCTTCTCCTGATCATCTACCTCATCTCTCGATAGCTCCTAGTACACCCCAGAGGGGCGTGCCCACAGATTCTTTTACTGGTCATCTAGACTCATCACCTACTTCTCCTATTCCATTCACTGTGGTTGGCAGTGAATTGTCACCTTTGGAGCCCTTAATGCTGGCAAGCCATGTCACTCCATCTTGTCCTGTGGATGCAGGTCCCCCAGCTCCTATACCTGATTGGAGCCCAGAAATAGCCCTTCATAAGGCAGACTGGAAAATTGGACCAGATAGACATTCCTGGGTCATGGGCCCTGATTTCATGCCTGCAATTCTCATTGATACTTGTGAAGGGCCTGGCCAAGAGGATCTATTAGTTTTTGAGTCCCTTCTGAGTGACTTGGGACTGCAATCCATGCCATCAGAGCTAGTGATGGTGGCTCCTCTGGTGCAAAGTCCCCATGCTGCAGCCCAGGTGGCCTCTGCTCCACCTGTTCTTCTAGCTTCAGCCTTCCAGGCAGCCTTCCCAGTCCCTCCTGGTCTGTCTGACTCTACAGAGGAGGTCCCCTTTAAACTTTCTGACTTTTTTATGGCACAACCTGCTCTTGCCCTGCAGTGCAATTCACCTCAAATATGTTGGTATGGAAGAACTTCCTCCTGACTGCTCCTTCTTGGTGTAGAAGCTCTTAATGGAATCCCTGGGGTTCGTACCCGCTGACATTTTTGCCATTATATATGTCTCTGGTTCCTTATTTTTTGAAATCAGTTTCCAGCTCCACTCTCAATTGGACTGAATTTGGATGCAGTATCATTCCTTGCAGTATTCTGAGCTCTGGCTGCTTTCCTAACCATCTATCTTACCAGGCCCACTACTCGTACAGTGACAGTGATGTTCCAGAATGAAGGAGTGTATGTTCACAATGTCACTTACTGGCATAAACAAAGATGTGAGTGCTTGGCAGGCTGAATACAATTTTGGATAAGCCTGATAAGGTTGGGTAAGGACAGTGGTTAGAATAATCTCAGTTATGAACTCTTGGTCTTTCATTACAGAAACATAGAAACATGTTTCTATGTGAAGGACCAGAGTTCATAGCTCAGAGTTGTACCCAATACTTCCAGCCACCTGTCCAGACCCTTCCTATGAGCTTTTTTCTGGGTCTGTTTTTATTCTGGCCAGCCAAAAGTGTGTTTTAAGTGTGGCTCCCTATTCCATTTAAGCAATGTCTATGATCAAAGACTCTGTGGCCTCTGTATGCAACATGGCCATGTTTTCATCCAGTGCCCCAGTCACCTGAAATGCAATCTTTACGCAGCTCATAAAAACCTCCAAGATCCCAGAAAGAGGACCACCCGATCCATCTTTGCAGGCCTCAGTTCATCTGCTTCTGAAGCCTCATTTATAGGCCTCCCTGGAGGTTTAGCCCACCACAATGCCTCCCCCAGACCGGTCAACTAATCAGTCGATCATTACTCAGCCCTCTCCTGTACCTCCAGATGTGGCACCTCCTGTTCTGGCTCAGTCTGGCATGCCTCCCAGTCTTGCAGTGGACCACTTGCTCCTGTGGTGCCTTTGGATCTTGCTGATGCTTCTTGAATGCCCCTTCCACCTTCCTTTACTGAGGTGCCTTGCAGATGTTCACATCAGAGTCAAGAGCTCCGTGATGCTCCACAATCAGCACCTGCCAAGATTCTTCCACTCCAGAATATATTTCACCCCTAGCTCTCCCAAAGAACTGGGGAGATACCAATGCTGATATTGATTCTGATGCCTCTTCCACAGTGTCACTTGGACGGCTGTTTCACAGGACACCGATGATGGCACCTTGAACTTGGTCACATCTCAAAAATGGAAAGAAACATACGTGCCCACCGCAGGGTCGACAGTTTTCATTTCATGGTCTTGAACTCTTCTTTTTTTCCTCCTTGAATGAAGGTTGCAACCTTGAATGTTAACAGTATTCTTAACCCCTTTTGCAGGAAGGTTATTTTGCAGTTTCACCAGAGATTCTCATGCTGACTTACTTTTTTTTATAGGATCCTAGGTTGCAATCACAGGCAGATATTGCCACTACTCAATGACTTTCGACTCCTGGACTGTTATTTTTCCCTGGGCACTGAATCATGCTCTAGGGTTGTCATTTTATTTAATAATCTTTCTCCTACAGTTACTAGGGTACTTGATGTGCAACCAGATTGAGCTTTACTACTTGACTGTAGCTTTAATCACTCTGATTTTTGTTTGATAGCTGTATATGCTCCTCAATCCAGTTTCAACAGGGTTGCACTGCTTAAATTGCTCCAGCTTTACTTATGTGCATCTAAGACAATCATCTTTGGTGTTAACTTTTACTGCCCTTTCAACCTTAGGGACAGAGGTGCATGGGCAACTAAATTGTATTGCAATTCTTTATGTTTATGGGCCATTTGTAGGGAGTCCCACTTGGTTGATACATTTCATACACTCCACCCTTTGGGTGGTTTTACTTATCATCAGGTTCAGTTGGTAATCCGTATTGATTTTATATTTGTTTCCCTTACTTGCTCCATTTTTTCAGCTGTTACCTGTCCCTGTGAATTTTCTGACCATTTTCTATTGTGTTGCTCCTTGTCGATTGACCTGTCCCTTAGGCCTGGAAAGCCCAGTTAGAGGTTAAACAATACTATCCTACTGGACTCTTCCTTTATTGGGTCACTTAGATCCCTTCTATGGGCTCATACGTCAGTTCAGAATCTTTACTTTAACGCAATGGTTCTTAGACTTTGTCACAGTGAGCCTCCGCAAATCCATGGAAAAGATTCTGAGCCTTACCCAAAAACTGAAATAATCTTGGGCCTCCCCAAGGAAAAATAACATGCTGTACTTTGCAGTACACCATGAATAAATTGAAACCCCTTTGAGTACTTGGCTCACATTCAGTTCTTTGTCTTATACTGATGTGGAACCTTTGAAAAAGAGCTCTTGTGCTCAAAGGTGTTATCTGAATAACAAATAAATAAGCTGAACAAATATTATTATTCAGTTTATTGTAACCTCCCCCCCCCCGGCCAGCCTACTTGCTCCACTATTTTCATTCTTGAACCATTGTTACCCCTTGTTGCAGTACCTTCATGGGTCAGACTACTTTCACAGTTTCCTCTCTCTATATATGAAATAACCTTCCTACATACTTTTCCTCTCCCCCTCTTTCCCTGCTCCTAAGCAACTTCTCTGGGATTACTTTGCTCCTTCCTGCTATTGCTTTTAGCACTTTTATGCTCAACTCTTGTATTTGGGCTGTTCTGCCATCAGTCTACAAACTGATCAATTACCACCACAGGGTTCCCCACTGTCTGAAAATATAGGGTGGTGGCAGTGGTGATAGGGTCAAAATGTGCGTTATTTTTGTGGACCTCCTATATGCACTGTACATGTGCATAAGCTGATTTTAAGTAAAATATAGTGTGCTGGTATCAAAACAGGGGTAGTAGTGCAGTAAAGGATGTCAATAAAAGACAATTTTGGAGGATTTTGTAAAACAAACAATCAGTAATGGATAGAAATATAGGGTGGTGGCAAAAATATATAGTGTGGTGGTAAAAAATATAGAGCGGTGGTAAAAAAAATATAGGGTGGTGGCCCACCACACTAAAACAGTGAATGGAGAACACTGCACCACTCATTATTAGTTTATTGTTCATATTTGTTTGCACTATTGTTCATTGTGTATTTCTTGATTGTTTTGCAGTTACCTTTTTGAAAGATATTCACTACCTACCGTTCCCTGGGTATACTTGAAATGAGCCTTCGCTCAGTCACCTTCCCTTGTCACCTATTAGTAAATAAATACATAAAATTCACCTACTATTATCCTCATTCAGTTTGCTTCATCTCTTCACACAAAATACATAAAACTCAAAATTTAAATACTGTACTTTTTCAGACTCGCTTGAGCCTCCCCTGGCATAGGTTGGGGCCTCCCCAGGGAGGCTGGCCTCACCATTTGAGAACCCCTGCTCTAACGTCCTGCTTTGGTGGAACCTTAACAAACATTCCATTGGGGAAGAGGCTCAGAGCTGTTCCAGAATAATGGGCAGATCCACCTAATATGTGTATCTTGATTTGCAACATACTCTCTTTAAATTAATATGCTTGCAGGCTGAAAGAGGGTTATCCCTTCAGGCACAGATCAAGTCTATGATGGACTGCATGAGGACTTTTCAATTGCCACTTTTCAAGTGGCAAAATCCCTGTCACTTGAATGGTCTTATGGTACCCAGAGTAAGTATTTATGGGGGGATATTTTTCATAGTTGTTTTCATGGGGTCAAGTTATGGAATACAGTGTCTTTAATTGATGCTGCAAGTTTTGAACATGTCTACCATAGTGGAATGCTTCAGGTGGTCCAGGACTTCTTGCTTGATACTGTGGGGACTTGTTTCACTCCTAGGAGTTCCACTGCTTGCTTTTTGTACTCCCTGCACCTTCTGCAGGTATCACCTGCTGATAACAGGACTCTCACTCAGCCAATTACTGAATGGTAGTCTTGTCAGAAATCCGGTACCTTGGAAAGAAAATTTCCCCTGGGATGGATTGCTTGACATCTGAACTATACCAGTCATTGCCTTCTCTTTTTGCTCTTATTCCTGCTTTTGTTTTTAATTCTGTTTTGGCATGTATGGCCCTATCCGGATCCATTACGGAAGCTTTGCAAATTTTTTTAACTTAAGTCTGGAGACAATGTGTACCTCTTTAATTGGAGACCTATCTGCCTTCTCAATTTGGATGCTAAGATTTTGACAAACATTTTTTTGTGCACTTTTATCAAAAATATTTGCTTCCATTATATACCCCCTTCAGTCCTGTTCTATTCCTGGCTATAAGATTCAAGACAACTTATTGTTGATTAGAGATTTGATAGCTTACTGCCATTCTCACCAGCTGGGTCATTTCTTTTTTGTGTTGGATCAGGCCAAAGCTTTTGACAAAGTTTCCCATGACTCTCTTTTCATGGTGTTTCAAAAATATGGTTTCTCAGCTACATTTATAAATTGGATCCAGCTCCTGTATTCTTCCTGTTCAATAATTCCCACAGTAAGTGGATGAAGGGTTCCCATATTACATTGCTCAGAGGTTTCTGCCAAGGCTGTCCGTTAAGTCCTATCCTTTATATTCTATCTTTGGATCCTTTGTTGCAAGCAGTTACTGTAGCTCCCCGGATCTCGGGTATTCCCCATCCCCAATCCGCTGCTACTGCACAATGTCAGCTTACGGGACTGATGTCTGCCTTTTTATTAAGGATGTCCCCTCTGGTGAGAATGCCATACAGCTAATTACTAACATTACTTTGCTTACAGGATCTGGAATTAATTATTCCAAATGTTGGGTAGTGCCCATTGGGACACACGGAGCCTTCCTCTCCACTGCTGGGTGCATTACTGTTACTTCAGAGCCAGTCAAAATCCTTGGCATCTTTTCTGGTAGCACAAATTTGCCAGAATTGAACTGGAGTCTTGCTTTGGATGTTGGTGCCACCAAAGTGGTGCTCTGGAAATCATGGCAACTTTCCAAAAAGAAATGATTTGGGTTGGTCAAACCTTTCTTGATCCCCATTTTTTTCTATGTCAGCGCTGTCTATCTCCTCCTTCTCTGTTTTGAGACCAGATTGTATAGTGTATTCTTTACTATGGTTTGAGGGAGTAGACTTAACCCTATTAAAAGATATGTTATTTCTCTTCCATATGATAAGGGGGGATTGGACATAGTGAATCCTGTGGTTTTCATTTTTAGTATCTTTTTTCAGTCTAATATTGTCCCCTGGACTTCCGGACCTGCTTCTCTTTGGATGATGTAGGCATCGGATTGGATGACTCCCCTGCAATTGAAATGGAGTAGACCAAAACTGTTTTGCTGGCTGGACAATTTCCAGAGTTTTTGACACCTTTTTTGATGTGTGTGAAGTGCCACCATTTGTCTTGAGACCTGATTCATAATCAGCATAGGAAAGCCTTATAAAAGGAGTTGGTTACCATGGAGGTGGAGATTATGCCTTGGGTGGCTCCTGCCCTGACGCTTAAGCATTGTCATATCTGAATGACACTTATTTTTCTCCACAGTACTGGGATGTGGCCTGGCTGTGCTGCCACAGTAAGTTAAATGTAAAAGGCAACAATAAACATAAAAACACCATGGAACGATTTTGCCCAAGGGATTATTGCCAGGATACGGTAGAAGCTATTCAACATTTGTATTTTGACTGCCCCTATGTTCTTCCCTTTTGGTCTTTTTTGGGTACCACATGGGCAGACCCCTATTGGCATTCTCTTACTTATGATGTCCTTATCTATGGCTTTTCTCCTGGCCGTCCTTCCCTGCATGATCCTTCCGTGCTGCTTTTGATTTTTTTCCTGTCTCATGGTGATGATCTTGGGGGTTCGTTATAAGTTTGTTCTGCAGCAACAGTCACTGGATCACTCTGCTTTGCTGCAGATGGTGGAATCGGGCATCTGCAAATTGTATGCAGTAGAGTGTACCAGGCTCCCTCTAACTGGGTGGATTCACTGTTGAAAATCTTGCCCTTGGGCACTTTTCTAATTTTGTTTTTGAATTACTCATTTTCACCGGGGCTACTTGATGCAAATTATCTGTATCATACATTCCCTTACTTGATTTCTCCCCTTTTTTTTTTGGCTTAGTTTGAATTGTTATGCATCCCCATTTCCGGGTGCAGTTTTGACTTGTTTTTGCTGGTTCCCTGTATATTTTTGTGTTATTTACTTTTGTAATTATTACTTGATTTACCTTAATAAACAAATCCCCAACTCTGTCTGTGTGGCCACTGTTGTGCTTCCTGTGGGGGGATATGGGCAGTCCTGGTGAGGAGTCCGATGATGGTGGAGGTGCTGGCGTGTCAGGGACTGGTGATGAAGCTACTGCCTTAGACCCTACTATGATTTCTGAAGTGGATGTATACCTTGAGGAGGTTCAACATGACACTTTTGCTGGAAAAAGTGTAATTTACTGTAGTTAATGACAGAGGTGAAATTGCATTTTTTTAAAGAAAAAAATATACTGGATGTGGAACATGGATGACACAGTCTCTCTTCTTGTCCTGTGGGCTTGTCAAGTCTCTATCCTCGACAATGACCAACTGCCTAGACTGTTGACCACTGACCTGAGACCCCTGCAGCTATTGATGAGACCCTGCTTACCTCAATGCCCGATGTTCCTTAGTCCCCAAAGATCATACTGGAGAATGTGGGCTGGTTACAAACCTCTGCTGGGACATGGTTCCCAAATCCTACTGTTTCATTGCCTGACTGTCACATGTATTCTACCTTCATCAGACATCACTGACAGTTCGATCAGGCTGCCGACCCTATCTGTACCTCAGCTGCCTATGGCCATTGCCACATTAAACTCTGCAGACCATACTATGCTTTCTACTGAGACAGGTGTGCCTATTTCTGATGAGCATGTGTTTTTTTCTGTGTCACTGCCTGATGTTTCGAATCCTTCTTTGACTCCTTTTTCTCCCACCCAATCTTATGATTTAGGTCTGGTTGCCATAGTGATAGACCTACCCACAGCACTGATTCCACCAGTGCAACCCTTGACCCATGGTTTGGCAAGAAAAAAATGACTCACTGTAGTAATCTTGTTTCTTTCAAGGTATTCTTTAATATGTTTAAATCTTGCAGTCAGCCTCCTGTGTTGAACTGTCCCAGAAAAATGGAACTTATGCAAATGATGGAACACTCATTGGCTCGTACCACCATTCAAACTGCTGCCATTACTAACTGTTATGTTCCATAATGCTCAGATTCATGACAACCTGCAGGATAAGCCCCCAACTAAGGTATTTTGACCATACTAATAGTTAAATAACAAAAATCCCCCCTAAGGTGTCCCCTATTAAAGTCAGATAGGACCCAAAAAGAGGGAATAACAACACCCATCTGGGTTTAAAATATTTGCAACACAACTAGGATATAAACCCATCTTAACATAGAAGTCCAACTGCAATGCAGAGGCCAACTGGTTCTGGAAGGGGAGGTAGGGAGGGCGAGTTAAACATACTGAAGAATACCTTGGAAGAAACAAGATTACTAGTGTGAGGAATTTTTTCTTCTAACTCCAGGAGTGCTTCGATATGCTTAACTCTTGCAGACTACAAAGCAGTACCTTTGGAGGATGGTACAGAACCTACTTGGGAAATAGGCTCTGCAGCACTGCTGTACTAAACCTGGCATTACTTCTGGATTGAGTGTCCAAGCAGTAGTACTTTGTAAAAGTATGTACTGTTCTCCATGTAGCTGTTTTACATATTTCCAGTAGGGGAATATCTTCAGCTGTTGCTATTGTAGCAGATGTGCCCCTTGTGGAATGGGCCCTCAGGCCTACTGGGGGCTCCTTACCAGCCTTACTGCAGCAGAACTGAATGCATGCTACTATCCAATGTGAAACAGTCCTTTTGGAGGCTGGTTTCCCTTTTACCATGTTCTCATAGATCAGGAACAGCTGTTGTCTGTCCTGCCTGTGTGCTTTTGTATGATCAATATAATAACTCAAGGCCCTCTAAACATCCAGTCTATGCAGCCTGTGCTCACCTGAGCTAGAGTGTTCAGTGAAGAAGCCAGGCAAGGGGACTGACTGGTTCAGATGGAAATCAGAAACTACTTTTGATAGGAATTTCTTATTAGTCCTAAGAACCACCTTATCTCTGTGGAAGGAGATGTAATTCAGCTCTTTACACAGGGCCTATAGGTCGCTAATCAACCTGGCTGAAGTAATAGCTATCAGGAACACAGTTTTCCAAGTCATGAATTTCAGATGTGCTGAAATCATGGACTAGAATGGGGGTTCCATCTGAGTTTGGCAATGAAGACATTAAAGTCCCATGCTGCCATTGGTTTTCTGTGAGTGGGTGCAAGTAAGAAGAAGAAGAAGAAGAATCAGCATTTATATAGCGATTTTCATACACTATGTATCCCAAAGTGCTTTACAAGCAATGCTGGACTGGTAGTGAAGTGACTGAATGTGTAGTGGTAGCCATATTGCACATGAACACACAGCCTGGACAATTGCATGAACTGATTTTATGGGAAGGGTAATATTGGCCAAGACACAGAGAATGTTCCCTACTCTTTGGGAAGAATGCCTTGGGTTCTTTCACTTTCACCTGGACACCCACCAGGACAGCACCAGGATGGGTAGAAGGAACCTCAGTTTTAATGTCTCATCTGAAGGACAGCACACTCCAATAGTACAGCACCCCCTAATACTGCACTTGGGTGCCAGCATTTTTTTAGGTAACAGTCTAATCCCGGTTTGGGATGAGAACCCACAACCTTCTGGTTCGGAGGTGGATGTGCTATCAGCTGAGCCATGCTGACACCTGGTAGACCAAGCCTTTGAAAAACTTCTTGAAGATGGGATTGGATACCTTAAAGACACCCTTGCCAGCCGAGACACAGGTTGAGCGGAAACCAGATGGACTTTAAGGGTAGTAGGCTGTAAGACCAGAGAATACAGATGGGAAAGATAGTCCAACAAGACTGGCAACCCTGCCTGAGAAGGCACTACATTATGATTATTGCACCATATGGAAAAACTCTTCCATTTGGAAGCAGATGTTTTCTTGGTGGAGGGTTTCCTTGATCCCCTTAGAACACTGAGGACACCCTCAGAGAGATGCAAATCAGCATATGCTAGGTCTTCAAGAGCCAGACCTTGAGTCTGATGGACCTGAGGTTCGGGTACAGGATCTTCCCTGTGAGGAAGTTAAGCAGTTGTGCCTCTGAGGGAGATATATGGGTGGGGCTACTGATAGGCAGAGCAGCAGTGAGTACCAAGGCTTTTTCAAAAAAGGGTTGCTGGCAACACAATTTTGAGAGCTAATAGCTGTCACCCCCAACATGTGGCAGCCAATATTTCTAAGGGGGAATTTTTAAAGTGCCCTCACAATTGTAGCATGGAAGCAGCCTTTGAGCAAGGTGCTTAAAGGTAGATTGGTAGAGAGAGGGTACAGTATTAACAAAATTTGAACTGCTTACTTACAAGCCAAAGAAAGAGATAGAGTAGAACTGCTGGCACCTAAAGATCAAGCTACAGAGGTAGAAACAATTGTTACAGAGTTTTCAGCAGAGTCACATATCTTAGTATTATTGCAGATCAATGGAAGGTATTGGCAGCAGATTCAGGGTTGATACAAATTAGTGAAAGCAGGCCACACATGTTACAAGAAAGCACCTACTCTGAAAGATTTATTGGTGCATAGCCATTACAAAGTACAGAAGCCTCAGACTTGGTTGAAGCAGCTATTTGGTTGCTTCAAATGTAGAAATTGCATTTATTGCGATAAAATTGTACAGACAAAATATTTTTCAAGTTGCAATGTACAAAAACAGTATGAAATAAGGCAATGTATAACATGCACTACGCAAGGCATAATTTATCTTGCCAAATGTACTTGCCAAGCTTTCTACATAGGGAAAACAGAACAATGTTTTAAAGTTAGAGTTGGAGAACACTGTAAGGTGATAGAAAAAACAAGTGTAACATACAGAATGCAACAGCAGCACATTGTGACTTAGCACAAAATGGAGAAGAACATGCTTTCACGTTTGTAGCAATTGACAAAGTAAATAGAAAACTGAGGGTTGGGGATTACAGCAATTTAATATTAGAGAGAGAAACCTTTTGGATTCTGATACTTAAAGCGAATGTACAACCAGGTCTTAACACTCAGCTTGATGTTTGACTCTATTTGAGAAAATGGAAATGAACTGGTAGTTCTTTTTGGTTGTAAATGATATTAATATACCTGGCACTTTAGAATATTTATTTCTTATATAAATGATGTATTTAAGTAGCAAACATGATATGTGAATTTGATAATGTAAAATAACCATGTGCAAAAAATTACTTTTGCCAAAATTGTTTTTTTCTTTGTCCCAACCAATTCCCACTCACCCACCTTCCTTTTTTCTCTCTCATCCCCCATTCATTTTATTTTGTTCTTTTTCCAATGTAATGTCTCTCCTCCTAATGGTTTATTATTACCCCTTCCCCCCCTTTTTTTCTTTGTCCCTGCCTCCCTTTTCAGATTACTTTTGGAAGGTCTTTTGTAGCTCATATTTCAGTGTGAAAATTAATGTTCATTTAATAAGTACTACAGACTTAATGTTGGTGTGGGAAGGAGTTTAAACATGTTGAAATAAAGTTGATTATAGCTTATGAACAATAGTTACACATTTTAATCAATTAGTTGGAATTTCAATGTGCTGACCTACTGGGAAAGAGGTAATGGTGACATCACTATACTGCATGTTGTTTTTTATGATATTTAAGGAGTGTGGGTGTGTGAGTCTATTTGCCTTTGATAAAAGACTGGAAATCTGAATCATGTAAGGTGAAACTCTTGACTTTAATCTGGGATTCTAATAAAGATGCTGTAAATTTTACCATGGTGTGGTGTCCCTTTATGGGGTTGAGTGCTCAGAACATTAAGGTAATCCAGTACCAAGGCTGCCTGGCCCAATCTGGAGCTATCAGAATCATTGTGGCTGGCTGGGACCTTAGCTTGATCAGGGAACTAAGCAGCAAGTGTTAAGAAGGGAAATGCATACAGGTTTCTCCCTGACCAGTCTAGCACTAAGGCATCCAGGTGTACTGTCCCTCTTGCTGGTGACCTGCAGCAGAATTTTGGAACCTGTATGTACCTTTCTGTCACCCATTCCCCTGTGCTACACACCACCCCTCACTCCTCATGGGAATCATCCTCCCTTGGCCCTATCACCCTCTCCTTTCTCTCTAACCTGGAACACAGTCTACTTGGCCACTACCTGGCCTCCCTTTCCTGTTCTATTGCAGTCCCCTCCTGCCCCTGTATACTTCTACTATCCCTTCTTCTCCTAGCTGGAGACACTGAATGTAACCCTGGTCCACCAAACTCACACATCACCACCTCCTCCAGTATCTGGGTAAATACCCTGGGGCTGCAAATTGCTCTCATCTATATATGCAGTCTTTCCTCCAAGTTCTCTGACCTGGAGGCATGGATTGAGCTATACAAGCCCCACATTTTGGGACTTTCTTAAACCTGGCTAAAGCCTCACCTTGCTGACACCACCTATAAACTACCTGGGTACACCTCCCTGCATCTCGATAGGCCAGGCAAATAAAAGGGTGGCAGTGTTGCACTGTTCATCACGGAGCCTCTCTCATCCAACATTGTCCTCCACTCCAATCCAACCTTGCCTAGCAAATGGCTCCTCTCAGAACTTACTCTGGGAACCAGTAAAAAACTCTACATAGGGTGCCGCTACAAACCTCCCATTGCTGGAACTGAGGGTCTAAACAGCTTCCTCTCTGGCCTGAGCTCCTTATCCCCAGATAAAGACTAAATTCTTCTCAGTGATATCAATTTAAACTGGCTTAGTACCCACCAGTCTGACTATGCCTCCCACCTAAAACAACACAACCTGGTACAAACCATTACACTTCCCACCAGACAAAACCCTCGCATGGTCACTGAGACTCTTCTGGACTGGATCATCACTAACAGGGATGATCATGTACTGCATGCTGGTACCATGGTGGACTCCATTAGTGACCACTCCCCATGTATCTTCTCTGGTCATCAAAGCTTAAATGTCCCCCTCCCAAATAACTGTCCTGTAACTTCAGGAGCCCTAATACCTCAAACCTCCTCGAGGAGACATGGTCTTTGGAATGGTCTACTCTTTTCTCACTTTCCAATGTGACTCAGGCAGTAACCCTTTTCACACCGCCCTTACGATCTTACAGGAGCGACACTTGCCGGTCATCACTAGAAGAGTCAGAGGTGGCTGCTCATGCTGGGTCACAAAAGACCTCCTTACCCTAATGAAGGATAGGGATCGTGCTTGGTCCACATACAAAGCATCGCCCTCCCTGGCCCTCTGGGATGCCTACAGGCTCCAGAGGAACTTACTGTATGCAAACACCTGGCAAAATCCCTGAAACAGACTCATTTTCATACTCTCCAACAGGCTAACTTTGGTAACCCTAGGAAATTCTGGGCATCCATTGGCTCCCTTCTAAACCCCTAGTCCAGTGAGGCAGCCCTGCAACTAAACTCCACTGATTGGTCTTATTATGGACCCTCTGGAAGTGGCTAGGGTTTTTAATGACAAATTCTCTGACCTATCCATGTATCTGAGTAAACTCCCAAATGGCCAACCAAACAACTCGGTCCCCACCCTACCCCCCTGCCGACCTCTGCCGGGCCTACTACCCAGCCCCATATTCCCCCCTTTTTAAACCTCTCTCAAGTGCTGACACAGCTAAGCTCCTCAAAATCCTCCCAAATCATGGTTCCCCTGGAGCTGATGGCCTATCGCTTGTCTTCCTTAGGCTTATCTTCCGGCCATCATTGTACCACTCACTTGTATCTTTAACCTCGCCCTTTCCACCTCCTCCATGCCCAATCCTTGGAAGGCTGCAAAGGTGATTCCCATCTTCAAAGTTGGGGCCCTCTATCCATGGACAACTATCATCTGATCTCCATCCTCCCCCACCTTAGCAAACTACTCGAGAAAGCTGTCCACCATCAGCTTGCTGATTACATAGGCAAATACAACCTCCTGTGTAGCCAACATCATGGCTTTCACAAGAACCATTCCACCGCCACCGCCCTCACACTACTGACCAATCACATCCTCATAAATATGGACCATGACAATGCTACCTGCTCAGTCTTCATTGACCTCTCCAAAGCATTCAACATGGTCAACCATGCCCTCCTCCTCTCCAAACTACATTGCCTTGACTATTCTCAGGATGTTACTGCCTGGTTCAAGAGTTACCTCACTGATCACTCTCAATTCAAGTGTATTGGATCTGCCTGCTCCACCACCTTGCCCATCTCAACAGGTGTCCCCCAGGGCTCCATCTTGGGCCCCCTTCTATTCTCTTTATTTATTAGCTCCCTTCCCTCAGACAGTCTCAGTTGTCACTCACTCCTCTATGCAGATGACCTTGTGCTGTTCTGCATTGAAAAATCTCCAACCCACATTTCCTCAGCTCTCTCACTAAACTATGCTGCAGCCTATAACTGGTTTGCTGACAACCTCTTCCTGGTCAATGCCAGAAAAACAAAATCTATGTTGCTTGGATCCACACCCTTCCTAGCCTAATCCAAAACTCACTCCTTCTCAACATTGTATCCCCTGATGGCCAATACCTTGAAGAAGCCAAGCTTTTCAAATACCTAGGAGTCATGCTGAATCCCACCCTCTCTTTTTCCAAGCACATAAACTCATTAGTCCAAAGGTTTTCACCAAAAATGAGGTGCTGCCTACAGATTCTGGCAATACTTCACCCTGGACCCCCGACCTGCTGTTGTCCAGGGAATTCTACTCCCAGTCATCAACTACTGCTCTGCTATTGATGCCAGGATGTCTGCAACCTTCATGGCTAAGCTCTCTTCTGCTTTCAATAGTGTCTGTTGGTTCACCTTGTTGGCCTCTTTCACTACACACCACTGTGTCCTTTACAATTCATTAGGATGGCTCCCGCTGCAAGGCCGCTTTGACCTCGCCCTGTACTGCATGGTGAATTCGGCCATCTGTATTGGCCAGGAATCTCCCTTGCACTCCTCCTCACTGTCCAAACCTCACATCGCAGCCTCTGCTCTAACAGTATCCCCCCCCCGAATACTCCCAGGGTATCCACAAATAGGTGTGGCAGAGCCCTGTCAGTGCAGCCCCTATGCTGTGGAATAAACTGCCTGCCGAGCTCTGCTCCATCGACACCCACTGCCAGTTCAAAACCTGCCTCAAAGACTGGCTCCTGAAGGCTTCTTGCTGCCACTGCTTTCATGGGTAGTCCCTCTTTCCCAGACCTCCCATACCACATGTTTTAGTGTCTATATACTCTCCCTTAGTTAATCCTCCTATGCCCTCTTCCTCCACACCTCACCCTTTCGTTCTTTATCTACTGATGAACATTGATTTTCCTATGCAACCTGCTGCTGATTGACTTCATGTACATGTATTCTCTTACTTGTGTTTAAGCCTATCAGACGTATGTATTTCTGCAACCCTGTATCATGTGATTTATCTATTTTTTTGCCATTTTGTATTCCAGTGTACCATTGTAACCTTCCCATTATTTGTTATACTGTCTACTGTTCTATGCCTTGCTGTTAGTTACATTAACTCTGTGCCACAACAGTATGTGGCCCGGGTCATGCTGAAAATGGTCCCTGGGATCAGCGCACCTACCCAGTTACCAAAGTCATATGTAAAAATAAATAAATGGTTGTCCTGTGAAGCAAAGAAATCTATCTCTGGGGTGCTCCATCTCCTGAACAACACCTCTAGTTCCTGTCTGTATAGTATCCACCCATGGTGGTTTGGGTTGATTTTGCTGAGTGAGTCCGCTAGAGTGTTGTCCTTCCCTGGCAGATGAATAGCCAGCAAGGACACTTGCTGTGAGTAGGCCAGACTCCACACTTTCATTGCTTCTTTATACAGGGGATCGGACCTTGTCCCTCCCTACTTGTTGATGTAGTACTTGGTGGTGGTGGTGTTGTCTATCCTGACTTGTACCGCTTTGCCCTGTATCAAGGATGTGACAGTCTGCAGTGCTAAGAACACTGTTCTGAGCTCTATCAGGTTGATGTGCAGGAATGACTCTGCAGTGGACCAGGTGCAATGCACTGTATGTTCTTCCAGATGTGCACCCCTATCCAGTAGGGAAGCATCTGTTGTGAGCACTATGGAGGGAGACTCCTGCTAGAATGGGTTGTCCCTGTACTGCCACTATTGCAAGGCCTGCAGTAGGGTTCTTGTTACTGGTATCAGTTTTGTGAGAGAGTCGTTCCTCTGGCACCAGTATGCCCTGAGGTGGAACTGAATGTCTCTCATTTGAAATCTGGACCCCAGGACTGTTCCTGTGTCTGCAGCCATGTGTCCTAGTAACTGCAGGAAATGCCTTGCTGTCCTTGGTGAGGTGAGACAGAATGTCCCAACAATTTGCAGAATGTTGTCCACCCTCTGTTGAGGAAGGAAGGCCCTTCCCTTCAGGGCATCTAGCTCTGCCCCTGTGAAGTTCAGTACCTGAACAGGCTGAAAAACTGACTTCTAGGCATTAACCAGAAACCCCGGGGACTCTAGGGTATCCTGGGTGGACTTCAGAGCATCGTTTACCTGCTGTGGTGATTTGCCCATGACTAGCCAGTCATCCAGGTAGGGAAATACTGTGATGCCCTGCCTTTCTTAGGTATGCCACCAACACTGCCAGACACTTTGTAAATGTCCTGGGGGGCAGAGGTTAGGCCAAATGGTAGAGCTGAAAACTGGTAGTGACCTGATGGTAGTGTGAACCTTAGGTACTTTCAATGGGATGCCCTTATTGGAATGATGAAGTAGGCATCTTTGAAGTCGAGTGATGCCAGCCATTCTCTTTGCTGGGGCATGGGAAGGATCATTGCCGAGGTTACCATTCGAACCTTAGTTTTGCCAAATGTTTGATCAGAGCTCTTAGCTCTAAAATGGGTTGCCACTCCCAATTTTTCTTTAAGGTCAGGAAGTACCTGGAGTAGAACCCTTTTCCCCTTTGGGATAAAGGAACTGCCCTTGACTGCAGATGGTTGGCCACTTCTGCTTCCAGAAGTGTCCTTTCTATAGTGGAAGCTGGTCTGAAAAGCTTTGATCTTAACCTGAGAAATGATTTGAAGGTGAGGGTCAGGCCCTGACTCACTACTTCCAGGACCCACTTGTCTGTGGTGATGTTTTTCCATGCCTGGAAGTAGTAAGTCAATCTGCCCCCTTCTGGAAGTGGGGAGGCGACCCTGGCAAACACATCAGGGATTCTGCTTGGGCTGGGATTTAGCCTGGGAGGCTTGATCCTCACGCCTGCAGCCCCTTCTGCTCCTACCCCTGAAATAACCTCTCTGTTGTGGGAATTTGGGAGCAGCCTGGGCCTGGAAAAATGGTTTGCCATAGCCTGACCTAACCCTACCTCCCCTTCCCTGTGCCCTGCAGGAGGTGGGCTTCTTTTTTATGGCACTACTCTTATAAGTAGTTTTGTTCTCATCCACCTTCTTCATGTATGCCTCTTTTTTGTCAGCAAACAGGAAACTGTTTTCACATGGGAAATCCATGGCTTTGGTTTGGGTATCCTGGGAAAGGCTTATAGTTCTCAGCCAAGCAAACCTCCTCAGAGCCACTGTAAGTGCCATCCATCTGGCAGTAGTGTCACTGACATCTGCTGCTATGTGGAACTGGAACTTTGTGGCTCTCAGTCCACACTTGGCTGTTTCTGCCAGATCAGCAGCCTATAATGTGGGTGCCTTATCCACCATAACCATCACTGAGTTACACAGAAGCATAGAAACATAGACTTTGATGGCAGACAAGAACTGCTTGGCCCACCTAGTCTGCTCATTTTCCTATCTATTGGATAAGCTACAGATCCTAGTTAACCAACAGCCTATTTCTTCCTACCCCCCCCACCAGAATTGCCTTATGTCTGTCCCATGCATTCTTGAATTCCTCCACTGTTTTTTACCCAATGACTTCCTCAGGAAGGCTGTTCCATGCATCCACCACCTTCTTTGTGAAAAAATACTTCCTCACATTGCCCTTGAGCCATCCTCCATTTATGTTCAAATTGTGCTCCCTTGTTCTTGCACATCTCTTTTTCTGAATGATGCTACCCTCTTGGACTTTGTTGATTCCTTTGAGGTACTTGAAAGTTTCTATCATGTCCCCTCTCTCCCTCCTTTCCTCAAGGGTATACATATTAAGCTCCTTTAGTCCCTCTTTGTATGGCTTCTGTTGCAGACCCTGCACCATTTGTCTCCAGAACTGCACACAATCCTCCAGATGGGGTCTCACCAACTGTCTGTACAAAGGGATAACAACTTCCTGTTTTCTACTGGTGATGCCTCTCCCTATACATCTCAGTATCCCTCCAGCTATTCTTACTGCCTTCTCACATTGAGTTCCACAGTGTCTTTTGGTATTGAGCAGCATAGGCAATATAATTCACTTGTCTAATGACCAAAGAAGCAGTTAAGTAGCCCTTCTTTGCCATGCTGTCAATTTTCTAGACTCTTTCTCAGCTGGATATGCAATAAAGCAGCAGCAAAGGCAAACAAGATGCTGGGATGCATATCTAGGGGGATCAGTAATAGGAGAGAGGAGGATATGCTGCCCTTGTACAGGTCACTGGTAAGGCCACATCTAGAGTGTGGAGTTCATTACTGGTGCCCACATCTCAAAAAGAATATTAACCTTCTGGAGAAGGTCCAGAGGAGGGCTACAAAGAAGATAGCCAGTCAGTAGGGTAAGGTATATGAGGAGAGGTTGAGATCACTGAACATGCACTCCCTTGAAGACAGAGAGAGAGATGGGACATGATTGAGACCTTCAAGTACTTGAAAGGGATAAATAAGGTTGATATGGAGAGTCTCTTTAAGCTGAGTGGCAACCATAACACGAGGGGGCACAGTCTTAAGCTGGAGGGTGAGATGTTTAGGAGGGATATCAGGAAGCACTTCTTCACAGAGAGGATGGTGGACACTTGGAATGCGCTTCCAGAAGAGATCATCTCATTGAAGATGGTGGGCAGCTTTAAGAGAGGCTGGGATAGGCATAAGAGGAAGGTAAAGATCATGGGTAGGGAGGATGGGATGAGTGGGGAGGTAGGGCAGGGACATTAGCTCAAGCTGTGGACCCTGCAATATGAGCAGACTTGATAGACCAAATGGCCTTCTGCTGGCTTCTTCGTATGTTCGTATGTGATGCCATTGATACCAGACCCTTGTCACAAGCAGCAGCTTGTACAACCCCTTCATGATCAGGGTGAGAAAAAAGAAACTTGCACTACTGCATTGAACACCATTAAACGGCATTAAAAACCCATTAAAAATTAATTAAATTTTCCCATTAAATCCCCATTAATCGGTACATAAATAATGGCTCAATTAACAGTGTAGCTTCCATCAAAACATTAAAATGGCATGAGCTTTAATGTGTTTTTCCAGTATAATTGTACCATTAAATTGTTAACAGACATCAAATTTAAGTGGTAATTTAATGGTCATGTAGCCATGAATTGAGGGTCAATTAATTGATATCAAGTGCAACTAACTTAATGGTCCAGTATCCATTAAATTTTGTTGCCATTAATATATTTTAATGGCATTTTAATGGTCATTCAACCATTAATATTGCTGGCCATTACATTTCAGTAATGGCCATTAGAAACTCCATTAATTTGTCCATTAAAACTGCCATTAATGTAATCTAGATTTTGAATAACTGTATTAGTGGCCATTAAACTGTACTGATATATTAATGGTTGAATTAATGGTCTCTAACCCATTAAATAAAACCATTACTATCCCCTTAATCGGTACATAAATGATGGCACCATTAAATTGTTATTACCCATTTAGTGGCCAGTTTCTTTCTAATGATATTTTTGCATTTTTATGGTCCCATTAATCGCAGGTAATGTTGGTATGACCCATGTATTTTAATGGCCCATTAATTGTACTGAATTCAGCCATGACTCTTACTGTATGCACCAGAATTCGCCATTAAGTTTGTTTTTGATAAGCTAATTACTGTGACCAAAAACACTGATGCATAGCAGTACCCATCAGCATGCAATCCCTTGAATACAGAGGATGGATCATGATCTAACAATACCACACTAATTGCACTTTTAGCTGTTTACATCTTGCTAAACCTCAATAGTGCAAATTGCAGTGTGGTTATTGTGTGTTTCACATAATTCAGTCTTTATGTGAATGGTTTTACATAAACTGTGAGAAGTATTTGATTTCTTCAGCACTATCACAATTGATCTTTTTAAAGCTCATGCATAAGCTATGATTGCCACGTAATAGAGAACTTTGAACGTATTCAGATTTCAGCTTTGTTGTGGCATCTCTGTGACGTAGTGATACATGGTTCATATGGTAGAGATGTCATAGTCTCACACACACACACACACACACACAGTCTCCACAAACACTGCAACATGCCTATGCCCCATAGTGCATGATCAATGTTGCCTCCTTACATTGTCCTTGCACAACAGGGCTGCTGCATGTAGTGGTGTGTGTGCTGTTGTGTGGCACTATGTGACTGAGACTGCATGTGTGTGTGTATGTGTAGGAATCTGTGTGACCCCACTCAATTATGCATCACATTCTTGTTACCCCACGACACAGCAGTTATGAGAATGTCAGACACTACAGTGTTTGATTAACAAAAAGAACCCATCAAACCTTTGGTTCATACTTTCTGGAATGAGACCACTAACATGACACAGATCGATTCTTAATGTTAGAATCAAGTTTACGATTTATCATCGATTTTCACACAGTGTCCCTCAGAGACACGCTAAAGCATGCATGACACAAGCACCACAAACTCTGCAACATGCCTAATACCCCATTGTGCAGGATCAATGTTGCCACCTTACACTGTCCTTGCACAACAGGGATGTTGTGTGTTGTGTCATGTGTCATGTGTCATGTGTCAGTGTGTGTGTGTGTGTGTGTGTGTGTGTTATGTCCACTCAGTTATGCCATATTTTTGTTTCCCCAAAACACTGTTATGAGAAGGCCAGAGTACAGTGGTTGATTTATTGAAAATTCACAGAGCTCATCCCTGTTATTAGTACCTGATGGAGTGGGGAGGGCCCACCAACCACCAGGGATCATTTTACTAAATCTCAGGTGCATGATCAAGTGGGGAGGGATTGCTAGCCACCCTTTTTTAATTACATGTCGGGTGGGTGGCGAGGTGAGGGACTGCTAGCTACCAGGGCTTTTTGGGGTGATCTCAGAATTTCCACTAAAAGACAGACTTTTACTTGAATTCCACCTGTGGAAGTTTTTTCTGCACACCTTTAGCTGAGGACATTAATGATAACCTTTTTGACATTTGTTATTTTCACTTAATGCAGAGATTACATCCTCATGCAGAGCATACAGAGAATATAAATGATATTCAATAAACATTCTACTGAATGAGCAGTGCTAGTTCACCATGCCATCAGAATGCCTGTTTGGTGGTGTACTTGTCTGGTGCCAGTACTTTCTGACCAGGAACACTGGTTTACCAGGATTGAGAAAGAGCAAATTCCATTTAGCGCATTGTAAAATACAGTATTGTCACCGGTGTCTGCTAAACCAAAATCTGGTTTTACCGGTGTTTGGTTTTCTGTACTTTATTTAACAATTTTCTAACTCTGCTAACATGCATTTAAGCAATTTTGACCTCCACTATTGCACATCTTTCCATCCTTATACCAATTGAAAGTTATTTTAAGTACAGGATGTGATGGCAGCAGCAGCACTACAGCCCCCATCCATAAGGTGTGATGGAAGCAGCACTACTGCTCCCATCCCTCAGGTGCGATGGCAGCACCAACAGCACTACTGCCCCCATTCCTCTGGTGTGATGGCAGCAGCAACAGCACTATGGCTCCCCTCCCTCAAGTGTGATGGTAGCAGCAGCACTGTGGCCTCCATCTCTTAGGTGTGATGGTAGCAGTACTACATTCCCCATCCCTCAGGTGTGATGGCAGTATCAGCACTATGAGCCCCATCCCTAAGGTGGGACGACAGCTGTACTATATTCCCCATCCACCAGTGGTGAGGGCAGAAGCACTACGGCCCCCGCCCCTCAGGGGTGATGGCAATAGCAACAATGCAGTCCACATCCCAGCAGGGGTAATGGCAGAAATGACAACACTATGATCCCCTTTCTTCAACACCCATACCTCACATGTACAAGTTACAAATTACTTGGTGTCTTTGCTTGTTAGAACTCAGATGTAAATTAATCTGAACCAGCACCACTAAGGTGGACCACCTTTGTTTTTTCCTATCATTTAACTGCCTGAACTAGATTTCTGCCTGTGACACCACTGACCAGGGTTTGGGAACCAACTTGGGTGTTGAAGGGCCGCCCTGGGGGGGGGAGTGTGAAGGCTTTAGTGTCCAATGACCACTCGCCTCCTCCAGAGAGGGAGGGGTGGGTTCACAGCTCAGCATTTGCTGGCCCCTGGTGGAGACCAGAAGCACAGCAACACATCGGCCCTCACTGTGGGAGGGAGCATGATGGACGTCATCGTGTGCCTTGACACCATGTGGCCTGTCACGCTCCCAAGAAAACAGGAAAACATCTGCTGGTCAACTGGTGGACAGCTGCTTGTCCCTCTATAAGCCTGAAGCCCCAGACACATGTACCTGTTCTGACCCCTGCCATGCCCAAGATACACAGGAAGCTTTTGGGGGTGGTTCTCCTCCCCTGGTAGCCTCTCACAGTGGTAGGGACCCACTCGATGAAAGAGTTACTTTGGGTTACCTGGTGGCATGGCAATAAGGGGTAGTGGATGGTGGTCAGGACCCAGCAGTAGTGGTAGGAGGCCTTGGCAGGCCTGAAGGAGTGGATGGCCAAGGGGTAGGAGGAGCAAAAATAAAACTGCTTGAATTTGCTTCTTTGAAATAAAGTGTCTTCACCTAAAAAATTAGTGGAGGATCTTCTAATGGAAAATCATGCATCTCACAAAGATACGGATGCATTTTTTTCTCTTGGTCTCCATGAAAAGGGTGTTTCTCAGTTTTCATGTCTGAGCTCAGATGTGAATTGAGCACCACTCTGCTCACCATCACTGCATCATACAACCCCTGGAGTCTTACCCTCTGTGTGTCACTGAATGTGCTTTCAAATCCACTGGCCAAGCATAAGTACACTTAAACACTTAATATTTGCTTTTTGTTGAAGCAGTCTATCAGAAATGTTTTTGTTGTTATAGAGACTGAAACAGCAGGCGGGAGAAAAGGTGCAAATGATCCCATTCACCTAAATGGGGTGCTAACTGTGAAATCATTTTTTTAAGTAGTAAGGCAGGTTCTTTCTTGTGAACATACTTTCATTCAAGCATTTTTTCTACGGAGACCAGGGAGAAGGGAGGAGGAAGGGAGGGGAGCCAAATGATCTGATGGCGGGTGAGCACAGCGGGATGGACGGGCTATTGTTTTTTGCCAGAAGCGGACTCCACTCCACCACCACCACTTAATTATCATCCTTCATCATGCTGGTTTAACCTGCTCAGCCGACTCAGGCAGCACCAGCCCAGCAGCAGAAACAATGAACAAGCAGCAGTAGCCAAAAAAGTATATATATATATATATCTTAATTAGTGTATCTCATTCCCAGGCGCCCCTAAACAGCCCGTGCCTCCTAGGCTGCAGTCTACTTAGCCTATGCATAAAAACTGCCCTGCCTGTTCCATGCATTTTTCTGTTTTTATTTGTTTATGTTGTTGGTAACTGGGTAAGTGAGCTGATCCAACAGACCATTTTCAGTCATGACACAGGCCACAAAGTGGCAGTCAAACTATCAACAACAGAGGTACAATACATTGGTGAAGACAACAACAGAAATACAATACATGGGTACAGGGGGAGGCGCACCACAACATGGGGTCAGATACATTTTAGGTGGCAAAGTCAGTCCATACAGTAAAAGAACAGGTACAGGGAAGCAGGATATGCAGTCATATGACAGTTAAGCAGCAGTATATGTACAGAGAGGTTTAAAGAAACAAGCTAAATTGCAAAAGAAGTACATAGTTAATACTGAATTATACGGATGCAGATGGTACAGTGATCAGCAGCTGCATGATAAGTCATACTGTAGCCTAGTCTAACAGAGGATTGCTGGCAGAGGAGTGGAACAATCAGACATTCTGGCAGGCAAGCTTCAGTGGGCTCTAGGAGATACAAAACAGGTCTATGAGAGAGTGTGCATAGAGGAGCTAGAGGTAAGGGAGATGGGAAGCCAGAGGAGAATGGCAGAGTAGTGAGATAAGACAGACAGCACACGGGCTATTTTAGAGAGTGGAGGAGAGTGAGGCAGAGAGTAAGTGAGAATGGGAGGGTCAAAGGGTATGGCACAGTAGGGAAATAGGCAGGCAGCACACAGCAGTTTTGATGTTTAATAAAAAAATTCCTCTACTCTTGGTAGGGAGTGCTGTCAGCCACTCTGCAAAGAAGGAGGATCCTGGTGGTGTGAAGAAGGATGGAGTGTTACTGCAGCCTGGGGGCTTGTTCTCATCCCCAACTGGAAAACAGTAAGAAGATAATATTAAAATCAACATATCAGTGTACCACACTGTAGGAGTCTGAGTGCTACTATAAAACATTGAATTGGCCACAAACAAAACAAACATTGCAGCAAAACTCTGGGCATAATCAGGTGCAAATGTATTGCAAAAGGGTGCAAAGGTGCTCCGATGCTTTGGGGTACACTACCCCTTCCTCAAGGAGCCACTAGAAAGTGAAAACATAAAAAAATGCTTAAACATAATAAGAACCATCATGTTTGTTACATCATATCCTGTCACACTAACTGCTCTATTTCTTTAGAAAACATCTACTGAGAAATCATTTAAAAAAATACTGATGTCTGCAGTAATATTAAGGACATAATACCTATGTTGAAATTATTCTTAAACATTACAAACCAAGAGGGAAGATTTTTTTTTTAAATTTAAAGTTTATTGATTTTACAAATACATATACAATTCAGGTTACAAGAGGAAGATTACATACATGTACAACCAAATATTAGCTGATCACAGGAACATTGATGAATCATATTCTTCATTTATGTCATAAGGATGCAGTTTTCAACCTATATACAGTATCTAGTCTAACTCTTTTTTAGAGAGTAACTGTAGCCTGTCCCTTCCCCTGCCTGGGGTGAGACCATTCTAACACCCCAAATTTTAGACCTCTAGGGCACGATATTCAAAAATGGGCAGAGCGGAGTACAGCTGTTTTGCATGGCACTTGTCCATTGCCCATCACCCCAACAATGCTTTATTTAGAAGTTTAGTGCACCGGCATGATCTGACTGAATATAATCAGGGGCATATCAATGCAGTGTTAAGCTGAGTAGTGCTGCCCCAGCATGGATCCCACCAGTGCAAGGAACAGCACCACCAGACCCTATAATGCCTGCACCTCCTGGTGTGATATTCAGACAAACCCATGCAAATGAGCCCCTTGAGCATGCAAGGTGCTAAGGGGCCATTTGCTTGCCCGATATGGGCACATTTGTATGGGAAGAGGTGGCAGGTTTGCCTCCACACAACTGGCTCCACCCCGCCATGATTGTTCACACCCACATCCTGGGTGACCTAAATCTAAACTGGCTTGCCCCATCGCTGGCTAATATCTGCTCCACTATCAAAGCCCTAACCTCCATCAGCTGACTCTGGAACCCACACGTCTAAACCTTAAAACACTAAATGACTCCCTGCTGGACCTGGTCCTCACCTCCCATCCCCATCGAGTAGTGGCCTCAGGGCTACTACCAGACTCTATCAGCAACCTCCACATGACCTTTGTAGTGCAGAAAATACATAGGCCTAAACTCCCAGCTAAAACTATACTCACTAGACCGTTTGCATCACTTGACCTGCAATCCTTGCTCCATGACCTTGCACAAGCTGACTGGTCCCCCTTATCACAGCAGCTTCAGCTGACAAGACCCTTGCCTACTCCTCCTCTAAGTTTCTTCAGGTTTGGAACTTCCATGCTCCGCCCCGTAAAACCAGGATCCATGGCGGGCACCTCCCCTGGGTCACTCCTGAGCTTCTGGCCTGCCAACTTGCTCATGAACCTGCGTGGCATAAAGCCAAAGTCTCCAACTGCCCTGGTGATCACCAACGTTACCATGAACTTCGGAATGGCTGCACTAAAGCAATCTACCTTGCCAAAGCAGAGCATTTCAAGTCTGATTTCCAAACTAATACAAACAACCCTTCTAAATTCTGGAAGGTCATTCACCCTCTTCACCATCCTCTACCCCTCCGCCTTCCATCCTCAGGCACAATCACTCTGTTCTCTCCAAACCCATCACCATTGCTGAATGCTTTAACTCCCACTTTGCCACCTGTGCCTCTTCTCTGCTAAGCACCCTCCCAAGCCCATCCCCTGCCCTGGTGGCCCCCTTTTATGCCCATACACTGACATCCCCACTGCTCTTCCTCCCACCCCCATGTCGCTCCCACATCCTGTTCCCTCCCCCCCTCTGTTCCGCTGCTCCTTCCCCCCTGAACCCCTTACACCTCCCTCCCTGTTCTCCTCTCTCCTCTCTCTCTCCTGACACTATTCTTCAAGCTCTCCTGGCACTCAACCCTACCAAAGACTCCTCGCCTGATGGCCTTGACCCTAGGCTCCTCTACCTCTCTGATCCTGCCATTGCCTTCCCCCTCTCCCTGTTACTAAACCACTCCTTTGAGACTGCACTGTGTCTTCTGTCTGGAAACATGCTGTTGTCCTCCCCCTCCCAAAGTGGGGTGACCCCTCCTCTCCTGGGAACTATCATCCTATCTATCTACTGACAACCTTAGCCAAATTACAAGAACACATAGCCTTCAACCAACTCTCCTTGTTTCTCTCTGACTCCACTTTTTTCACCCTCTTCCAGTCTGACTTCAGGAAATCCCACTCTACCACCACCTCTCTCCTAAGATTAACAGGCACCATCTCCTCAGGCTTTGAAAAAGGGCACATTACCTCAGCTATCTTTGTAGATCTGGCCAAAGCCTTTGACACTCTCTCTCACCCCCTCCTCCTTCACAGCCTTTCAGCTGCTGGACTTTCCCCTTCTGCTACAGGATGGTTCAGTGCCTACCTGTCCAGCAGGTCACAATCAGTAAGAATAGCTGATGCTATCTCTACCCCCCCTGCATATAACCACAGGAGTCCACCAAGGCTCAGTACTAGGCCCCATTCTGTTCTCCATCTTTTTAAATGACCTCCCCCTGGTTTGCACTGCATCCAGCATCCACATGTATGCAGATGATATAGTATTGTTCACCTCTGACAATACTGTTGTTGATGTCACCACCAGGCTACAGTCAGACTTCACTAAAGTCCAACTCTGGTTTAGTGCTCATCAACTCTTTCTAAATGCCCAGAAGACAGTCTCCATGTCCTTTGTCACAAGGCCGAGACTCACTAGGCTAAATCACCTCCCCACCATTCACTCACTTGATGGGACTGCTCTTGAGGACTCCTCCTCTTTCAGGTATCTCAGCATCTGGCTGGGCAGACACCTTGACTTCTCTGTACACATTGATGCTGTTCTGAAAAACTAAGGCCCAAGCTTGGGGCCCTTTGCAGAAACCACAGCTGCATCCTGCTTGCAGCCAGGTGTGAGCTGGTACAGAAGATGATCATGCCCATTTCTGACTACTGCGACATAGTCTACGATGCTGCCCCATAGTCCCACCTATCCAGACTGGACTCTCTCTTCAATTCCTTCTGTTGTTTTGATCTTGATACCCCTCCCTGCACCCATCATTGTGACCTCTACTGCTCTCTCAACCTCCTTCCCCTACACTCCCGGAGTGCGCTACATGGTGCTACGTTCATCTCTAAATTGTGGCTTGGATCTCTCCCCTCATATATCTCCTCCTCTATTGGCACCCCTACCCACTCTCTCTATTCCCTGAGATCCCAGGCTGAGACTCGTACTGTCTCAGTCCCCTGCAGAACTACTGCCTCTGGCCAAAAAGCCTTCTCTTACCACTTGCCTAAAATGTGGAATGCACTCCCTTCACAAATCCGCTACTCCTCCTCCCTTTATTCCCTTACCTCTGCTCTGCACAATTACCTTACACCTACCTGCACCTGCTTCTGACCCCCTCCTTGCATCCCTGTCTCCCTGTTCCCCTCACACTTTTTTCTCTCCCTCTCGCTCTCCTCTTTCTCATCCCCCACTACCCCACCTGCACTTATACTACCCCTTATAGACTAGCTCTTAGAAAGGGTGACTGAATCCTATGTGTTCACCCTGCTGCGTCTGCACCACTAGTGAACTGCCTGTAATGTATGCATTGTCAACCTTGCATCCTATGCTTGGTCCCTGTACTGATTCTGTATGTATGCTGCTCCTATGAACTGCCAGTACAGTAACTGTTGCATCAGCCTATTATGTACTCAACTGCCATGAACCTGTTCTGTAGCTGTATGTATGAATTCACCATCTGTTATGAATGTATCTAAACTCTCACTCTGTACATCCCTCTCCCCAATCCCCCAGGACGTACCGTGAGACAAGCATTAAGTTGCTCAGTGTATCTTTCCTGGTGAAACAATTCAATAAATGAATAAATAAATATAAAGCAAGCAGTCCCTGGTGCCTAGTGGTCCCTCGCCCCTCCAAACACCAGCCCTGGTGTACTTTAATGCATCCCTGATGCCTAGTGATCCCCCTACCCTCTGATCCCCAGCCCTGGTGTACTTTAACATATCCCTGGTGCCTAGTGGTCCCCTGCCCTCTGATTGCTAGCCCTGGTGTACTTAAACATATCCCTGATGCCTAGTGGTCCCCCTGCCCTCTGATCACTAGCCCTGGTATACCTTAATATATTTTAGGATGAGACGGGCATCCGGTATACTGAATAAATAACCTTGAACAGTAGGTTATTTTAAAAACTTTTGAAACCGTAAAAATGCTAGGCAACAGAAAAATATCCCCAACTGTTCATGTTGGGGGTATTTCGCTCTTATGTTGCCTAACATTTTAGTTATTTTATTATAATAAATAAGTTTTTAACATAATCTATCATTCAAGGTTATTGATTCAGTATACCAGGATGCCTGACTCATCCTAAATTGCAGTTTTCGCATATATTTGTGGCTCTGGTTAGCTTTTAAGTGGTCGCCATTCTCTCTATTCTGTTCTATTCTTTAATGTATCCCTGGTGCCTAGTGGTCTCCCTGCTCTTTTATCACCAGTCCTGGTATATTTTAACATATTCCTGGTGCCTAGTTGTCCCCCCCCACCACCATC
This sequence comes from Neoceratodus forsteri, assembly GCA_016271365.2. Taxonomy (NCBI): domain Eukaryota; kingdom Metazoa; phylum Chordata; order Ceratodontiformes; family Ceratodontidae; genus Neoceratodus; species Neoceratodus forsteri. The sequence goes on along the minus strand of CM057453.1, from coordinate 414,274,919 downwards.
TGATCACCAGCCCTGATGTACTTTAATGTATCCCTGGTGCCTAGTGGTCCCCCCACCCTCCAATTGCCGGCCCTTGTGTACGTTTATGTATCCCTAATGCCTACTGGTCCCCCCATGGATCCAAGGATCACCAGGGCTGATGTAATTTAACATATCCCTGGTACTTTGTGGTCCCCTCCACTCACTGATCACTGTCACCAGTATAATTATAATTGTCCCTGGTGCCCAGTGGTCTCCCTACCCTCCAAGCACCGGCCCCAGTGGAATTACAATTGTCCCTGCTGTCCAGTGGTCCCCCCACCCTCCTATGGCTGGCACAGGTGTAATTGTAATTTTTCCTTGTGTTTAGTGGTGCCCCCCACCCTCGGATCTCTGGCCCAGTGTAATTGTAATGGTTCTTGGTGTCCAGTGGTCCCTCTTGTCCTCTGATAGCCACTCCCAGTGTAATTGTAATTGTCCCTGGTGTCCAGTGGTCCCCCCACTCTCAGATCACTGGCCCTGGTATCATAACATACCTTTCCGGTATCTAGTGGCACCCTCCACCCACTGATCCCCATCCCAGTAGCAACCTACCCATTCCCTGGCATCTAGCAGCCCCCTGCAATGTGGGCACCAGTCTACCACCCTTCTAACTCCCCCTTACCCGAAAGGCCAGTGTCATGGCAGACCATATGGTGACTGGCACAGCCCACCTCTCACCTCCTCGGCTGGCCACCATATGGGAAGACAGGCAGTGCATACCCAATGTACAGTACAGGGCACACATCCTCGTGGACCATGTACTATACAGGGAGCACATGGCCTGTGTACTACAGTACTGCTCCCAGTACAGTACACAGTACGCACTCCCTGTACAATACAGAAGACATGCTTCCTGTACTGCACACTGGATGCATGCTCCCTGCCTTCCCATATGGTGGATGGCTTAGTAGGTGAAAGGTGGTTGTTCTGGTCGCCATTTGGTCTACCACAGCACAGGCAGTTCAGGTAATGGGGGTTAGCAGAGTGGGTTGGCCAGTGCTCAGGGAGCAGGGGCCACTAGATGCCAGGAAATGGGTAGATTACTATAGGGACAAGGATCGGTGGGTGGGGGGTGCTGCTAGGTGCAAGGGAGATATGTTCTGAAACCAGGACCAGCAATAAGATGGTGGGTGAGACCACTGGACACCAGGGACAAGTACAGTTACATTGGGGCTAGTGATCAGAGGGCAGAAGGGACTACTGGATACCAGAGGCAATTACAGTTACATCGAGCCTGGAGATCAGAGGGTGGGGAGACCACTGGACACTGGTGCCAATTGCAATTTCACTGTGGCCAGCAACCAGAGGGTGGGAGGATCACTAGACATGAGGGATACATTACATTACACCAGGGCTGGTGATCAGAGGGTGGGGGGACAGCTAGGCACCAGGGACATGTTACATTATACCAGGGCTGGTGATCAGATGGTGTGGGGGACAACTACACATGAGAGAAAGGATTATACAGTACATTACCGGGGATGGCCATCGGTCGATGGGAGTGCCACTGGATACCAGGGTATGGGTGTGCTCCCCCAAGTGCCAACTTGGTTATTGGTTGCTGTGACTCCGGTGGCTGCTAGGGTTGCCGTGAGTAAGTTGGGGGTTTGAATGGCAATATTTGCACTGCACAAAGTGGCCTGCACTAATCCCTTTGGGCAGAGCAAATGTGCTGAATGTCACTCTCTGCCAGAATTTCTGTCCCCTCGCCTTTGTCCACCTGCATACATTATTTTCTGCATGCGCACTAACCCTTTTAGCTCACCCACCTGCCCCTGTTGCATATTGTGTTCTGACACAATCCCCAGGCAAATAGGTGCAATCACTCTGCCCACTGGGCAACGTTTTGAATATCATATCCCTAGGGTTTTGTCCATGATGCTGAAAAAATGGGCACTGACCAAGGACTGCAAGTGACCATTTCTCTAAAGGACAGTCAGAATGGATCTACAGGTGGAAAACTTTACATCCTTATTTCATAGATAAGGCTGTATTATTTTCAGGGTAAAAACTGACATTTTTCACGGCTCCTGCATAGGTAAAATTATGTTTTTCATGGAAAAACACTCGCAAAGTTTTTAGTTACTCTATAGGAATTTTAATTAGTTAAAAACATTAAAAAATAGTTAAAAAATAGTTAAAAGCATCAGTGGCTTGAAGAGACTGTATCTCAAAAATGTAAAATAGGTTGCAACAGTTACATGGTACAGGCTTAACCGAAGAAGGTTCAGAGAGTTACACTTTTGTAGTACATACCGCACTAAGCATAAAAAAGGCTTTTGGGGGTAGATGGCTTAGAAGTTCGCACCCCAGTCCACAGCAATAATTGCACTTGCTATAGTTCGACTCTCTGAGTTGCTAATGTCCAGATGTGGGATTCATCCTGTCCAGGATGGTGGTTGATAACTGCAGCCAGTGGTGACTCTGACACCACATGGTAGAGGGAAGGGGAGGGTTGTAGTGAAGGAGAGAGACCGAGAGAAAAAAAAAATCATGGTAACCAGTTGTGCCAGTCATGGTGATAATAAATACAGTAAGAGACAAATGGGTGAATGTGCTGTCGGTTTGTCTTGCTTCCGTGCGAAACAAAATGCTAAAACACTTGGGCCCGGATATTCAAACTGCGCCAGGCTATGGCAACAAGCCTGGGCAACAGCTCAACTTTGCTGCGCAGGGGTGGGCCTGAGCGATATTCAACGGAGCTGCGCTATGGCGCAGCAGCTTTGAATATCGCACTCTGGCCACCCCCACTGTGCATGGCGCAGTGGCACTGCACCAGGGCAAGTGGCCAGAGTGGAGCAAGGAGATGCGCTAGTGCAATTGCCATTGTGCCATGCACAGCACCTGTGATTTTCAAAAGGGGACATGCAAATGGGGCCATAACTTATGCAAGGCACACAGGGGGACATTTGCATCTCATTACAGCCCCATTTGCATGCCATTAGCATGCAGGTGCACCAATCCCTGACGACTTGCTCCTGGCGCCCTGCCAGGCAGCAGCCATTGGGGACCGACGCCCCTGCAGCCCGATCACGGGCATTCGTGTAATCCCCCCGTCCTACATCCCTGGTGGTCCGGTGGACCTCTATATGCCCGATCGTGGGCATTTGTCCTGAAGAGTAAGCCCCCCCGTCCTATATCCCTGGTGGTCCAGTGGACCGCACTCAGCCCGATCACGGGCATCAGTAATAGAACCCCCAAGTCCAATATCCCTGGTGGTCCAGTGGACCGATCGCTGCCAATTGCGGGCATCTGTAAGTCATCAAATACCCCTACTACCCTGGTGGTCTAGTGTACCCCCACCCCACCCGCCCACTGAGCCCCACCGCCCTGCTCCCCCCATCAGCCGTCGGGCGGCACCGGACCCGCCTGCCACCCGCCACCCTCCGACTGACAGCATGGCCAGGCTGCCCATTGGTTCGCAGCGTAAGCCAATGGGCGTGCAGCCCATGCCCTTGATCAGGCTGAGTGCGGTCCACTGGACCACCAGGGATATAGGACGGAGAACTTACATTTCAGGACAAATGCCCACGATCGGGCACATAGAGGTCCACTGGACCACCAGGGATATTGGAAGGGGGGATTTCGCTACACGGATGCCCACGATGGGGCATGGGGTGGTCGCCGCCAGGTGCGCAGGAACTCGGGTGGCCACCCACAGGTGGCAGCTGCTGTGTTGCGCCCTGCAATGCAGCAGCTCACCTGTGGGTGACCATCACTTGTTCCTTTTTTTTTTTGGCTTAACTTTGTGCAGGCGCGGGTAGAGGTTGCGCTTGCGCTGACTCTGCACATCCCGGGCTGAATATCGGACTGTGCAGGTTATGCATGGGCACGCCCCACCTGTGCCTGCATACGTTACTGATGCGCTCCGGTGCATGTCGGGATTTGTCTTGGCGACTTTTCCCCATTGAATATCAGCGGGTGATCAGTGGGTTGTGCATGGTGCAACACTGTTGCACCATGCGCAACCCTTTTGAATATCTAGGCCTTGGTTTACAGAGTTTGGTGGAATTCACAGCAACACACAGTTTTCACGGAAATCATGAATTCCGTGCATGCCGTGAAAATAATACAGCCTTAGTCATAGATGAAGAATCTGATTATCAGTGTTCAGCTAACATGATGTTTGTTTATGAATCTTCCTTCTTATTTTGTAATGTTTCAGAATAATTTCAACATGCATATTATGATGTTAACATTATTGCAAACATCATGTATTTCTCTCTCTCTTTTTTTCCAGAAGAACATCAGCATGAATATTATACTCTGGATAATATTGCTATTGTTTATAATGCTATGGATGTTTGGATAATAGTCTCCAAAACAGTGTTTATTGGACTGTACTTCCTATTTCTTCATAATCATGGGGCTTAAAGCTTGACCGTTTAGTTATTTTTTGTTATTTTTACTCTTATTTGAAGGTGATATATCTGTTGTTCTTTATTAGTGCTTATAAAACAAATTACCTCCTGTCTGTAATTTCACAGGCGATTATTTTTGTGTTTCGGGTGATCTTTTTAATCTTCTCAGTCATTTCATTACTTGTCATCCTGAGATCTAATTTCCATGTAAATACTCCCATTGTATAGAAGCAGATGCAAAATCCCACGCTCACCACCCAAATAACAGGCTGCTCTTAAGGTATCCAAAAGGCTTCATTTTATTGAAAGGGCCAATGTTCAGAAAGTGTCCTGAGGCATTTCGGAATTACATATTCCTTTCTCAAAGGATCTACTAAACACAGAAAGAAGCGCCCTATATATACATAATGATGACATCATCAAGGTGAGACAGAAAAAAGTGACATTACACTGGTGCAAGTGAAAACACAAGGCAAATAAACAAATACACATTTAAAATCTTCATATCTACATTTTAAAATAAATAAATCTGTAAAAAATGTGTATTTAAAGTGTAGTAAAAATCAAATGAAAACACAAAGATACAGTCCATGAAGATTCCTTCGATTAATAGGTCCACTTGAGTACATGTTATCTGTAAGAAAAAAGGGAAAATATTAGGTCTTAGAAATATGTAAGTCTATTAACCTACACAACAGTATAGAATATCTATTACTGTAAAGGCATGTTATATAACCATATAAAGTGTGGTCAAAGTCTTTAAGTGTGAGTAGGTTAGTTAGTATTATTATTTTCTCATACTTCTCAAATATGGGGTGATATCAACTCTATCATTAAGACCTGGGGGATTGGAAGCACCTAATTTAAAATTCCAAAATCCCTCTCTCTCAAGGATAAAACTGTTATAGTCCCCACCCTCTGGGGTTTCTATAAACCTTTTCTATATCCCTAAGGTAAAGGTATGTTCCAGTCTTTTACTAGCCTGTGTAACATGGGCTGCAGTGGCATAGTAGATGTCTCTGTTTCCGATTGCCCTGCAGTGTTCACTCAACCTGGCCTTAAAATTCTGTTTGGTTTTATCCACATACAAAGCGCCACAAGTACACATAACCGTATATGTTACTCCACATGTATGACATGTAGGGGTGTGCGAAAAAAAATCTCACCAGCAGAATTTCCACGAAAGTGAGAATTTCACTTTCGTGAAAGTTCGGAAATCATTTTTGCAACTTTCGAGGAAATTCCACCTTAAAACTGTGGAATAAATATTCAGACTGCATATTAATTTATTAAACTGTGGGGAAAAAAATCTGCAGAACAGATCACTGCAGTGGTCAGTTCTAAGGCTTTTTTTAACCACAGTTTAATTCATTAATCCACCCCCCTCTGAACAGGGTTCCCAGTAAATAAATAAATAAATAAATAAATAAATAAATAAATAAATAAATAAATAAAAAACTCTGATCCCTCCCTCGGACCCTCCTGGTGTCTAGTGGCCCCCCTACCCACCCACTGATAGTGGGTCCCAAATAAAAAATCCCTGATCCCTAGTGTCTTGTAGATCCCACCCCACCCCCCTTCCTAGGGATCATGGCCTGTGGGTCCCAGTAAAGAAGAAACAAAAACTCTGATCGCTTCCTGGTGTCTAGTGGCCTTCCCACCCATCAATCATGGCTCCCCCAAAATGTTTTATTTCCCTGGTGTCTAGTGGACCCCCCGCCCTATCCTGGATTCCCTTAATCCACAAAAAAACAGCCAGCAGTTCACCGACTCATCCCCCTCTAGTCCCAGTATTCCCTGGTGTCTAGTGGACCTTCCATCCCTGATACCTTATAAAAAAAAGTAATCCCAATTCCCTGGTGTCTTGTGGACCCCCACCCTGGCAGTTCATCTGCCACCACCCCGCTCCCTCCACCCTCTCCCTAAATGGGCCACTGGCACAGCCCCCCTCTCTTCTCCACTACCGGTGGCCCACTGAACTGTCAGTGAATGACCCCGTGGTTGTACAAGCATGCACTCATTCACTGACAGTTCATTAAACTGTGGATAGAATAAATTCTGCAGTTTATGTGCATTTTCCACAGTTCACAAAATGGTCCATGGAACCTGCTGAAAATCTGTGGAAAACTCCAGTTTTGCCAGTGGCGAAAGTTCCAAAATTTCCACAAAATTTTCAAAATTTTGCAGAAGTTCTGTGAAAGCAGAATTCTCAACTTTCACCCACCCCTAATCACTTGTAATCAATTGTCTTATCTGAAAAAGTTTTTCCACATGTGGGCTTGTAAAATCTTTGCTTAGCGACATATTAGGGCAGTATGTGCACCTTTTTACACAAGTAACATCCAACACTTTTAGTTAGCCTAGAGCCTGCCTGCTGTGGATCAAATGGTCCCTTAGGGTGTCAGCCCATCTGTATGACATCCTGGGGGTACTGTCATGATAAAGAGATAAATGTGGTTCACTACTAAGAATGTTCCAATTCATTTTAACGATGTCTCCCACCCTGGGAGCATGTACCAAATAAGTTGTTACAAAATTAAGTCTAGCGTTGTCCTGATTCCTAAGGATAGTGGTCTCCAATAGTTGCTGATATGGGTATAAGTTGGACCAGCATAACATTCTGTGGTGATTTGCATATGCAGCCCATGATGCTTTGCATTGTGGGGGCATGTGTGATTTTGTATTTTCTTGAAACTTGGCTTCCCAGCCAAATGCCCTTTGGGGTTTTAGTTAGCCTAGAGCCTGCCTGCTGTGGATCAAATGGTCCCTTAGGGTGTCAGCCCATCTGTATGACATCCTGGGGGTACTGTCATGATAAAGAGATAAATGTGGTTCACTGCTAAGAATGTTTCAATTCATTTTAATGATGTCTCCCACCCTGGGAGCATGTACCGAATAAGTTGTTACAAAATTAAGTCTAGCGTTGTCCTGATTCCTAAGGATAGTGGTCTCCAATAGTTGCTGATATGGGTATAAGTTGGACCAGCATAACATTCTGTGGTGATTTGCATATGCAGCCCATGATGCTTTGCATTGTGGGGGTATGTGTGATTTTGTATTTTCTTGAAACTTGGCTTCCCAGCCAAATGCCCTTTGGGGTAACCCTTGCCTCAGTGTTTGTGCACAGAGGTTCTTTGTCTCTCTCATCTCCTGATATGTCAACTGAACCTGTTCTGCAGAATGACCTGCCAATAAACTTATCCTGTAGGACTGAGGCTGCTAATTCAAAGTTATCAGTACTGGTGCAATTTCTCTTAAGTCGGAGAAATTGTCTCTTGGGTATGTTCTGTACCACATGGCTGGGATGGCAGCTAGAGGTTAGAAGCAAAGCATTCCATTCACATGGTTTTCTATATATGTCATAGAAACATAGAAACATAGAATTTGATGGCAGATAAGGACCACTTGGCCAACCTAGTCAGCCCATTTCCCTACCTAATGGATAAGCTGCAGATCCTAGTTAGCCAATAGCCTACTTCCTCCTACCCCCCATTAGAATTGTCTAATGTCTGTCTCACGCATTCTTGAATTCCCCCAATGTTTTTTGACTCTATGACCTCCTCAGGAAGGCTGTTCCATGCATCTACAACCCTCTCTGTGAAGAAATACTTCCTCACATTACCTCTGAGCCGTCCCTTCCATCTTCAAATTGTGACCCCCTTGTTCTTGCACATCTCTTTTTTTGAAAGATGCTACCCTCTTGGACTTTGTTGATTCCCTTGAGGTATTTGAAAGTTTCTATCATGTCCCCCCTCTCCCTCCTTTCCTCGAGGCTATACATCTTAAGCTCCTTTAGTCTTTCTTCCTATGTCTTCTGGTGCAGACCCTGCACCATTTTGGTTTCCCTCCTCTGGACAGCCTTCACCCTGTCTATGTCATTGCGGAGATGGGGTCTCCAGAACTGTACACAGTACTCCAGATGTGATCTTACCAACTGTCTATACAGAGGGCCAACAACTTTCTGCTTTCTGTTGGTGATGCCTCTCCCTATGCATCCCAGTATCCCCCCCCAGCCCTCCTTACTGCCTTCTCACATTGCTGGCCCACCTTTAAATCATTTGATATGACTACTCTCAGGTCTCTTTCCATGTTTGTTGTCAGTATCTCACCCCCATTGTGTACTCTCGCCATGGGTTTTTGTTTCCCAGTTGCATTACTTTGCACTTCTTTGTGTTGAATCTAAGCTGCCATACATTTGACCATTCCTCCAACCTTGCTAAGTCCTTTTTCAACTTTTCCACCCCACCTTGCGTATCAACCCTGTTGCAGATCTTTGTGTCATCTGCAAAGAGACGTACCTTCCCCTCCAGTCCCTCTGCAATGTCACTTATAAAGACATTAAAAAGGACTGACCCCATTACTGAACCCTGCGGTACCCCACTAGTAACCCTCCTTTCTTCACTGTGGACTCCATTTACTATTACTCGCTGTGTCCTGTTGTCCAGCCAGTGTCAGTGGTGATGTTACCCTCATTAACCTTGCACACACATAAATCCAGAGAATGCACTTTTTATGTTTGCTTGCATGCATGTGCAAGAAACATCTTGTGGTAGTAGCACATTTCAGAGGTGTGTCAGTGTTGTGACCAATGCAAGGGATGATATAGTGTGTGCATCCCTCAACCACCAATCAGTGAGCATGCTAGCAATAACAGCAAACTTCAAAGAGAGCCAAAGAGTTGAAACAAATCTGCTGCTGCAATCAGGTGCAGTTTTGGCATTGCAGCAGCAGATGAGAAGACTCCAGCCATGCACATTATGGTGCACAGTAATGTGCATGGCTGGAGTTACAAGCAGTTGCTTGGTGTGCCATTTCTGATGAAACATTTCAATAAATAAAACAGTGACAGCATGCCTTTCCACAATGGCAGCTCCTGCCACTGGCCACACACTCCCTCAAAACCAACATTGGGGGTGCCCAATCCCCATGTTGGCATGAATTCCCCCCCCCAGCCACATCATGGCACACTGGGAGCCCACCCCAGTGTGCCCAGATATTTTTTTTTATTTCCCTGACATCGCAATGTCCACTTCTGGTGTCAGATGCCCCCCACCCTCCAAGCTCAATTTCTTTGCTAACAGGGGTGCCAAATCCCCGTAGGCATCATGTCCCCCCCAAACTCATGTAGTTCACTGGGAGCCCACCCCAGTGTGCCCAAAAGTTTTTTTTTAACTAATAAATAAAGAAAATTATCCCCCCTGAATCTTTTGTTTGTTTGTTTGTTTGTTTGTTAAACTGTAAAAAAGAAAACCATCCAGCATGGTATTCCCAGTCCCCCCTTCCCCCACCCCAACCCTTCCTCTGTGCACCCACCTCCCCACACCCCCCACACCCATACTTACCCTCCAGAGGTCGGGAGCAGTGACCAGGACACATCTGCACTCTTCAAAGCCAAACTAAGAACTGAGGAATTGGGTAAGCGCTGTATAATGGAACTCAATGGAGGATTTCAACTTAGGTTGATATCTCATCCAGTTTTAGGAATTTTCACCCCAAATTTTCAACATGGGTTTCTTGAGACCCCACCTTGTAAACATGTCACTGTCATTTCTTTTCTCTGTCTCGAAAGGTGAGCTAGCGGTCACTGTGTGGAATGACCTTTTGGGACCAATTAACAAAATGGCAGTACCATGGTGAGGTCCCAAAAAGCCCATGTTGAAATGACCATGTTATGGGTGTGCATTGAGCATTTTCTATGCATGCCCGTAACTTCGCCAATGTTTAATATTTTCATTCCAGAGTTTCAGCATTGCAATTGTTTAACACCTCCTTATGAACAGTACAGCTGTTATTTGTCACATCCTGCCCAAAATGTGTTTTTGTACCTGTGGCCCAGAATGGCGCGGTTGCTGTGTGAAATCAATTTTGGGGATGGATTAACAAAATCACAGTGCCACTCTTCATAAGGGCAGGTCTCAAAAAGACCATGTTAAAAATTTGGTGAAAAAAATTCCAAAAAATAAGCACGTTACGGGTGTGCATTGCGCAGTTTCTATGCACGCTCATAACTTCGTGAATTTTTTATATTTTTACTCCAGATTTTCAACATTGCCATTTTTTAACACCTCAACATGAACAGTACATCTGCCTTTTTTCACATCCTGCCTGAAATGTGTTTCCACACCTGTGGCACCGAATGGCATAGTTGCTGTGCGAAATCACCTAGCGGGATTGAGTAGCAAAATGATAGTGCCACTGTTCATGAGGTAGGGTCCCAAAAAGCCCATTTTGAAAAATTGGAATGAAAATACCAACAAATGCCTGGGGTGTAAAGATTTACAACCATAACACCCATCCTGTAGAGACTGATAGGCGTTGGAGGTGTGACTTAGGTTTGTGGACTATAATGCTCATGGTAGTCTACCCCCACCCTACTGCCACTGACAGGCATCAAGGTGTGCCTTGGGGTCCTCAGCCCTAAAGTTCATCCCATTTTTCTATGCTGCACTGATCTCAGCTTATTTCTTTATGAAATGGGTTGAGCATAAGTGCCGAAGACCCCCAAAGCACACCACAACACCTGTCAGTGTCTGCAGGGTGGGGTGAGCTGGAATGGCATAAGTGTTATGGACAATGACCCAAAGGCACACACCCCCAATGCCTTTCAGTCTCTGCAGGATGGGGGTGGGGGTCGGTGTTAGTTCAATGCTTCACTGCCATTCCTATTATGCATCTCTGTAACTCCTGCACTATTAATGCCAATGACAGCACGCAAACATTTGGCATTGACAAATTCTTATTCTTTACTGGCACTATAAGTGAATCGTAAGTTAGGATTAAAAGGTGTGCAGATATGTAACAAAACTGTTAAATTCTACTAAGTCACCATTTCAGACAATAAAGATATCATCTATAAAGTGGTGATAAAGCTCCACTTTATGAAAGAAAGGGTTTGTGTCTGGGTGACTGATGTAGATGTTTTCCCATCTGCCCATGTACAAATTAGCTAGGCTGGGGTAAAAGTTGCCCTCATAGCTGTCCCTTTAGTTTGTAAGTAAATGTTGCCCAGAAAAGTAAATACATTGGGCAGGATTCTCAAAAGGGATGTGCCAACGCATTGCAGATGTGCCACATACTGCCCATAATGATATGCAGTGCATCTGGAAGGACTGTGCAGAGTGCGTACCCATGCATATGGAGCGCAGCCCCATTCACAGCGCAACTTGGAGGCGCATCCCAAGAGAAAGTCCAGAGATGTGTCTCCCAAAGATAAGTCTACTTCAAGTAGACTTAAGTGAGTGTCCACCCACAGGCAGGCTGCCATATTGCAGATGGCAGCACAGCAGCCAGCCTACCCTGGCAGTCCAGTCCTCCCAACCCGTTTTACCATACATGCCAAATAAGGCCCATTTCCAACCCTGGTGGTATAGTGATATACCCCCGCCCTGCCTGTCACACTGAGCAATCCCTACACACCCCTGCATAATTCCTGGTGGTTTAGCGGTACCCCCTCCCTGCCCCAACCCAAATGCATAGTGTTGTGAACTGCTGCTAACTCTGGTGATCCAGTGGACTCTCTCCCATCCCTGAACCCCTGTCCATAGATTAATCCAACATCAACATACTGTACCCTGGTGCTCCAGTGGTGCCCCCCAGCCCCGATCATAACATAGACAATCATCCCATATTGCCCTGGTAGCTTAGTGTAACCCCAACTCATTCAGGCACCCCACCCCACCCTGCTCCCCCCATCCTGGCATGGGTAGATGGCTGGCGGGCAGCTTGACCCCTCCGCACACTGCCACGGCTGCCCACAGACTGTGCTGTCCATGAATGACAGCATTCGGTACAACTGTAAGTACATTGGACAATCATGTTGACCAATGGGCTTGCAGTGTGTACTGTATGCTGTCATTCACAACTTTGTGAATGACAATGTTGTAAATGACAGCGTACACTACATGCTGCAAGCCTATTGGTTGACATGATCATCCAATACGCTTACAGTTGTACCGAACACTGTCATTCATGGACAGCACAGTCGGTGGGCAGCCATGATAGTGTGCGGGTGGGTCGAGCTGCCTGCTGGCCATCTACCCATGCCGGGACTGGGGAAGCGGGGTTGGGGTGCCTGAGTGGATGGAGGTTGGGGCACCACTGGACCATCAGGGTATGTCGATGTTGGATTACTGTATGGACAGGGATTTGGGGATGGGAGGGGGTCCACTGGATCACCAGGGTTAGCGGTGGTTCGCGTCACTATGCATTCTGGTAGGGGCAGGGAGGGTGGTACTGCTAAGCCACCAGGGATTATACAGGGACACATGTACCACTCTCGGGATCTGGGGCAAGGTGGAGGGGCCTTAGTCTACCACAGGTGTTGGGTATGTGACTGTACAGCCACACTTGCAGGGCACCCGGTGCATTCCGCTGGGTGTATCCCTGCAACACTTAAGCAAATGGGGCCATAATGACATGCAAATGGCCCCATTGTGCCTTGCATGCCTAATGGTCCCATTTGCATGTTTCTGTCTCTGAACAGCAACTCTGGGTGCAGTGCATCTGGAGATGCACTGCCCCTTTTGATTTTCAGCCCAGCCATGGGGCTGTGTCGATGCATCCCGGGCTGGGCACAACTGTGGTATTCACAGAGGGAATGCGTCGGGAGCATCCCCTGGTGAATCTTCTGTGAATACCACAGTTGGTGCTCAGTGCATCTCATTTGTGCCGGGGCATCTGAGATACGCCAAGCACACTTGCTTTGTGAATCCCGCCCATTGTATTTAAGAACAAACTCAGACAATTTAAGCAGCAGTTCAGTACATGGTTCAGCTTCACTGTCTCTAGAATTGAGAAAAAAGGCAATACTATTCAGAACCTCTTCCTGTGGAATATTAGAGTATAATGATTCCACATCCATCTTTTATTAAAGTATTGATTTATTTATTTTCAAATGTAGATATGAAGGTTTTAAATGTGAATTTATATATTTGCCTTGTGTTTGAGAAAGGTATATGTAATTCTGAAATATGTCAGGACACTTTTTCACACTGGCACTTTCAATAAAATGAAGCACTTTGGATACCTCAAGTTATTTATTTAGACTGTTATTTGGGTGGTGAGTGTGGTATTTTGTCTCTGCTTCTATACTTCCTGGTTCATCCCTGCACCCCAGCCCTGTGCAGCCTCTTTTTTTGTTGGAAGTGTTCCATTGTGGATAGATAGATAGATAGATAGATAGATAGATAGATAGATAGATAGATAGATAGATAGATAGATAGATAGATGGGTGGATGGATGGATGGATGGAAGGATGGATGGATGGATGGATGGACAGACGGACGGACAGATAGACAGAGAGACAGACAGATAGATAGATATGGCTATAGATGCTCACGCAATAATACCCTACAGGTGGACGGTATTGGGCAATACCCAGGACCTTGAGAGGTATAATGAGGCCAAGCATGGGCGGGCCTTATAACCACTGGAAGGTCCAGTATTGCCCATACCGCCCATCCTGGAGGGTATTATTGCGCTTAGAAAATGGGCATCAGCTTAATTTTATTTTTGTGTAATTATTTCATTAAGAAAAAGAAAGTAAAATAATAATGCCAATAATCAGAAACAGCAGCTTCTGTAAAATAATCCCTGTAGTTGTTGAATTTCCACTAAAGTGAGCTGCTGCACATGACACCCCTTTTAAATTAGTTTTGATGTCTGTCTTCATTTTCAAAATTGTTCTGTCTTATTTTTCTTTCCACCTCCATGAGTTTGGTGATAGGATTAGTGGTTTTAATTCCCATTACAAAACTGGGTTTGTTGAGCACTAAGCGGTGAGCGAGCGCCTCAGCGGTGGAGTGAAAATGGCAGGGTGTCCAAGTCGGGCAAAGAAGAGAAAAGTTCCAGGTCTTCAATGCATCAGAGGCTGAGAGAGCTGGGAAGAAGACAAAAAAATAAATGAGTACAATCAGGTTCATCACTGTACTATACTGTGTAGTGCATTTGCTGTGGTTTTTGAGCGAGGGTAATTAGAAGACGTCTGTGTGGGAGAGAATCGAGCTGAATATTGGTGGCAGCACTGTATCAAGGTGAACTCCCCAGAGAAGTAGATGTGCTGCTGACTTCCCGGATTTAATAGATCGGCCAGCTTTTGGGAGAGCGAGGGCCGGGAGCGGGGGTACTGGTACTGCATTTGAAAAGACTTTGCTGAGGGGTGGAAACATTTTATTTCACAAAAGATATGTTTTTTCTTTTTTGTTTAGCGGTACTTTCTGCTTTTGTTACATGGGGGGGGGTTACTCAGATCAAGTTTGGGGAGATTGCCCAGAGTGGCAGTTTGAATGGAGCATGTTTACGGTGCTAGAAGGGTGGTTTAAAACAAACTGCTTGGCTTACACCAATAGTTTAAAATACAGATAAACCAACAATACTACCGAGCAGGGTGGGCGGTATTAAGGGCAATACCGGACATGGGCGTGTGAGACCGACGCTGCAGGCGGAGGGTCTTATAGCCTCTGGAAGGTCCGGTATTGCCCATACCACCCACCCTGGAGGGTATTATTGCGCTTAGAAAATGGGCTTGCATTTTTGTTTTACAAATAATGTAATACAAAAAATGTTTAAATATTACTGAAAATGCAAAGAAATATCAGGTTATGTGAAATAGTCCCTTTACTGGTGTACTGGTTTAGTAGCACTTGAGGGTGCTGCAGTTTGTGAAATACATTTTGTTTGTTGCGGTGTCACTTTTTCAAAGTGGTACCAGGGAATATGTTAGTTTAACCCCCCCACCCCAATCCATGAGTTTGCCATTTGACTTGTAAATTAATTTTGTTTGGGTTGCTAGATTGTGAGCAGTTAGTGAGCAGCTGAGCTGTAGAATCAAAATGCTGCAGTGCTGTCTCGTACGTGATCTGGGAACACAGAAGTCGGGCAGTAGCTAGACAAAAAAGCAGATACTCTGCATTTTTTTTTATAAAGGTTCCTGTTGTGGGGTCAATTTTTGTAGTCTGGTGGTGGAAGAGAGACTGTGTCAGGGTCAGTGTGAGGCAAACAGCGCTGGTAAGCTGCACAAGCGAGTCTCGTTGCCATACGGAAGCACGTGCTGGTATTTTGAAAGCTGCACTGCCAGCAACGTGAAGTTGGTAAGGTTGTTGGCTTCATTTTGCCTTTTTTTTTTGGGGGGGGGCTGCTATTAAAATAATTGAAAGTTGGGAAGAGGGTTCTCTGAGGGGATTTTACTGGCACAAACTCGCTCCCCAACTCTCTCAGTAACAGTAAGCGAGAGGTAAAAATGGCAGCTGATGACGCTGAAAATTTGGGGTGCCCATAAATATTCTCAGTAATGCAGCACCCTGAATTGGTACCTGTTTTAAGCGGGCATCTATCAGAAGTTAATGTACCCCCCTGTAGTGCCCATCGGCCAATCAGACAGCACGAAGAATCTTGCCCATTTTCTAAACGTGTTTTGTGCATGTTGTTTGTGCAGAGAAGTAGGAGTGTCTGTTGCTGTGCTTTCTTGCTGCTAAGTGGGGGCAACAATGGCGTCAGTTTGAAATTTTGTGTCCAGTGTTTCAGCCAATGAGGAAGCAGGCTGGGCACAAGGATACTTGGCTGGCCATAAGGCACGTTTGGGCTGGGGCTTTTTATTTGGTGGGCATCTATTGAAAGTTAATGTACGCCTGTGAAAGGAGTACCAGCCAGTCACATACCTTCAAATAAAAAGCCCATTTTCTAAAGATATATAGATACTTGAATATAGTCTGCTTCGAACCTCTCTCCTGTTCGTCTATTTGGTGTTGGTTTTCATTTACCCCTCTGTTTATATTTATATTTATTTTTAATTATTTCTTCCTCAGCCTACATTGTGCTTTACTTTACAAAGACATTTTAAGCTAGAATTGATACTTTTTCATTTATCTGTTTATAAGAACGTTGCACTTTACATGTTGTGAATCTTAATCTTGATGTCTGGCCTGTCTGCATGCATATGCTGTTTTGGAAAAATGTTTATTGGTGGATTGCTATTTAGCGGATCCTTGTTTTTTTGAAATGTGCACTAGAGAATTGAATGAATTGATTTCTTAGTAGATATCTCTTAATAAATAGAGCATCGCTGGCTCAGTGGCATGGAGGGCTGAGGCGCTGGATGCCTTACCTCCTCCCACACCAGTGACCCAGGTTCTGGAATGAGCCTGAGTTGCTGAGGGTCAGTTGGGTTGGGAGTGCAAGCAGCTGGGTTGCGCTGCCAAGCCGCAGCAGCTCCAGTTCTGGGCAGGAAGTGAGCTTCCACGACTTTTGGCTGACACCTGGTGGAGGTTAGGTGGCAGCACCAGGCCACTAAGGGAGACAGACATTAGGCAAGGTGGGAGGAAGGGGCCATCGCAGGACCTACGGAGCACATGCGTGCCTCCATGTGCATGCAAGAACATGTTCTGAGGTCCCGGGATAACTGGGGGAGGGGCAAGAAATAGAGTATTTAATGTGAGAGGATATGATGCAACAGACATGTGATGGTTCATATTGTACTTAAGCACTTTGTTGTGTTTGCACATTTCAATGACTCAATGATGAAGAGGTAGTGCACCCCAAAGCACCGGAGTACCTTTGCACCCTTTTGCAATAAATGTGCACCTGTTTATGCCCACGATTTGCATTGTAAAGCTTGTTTTGTTTGTGATGACACTGAAATGTTTGATGGTTTGGATTATCATGAGAATGAAGAAATTGATATGGAGTCTGAATTACCTGGTAATATTATTGTTCCAGCTTACATCTGAGATGTAGGGCAGCAACTAGTGGCCGAACGTTTTGAGGGAATGCAGCATATGCAGAAAATGATGGCAGAAGACGAGGAGTGAGCAATATACTAAAAGGAAAGCCAATTTGAAACATCATTTGACTTCTTTAATACAACCATCAAAGAAAACTGATACACAGAAAAAAGCTGATCCCACAGTGACAGTGCTGGCCTGAGTATTGCCACTCATCTGAGTTTGAAATACCAAAGCAGGACACAGACAGATCATCAGCATTTGACTTCTGCTTTCAGGATTGAGGACTCTGCTACATCCAAAGATGAATGGTTGCCTGCTAAAGCCCATACCAGGGCTGGATGGATGAAAAATGATAAAGGCATCTATGTCACCAATCCTATATGGGACCCAGTATTAGAAAGTCAAGGGATCATCAGAGGTGGGAAAGTGGCATTCAAACAACCAAGCATTTGTGATGCAAAGAGACCCGTCCCTGCTGCAGGACTGGAGGTAGTTGTGGTAAGTGAAAAGAAAAGCACATCCCAGTCAGAAAAAAAATGTAACTGTGGGACAAACTGAAGGTATGACTGAGCCAGTTATAAACAATGCTGCTATTAATGGACAAGAGTTTGATGCTGGTTTACAGCAAAAGAGTGAGACACATTTACAAGAGGCAGTAGGGAGGCTGTTACTGAGCCAAGTACTAGTAACAGTAGAAAACAAAAGACTACATCATGTGCAAAAACTGCTAATGTTTTGGATAATGCTACAGAGGGTTCTGATTCATCCCTTTCAGGACAGGATGCTACATCCACATCTGCAAATACAGAGGAGCACCACCAGATAGGGAAATGTGAAAGGGGAGATGGTATTCCATGACAAAATCAGAATGCTCCCCCAAAAGATACATCTGATATACAAGGCCATGACAGCAAACAGACTCCAAACTTGACCATCTAATAAAGAAAACAGGAGACTTGACACAGGACCTTGCTTGGTGGATTTTTTACAGCAGAGGACAGAAACAACCCATCTAAAGGAATACCATACTGCTCAAATATACAGGAGGCCTCTCAGAGCACACAGATAGAATGTATATGGCCCAGAAACACTTACAGAATCCAATGCAATTTTATTCATCAGACATCAATGCATTAATACATGCTTCCAGAGATAACACCTTCAGCATCAGCTTCAGGGCAGCACAAACCCTGGAAAGGTTTTGGTTGCATTACCACCAGCCAGGGTTCGATTTTAACATTGTTTCACTAGCACAAAATCTAGTGCAAATTGGCCAGGGCTAGTGCAGCTAACCTTCTACTTGTCCATCTTGACTAGTGCGGTTTTCCATGACTGTTAATGAAGCTAAAAATGTCCCTGGTTTAGCAGGCTCTAGTCCTTGTTTTAATCTCAATCAGTGTTGCAGATGGCCTGGTGTGATTAATACCTCATTAAGTGCTGCAGTTATCTGGCAGTTCAAGAAAGGGATATTACAAAAGGCTCAGTGTGAGTAATTATCACTCTACTATCAGAACCTTCCGCTAGTGTCCAGGGTATATGATCAAGGGTAACATAGAAACATAGAATTTGACGGCAGATAAGGACTGCTTGGCCCACCCAGTCTGCCCATTTCCCTACCTGATGGATAAGCTGCAGATTCTAGTTAATCAACAGCTTACTTCCTCCTACCCCCGACTAGAATTGCCTTATGCCTGTCCCATGCATTCTTGAATTCTCCCACTGTTCCTGACTCCACAACCTCCTCAGGAAGGCAGCTAAGTCACCCTCTTCCAGTTTTCTGAATGCATCTCTGTCTGACAATGTGTCCCACATTATTAAGACCAGTGCCCCTCATTTCCTTTCATTTTGATTGTCTGTATCCATCATTTCAGTGAAAAAATGCTAAGAGGCATACAGGGTCTGCACTGCAGGTGGTGGGTTTTACCCTGGCCTCACCATAGCTGCTCCCTCTCCCCTTCACATCTCTCAACTCTGTACTTTCCCTACATTTTCCTACATTTTGAGTGTCTGTATGCAACATTTCAGTGACAAAATGCTAAAAGGTATACAGGGTCTGCTCTGTTGGTGGTGGGTTTCATCCCAGTCTCGCCATGGCTGCTCCCTCTCCCCTCCAAATCTCTCAACTCTTTTTTTTCCCTGGACACCACTGCAGACCATTCTCTGAAATGACTATCCATAGACCCATTTTCTGCCATTACTGGCAAGTGTAGGTGTCCTCAGCTCTTCTAAATGGACCATGCCAGCCAACACCATCCATATAGTCCCACTCTTATCCTACCCATCATGTCCTTTCATCCTAAAAACGTCTTTGGAGCATGTATGGTATAAAACTCCTTAATAAAATACATCATTTAAAAGGTTAAATAAGCATTCCTGGGGTGCATAGATCATCCTATATAAAACATGTATAGCATCATGCATGTGTACTGTTTAGCCTGGCCTGATGAAAGGCGAATGTTTTAAAAATAGTCTGTTACTGTTGGGGCACAGCATGTTAAAATCAATACTTTTAAAATTAAAAATGTCATAAGGTTTTCTGTTTCCCAAGCCTCCTAGGTTTGTGTAGCCCCCTCCCCAAAGAAATCCTAGATGTGCTCCTCACTCACTTGACACTGTACGAAAACTTCCAGAAGTGCCAGGCTCCAGTTGATCACTGGGTGGGGGGCTGAGAGTATCTTTCTCTTTCTGACTCTGTTCATTGCCCAGTGGGAGGTGGTGCAGTGTGGTGAGGTACATGATGATGCCAGCTATTGTGTGTGCAGAGTTAGGACTGCTTGACTGAACATTTGCTGCTGTGTTATTATCCTTTGGTTCAGGCATACCGCTCAACTTCTCACCATTAAAAATCATAGCAAAGGGCCAGAATGTGTATCACTTTCTTATTTTAAACAATGATAAGTCTACAGATAGTGGGACCCATATAGTTAGTGATAAGGAATGTTTCTATCAACTTAGTTCAATGATTTAATAGTTTGTGTGTCCAGAAATAGCTCTGACATTATGAAGAACATCAGTAAACCTGTGCAGAGCAAGTGTAAATTTGAGTGTGATGTGCAATAACCTGAGTATTTTCTTCACTTGCATTTTTTCCTCTACACGTGACTGGAACTGGAAGGGGACAGGATCAGTTGTGTTCCAGGACAGTAGCTGCTGCTTGCAGTTTTCACAGGGTTCTTGTGGATTTTACTTGGTAGAAGGTTATTTCTTTTCTTTCTTACTTCTAAGGGGCTAGCAGGGTATTGTTTTGGGGGGTGTTGAAAGTTTGACAACTGGTTTGGTGGCTGTAAGTGGGCTCATTTGTTGGATGTTTCACTGTGAAACAGGCTGCGCTGGTGGAGGCCTATTTCTTCTGATTTAAAACCTATTTGGTGGGATTTACTGAGGTCTGGTTCTTTGAATTGGAGACCTATATCTGTTAATTTCAAGCCTATTTTGATGTGGTGTTAGTGAAGCTGATTAAATTGGAGACCTGTTTCCTTTGGAAGCAAACATATTTTGGGGGCTTTGAGTTGAATTTTGATTCCTTGTTGCTGACTTCAGTAGCAGCAAAGATTACTGCATAGTGGGGGAAGGGTGTTAATGGTCTGGCCAGGTCTCACTCAGCTAATTGACTGGAGGCAGAGCTGAATCAGGTTTGTGGTATAAGCTGCTTTGTCTGCTCAGAAGGAACTGGAAGGGGACAGGATCAGTTGTGTTCCAGGACAGTAGCTGCTGCTTGTTGTTTTCACAGGGTTCTTGTGGATTTTACTTGGTAGAAGTTTATTTCTTTTCTTTCTTACTTCTAAGGGGCTAGCAGGGTATTGTTTTGGGGGCTGTTAATAGTTTGAAAACTGGTTTGGTGGCTGTAAGTGGGCTCATTTGTTGGATATTTCACTATGTAATAGGCTGCACTGGTGGAGGCCTATTTCTTCTGATTTAAAACCTATTTGGTGGGATTTGCTGGGGCCTGGTTCTTTGGCTGCTGGGCTTGAAGGGGGCTGATACACTCTATCTCGAGTTGGGTGTCTGCCCAAGACCCCCACCCCTCCCCAGAGTTCTGCTAATTTATAGGGGAACACCTGTCCTGCAATTGGAAGAAAAGGCTGCAGGTGCAGCTCATGTAGTTCTAGCCACTGGGGGTTGGATTTAAAGGCTGGGAGAGAGCAGCTTAGGGAGTTGTTCATTTCACTTATAAGTTTACAGTGTTGTACTGCACCTAGTAACAGGGTTACCAGTGTACTGTGGGACTGTATCTAAGATTAGTGGGTGACCTGATTAGGCACTAGGGGTGTATCTTGGACTAGGGGGGAACCTGGTGGCTCACCCAAGGAAACCTACTTGAAAGGGGATGGAACCACACATTAGGGCCGGCATCTTTGGGAGGGTGGTGGGGTGCACAGGGTGTGGAGCAGCCATTAAACTGGACTGGGCTTGGAAGTTCTGTGGTTGCCCAGTGTGCTACCAGCTGGCACAGCTTAGGGAGGAGGTTGCGGGGATTAGGAGACAGCTGGGGGAAGGGGGGAGGTATGGTTGGGGAAGGGGGCAGGGGATCTCCCATGGGGTTGCACCAAGCACTGGGGGCAGGGGCATAGGGAAAGGAGTGCAGGAGAATACTCAGGGGTCACATAGAGACCCTGGCAGAGGGGGTCCAAAAGGACACTACCAAGGAAGCAGGCAGGTAACTGGGGACCCTCACAAAGGAGGGACAGAGGGACAACATTCTCAGGGAAGTAGGCAGATGGCCAGGGCTGGACAGAAGGAAGCAAGGCGGGGAGGTGGATCAGACCTTACACTCAATAACCGTTTCAATTCTCTTCTTCTGCTCGAGGATGAGGGGGGGTGATTTAGCCACGACAGGGGTGGTTGGAGATGGAAAGGGAGTGGGTGGCAGGAGGCAGGGGCTGGATAGCAGGAAGAATGGGGGGGAACCTAGAATGCAGGAAAATGGGGGGAGCAGTGAATCAGAGTAGGAGGGGCAGGAGGAAGAGGGAGGAAAGCACAAGGAGAAGGACCAGTTGGGAGGAAAGGTAAAGGAGAAGGACCAGAAGTACAAGAAGGATTCAGTAAAGGGAGCTGAGGGTTTAGGCCAGGGGAGCACGACAAGCAAGGAGGGACTAAATGGAAACAGGAAGGAAGGGAGGATGAGCCAGGCTAGTTTAGCAGATGGGGGAGAAGGACCAGTCGCGAGCAGTGAGGCGGAGTTAGCAGGGTACAGAAGGATACTCAGGAGGAGGAGAGGCATAGGATTGGAGGGAAGGGGGTGGCCAGGGTAAATAAGGAGGAGGTGGCATGTGGCACCCAGATAGGGGGAGGAACAAGGAGCCAGCTGGGTGGAGGGGCCGGTTGAAAGGATGACGGACATGGAAGGGGGGGAAATGGAGGAAAAGGAGCAGTCAGAGTGCTCCTGCTGGGGGATTCTATGATTGGGGTATCAAATGGGATAGGGAGGGAGAAGCCTGGCCAGTTAGAACAAAATGATTCTCTGGACTAACAGTGCAGAGGCTAAGCACGAGGTATATCAGCTGGCAAAGGATTGTGGGGGTTCCCCGGACATACTGGTCCACCTGGGTACAAATGACATTGAGGGAAATAGTGAGCTAGAGATACAGGCAAGATTCAGGGAGCTTGCCAGGGTCTGTCATGACATAGGATGCACAGTTTCCTTCTCAGAAATCCTGCCGGTGCCAAGGGCTAGTGGGGAACACAAAAGGAAGATTAGGGAGATAAACCAG
Organism: Neoceratodus forsteri; assembly: GCA_016271365.2. Classification (NCBI taxonomy): domain Eukaryota; kingdom Metazoa; phylum Chordata; order Ceratodontiformes; family Ceratodontidae; genus Neoceratodus; species Neoceratodus forsteri. Next base: position 414,252,107 of record CM057453.1, on the reverse strand, counting down.
TGGCTCAGGGAGTGGTGTGAGGCCAGAGGGTATGGGTTCATGGGGATTGGGGAGACCTGGAGGATAAGGAGCTGTATGCTAGAGATAGACTCCATATCAATTTGGAGGAGGAGAATCTTTAAGTTAGAGGGTTCATTGGTGAAAGGTGGGGTTTAAACTTGTGAAGGGGGGAGGGATGGGAGAAAAGGCTGTCAAGGGGGTGCCGATAAAGGAGGGACTCTGTCTCCACCCCTGGGGAGCTGGAGGATTGTGGAAAAGGCCGACTGGTAAAGTGCAGACCAGGGGAAAACAGAATCCCCATGGGAACACGAGCAGGGAAATGGAAGTATAGGGAAAGGGTGGAAGGTAGTCCTGCTAAATGCCAGGAGCTTGGGCAATAAAATGCCTGAGCTCCAGGCGATGCTAACTGAGGGAGCAGTGGATGTGGCAGCAGTCACTGAGACCTGGGCCACTGCAGGACATGACTGGGACCTGAACCTGGAGGGTTACACTATGTTCAGGAAGGACAGGGGGAGGGAAGGGGAGGAGGGGTAGCAATGATAGTCAAAAACTGCATTGGCATAGGGGGAGTAGAGGAGGCAGAGGGAACTGTGGAGGCGATTTAGGTCACCTTGATAACAAGGGGTGGCCACAGAGTAAAAATAGGAGTGGTGTATAGACCCCCTGCCCTGGCGGAGGAGCTGGAGGAGAGTTTGGTGGCAGATGTTGGGAGACACTGCAGACTAGGCAGAGGGACTGTGGTGGTGTTGGGGGACTTAAACATGCCAGGAACAGACTGGGAGACTATGACATCCTCTGTGACCAGAGAACTTTCAGGATGCGTTCCTAACTCAGCAGGTGGGGGAACCAACCAGGGAGGCTCGGGTACTGGATGTGGTCCTGGCAAACAGTGACCAGATTGGGGGCCTGGAGGTAAGGGACCCATTAGCGGGGAGTGACCATGCCACAGTCTGGTTCTGCCTGGACCTAGGAGGGCTAGAAGGCTGCACAAAGATGGAGGTAACTGACTTCAGGGGGACAGATTTTAAGGAAATGGGAAGGATCCTTAAGGAGCATTTGGATGTGATTGGATCAGACATGGATGCTGATAGTAGGTAGGAAATCATCAGAGAGGGGTACAGGATGCTACCAGCACCTTTGCAAGAGTAAGACGAAATGCGGCAGGCCTTAAAACTGCTGGTGGGACCAGGAGGTCCACAAGGTGGTGCGGTGAAGAAGGCAGCCATAGGCAATCCAAGTGCTCAAGAAGTGAAAGGGATTGAGGGGAGTATGAGCTGATGGCTAGAAGGGCCACTAGGGTGGTGAGGGTGGCTAAGGCAAGGAAGGAGCAGAACCTGGCCAGGGAAATTAGGAGAGGAACAAGGGTTTTTAGATACATTGGGGAAAAACGAAGGTGAAAGGCAGATTAGCAGGATTAAATCAGGGAGAGATGGACACATGACCCGGGGGAGCAGGCTGAGGTACTAAATGAGTACTTCACCTCAGTTTTCACCAAGGAAAATGGGGGTGCTGCATCATACATGGGAGGAGACAGAGATACTGAGGAGGTGGGGACCCTTACCGATCGGCGGGTCTGGGGAGAGGGGGAGGCATCACTGGCAGGAGTGGGAGGGCTAAGCAGGGAGAAGAGGTACCAGAAGTGGAAATCACAGCAGAGAGAGTGAGGGAAGCCCTCAGCTCCCTTAAGACAGAGAAAGCACCGGGCCGGATAAATTACATCCCAGAGTGCTGAAGGAACTTGTGGATGTCCTGGCGAAACCCCTAGCGGACCTTTCACCATCTCTCTGAGGACAGGGTGGGTGCCCCAGGACTGGAAGGTGGCGAATATAGTGCCTATCCACAAGGGGAGATCAAGGGAGGTGGCAGGGAACTACAGGCCTGTCAGCCTGACATTGGTGGTGGGCAAGGTGATGGAGGGCATTGTCAGGAGAGGCAAGGGGGACCTGGAAAAGTCAGGGTGCCTGGACGATGAGACAGCATGGATTCATCCCAGGAAATGATGTCAGACAAACCTGTGGAGTTCTATGACTGGGTGACGAGTGCCTTGGACCTGCAGACCAGTGGATGTCCTCTTTCTAGACTTCAGCAAGGCATTTGACTCTGTTCCTCACGTGGGCCTGTTGTATAAGCTGGGAGAAATTGGGGTGGGGAACCAGATGATCAGATGGATAGGCAATTGGCTCCAGGACTGGACCCAGAGGATCGTAGTTGGTGGGATAGTCTCATCCCCAAGGAGGGTCATTAGTGGGATCCCACAGGGATCAGTCCTTGGGCCCCTCCTCTTCAACACCTATGTCTCTGACATAAGGACAGGAATCAGGAGTGAGATGAGTCTCTTTGCAGATGACTCAAAACTGGGGGCGGTAGTGGATGGGGAGGAGGGGAGGGTGGCCCTACAGGGGGACCTGGAGGCCCTGGAAAGATGGTCTAGAAAGTGGAAGCTGAGGTTCAATGCAGAGAAATGCAAGGTACCCCACCTGGGGGCCAGAAACCCAGGCCAAGTGTACACCCTGGGGGGGGAAATGCTACAAGTCTCGATGGCTGAGAGGGACCGGGGGGTGGTGGTGGATGTCAAGATGAACAACTCGGAGACTTGTAGGAGGGCAGCAGCAGCCAAGGCAAACAGGATGCTGGGATGCATCACTAGGGAGATCACCTCCAGAAGGAGGGAAGTGATGCTCCCTCTGTATAACTGCTTGGTGAGGCCGCACCTTGAGTACTGCGTGCAGTTTTGGAGGCCACACTTAAAGAGGGACATTACTCTCCTGGAGAGGGTCCAGAGGAGGGCAACCAAAATGATTTGGGGCTTGGGGGACAGGACTTATGAGGAGGCTTGAAGAGCTAAATATGTACACACTGGAAGAGAGAAGGGACCGGGGGACATGATAGAGGTCTTCAGGTACATGAAGAGGGTAAATAGGGAGGAACAGTTGAGGTGCTTGAGAAGGAAGGAGGAGGGGGTCACTAGGGCATGGGTGGAAGCTGAGGGGGAAGATTCAGGGAGAAAGGAGGAGGTGCTACTTCACTGAGAGGGTGGTGGAGCTATGGAATGCTCTGCCTAGGGGGCTGGTGGAGGCAGAGACAGTGGAGGGGTTCAAGAGGGGGTGGCACATGTACAGGGGAAGGGTTCTGGAAGCAAAATCCAATGCAGCAAGAATATCTGGAAATGGGAAGGGAGAAGCCCGAGGAGGCGAGTGGGGCAGCAAGGTCAGCACCCAGGGTGGAGGCTGACCAAACGAGCAGACACGAAAGACCGTTAGGCCTATTCTGCTGGCATTTTAGTATGTTAGTATGTTAGTGATCAAAATTTACCATTACAATTGTGGGTTGGCGCAACCATTGGTGGGCTAGTGCAATTTGAATCAACTTGTCCTGCCAGCTAGTACAAAACAAAGTTAAGGTTGATCCCTGCCACCAGCTGAAAGCATCACCTTTATGGGTTCCATTTGTTGCTATTCCTCAAACTAAACCCCTGATAACAAGCATTTGTCAATGCCGAATATTTGCTTGCTGGCATTAACAGTGGAAGTGCAGGAGTTAGACACATGCATCATAGGAATGGCATTGAAGTATTAAACTGACGCCAACTCTACCCTCACCCTGCAGAGATAGACAGGCATTGGGGTGTGCCTTTGGGTCATTGCCCATGACGGTCATGGCATTTCACCTCACCCTTACCTTCAGACACTGACAAGTGTTGAGGTGTGCCTTGGCGTGTTTGGGCTTTACATTCACCTCACTGCATAAGGAAATACACTGAAATGGGTGCACTATAGGAGAATGGGGTGAACTCTGGGGGAAAAGGGTCCAAGGCACACCTTGATGCCTGTCACTGGCTGCAGGGTGGGGGTGGAATGGCATGAGCATTACTGTCGACAATCCCAAGTCACACCCCAGATGCCTGTCAGTCCCTACAGGATAGGGCGTTATGGTTGAAAACCCTAATGCCCTGGACAATTCTTGGTATTTCTACTCCAAGTTTTCCACATGGGTTTTTTAAGACCCCACCACATGAACAGTGACACTATCAGTTTGTTAGGCGAAAGGTGATTTTGCATAGCGACTGCGCCATTTGGTGCCACAGGTGCAAAATCACATTCGAACAGGATGTGAAAAGTGACAGGTGTACTATTCATGAGGAGGTGTAAAAATGGCATTGTTGAAAATCTGGAGTGAAAATATAAAAAACTGGTGAAGTCACATGCATGTGTAGAAACTGCGCAATATACACCTGTAATGTAATTAGTCTGGGGATTTTTTACAGCAGATTTTCAACATAGGCATTTTGGGACCTCCGCTCATGAACAGTGTCACTGTGATTCTCTTAATCTGTCCCGAACACTAATTTCCCACTGTGACCACGCTATTCTGCACCAGAAATGCTAAAACATATTTTGGCCAGGGTGTGAAAACTGACAGCTGTACAGTTCACAAGGAGGTGTGGAAAAATGTCAGTGTTGAAAATCTGGATTGAAAATATTACAAATTCGTGAACGTATGAGGGTGCGTGGAAATTGCACAATGCATGCTCGTAACAGTCATTTTATGGACTTTTGCCACCAAATTTTCAACATAGTCATTTTAACAACTCTGCTCATGAACAATGTCACTGTGATTTTCTTAATGTGTCCCGGACATTGATTTTGCACAACGACCGCGCCAGTATGCGTTACATGTGTGAAAACACATTTTGGGTGAGATGTGAAAAATGACAACTGCATTGTTCATAAGGAGGTGTGGTAAAATGGCAATGTTGAAAATCTGGAGTGAAAATACTAAAACTTCTCAAAGTTACGAGCGTGTGTAGGAACTGTGCAACGCACGCTCGTAAATGTCATTTTTGGGAATTTTTTCACCAAATTTTCAGCATAGGATTTTGGGGGCCTACCTCATGAACTGTGACACTGTCATTTCATTAATCAGTCCCAAAAGGTGGTTCTGCACAGTGACCGAGAAATCACCTTTTGGGACCGAATAACAAAATGACAGTGACTGAGTTCATGAGGTGGCGTCCCAAGAACCCCATGTTGAAAATTTGGTGAACAAATTATCAAAAATAGCTGAGATATGCACCAAAGTTGAAAAAAACCATTTATGCCATTATACAGCTTACTGGCATTTCTTCAGTTCACGGTCAGCTTTGAAGAGTGCAGACATGTTCCCAGTCCACTCAAGATTGTCGCGCCGGCCTCTGGAGGTAAGTATGGGGTGAGATGGGGGGGAGAAGGTGGTGTGCGCAAAGGGTGGGCGTGGGTTGGGGGAGGTGGGCAAGAGAGTCAACCAGGGACACTTTTTCCTTACAGGTGTTTTTCTGTTTTTTACAGAGACGATGGGGGACTTTTGCCACGCTGGGGTGGACTCCCAGCATGGCACCTGGAAGTCTGTTTTGGAGGGTACAGTGGAGCCAACAGGGGATTGGCCACCCCTGTCATCCATATGGAATTTTGCCATGCTGGGGTGGGCTCCCAGCATGGCACCTGGAAGTATGTTGGGGAGGCAGTGGAGTCGACTGGAGATTGGGCATCCCCATCAACCATACAGTGTGTGGAGGTGGGGGTAGCACATGACAACACTGCGGTAGGCTCCCAGCATGCTACTTGAGTGTTTGTTGTGGGGGAACCAAGAAAAAACAAAGCTGTCTATGACAGCTGTTCAGATGCAGTGCTGACGCGTAGGCACTTTGCATACTGTTGACAGCAGTATGTAAATTTCCTGCCAACGGCAGTATGCAAATTGCCTACATGTTACCGCCACTGATTGTAGCGGTCTTTTGCTTTCAACTGTACGCCACAGCATCTGAACTGTTGTCATAGACAGCTCGGACATTTATTGGTGCAGTGAGGCCACACCTTGAAAGCGGGGTGGCACACCTATGAAAATTAGTATGGTGGTACTATGTTTGTCGCACATGCATGCAAGCAAACATAAAAATGGTGTACACACTCTTTAGGAATGAGAGGATGAGTGTTAGTGATATCCACTTCTGGCTAAGTCAATGCTGTGAGATTCTGGGGCATTTAAAGCCAATTATAGATTTGGAAAAATCTGGATTGGGAGGTTGGAGGTGTAAGTTACAGCAGTCTGAAACTTGGACAATCTATTTACTTAACATTTTTTTGGGGGTGGGGCAGGGAAAGAAGTCTTCTAGACAGGCCAGTCAAAAGCCTGTTGTTAATGTGAAGCAAGATTTCACTTAAGCAGTTCATGTCATCAGCTATGTTGTGACATATGCCAAGGGTTTGGACACATTATTATATGTCACAACCTGTTTAGATTTCATCTCTTTGAGGAGAAAGGGCATTCTTTCCAGCACTGTCCTTGTGCATCATAAAATAGATATGTTCAGTTTAATCAGGAGACAATTTTGAAAAAAGCACAACAGGCCAGCTATGCTGATATGCCCACCAGACAGAAGCCACAAAAAGACATGTCATTAGCAAACTAAAATCTCAGACCTTCTGTTCTGCAACGACTACCTCACCATTGCTTCTACAGAACTCTTGGAACCACAAAGTCTTGTAACCTTTCCACCAGGAGATCAACTGAACCAGCACCAGAAACCTCCCAGGAGGAGATGGTGTCAGACACTCAGTCTACCCTTCAGAATCCTGAAGAGGCCATGTCCTCCTAAGGGATGGCTGTTGTTTCTTGTAGAAGAACCAGATCTGCTGTGAAGAAAATTCAGCTTTCCACTATTACTTCATAAAATATTTATTTATTTATTTATTTGAAAATGTTTCACCAGGAAAGACAACACGAGCTGTAAACAGCTTGTTTCCAGAAGCATCCTGGGGGAAGGGGTTACATAATGGGGTGTACAGCAAAAAACAGAAAAAATAAAACGCATACAGAGCAAATTGAAATACATACTGTGCAGTGAGGTACTAATACAATACATTTCAATCCTTGGCAATAGACAGATTTCTATAGGAAAGGGTGTAATTGCAGAGTATAGAGACAGAACCATATGGTGAGACATACTGGTGTAAACAGAACAATATGCAGATGTACATATATAGTGGCAATACAGGAATATGTGCGAGACAAGAACCAAACCCCCTCAGGATGCTGAGAACCCTGCAAGGGGGCTGAAACAGGCAGGGAAGGGGGGAAGGAGGGGGAGAGGATGATGTAAGCCAAGAACTATTTCCCTTCAGGATGCTGAGAAACCTGCAAGGGGACAGGACCCGGTAGTAGGAAGAGGAGGAAAGGAGAAGGGAGGAGGGGCAGAGTAGGGAGTGGGGGTTGTGTGGGGGTAGGAGGTGGGGAAAGAGGGTGTAAGTCAAGAACTATTCCTCTTCAGGATGCTGAGAACCCTACAAGGGGACAGGTCCAGGCATAAAAAGGAGAAAAATGGGAGAAGAGAGTGGGGGGAAAAGGAAGGGGAGAGGTGGTGGTGGGAGAGTTAGGGGTGGTGGTGGGGAACCAGGGTGCAGGAGACCACAGCTAGAGGTAGTCTGGAGGAGGAAGGGGTGGCAAGGTGGGGGGATGAGAGGTTGGTGGGGGGGGAGGCCAAAGCTGTTAACTGGGAGGTAGTGGTTGGTTATGTGCAACTACAGAGATGAATGGAGTGCTTATGGAGGAGGAAAGAGAGTGAGTGCTGGGATTGTGCAGATTGAATTTTTAACAGGAGAGTGTGCCAGATTTTGGGAAGCTTATATGAGAAGACAGAATGGCCTGATGAAGTGCGCCGGGGTGGGGGAGGCAAAGGGTTCTGTGGGGGTATAACGGGGGAGGAGGGGGATTGATAGGAGGAAGGACAAATAAGGTAGCAGAGAACTGAACCGAAATTTCCCAACTTGATAAGCCATGTTAGACATGAGTCTGGGATAGAGAGAGGGAGATGAGAGTGAGGAGTAAAGGTCACAGTGATGAGTAGGAGTGGCACAGCCAAGGATGTAGTGGCAGAAGGAGTTGAAGAGAGTGTCCAGTCTGGTTAGGGTGGTTTTAGGGGCGGAGCTGTAGACTATGTACCCAAAGTCAAGGACAGGAAGAATAATCTTTTGGACAACTTCTCTCCTGACTTGCTGTGGGAGGCAGCTGCAGTGTCTGTATAGAGTACTGAGTCTAGGGAGTAGTTTATTGTGGATGTCATCAGTGTGCACCCTGAAGTTAAGATTCTTGTCTAGCCATAATCCAAGGTACTTAAATGTGGCTACGTCATCAAGCATAGAGCCAGTGAGGGTGTGGAAGGTAGAAGTGGACTCCAGCCTGGCCAATTGTTTCCTAGAGCCAAAGGTCATAGATACTGTTTTTTTGACATTCATGGAGAGTTGGTTAGCATTGAACCAGTGTTGGACATTGTTAAAATCCAGCTGAAGGCTGGTGGCCACCTCAGAGGGGGAGTGCCCAGAGTAGAATAGCACAGTATTGTCTGCATACATGTGTATACATGAAGATGCGCAGGCATTAGGGAGGTCATTCTGGAATACAGAAAATAGTATAGGACCGAGCACTGAACCTTGGGGGACACCAGTGTTGATTGAGAGAGGATGTTAAAGGGAGTTGCCTACTCTGATGGACTGAGACCAGCCTACGAGGTAGGACCGGAACCAGCTGGTGGCTGAATCAGAAAGGCTGGCCACGGATAGTTTGCTGAGGAGAAGGGGGTGGAAGACAGTATCAAAGGCCTTGGCCAAGTCAATAAAGATGGCAGAGGTAATGCATCCCTGATCCACACCTGAGAGAATGGAGTCAGTAAGCCACAGGAGGAAAGTGGTTGTGGAGTGGTTTTTGCAAAACCCAGACTGGAAAGGGGTGAAAAATGAGGATGCCCTGAGGAAGGAGAAGAGTTGTTCCAGGGCCAGATGCTCTTGAAGTTTAGCAAGGGTAAGTAAAATAAGTTTGATGTACTTCAGCCGCAAAGAAAATGGGTGCATTCTGATGTTGCAGACATAGTTTTTGATGGGTCCACACACTTACAATGGGACAGATCTTCTCATACTGCTCCTTCTCCAGAGACAGAGGAAGAGGGGGACTCTAAGAAATCCAGAAAAAAAGAAAAGTCCTCCAACAAAGGCATTACTTGAGATTACTGTATATAATAAGTATTTCTTATTCTCTTATACTTTATGGGCTCTCTTATAATTGCTTCCATGAACTCCTGCAGAATTAATTATGCAAAGAGATGAGAAACAGTATTTTCTTTTTTTTACTATTTTAATTTTTATATTATTTTCCTACAGGAATCAAGGATGCAATCACTTTTTGATATAAGCCAGGCAAAGGCCATAAAGGAATGGGTGTGAGGTCCATCTTTTTGGACCTTTAGGAAAGAGAGAGCAGACAGGTTAAGGATTCTTTTCAGGGGCTCTGGTTTTCAAGTCAACAAATTAGTACAGGAAGAGTCTATTTGTTGAACATTTCCCATCAGTCATTAGTAGTTTGTGTAATAAATGTGTATGCTCCACAAGAGAAAATAGCAGGTATATCTCTGAAAACATTTGCCGGTATCTTCACACCTCAAAGAAGTTAATATTGGGAGGGGATTTCAACTGTCAATTGGATAGTTTAGAAAAAAAGGAGTTAAGGAGAAAAAATATATTGTGACATTCATGAATTGCAGAAAATTATTACTGTGGCTGGCTTAATTCATGCCTTTAGATCCCTACATCCCACAAGAGGTGAAACATATTTTAGAAATTCCTTTTCTACCAGGATTGACTATTTGTTTACATCTTCTGTGGAAATCACATTTTTTTAATCATTCCAGGATTCAGGGAGTGAGAGGTTGAATGCATCTCTCCTGGATAAGAAGGAGAACAGAAAGCTGTTTACAAACTTCTGTATGCTAGATAGTCTGTTTCTACGTATATATGATACCCCCTTATGATGGCAGGAAGACACAAAACAGTATATACAAGTAATAGTTTTAATCTTTATGGAAACAAAAGGTCCAGGCTGATTATTTGCAATATTTAAAGAGCTGTTGACATGTTCTGTCATGCGAGGCAGGCAACTCATATCCAATAAGTGCCTGCCCAAGGACCCAAAGTAGCCATAGTTTTAGTGTTTTTTGTCCATGCATTAAATAGATATTTACTTTCATAGAAGTGCAATCACACTTTCTTGTATCTCTGAGGCTGCCAATTGCCCACTGCAACCCCACCCAGAAAATTATGCTTTGATGATGTGAAGTAGAGAAGTTGCTTATCTTAAGCAGAAGTTACACCGAAAGGCTGATGTTGCTCCTAATAGCAATATAATGCTGTCTATAGCTCTGCAGCTCCTTCCCTAATTCACATAATCAAAACACAATTTCCTGGGTGGGTCTGCAGTGGGCGCTTGACAGGTTTGGAGACACAAGGAAGTGCAGTTGCACTTCTATTAAGGTAAATGTCTATTTAATGGGTGGAGAAAAACATTAAAACTATAGCTACTTTGGGTCCTGAGGCAGGCAAGTACTGGACATGAGTTGCCTGCTCAAAGGTGTCAGCTGCTCTTTAATCCTTAGGGGCTAACTATATAAAGTTTTTTATAAAAAAGCAGCAATGGGCACTAGTAATTATAGACAGCATACTGATGTTCTTAAATGAGAAATGCTACAGCTTCAGTATAATAGAGCAGAACCTTTAACAGTAGAGCACAAATTTAGTACAGAAAGGACTCTGTTTGGAGACCCTTTATCTGCCAGTAAAAACAGAATTGACCATGCTATTTTTTCTACCCTAAAGAGAGAGAGAGATGATCTATTATATGGGACATGGAAACAGCTTGTTTGTGTTTTTTTAATTTTTGCAGGAGACAGCGTCTAGTACTGTTTGTTAATGATTGTTTTTCCTGTTGGTGCTAAACAAAGGAGTACCCCACAGGCACCTGGCACAAATGGCTTAAAACAGGTAGTGGACAGTCAATTGATGTGTGGTGACAAAAGTGCACCAAACATTTGAATTGCACACAGGAGCTATAAAAGGGCCATACGCCACTTGCTCCTTAGTCCATTTGCAGACCACAACTGAAGAGGAGAGCGGCTCAGTAAAATGAGACTACCTGGGTGCAGTGCTGATTTTAATTTTTTTAGTTTTTTTTTTTTTTGTTGAGTTGTCAGACTAAAGGAGGAGTGGGGAATGGAGACATGGTAAAGGAGGGCACAAAAGGAAGGTGACTCACACTGAGCTTACAACAGTAGCAGGGTTCCCAAAAGCCCCTAAATGTGAGGTACAGTTTGCTTTGTTAGAGGGGTTATTTTAGTGGAAACAGCTTGTTTGAGTTTTTTGTTATTGCAGGAGACAGCTTCTAGTACTGTTTGTTACTGACTGTTTTTCCTTCTGGCACTAAACTAAGGAGTAACCCTCCCACCCACCCCCATTTCCACCAACCCCTGGGTTGATCTACCTTCATAGGCATCCAACAGGCCACAACTACTTAATGGTACAGGGGAATTTTGGAAGCACAGCACAAATAATAGCCTATCTGATATACTGGCAGCAATACAAGGGGTGTAGCATTCAGCAGATCTTCAAAATGCATTAAGAAGAAAAGAGAATGGGAGTGGTAATAAAAAACAGGTTATTCCTTTATAGGGATAAAAAGTGACCACAGGGCACAGAGTAAAAGTGGAAGGAATAAACCAGAAGAGGAAGATGCAGGGAGTGGTGCAGTGCACTGGTTTTGGTTTAGCAGTTTTCAGAAGAACATTCTGGGTACTGCGGTGCTGCCCCATTTACAGGCACATCTCTGGGCTGAGGGTGGAGGTAGCCAGTCTCCATGCTGAGCTGGCAGGAGTATTGGGGACTTTCGCCCCCTCCCAGAGGCTGCCATGTCCCCAGTCATTGCCACAGAGGCTGCTCAGGCAGAGGGCAGGATGGACTACACTGGGCTTGGGAAGGGTCAGGAAGGGGATTCAGAGGCACATACCCCATCCAATCCAGCTCAGGAACTCCTATATTGTTCTGGAGGAGTGGGAGAGCCCCAAAAGGGAACCCAAGGCTGCAACCAGGGGAAGGTGAGGGTCCTCCAGGAGGGAGACCAAGTGGCAGGAGGAAGAGGACCCCATGGAAAGAAGAAGTTACTCCTGTTGGGGGACTCAATTGTCTGGGGAATGGATCTGGGCACAAATAATAGGGAGGAAAGGGAGGTCAAGTACCTTCCAGGAGGCACAGCTTGGAGGGAGGGGGAGTAGATCTAGAGGAACGCTGAAACAGTGACAAGGGGGGGCTGGAGATTATTGTCCAACTGGGAACAAATGACCTATTCAAGGACAAGGCAAACTTGGAGTTGGTGCAAGAGGACTTCTTAGTGTTGGGAGGGCACCTGGGGCAGGTAGCAAGCTCCGTGACATTTTTGGAGATATTACCGGTCCATGACAGTTATGTGGATAGGAATCTCCATATCAGAAGCATATGAACTGCATCTATTCAGGAAGAGGAAAGCAGTCCTCAATGGCTGGTTTAAATGCTTCACTGATGAGCAGGTAAACCAGCCAAAGGGGGGCCAACAAGAGCATGGAAACTCAAGCAGCCCACTCCCACAAGGTAGAGAAATCAGAACTGAGGTGCTGGAAGATAAGTGGATGACAAGTACACCTGGACCAGGCAGAAAGGGATTAGCAAAGGAGTCGGGGACACATATGAAAATTAACTGGAGTGGGGAGAAGAGGCAGGAGAGCAAAAACATGAGTACAGGGAGGACGGGCAGCAAAACATGGAAGGCCATGGTGTCAAATGCCTGCAGCCTGGAAAATAAAATCCCAGACCTGGAGGCCTTGCTAGTAGAAGCAGACCTGGACACAGCAGCAATAACTGAGACTTGGTACAATGCATATCATGGATGTGACATAAATGTACCAGGTTATTCACTGTTCAGAAGGGAAAGGGGGAGTAAAAAAGGGGGAATGTGAGCCTGTATGTCAGAGAAGGTATAAAGGCTATGGAGGTACAGGGTAGACAAGGGGAGGCTGAGACACTGTGGGTCACCCTTGAACCTGGCAATGGCACAGCAACATGCACATGGCTAATCTACAGGCCTTCAGCACAGGTGGAGGAGGTGGACAGAGAGCTAATGGATGAAATACATGAGATGGCAACAAAAGGAGAAGTTCTGCTACTGGGTGATTTCAATATGCCAGACATGGATTGGACCACCCCGGCTGCTGCTTCAAACAGAAGCAGAGACATCCTCAATTCCCTACAGGAAGCAGGCCTCAAGCAGCTCGTGTTTGATCCCACCAGAGACAGGGTGATTCTGGACCTAGTACTATCTAATGGAGACAGAATCACAGAAGTCCAGGTAGAAGGTCAACTGGGGTCCAACGATCACCACATAGTGTGGTTTAGCATGGAGACAGGGACATAGTATAGTCACACAAAGGCAAGGATCTTAGATTTCAGGAGGCAGATTTTGCTAAAATGGGGAGGTGTATCAAAGATGCCCTGGTGAGGAGGCAGATAGAAGGGGGATTGTGGAGCATTGGGAACACCTGAAGGAAGCCAAAGAGGAGATGTCAAACCAATGCATCAGGGTGGTAAACAAAGGCAAGAGAAGGAGGAAACCACTATGGTTCTTGAGGGAGGTGTCAGACAAGGTAAGGGCCAAAAGGGCGGGTTTCAGGAAATATAAGGAGATTCAAAGGGAGGAAGACAGGAAGTGTACCTAAAGAATCTAAGGGAAGCGGGGAAGGCTGTTAGGAGCGCAAAGGCACAGACTGAGGAAAGATTAGCACAGACAGTGAAGAAAGGGGATAAAACATTCTTTATGTACATCAGCAAGAAAAGGAAAGCTGGGTGGAGGATTGTAAGGCTCAGAGGGGATACAGGGGACTGTAAGAAGGAAGACATGGAAAAGGCAGATATACTGAACAAATACTTCTGTTCAGTATTCACTGAAGTGGGGGAAGGGTCAGGGAGCCCAACTGGCTAAAAGATACAAAGGGGGGGGGAGGTAAACACAAGTTCACTCACAGTGGAGAGAGTCCTGGAGGAGCTCGTGAAACTGAAAGCGGACAAAGCAATGTGACCAGATGGCATACACTCAACAATATTAAGGGAGCTGTGAAGAGAGATAGCAGTACCTCTGGCAGCCATGTTTTCTAAGTCACTCAACACAGGAGTAGTTCCAGACAACTGGAGGAGGGCACATGTAGACCCTCTACACAAAAGTGGTAGCAGGGAGGAGCCAGGGAACTATAGGCCATTCGGTCTCACCTCAGTAGTGGGTAAGATCATGGAGGCACTGCTCAAAGAAAGAATAGCGGCACACTTGGAATCCAACAGTGCCCAGGATCTGCAGCAACATGGATTCACAGCAGGAAGGTTGTGTCAGATGAATCTGATAGATTTATTGATTGGGTACGAAGGAGGTAAATCAGCATGGGGGGCAGTTTATGTCACCTACCTTGATTTCAGCAAGGCCTTTGACACCATCCCACATAAAAGGCTGGTTAACAAGATGGGTAATCTGGGCATTGGCCACAAGGTGGTAAACTGGGTTAGGAACTGGTTAACGGACAGGAGTTAGTGGGTGGTGGTAAATGGGATCCAATCAGGGGAGAGGAGGTGACCGGGGGGGCACCTCAAGGATCAAGTCTTGGGTTAGTCCTGTTTAACGCATTCATTAGTGACATTTCAGAAGGGCTGGAAGGAAAGGTCTGCCTGTTTGCAGATGACACCAAGATCTGCAAAAGGGTGGATACTCCAGACAGGGGGAGAGAATGATGAGGGATCTGAGGAAGCTTGAAAAAAGGTCAGAGATGAGGCAACTGAGGTTCAGTTTAAAGAAAGGCACAATAATGTGCCTTCATAATGATGCTGACAGGGTGGTGGCAGCCCAGAGAAGGGTGACAAAGATGGTACAGGGCCTGCACCAGAAAACATATCAGAAGAGACTGAAAGACCTCAATATGTGCTCACTGGAGGAGGGGAGGGATTGTAGTGACATGATAGAAAGATTCAATTACCTTAAGAGCATAACTAAGGTGCAGGGGGTAACATCTTCAAATATAGGAGGAGTACAGGAATGAGGGGACATGATATGAAATTGGAAGGTGGCAGGTTAAGGGGAAACATGATGAAGTTTTTCTTCACAGAGAGGGTGGTGGACAAATTGAATAGTCTGCCACAGAAGGTGGTGGTAGCAAGCACAGTGGAGGGATTTAAACATGCCTGAAACAGGCACAAGGGAACCTTAGAGGTGGGAAGGAGTGGTGAAAAGTCATTGACCAGGTAGGGTCAGATATAAAAAACAAGCTTAGGGCTTACAGGCAGACTGGATGGGCCTAGCGGTCATTATCTGTCAACAATTTCTATGTTTCTATATTTCTGTTTTCAGTAACGGAAGGATTTTGTGGATTCTGCCCTTGGCAAAGCATCACAAACTAAAAGAACTGTGGATACATTTTTATCAGCTCCTGTTCCTCTAGTTCAGCACATTCCCTCAGAAACTTGACTATTCTTATCTCAAATGAAGAAATAAGTCAGGATGAAATAACATTAAATAATGGTCCAACTCCTGACGATGATGGAATTCCAAATGAATTTTACAAACCATTTGTGGATGTGCTTTTAGAATTTCTGGCAGCGATATTTCAATATATATCAGAATTTTAAAAATTCCTGTCAGTCCTTTAGTACAGCCTTTTTAATTTTTCTTTTCAAAAAGACTGATAAATCAGATCTAAGAAACTGTACACCAATAAGGTTATTAAATTCAGATGTGAAGTTTTTTCTAGAATTTTATGCAACTGATTACAAATTGTAGCAAAATAATTAATTTAGCCAGTCCAAATTTGCTTCATTCCTGATCATATGATACAGGAGAATTTATTTTACTCAGAGATATTACAGAACAAAATCAAAGGAACTCTGTACATGGATCTGGCCTTTCCTTAGATTTATGGAAGGCATTTTATAAGGTTTCACATGCATTTTTAGCCTGATACAGGATCCCTAAAGAATTCATAAGTTTGATTAAAATGTTATATTCAGAGGCTACGGTTACACCTTTTATTAAAGTAGTTTTGGGAAACTCAGTTGCTATAAAAGTAAGAACTAGGCAGGAGTACCCTTTGAGCCCCCTACTCTACTTTTGTTTTTGGATCCACTATGAAAAAAAAATCATATGGAACCATACTGTATGTGGCATTATTCCTCCTGTATCTGTGAAACAAGTAAACATTACTGCTTATGCAAGTGATGTTTCGCTATGTTTGGCTGATTCGCAACCAGGACAAGTGCTGCCCCAAGTTATGGATTCTTTTCCTTCCATATCAGGATCACAAAAAAAAAAAAATTAAAGGAAACGTATAGGTACTGGTTAGGAAACTCATTTACGAGGTTTAGAAGTAGCAGGGATATGTTTGTTGGATGTTCCAGTCAAAATGTTATGGATGTGATTTAGGAAGGCAGACTTAACCATATTAAACTGGTCAGAAAAATTGGACTTTGTAAATAGAAGGTCTCCCAATGGAAATCTTGGAAGTTTTCAAGTAGGGTATCAAACATCTGTCCAAGAAACCCTACTGAGCATGCTCAGAATCAAAATATCAAATACTTTTAACATGGAAAAGGAGTAATGTTTTTTTTCACCAAACAAATAAAAGGCATCATTCTGGGGTAAGCCCTTTCTACCCTGAAAACTTCAAACCAAAATTCAAAATGGTCTGGCAATGACAAAAGAAAAAAACAACCCCCACACACACACACTATTTTTTCCTAAAATGCTATCTGGATCAAAGACACCATACATCCAGGTGGAACTAAACTGGACAAGTCAAGAGACCTTGCCTACCCCCCTCCCCAGACTGTGCATGCAAAATTTTGTACAATTCAATTAAAAGGGGGAAATCTATTAAGGTACAAAGTTAGGGGTTTAACATTAAAGAGACACTGTCAGCTTTATTGCATCATATTATTTCTAGTTTAAAACTCCATATTTTATGATTGCTTACCTTCTCTAAATGTCATTTATGATGTTTTTTGCATTATTTGCCACCTTTCCCCGCAGAACTAAAATACATAGTGATGTATCATTATACCCAACCTTGCTTTGTTTCAAAATCCCTTATTTACTCTAATTCCATACTTTCTGAATATTTAGGAACACCGCCAAGCAGTGCAGACACTTGAGATGCAACAGTCCCCTGTACTCCTACTGCATTACAAGTGGCTAGACTATGTTGGAAGTGTATCTAAGGCCAGTAAAGAAGCATGAGGAGTTGTTCAAGGAATGTAAACAATCACGATTTTGTGTGGTAACACCAGTATGGTGGGCAGTCTCTTATTCACTTTTTAAAATAAAAAAAAAATAAAAATCAAACGGCCAACTATATCAGACATCTCTACAGAATTTGAACAATCATAAAATGTGTTTTTTTTTAAACTAGAGACACTTTGAAGCATAAGGGGGTTGACAGTGTCCCTTTAAAAACCTACGTAACTCTAGCTAGAGTGCCGTTATTGATCCACTACAATATTGTATGTAAATATACTATACTGTATATAAATATATTACTAGCTTTACCCCGTTCAATGGAATTGCACTACATTTGCATGTATAGTCTTGGGGGCTAGGTCTCTTCATTTGCCAAGTTTTGTTCCAGTTGGATGTGTGAATCCCAAGATCCAGTTAGTGCATCCTTAGTAAATATCTGGTGTTTTTGCTTTTTTTTTGACGTCACCTACAGCTCAGATGGTTTGGAATTCTGGTCTGCAGTTTTTAGGATAGAAAGGGCTCATCCCAGACTGGTACCTTTTGTTGGTTTGGTGAAAAATATTAATCCGTTCCCAAGTTATAAGGATTTTAAATTTTGGTTCTGAGCATGATCAGTAGGGTATGTCTATCCAAAAGACCCTATTGACAGGGCCCCTAGTGCTCTGCGGCAGAATATTCTAATTTCTGAGGCAGGGCTCCTTGGTCTCTGCGGAAGCATTTTCTGATTTCTGTGGCACGATTTATTCATTTCTCTGGTAGAATGCAGCTAAATATGTTGGGATGTCATCGATGACATCATATGCTGAACATACAGAAGGGGCTTCAGGATAAACGTGATGAGGAAAAAAGCCTGACGCTATGGAAAAACAGTAAATTTGAAAGAAAATTCACAAAAACGAATGAATTCTGAGGCACTATATATATTCTGCGGCATGATGCAAATTCTGCAGAATATTCCACAACTGCAGAATCACAGAATTCCAGGGGCCTTGCCTATGGAGCATGCTCAGAACTGAAATTTCAAATCCTTATAACATGGAAACAGATTAATATTTTTTCACCAAACCAATGAAAGGCACGATTCTGGGGCAAGCAGTTTCTACCCTGAACATTTCAGATTAAAATTCCAAACCCTGTGGGCTGTAGGTAATGACAAAAAACAGCAACAAACTCTTCTTTTTCCTAAAACCACAGTATCTGAATCTTGGAATCTGCACATCTGACTGGAAAAAAACTTTGCAAATCAAGAGACTTTGCTCCTCCAAACTGTGCCTGCCAACTTGTGTGCAATTTCATTGAATGGGGACACAACTATTAAGGTGCAAAGTTAGAGTTTTAACATTAAACAGTCTACTCAACCCTAACTAGAGTGGTGCTACCACACCACTATAATACTGTATGTATACATATATATATATATATTCATGGCAAAAAATGCATTTAATGCATCAGTTAGGGTTAAAGCAACAAAAGTGAGGAAATGAAACGTTAGTGTTGAGCCCCTAACCCTCTACACCACCACCCATCCCTATATTTAGGGTTGAGTAGGCACTTCATTGTTAAACCTCCAACCTCAAATTTTGCACATTAATAACTTTGCAACTGTTCAATGGATTAGCATGAAATCTGGAATGCACAGTCTGGGATGGTAGGTCTCTTGATCTGCTAAGCTGCGTTTTGGTCAGACATACGGTTTTTTGTGCAACAAAGTACCAAAAATGCATTTTTCACCACTTTTGTGTGTTTTTTGTCCATGGCACTGTGGGGATACTGTGTGGTCTATTGGTCCAAATCTTAGGACATGGAAAGAGCTTGGGCCAAGGAACATGCCAGCATTTGTTTGGTGAAAATATATTAATCCATTAAAAAGTTATTACAATTTGAAGTTTCCATTATAGCCTATGGGAAATTTTATATGTATTTTTACAATGTCCATGGGGAAGACCAGATATCCCTTGGGAAGACCGGATGTCCCTAGGGAAGACCAGATGGCCCAAATTGGGATGCCCATATCTCCACAACGATTTGGTCTTTTTACTTGAAATTTACAGGGTGTTGAGGGGGGATGTCCTAGAGATGTGAATTATGCTGTTTAGGTGTTTAGGTGTTGGGAATTAATTGATTGCAGAGATATTCAATGATGAATTTGACATTTTTCCCATAGGATTACATTGTGGTCTGTGTCATGACTTTCAACGCCATTATCTCGGAAAAGAAGTGAGATACAGACTTTTTGCTACTGGCAGCCTACACTGCTGAAAAAAGATTTTAAATCATAGAATATGCCTGCAGTGGAATTTTTTCTGTACGTTCCACAGTTCATGAGATATTGTGAAATTACTGTCACAAGGGTTCAAAGAGTTCCTGTCCAGTGCTTTTCAGTGCCCATATCTTGGAAACTGTGTAAGATATGGGTTCAGTCAGTGTTGCCTTATAGTCTACTCATTGTCATGGTTACAATGACACTTGGATTTTTTTCCTAGCTGTTACGGTTCCAGGATATGGACAAATTACTGTTACAAGTGTTCGGTGGCCTATAGGGCTGCTGTATGGCTCTGTGGCTATGCATAAGTGGGATCGTGGGCCTGGAGGCCCTGCACCCCACAGATGCATATTGTTATGCAGAAATGGACAAGTCGGTGCGAGTGCATGGCCCTCTGCCACCAACACATGTTTTTTAGTAGTTATTACACTGGCACAGTTGTGCCCCTATATTTAGGGTTGAGTAGGCACTTTAATGTTAAACCTCAAATTTTGCACATTAATAACTTTGCAACTGTTCAATGGATTTGCACGAAATTTGGAATGTGTGGTTTGGTATGGTGGATCTCTTGATTTTCCAAATTGCGTTTCAGTTGGACATATGGTTTTTGCACAGTGAAGTGCCAAAAAATGCACTTTTTCACAAGTTTTGCATGTTTTGTATCTGTGGCACTGCACAGACACCATGTAGTCTATTGGACTGAATCATGGGATGTCGAAAGAGCTTGGGCCACAGAACATGACAGCATTTGTTTGGTGAAAAAATATTAATCCGTTCAAAAGTTATTGTAATTTGAAGGTCCCATTACATGGTATGGGAAAGTTTGTATGTATTTTTTACAATGTCCATGGGGAAGACCAGATGTCCCTAGGGAAGACCAGATGGCCCAAATTGGGACACCCATATCTCCACAATGGTTTGGTCTTTTTACTTGAAATTTGCAAGGTGTTGAGGGGATGTCCTAGAGATGTGAATTATGCTGTTTAGGTGTTGGGTAATTAATTGGTTGCAGAAATATCCAATGACGAAGTTGACATTTTTCCTGTAGGATTACATTGTGGTCTGTGTCATGAATTTTGGCTCCGTTACCTTGGAAGCAAAGCGAGATAGAGACTTTTTGCTTCTGGCAGCGTAGGTCACTGCCTATGCTGCTGGAAAAAGATTTGTAATCGTAGAGTAAGCCTGCAGTTGAATTTTTTTCATACATTTCACAGTTCATGAGATATTGTGAAATTACTGTCACAAGGGTTCAAAGAGTACTTGTCCAGTACTTCTCAGTGCCCATATCTTGGAAACGATGTAAGCTACAGGTTCGGTCCTTAGGTGTTGTGTGAAGTACTCACTGTCACAATTACAATGATGCTTCACATTTTTGTCTAGCTCTTACGGTTTGCAAGATATCTGCAAATTACTGTTAGAAGGGTTTGGTGCCATATAGGGCTGCTATATGGCTCTGTAGCTTTGTGTAAGTGGGAGTGTGGACCCAGATGGCCTGCACTCCCACAGATGCATATTGTTATGCAAAAGTTGGCAACTTGGTGCACATCCACCAATAAATGTTTTTTACTAGTTATAGTATACTTTTTCAAAAAGTAAGGAAATTCATGGCAAAAAAATGTGTTTAATGCATCATTTAAGGTTAAAGCCAAAAAAGTCAGGAAATGAAACATTAGGGTTGAGTCCCTAACCACCCCCATGGACCCTACACCCCCATCCTCCACAGACTGACAGATGCTGGGGTGTGCCATTTGGGTTGTGAGGCCTAAATCTCACCCCATTCTCCTTTACTGTGGCATGTCAACCTGCTTACACAGTACGGCGGACTTTTGTGAAAGTCCCATTGGTTACCATGGTGGGCCTTTCACAAAAGTCCATGGTACTTTCACAAAAGTCCCCCGTGTTAACCAATGGGACTTTCACAAAAGTCTGTGGTATTTCAAGAAGGCTTTCATGGTGTTTTACAGAAAGGTAACTAAAGTTAAAATAAACTAATAGGGCAGGATTCACAAAACAGATGCAGCCAGCACAAGTCAGAAATGCACTGTAGGACGAGTCACAAACAGGGTGAATGCGCCAACACAACCGAGGTGCCCTGCGCCCAACGAGAAGCACCATAGGTGCAACATAATGACATGTGGTGCATATACAGGGGGCGTACCCATGCATACACAGCGCAACCTGATTCACAGTGCAAATCCATGGCACAACCATGGGGCATTTCCAGCGCAAAGGCAAGATGTGCCATAGAAAGATAAGTACAAAAGAAGGAGATTTAAGTCTAGTCCACCTGCAGGTCATTGACTGAATTGCTGTAGCAGCACTCTGACTGATCCAGGTGGAGAGTGGAAGATAGAGAGAGACAGAGAGAGAGAGATGACAGAGACAGCCAGCACAGCAAGCCACAGAGACTGTGCCAAAGGGCCAGACTAAGAACCCCACAGCAGTATGAACCCAGCAGCAGTCATTGCAGGTGCACTAATGAGCAGAAGGAGGCAGGGCGATTGAAGGCACCGTAGGTGGCCGGCCCCACGGCGGTATCATGCCAGGATGTCATTTGAGCAGCTGACTGAGGTGGAGACAGCAGACTGATACTGCCTGAACAGGGCCATGCTGAGGTAACTCTGTGAGCTGTGTCATGATGTGATGCAGGCACCCACTGCATGAGGTTACGCCATTCCCATGGAGACCAAGGTGACAATGGTCATGCGCCTGCTTACCACAGGAACCTTTTAGAGGCCTACTGAGGACACCACTGGCATCTCACAGGCCTCTACATCCCACCTCCTCACACAGTTCCTCACCGCACTGCTGCTGCAAGCTTTGAAATACATTCATTTCCCCAGCATGCAGGCAGAGTGGACAGAAGCCATACAGTGAGTCTACAAGGTGGCACACATGACTTTTGTCATAGGGGTGATAAACTGCACCCATGTAGCCATCCACGCACCACCTGATGAGGATGCCACCGCCTACACAAACTAGAAGGGATACCACTCCGTGAATTGCCAGGTGGTGTGCGATGCCAAAGGGTGCATCACCAATGTCTGCACTACACATCCTGAGAGTGCATATGACTCATTCATATGGCACCATTCGGCACTGTGCATGAGGTTTGAGGATTGGACCATACCAAGTGGCCACCTGAGAGGTGTGTGTGACAGGGACCCAATAGCACAGAGGGGCACGAAGGCCAGGACACATGGGTGCAGGCTGTGGGCACCTGCACAACAATGCATGTGCATGCATGTGCATGGGCCATGGGACAGCTGGGGTGTGCAAAGGTACACAGGCAGACACAGGGGGACAAGCAACCGCTGTGCACCACACAATGGACTGGGGCATACAGGTGCAACTGGGGTGAGGATGCAGGACTGGCCCACAATGGGGATGCATGGGCGGGAGAGCAGGACAGGTGCACACACCACTGAGGCCATGGATATGGACAGGGCACATGGCAAGGTGTAACCCAACATACTAATGGACACACGTCTACCCCCACAGGTGATGCTGCTTATCCACTGAGGCCCTGGCTCCTCACCCCCCATCTGACAACCTGGAACAGAAGCACTACAATGAGGAAGACATCGTGACACATGCCATCATACAGTGTGTCTTTGGCATGCTGAAGATGTGCCTCTGGTGCCTGTGTTGTCAGGTGGTGCCCTACAGTATAGCCCTGAGAAGGCTTGTGGCATATTCCCGGCCTGTTGTATGCTACACAACATGGCCCTAGACAATGGAATACCTGTTGAGGCCAGTGAGGGTGACAGTTCCAGGGAGGAGGAGGAGGGGGGTGGGGTGGAAGGGGGTCAGATCACTCCCAGAGGGCCAGGGCAGTGATGCCGGGCTGGGACAGAGGGATCCAGGGCTGATGGCCAGGGCAAGGAACCACTGCAGGATATGGTGGAGGAACACTTTGGGCCATGCAGGTGAGTATGCAGGTATGTATGTATGTGTGCAGAATGAGCACTAAGGTGTGGAAAATGCATGCCGTGGGCACAGTGGACAGTGGATAATACACAGAGGTGCACACAGGCACACACATGGTGAGGGACACACAGACACAGGGATACACACACACCAGGCATGCATCAGCTGTGCACCACCCAGGCCATGCTGCAGAAGTCATGGGTCAGTGTGCACAGCAGCCTACACAAGGGCACAGCGGACACCAGAATGCACTCATCATTCCCATGACACATGGCACAACAGTGGCACATGCAGACATGTGGGTGATCCTGCACAGGTAGCACAGTGGTGCCAGGGCTGCTGTGGGGTGGGTTCCCACCACACACACCACCAACGGCACCACCCACAGAGCGTCCGGTGCACACAGGTGTGCGAGACAGCCACTACAGGCCCGGGGCCATGAGCATCACAGGGCAGTGCCCCGGCTGCAACGACATGGGGGGAGGCCTCTGCCATGGCTGGTGGTGGTGGGTGAGCCACTACTGGCCAGAGGGGGTATCGCCAGGGACCCTGCAGAGGTGCTGCACCAGGACCGTGAATGGGAGCACAGTGGAGTGGCCGACCCATGGCCACCTGCCAAGCCATGTACAGTGGGTATGGAGGCCAGCGGTGACGGAGTCAGCAGCAGAGGACTCACCTGGCCCCACCACTGGGGTGTGTGGGATGTGCTCCATGGCATCTGACTGGACACACGATGTCCATGGCATGTTGCGGTGACAGCCACTGCCTCTGCAGCAGCTGCAATCTGCTCCAGAGCTGCAGTCATGCCCACCCTAATAATGCATGTCTCTGCCAGCATCTGTACACGTCACGCAGCTGTGGTCTAAAGCACCTGGACCATCACAGTCCTGTGGCTATGGAGCTCCACACAGAGGGCCTCCTGCCCCTTCACAGTCACCCTCAGGAGGGTGAGGTAGGCCCACATGTCATCAGTGGGTGATGCTTCATGGTGTCATCACAGATGTGCAGGAGATGGAGCAGCTGGTCCTTGTGCATCCATGGGTGGTGGATGCACTCTGGCAGGCTGGGACATGGACGGGGCTTGGTTGGGCAATGCCACTGTATGCCCATGGGTGGTGTCCTCCTGGGCCAATAGGGCTGGTGCATGCACTGCAGCACCCTGCCTGAATTCCACTGGCATTGCTGGCACTGCACGTGACAGTGGCACAGGGGGCACAGCACCTGCAGCCGCGGGCAGCTGTGCCATGTCTGCAACCTCACCACACACAGTGTGGCCATCAGTGGCAACCAGAGCCATGTGCACAGGCATTCCCGTGTCAGGTGCACCTCCATCTGCTATGCCTGTGCTGGTGGTGGCATCACTAACCGTGGTGGCGCAGAGGCCCCCCCTGCATGCCACTGGTGAGTACAAGGAGGGCATCAGCAATGTTCACCACATCATCCTTGTCATCATCAGATAAGTCAAAGAGGCTTCCCAGCCATGTGATGTACCCACCTGCTGTCCTGCCAGTGCCGGCCGAGGGGCCTGCGGGGGCCCGCTTGCGCTGGGGCTGTGACCGGTGTTGCCTGGAATGTGGATGGTGCGGCTGCAGAGACATCCATGGTGGTGTTGTCATCCCCATGAGATGGGCCCGCATCATTGCCTGCAAGGGCGTCATGTGCAGCCATGGCCACGGCTGCACCCTGGAGGTGTGATGGTGCTGTGGAAGGAAGGAGGGGGCACATGGTTAATGCACAGTACACACACATCATGTTGTTGATGCACAACAGTTCATGGCCATCCACATGGCATCAAGGCTGCAGGCCTGACTAAGGTGGTGCCATGGCATGACATGGCTAGCCACACCATGGCACAGTTGCGCCCATGGACATCCCATCATGCACACTGCATGGTAGTGGTGGCACATGCAATGTGGATGCACAGTGGCATGGACTTCCCGGTGCAGTGGCATGGTGGCAGTGGCACCACTGGCCAATGCACGGCTGCCCAGAGGTGACTGACCCTATGTTGTTATGCCTGGGAGTACAGGGGCAGGCGAGGCAGCCTTTGCACATGGGTGATGGCCACGTCAAGGTCACATGGCTACTCACAATGCTGCAATGAGCTGCTACCGGTCTGGAACCCACCACCGGGGATGCCCTGCATGGCTATGTGGGACGCACTGGTGGCCAGGAGGCCCTCATTAGGGCTCAGCTGTTCAGCCATGTTTGGTCCACCCCCTGTCCACTGCAGGGAGGCCTGGATGTTGGCCACCTTCTTCTTGGCCCTCCCGCACCTGTCGTTCCGGTGCTTTCTGCACTCTGTGACCATGCAGTTATACAGTGCCACAGCAATCACCTGCTGGGCCACCTCCTCCCAGCCCACTGCCCATGCAGTCCAGCTGCCTCCCCTGCCAGTGAGGACAGCCAGGAGTAGATGGCATGCCTCAATGAGTGCCCTCTCCTTATCATGCGTGTAGTTTGGTTGCCACCTTGTGGCAGCGCTCGCATCCTGTGACATTATGGCTACTGTGAGTGGAAGCATCGGGTGTTAGGCATGCCTGTGGATCCACATGTTCCCGCCCCACGTGCCTCAGTCTGTTGACCCCACCTGGAGTCCTGCAGCAGGTGGTCTGGGTGGTGGCCTGCATGTGGGTGACCTGGTATGGTGTGCGGCACACCACAGTACAGGGACCATTTGGACAGTGCACCTGCCTTGCTCGTCCACCTGTCTACAGCTGGGGTGCCTGTGCTGCCCCCAAGGGGGCATGTGGTGCTGTCTGCCATGGACATGTCCTAGTGCCTCAACAGCATGTGTGTGGCCACAGTGTCAGCATGGCCAATCAGGGTCCTACCTGTGCTGTGCTGGGAGAGGCACAGCCCGGTGGAACACACCCATGGAGCAGTCGGCCACAGTGTGTGTGGCATGGTGACACTATTGTGTTGCCTGCACAGGTGCCACCGTGCACCTCGGACTGACCAGTAGCACATCACTGTGCCCACCACACATGGCCATTAACACCCAGTCACATATACCTCTCCACAGTACCACTGTACAGGCACAGTACCTTCATGTGGGTCGCAGGACCACCATCTGCCATGGTGCATGGCCAAGGCCCACTGCAAACTGTACCTGTGTACAGCAGTGCCCTATCCCATATGCTGCCATGTGTTCACCATAGTACTGTGACAGGTGGCCTGGACATGGCAGTGACCTACCAGTGTCCTGTGCATCCTGTGTACTGCACAGGTTCGGTGTTCTACATTATGGTCATTCGCATGAGCGACCCAGCCATGCCCTCGCAACACCTTAGCTGTTGGCATTGCATATGCAGTGCTTTATGTGATATATCATGCTTCATGCGCTGCACGCATTGTGCTGCACGTGGCTCTGTGTTTCACGTGGCACATTTCGGGACCTCGACCATGCTTCATAGCTTTGCACCAGGTGATAGTTACTGTCAGTGGAGAAATGCCTAGAGCAGGTAGACAATCCCCTAGAGCCATGAACTGGTCCCAGGTGGAGCTGCTACATCTGGTGGCACTTGTTATGCTGGTGGAAGGGCGGCTCTTTGGGCAGGAGGACTGCTAGGAGGCTGGTACAGTGCACTGAGCTGCCACACATTGGGGAGCAGTGTAGGCATTGATTCAGTGACCTCCAAAGGTGGGACCCGGAGAGACTGTGGCTGCTGCGACACTGTACACACCGGGGTGTACTGCCAAGGCCAGGTAGGTGTCACTCACCTGGCTCCTTTTGTGGTGCGTGCTGGGTGTGTGTGTTGTGGCCCTGATGGTGCACCCACTTGGGTCACTGTCATCCTGCACACATGGCAGTGGCTGCACCTGCCTGGTGCAGCCCTGACATGTGTGCCATGGGGGGGTGGGTCTATGGGCAGGGCTGTGCTTAGCGTGCAGGCCACTGTGTGCTGCACGCAGTCATGCCAGGGGGTGGCACTGTGGCAGTGCATCCTGCACAGTGGCACTGTTTGGCTGTCCTCCCCCCCACGCATGTTGGTGTTGCTGTGTGTTACTGGCACTGCTGTGCCAACTCATGGTGCTCTCTGTCTGTTGGGTTTTGCAGGCCCAGAGGACCTGTGGAGGGCCGTGGCCATCGCTGAGATGTGGAGGCAGAGGCTCCTGGGTGCCAGGCCTGGTGCCCTTGCAGGGTCAGGTAAGCATTGCTTACTGCTGTTGCTGTGGGATACTGCTGGGTGGGGATGTTGTCTACGTTCAGGCCCTCAGAGTGTGTTCTGTCTGTCATTGCTGTAGGTCTCCAGGGATGACATGCCATGGCAGGGGGTGGTGCCCAGCCTGATGTGGAATGGCACATCCATGTGACCATCCAGGCAGCCCTGTGCCCTATTTCCAGGACTGTTCAGTGCCTGTCAGCTGCCCTGCAGAGTGTTCTCTGGCAATTGCCCTTACATCACCGTGCAAGGGTGTGGCGTGGTGGGCCAGAGCAGCGCTAGTGTCCCCCTGCCTCTTCATGGGGCCTAGCTCTGTTTACTATTTCTGTTTATGGTGCACTGTTGCCTTGTTGTTCTGTGGTTACTGTTGTATAGTTTTATATCTGGTTTTACTGTTTTATAAACATGCTGCTATCAACACCTGTGTTTGTGGGTTTCATTGTTCCAGCATCATGGTTGTTCCCTATTGTCCTGCTGACTTGCTCCACTTGCACTGACACGCTCCCTTGTGTGGCTCAGGGCATCAGGAATGCACTGGCACATCTTCTGAAAGTCATAAATAATATGAGATTTTAATTTTTTTTCTACATCATACTGTTCCTGAGATATAAGCAATTTAGTATTCCAAGTGATCATTTTCTGGTCCGAGGCATATTATTATGCCCATATTCTTTGTATTCACTGTGCTTATGTATGCACCTGTTTGGGACAGAGAGTATGTGCGTTTGTTTTACTGTTAGTGTTAGTGTTTGAGTTTATGTTTCCGCTTGCGTTTCCATTACCGTATGTGCTAGCGTTTCTGTTTGTGTCACCGTGTCCGTTACCATTTGCTTTCTGTTTGTGCTTGTATTTGAATTACTTTTGTGTTACTGTTAAGTTTTGTGTCACCATTGGCGTTACCGTTTGCATTTGCATCTGCGCTACCATTTGCTTTAGCGTTTCCATTTGCATCACCATGTGCATTACCATTTGTGTTTGCGCTTCCGTTTGCATTTTCATTTGCGTTACTTTTTCCTTTGGCGTTTCTGTTTGCGTTAATGTTACCATTTTCATTCTTGTTACCATTTGCATTACCAGTTGCGTTTGTGTTTCCCTTACCATTAGCATTTGCCTTTTCACTTGCATTTCCATTATCGTTTGAGTCAAAATTTCCGTTTGCATCACCATTGCCATTACCATTTGTGTTTGCATTACCGTTTCTGTTAATATTTACGTTTGCATCACTGTTACCATTAATGTTACCTCTTTGCTTTGCATTTCCATCAACTTCAGTATTACTGTTAACGTTACCATTTGCCTTTACATTTGCCCTTGCATTTCCATTAACATTTCCGTTACTGGTTCCATTTGTGTCATTGTTACCATTTGTGTTTGCATTTGCATTACTGTTTGCATTTCAATTTATGTTTCTGTCACAATTAAAATTACCACTTTGCTTGGCATTTCTGTCAATGCTAGTGTTACAGTTAGCGTTACCATTTGTGTTTACATTTATGCTTGCATTTCTGTTACCGTTTGCATTAGCATTTCCGTTTGCGTCACCTTTACTGTTACTGTTTGTGTTTCTGTTTGCACTTGCATTTGTGTATCCATTTGCATTTATGTTTGTGTC
Organism: Neoceratodus forsteri; assembly: GCA_016271365.2. Lineage (NCBI taxonomy): Eukaryota > Metazoa > Chordata > Ceratodontiformes > Ceratodontidae > Neoceratodus > Neoceratodus forsteri. Next base: position 414,222,991 of record CM057453.1, on the reverse strand, counting down.
ACCATTACCATTACCACTTCGCTTTGTGTTTCTGTCAACTTTAGCGTTACGGTTACCGTTACCGTTTGCATTTATGTTTGTGCTTGCGTTTGTTAAAATTTGTGTTAACATTTTCACTAACATTTGCATCACCATTTGTGATTACGTTTACTTCAGTGTTAGCGTTATCGTTACCGCATCATTTCATGTTTCCATTAACGTTAGTGCTACTGTTACCGTTTCCATTTGCACTTGCATTTGTGTTACCTTTTCCGTTTGCATTTCCGTCACCATTTGCATTATGGATTGTGTTTGCACTTGCATTTCCATTATCATTTGTGTTTCCATTTCCATTTGTGTCACCATTACTGTTAGCGTTTGCGGTTACATTACAGTTACCATCACCGTTTCCTTTTGCGTTTGCATTTGCATCGCCATTACCGTTATCATTTGCATTTGCATTACCGTTTGCATTACCAGTTGCATTTGCATTTCTGTTTGCATTACCGTAACAATTACCATTTGCATTTGTGTTCATGTTTCTGTTGGTGTTACAGTTACCATTAGCATTTGCGTTTCACTCACCGTTACCATTACTGTTAGTGTTAGCATTACTGTTACGGTTATTATGCAGTCATGGGCAGCATGGTACATCACATTCCATTCGCTATTTATATTGCACATTCTCAAAAGGAAGGGAAATTCATGGCAAAAAATTCCATTTAATGCATCAGTCAGGGTTGTTCCACAGCAACAAAAGTGAGGAAATTCAGCATTAGGGTTACCACCCTTTGCAACCCACATCCACCCCACCCCCACCAACAGGCATCATGGCATGGGTTGGGGTCACTGGGCCTAATTCTCACCCTATTCTCCTATACTGCACCACCTCAGATTACTTACACATGAATGGGATGAGAGTTAGGCTCAATGACCTAACGACAACCCCAATGTCTGTTGGTGGGGTGGGGTGGGTGGTTGGGGGTGCATCAGCCATGCCTTTAGTTTCATTCCAGTCAAAAAATAGAGTTATAAGCTTTTAAAATCTTTGATTGTGGTTTGCTAATGATCTTTGATGGTGAGCCTGCAAATTCTTTGATTGCAAGATTCTTTGATCGTGATCTTGCATTGTGACCTAAAAACACAGTTATCTCAACTCAGGGGTGGGCTAGAACACAAATGAGGGTGGGTTTTGCTCAGTGGGGTTCATTCTATTGAGGCATGATGCTGGTTTCATTCAAATCAGTCAAAAACTCACGTTTCACCATTTTTTATTCTTTGGTCATGAGTGTACAATTTCTTTGATTGCGAGCCTGCAAATTCTTTGATCGTGAGATTCTTTGATCACAATCATGCATTGTGAGGAGGGACGAGATGGCCAAATTTAAAAATACATTTTCTCAGCCCATGAGTGACCTAGGAAGTCAAATGAGGGTGGGTTTTTCTCAGGGGGCTTCTTTCTGTCGAACCATGGCAGTGGTTTACTGTATTTCCTTCTAATGTTTGAATTACAGCATTTTTTATTCTTTGATTGTGAGCCTGCAAATTCTTTGATCGTGAGATTCTTTGATCGCGATCGTGCATCGTGAGTGAGGGATGAGATGGCCAAATAAAAAAATCAAATTTCTCAGCCCAGGTGTGCCCTAGGAATACAAATGAGGGTGGACTTTGCTCAGGGGTTTCGTTCTGTCGAACCATGGCAGTGGTTTCCCAGAATTCCTTCTAATTTTTTATTTACAGCATATTTTATTCTTTGATCGTGAGCCTACAAATTCTTTGATCGTGAGATTCTTTGATCGCGATCCTGCATCGTGAGTGCATGACCAGACTGCCCTTTTTTTTGTCAACATATTTTTTATTGAGACAGTAGGGAAAGTTACATCATCAATAATGCCCTCCAATACAGCACAAGAGGGATACATACTGATTGTTTCATTTATACCACAGCTAAGCAGGAATACTACTTACATTTGCCCCAATTTATAAAGTGCTATAAAGTACTTTACATCTCATAAAGGAAAAATGTCAGCCTCAGCTGCCACCAACAGAGGACCCCAAAGCTGTCAAAACACTTCCACTTGACCCAGTGCAGTTAACTGAGGCCTTTCTATGGATATACACTGCTTCAAGTTATTAGCCCACTGCTGTACACTAGGAGGGTTGGGGACCAGCCAGTTTTGTGCAATTGTCTTACGAGCATTCGCTAGAGCAAATGACCACAAAATTTCATGACTGGGCATACCCGAGCGCTCGGGTTCAGCACCCAGCATAAACTCAACAGGGGTGTTCGGTGGGGAGAAACCCAACACTTTAGCCATGATATCATGCATACCAACCCAAAAGGGCATGATTTTTGGGCAGATTAAAGCTATGTGCAGGAAATCTGCTGCAGCTGATTGAACATTTGGGACATACATCCGATTTGCTTGAGTCAAAGAGCTTAAGTTTCACAGGAGAATAGTATGCCTGATGGAGGAAGAAGTATTGCACCTGCTGAAGTTTATTACTCCTTGAATAGGTTACCATGTGTTTGGATGCTCTTTTCCATAACTGCTCACTGAATGGGATCTCCAGGTCAGCCTCCCACTTCCTAATTATATTGTCTACAGCTTTGAGGTCACCTCCATTAATACAATGATAATAGGTGGCTAACAAACCAACCCCTGGTAGAGGGAAGTACAGTTCCTCCTAAAAGGGGAACAGGGGCCCAACCAGCATCTGGGATCAATTCAGCACCCAAGATGTGTCTTAGGCAGAAATAAATAAAGAAATTCCCTCCCTGTATATTTCACTGGTCCCTCAGAAAAGTATAGGGAACCATACTGTCACCCACATAGAGTTTATGGACCCATCTCAATCCCCTACCCACCCAGTCTCTCAATCTGTCAGTCATTGCCTACGTGGATGCAAATTTGAGTTGAACCGCTTCTGCAATAAGGGTCATTTTAGTAGGAGCTATTGCCCTACCTATCTGGTGGTAGGCACCTGACCAAGCCTCAAAGGTTGCTGAAGTAAAAGGATTGGGGTGTTCAGGCATCACTCCGGACCATAACACCTCTGCCAAGACCCCCCCTGAGATGGGTCCCTGAACCCAGCCCCTCAAGTTCTAACCAGCTATTATTCAAATCCTCCCATCTCACTGTGATAGCAGCAAGCTGAGCTGTCTGATGGTAAATTATAAAATTAGGCAGGCCAAGTCCTCCCAAACGTGGTGGCAAGTGTAATATTGATCTCTTTACTCTGGCTGTTTTGTCCCTCCAAAGAAACCTATGTATAACTGCATCCAGTCTCTGAAAGTGGCATTTTGGAAGTCTGATCGGGAGGGACTGATATAAGTATAGCAGCCTGGGCAAAATCATCATGGTGATCACTCTGACTCTACCCATGAGGGAGATTGGAAGTGCCGTCCATCTCTCACAATCCGAAGTAAGTGTTTTCATAAAGGGCCTGTAATTTAACCCATATAAAGTACGAGCTTTCCCAGATATTAGAATCCCTAGGTACTTAAGGTGGGGACTCTGCCATCCATTCAGGTGTTGACATAAGGTATTCCTATGTAATTTACCAATGGGGAGGACCTCGCTCTTGGTCCAATTAATTTTATGGCCAGATATTAGATTATATTCTGTTAGTACCTGGTGGACTCTGTTGAGATCTTCATGAGGGAACTGCAGATACAGAAGGAGATCATCAGCATACATGGGCAATTTATATTCGGTATCCTTATGTCTAAATCCCCGAATCCTCTGATCAGACCGAATGTAGCCCGCTAAAGGCTCCAGAGATAAAACATACAATAAAGGGGAGAGGGGGCACCCCTGTCTAGTTCCCCTGCCCAGAAAAAAACTCGAAGTCAGGCTCCCGTTCAGTATTACTTGGGCCATAGGGTCCTTATACAGAGTATTAATCCAGGACATAAAGTACTGCCCGAATCCAAATTTAGTTAAAGTGGCAAATAGATACCAACACTCCAATCGGTCAAGGCCTTCTCTGCATCTAATGCCAAAATGGCCACCCCATGTTTAAGTTTAGTTTTCTCTCACTGGTGGGTGATGTTCAGAGATTTCCTAACATTATATTTCCCATACCTACCTCTCACAAAACCAGTTTGATCAGGGTGCACCAAACCCGGCAATAAAGGCTCCAACCTGGAAGCCAGAACCTTTGCCAACATTTTATAATCAGCATTTAGGAGTGAGATAGGCCTATAGGAAGAACACCAGCTGAGGTCTTTCCCAGGCTTTGGGAGCACCGTAATGACCACCGACCGAGTGGAGAGGGGCAACATCCCCACTGCACAACTCTCCTTCAGTATATCCACCAGAGGTTCCAAAAGTATATCTTGGCAGCACTTATAAAAGTCAACAAGAAGGCCATCAGGCCCTGGAGCCTTACCACCTTTGAGCTTTCTTATAGCTACCCTGATCTCCTCCGCCAAAATTGGGGCCTCAAGCGACTCTGACTGGGTCTCCGAGATGGTTCCCAGGGCCTCTTTGTTCAGAAAGGTGTCTATTTGTACAGGAGATGTGTATAATTGTTTATAAAAATCTTCAAAGGCCTGAATTACCTCCCATGGACTATCCACCAAGTCACCCCTGGAGGAATGTATTTGAGTCACTGCCCTCTCCCCCTCCTTCCTACGGAACTGCCAGGAGAGCTGTTTCCCCGCTCGGTCCCCATCAAAATATTGGCCAGCCTGGGAAAGTAAAATAGCCCTCTCCATTCTATCCCCTCAAATCAAGTTGTATCGCCATTTCAACTTCTGAAAATGTTTGAGAATGATTTGATCAGGTTTTAATCTATGGGCTCGTTCCACCTATTAAAACTGGGATCTCAGTTCTTCAAGGGCCTTAGATCTAGCTTGGGCCTCATGCTTTGCATAAGAGATAGTATGCCCTCTAATAAAGGCCTTCAAGGCTTCCCATCTAGTTGAGTTGAAGGTATCCCCCCCTCCTGTTAAAGGAGAGGAATTCAGAAATGTGTGCTTTAATATATTCTATGAAAGCCTTATCCTTCAATAAAAGTGGATCCAGCCTCCAGGCTTTACACCCCAATGGTAGACACCCCATCCTAAATACCATGGATGCCACCGCATGATCTGATATCAATATCTGGGAATAATCAGCTCCCATCACTACTGGCAAAAGGTCAGAGATAACCAACACCCTGTCTAGATGGGCATAGGACTGGTGAGCATTAGAATAAAAGCTATAGTCTCTGCCAGATGGGAACAAGTACCTCCAGGCATCAGTTAGGCCAACCTGCCGCATCAAGATTGTTAGTGCCTGAGAATTTTTTGTCAAAGGTGCAGGGGTAGGGTTGGAGCTATCCAACACAGTATCCAACACACAGTTGAAATCACCTCCCAAAACCCATGGGCCCTGCCAGCTAACCAGATCCAAGGAAAGTCTCTAAAAAAATTCAGAGTCATCTGTACTGGGGGCATAAACTGATCCCAAATTATACATACCCACCCCCGGTAACAAAACTCTAGCAAGGGCATATCTACCATGAGAATCTAATTTAGTATCCAAAATCTTAAAGTGAGAGCCCTTAGGTAGCCATAGGGATGTGCCTCAGGCCTTAGAAGAAAAATGAGCTGATATCCACAATCCCCCCATAAAGGCCTCATTTTTAGATGCTTCCAATCTGGACATATGCATCTCTTGCAGTAATACAGCCTGCCATTTAGCACGTCTGGCCTCAATCATGACCCTACTCCTCTTGGAAAGCGACTTCAATCCATTAATGTTCCAAGATGCTATAGAAACAGGATCAGCCATAGTCCTCTAACGTAAAAGCATTTCTAACCACCTCTTGTATATATAAAACATCATTGACATAAATTAAGTACCCTCCAACCCAATTGTACCCACACAGGGTGGCACCAAAGGGTTCCCAAAAGACAACCAACCTGTACAGCAAAAGTTGCCGGTCACTGTATGATACCCCCTTCCATGCCACACCTAAGTACCCCTCTTTGTTTAGTCCAAGAAACAATCCCAAAAGTATAAAAGTTAGCCCCCCAGTGGGCACAAAAAGGCCCACAGTAGTAACCCCTGCAAACATTGGGAGTTAACATGCACTCATTAAACAATGCCATATACAAATGGGCATCAGAGCTATTAAGAAACTGCATAAATGGATAGACCAAAAAAATTGCACAAAAATAGCAAAGTATAAAATTTAAAGTCCACGATACATTCCATGAGTTCTCATAGTGGAGCCAAGTCAATTTGTAAAGTAAAAGTTAAGCAAACTCAAGAATGGCCGATCCTTTATCCAGAGCGGAGCCACAGCTAAGTCACTTCTGCAAAAATTTTAATTCCACACAGCATTTAAAACAAATTAACTAATACTAACGAAAAAGACTTAACTGTAGTGGCCAGACTTAATGTACAAAATGGTGGTCCCCTCTCCTTCTTGCTGCATAGGCTCAAGGACCCTCACGAATGTTCGAAAGTTCGCACAAGCACAGGAATGTATAAAATTAAGAAATTAAGAGGACCTGCACTCCTAGCACTCCAAACGAACCAGCCATACTCAGAAATGAGATTTCTAGCCATATCACACGACCACAGCATTTTCAGTGATCCTCGGCCTCCTGCCTTTGTGGTGAGTGGCCGCTCTCTCCCTTCTTAAGTATGGAATCCAGCCACCTCATCGCCACCCTAGGGCATGAAAAGAACTGTGGTGTACCTCCTGGTCAATCAATCTTCAACTTGGCTGGATATATAAGCGCAAATGACCAGCCCATTTTATAGAGATGACCCTTGATCTCATTGAACTTCTGCCTTCTCATCTGTAATTGCTTACTAAAGTCCTGAAAAATGTGAACTTTATGATTACCCACTGTAATCGGCTCCTTCTCTTTAGCTCTCTGTAGAATGGCCTCCTTATCTGCGTATCATAGATATTTTATTAAACAATGTCTCGGGCAAGTATCTGAAAGCTTAGGGCCTACACGATGTACTCGTTCCACTTCACAATTCTGTAATGTAGCTGGGAGCTCCAAATGTTCAAATAACCAAGCATGTAGCATGCTTTCAGGATCGTTCACCTCCGTCCCTTCAGGAAGGCCAATAATCCGGAGATTCGACCTATGGTACCAATTTTTCTGATCTTCAATTCTATCAGTGAGCTCTTCCACAAGTTTGCTAAGATTCTGTTTGTCTCCCATAGCTACCATCAATGAGTCCTCCCAGCTACTGACCGGAGTTTCCAGTTCTTCCAGGCGGGTAGTATGATTAGCTGAAGTTTCAGATAGCCCTGTTACCACTGATTGTAAGTGCGAGATCTGGAAGGTGATATTGTCAAAACCTGCCTTCATATCATGTTGCATAAGTGCTAATGTAGTCGGTACTGCTGATAACAATCTTTCCAGTTCAGACATTCCCTCCTGCCCCATTAGTGCGTTCACAGGGCTATCCATTGCTTGTAGGCCTCGGGGTTGTGATTTGGTATGATCTGTTGCACCAAATAAGAGCTTCGATTGTTTGTTTTTGCTCCTGCTAGTCGCCATTAATCCCCCGAACCAATGCCATTACCAGCAAACTTCAATCCAAGCCTGATGCTACCAATTTTAACATAAAAAGACTGAGTGCAGAAAGGAGCTCAGCTAGACTGCATCCGCCATTGTCAGCGTCAAGCCACGCCCCCCCCAGATGGCCCTTTTTAAAATTCACTTTTCTCAGCCTGGGGTGGCCTAGGAACACAAATGAGGGTGGGTTTTGCTCAGCGGACTTTGTTCTATCAAGGCATGGTGGTGCAATTCTTGGGTCGAGGGGCAGAGTGGCAAGATGGCTACTATGCTGCTCCGCTCCTCACAGCCCAGCGTCTCATGGAGCGTCTAATAGGGCATTTTGTAAGATTCTATTTTTTAAACTCACATGTTGAATGAAACATATGCTGTTTTAGTATTTAGCACCTTTAGTAAGGAATTTTTAAGTCTGTGCCCCATTGTTTATTCAATCAGACAGAGCAACATCATTTCTCCCCGCTTCTGGGCTTTGAGTTAATAAGCAAACAATATGAAATTCCCAATAACTCTGGGGGTGGTGGAGGTTTGGAAAATGGTTTGCAAAAAAAAAAAAGCCTCCATTGTGTCAGTTCAATAAAGCTACTGTCTCTGTTTATTAGAGGCGCTAGAGCATGTTATGGTATTATTTCTCACAGACTCAATAACTCAAGGGAGTTAAAAGGTTTTGTAGCTCCATAGTGACTATCCAGCCAGATGGGGTTCCTTTATACAGTACAGTATACTCAGAAGATGTAGGCAGCCTTAGCAGTAGGTGATCTTTCCTTCAGTACATGTTATGGTGTGCCTTTACTGAGAGTATATGCCATTGCATGGAACTGCCGGGTTATATTCCATATGCTGTGTAATACTACATGCGGGGCTGGCTGGAACATTGCTCCTGTATAAGCAGGCAGTACTATGTGGACAGTATAGTAACAGGTGCAGTTGCAGGGAGCTGCATGCCTGGTGGCTTTGGGATAAAAGAGTTACATAATGTAGTTCTGTTTGTGGTCCAGCACCATACATCACTGCAAACTGACTGTCAGTAGCTTATCAGGGACTTGGCGAGCTATCTGCCACAGGTAATTCCCTCTCCTGTCAGCTTTCTGTTTACCCTGCCGTTTCTGTCAAACAAAGCGAACAAATGACAACTCAACTGAAATGACAGCCTGACAGCTTGGCAGCTTCCAGCTATCTTCTTGGTATATGGTACTGCAGGGATTCTGCACCTGCAAAAATGTGTATATATATGTGTGTGTGTGTGTGTGTGTGGGGGGGGGTAATCCACACATTCAACCTGTTACACTGTGATGCCTTTGTTTACAGTTCACTAGGTCACACAGATTGGACAAGCATGTCACTAACAACCCAATGTACTACCAATAATACATAAAATAATGGAAAGAAACTGATTCAGAGGATCTGATATGAGGCGTATTTTTATAGGTTTAAAAGTGATATTGAGCGCCAAAATCCCATTTTAAATGTATTTTGTTTTGAAACATGAAAGAATGTGGGTGAAACGAAAAGATTTCCAAATAACTGGTCACTGCAGCACACACGCACGGAGGCTGTATGTTCTGTACTGTAACATGTGGAAAGCAACAGCAGGGAAAATAAGACCGCAATATGCTGAACATATTGCCATATTCTAAGGGGGAGGAGTTAAAAATGGCCTATAAATACAACAGTTTAAATGTTCTGCCTGTGGGACAGTGGGACGGTAGCACGGGAAAGATACAATGATTCACAAGTAGGATCAGTTCTTCACAAATAAATGTCTGACAAATTCGAAATCTTGCTGCTGCCTCCTTTCCCCTCATGGCAATAGGTTTAAATCTCTATACTAGAAAGAAAGTGACTAACCCCTAGGAGCTGAAGGGAAGATTTGTCAGACAATCCTTAAGGAAAGTGCTAAGTGAATAATAATAGTAATTTTAAAATAATAAAGATAAATCAACAGAGAGCCTACTGCAGGGCCCAGGATCTCTGGCAGCAGGTTAGGACCGCTTGGTGGAAAAATAAGAGAACAGACATCCAAAACAAACAAAAAAAAAAAACAAGGAACAACAGTTACTTGATGAGAGGGGCAAGACAGCAGTGTCACTCAATACCCATTGTCAGAAGGATTCATTTAAGCCTTATGGAAATCTAAACAACATTCGCACTGGACATTAATGAAAAGTGCAGGCATGGAAAGTTACAAACACCTTGGTTTGCAAGCAGTAGTCTCAGGCACTTGTAAACTTTTGCATGGCAGTACAGTTTATGAGGGTCCCCCAATTTGAGCAAGTACATTTACCAGTGAAGTAGTCAATGGAAGAGATGCCTCTCTGTAGCCAAGGATCTGTGCTCTCTGACCTCAGAACAGCATCTCCACCAACTGAAATGCATTATAAAGTTCAGTGCATGAATGTTTAGGGTATGATGGTTGATCAAATCAATCACAAAAGTGGGTGGTGTGCATGTATATACTGTAAATATATATATATATATATATATATATATATATATATATATATATATATATAGCAGCTGTATTTCATAGATGACCAATGACCTAACTGAAAATGTGCAGTGTATTTCCAGTAGTGAGCTTGGACCATAAGTGGCAAAGCAGCAACACAAATGAGTTATGAAAGCTGCCTGCATGTGTATTTGGGGGGTGATATTGCATATTTTCTCTCGGGTCTTTCTGCAGTGTGCTAAACATATACAGCACCCATTCTATTGACACTTTTTAAATGAGCTTTGTTTATGAAGACCAGAAGCTTCACTTGGAGTTCCAGAGCAGATTTGATCCTGTAAAAGGGCATTATGATGTCATCAGCTATTGTTCATGCTGCTGTCCCATTGGTTAAGTACTTCACGGTGACATGTCTACAATAAGATGATAATGCCTCTACAGTGAGAAAATCATAAATATGGGATACACACATGGGCTGATTCAGAATACGGCATTTATTTTCACATATTCATTTTATTTATTTGGAAAGTTTTACCAGAAGAGACATACTGGGCTGGTAACAGCTCCTTTCCAGATGTGCGGTGGGGAAGGGGGAAGGGAGGAACAGAAGTATACTAAGAGCAATAAATAGAAACACAGTTAATAGAAATATGAGGGGTCTGGACAATAACTCAAGAGTGGTATTCTCATCCAGAATCCTTTAGTGGCTAAAATAAATCCTTTATCTGTAAAGGTCAACTCTCACATACATATAAATACAAAATATACAATACATATATATATATATATATATATATATGTGTATATATATGTATATATATTTTAATTTTTTTTAGTTGTTTAACCAGGAGTAGCACACTAAGCTGAAAGCTTTTTTACAGGTGCGACCTGGGAGCAAAGGGAAGTTAAGTGACTTACTCAGGGTCACACAGTATGCAAGTGGGATTCAAACCCAGATCTGGTCTACTGGATGTCACCAGATTTGCAGCCCAGAGCCTTAAACCACTGCACTATATTGCCTCTCATATATATCACATGGCAAGAAAAAAATTCATTGGTCCAGAGATGTCATCTGACCCTGCATTAAATCTCTGTAAACACAGGGTCAGGTGCTGAATCTCATTTTCCTTCCCTCAAAAAACTACTTACAGCCTACCTCAAATAAGCCCCTCCAGGGTGTGCATCATAGGATTTTAATGCACTTCACAGGGGCCTAAGGGCACAGGGTCTTCATCCTGCTGCCTTACTACACCCCTGGGGCCTGCATGAAAAACTTAAAATGAACATCCTGTCATGGCTTATTACTTACAGACAGATAGACAGACAGAAAGATTGATTTGCAAAAAAAATACATTAAGGCATCTGTTAGGGTTGAAGCACAAAACATAAAAAGTAGAGAAAAATGTCCCACAAACCCTGGGAAATCTGTAGTGTTCCATTCTTTGTGGTTTGAACAATTACATGAGGTAGCGTGGATGTTGTTCTAACCTTGGTACCCTCTATTGAAGAATTAATGTGCCTGTATTTTATTTTGTCTGACTAGACAGTGCTGAAGTCAGGGTGACGTCAACTCTTGAGTAAAATACTTGTGACTTTTTAACCTGGCCTTTTTGTACGAAATCAAATAGATGGCCCTACAGTATTGCAGGCCAGTATCTAATGAACCTGAAACTGGTATATTTGTTTTTACTATTCATGCATGAAAAAGTCTTAATTTTCCTGATTTGTTTTTTCACCTCACAGCACCAAAACTAGCAGACCTACCATTTTGAAAACTGGCATGACTAGCTTCCAGGACAAAATGAGTGCATGTCAATGTTTTAAATCCCCTAGATTTTAAGGAGGCTAAGTTATAAGCATTTTAACAATTAGGGATTTTGACACAAACACTAACAATCATAACATACTGGTTCTACTACAGTACAATATGAATATTAAAAGGGCACAGTAATGCTCCTACATTAGGATTGAGTAGGTAGTTTAATGTCAAACGTACATTTATGTGCCTATATAATGATCCCTCAACAGAATAGCCTGAACTTTGGATTATCTGTAATGATTTTTTTTGCAGAGTTTGCATGTAATTACCTATTCCATCTCTGCCAACTTTTAATTGTCTAGTAACTACAGTTACTTGATATTTTCTGCACAAGTAACATCCATCCTAATATACCATCTCATTTCTAAACCTGTGTTTAATATATTTCTGTATCATTAGTTTGTTCAGTACAGAACTTTCATGTAAATAAGCATTACTTGGTGGAGATTTCTCCTTAAGATGGAGATCTCTCCCTAAAACATGTAAAATACAAATGTAGTCTGCACAGAGTCAGTGACAGGACCTCTGGATCTTATTAATTTGGTAATGGTCAATTCAATAGTTTAAACATTCTAAAAGGTTAAAAATACATATAAATATAGAAACTAAAACCAATTTGTTCTGCAATAGCACAAGAACAGCTTGCAGTTGATATCTACAACATTCAGGTTGTTAGAGTCTGGCACAAGGTGATTTTACTGAAAATCGTGTCATTTTTAAATGAATAAAGTACCACTGTTACGCATGTGCAGGATGACTGGATTTTTGCTAAACTGGCTTACATCAGTTTTGTCCGGGTTCACTGTTTTCATGACTTGAAACTGCCATTTTCATGCATTAGAAAACTGGAGAAAAGCAAGCAGTGGATCTATAACCCCACTGCCTGTATCCACTAGCCCAGCACCCAGCTGCAGAAAGAAAAACACCTCTACCTAATCCTGGCCAAGTTGCTCTGCCTGCTGTATTTCCTCCATCCATCCCATGAAATAAAGAGACCCTCACCCACTCACTAGCACCCATACCACTCTCCTCCTACCACTAATTCCCACATATCTTTCCTTATCATTCCTCAGTCTCACCTGTCATGATCCCTCCATGTCCCACACTGTAATTCTTTAACGTCTATGGCATGATCATTAGCTCTTCTGCAACACACTGTTCTCCCTGCAGGTAACAGAACTGTAACCCCCCCCCCAAAATAAAAATAAAATTAAGTTTGGGAACTTGTCAATTTCTTGTTTAGGGTGAGTGGAATGGTAATAACTCCAACTCTCAAATTTGAAAAAGTAAATAAAAAAAGTCATGGGTGTTAGAATAAATTATCTCTCCTCCGACATCCCCCCCCCAAAACGAACTCTTATGAAATGTGCACTGTGCATGCACAACCATTTAGTTTTGTTTCTGACTTAACTTTTTATCAGGGCATTTTTTTCTAACACTTATAGATTTTTTTTATTTTTTAATACTTTTTTCTCCAAATTTGTGGTGCATGTCACTTAGTACCCTCCTCTTAACCATTACGTTGACACGTTTCATGCCTGTCTTATGGGTCTGCGACTTTATGAATGGCTGCCAGCCCTGCACAAAGCAAGCTACATGCCCAGGGCCATGCACAGTGAGTGGGTGGCTTTGTATAGGGGCTTACAGGGACCAGTGTGATGCAAGCTACAGGTCCAGCCCCCTTCCTCACCCAATGGGACTACTGTTTCAAATACAGCTTACAGGATCCAGTGAGAAGTAAGCTACAGGCCTGGCACAGGTTTCATGCAGTGAGCATCATTATGCATCTGCTTCATGAGCAACCTGTAGGGCACTGCCACAGCAAGTTACGGTTCAGGCACAGTACACATCATTATGCAGCTGCTTCTTGGGTGGCCTGTAGCTCCACTCTAAAAGCAAGTTACAGGTGTGCCACAGTACATATCACCATACAGCTACTTTGTGAGTGCCTCAAAGGGCCACTCGCAAAGCAAGCCACAGGTCCAATGCAGTACGTATCATTATGCATGTGCTTTTAGACATATTTTCCAAATAGTATGGAAATTAATTGCAAAAGACTACTTTAAGGGGTCTATTAAGGTTGAAATGCGGAGGGTACAGACTACAACTTGCGCAAGTTATTACTTTTCTATTGTTTCTCAAAAAGTAAGGAAATTCTATGCAAAAAACTGCGTTAATACATCATTTAGGGTTAAAGCACAAAAAGACAGGAAATGAAAAATCTTTAGGATTGCCGCCCCCAGACCTGCCAATCATCCCAAGATTGACAAATGACGGGGTGTGTCATTGGGGTCATGAGCCCTAAATGTCACCCCATTCTTTTTTGCTATCTCTTGTCAATATGATTACACATGGAATAGGGTGACATTTAGGGATCACGACCCCAATAACACACCCCATCATTTGTCAATCTTGGGATGATTGGCAGGTCTGGAGGGGGAGGGGCAACCCTAAAGATTTTTCATTTCCTGACTTTTTGTGCTTTAACCCTAAATGATGCATTAATGCAGTTTTTTGCATGCATATATATATATTAAAGGCAAAAAACTCCATTTAATGCATCAGTTGGGGCTGTTCCACAGTGACAAAAAGCAAAGGAAATTCGGTGTGGGGTTGAAAGAAACTATGGCCCCCAGCCCACCCCTCAACAGGCATCAGGGTGAGCATTGGGGTCATCAGTCCTAACTCTCACCCCATCACATGTGTAAATAAGCAGGTATAGGAGAATGGGGGTGAGACTTAGGACTGATGACTAATGCCGATTGGCCAGGGGCAGGCTGGCAGGGTTCAAGGGGCTTCAACAACCAAATTTCCTCCATTTTGTCATTGTGAAACAACCCTAACTGATGCATTAAACTGAGTTTTTTGCCTCTAATTTCTCTTCTTTTTGAGAATGATAACGAGAAATAGTGAATGTAATGAGGCGGGAGGGCCCTGCACTCCCGCCACGTGATGTCTTGTCACATAGTAGCACAGTACCCACAAACACAAATGGTAATGCACATGGTGATGCAAAGTGAAACAGAAAGAGAAACAGTACTGTAGACACAAATGGTGAAAATAATGCAAATGCAAGCACAAATGAAAACACAAAGGGTAATGCATATGGTGGCATAGACGGGGCAGTAGAAAGTGGAAATAGGTATAGGAACCATAATCGGAAGCGGTAACGGTAACAGTAATGTAAGTGCACAAGCTGGTTTTCCCCAAAAGCTGCATAGAGAAAGACAGTGAGTACAAACAATGTGTGCATAATAATGGGTCTCAGAGCAGAAAATGAGGAATTGTAATACTAAATTGCTTATATCTCAGGAACCGTACGACGTAGAAAAAAAATTTAAAAGTCATATGATTTATGACATTCCTGGCTAGTTTTGTACATGGGGGCTAAGCCTTTTTCTGACAAAAAGTCTGTATCTTGCACCGTTTCCGAGATACGGGCCCTGAAAAGGCTGCTAACTGTGCAATGTTATCCTAAGGGAAAAAAAGAGAAGTTCAGTGTGCCATAGCTTTGCCACCCTGTAATATTTTTTCATTAAACCACCAAAAGGCACATCTGTGGGATGTTGGCTTTCTTCCCTCCAAATTTCAGTGTAAAAGACCAAACTGCTATTTTGAAGCAGGGTGGCAAAGAATTCCTATCATGCAGCGGACGCCGCAATGTTAGTCTATGGGAAAAAGTGTCAACTTTGGAGTATCATAACTTTACATCCATGCAATATTTTGTCACCAAACCACAAAAAGGCACATCTGTGTGATGTTGGCTGCCTTCCCTCCAAATTACAGCCCAAAAGACCAAACCGTTCATTTGCAGCAAGGTGGCAAAGAACTGCAGTCATTTTGCCCATAATCTGGAAAAATAGTGTTGCAATTAGCGCCAGCTTTCTCAAGCATTTGCGACACTTTCATGAGTGCGACACTACTTTACGACTCTACTTTTTCCAGAAATTGAAAAACATATTTCTAGGGTGTGTAACTTCAAAATAAAGACATGTCTAGCATCCTCAGGGTCCGACTAGGTAAACACCAAAAGAATTGTGTTGCTAGAGGGTCCCAAATTTAAATGCCAAGCATTTTTCTGATCGCTAACTGAAAACAAAATGGTGGATTTGCGACACTACTAGGGCCATTTGCGACACTAAAAAGTGCATTTGCAACACTGTAGAACTTTTGTTAACTTTTCCCATTGACTTATAATGGGAAATTGTTTTTTGAATAACCTTTGAACCATTTAATATTTTTTCATAAAATCTTCAAAAGGCACATCAGGGACCCTGGCTGCACGTTCCCTGAAGTTTTTGGACTGGTCACACAAACCGTGCGATCTGTAGGGATGAGCAAAGAATTCCAAAAAAGCGTAAATGCGCGCGCAGATCATGCTTAATAACTCCGCAGCCGTATATCCGAACGGTACGAAAGTTGGCAGATCCCAAGATGTATGGTTCTTGATTGTGTATTCCACATTTCAGGAAATCCATTGAACAGCTGCAAAGTTATTAAGGTGCAAAATCTTAGGTTTAACATGTAAATGGCTCCTCAACCCTAACTATGGTAGCACTATAGTGCCATAATATATATATATATATATATATATATATATATCTAGAGAGAGAGAGAGAGAGAGAGAGAAGAAAGAGAGAGATATCTATATATATATATATATTCTTTGCAAAAAAACTTAGTTAATGCATCAGTTAGGGTTGTTTCTACACTGACAAAAGTGTGGAAATTCCACGTTTGGGTTACCACCCCAGCCCCATGCCCCCTCCTCAAAACCCTAACTCTGCATCCCCCACACACACACACGCATACAAGCAAGGGAAGGGCCAAGGCAAGACAAGCAACCAGAGACAAGCAGAATCAAGTAACAGAAGTGACATACAACTCTGTAAACATTCCACAAGACACAGGCATCGTCACAGTCCCCAAGTGTATGAGTTCTGCAGCCATCATAGTGGCTTGGGGGTACACACACATGCTGGGCAATAATGGGTGATGGCTCACAGTAAACATTTTTGCATCACAAAAATCACTAACAAGATTTAAACAGATGCCCATATTTCAATAGTTAACAGCTGATGAAACACACCGTATTTATTTTTTATTTATTTAGTTTTCTGTTGACCGGGTAAGTGCACTAGACAAATTCTGCCTATTTTCAGGCATGACCCGGGGGAGGGGGATTCAGATGAATGGCAACTGACCTTGAACCAGATTAAGCTGTTGGTGGCATTTTTAATATGTTATCCACACACAGTGTATTAGAAATAACAGTTTCTGTGAGCCTAGCAACAGCCATTGGAAGTTTGCATTTTGTTTTCTGATACAGTGAGTCAGTTCTAATAACAAGCAATGGTAATAATAAAAGTAATTTTTTGTAGCATAGTTTACAAATAAGATGTAAAAGCAACAGTTGCATAACATGCAAAGGTAACCGTAACATACTGTTAATGAGTATTTCCAGTTAACGCAGAAGCATAACAGCATGTGATGATGGTAGTTTCCCACCCGAGCAGTATCTCCAAACTAGTGTGTATGTGTCAGGTCTATCTGTCCTGCTACCACATGCCTATGTGGTAGCAGCAATACTTGCAATGAACCAATTGTTGAATTATGACACATATAAATCAATATCAGTAAAGTTAAGGATAAAGGTCTTGCTTATCCTATGACTACATCCTTAGGTCCCACAATCCAGCTGTAAATAAACTCTGACTCAGGGCTCTGCTAATGATCCTCTGAATCTGTAACCAGACTTGTCTCACAACTATGACTCAAGGTCTTCTTAGGCCCTTGAGGTGGTAACTAATATGTAATGTAAATACACTGTGCTGTGTGACCTGTGTATAACTGTTATTAAATGTAATGTGTGTGCTTTCCTGTACTGACATGGAGCCTTTGCAAAGGAGTCTATGACTCAAAGGATTGTAATTTCAATTCTCTCAATAAATTAAATAAAAGAAAAATATTTTGAAAATGTGTACAGACTAAGTGTCATTGTATTAGGAAGATATGCCAGCAGTAATGTGTCATAATACTGTGCTGGCAGTAAGTATAGAGTTGATTATACTGTGTTTGTTTTTTCATTACATAGTTTTATGTGAAATCAGTACAGTGTTGTGAGTATTGTGCTAACAGATGTGCCTGAGTGGTATAGTGTCATAGAATGTTGTATGTGTCTTGCATGTGCATGTGTGGGAGGGTGTGTGTGTGTGGAGTTAGGGTTTTGAGGAGGGGTGTGGGGTGGGGTGGTGGGTGGTAACTTAATATGGAATTTCCACACTTTTGTTGGTGTGGAAATAACCCTAACTGATGCATTAACAAAGTTTTTTGCAAAGAATTTCATGGTTTTCCAACCTACTTCTGCATTTAGTCTCCCTATAGAATTTTTGCTATGAAAAGTCTGTTTTTGAGATACGGGCCCTGAAAGGCGTCACGGGCGCCGCAATGTTATCCTATAGGAAAAGGTCTGAACTTCAGAATGATGTAGCTATGGGCCTGTTCAATGTTTCCATGCCAAACCACCAAAAGGCACATCTGTGGGACTAGGGCTTGCCACCCTGAAAACTTCAGGCCAATAGCACAATCCACTTTGCCACAATGAAGTGACAAAGAAAACAACCACTGCAATGTTATCCTATGGGAAACTTTCTGAACTTTGGAATGCTGTAACTATGGGCCTGTTGAATATTTTCATACCAATCTACTGAAAGGCACATCTGTAGCACTAGGGCTTGCCACCCTGACAATTTCAGGCCAAGAGCACAATCCACTTTGCCACAATGAAGTGACAAAGAAAACAACCACTGCAATGCTATCCTATGGGAAAATGTCTGACATTTGGAATGCTGTAATGGTGGGTCTATTGAACGTTTTCATACCAATCCACTGAAAGGCATGTCTGCGGTACTGGAGCTTGCCACCCTGAAAATGTCAGGCCAATAGCACAATCCATTTTGCCACAATGAAGTGATAAAGAAAACAACATATAGCAAAATGTGTGCAGTGTTGCTGTGACTACTTTTTAATGTTTTCGTGATTCTCCTGTCTCTATAATGGGAATGTTATTGTGCACAGAAAAAATTTGCCATGGTTACTTTTTCCCATGAGTGTGATTGTTTGCAGGGCAACAAAAATGCTGCCATGATCAAAAAACAGAAACATTTTAAAAAACATATTTCCAGGCCAGCTGGTGAAAAACTAATGCCAGGGACATGTTTCTTGGGGTCCGATTAGGTAAACACAACTGTTGGTGTTTACCAAAGTGCAGTATTTTTTAAATTACAGCATTTTTTTTCTCTCTGGCTAACTGAAAACAAGATGGCGGCAGCACGCAACATTTTTGGGCAAGCTTGACAACAAAATGCGATTGTGAATGTTTTTGCAGTGCACATATAAATTTTTTTCATAGGCTATAGTGGGGCATGAAAAAATGTAATAACTTTTGAATGGAGCAATATTTTTTACCGAATCTTCAAAAGGTACCAGCGCAACCCAGGACACATGTAGACAAACCAATTTGAACTCACTCAAATGCATTCTTCAGTCCATTATGCATGGACAAAGAATTTGCAACAATGGGGAAATTTCACTTTTTGAGTGCACCACGGTTCCACAACCGTACATCCAACCGAAATGACAATTTCATGATCCAGAGATCTATAATTATATATATATATATATATATATATATATATACACACACACACATACATATATAAACGGGATATGACATAGCTTGAGTGAAGATATCATATTTATCTTCATGAGAGGCCAATGATATCATGATATCTCATGAGCGGCAAAGCCACGAGTGAGATGTCTTGATGTCATTGGCCTCGAGTGAAGATAAATATGATATCTTCACTCAGGCCATGTCATGTTCTGTTTATACAACATGGGCTGGATATTCAGAAGGGTTGCACATGGCGCAACACAGTTGCACCATGCGCAACCCACTGATGTGCCCCGGTGCGATATTCAAAGGGGGATTGAGCCTTGCACAAATCCTGATGCGCCGGAGCGCATCAGTAATGTATGCTGTGCAGGTAGAGGGGGCGTGCCCATGCATACTCTGCACATCCCAATATTCAGCCCTGGATGTGCTGAGCCCATGCATGTGCAACCCCTATCTGCGCTGCATACAGATGAGCCAAAAAAAAAAGGGGTAACAGCTGGCCACTCACAGGTGAGCTGCCGTATTGCAGGGCACAACACTGCAGCTGCCACCTGTGGGTGGCCACCCGAGCTCTGGTTGCACCTTCCTGGTGGTGTCCCCCGATGCCCGATCACGGGCATACATAGATTAATAATAGTCCTATATCTCTGGTGGTCCAGTGGACCGCTTGCAGCCTGATCGCAGGCATAAGTACAATTAAAAATAGTGAACTCTCTCCCTGGTGGTCCAGTGGACCACTTGCAGCCAGATTGCGGGCATTTGTTATAAAAAATGACACCCCAATCCAACCTTGGTGGTCCAGAGGTACCCCCCTCCCCACCCGTTCACTAAGCCCCATCGCCCCGCTCCCCCTGGTCAGCAGCGGGTGGCAGCTCCCCACCTGCTTGCCGCCCCGCCGCCCGCCGACTGACACTGTACAGTAGGGCTGTACGCCCATTGGTCTACAGATTGAGCCAATGGGCATGCAGCCTGTACCATACTACACAGTCCAGACATTCACATTTGACCCATTTGGGTTAAATACTGAGACTTTACAACACAAGTCAAGTAATACCAACACTTAGGGAAAAACTTTGGGCCCCCTCCCATATTGACAGAGTGGGAAAATATTAGGTGGTGCATTTCAGAGCACTAGAAAGACTGACAGCAACCTGAGCTCTTAGGTTTCAAAGTTCACAAATACAGAACAACTTGGAAAAAAAATTTATATCCACTCATGCTTCACACTGATGGCACAGCAGCTGCAAACAGCACTGTTGTGTGGTACCCCAGCACATAGAATGCCTAATTCGAAGACCAGCACCAAGCATTGCAAACTAGAAGGCAAATACACTGCCTTACAAACTGAGAGACCAGTGCACAGCACAGCAGACTGGAAGATGAGCACTCAACACTGCGATCCGGGGTTCAAGAGTGAAACAGTGCACATTAGTAGACCAGTACACAGCAATGCAAACTGGGAGACTCCACTTGGCACCAAAAACTGGGAGAACAGTATGCAGCACAGCAAACTGGGGAGTCATATACTGCACTACTAAATGGAAGACTGGCAAACATCACTGAAAACTGGGAGATATGCACACTACACTGCTAACTGAAAGACCAGCACATGGCACTGAAAACTGGGATGCGTTCATGTTCCTGCAAAAAAAGGAAAACCATCCTGCAACATCTTTTTTTTTTAACCTGAAAGAAATAAAATGGTCCCTCGTCATTGCTGCTGTCCCTTCCCTCCATTCTGACCCTCCCACTGCACATGCACCACCCCACACCTCTCTTACCCTATACTTACCAGCCAAGGTCAAACACCACAACCCTATCTGGATCAGAGACATGTCTTCACTCTTCAATAGTGAACTGTGAACTGAAGAATACAGGTAAGTGCTGTATAAAGTATTTCAATGGCATTTTAAACTTCTTATCATATCTTGCCCATTTAAGGGAATTGTTTCACCACATTTTCAACATGGCCTTTTTGGGACCCCACCTCAAGAACACTAGCGGTGAAATGTTGTTATTCATGCCTAGACGGTTTTCATGTTCACTGTTCAATATCATCTTTCAGGCCTGATTAACATAGTTTTACTACAAGTATTCATGAGGTGGGGTTCTAAAAGGGCCATGTTGAAATTTTGGTAAAACAATTCCTAAGAATGACCACGTTATGAGCGTGCAAAAAATTTTTTCGGTTCACACCTGGAAATGAGCCTCAGCTCAGCATACCTTACCTGGTTATCAGCTTTTAAATAAATAAATCTGCCCATGCATGTGCATAACTTTGTTAATTTTCAATAATTTGACCCCAAATTTTGAACATAGCCTTTTTTTTCACAGCACTTCATGAACATTACAGTTGTCATTTTTCACATCCTGACCAAAACATGTTTTTACACCTGTGGCATGGAATGGCATTTCGGCATGGATTTGAAAATTTCCACCTATGGGGTTCACGAGATGGTATCATAAGAAGACCATGTTGAAAGTTTGTGGTCAAATATAAAAAAAACAAAGATATTATGAAGTAACATTGTTTGTAGGGATGTCCTTTGCCCCACTGGGTACCACATTGCCTTGATACGCCAGTGACCTCTGTTCAGGTGTGAACTCAGTAAGCTAGTTTAATGGGTCAAGACTGTGTTTGCTTTAGTTAACTTTCAGCAATAGAAGCCATAGACTGTATTAAGAGGAGAATGAGAACAGACTGAGTGAGTCGGCAGCTTTGAAAAGATAGACACGAGTCAGACCAGTCATTGCTATAGCATTTTATTCCTTAATAAGAACCTGCAGAGTAGTTTTTGGGAGCATAGCTTTCCTTTTGTTGAAGCATTCATTGTGATTCTCTAATTATGAATAACTTGGATTTTTGTCACACAAGTGTACATGTTCAGAAAAAGTCACTGTCCCTCTGTTATCTGACGATGGATAGTATGCAGCAAACCAAATTATAATAATAAACTACACCCAGACATACTGTACTTATCAGTTCTTTAAAATTGCATTTAATAAATCATTCTTCAGGGTGGGAAAATTAAGCAGGATGTGCAGCTCCATAATTGCCCTGATTTGGCTACCAAATGGTAGACTGCAGTGGCCCCACTGTAAGAACCTATCTCCTGATGTTCTATTCCTCTTCTGGTCTATAGTATGGCCCCCAAGCTGACTGATAGGATTGTGAGGGGCTTTTGTGTTTTTTGTTTGTTTGTTTCAAATCTTGCTTTAAAAAATCAGTGGGGGTGGGGCGTATCTGTTTACGCAAGGCTATAAGATCGTATAGAAATTGACATTGAATTAATCTGTTAACAAACTTTACAAAGAAAGTTGACTATTGTGGAACATAAACTCAGATAAAGATTAACAAGTTACTTGTAGTTCAGAGGTGTACAGAACAGGGAATCCTGCAGGGGTGTGCCACTCAGTTGAAATGCTTCACTGATGCAAGCCAAGTGAAGTGGACACCAGAGAGTATGGCAATTTACATTCCAGTCTTGTAACCTAGCATAAACAGATACCCCCACTCCCACCAATTTTTTAAAGCAAGATTTCAAAACTTAAATAAAGGGCATTTTTGTCATGCAAGTATATACGCTCAGAAAAAGTCACTGTCACTCTGATATCAGATGATGGATAGAATGCAGCAAACCAAATTATATTATTAAACAACACCCAGACATATTTATCAATTATTGAAAATTGCAGTTAATAAATCATTCTTCAGGGTGGAAAAATTAAGCAGGGTGTGCAGCTCCATAAGTGCCCTGATTCAACATGAATAAAGTCCATTTCTGCCACGCAAGTGTACATGCTCAGAAGTTTTTAAAAAGTAGTGTTGCAAATTGTGGCACAGCCCCATTGTTTTGCAAAACAGTGTCACAATTTGCAGCACAACTCCCTGTGTTTCATGAAACAGTGATGCAATTTGCAAAATAACTCAGTACTTTTGAAAAAGTACTTTTGCAAATTGCGACACTGAGGCCCGGATATTCAAAGGGGTTGTGCATGGTGCAACAGAGTTGTGCCAGCGCAACCTCACATTGTGCACTGGTAGGATATTGGAAAGGCTCCCAGGTGCAGCACAAATCCAAGTGGACCGGGGTGCAATGCAATTGCATGCAGTGCAGACGCAGGGGGCATAGCTATGCATATGCAGCACATCCTAATATTCAACCTGGGATGTGCGGCGCATATGCTGGCACAACCTTGCATTGCGCTGCATAGGGGGGCTCAAAGTTGAGCCCGTGACAAGAGGGAACAAATCCTGACCACCAACAGGTGGGCTGCTGTGTTGCAGGGTGCAACACAGCAGTCGCCAGCCATGGGTGGCCCTCCGCCCACCCAGAACACCATCAATAAGCACACATGTCTCCAGACTACCAGGGATTTAAATGATGGGCACTTTACCGTGATCGGGGAATCAGGAGGCGGGAAGTACCACTAGACTATCAGGGAAGTCATTTAAAGGGATTTACTGGTGATCACGGCTATAGGGCGGGGGATGCCCTGGGACCCCCACTGTGCACACATCATGCTGTGCAGGGCACCAGGCACAATTCACCGGGCTGCCCTGCTCAAGGTATGCAAATGGGACCATAATGACATGCAAATGGTCCCATTTGTCCCTTGCATATATTATGGTCTCATTTGGCTGCCCTCAGCTGAATATCGTGGGTGATGCACACAGCACAACTGCGTTTAAGCTGGCGCATCCCTGTGCTCCCTGGCTGTGGCTTGCACCAGCACAGTCCCACTGAGCCGTGCGCAGTCTGTGCCATATTCAACGTTGCTGCGCCATGGCGTATCACCATTGATTATCACCTGGTCCTGGCCCCAGTGCATCCCAGTTGCACTGCACCCATGCTTGTGCCACTGTCAGGCACAGTCTGAATATCCGGCTAGAGTTTCACAATTTGTGAAAGTACAAGTGCTGCGATCAAAATAAATATATTTGTGACCACTTCTGGGGCAAAGTAACCCTGAAATTCAATTCCTCAGGCCCCAAATAGGTAAACACAAGTGTTGGTGTTCACCAAGGGGCTGTATGTTTCAAACTGTTTAAGTTTTTCCACTACACTAACTGAAAACAAGATGGCAGGATCTCGACACTACATTCCGTATTTTTGAAAGCAAAACCCACTTTTGCAGCAGCAAAACAGTACTTTCGCATGGCAAAATCTAACTTTCCCCATAGAAAATAATGAGAAACTTTAAACTTTAATAACTTTTGAATGGACTAATTTTTTTCACAAAACCTTCAAAAGGCACATGTGTGACCCCAGCCCCATAAACCCTGTAACTTTTAGATAAACCCTTATGTCATTTCGGAGAAATGGTGTGACAGAGGATTTGCACAAAAATGGTAATGTTCACATTTTTTGACACAGCTACTGCACATCGGACTGGAAAAATTAAAAAAGACACATAAAGAGATCTTTGGTCCCTGATGGTGCATGCACAATTTCATGCAAATTGGTCAAATGGTTGCAAACTTATTAAAGTGCTAAATTTGGGGTTTAGCATAAAATGACTATTGATTCCTAACATAGGTGATAGCGCCAGTATATAAGGGTTGATGAAGGTGTTTAATGTTAAAGGGCAATTTTTGAGGCTGTTTAATGTTAAAGGGCAATTTTTGGACCTTAGTACCTTTGTACTGGTTAAAGTGATTTCTATGAAATTTGAAATGTATAATTGCCTTGGGTAGATGTTTGTATGTGGCAAATTGTGTCTCAATAGCTTTAGCCATTTCTGAGATGCAGACTGCTGAAAATAAAGGTTTGGGGTTTTTTGGCATTTCTTTTTGTCCACCTGCATAATCAGAAATGGCTTTGGCTTCTGGCCTGAAATTTTCAGGGTAGAAAGCATTTGCCTCACAGATGTGCCTTTTGAAGATTTGGTGAAAATATATAAATCCTTTCAAAAGTAATTGAATTTTTAAGTTCCCATTATTTCCTATGAGAAAAAAAATAGATGTAAATGTGAAAGTTCTTTTCACACATTGACATCCAGTTTTGCATAATCTGCACCTTAATAACTTTACAACCCTTCAACAAATTTGGCATGCATAAGCTCTGGATGCAGATCTCATGATGTTGATAATGTCATGTGAATACATCATGCTTTGTCTGAGATACTGTGTCTCAAACATCCTTAAACTTACATGTTTTATTCCCGTTTTCACAGTCTTCCAGTTTTGCAGATTTGCACCTCAATAACTTTAGAATCCTTTGACGAATGTGTATGAAATTGTGCATGCACAATCTCAGGGAGTATGTCTGTTGATGTGTTAAACTTTCTTTGAGCATCTAAGTGTGATTTGTGAGATATTGTGTCTCAAACATCATTAAACTAATATATTTTTTTCATTTTACTAACAGTCTTCCAGTTTTGTATAATTTGTACTTTAATAACTCTGGAGCCCTACAACATATGTGCATAAAATTTTGTATGCAAAATTTTACGGGATTGGTCTGTTGATGCTTTTAATTCCATTTCAATCACTTGTTTGGTTTTGAAGATACTGTCTCAAATATCCTCAGATTTACATGTTTTTCTAGTTTTTGCACAGTCATCCAGTTTTGCATACTTTGGACTTTAATAACTTTGCAACCGTTTAATGGATATGCTTGAATGTTTGCAAGCATACTTTCATGGGATTTGTCTATTGATGTTGCTAATTTCACTTGAAGTGCTTGTTTGGTTTATGAGATATTGTGTCTTAAACATCCTTACATTGACATTTTTTTTCAATTTTCAGTCTTCCACGTTTGCATACCTTGCACCTTTGTAACTTTGCAACCCTTCAATGGATGTGCATGGAATTTTGCATGCATAATCTCGTGGGGTAGTTCTGATGATGTGGCTAACTTAGTTTGAACTGCTTAATTGTGACATTGTTTGCCAAAATGACTAGTGTACTGTCACAGTTTGTGACACTACTTTTCCAGATATGTGTGTTTCTGTCACTTCATAACTAAAAAATGGTTTCAGCTTTTGGGCTGACATTTTCAGGGTACAGAGGACTAGTCCCAAAGATGTGCCTTTAGCTGGTTTGGTGGAAAAATGTTACTCCACTGCAGTGTTATAATGCTTTGAACCTTCAGAATTTCCCTTATGGTAACATTGTGATGGTTGGAGTACTCTTCAGATGCTATATCTCAAAAACGCTTCAAGATACAGCATTGGTGCTATGGGTAGCATAGTACACCTTTGGGTGTGCTAAGTAGTTTTGCATACTACCAGGCTCTGTTTCAAAACTGTTGGTGAATTGTAATAAATGTGGCACATGTGACCTATACTGTGGCATACATTATCAACATGGCAGCAGTACTGCTTTGCAGGGCACAGTGGTACCACATCAAACTATGCACTGATAGGAGTGCAGGGCCCAGAGGCCCTGCATTCACATATGTACATGAGGGATAACTACAATAGGTATGAATGGGAACACAGGACCTGGAGGACCCTGTGCCCCACTGCTCACTATGAACTGATGGGAGCACAGGGCCCAGAGGGCCTTATACTAACACATGGAAATGGGGGACAAGTTCAATAGTCATGTATGAGAGAACAGGGCCCTACCACTTACTATGGACTGATAGGCATGCAGGACTCAGAGGTCCCTGCAATCTCACATGGAAATGAGGGACAATTACAAGAGGCATGGGTGGGTTCACAGGGCCCAGATTGCCCTGTGCTCCTACCACTCACTATGGACCAAAGCAAGTGCAAGGCCCAGAGGGTCCTCTACTCCATAATCAAATAAATCTAGGATTATACTTTCTCAAAAAGTAAGAAAAGTCATTGCAAAAAACAGTATTAATGCACCATTAGGGTTGAAGCATCAAAAGTAGGGGCATATGACCTTAGGGATCCCAAGCCTAAGACACCATCCCAACTGTGCATGTAGAAGCAGGCATGAGGGGTGTGTTTTGGGGTTGAGTACCCTAATGCTCACCCCATTCCATGAGTAAGTAAGGTATATATTATACTGGCATGAGAGCACCAGTAAGTTAGGGTTCATGAGGGTATTAATGTTAAAGAGTAATTTGTGGAGCTTAATAACTTTGTAATGGTTGAAGTGATTTCTATGAAATTTACCATACATAATTGCCTTTGGTAGGTGCTTGTATGTGGCAAATTTTGTCCCAATAGCATTAGCTGTTTCTGAGATACAGAGTGTTGAAAATAAAGGTTAGGGGCTTTTTGCCACCTTTTTTGTCCACTTGTGTCTCAGAAACGGCTTTACCTTCTGGGCTGAAATTTTCCGTGTGGAAAGCCTTAGCCTCAGAGATGTGCTTTTTTAAGGTTTGGTGGAAAAATACTAATCCATTCCATTGTTATTCAGTGTTGCATTTCCCATTATTTTCTATGGGAAATAATAGATGTCAAACACGACAGAGGAACCCATGTCACAGGAGCAGCTGCAATGTGCGATTCTAGGTTGAACACATTATGCTGTTGGCCATGTTCTTTCCCCATTTAGTGAGAGAAATGACTTAAGTACTTTTGATTTGTGGACACTAGGGAGCCCAGTTCCAATGACCCAAATAATTGTTATATATATTTCTTAACCTGAAAAAAAGAAAACAATCCTGCAACATACTTGCCGACAACAGGGTGCCCAATCCCTGTGTTGGCATTTACATGCCCCCCAACTACTGTTGGTCACGGGAGAGACCACTCCCAGTGTCCACAAATTGTTTTAGTTTATCTCTCTCCCCCTCTCAGCACTGTGGGACATTGGGGATCCTGCTCCCATTGTCCCAAAATTGTATATATATATATATATATATATTAACTAACCAAAAAAGAAAAGCGATGCTGCGTAGTTACTGACATCGTAGTGCCCATTCCCCATGTTGGCATTTACACCTCCCCAACTACTTTTGGAAACTGGGAAGCCCACTCCAAGTATCCACAAATTATATTATTTTATCCCCCCCCAGTACTGTGGGACACTGGGGAGCCAACTCCCAGTGTCCCCAAATAATATGTTTTCAGTTACCTGAGAAAAAGAAAATAGTCCCACAATGTTTTTACTTTTTTAGTTTTCCTGAAACAAAGAAAACTGTCCCTCATCATTGCTACTCAGCACCTCCCCCATCCACACCATCCTGCTGAGCACCTACCTCCCCACACACCCCTTACCCCATAATTACCTGTGGCGGTCATCTGCTGTCATCTTTTGTGGACCGGGACACGTCTGCACTCTTCAAAGCCAAACTGTGAACCGAAGAATAAAGGTAAGTTCCCTATAATGGCAGTCAATGGCATTTTGAACTTATGTTGATATCTAGGCCATTTGTAAGTGTTTTGCACTAAATTTCCAACATGGTCTTTTTGGGACCCCATCTCATGATCACTGGCACTGTCATTCCGTTACTCAGCCCCAGTAGGTGATTTTTAGGTCTCTGTGCAGAATTACCTTTTGGGACCGATTAACAAAAGGATAGTGGCAGTGTTCATGAGGTGGGATCCCAAAAAGGCTGCAAATGGGTAATAAATCACCCTCTCAGGTTCTTGATGGAACGACACAAAAGGAAGAGACAACAGACAACAGACAGGTCGTACTCATGTAATACATGAAATTTATTACAGATCAGTGATACAGACTTACTACCATAACAGTGTGAACACTGGGAGAACACCAGTTTTACTTACCTAGGCAATGTAGACAGTTTATTTCTTCCTTCTCAGAGAAGCTACGTGTTACAAAGGGTCTTATACCCTGATCATTGCTATAGCAAGGGCTAAGAAAAATACATAAAATGTATATAATTGGAAAAAATAGGTGGTCTGAGCAACCATACTAACTAATATAAAAAGTTGTATAGTTTGCAAATAGAAAACAATACAATGAGACTTCTATTATCCAAAGGCAGTTGTAGTGGTGTACAATCACTAAAGGTGGCACTGTTGCCTTACTTATAGAGATACAGTAAGAAATAGAGCAAAATGCATTTATTATGGCTAGTTATATATCAGTGAAACATAATGGAGCATAATAGTACACAGATCCTGACACTTATGCTTATACGATAACTGTCTTCACCCTAAGGTTAGTATCTATAACTACATAAGTTGCTGGACATGAGATGGCAGCACAATCAGGGGTGCCAGACCATGGATAACATTCCCCCTTTTGCTGCCTTCAAAAGAAAGGCAACAACCAAAGAAAAGTAGTGGAATGGAGCTACAGAAGCAGTAATTTAGAAGCCCGTGGCACATGCCTTGTAAAGGAATTTGAGTTGTTTGCGATGTTGTTTCAGAGTACGTTGCAGACAGCAAAGGGTTAGTGCAACCCCCTTGTTCCCCGGGGTTACTAGAATCCCAATTAGAACCAGTGGCATGCACAGAAAGGCAGCTAGTGAAATGGCAGTTAAATGGATTTCACACTGTCAAACTAATTTCAGTCTCAGCTGAGCTAGAGGGTGATGTAATCTTAGAATTCTCGCAGTGGCATAAGCCACATTTGTTGCCAGCTCTAGGGAGATAGCTTTGGAATGTTCAGTTAGAGGAGAGATTCAGAGAGAGTGAGTGTTCAAGGAGGAGGCTGCAGCTTGTAGTGCAGCTCCTCAGACAGCTCTGACAGAGAGCTGACTAGTTTGTTCTCACCCTGTAAGAAGAACATAGAAGACAGCAACTGAAGTCGTGGAGACCTTGCCACTGGGTTTTCCTTTGCCCCATCCCAAGAGGGATGGGGAAATCTTCAGGGTTCAGGGGCAATCCCCTCACCCAGTCTGTCTAGTGAAGCTGCCTGTGACAACTTCAGAAACCATAAGTACTTTTGAGTCAGTCCAGGAGGGGCACCTGCAATACCTGTGGTGAATTTCTCTGACAAAGGGATCCTGTCACCTAGATTTCAGTTTTAAAAGTGTCTGCCTATGTTGGAGTCCAGTGTGGGACCATCCAAGTACAGAACTTTTAATTTTCTGACACCTCAGAGGTGTGTCATGTAGTATGTTAAGTGTGAAAACATTTCAAGATAGCATCTACAAGTTTTCTGTGAGGGTGTTATTTACCAGATGAATGGCCGAGTATAAACTTGGAAGCAAAAGGTGGGAGACCACCATCTGGAGTAACCAGTTTACCTCTCCTGGTTCAGTTTGGGCACCAGTACAATTTTCAGTCAGTGCATTTGGCCAGTGCCTGATGTAAATAGTTACTCAGATGTGTGTTTTGGATTCTCTTGTTTTCAGTTCACCTCAGTATAGCGGGTGCTGGAAGATTGTGAGCCTGGATGTGCTCTTTTGTGGTCATGTGTACCACTTTTATTCCTCATGAATTATGGGAAAGTATCTTAATACTGGCCTTGTGTGCCTAGTGGAGGGGAAATGTGCCAATAACTGGCCGTGTGTGCCAATCTCCATTTCAGAACCTGAGAGGTCGCTGTTTGCGTTCATTATGCCTATGCTAAATGGGATTTCAGGAATTTCTGTACCTCAGTAATCTGCATTACCAGTGTGAGTATACCTGTGGTGGTCTTTGATTATTCTTACTATGTTACATGAATAAAAGCTACACTCTAGAATCCCAACCTGGTTTGGACAGTAATGTTATTGCTTCCATTGTGTCGGGATTTACTTGGGTGCCCCTGTCCAGAAGGCAAACCTAGCATAATTGTGAGCAGCCATTTTCTCCCAGGGACCTGGGTTGCTGGCCATGACAAATGGTCCCACCGGGTGTGTGCCAGCTAGTTGCCACACTTGGTTGTCTGGCTGTGATAGCAGGCTCAGAAAAGTAATGTGTGTACTTGTCATGTAAACCCCCACCCCTCTCGTTTGCCCCTAGACACTATGTGGTGAGATAAGAAGCCCTGCTAGTTAAACAAAGGGGGCTGTGGGGGTTACATTAGTATTAGAAAAACAATCAAAAATGAATGGATAATAACAAAAGCTTTAAAAGTTAATTCTAACCAAGTATTGGAAAGAACAGTGCTTAATCACCATCATGAATAAGAGTATTAAGAGCAATGCCAGCTTTAGAAATATTGTTGGTAATGTAGATAAGATGTGAATCCTTTCTAGCTAAAAGGGATTTCAAGGAAAGTATCAAAGGATCAATATGTACATTAAAAAACAGGCAAATATTGAGACAAGGCAAGCAAGTATTCTGAATCAGTATTGATAACATCTGGTTCAGGGAGAGGAATAGGAGTAATTACAGTGTGACAGATTACTGTTTTCTGCTGTGGAGTAAAACAAAAGTTAGGAAAATAATAGCACAAGTTTTGGCACCATAGGCAAAGGAATAATGATTTGTCACTACACAGTACTGCCCATCAGAATTGTAAGTAACTCTTACAGTTGGAACTCTCCATTCTTGAAGATGTGTAGGACAAGTAAATGGCTGGTTGGTGAGCCATGATGTGAAGTGATGTACCACCTCCAGGTAGCATTGAGATGTAGCTGTTTTGGTGGCAGGCACTGAAGATGCAACTTGCAAAGATTGTTCAGTCAGATCAGATGGCAGATCATCACCCAAGGTAAAGAACCAGTCCAGATGTTCTGAAGAGTAACCGCATATAGGTTTAACAATATCAAATATGTCATAGCGGCACAGGTAATAATATCCCTTCTTGGCACAGCAAATGCAGTGCAACCCAAGCTTGCAGAACAGGATGGTAAACTATCAGAGAAGGCAAGTCAGTTAATTTTCGGTAAATGTTCTCATCAAGATGTCCAACGGGACCTGCCAGTTGGTGCTGAGGGTTGAGGTGCTGGATACCACACCTCACACCACACCAGTGACCCAGGTTCAGGAATGAGCCCGAGTCACCGGGGTCAGTGGGGGAGGAGCAGGATCAAGCATCCAGAGGACAGCTCTCCTCTCCTCTCCTGGGGTGGGAGGGTTTCTTCTTCATGCTGCACTAGCGACATCTAGGAGGGGAAGGAGCAGTTGCAGTCAGTGCAGGGAGGTAAAAGGGGATTGGGCAGCGGCAGGTGTCTTTAACCCAAGCACAGAAGCATGGCTGGCATGAGCTGGACACCATTGCATATCTGAGCTCAAGTAACTCACACAAAGAAAAATCCCCCACACCTTGGATAGGTGACAGAGTCCTCCAGTACCCTGCCATCACACTCCCAATGCCAGGTCCACTTTGTTGGCTCTACCAATCCTCCTGGCTGTCTGGTGGAATGTAGGTCCAGGACGTCTGGCTAGGTAGGTGGGGGAGTGTCTGTCCCCAATTTCCTGGTGAGTGGACTTCAGGCAGAAGGTAGAATTGCAGTGGTGAGAGAGGGTCTCCTGAGAGAGTTCCAGGAGTGCAGTGCAATAAACAAAGTTGTAAAAAAAAAAAGATGTCCAATGGAATTTGTAGCAGCCAGTTTGTCAAAGACAGACATTTTTGGATCAAACTGAGGAAGTGACACCGTGAAAGTAATAAATATGTTGTCATGGATTGAACAACATTTAATGAAATAGCATGGTGCTTGGTTTGGATAACATTAAACATACCCAAGATGTCTAGCAATAGACATAGAAATATTGACAGAATTTGACATACACAACGTAATGCACGCAGTAGATTTGCAGTGGGGACAATACTATTTAGACATTCTCCTGTTGTGAATACTATCTGGAATGCGTCCTGTTTCCATGTCCCTGAGGAGATTGTTAACAGTGGCAATTACATAAGAACCATAAGCAGAAAAGTTTATGGGCAATATATTGCTAGTCTGCCTCCTTTTTATTTTGAAAGATCAATTCATTAATTTTGTTTCTAGTGTCATTGAACCCTTTTGCAATTTCTTGCATGTTATAAACAGTAAAACACTCTTCCTTTCTTAAACCATCAACACCATGTAAAAGTGGTGGTAACACATAATTTTTAATAGTGTGTTGAAAATTAAGTGTTTGTGCTTTAATAGCAGCTACATCTGCTCTATTCCAGATTGACATTCCTGAACCAAAAAGACCAGCGATGGTGCCTGCTGCACTGGTAACATCTGCAGTATCATGCCTAGTGCATAGTTTACTTTTAGCATTAGGTGCATGTCCAAAAACTCCTAAGTGTTCAGTGGCATGAGGTCCACTAATTAGATCATTTGTGTGAGTTTGGTAAGCAGATACAATGTCTAGAAGCATCATACTGAAAAATTTAGAAGTGTTGGTCATGTGACAGAGCCCAAACTCGGCCATATTCCAGTGTGTAAGATTTAAAATAATTGGAACATGCATAAGCTGAACATTGTTAATCAAAGCTCCTGGAAGGGAAGTGGCAGTCAGGCCATTAGGAGGACCAGGCTCCTGAGGAGGACATTCAATCAGTTCTTCTTTAGTCAGTGGGACCACAGAAAGGAACATGGCTTCAGTAGCCATATAGTTGTGAAGACAGAAGGCTTCTGACTCTTCAGAAGTGAGGAGATCACAAAAGGTAGGATCTATTAAGGCAGTTAAGTTGTAGAGACCAGTATGTCTAGAAGCAGCTTGTCAAATAGAGTGTGTACCACTGGATGCAATCCCTGTGTTGGGCCATCCATGAAAAGTTCCTTTAGATAAACATGCTACAGGAAGTGTGTGAAAATTTAAATCAGTTTCCCATTGCATCTGCAATGTGGATTTGTCTGGGGGCAACAACCGTGGCATCAAGATAGGTGTCTGAGCCTTCCTTAGCAGTAATCAATTTGTTAGGGATGTCAATACAGACTTCCTGGGGGCTGGAGATGGGTGCCTCTCTAGCTGAATGATCAAGTTTGTCAAGCAAATGTGCTATACATTGTCTGTGTTCAGTTGAAAGGGGGTTGTCTTGAGAGTAAGCCAAAGAAAGTTGTCCCACCAGGAGGAGGAGGTGCAAGATAGCCATCTTGCCAGTATATCTAAAAGAAACAGAAAAGGGTTGTTAAGTGAGGACTACTATTCCTCACTAAGAGGGCTGGGAAAAGTAGTTTGTCACCTTTATACAACTTGAGCTGATTAGCATGGAACCACTTGTCAGTGGTTTGTTTTTGATGTTGAATTCTCACCTGGTAAACAGCAGAGCTGAGTTTGTTGACAATGGGATATAGGCCTTCCCATTCCTGGTTAATGAGTGAGCTGGTGGTCTGTATTGGAGAAGCATGGCTTGATCTCCAACTTGCCAGTTGACTTCTTTGGTATGCTTATCAAAATGGGCTTTTGCTTGTTGTTTTGCCTTACCCATATGATTTGCAGCGAACAAGTGTGTTTTCATGATGTCATCACAAAGTTTTTCAATATATTTGTCCACAGATACCCTATCTGTGGTAGGGTTGTGGAGGTCAATCAACAGGTGCTTAGGTAATCTCATGGCTCTACCAGTCATAACCTTATATAATGTGCACTGAGTAGTTGCTACAGGAGTGCCCCTGATTACCATCAGTAGTAGTGGCAAGAGGGACTCCCAATCCTTGGGATTGTCATTGATGAATTTGCATAACATCTGTTTGGTTCTTCTATTTGCTCTGTCTACCTGACCTGAGAATTGAGGATGGTATGGGATATGAAATTTCTGTTCTACTCCAAGCATTTAGAGTGTCTCCTTCATCAGCTCAGTTGTAAAATTGGTTCCCTGGTCTGCATCTACCTTAGGAGGTAGGCCCCACCTAGAGAACAACTGATCCACCAGGATCTTGCTAGATGTCTTTGCCATTTTATTCTGAGTAGGGAATGCCTCAACCCACTTGGAAAACAAATCTGTGACCATAAGTGCATACTTGTTGTTCTTGCTGAAATTGGTCATTGGGTCAATGAAATCGATTAGTATCGCATTCCATGGTCCAGATTGCCTTTGTGGCAATAATTTGGTGTTTCTTTTCACCAAAATTGGATTGTTCTGGGCATGCACTATGCAGTTGTCTACATAGTGCTTCACGTCCTTGGTCATACCAGGCCATCAGATGATGGTTTTAAGTCTCTGGATGGTGTTATCTGCCCCATGGTGTCCACCAGTGGGGGTATCATGAACCATATGGATGTATTTTGTTTGTGAGGATTGTGGTACAACCTACAGTTTGTGACCTGTATCATCCTTCCTATAACAGATCAGTTTCTGATCATGAGATGTGTATGTTGTCAGAATGTCTCTTGTACCGACAACCCATAGATAGTTCCTGTTCAATTCCTTCGTACAGGTATTTGAACACATCTTTCAGTTCAGGGTCAGATTTCTGTGCAGCAGAAAGTCCAGTGGAGGTTCTGGTTTCGGTTTCTGCCTGGTGTTGGCAGCTAAGAAAATGGCTGCCACAGTTACTGGGTAAGTCATTGACCATGTCTCCCCACCTCGAGTGCCTGCTTTGGCAAGTGAGTCCACTCAATCATTGAAATCATGGTAAAGGTCAGTTTTGCAGTGGGCCTTTACCTTGTGAATGTACAGTTTATGAGTAACCTGCTGGGTCAGTGTGTGTATGTACACAAACAAATCCCTGTATTTGACAGGTGGGCCATCAGAGGATGTGAAGTTATTTATTTCAGTGAGGGAGAAGCAGACCCAACTGGAGACTGCAAAAATGATAGCATCTTTAGCGTCATGGGGCATAACTTCTAGAGCACAGGCCACAGCTGCCAGTTCAACATACCATGAGGAAAATACAGTACATTTCCTAGCAATGCGCTTGAAATCACCATCTGGATAGACTATAAACACATCATATCCTGCTACCTGATGCCCCTCCACATAGGAGGTGGAGCCATCTGTGAAGATGTGATACATGCTGGTATCTTCCAAAACATCACATGTAGCCAGCAAGAATGATTCCAGCTCAGGTATGTCAGGAGGTTGGAGTGCACAGTCATGGGGCTTACCTGTGTGGAGTAGGCCATAAGCCAAGGTGGATGGTATTTTTCCGGTAGTACTTTGATGTCCCTGTCCTGCAAAAGCAAAGACCAGTGGGTGAGTCTGGTTTTAGAAGCTGAACCATCTTTTACTTTTTCTGAAAGCAAAAAGTTGGTTGGGGTGTGACAGGTATGCAAAGCAATAGGTGCATACCCAATGATGTACATGACATGTTTGACCGTCCAGTAAGTTGCCAAGAGTGTTCTTTCACAGAGACTATACTTTCTGTCTACTGGGGACAGCATTTGAGAAGCATAGGCAATGGGCCTGAAGTACCCATTGTACTTTTGTGCCAGCACTGCAGACATGGCTATGTCAGATGTGGCAGTTTTCAAATGGAATGGAAGTTATGGGTTAGGATTGATCAGTGTTGGGGCTGAGGCTAAGGCTTGTTTGAGCTGTGTCACAGCATCAGTGTGAGTGGTGCCCCATGTCCATGGGATATTCTTTTTGAGAAGTTCATACAAGGGAGCGGCCTTCAAGGCAAAGTCAGGGATAAAATCCTTAGAGTAGTTTACCATTCCTAGGAAGCATCTGAGTGTTGCCACGCTAGTAGGAAGTGGCAGATCTTGCAAGCCCTGGATCTTTTTGACATCTGGGCTTCTGCCTTGGTCTGTAATGCTTAGGCCAAGGAAGATGACCTCTTTCTCATATAGTTGTACCTTGGAGGGATTGCTCTTGAGGTCTACTCTCTTGAGGAGAAACAGAAGTTCATCTAAAAGGGCCAAATGATCTTCTTTTGTGGTGGTTGCCAGAAGCAAGTCATCTACATACTACAGGAGACACTGGGGTGTGGAGAACCACTGCAGAGTATCTGTCATGTGGAGATGGAAGAGGGATGGGCTATTGTGAAACCCCTGGGGGAGGCATGTCCAGGTGTATTGACGTCCCTCAAAGGTGAAAGCAAACTTATATTGACTTTCCTCTGCTAATGGGAGTGATCAGAACCCATTAGAAATGTCAAGAGCTGTGAACCTCTTTTTCTTAGGTGTCAACAGCTTCAGTACATCAGGTGCTGATGCTACTGTTGGTGCACAGCCAGGAGTAACCTGAATAAGTTTGCTGTAGTCAGTTGTGAGTCTCCAGGCCCCATTTAATTTCTTAATTGGCCAAATAGGTGAATTAACAGTGGAGACGCAAGCCCTAATCACTCCTTGTCATAGCAGTGATTGGATGGTTTCCCTAAGTGATGGCAAGGCTTCAACAGGAAATGGATATTGTTTTTGCCTTACTGGGTCAGGCCCTGTGATTTCAATGGTAGTGTGCATCGTACCATAGTCATGTGTTTTTGCAGTGAGAGTGCAAGCTCTGAAGACAGGTCATGACTTTTGAACAAAGCCATGATGTCATAATCCTTGTTGTTATTGGAGACAGCTGCCACCACATGCAGGTCTGGGATGGTGATAGTATGACATTGTCCTTTGATATGAATGAGTAGCCTGTTGGCTAGATCCACTACACAGCCACGTAATGCTAAGAAATCAATACTCAGTATGCTGGGGTGATGACATAGAGCCATGAGGTCAAAAGCAAAATTAGTCCTGAGGTGGCCTACCACCTACACCTTCTACACTGGTCTTCCAGCCAGTAGACCAGTCAGGCAAGGCTGGGTCCTAGTCATGGATGACTGACATAGCTGCTCCAGTGCACAGAAACATGGTAAGTTGGCAGCCCCCAACCGTGGCCTTTACACAAGGCATTCCATTTGTGTCAACAATCAAGTTACTCACAATCCGGACCAGGGCCTGTAATTTTCAATCTGTGCATTCAAAATCAGCATCGTCTTCCTGTTCCTGAAATCGAAGGCCTGCAGTATCTGCTAAGGTCCTCTGTATGTCTTGCAATGGGTAGATGTGTACTTGTGACGTCACAGGCACAGTGATGACCTGCATGGGTAGTTCTGCCTTGGATGTCGCATTGGCCTGGCCAGTAACCAATGCAACCTCTCTTTGGCTGCACAATGACTCAACAGCCAGGGCTAGGGCAGCTATAGTTTGTTTTGCTGTAGCTCCCCTCTCAGATGAATTTCCTCCAGCAGCTTGTGGAGAGTTTTGTTCTCTTCTTTGATTTGTCGGTAGCTAGGACCAGTTCGGTATTGGTTCTGGCTATTTTTTGGGGTGTTTGGATTTTTCCAACTGTCTCTGTTGTCTCTGTTGTTTCTGTAGTTCTGGTCTCCACCCCCCCCTTGTATGACTATTTGTCATCAGAACGGGTATCATTTTTCTGGTTGTTTCCCTCCACTGCATTGTGGGTGGGGGCATCAGGGGTAGGCTGTACTGCAGCTACCTTGTTGGATTTGCTGGAAGAAAAGGTTCAGAGGTAGATCTGATATGCCTGCTCAGCCTTAGTGAGGATATCTTCAAACTTGTCAGTGTCCGGGAAAATGTTGAGCTAGACCTTTTCCCGCAAGGCCTGATATATGTTCCGGATGTACAAATCCTTGTATTCAATTTGATCTAGATCAAATTGCTCATCTGCTAGGGCTTTGCCGGTTTTGTATGCAAGCCACAACTATTGGTGGTAGGAGGGTGGGTTTTCCTTTGCACTTTGCTTGACTTTTTAGGCCAAGCGCATCCCACAATTCCTGGGGAATTTGCACATATGAGTGCAGTGGCAATGTCATCAAAGGTGATGTTTCCAGCACTCTGTGCTGTCTCTGAGATCTTAGCCCAGAGAATAGGTTCAACTGTGTGTTGCAGGACTTGAACTTGGTGCTGTGTTTGGAGAAAGAGAGCTTCTTACAAAGGGAGTACACTTTGTCCAAGTAGCAATTGAGATTGTCAATTGGGCCATTTGTCCAATGCTCTGTGCAATTTGCTGGACAGAATGAGTGACTTGCAGGGAGTTGGAAGTATACATAGTCACACCTAGTTCAGTACGTTGCATGGCCCCATGAAGCTCAGCCTCTGTTGCCACATCAGCGATAGCCCTGTAGTTGTGATCTTGAGTGATGGAGTCTTTTAGCATTTGGTCAGTTTTGTCTTGGATGGCCTTCTTTTGATCCTCCAGGATCTACTAATTGCATCACTAATCATGCTGCGAATCTTGGACTCATCACCCCTAGTGAGAGGAGCGAGCAGAGGTGTATCATGGAATACAGGCCCGCCACCTGTGTCATGGAGCTGCCATCTTGGCATTGTATGTGGCGTCCACCATGTTTGAATGGATGTGGCAATGCAGTGTGCATGCCAACATTGGTGCCATCTTTTGAATGGCAAGTGGAAGTTGCTACACCATGGGGGTTGGACTTGCATGTGACGTGGCATGCCTCATCATCCAAGTCTGAGTCATCATCGCTGGATGATGTAATCTCAATGGGCGTATACTGAAATCCATTCATAGCCTTAACATGCCTAGCAAGAAGCTCCCTTTGTTGGTGCAACTTCACCATCTTTTGTCTACATTTCTTGTGACCAACTTTTGCACTGCCCTGCTCAATACCTCTCTCAACCTCTCTCTGCAACACTTAATACGTGGTGCCCAACTCAACATTTTCCCTAAGCTCTTCATCTAACTCACAGCTCACACGGTTGTAATCCTCTTTCAACTCAGCATTTTCATCTCTTAAAGTCTCATTCATATCATGCAAAATGGCATTCAAATGTGCTATTTCTTATCACATTTCAAACTTTTGCAATTGTCTCTTAACAGACAAAACTATCGCTCAGTGTTTTGAGCAGTACATTGCATTAGCCTTGAATTAGCATCTGAGAGTGACTGTGTCTCCTCCACTAGTTTCTTTTCCTTTCTCTGCAACTCTGATGCCTGCAAGCCCATCTCTTTTTTTAGAGACTCATTTTGCAGTGCAAGGGAGGCACACCTTGTTGTGAGATTCTCAACAGTGTTATGTAGAGCCACAACCAAAAGACCTTTGAGGTTGTATTTCTTGGTTGTTTGTTTGGACTCTAAGTAATGCTCAGATATTAGCAGCAATTTTTTTCTGCAGATTTTGTGTCCAGCGCAAAATCTGTCCATCTACCATGGGATATGAGGTAGTCTGAGATATTGAGTCTCAGTTCTGTGTACAGATCAGACATGACAAATAAGGGATAGGCAAACAAGAAAGCAGTTTGAAACATGGTAAAAAATACACTGGCACCGTCAACAACCACTTTCCGTTCCCCGGTAGATGAACATCATGCCAGGGGGGTATGCTGTCACTAGCAAAGTGAGTGTAAGGGGGTCTGGTGTGGGTCTGCCATGCCTGAGACCAAGACGGTGTGGGTCTGCCACAACTGCTACCACTGTATGCACAAGCAGGTACAAGTAGGTAAAATTCACACCACACTAATCAATATTAAAAATAAATTGAATGTGAATTTTTCTTTGCACATTCCACCCTGTACGCGGTCGCCAAAATGTAACTGGGTAATAAATCACCCTCTTAGGTTCTTGGTGGAACAGCACAAAAGGAAGAGACAATGGACAAGTGGTACTCATGTAATAAATGAAATGTATTACAGATCAGTGTTACAGACTTACTATCATTACAGTGGGGACACTGGGAGAACACCAGTTTTCCTTTCCTAGGCAATGCAGACAGTTTCTCTCTTCTCAGAGAAGCTACATGTTACAAAGGGTCTTATACCCTGATAATTGCTATAGCAACAACCAAGGAAGATACATAAAATGTATATCATTGGACAAAAACAGGTGGTCTGTGCAACTATCCTAACTAGTATAAAAAGTTGCATAGTTTGCAAATAGATAACAATACAATGAGACCTCTTTTATTCAAGGTTAGTTGCGGTGGTGTACAATCACTAAAGATGGCACTATTGCCTTACTTATGGAGATACAGTAAAAAATAGAGCAAAAAACAGTTCTTATGGCTAGTATACCGTATGTCATTAAAACATAATGGAGCATAATAGAACACAGATCCTGACACTTATGCTTATATGATAAGTGTTTTCACCCTAAAGTTAGTATCTATACCTACATAAGTTGCTGCCCATGAGGTAGGGCACCATCAGGGTGTTGGACCATGGATAACAAGGCCATGTTGAAAATTTGGTGAAAAAAATCCTAACAGCAGGCCCTCTGGCACAGCAGTTGGATTTCCTCTTGTGACACAAGCGACCCGGGTTCGGAAACGAACCTGGGAAGCTGGAGGGCTGGCCTGGGGAGAAGGCTTGAGCATCCCAAGGACAGCTCATCTTCTCCAGGGAGGTAGGGGGGTTGACATCATGGTGCAAGACTGGCCCCAGATGGAGGTCTTAGGTACAGCATGGGCCTAGTTGCAGCGAGGGGAGGATGTCACAGGCATCAGCGCTATGCGCCCTGACATCAGGGGATCATGTGACATCAACAGAAAAATGGAAAAAAATGGCCACAGCATCTCCGGTAGATGGGGTGCTAGCCTCGATCCCCAACACCTCCTACCTGCCACTGAACTGCCATCCCAATGAGACAAGGAAGCATGAGGTAAAGGCCCCCACCTCGACCCCGCCACAGGGGTAAACCAAGGCTTCCTGGGGGATGAGACCGCTCGGAGGGTCAGGTAGGTGAATGGGGACATACAAGGTATAAGTGACTCCCGAAGAGAGGAGTGTCAATGGGGGGAGTATAAAGAGAAAGTTTAAAAAAAAAAACTCCTAACAATGGCTGAATAGTGAGCGGTCATTGAAAATTTTGTATGCATGCACATAACGTTGGTTATTTCCAATACATTCACTCCAAATTTTCAGTATTGCCATTTTATCACACCACCTCATGAATACAATAAGGATACAAATAAACTATATGAAAACAAGGAAATTCATTGCAAAACACTTTGTCAATGCACCATTAGGGTTGAACCATTAAAGGTAGGGAAATGCAACCTTAGGGTTCCCAAGCATAAAGCCCCACTCCCACTGTGTATGCAGGAACAGGTATGAGGGGAACTTAGGCTCCCCCACCCCCAACATCCCATCCCCACCCTCAGCTTCCAATTGTAGCACCCCAACCCTTCCCTGCATGCAGGAACAGGTGTGACAGGTGTACCTTGGTGTTTTGCCCTAGTGCTCACCCCATTCCAAGACTAAGTAAGGTATTTGACACTGTGGACCATGGTGTGCTTCTCAAGTGCCTGCTTTTTTGTGGACTGTCTGCAACAGTCCTAAATTGGTTTTGATCTTTCCTCATGGGCAGGTCACAGAGGTTTGTCACTGAAATTTATTTCTATGATGCTCTCTCCCTGTCCTGCCGGGTGCCACAGAGCTCCATATTGGTGCCCATGTTGTTTGCAGTGTACATTCTGCCATTAGGAGATATTATTAGATGATACAGTTTGGGTTTTCACTGCTATGCAGATGATACCTAACTATATATACCCTTTATTCCTGGACAAGATGATGCGATCGCCGTGCTTAACAACTGTCTAGCCGAGATCAAGAATTGGATGAGCACTAACTGGCTGAGGTTGAATCCGGATAAGGCTGAGGTGATGGTTGTG
Source organism: Neoceratodus forsteri (assembly GCA_016271365.2). NCBI lineage: Eukaryota > Metazoa > Chordata > Ceratodontiformes > Ceratodontidae > Neoceratodus > Neoceratodus forsteri. The sequence goes on along the minus strand of CM057453.1, from coordinate 414,180,304 downwards.
GACCCGGGTCATCCAGAGGTGGGTCTTGGGGCTGGGCACCCTTCGGGTTTATGGCTTGATGGTGTCCTGCTCGAGACCTCAGACCAGATGCGTAACCTGGGAGTTATTTTTGACAGTGGTCTGACTCTGAAATTACAGGTGTCTGCCATTGTCAAATCTTCCTTTTACCATCTAAGGAACATTGCCCAGGTGAAACACCTGGTTCCACTGGCTGACCTTCCTACATTGATCCATGCCTTCGTAACCTCCCGCCTTGATTACTACAATGCCCTTAACCTAGGGCTTCTGGGGGTTGATATCCGTCACTTGTAGCTAGTGCAGAATGCGGTGGCCAGGCTTTTGACTGGCACATCTAGGACAAGTCATAGTATGCCTGTGCTGCACGGACAGCACTGGCTGCTGGTACAGTGGCAGATCACCTTTAAGGTCAGATTACTGACCTATAATGCCCTACATGAACAGGGACCGTGGTATTTTCAAGATCTCCTTAATCCCTACAACCCCTCCCACTCACTCTAATCCACTGACGAGGGACTGCTAGAGATTCCCAGGGTCTGATTAAAATCATCTGGGGAGCATGCTTATTCTTATGCTGCCCCTACCCTGTGGAATTCTCTACCTCATTGGTTAAGGGAATGCCTCACTCTCTCAAATTTTAAATCGTAGCTCAAAACATATTTGTTTTATCAGGCTTTTTCTGATGGTTTTTAACTATTTATGGATGTTTATTATTTGATTATATTGTTCGTATATTTTATTGTACAACGCCTTGGCACTTGAAAGGCACTTAATAAATAAATTTTACTTACTTACTTACTAACATGGGTACAGAATAAGAGAATGGGGTGAGCATTAGGGATTGAAACACCAAGGCACACCCATCACCCTTATTCCTGCATGCAGGGTGGGGTGTTATGATTGGAAGCTGAGGGTGGTTGTGGGGTGTTAGGAAGCCTAAGTTCCCCTCATGCCTGTACCTGCATGCACAGTGGGAGTGGGGTCTTGGGATCCCTAAGGCTACATTTCCCTACCTTTAATGGTTCAACCCTAATGATGCATTAATGAAGTGTTTTGCAATGAATATATATATATATTTATATAGCCTTTGCAAAAATGTTATGTATTTTATCTATTTATTTAGTTATTCTTTGGTAACCCGGGTAACCAAGTAAGGCCTACTAGGCACAAGTGCCTGTTTTCAGGGGTAACCCGGGAGCTTTTGGCTGGTTAAGTGACTTGCTCAGAGTCACACAGTATGCAAGTAGAGGTTGTGGGAACCAAACACCAGTCCAGTGGATGCACCAAGCTCATTCACAGCTTGTTACTTTAACTGCTAGGCTATACTGGCAGCCAAGAAGGCTGTGTTAATACACCAGTTAGGGTTTAACCTACCACGATGAAGGTAGGGAAATGGGCCTTAAGGGTTTCCAACACTATCATCCCCCAATCAGCAGAAGAACAAGACCACAAGCAACCACAGACAGCCATCATGAGGTAGGACACACAACACACAACTTTTTTCTGATGACACAAATGCAGTACCACTCATACGCTACCTTTGTGGATGTGTATCTGCAGGCAGGTGGGTGGGAATGTCTTATAGTGTGCATGAGTATCTGTGACTGCAGAAGTGACTGTCCCACAGAGGACTTCATGTCTGCAAAGAGATGTAGTGCTGCAATTTGTGTATCATGGATTTCCATAAGCAGCAGCAGAAGTTGGTGTGTACTGCATGTGTTACACCTGCAACTGCAGAAGCACAGGACCCTTAGGTGCCTGCACTTCTGTAGACAGAAATAGTGTTGCAGTTTGGGTATCATAGATTTCTATCTGTGACTGCAAAAGTGCAGACCTCACAGTGGCATTGGTGTCTGCAACCATAAGTTGATGTGTATGTTTTATACAGAAGTGTGTGCATGTCTTATATTGGTTCCATGTCATAATAGAGAGGCAAAATCAGCAAACGTCAAAATAGTGAATCAAAATTAGTGACCAAATTTTGAGCAACTCTCAATAATAGCGAAGCACAAAACAGCTATTATATAGTTCAGAACAGGTGGGCAGAGTACCCCATTACATGCCCACTTTTATTCCCCATTGCAAGGTGTTGTAGATTGTTTCATATACAAGCGGGCTCCACCCCCCACCCCCCCCCACTGGGGGCTGCATCCCCTTCTCCCCTATCTTTAAGATTATAACACTATGCCTCTCATTGATAGTGGGTATATCAGCATGTTTTGCTGTTGCTGTTATGTGCAACTCACCTTTTGTACCATTTGCTCTTCTGTGCTACACTAATATTGCATCGCTGTTTTGTACTCGCTATTTAATATTCTCTATATTAATGTGATACCCTTTTAATGTGCATAAATACTTGTGGCTGCAGAAGTGCTGTATGTCTGCAGTAGAAACAGTGTTAAAATTTGCAGATCATGGATTTTATATGCCCTGCACTTCTGCAGCCAGAGGTTGGTGAGTATATCTTGCACCTCCAGTTGCAGAAGCACAGGCCCCCTCAGTTTTAAGGTAAAGACTAATTGTGGTTTTGGGTTCCAAGATATCATTTCAAGTCATGACTTCTGCCATCGTGCTTTTTTCTAGGACAAAATGTGAAAATACATAAAAACAAGTCATTTAAAGAAAAAGACCATGAATCTTTTTAAATGGGAACTGTTAAGCTCAGTTCTGGTGTCTGTTTTTTAAAAAGCAGGCCAGAAATAATATTTTGCACTTTAAGTTCTTTGGTTTTCTGCTTACCAAGGTGGCTGATTCTTGTGTCATGAGCCATGAAAGTGTGAACCAGGAAAAGAATATTCTGTGTGCATCAAAAATGGAATTCTTGGGTCCACTAAAATGTGTGATGTAACAATTCCATATTTAGTGCTCTCAAAAATGTTTTGTGTCTCAGATACTTTTACTCATAACTTGTCCATTTTACAATATTTTTGTTGCACATTTTGAATATACTGTTTAAATGACCCTACCTCAAGGACAAAGATGTGGGAAAAATATAGGTCAAAGGGTGATTTCAGAGTCATGTTGTGAAACAACACATTTGTGCACCAAGTTCAAGGCTTGTGACCAAAATGTGAAGCAAAACAGAAGTTATGAAGAAACATTGTGTGCAGGGCCATCCTTTGTCCCAGCAGGTAGTGCACTGTAATCCCATGCTTGTGTGCTGAGTTCAGGGACAAGCTCAGTGACCCAGCTGGATGGGTCAAGGCAGGGGGATGTTACTGCTGTGTGGAACACCCCAGCATGATGAGGGATGGTGCAGTTTTGGCCACATGGGCAATAAGTTACCATATAGTGAAGAGAATATTTCTCTTGACATATGCCCCAGAGTGCCCTGCACCTCTACAACTGTAGCTATATAGAAGTGTAGGGCTCAGAGGGCCCTGTGTTTCCACAGCCAGACTGACTCTTGATCCTGTGCATCTGCATCTGTAGCAACATGGAAGCATAGGACCCACAGGGCTTTGCACTTTCCTAACCCCCAAACAGCCCCATGAACACTTTACATATACAGCTACATGGAATTACAGGTCTTGGGGGGATTCTGCACTTCTACAAACTGATGGACTCTTCCCTTGGTGCAGGGCCCTGATGGCCATGTGCATCTGCATATGTTTCTGCAGGTTCCATACAGACCTAAGTGAATGAGGATACAATTCCACTATCTCAAAAAGAAAGGCACTTCATTGCAAAAAAAACTGCATTAATGTACTAGTTAGGGTTCAATTTAATCCCACAAAATTAGAGAAATGTGGTGTTAGAGATTCCAATGCTAACTTCCCACTTCTCCAAGCAACAAAATGACACACTCACACAATTAACCACAGCAGCTATCCTGAAGTAAGACAAACAACATACAACTGTTTTCTGGATGACACAAATGTAGTAGCACTGATGTGCTACCTTCATGGATTTGTACCTGTGACTGCAAAGTGTGTGTACATCTTACACAGTGCACTAGTACCTGTGGCTGCAGAAGCACTGGCCACAAAGAGGCCTCTACTTCTGCAGAGAAGTAATGTTGCTATTTGGGCTTCATGGATTTCTATCCACAGGGACCTGTCCTTCTGCAGTGGGAAGTATGTATTTATGCCTTACAGTGCGCATGTGTACCTGTGGCTACAGAAGCACTGGCCCATACGGGACTGCACTTCTGTGGACAGAAGAATTGCTGTAATGTCAGCATTGTGGCTTTGTATCTTTGACTGCAGGGTCTTGTGCTTACACAGACAGAAGTAGTGTTCTGATTTTGAGCATCATGTATTTCTAAATGTAGCCAGTAGTGAGTGTGTACTAAATTTGTAGCAGTGTGCATGCCAGAGATACAAATCTACACGGGTGTTCCTGCATTTCTGTACTCCGGAAATAGTCTTACGTTGTTTGTCTTGCTTGATGGTGGCTGTCTGTGGTTGCTTGTGTGTGCATCTCCTTTTTCTGCTGGGAGGTCACCTGTTATAATTCTGAAATGTTATGTTTTATGTTTCTTTTAATTAAAAAAAACAACAACAACAAAACAAATTCCCAAATTCAAAAAGAGCCATGGAATCTTTTACATCCATCAGAACTACCACACGAACAAGCAGTTGGGACCTTGGTTTGATGTCTCATCTGAAAAAAAGCACCTCAGGAGAACAGCACCCACTTTATGCAGCATTACAGTGTCAGAATTTGAATTTTACCCCTAGTTCCTGATGTGGGTCTAGAACACACAACCTTCCAATCTTCTGGCCTCAGAGGCAAGTGTGCAACCTATTGAGCCACTGACACTATTACATTCTGTTATTTTTCTGTCTTTACAGGCCTTTTTCTAAACACAGTGGTTATTTCCCATTTACACAGTGATAGAAAGGTACCATTTTAGAACTGTGTAATGCAATGCCAGCCCGCCAGCACAGCAGAATGGTGTCCATCTGTGACACTGACATCCTGTGTTCAGGAACAGACCTGGGAAGTTGGCAGGCCAGCCAAGAGGAGAAGGACTGAGTATCCTAGGGACAGCTCTCCTTCTCCAGTGGGAGGGGACTGTTTGTCCAGTGCCAGTCAGACCCCTAGCAGAGGCTGGGGGTCTCACAGTGACCAGCATCTAGATTCCTTAGGAGGCATGCAGACACTGGCGTCATTGCACATCATGCCTCCTTCTTCAAGGGAACAAATAAGCAGCCATCATCTATAATGCCTGGCCTACTTCCAAGGTCCTGATCATCCCTGGCACTCCTGAACAAATGACCTATCCTGTCATCAGCTGAATGCAGCTGACTCTGCACTCTGCCTGGGGGGCAAGCCAGGGAGGCAATGCCAGTTGGTGCCTCTGTCAGCACTCTTCTTCCATCATCACGGAGTCATGCTGGTGAGGTGGTCCCACCCTGGTGGGCAATCCAGGGGATATTGCCTATGGGGTAAGTTCTGGAGGGGGCCAGGATGGAGTCCAGGGGTTGGTGAGGGCTGCAGTACCAGGCGGCAATAAAAAAAAAGCATACTAAATAAAAAAAAAAAAGAACTGCGTAATGCAATTGGTGTCCTTGCAGTGTTAGTCCATTATTTTTTTTTCAGTGCATTCATGCTGTACTATAGAGCACAGTGGCTGAAATGGACATAAATTACATCAAAGAGCTGGCAGTATAGTCTAGAGGTTAGAGGAACGAGCTTGATACATCCAGCAGACCAGAACTGAGTCTGATACTCACAACCTCCACTTGCATACTGTGTGACTCTGAGCAAGTCACTTAACCGGCCAGTGCTTCCAGGTCGCCCCGTAGGCACTTGTGCCTAGTGGGCCTTACCCGGCTACCAAAGACTAAAATAAAAAAAAATAGTGTTCTAAAATTTTCCTCACCAGCAGTACACAGATTAGAAACACCCACTGTGTTTCCCTTGAAAGGTACTGGAGCTGAAACAATAGCACAATGGTACCCAGTATTTAAAATGAAACTCCTACCACAAAAATGAGTTACAAGTTCACTACAGTTCTCCTTTAAACCGTAGAGTACTATTTTTTGGTTTACATAAACAGCAGATTAGTATTTCACAGATTACATATATTGTGTATTAGGTTTCTGCCAAAGTGTGGAAAGCTAATCTGCAGTGTAAGTAAGCCTTAGAAAACTAATCCTTTGTTTACATTGAAATACTTTCACAATTCTGAGAAACTTATCAATTTCATAAAGCATTTCAGAAACAGAAATGTCATTCTTCCTGAATTACTCACAGCTTTAGAAAAAGTGTACTTGACAGTTACAGCAACAGATGTGGTCACATTATTAAAGATATTTCACAGTATTTCTAACGAGACTCTCTCTGGTGGCCCTACAATGATACTGCAGGCAAGCAGGCAATGTCTCCAGAAACATCACAACCATTTCAGAAAATATCTGAGAGATATCACAGAAATGTCAGAAACTATCTGACCATATCAGTTGCAGCCACTTTGATTTTCTTGTTTTAAAAGTGATAGGAAGCCTTTTTTTATACCTCTAGATACCTTACTGTTTTCATTTTAGTATCTACTAAATTGGAAAGAACCAAAAGAGACTACAGAATTCAAAAGAGGGCATACAGACACGCTAATAAGCAATAATACTGAACAATATGTACAACAGCACACCAGAGGACATAATATATTAGATACTGTTTTGAGCAATATGAAGGATTAAATAACATCTTGTGTGGTCAGAGAACCTTTGAGTACAAGTGACCACAACATAGTGGCAGGGGTAAGATCCTCCAGCATAACAACAAATCCTGCAAAATTCCTCATGAGGAGATCCAAGAAAAACATCAATATTGAAGGATATCTGCATGATCTAGCTTACTCTCCACATTGGCAAAAGTTTTATCTTGCACATTCTGTAGAAAAAGCTCAGCAGGTGCTAAATAGCATTATAATAAATGCCCTTAACACCCATGCCCCAATCTCTAGTATCCGAATAAAAAACAAATCCTGTCGCTGGTGTTCAGCTGACATCAAAGCTGCACTGCTGGAGAGAGGCAAACTCTGGAAAGTGGCAAGAAAAACTAAGAATGCAAATGACTGGATGATTTTTAGGAAAGCCAGGAATAGATGTACCAGGAAAGTTAGGGATGCAAAGGCTGCCTTCTACCTGGCCAAGCTCGACTCCTCCTACCATAATCCTACTAGGTTTTGGGGCACCATCAAGGGTATGATGGGACAGGACGCTAACAACCCCCTTCCAGCTCAACTACACAATAGTTATGGCCCTATCACTGGCAAAATGGAAATCCTGGACGCATTCAATAACCACTTCACAATGGCTGGCCTTGCCTTTGACACCTCCCCAGCTAACCTGCTGAGGGACCAATTAAGCTCCCACTACATTGGTGATCAAAGAGTTGGCTCTTCCTTTAGCTTCAAACCTATACTGTTGAAACAAGTTGAGGATCTATTATGGCATCTGGATACCAAAAATAGTGCAGGAGCAGACTCTCTGGACCCCTTCTTTCTAAAGATTGTGTGCCATGTACTTGCAGTCCCCCCTAACACACCTCTTTAACCTTTCCCTAAACTCTGGCTCTATTCCCACACTGTGGAAGACAGCCCAAGTGGTCCCCCCTTCTAAAATCAGGGGACCCTATGGATCTTAATAATTACAGGCCCATTTCCATTCTACCTGTGCTATCCAAGATGCTGGAGAAATTAGTGAGTAATCAGCTAAAGGAACATCTTGACAATGCTAACCTATTAAATCCAGCTCAATCTGGATTCAGGGCCAAACATAGCACTATCACTTCATTAGCCAAGGTCACAAATGACTGGCAAATCGAATTGGACAAGAAGAATAATGTCTGTGCAGTATTCCTGGACCTGAGCAAAGCATTCGATACTGTGGACCATGAGCTGCTACTCTCATCCCTGCACTCCCTTGGCCTAGATCCACCCTCCCTTAAATGGTTCAGATGTTACCTCTCCACTAGGTCACAGCAGGTAAAAGCTGAATGTGACCTATCCCCATTAAGACCACTGTCAAGAGGAGTCCCACAAGGCTCTATTCTGGGTCCTATCATTTTTGCCATTTATATAAATAACATTGATTCAACCCTTACCAAGTCCTCAGTACACCTCTTTGCTGATGACACTGTTCTGTATGTCAGCAACCCTTCGCCTACAGTTGCTCATGAAATCCTACAAACAGAATTCTCCTTGTTACAACATCAGCTACTCGAGGAAAAGCTTCTGCTAAATGCAAAGAAAACTGAAGCAATGTTGTTCACAACTCAAAACTCCACCAGCACATCCTCTTCAATCACTCTCCCCAGCTATGCACTATACTTGGAGAAAATCTGGAGTATGTTGAAAACTTCAAATACCTAGGTGTGTGGATTGACAACAGACTCGACTTCACTCATCATCTAGAAGAACTGTTAAAAAAGCTTCACCAAAGGCTTGGCCTCCTCTATAGATTAAAACCCTTCCTTAACAGAGACTCAAAGATGAGGTTAGTCCAGGCCATCTTTCTATCAGTTATTGACTATGCAGACTTCCTTTATAGTCACTGCCCCATCTCCTACCTTCAAGTTGGATACCTTATATCATAGTGCAATAAGGTTCATTACAGATCTGCCATATAATACCCACCATTGCTCTCTTTATGACGCAGTTGGATGGGTTCCCTTCATATCAGGAGGAGCAGAAATGCAGCTCTATGGATTTACAGAGCTTTATCAAAAAAACTCCCAAACTATATCCTGGACTGCTTCAACCAGACCACTCCTAGCTTCTATGCCCTAAGAAGCAACAATATTCTCCTGCTCAAATTGCCCAAAGTCAGCACCAGACTAGGGAGGGCAGCAATCAGCTATTCTCTAGCTATAGCATGGAACACCCTACAAAAATCTCTAAAACTGTCCATTATCATTCCATTTGCATCCTTTAAACAGCATTGTACAGCCTTCTTCACAGAGAAATGTAGTTGCTACTGCTAGAGCTAGATTAGTCATCCTACAAATCTGGCTTCCAATCATATATGGCATATTCCTTCCAGTCAGACACCCCCAGCTTATCGCACCCAATAATACCTTCACCATCCTAGTATTCATTATGTTGTGTGTCTGTCATGGCCCCCATTGGGATATGTATGTATTGTACATACTGTAGATATTAGCTTAACCTTCCTTTAACCCAATTTTAACATGTGAATTCACTGTACATCATTGTGTTATAAACATTATTTTTCTCTGTATGTATAACTGTCTTATAAAGCGTATGATGTATTTGCTGTGTATCAACTATTGAACCTTGACCTTATCAGGTCCATCTTGTAAATGAGCCTTGCTCAATGATGTTCACCTGTATAAATAAAGATTTGATTGATTGATTGATTGATTATATATTGTGTGTAGCAAAACTTCTGGTAGTGGAAAAGACAAAGTTAAATGCTGGAACAAGGCAAGTTATGTAGAAATGAGAACATTTCTGAATAAATTGGATTGGGCAGGAGAATTACCAGGGCTGGGTGTACAAGAAACATGGGATATCATTAAATGTAACATTAACTATTGTATGTCTAAGTACATACCAGAAAAAAAACAAAATACAACGCAAATGGTAAAATCCCAGTATGGTTCAATAATAAGATTAAGAGATGTATAAGGAAAAAGAAAAGAGCCGATGGTAAATATATATACAAAAAAAACTATTAATAAATGAAATAACTTTAAGAACTTAGCAAAGGATTGTAAAACAGTTACTAAACGGGCCAAAATGAAAGAAGAACTGAGAGTAGCAACTAAGACCAAAGATAACGAAAATACCTTTTTTTAATTACATTAAAAATCAAAAGAAAGAAAGGAATGAATAAGATAGGACAAATATACGATGGAAACATGGTCATAACAGAAGAACACACAATGGCAGAAACATTTACAAGCATTTTCTTAGCATTCTTCAAGCTAAAGATAAAAATATAAGTTTATCTCCCAAAATAGGATACAAGTGTAAAGAAAGTATTGCATCTGAAGAAACAAATATTATAAATAAATTAAAAGAATTAAAAGTGAACAAATCATCAGGACGTGATGGGTTGCATCCCCAGGTTTTGACAGAATTCGCTGTGGAGCTGGCTGGCCCAGTGGCAGTGCTATTTAGAGAATCTCTCAGAAAGGGAGTAGTTCCCAGGGGTTTGAATACAGCAAATGTGATTACAATATTTAAAAAGTGAGTGAGGACAGATTATAACAATTACTGACCCATTAGTCTAACATGCATATTAAGCAAAGTTATGGAAGATTATGTGAAAGAGCACTTGGACAAACATATGCAGGTCAATGGTTAAGTGGATATTTCACAACACAGATTTACACCCGGAAGGTTATGCCAGACAAATCTTGTCCAGGTTTTTGAACAGGGTAGCAGAGCATTGGAGGTAGGAGTGCTGGTCAATATGATATATCTAGATTTTCCCAAAGCATTTGATTTGGTACCTCACGTAGAACTTATCAAAAGACTGAATGAATTAAAGGTGGAAATAAATGTAATCAGGTGGATAACATCATGGCTAACAAATAGAAAACAACGAGTTTGTATTAGGGGCTTTATGTCAGAATGGGTTGAGGTAGCTAGTGGGGTGCCCTAGAACTTAGTTCTGGGTCCTACTATGTTCAATCTGTTTGTAACAACACTTCAGGCATCAAGTGAATCGTGGAAGACTAAGTTTGCTGATGACAGCAAAATTGGTGCTATTGTCAATAGCATGCAGGACATCATAAATCTTCAGACTCACCTAGATAACAGACAAATGGGCAAAGGCTCCATTGCCCCTGTCTTTGTGGTCGGAAAACACTGCCTGCAGCTCCCCTCCTTGTGGCCACAAGAAGTCACCATTGCTCTGTCCATTGCACTACTGCCCATTATTGTTTTCTACATTATTCTCTTACAGATGACAGTAATGGCCTGATCTTGTGAAGGGTCATAATTGGCACAACTCAGTTTTATACACAAAATAAAGTAATTTTAACTTTTGTATAATCTTGCAAAACTTTGGCCTAGTTATCACAAGTGCAAATATTTGTGTGTATGTTTTGGGGGGACCTTACTATCAGTGTTAACAGAGTGCACCAAAATCAAACCAGTTCAGGCAAGGTGTAAAAATGGAAGACTTTGTGAACTGAAGTTCTGAAATGTGCTTTTGCAGGTGCCAAAATTGGCATGAGATCAAGGACAATTGATTCTGAAATTCTATGTCTAAGGGACCCTAGTTTAAAAACAATGGACACACATGTTTTAGACATAATTACATAGTAACACAGCATTGTAAAGTCAAAGAGCCTATGGAAATCTTGTCTGCCCTTCCTGTTGCACTGCAGTGATGACTCACGTTCGAGTATGGACATACATACATCATTTTAGCTGGAATAGTACCCTATTCATGCTGTGTAAGCCTCTGTGCTCTTCTCCCTCAGAAATCTATCTAGTCTCCTGCTTTGAAAACCTAAACAATTCTAGCTTCCACAACCTCACTGGGTAGTCTACTCCGCAGACTTACTACCCTTTTGTGATGTAATGATTTCAAATGTTTCCCCATATCCTGCCCCCACGGCAGTTTATGTCCTCTAGTTCTGCTTGCATTCATATACTTGGGGCAAATTTTAAAATTTCCAAGGATAATTATGACAACTGTAGCATGTTCCCTGCATTAAGAAGAAAATCCCAAGGAATTTGTTGCCTAGTTCTTAGATCACAATACTGTGAAATAGGAGATCACAGGTTCAAATCAATGACGGTCATTGACACTGTGCTTAACTTTGGCCAAGTCACTTGCCCTTCTTGTGTTGAGCAGTCCCCCATGTCTGAAAATGGGGTAGAGCACATCTTCAGTGAGTTGATGAGCTGTTGCAGGACTACTGGTTCTCCCCAAAAAATGGGTTACCATTTTTCTTTTGTTTTTTAAAAGGTTTCGAGCAGGAATTAATTTTATATGTGATTCAACCACTCCTACCATCACCACCTAAACATCCACATTTTTCTGGTAGCCTTCATTCTGAAAATACTGTATGAAACATAGAAAAATAGAAGCTGACGGCAGATAAGGACCGCAAGACCCATCCAGTCTGCCCATTTCTTTTTCTGCCTTATGAATGTGACATAGGCCATTTCTCTGTCAATGGCCTATCTATTCATACTCATCTGTATTAACACAATCTGTATGGACAAAACTGCTGCAAAACTATGTTTCTAAGAAAATTAACTGTGAGCACTAAATTACTTGACAAGTACCACACCCAGTGTGAGGCATAACTGCAGAAAATGTCCACAATTTACACCTGATGCTGGTTCTGGACTTCTTAAACACAAGCCTAATGTATATGTCTCCAACCACTCCTATTGAAAGAGATATGCTACTGTACTTTGCTTAGCTGCTAACTCTTTTCCATTTCCCAGCCTGAATGGATTAGGGGTCACCTACAGTACAAATGTGTTTCTGATTATAGACATATAAAAACAGTACTTTGAAATACAAATTGTTAAGGTCTCCAGTACCTGAACATTTGTTTTCCTCACATTACAGAGGGTTTAACACTAAATGTAGCTTTGAACAGTAGGATGGCAGCACAGTCTAGTGGTGAAAAACCGGAACTGCGAAGTAGGAGTTCAGAAGTTCAATTCCCACCATGGCTTTCTGTGTGACATTAAACAAGTCAATTGAGCCCCCCCCCCATACACTCACAAAAATAATCGTCCAGACAGAACTAAACCAGGGAACATTTTATTCAAAAATCTTTGTACAATAACTACTGTAATGCATAACTCTATTTGAGCAGTAGCAATTAAACTGTGTAGCATTTTGCAAGAATCCTTGTATGAAGTAACTGTAAACCACTTTTGAGTAAAATCAGATGCATGGGAAATGAGTGATACACATATGCAATTTCTGTAGCATTTGCTGGGAATTGTGTTTTTTCTCTGCTCTGCTATACCTGGTGAGATGTTCCCTGGGACCTGCAAAAATGTGATAACACAATCCAACTGGGATTACACCTACAGTGAATAAATTGATGAATAATTTATTTATTTAGAATTTTTGGCTTGGAAAGGCACACTTAGGCGAAGCTCACTTACTGGTGATATCTGCACACACAGGAAGGTAAACTTACTTGCTCAGGGTCATACAGTATGCAAAAGGCAGTAGTGGGATTTAAACCCAAGTCTTCTGGGTCCCAAGATTGACAGTTTGGTGCTGTAACCATTAGGATGTACTGCCTCCGTAAAGTAAATGTGCAAGCTGAATACTGCGCTGGACTTGAAAGAACTCTCCACATAAGGTGACTTTTTTTTTTAGTTGGAACCAATAATTTAATACAATCTTTATTATTTTGTAAACCATATACTCATATTTAAAAGCACAGCTTTCCAAAATTAACTCAGAACTCCATTTATGCAAAGAATTGCAATACATGGGGCCTTAAGCATGGTGGAGCAAATAAATCATTGTGGCTTCATAAATTGTCCTCCATCTGTTTGCATAATGAGTGGTTATATTAATATGATAACCACTGTAAGAATACTTAATGCACAAAGATGGGTCACATCAAATGACACATCTGCTATGTTAATAATATTCTGGTAAGGGTCATGTTACGTCCATTAGAATCTCGTCTTCTGGAGGTCAGGGATGAAGCTGGAAAAATCCTTAATAAAACTGTTGGTGGATGCTACAGGTGGGAAATAAAGAAGCTGTGCTGACCTGTAATCTCCCTCCCTGATAAAGTCACCAAGAGAGTGAAGCAGTCATTGGGGCTGAAATTACACAACTGTGTGATGGCGTTTCCATTTCATATTGCTATCAGTCTTAATGAAGAGCAAATGAAGGGAATGGTATACCTTGTGCCTGGCATCTTCTGTTTCTTCTTATTTAAAATGAAGAAGAGAGTGATCAGATGATGTGGTTTCATTTACACATTAGCTTTCAGAACTGCAAATGTAGTATATTCAAACTGTATATTTGAACAAAAACACAATATGGTAGAAGAATCAATACCCCTGCTCTTTTAACACTATATTTCAACTGCAGTGAATTAGCTACATTAAATGGATACAGGTTGTATTAAAAATAATACACTGAAAATCATACCCTACTAATCTTGATTTATCTAGTGAACATGGATAAATTATGAATACGATGCTTAGCTGTCTGTCTATCTATCTTGCTATCTGTCTATTTATCTATCTATTGGCCCAATTTTAAAAGGGCATACTTTGGCGCAAGGTGCTTGTGCCAAACGGCTTTAACACATGTGGCACCTTGCATAAAAGTTTGCAGCAATTCCATTTTTTGAATGCAGGCTGCATCAAAATTGGGATGCTTTGTGCTCCACCAGCCTTGCACCTTTCTTGCAGCAAAAGCACCTTGGTCACAAGTGGGCTTGCACTACAGTAAGGCTGCTCCATCCTCTTTTTTTGAATTTTGCTAGCCCGCCATGGATGCAATGGGGGCTCTGCTTAGACCAACCAGGAGGTGGTCAAAAGTCCTCGCACCACTGCTGGACAATGTGGCCATTGGGGGCCTGCCAGCAGGGGTCTGGGGGCAGAAGGAGCAGGATGTACCATGGGGGGGTGCGGGGGAGATGGCAGAATAGCAAGGTAGTGATGTGATATGCAGTGGGGGTGCCTTTTGCAATGCCAGGCAGCCGATCAGCTTGCAGTCAGTGGAGGGTTGGCAGAGAGAGAAAGTGACCTAGCACCAGGTGGGCACAGCCCTTGCACCTGCCCCAGAGGTACCATGATCCCCAACCCTGTAGATGGGAAGCATTGGCTGCAGGATGAGGGCTGCCAGTGATTGAGAAGAATGCTCTATGAGCACTGCAACAGTCCCCTGGTAGTCAGGACTGTTACAGTGCCCACAGCACTTTCCCCTCCACCACTGGCAGCCTTCACCCTGCAGCCAGTGCCTTCCACCCACAGGTTTTGGGATTGTGGCACCTGTGGGGCAGGTTCCAGGGCAGTGCCCAACGTGGCCAGGTCCCTTTCTCTTCCTGTCAACCCTCCACAGATCGTGAGTTGATCGGCTGTGTGGCATTCCAAAAAGCACCCGTACCATGTGCCACATCACCACCCTTCTATTGCACCATCTCTCCCACACTCCCTAGGGCATCCCCCATGCTCCTTCCATCCCAGCCCCCTCCTGACAAGCATAGTCACCCACCCATCTTTTGGCTCCTCTAGTGTTGTATTGGGTGGGGGTGGGGAGTAAACCCCTCTATCAATCCCCTCAGGTGCACCAATTGTTTGGTGCAAGCATGCAGCTGTTGCAACTCCTGGATCTTTGGTGCAGGGACCCCCCCCTTTTATGAAACTGAATGCAGGGTACCTGACACCAGGAGTTTGCCAGAGCATAACAGTAATGCAACTTCCATCACTCTAACAGCTGTTTTAAAATTGGGCTACATCTTTTGGTTCTCTGTCATAATGGCAATCGTCAAATGGCGATCGCTGTTAGGGCAAGTGTACATCGCTGAAAATAAAAATGGCAATGTACACTCACAGTGACAACAAGCAGGCAAAAACAAATATTTTTGTTATATGGGGGAGCTGTGCCCCTGCATCCCTGTAACTAAAGATTAACAACACGGGGGGATGCATGTCAGGGAGGAGATGAAACTTGTAAAAAAATGAAATACTCCCCACCGCACCAAAAAATAGTGTGCGCCTCCCCAGTGCCAAACTTTACATCCTCTCCACTATAGCCAGCCACACTCACTACCACACCACATGGCCAGCTTGGCAGCCTCTTGCCACACTACCTCCCACATACCTGCCATCCTCTCCCATTCCCCTGCTGTCCTTTTCCTTTCGCCCTCCTCCTCTTCCTCTCACCTTCTTCTTTGCCCACTGCTACCCTTTCAGGGTGGCTTACATTCCATGTGCTATGGTTGAGTCACTCATCTTTGAGTCACTCAGTCTCAGTCACCCTTTTAATGGTATACCGTATCTTTCTATCTGTTTATCAATCTGTCTGCCTATCTATCTATATCACTTCTATCCATCCATATTGCAAAAAGAAAAATGCACTAATGCACCAAACAGGATTCAACTTAACCTCACAAAAGTGGGTAAATATGGCTGTTGGGTTGTCAGCCTGACTCCCCACCCCCTCAAGCAGCAAAAGGACAAAACCATACAAACAACTGCAGACACCCATCATCCATGGATACAAAGGATTCATGGGGCTGTCTGGGGGAGGCTGCAGAAGTGCAGGGCACTCTAGGTCCTGCACTTCTATGTGGCTACAGATGCAGGTGTGCAAGGCCAAGTGTCCTTCATGCTGTGGAAGTGCAGCTATGGGTGCAGAGGTACAGAGCCCTCTGGGACCTGTGCCAAGAGAAGACTTCTCTTCACTGTATGTCTACATGTTACCTGTGCAGCCAACAATACACCATCCTTCCCTAGGCTGCGGGGTGTTGCTGGATTGAAATCCCTTTCCCTCAGCCTCGCCCCATCTAGCTGGCTCAATGAGCTTGCCGAAAACTCAGCTCATTGGCAAGGGATCACAACAAACTATTTGCTGGGCAAAAGGTTATCCCTGCAACCAGCGTTTCTTCATAACTTCATTTTTGTGTCACATTTTTGACCCCAAGTCATGAACTTGGACACTAGAATGCGTTAAATCCTGAAAGGTGGTTTTGTAGAGGAACTGCAAATCATCTTTTGACATGTATTTGAAAATTCCCATAATCCTTGCTGATGATGTAGAGTCAGGAAAACAGTATATTTAAAATCTGGACTAAAATATTGCAAAATGGCAGCATTATGAGCAAGGCCACTGGTTTTCAGGTTTTACTGATAAATATTTTTTCATAAAGCCTTTAAAAGGCACTACCTTGGCACAGGTCATGTCTACCTAAAAATTTTAGAAAAGCTTCCATACCATCTATGCTGTAGATGAGAGCAAAAAATACAGGCACTAAGTATAGCAAAAAAACATTCTTTTTTGTTGAAAATCGACATTTCATATCTCAGAAATTACAGATGCTGCCATCACAAAACCTCTGAGGTTTTGACAGCTAGTCTCTGAAACAATGCATTCCAAATCTTGGGTAATTTCATCGAAGACCACTAAAGTTATAAAGGTACAAATATTGAGGTTTAACATTAAACACCCTACTCAACCCACTGATCACTCTGCTCAGCCTTAACTATACTTGTGCTATGATGCCAGTAAAATATATATATATATCTACACATATATAAGCAATAACCTACAACAGGGTATGGGGTGCATTGTGAGGCAGGAGGCAGCAGGCCTATAACCCCATATCCTGGAGGGGGTTAATGAGCTTATAATATGGGTTATGTTTTAAAAACAAACCCACAAAGGTGTTTATTTGCTCTTTGAATAGGGAAAATTTGAGTGTATCCTGCCGACCTGAAAAGTAGTCCGTAGGACTCATGTATATGTTATATAGTTTAAGAACATACAAATGCAGAAATAGAGTCCTGAAATGATTTCTGACATTTGTATGTTCATAAAATAAATAACATATGCATGAGTCACTTTGCTGTGAAGTTGCAGCAGACTGAGCTTGTGCTGTCTGTCTCTGTCTCTCTCTGCCCTCCCTCTCTCTGTCTGTCTGTCTCTCTCTCTCTCGCAACAAAGAAACACAAAGTAAGCTATGAGAGAGTGGGGGACATACCTCTCAACTGTCACACATTATGAGGTACGTCACTCATTTTACCTCTCAGAAACCCTTTGTCCATCATGGGGAAGGTGATATTCCACATTCCCCACTGAGACTTTAAAGCAGAAATTCATAATAATGTATTATGTTCAGTTATCAAAAAACATTATGAGCATTAGTGCACTGGTAGCTATAGTATTCTGAGCTTCCAGTGCCATGTTAGACGATATGTCACACATTTTGCTCATTTGTCACACATCATGTCACACATTTTGGTGGAGAAAGGTTGAGAGGTATGGGGGGGGGAGTGACAGACAGCAGAATCTCACTGTGCTGTAACATCACAGCAAAGTGACTCATGCTTATTTATTTTATGAAATTACAAATATCGGAAATAATTTCAGGACTCTATCCTTCACATATGTTAAGAAAAAGTTCACATTCAGGTAACATAAACCTTGTTTAAAGTAACAAGGAAACATTTCACATTCAGGTAACTTCTTTTTTGGAGGTTCACCACCTGGAAACTGTCATTTAGCCACTGACTGATAGTGACATTGCCAACAAGACAAAACTGACCTCCATTACAGCACTGCTGTTTTGTTTTCTGCTTACAGATGTGAAACTCTCAGTTGCATTTTCTTTTGATCTGAAAATGCCTGAGGTTTCACTTTGTTCTGTGTCTCTGTGGAGGGATATATTTCTCAAGGGAGATTCACAAGGGATGTTCTCAATGAAGTAGTTCTGGCACAGTAACTGTTGATTAAATAGATTTAATTTAACAGTCACCTGATGCTCTTTGACCAACTGGGTTGCCTCCTTTTTCCAACTCATGTTATAAATAGATATATAGATATAGGCATACATAAATACACCTCTCTCTCTCTCTTTCTCTCTCTCTCTCTCTCTCTCTCTCTATATATCTATATATATATATCTATATACACATACATATATTAGGGTCACGGGCGTTTTCCCTATAGTTAGGGTTGAATGGTCACTTCTATGTTAAATTTGAAATTTTGCACTTGAATTAATTCTCAAACTTTCTACTGCTTTGCATAAAATTTTGCATGTGCCATCAGAGACCAAAGATCTCTTAATTTGCCAAGTTTTGTTCTGGGTGGATATGTGAGTGTGGAGAGATGGAGTGTCAGAAATTGTGTAATTTGCCTTTTTTTGCCATTTCTTTGTCACGCCACAGTGCAGAAACAGTTTTGAATTTTGGTGTGAAATGTCCAGGGTAGAGAGAACTTACCTTGTAGATGTTCCTTCTGTCTGGTTTGGTAAAAAAATATTAATCCGTTCCAAAGTTATTGCATTTTAAACTTCCCATTATTTTCAATGGGAATTCCACTCTCCAGTTACATGTCCTGCTCGAAAAAGGATCCTTTGTCACAAATGGGTAATCCTTTTTTTGCAAATGGGTCATCCTGTGTCACAAATGGGAAATATTTTTTGTGCCACTGCTATTTTGTTTTTCAGTTAGCGAATTTCAAAAGCCACAAAAATGACATCCTGGAGAGAGCACAACACATCTATCTGGCTCATCGGGATCCTGTTAGGTGGATGCTGCACTTAAATGTTGAAAAATGATCCCCAAATGTGTTTTTTTTTATTACATTACACATCCTTTATTGTGTCTGCAAGATACAAAAAAGAATATTTTTTCACATCACGAGTCATGAAAAAAGATCCTTTTTAATGAAAGGAAAATACTTCTCCCTTTGCTGCATCTTATTCCCTGGTGTCTAGTGGCACCACCATCCTCTGATCACCTTGTCCATTAATTTAATACATTTCCCTAGCATTTAGTGGCCCCCCTCTGATCGCCATCTCCATATTTGTAAATGTTTCCGTGGTGTCTAATGACACCCCCACCCTCTGATTGCCATCTCCATTTTTATAAATAGTTCCCTGATGTCTAGTGGCAACCCCCCCCCCACCATCCAATTACTCTCCCTGTTTGTTCTCCTTTTCCCTGATGTCTACTGGCACCTCCCACCCTCTGATTGCTGTCCCCCTTTTTTCCCCATTTCCCTTATGTGTAGTGGCATCCCCACCCTCTGATTGCTGTCCCCATTTTTTTCTGTTTCCCTGGTATCTAATGGCATCCCCACCCTCTGATCACTGTCCCCATATTATTTTACTGTTTTGCTGGCATCTAGTGGCACCCTCTCACCCACTGATTGCTGCCCCTTGCTTGCAAAAAAGTAAATGGTCCTCAATGTTTTTTTTAGAAGGTCCCTCAGCAATCTGACCCCCCAACCCCACCTACCACTGAGCACCCACCACCCCACAGCCCCCATTACACCCCCATACACCCTCACTCACCTGGACAGGTGACAGGATGAAGATCAACTCTCTGATTAAAGACACATCTTGCTGCTGGAACCGACAACTGCAATAAGAGAAACTAAGGTAAATGGGTTTCAATGTCTTTCAGTGGTGTCTTCAACTTTGATGTATAACTTGGCCATTTTTTGTATATTTTGACTCCATATTTTCAACATGGCCTTTTGGGGATGCCCCTTAATGGGAAATATCAGTGGAATTTCGCAAATCCATCCTGAAAGGTGAGTTCACAATTGGTTGGCAAACATCACCTTTCAGGCATGATTTGAAAAATGTCACTACCATTGTTCATGAAGTGGGTCATAAGAAGGCTATGTTGAAAATGTGGGGTCAAAATATGTAAAAATGGCAACGTTATGTGCATGCATTTAAATTTAACTATGCTCACTCATAACTTCAGTCATTTTATACATTTTCACCCCAAATGTTCAAATTAGCCATTTTTTTAAATCACCTCAGGAATGTGAGAGTTGTCATTTTTCAAATCCTGGCCAAAATGTGTATTCTCACCTGAGGCGTGGAATGACGTTGCAGTGGCGTGGAATGACATTTTGGTGGTAATTTTAAACATCTCAGCCCAGTGTCCAGGAGGTGGAGTAATAATAACAAGGCTATGCTGAAAGGGTGGTTGCTGTTTTGCCTGAAATGCTTCCACTGCAACACACACATACGCATCTATGGAGGGAAGGGAGCCCAGGGCCGAGAGGACACTGCACTCCTTCAGCCAAATGAGGTTATGATTATAGTATCTCAAAAAGTAAGGTAATTCTTTGAAAAAACTCTGTTAATGTATCAGTTAGAGTTAAAGCAATATAAGTAGTAAAATGTGGCATTAGGGTTTCCCACACCCACACTGCAGGCAGCAACAGGTGTGGGGTGTGCCTTGTCAACCCTAACGCTCACCCCATTCTCATATACTGCACCCATCTCAGCTTATTTACTCATGGAAGCGAGTGAGTGTTAGGGATGACAACCCCAAGGCACACTCCATGCCTGTTGCTGCCTGCAAGGTAGTGGTGGGATTTTGAGGTTAGAAACCCTAATGCCACATTTCCCTACTTTTGTTGCTTTAACCCTAACTGATGCATTAATGGAGTTTTTTGCAAAGAATATAAAAAGTTACATGGATGGATAAATAGATAGATAGATAGATAGATAGATAGATAGATAGATAGATAGACAGACAGACAGACAGACAGACAGAAAGACAAACAGGCAGACAGATATCAGCAGACAAAAGTAGTTTTGCTGCTCACAGGCTTCTTGACTGTGCTAATTCTTCCCCTTTCATTGTGTGATGGAACATATTATTATTATTATTAGAAAGGTATAGCAGATCCAGGAATTATGAACATGGAAGTGACCACTAGAGAGCTTTGATACATATCATAGGTTTGCTTGTCCTTCATGTAACTTTTGGGGTGTGTAGTGTATTCCATAACTTTCATATTGAACAATTAAAAATAAACTTTCCTATACATTCATTTTTGGGGGGAAAGTACCAACTGGACAGTTTATATATCCCAAAGAATCAGTTAGATGCTTTATTGAAAAATGTCAGCAAACCTATCAGAATTTATCTTGCTAATAATCTGCTTAAGGCCCTGTTATCAGTCCTGATTTTGGCATCATATAGGCCCAAGGTATGCACTCTGTTCACATGGTTTCCACTTCATAACTGAAGCAGATATTTTCAATTATACCGGTTGAGTGGAAGATAGTCTTAGTAACTGAAAGAAATTACTCTTCTGAAAAAATGTGGTGGCAACTGCCAAGGAGCAGAAAGATAAGAAGAGGAGGAAAAGAAATGCAGGTATTGTAAGAGGAGAAAAAAAAACTTACAAGTGCAATCAGGAGTAAAGGAACCAAAAAAATCAAATTGAGAGGCCTAAAATGAAGGCAAATAAAATACACATGTCAATCATTAAACATTATGAATTCTAATATCTATGCAAAATTTTTCCTCGGATACCCTGGACCCTAGTATTATCTGGCCTGAAGACCTGGTGGTAAGCATCAACTTAGATAAACACTGTAACTGAGCACTGCTCAGTGGTCTGATACAGAATAAATTAAATTAACCTTTGTTTTCATGCAGGTGACACAGGTTTATGTACCCTGCTGAGGAACCCAATTGGACTTGCGGTGACTAAGTGCAGTCCCCATGTAGTGCAAGCTGCTTCTCTGCTGTGTAATTACCCCATGGGGGCCCAAGGAGATATGAGTCCCACATGGCACAGCCTTCATTTGTGGCCCCACTACCAGAAACTGGTGAGGAAATGACTTGGGCCGTGGAGGCAATCGGTGTCATGACTATCCACTGACATCTCACATGGGCCCACCACCTGCTTACCACACCCAAACACTTTTAGTTATTTTAAACCAGGAGCTTAACTAAGCACAGCTCTTTATCAGTCACACTGACAAATATTAAACATTACAAGACAAACAGTATAAAAATAAAAATAATTCAAAATCTATGGAATTTCATAGCAAGCATGCTTAAATTTTTTTGAAGAACAGTTTTCTCAAATGATTTCTGAAAAACAGTGCATTTCAGGCAAACTTACCTAAGTGTTGTCAAACTGCTCAAAATGTTGGGAGCATGCAAAGTAAATGATCCTCTTCTGATTGTCAGCTTTGAAAATGGAGCTGTACAGAGTAAGAGATTCATTTTACAAGTTAAATGAACCACTGAACTGAGCACAAATTTAGATAAGATTTTGGAGGTGGAGATACAGTACATTAGAATGGCAAAAACTATTGTATAAAAATCAGTTCTCATCTGTGGTGGAAGTATTCACATTTATTTGATATAGGCAACAATGCTGAGTCCTGCACGAAACCTTGACTGCAAAATGGCATATGTTATTCATAATAGGCCATTGGGCCCTATGCACCAAAGCGTGGAAAGTACGTGCCAGTGGCGCATACCCCACTCCCCATAGCTCCACACCCACAGACAGCTGTGCACAGGCTGGTATTCACTATTGTTGGCCACCTGTCCATGGGCCCCACCCCCCAGCACACAGGATCATAGAGGGTGGACGGGGGCAGAGTAGTAGACCGAGGTGGGCAGCCAATCGGTTGCCCATCCTGGGTCCCAGAATGGATCTCCTGCTCCGAGTGAGCAGGGCAGTGTGGGAAGGTGCAAGACCTGGTGCATGCAGAGCACACTCAGACACCGAGGGAATGCACAGTTGGTCCATGTTATCTAGTGGACCCTCCCCCTTTCTGATACCCATCCCCAGGGCACCATGCTACGCCTGGGGTACATATGTACTCCACCCACAGCCAACCCCCCTCCCAGTCTCGGTTGCAAGTTGTAACACCCCCACACATCAGAGCCCCCACCGGTTCAGCCTGCAAGTTGTCAACCCCCCAGCAGAACCAGGCCCCAGTCCATATGTCAGTGACATTCCCTCCAACCAGAGCCCTGACCCCCTGGCCCCCTCATTGGTGGTTAGTCCCCCCACAGCACCGGCAACACCAACCCCAATCCCCCATACCTGTATGTTGGTGCAGCAGTGACAGACAGCGAACAGCACTTCCCTCCACACACCATCTTGACCATCTTCCATCCAACTGATGCTGGGATCATGCCTCCTGTTAATAGGGAACTGCCCTGTAAATAGGCAGCACACTCCCAGCATCACATGGATGGCAGGTGGTTGAAGTGGTGTGAGGAGGGTAGTGACACTTGCCATTCATCGCTGCTGCTCCAACGTGCAGGTACAGGGTATGGGTGGTAGTGTTGTCAGTGCAATGGGTGGGCACTAACCACCAATGAGGGGGCAGGAGGGCTGGGATCAGGGGTTGGGGTGTTCATGCTGTGCAATGATGGACATGGTCTTCCAGGATGGAGCTGTGATTGGAGGATGCACATTTCTGACATGTGGACTGGGGCTGGGCTCTGCTTGGGGGGGGAATGACAACTTGCAGCCAAGACCAGGTTAATGCTTTGATGTGGGGGAGTTACAACTTGCAGATGGGACTGGGCGGGGTCTCTGATGTGGGGGGAGTTACAACTTGCAGCCAGGACCAGGCAGAGGTTCTGTGTGCACAGAGCTTGGTGCATACCACAGTTGCGGCAGGGTCCCTCTTGCCATATCCAGCACCCTCCTGAGCCTCCCTAGGAACAGCACTACACACCTTTGTGAATGGCACATGGTGTAGGCATGACCCTGTCTCTCCCCGAGACTGCCCTGGCCCATAGCTGCCCACAGGCCAGAGGACTCGGGTGTGCTTCTGGACCATGAACTGCTTGTGAATTTCGTGGGACCTCCGCTGCATGGCATTCACATGCGCTGTTGCCTATGTACCTCAGATGTGTAATGCATAGGCAACCATTTTTTTTGTACCTAGGCCCCACTGGACCAATATCGTACCATAAATACTTACTGTCTGGCTTATGTACAGGACATTCCCATAGTCCAACATGGATAATAGCTGCTGTTTCACAATCAGCATTTGGGTTTCTTCTGTTAGCGAGTTTACATTATAGTAGATTCAGCTTTTTTCCTCATCCTTTCCAAGTGAGGTAGCAAATTCAGGTTTGAATCCAGATATACTTCCAGGTATTAAAAAGTGTTTTCCTTGGATAACATTAAACTGGGGGGAGTCCCACAGAAGGTGCAAGCTACAATATGCAGGCTTCTGTTTTTTAGAAAAAGATGTACGCCACTTCAATTTACGTTCACTTGCACGCATGCACAAGGAACATCTTGCAACAGTATGGGGTTTGGAGGTGTGTGGCCCTCCTTCCCAATGCAGTGATCAGTGTAGGAGGCACGACCCTAGCGGACCAATACATGCCGAGCTGTGTATGACAGCAGTTCGGCTGTGTTAGTCTTCACATCAAAGAAAAGGTCTGCTGTAATCAGCGGTGGTAGCACATATGCAATTAGCATAAATAGCCAAACTGCTGTCATGCACAGCTTGGCAATCCCTCCCGCTTCCTCCCTCTGCTAATGTCCTCCTCCTCCCTCCTTTTGTCCCCCACCTTGTGTGCCAAGGGGGGTGCCCAATCCCCCTCTGCTCATTAACCCCTCCTGCACAGTGTGGCCGATGGGGGTGCCCAATCCCTGTTGGCTGTAGCCCCAAAAAATAACCAGTTGGCACGCTGGGAGCCACCCCCAACACACACACACACACTGTATGGCTGGCGGGGTGTCCAGTCCCGCCTGCTTTAGTTCCCTCAAGAACACCTAGATGGCACGCTGACAGCCCACCTCAGCATGCCAGCAGCATCTGTTTTTGTCCCTTGCCCCTGCAAACCCATGCCCACCCTCTGCACTCCCACCCCCACCTAGGTGGCACGCTGAGAGCCCAATTTCAGTGTACCAAAGCTCTCGGTTTTTTTATTTTTACATACTGTAAAACAAGAAAACGGTCCCTTAGTGAGTCCTTGCCCCCGCGTCAACCTGCGCCCACCCTCTGTGCACCCACCTCTCCCCACCCCATACCTACCTCCGGAGCCTGGCCCGATGATTTTTGGTAGACCGGGAACACATCTGCACTCTTCAAAGCCGACCACAAACTGAAGAAATGCCAGTAAGCTGTATAATGGCATAAATAGGGTTTTTTCAACTTTGGTACATATCTCAGCCATTTTTGGGAATTTTGGCACCAAATTTTCAACATGGGGTTATTGGGACCCTTCCTCGTGAATTCAGTCACTGTCATGGCATTATTTGCTCCAAAAGGTGATTTCACGGTCACTGTGTGGAATCACCTTTCGTGACCGATTAATGAAATGACAGTGTTGGTGTTCATGAGGTGGGCTCTCAAAAAGCCTATGTTGCAAATGTGGTGAAAAAATTCCAAAAAAAATCACTGTTTTGTGAGCATGCATTGCGCAGTTTCCACGACGCTAGTAAGTTCATGAATTTGTAATATTTTCACTCCAGATTTTCAACATAGGCATATTTCCACACCTCCTTATGAACAGTGTAGCTGTCATTTTTCACATACTGCCTAAAATGTGTTTTCGTGCTTCCGGCGCAAAATAGCATGGTCGCTGTTGGAAATCAGTGTTTGCTACAGAGTAAGACAATCACAGTGACACTATTCATGAGCAGAGGTCCTAAAATGCCTATTTTGAAAATTTCATGGCAAAAGTCCATAAAATGGCTGTGTTACAAGCGTGTGTTGCGCAGTTTCTATGCACACTCGTAAGTTTGTGAATTTGTAATATTTCCACTCCAGATTTTCAGCATTGCCATTTTCCCACATCTCCTTATGACTAGTACAGCTGTCATTTTTCACATCCAGGCCAAAATGTGTTTTCACACTTCCGGCGTACAATAGCGCGGCGATTGTGGGAAATCATGTTCGGTACAGAGTGAGAAAATCACAGTGACACTGTTCATGAGCAGCCATCCTAAAATGCCTATGTTGAAAATTTGGTGCAGAAATTCCCAACAATGACTGTTTTAAAAGGGTGTGTTGTGCAGTTTCCACGCACACTCTTAACTTTGCGAATTTGTCATATTTTCACTCCACATTTCCAACATTTGCATTTTCCCACACCTCCTTATGAACAGTTCAGCTGTCATTTTTTTACATCCTGGCTGAAATGTGTTTTAACACTTCCAACGCAGAATAGCGCGGCCGCTGTGGGAAATCAGCGTTCGGTGCACAGTAACAAAATCATAGTGACAGTGTTCATGACCAGAGGTGCCAAAATGCCTATGTTGAAAATCTGGTGAAATAATTCCACTGAATGACTGTGTTACAAGCACGGGTTGCACAGTTTCCACACAGGCTCGTACCCTTGAGCACGCCCAGGGCGTTAGGGTTCCTAAGACAGACACTTAAGAAGTATGAGGGTGAAATGTTGATCAGATGCAAGAGGAGTTGCAGAGAGGTACTCTGTTGGGATATGGATGCTAAAATGAAATGGATACAAATGAGGGGGGGGACCTGCATAAATGCCAAACGCCAATGCAAATACCTGCAAGTGAGCATTCAGCTTTGACAAATGCTTGTTTTCATTTTTATGCTGTTCTTTCCCTGCCTGCTCCCTCAGAATCAGGTTGCCATGGCTGCACCTGCCCTTGATTGGGGAAGGAGTATGGTAGCTACTCTCACAGCTGATGCCAGTAGCACTTTGTGATCTGCCATAAGGAGATCACGAGTAGCCTCAAACCTGCATTCTCCCTCCCTCTCTTCCTCACCAGAGAATAAGTGCCTCCTCACCACAGTGAGCCCCTTCCCCAACCAGCCTTACTGTAAGACTCTAGGGTTTGAACATAATCCCTTGCCAATCTGGAGGCAGTGCTACATACAATGCCATCAGGCCACCTGGCTGACCTGCAGGGTTTCTAAGCTAGTAAAAGGAAGGTGGCAACAGTTAGACTAAGACTGCAGCAGGTATAAATGGAGCTTGGAAGGAGGGGGCAGCTGTGAGGGAGCAAGGTAGAATGCAGGGAGACAATTATTAAATCGAATGACAATGTCTGGTATTCGTGGGCAGCTACTTGTTTAATTCAGACACACTTCAAGGTGCAGCATAAGTTTCTTTTCCTGAGTGGATTACAGAAATAATTGGCTCTGTTCATTTGTTCATGTTTGTTTTCCTTCAGCAAGTGCTATTACATTGTAGCACTGTGTCTTAATTAAGTTGTTGCTGTAGACATTATTCACACAAAAGTTAGTGCTCTTGGATAAATCTGCTCTGACACTGGCTTGGGAAAGCTGAGTAAAGCAATTTAAAGACATTTTTTAAAGAAGGTGTACATTGTCTTTACACATTCATAAAACTGTGTTTGGGAGGGATATACACTGTGCACTCTGCTTTGATTGCCCCATTACACAATCAGTTGTCACCGCTGAAAATTTAGTGTTGTCCAGCTAGTCTTTTCAATAGCCCAAGGAACAGTGTTGCTAATAGACTTCAGAGCTTGAAATAAATAAATCTTTGGAATCCTGTTGCAGCTCTTGGGGTGTGACATTTGACAGTCTTTTATAGCACAGAATGAAACAAGTTTGTGAGCTGGAATTCAATTGTGGTGTATTGATTCCCGGCACCAGTCATTATTCCCTCCTGATTGACAGCTGAAAATTGGTTACGTTAAGTATTTCATATGTTATATTGGCTGACATTTGCTTGCCTGCTCCTGTGTCAATATTGTTGTAGAGATCTGCAGCTTTATGAGATAGCAATATACACTGACTGTGGCTTTTGTGTGATGTTCCAGTGTTTTTCCTGACATAATTTAAGATATATTAAAAACCTGCAGCATCTTCCCTCTTGAGAAGCTTAATGCCAATATTATTGTCTTCCAAGTGAAGATCATGTATGCTCATAATCGGGTGCTAATTTCCACCCGCACGCTCATGTTTAGGCATTAGGTGCTCTCACTGTAAAATTGAGCTGCCTTGATTGATTCATGTCAAGCCTCATCTCGGCTCCTGCTGGGCAAGTCATCGAGTTGACCCTTTTTACAACAAAAAGACAAGATTGGTGGGCCTTCCTTTCACCTGGAACCATCACATTGACCAACTAATCTGCAGTACATTAGTGCTGGCATTTGTTAGGCAAGAATTAAACAAGATATGATGCAGTCCTCATCAGTCTCCTAGCTGGCATACACATTGGTTTCCAGCCGTGTTCCATTACTGAAGAGATATACAGTGCAGCCTGTGGTATCCCACTCCTGCCCTGGAATCTGACTGATAATGAGGGCTGATTACTATTCATTCCTAAACCCATATGAATTGTATATCAGCAGCCAGTGATTTTTCTGTAGCATCTCAAAAGGTGCAATGGTTACAAGTCTGTTACTATTAAAACAAGTTACCTTGGAGAAGGTTTTATATACAGTACACACACATGCACATACACACACACACATACACACACATGTGCAATGTGTGCTGTAACCTACAATGCAGAATGAGCAGAAAAAACTTTCAGTAGACAAACCTAGCTATTTAACATTTTCATCATGGTTGAACTAAAAATAATATCTTGTCACTTATTTAATGACCATTACAAAATAATTTGGAATTACCCAGTGCTAATTTTCATGTGTTAGTATTGAAAATTAACACTGAGCATCTACTGCATATAATGTCCATATAACACAAGAAATAAATGTTACATTCATTCCAAACATCCCCAAATTGGATGTTTTTTTTTTTATCTTTTACATACATTGAATGGTGAGAAAATACATGTCATATAAATGGGCAATAGGAACTATATATATATATATATATATATATATATATATATATATATATATATATATATATATATTCCTGTATACAGTATATACATATACACAACATGGATTTATCAGTTTATGTTTGAGACTATATTATCAATAACAGTCTACTGTTTATATATACATAGCATATTTTCAAACTACTTCATATATTTAAAATATCCCAAAAAGCAGTCCATTTTGAGATGTATGGCAGTACAGCCTAGAGGTTAGAATAATGAGTTGTGCATGAGCTTGGTACATTCAGCAGGCCTGGGTTTGATTCCCACAACAACCTCTGCTTGCATGGTGTGTGCATCTGAGCAAGTCACTTCACCACCCTAGTGCTCCTGGGTTGCCTCTGAAAACAGGTACTTGTGCCTAGTGGGCCTTACCTGGTTACCGAAGAATAAAATAAAAAATATTTAAACTAATGTTTTACCACATTGAAGACAGCTTATACAGCATATGGTTCTTCACTAAGGGAAATGTCAATTTTCAAGAAATAATTTTGCTTAGTTTACTTCAGGGACGATGGAGTCAATCAGATAGCATTTTAGAAGCAACACATAATGACCCCTTGTGGACTTTTTCTTAGGTTTGAGATCAAAACTTTTAACAAGATTTAACTGCTGACAACAAGGCTGGTTTTACTTTTTATGTTGTCTTGCACCTGCATAAGAAACATGTTGCGGTAACTTCGGAATAGCAGGTTTTGAAGGCGCGGTCCTGTTGTGGCCTGTGGCGCCACTGCTTTTTGGGGCTGGGCTCCGTGGCACAAATTAGATTGCATGCTGTCTATGACAGCAGTGCAAAAGTGCATCCACCACCTTGAAAGGTTTTAGCTGCTGCAATGAGGGAGCTCCATCTCATTGCAGGGTGTGCCTTTCCTGGTGTCAGTTTCAATGCAACATGGCAGTGGCTGTGCCGTCTGCCTCACACAGTCCCCAGAAAACCCAACTTAGGGAGTACCCAATCCCCCTGTCGGCATCATCCCCCCAACACTCTTTATTTGCTAATGGGGTTCCCAATCCCTGTTGGCTACAATCCCCCTTCCCCAATTCATCTGTCGATGGGGGAGCCCAATCCCCATCGGCATTATCCCCCCAACACTCTTTATTTGCCAAAGGGGTGCCCAATCCCTGTCGGCTACAGTTCCCCCCAAAAAGAAACCCAGAGGTGACACCACCCTCCCCAGTTCATTTGCTGACAGGGGATCCCAATCCCCGTTGTCATCATCCCACCCTCCAAACACTATTTTTTTATTTGCCAATGGGGTGCCCAATCCCCATTGGCTCCATTCTCCCCCCCCCAAAAAAAAACATGCAGGTGACACACTGGGAGCCCACCCCAGCATGTCAAATGTACCTGTAAAAACTAAAACCTTCCCACAATGTTTTTTTTTTCCCTGTAAAGTAGAAAACCGTCTCTCAGTCTACAGCCCCCTCCCCCAACCTGCGCCCACCCACTGCGTGCTCCATCTCCCCACACCCCCTTCACCCCATACTTACCTCCAGAGCCTGGCGTGATGATCTTCTGTGGACCAGGAACACGTCTGCACTCTTCAGAGCCGACCCCGAAATGAAGAAATACTGGTAAGCTGTATAATGGCATAAATAGGGTTTTTTCAACTTTGATGCATATCTCAGGCATTTTTGGGAATTTTGCCACCAAATTTTCAACATTTCATTAATTCAGTTACTGTTATGGCGTTATTTGGTCCTGAAAGGTGATTTTGCAGTCACTGCGCAAAATCACCCTTTGGGACTGATTAATGAAATAACAGTGCCACTGTTCATGAGATGGCCTCTCAAAAAGCCTATTTTGTAAATTTGGTGAAAAGAAATTAAAAAATGACTATTTTACGAGCGTGCATTACGCAGTTTCCATGCATGCTCGTAACTTCACGAATCTGTAATATTTTCACTCCATATTTTCAACATTGGCATTTTTCCACACCTCCTTATGAACAGTGCAGCTGTCATTTTTTACATCCTGGCTGAAATGTGTTTTTGTACTTCTGGCACAGAATAGCGTGGTTGTTGTGTGAAATCTGTGTTCAGGATAGAGTAAGAAAATCACAGTGAAACTCTTTATGAGCAGAGGTCCTAAAATGCCTATGTTGAAAATTTGGTGGTGAACATCCATTAAATGACTGTTTTATGAGCGTGCGTTGCGCAGTTTCCACGCACACTCGTAACTTCGCGAATCTGTAATATTTTCACTCCAGATTTTCAATGCTACCATTTTTACACACCTCCTTATGAACAGTACAGCTGTCATTTTTCACATCCTGACTGAAATGTGTTTTTGCACTTCTGGTGCAGAATAGCATGGTCGCTGTGGGAAATCAGTGTTCGGGAAAGAGTAAGAAAATCACAGTCATACTGTTCATGAGCAGAGGTCCTAAAATGCCTATGTTGAAAATCTGGTGACAAAAGTCCATTAAATGACTGTGCTATGAGCATGTGTTGCACAGTGTTCACGCATCCTCGTCATTTTTCACATCCTGGACGAAATGTGTTTTCACACTTCCAGCACAGAATATCGTGGTCGCTGTGGGAAATCAGTGTTTGGGACAGATCAGGAAAATCATAGTGACTCTGTTCATGAACAGAGGTCTAAAATGCCTATGTTGAAAATTAGGTGACAAACGTCCATAAAATGACTGTTTTACAAGCGTGCATTGTGCAATTTCTGTGCCAGCTCATAACTTTGATAATTTTTAATATTTGTACTCCAGAGTTTCACCATTGCCATTTTTTCACACCTCTTTATAAACAGTACAGCTTTCATTTCCCACATCCTACCTGAACTGTGTTTTCGCACATCCGGCGCACAGTGGCACAGTTGCTGTAGAAAAACAATGTTCGGAACAGAGTAAGAAAATCATAGTGAGGCTGTTCATGAGCAGAGGTCCCAAAATGCTTATGTTGAAAATTTGGTGAAAAAAATCCATAAAATGATTATGCTACAAGCGTGCATTGCGAAGTGTCCATGCACAGTCATAAGTTTGAGAATTTGTAATATTTTCACTCCAGATTTTCAACATTGTCATTTTTGCACACCTTCTCATGAACAATTCAGCTGTCATTTGTCACATCCTGCCCGAAATGTAGTTTTGCACATCTGGCGCACAATCACATGGTCACTGTGGGAAATCAACGTTCAGGTAGATTAAGATAATCATAGTGCCACTGTTCATGAGCAGAGATCCCAAAATGGCTATGTTAAAAATTTGGTGAAATAATTCCACTAAATGACTGTGTTACGAGTGTGCGATGTGCAGTTCTCACACACGCTTGTAAATTCGAGAATGTTTAATATTTTCACTCCAGATTTCCCACATTGCCATCTCTTTACTCTCCTTATCAATGGTGCAGCTGACATTTTCATGTGGTGCAGAATGGTACGGTCACTGTGAGAAATCAACGTTCAAGACAGATTAACAAAACCACAGGGGCACTGTTAATGAACAGAGGTCCCAAATGCTTTCATGAAGTAGGGTCACAAAAAGGTCATGTTTTAAAATTTGGAGTGCAAATAACACCCAGGGTGTTAGGGTTTCTAACTAGTACATATCACCCTGTACAGACTAACAGCATCAGGGGTGTGGCTTTCGATTGTCTGCTGTACTGCTCACACCATTGGTCCTCCACCTCCACCCTGCAGGCACTGACAGGCATTGAGGTGTGCCTTGGACACTTCAGCCCCAAAGTTCAACCCATTCTTCTATGCTGCACCCATCTCAACATACTTCCTTATGAAATGGGGTGAGTATAAGGACAGATGACCGCAAGGCACAATGTGACACTTGTCAGACTCTGCAGGGTAGGGTGAGGCGAAACAGCATGAGCCTTATGGCCAGTGACCAAATGCACACCCCAATGCCTGTCACTCTCTGCAGGGTGGGGTGGGGTTGACGTTGGTTCTATACTTCACTACTACTTCTATTATATGTCTCTCTAACTCCTGCACTACCAATGCCAAAACCAGCAAGACAACATTTGGCATTGACAAATGCCTGTTTATGCTGTTATCTTTGTTTATTTTTGTAGCAGGTCTACTGTCTCACCAGTCTCACTAGTGTAACTGTACTTCAATGTCAGTTTTACAGATTCTTTTGCATTCAGTACCTACAGGGAGTGCTTTGACATAGCAGCACAGCTTTTCAGTAATGCTCCCTACACTGCACACAGTGGTTCAAGTCCACCCTCATTTATAGCCCCCCTTCATATCACCATGTTTATTTTTGGAGCTGCAGTGGGTGGAGTCTGCAGCCATCATGCTGTAACTGGAAAATGGGACACTGAAGTATAAATTTGGAGTTGAAGTTGTTCCTTCTGCAACTCCAGTGCACTCATTGCCCCCCTCCCCCGGAGGTACTACTTTTTCTGCCATCGCCTACTGAGCTCACTGAACTCACAGTGGAACATGGAACAGTCTGCTGTGTCCAAGATGACCACTACCACTCAGTAACGAATGCTCGAGTTGTCGCACATTTGTGACTTTGCTGCAACTGAAGTAGTGTATGCTTGACAACTCGTGCATGCACACTGAGCTCCAGTGACCATCTTGGACACGGCAGACTGTATTGTATTCCACCGTGAGTTCAGCGAGCTCAGCTGCAGCCGTATAGGCTCTGGCCATATTTTATTTATTCAGTGATGGTTTGGGTTGGACACTGGACCCATCTGGTATTTTGGGGAGGAGAGAGCTCGATTTAATTTTTATTCCCTGACGGGCCAGGTTGGGCATCACACTCATCAGGTGATTTAGGGAAGAAGACACATTTTTTTATTCCCTGACTGGCCTGGTTGGGCTTTGAATTTGTTAGGTTTTTGAGGGGAGGTGGACCACATTTTTATTCCTTAATGGTCTGGATTTGACACTGGAGTCATGAGGAAGTTGGGTGGAGGAGGGGGACAGGGTTTTTTTATTCTCTAACAGAGTGTGTCAGGCACTGGACCCATTAGGTATTTGGGGGAGGGGAACGTGATTTTTTTTACATTCCCTGATGAGCCAGGTTGGGCACTGGGACCCATCAAGTAGTTTGTCAGAGGGTGGACAGATTTCATTTTTTCCCTGATGCACCAGGTCGGACACAACCATTCTGCTGTGCACCAGGTTGGACTGGAGCATGCATGGCACTAGTAGGAGCAGCAGTGCAGCAGCAGCTGCACAATTCCCATGCACTGTATGAGCCCCTTACTGTAACCTGAGTGGATAGGCATGAGGAGAGCAGTTTTTTACTACCTCACCTATGCCACCTTCCACTGGTATCCCGTCAAAATAGTGAAGGAATAGGGGTGAGGGAAGAACAGCGAATGGCAGATGAGAGAAGTGGTCATCACAGCGCAAGCTTGTTTTAGTTATTTTGGTAGTTGTCAGCAGAAATGTAGGTCAGGGATGTAAGTCAGCTGGAGTGTGCTGCGAAGTGGAGCTGGAAGCATGGCTTAGAGGTTAGAGTCACCAGCTGAATATGTTACATCCATCAGACCCAGGTTCAATACTCACAGTTCCTTCATGCCGCCCCCCCCCCAGTTTTGTCCCCCCGAGTTGTAATATGCAATCTCCCTCTCCGATTTTGTCCCCATCCCCGAATTGCACCCCCCAGAGTGAGAATACATAATCTGCCCCCGAGATTCTCCCACCTCGAGTTGCATCCCCTTCTGAAGTTAGTTAAATAAATCTGCCCCACTATGCCGCCCCCCCCCGTGCTGTTCTTCTCTCATGGTTGTGTGCAGTTTTGGGTGGTCACTGTTTTTTGCTGTCACTGTTATTGCTGGCACTGTTCTTGATGCACTCTTTCTGTCTTCACCATTTTTCGTTCATTCAGTTCACATAGAACCCTTTCCACTCATTACTTAGCTACTGATCCTCCTTGTCTCCATTTGGCTTATTACAGAACCCAGGTTGGGCAGGGGACCCATCAGGTAGTTGGAGGGAGGAAGACAGATTTTTTTTAATTCCCTGACAGACCTGGTTGGTGTTCGGACCTGTCAGGTTATTGGGGCGAGGGACCGTTTTTTTAAATTCCCTGATAGGCCAGATTGGGCACTAGATGTAGGTTGTTGGTGGGATGAGGACTTTTTTTGAGGATCTGACCAGTTGTTGGGGGAATGGGGCAGATTTGTTTTTTCCTGATGGGTTGAGTTGGGTATTAAGCCCGTCAGGCAGCTGGGGAAGGGAGTAGATTTTTTTTATTCCCTGACTGGCCTGGCTGCTCATATGACCCCTAAGGTAGTTGGAAGAGGGAGCCAGACTTGATTTTATTCTATGTCTAGCCATGTTGGGCACTGGAAATTCTATTCTAGTCTACATTCATGGCTGTACCAGCATGGAACCCATTTGACTTGTAATACACTTTGGGATACAGTGTATAGGAAAATCCTGTTGGCTATGTGTTGTTTTGCAAATTGCCTTACCCTGCCCCCCTCTTGATCCAGTAACTGATCTCCCCTCCCCTTTTGTCAAAAGCCAACAGAAAGTTAGAAAAAGCATTACAGACAGCTGCAAGGAGCAATAGCAAGACACAGCTCATTCATTGACAGGTGTAAAAAGGCATATCAAAGTCCCCTAATGCATTTCAATGGAACAGCTGCAAAACAGTTCCCAACTTTGATCATATTAGAAAGTGGTCTGCTATGCAGACTAGCCCTAAAAGTATCTTTCCAACATTACCATAAGTGTGTCATGCCTTGAAAAGGGACCTCACATTTATCAGATTAACAACATTATCATCAATGTAAAGCAGACATGGAACAAAAAAATGTGTTTCAAAAAGCTAGTTTCATCTTCAAAAAATAATAAAATTTAGCATCACCCATCAAATCTACTTTTCATGATATCTTCTATTTTAGGCATCATAAGTTTGTTTGTTTGTTTAATTTTCTAGGTCCTAACCTTTGCCAGGTCTGCAGTGCTATTTCTAGGTCAAAAAGTGGAGATCATCTTTTTTCATGAGAAAAAAACTAAATTATGGCATTGATAAAATACACAAATTTTGGTGGAAATAGAATATTTTACCACCAAGTAAAACTGGAAGATGCCTGGAATCTTTCACAGTGAAAAAAGGTATGGTCACATTTTTGCACAATTTCATTGTACTGCTGCTTTAATAAGCCCACCTTCTGAAAAGAGATATGCCTCCTTTTAACATTTGTGCTCTATAAACACACCCACACAGACACACACACATAGACAAAGACACACACACACACCAAAAAATGCAAACCAATGCCAGCCTTGTCAAAAGTGTGTGTGTGTGGGGGGCGGGGTACCCCACCACAGCTGTTCTGCTGAATAACACAAAAAATTATTCCCCATTACATCATGTCTCTTATAGACTTACCATGTAGACAGCACTTACTGTTTTTCTGACAGGGGACACTTTAAATCAACTGTCAAACACCATTCATAACATCAACATGAGTTCAAATTTGTTAAGAGTGACTACAGTAATATGGATACAGTTGGCTTTTTTTAAACTGTACTTTCTAAGCAAAGTGCTAAAATGTTGTTTTGCTTTATGAGAAAATGTAGACCCAGAAGCCATTTGCATGACTGGCAAATGGCATAGGAAGGATTAATATCTTCTTCAATTATCCTGCAATAAATTTGATATAGCGTACCTTGTAGTGTTGTTCATAAGTGTTTTACTTAATTCTCCTACTCTCTAAAAATCATTTAAAGGATGTTTCAAATGATTCTCATAAAGTCACAAGTACCTTTATTTCATCTGTTCTCCCTAGAGAGTCTTAGAAAAACACAGTATTCAAAACTATCTGCTCACTGTTTAATGAATGTCTACAACAGATGTGAGTGTTATATTTTCAGACACACACATATTCATATTTCTGTCTAGCATATGGAATGCATGCATTTGTTGCCTTCATTTATAGTTACATGGTTTAGTAACAATATAATCCGCCAGCGGTGAACTCTATGCATTATGAAACATGTAAATCAAATAAAATTGCATGGTACAAGACACAGAACTATAAAGTTTTCTTTGTGAATTGTGGGGGGACTTTCCAAGCGTTCATGGTTAGTTTCAATTTAAGAAAAAGTTACAGATTCGGTAATTTGTAAAAGGAGCTAAAGCTATATTAATCACAAGCAGCTTCCTTTTCAACCACAGTAATGACAAAGAAAACTGTAATTAGAAAATGTATGGTTTCACTTCCATTCTAATCAGTGTGTAAAGCTCCAGAAAATTAGGCAACTGGAGCATGGAGGGTGCCTCTAGTTTCTAGGAGGAGAAAATTGATTTCATTCTACTATGCCTAAATCACCTTGAAAGCAAGTTGCCTGCAGCTACTAGTTGGCTAAGTCCTTCATGTCCATCTTGTGTGTGTCACCTGCTAAGGTGAGGTGCCTGAAAAAAAAAGCCTGGACACATTATGTATGGGTGGCCCTTTGTTTATGTCAGACAAAGCCAAAATCCCAAGGATTACTCCAAGATATCATATGACACCCAACATGGAGTTACTATTATTCTGCTTTAAGACATATAGTGTTTCCCTAGGGCTGAGAAAAGAAAGTGCAGCAAATCTTGAGAGGGCAGCTCCTATTAAAGATTTATGCAAGCCTGAGTTGTTTGGCTCTAAACCACTCTTTAATGAGGGAGCCTTTTTTCTTCCACGTAGTGTAAAGTGAAGTAGATGGTATCATTGGTAATCCATGGCTTAGGCACAGAGCTTCTAAATGGCTGTAAATTAGGCAGAGTATGTGGATGTTATTTGATTTTTTCCCTTGTTCTGCTTTTAAAACTTCACCAAACAATTTGCTACAAAATGTCAGTGACTTTATTTTTTTATGTCTGCATGGATAGAATGCCTGTGTATGGAAAATATTCCAGTTTTTCTTTTGAAGCTGAGTTTGCGTAGCTACTGGGTGACAATGTCCCACTTCTAAGAGCACATATTTGAAGACGGCTGCTGCCGGAAAGCATGATGATTAAAATTTTGTCTATTTCAAAAGTAAGACCACACAAGATAATGGAAGAGTTGTGATTCATTGTCACTAGACATGACAATCTGTGGGTGGCAAATGATTTAAAAGTACTCAAATCTTTTCATGCCTACAACATCATCCGGTAATTGTACATTTCCTCTTTCAATATGCTGTAGTAATTCATGCAGCCTGCAGATAGTGCTATTCTTAGCAGACTCTTAACATACCAGTTCTGCAGATGCAAGGGCTAGGATAGAGAAACTAAAAAAAATGGTGCACAGTATAGGAGGTATTTAGAAAAGCAGATGTGACAGATATGATAATATTTTTGCCAAATATAACGGAAACTAACTTTTTGAGGAAAAACATTTTTTGCTGCATTGCTACTTTAAGAATGCTTGTTATACCAACAGCTAATTTCCTTATTCAGCAACTTCTAATATACTGTGCACTGATGGTTGAAGGCAGAGCACTGATTCAAGTTGTTGTATGTAAGGGACTGTCCCCTTCTATCACCTTTGCCCTAGAAATAGGGTATGCCTGATTATTATTCTATCAAATATTGAAAACAGATTTCTTCAAAGTCCATCTCTCACTGATGGATGAATAATTATGTTACAGGGTAGGGATTTTATTAGAAAGTAAAGCTGCTGTCAATCCAAAGATGCAATGAGTACGAAAGAGAGAGACAGAGAGGAAGAAGTAGAGAGGAGGAAAGAGAGAGAATGTAAGGGGGAGAGAGAGAGAAAGAGAGAGAGAGAGAGAGAGAGGAAACAGGAACATAGTCTGTTAGCAGAAAAGGACTTTTAGACACACCAGTCTGCCCCTTGTCCCTGTCTATTCCATCATCTCTGACACTAGTTTGTCACAGATGTCACTCTTTCCCTCCCCTCAAGTTCCTCTACCTAATATGCCCCTGTGCTATCCCACACATGTTTGAAGCTCCCCACAGTCTTTACCCCTACTACTAACTCTGGCAGACTGTTTCAGTCATCCACCACCCTTTCCATGAAGATGTATTCCACACGTCTTGCCTAACCTTTCCCCCCTTAGCTTAATTGCATGCCATCTTGTTCTAGTGCCTTCTTTTCTCTGAAATAGGCCCTCCACTTGCACCCTGTTCACTCCTGTGAGGTACTTGCAGGTTTCAATCATGTCCCCTCTGACTCTCCTCTCTTCCAGGGAGTACATGTTGAGTTCCTGCAACCTTTTCTTGAATGGCTTCTTGTGCACCCCCCTTATCATTTTGGTTCCCTCCTCTGTACTGCCTCCACCATTTCAATGTCCTTGCAGAGGTGTGACCTCCAGAACTGGACACAGTACTCCAGGTCGGGCATCACCAGTGAGCCATATGATGGCAGCACTACCTCCCTCTTCCTGCTAGAAATCCCTCTTCCAATGCACCCCAGCATCCTGCTAGCCTTTCCTACTGCTTGTCACACTGACCTGCTACCTTGAGTTCAAGAGATATGATGACCCATAGATCTTTTTCTTGCTTGGTGACTGTAAGCTCCACTCCCCCATCTTACACATGGCCCCTGGGTTCTGCAGTCCTAGGTGCTTAACACTGCACTTTTTAGTACTGAAACCAAGCTACTACATCTAGTCCACTCTTCTAGTTGCCTCAAATTCCTTTGCATTCTCTCCACCCCTTCATGA
Source organism: Neoceratodus forsteri (assembly GCA_016271365.2). Taxonomy (NCBI): domain Eukaryota; kingdom Metazoa; phylum Chordata; order Ceratodontiformes; family Ceratodontidae; genus Neoceratodus; species Neoceratodus forsteri. The sequence continues at coordinate 414,140,480 of CM057453.1, read as the reverse complement.
GTGTCAAACCTGTTTCAGATTTTTGTATCAGCCACAAAGAGACACACTTTACCCTCAAGCTCCTCTGCAATGTCATTTATGAAGATATTGAAGAGGACCTGTCCCAGCACTGAATGCTGTGGCACTCCACTAGTCACTCTTCTATTGCCTTGGTGGCTACCGTTTACCACCACCCTTTACCTCCTACCCCTTAACTAGTTTGATACCCAGCTTGTCATTTTCTCCCCCACCCCAGGCTGCTTAGTTTCTTAACTAGCCTCTTGTGCGGCACAGTGTTGAAAGTCTCACTGAAGTCCAGATAGACAAGATCCGCTGCTCTCCCTTGTTCCACCTCCATGGTAACCCAGTCAAAGAAACCTATGAGATTAGTTTGGCAAGACCTCCCCCCTATGAAACCATGCTGCTGGTGGTTCTGCAGCCTTTTTGCCTCCAGGTGCTCCACAAGCCTTTCCTTCAGTAGTGTCTCCATTAATGTCCCCTCCACTGATATGAGACAGGCCTGTTTTTGCTAGTATCCTCCCTTCTGCTTTGTACAGAGTGACCACATCAGCCCTCCTCCAGCCCTCTGGAACATTATGCTGGCCACCTGCCAACAGACAACATACACAGTCCCAGCCTCAGGAAACTACGGGCCTGACCAACAGTGAAGGGGGCACATCCAGGGCTGTGTGCACTGTCACCATCTCCAGCAGCAGCTGTCCAGCAGCACACGGTGCTTATGTCCACATGGTGGAGGCCATGGCATGGCATGGTAGACAGACACAGGGCAGCATGCCAGTGACAGGTAGGTGCACTGCAGTAGACTACACAGGCCATGATATAGCACAATGGTACTGTTGGCTCACTGATCATGTGCTTTGTGAGTGTCCCCCAACACAGTCCCTGAGGTGATGTCACCACAAGGATGCATTCAGCATAGCAGCCCACATAGAAACACCCATCACTGGCCCCAAACACATGCAGCATAGTGTGAATGGTTGGTGGACAGGTCATCATGCTGTCGGGCCAGGGATGTAAGGGAAGCATACCCTCCTTGCCCAGGGTCACCGCACCCATAGAGCCAGCACGAGCAGTTGAACAAGAATGGTGCATATCCCCAAACCCCTGGCAGATGACACCCTGTGCCTTGTACTCCTCAAGACCTGGTATGTCATTGACTTCGGTGACATCTACTCCCTATGCTATGTACCAGCAGGACAGGGCCACATCCACCACAACTGCAAACAAAGGGGTGCCACCATCCTCTATGCCACTCACACCCATAATGCCACACAGACAGTGCTGTGTAAATACCCCCTGGATAGTATGTGTGGCAGTGTCAAGGCACAACCCACTAGTGTCAAATATAGCCACAAGTAGAGATACAGCGAATTTAAAATTTGAGGGCGAAGTCCACGCAAATCACTAAAATCTGCACTTTGACAAATCTGCAAAATCTGCCCCGGCATGGCAAACTTTGGCTTCACTTGGATTGAGCAAATTTTGCCACAACTTTTGCTGTGGAGCATGAAATCGCCCATTAAACATGAAATTTGAAGATGAAATTTCATACTCCGCTGCAAATGTTGTAGAATTTGTGGTCCTCGAATTCCACAAATTGCACTCCGTAAATGGCACAGAATTCATGAATTACTCTGTGGATTGGATTTTTGCGGACTTAACACATCTCTAACCAGGAGGACAATGGAGAGGGCCAGGCCCTACACTGATGACAACAGGAGGGCAATGGTCTCCACAGTGCCACCTGTATTGGCACCTATACATGTACACATATAACCCCAGGTGCCACACAATGCAGGGAACTCACCTGGATGCTGCTACTGTATGGCACTGCCATGGGCCCCATCATGGCCCACTGAGCTCTCCTTTTTTTCCATTACATGCTGCTGCCCCTGTGGCTGCTGTTACCTGTCTGGGGCAGGTTGGGCATTGAGATCTGTAGAAGTAGAAAAGGGAGGTTTGATCCATCTCCTGCAATGGTACACAGTTCTCTGTTTGGGACACACTACCCAGTATAACCATCCATACGTCTTCAGACACAAGGGAACCCTGACTACAAAGGGCAACTAGAGTGTCAAATAGATCTAAAACAAATTGGCAATCTAGATGGACTGATCGGTCTCCTTCTGCCGTCAACTTCTATGTTTCGATATTTCTATGTACCATGCACCAGTCATCACATATGCATGCTGTGGTCAGACAGGCTGAGCAGGGCTGCAAATTACCTGTAGCACCACCTGTGGCAAAACAGACATGTGTGCTCTGCCATGTGTGCATATGGTATGGTACCTCCCCTTGTGTTGGATAGTGCCAACAACAGGGTATGATGTCTCATACCATGCCACAATCTGCTGCCCCCCCAGGCCTCTATATCCCAGATCATTCATGCCAGTCTCAGAACCTGTCAAGGCATCTTTGGCATGGCTATGCATGTTGCACCAGGTAACACACAACAAGTGTAGGCACAGCTGTGGGGCCTGGATACATGGTCAGTACATGTCTAGACCCTGGTGCAGTACTGAGCACCCTATGCTATCCCAGGCACATGCAGACCTATGGCCATACAGCCCCATACAGACAGTGGACACAACAGTGCAGAGGACCACTGCCACATCCAGCTGGGTATGGCTTCCAGGACAGCCACACATATGACACATGTGACTATCATCCTGCGTGTACATGGCAATGGGCATTGACATGTCAGGGTTGCTGTAGCTGCAAACTGTCCCTGCCTCCCATGCAATGGTACTATACATGGGCCTGTCATGCCACCATGCCACCAAGACAAGTGCATGCCTTGGGCATCCATGGCAGGTCCAATCATCAATACAGTGCATGCCTGTCCCATGGGTCAGGGGGCCCAGACAGCTGCATACAGCTAGCAGGCCATGTGGTGGGACATGTCCCATTGCACACAGGGGAAGACCAGGAATAACCCTGCACCTGCACCAGTCCATGGTGTGGGTAACCACTGTCCTGCACATCACGGCTGCCCCAACAAGACCCACACCTCACAACGAGGCCTGTCTGCCCCTGCCACTTCCCCCAGCAGTTGGTCTTCCCTGGCCATGACAAGCTTGACCAAGTTGGCCATCTCTACTGCAGGCCACCTGTGGTTGCACTGCAGTAAAACTCAGCATCATCTTCCTGATATGGTGAATGCTTCTCAACTTATTGAACAGGCTGAGGCCATGCTGCTTCCTGTACTGGGCCTGTGTTTCTGTTGTGCAGCATATTGCAGTAGTTGTGTAGCACTACAGCACATTGCAAAACACAGTGTGCATGTCCAGGGGCAGGGGCAGACCTGAGGGTACATGTCTGGCATGAGGCAGCACATGCACAGGATGTGCATGAATGTGTTGTACATGTGTCACACTGTGCAGTCCTGTACAACATGCTTGCATGCTGGTGCAGCACACATGGCTGCACGGTATGATGATGTCATAAGTGGCATGCATCATCATGCTGCACTGCACCCTAAGGGCTCACAAACACAGGTGCAATGTAATACCAGTGCGCAAGGGCAAACCCGGTTTGCACACTGGTCAAAATTGCAATATTCAGCCAAAGTATGCAAATGAGATCATTTTGCGGTTTGTGGGCAAACAGCCACATTTGCATGTCATTATAGGCAGGTCTGAATGCATTAGTATGCCTGATTGCAACTGGCTTATAAATGAAACTACACTGCACCACCTAGACACCATGGCAGAACTGCAAGCATATAGAGGTAAGTGTCATGTGGAATGGCCTAGGAAGGAATGGGTGTGCAGTGGACTGTGTGTATGCATTGGCATCAGCATGGTCCCCAGATGCATGTGGCATTTAATAGGCAGGAGTCCCAGATCTATGGGGTTTTGTGTAACAGTCAAGGACATGGAGCCATGGACTGGACACATGTCCCCATAGCTGTACAACAGTTATATAGGACAACAGAGCCTGTATGGTGCCATAGGACATGATGAACGCTACAATAAAACATGGGATCTGTGCTATGAAGCCACAGGAAACATGCCACAGAGACCCAGGAGCACTGTCATGGTGTCTCCAAAGTGGGATCCACAGTGTTCCAGAACATTCCATGACATAATATGGTGGACATTGTAGTAAGTGTTCCTATATACCCACTGTAATACCATGGACACATTGTCCATGTGCATGACTCCCTTGCCCTGTAGTATACAGGATGCCCTGTATAGCTCTGGGCCTTGCTACATTGGTGCAACTTTGGAGGGGATCCATCACATCCTGATTTCTAGCCAAGTCATGTGCAGTGGAGTAGGTGGTAGACAGCAAGAGTGCTACATGGGGCTGGATGATGGTAGTAGTGGGCCTGTCAAACATGTGCTGGGGATGTGCATGGACAGAGGTCCTGTGTCCCCTACCCAATGTCACCTCTGTGTGTATGTTGTGTGCAGTAGTATGGTGTCAGTATGGCAGTGGTGGCTGATGGCCAGCACATCTAGTGGTGGAGGAGCTCCTGTATTTCGGAAGGGCACCCCTCTCCCATGGTCCATGGTGCACTCTGCCAGCGGGCTAACCCGTCATAGACATGCATCTGTGGCAGTGGCCCAGGGGTCTGTGGACCCCATCCCTTGTGCACCCTTGCCTGTCTATGTCCATCACAATGGCTGTGTGCATGTATGGACAGCCTGGTGTCAGTTGGCCTAGGGTAGTGGGTGGCAGGCTTTTCTGGGACTCCTGCATGGTCAGGGGTGGAAGGGGGCTACATCACTGTCTCATTTAGCTTTTATGCCACAGTGTGTACTCCCTGGTCAGCTGTGTTGCACTCTCCTGTCCAGCAGGTACCATTGAGGACACCAATAGACTTCGGGCCCACAACTTCACCGTGGAGGAGTTGCATACGCTGGCACAGGCCCTCAAGGCCAGGAAGGAGGTCATATCCTGGTGCAAGATCACAGATGCTCAGGTACAGCGGGCCTGGGATGGGATAACAGAGGAAGTCAGTGTTGTCGGTGGATGAAACAGGCCTGTGGAAGTACTGAAAAAGAACTTCAGGGACCTGAAGAGGTGCATGAAAGAGGTCATGGCAATGAAGTGCAGGGAGGTGCATGTGACAGGCAGGTTTCCAGGGGCATCAGCAGCAGCATGTACCCTGAATCCTGTGAAGGAGGCCATAGCATTCACCCTACAGCCTGTGGAGGTGATGCGAGTGCCAGGTGGTGGTTATAAAAGCCAAGTGGGACCTGCCCAGCCATGTGAGTGACTGTGCAATGTCTCATAGGCCATGTGTGTATATCTAGCTCTCTATAGGTATGAGTGCACACATATGCCAGTGGTGGATAGCACATTGGGTGTACGCCACACTATTGTTTCCCCTGTCACACAATAAATAACCATTTGCGTGCATGTCCACAACAATGTCACATGTGGTGATGCCCATGTGCTCTATGGTTCTGGGATGTGTGCTCCCTCTGGAGGGGATATGTGCCCACTGCTGCCAGAGGGTGTTTTCATTGGTGAAAAATGTGTGTTCCCTGGTGTTGGAGTGTCTGCCCAATGGTGCTAGGTGAGTGTCCACTGGTGGTGGGTTGTGTAGTCACTAGTGCTAGGTTTATGTACACATGTGCAGAGGTGAAGACACATTGGCGATAGGCCTTATACCCAGCGGTACTGGGTGCATGCCACATGGTGATGGCATGTGTACTCCCAGCATATGGGGGTGCCAGAACCTGCTGGGTATAAGTTGTGCACTGCACACAAAGCATGGGTGATGTGGCACCGTACACCAGTCATTCATGCTGCCTCGGCTTGCACACTGCTCCAACCATTACAGTACTGTTTAACCTCCTTCTCATCTCCCTACAGCACAGCACCTGGCATCTGACACAGAGGAGGGTGCTCCGAGACCATCTCGGCATGTGCACTTTCCACCGCTGACTCATCTGCAACAGCCACTGAACCATAATGAGGAGGACGTGGAAGAAGGCAATGATGAGACCTATGCTGAGAGATTGAAACAGGTGGGCTCACCCCAGACTAGGAGATGCTTCCCGCCGCAAGCCCCTTACCACCACTGGGGCCTAGCCACTGTCCCCATGAGACTCAGTGGTCACAGGGGTGCAGCACACCACTGTCCCTGGTACAGTCACTACTGTGCTACTCCAGGACCCCACCCGCACCATGGCCATTGCCCTACTTCCCCCATCCGATAACGCAGGAGCAGCCACCACTGCACCACCCCATGATGCATCTAGTGGCATGACCACAGCCCTGCTGCCCTGCACCTATTACACCAGACTGGCTACAGCCAGCCCACAGCACCTGCCACAGGTTGCTGCACCTACCTCGGTGTAGCCCCAGCCCATAAATGGCCATGGGTGCAGCCGGACTCTGTCTGAATGGACAGTGACCAGCAACAGTGGGACATGTCTGAGAACTGGGAACTGCTGTTGTGCGCCATGGAGGCATACAGTGTTGTGCAGCATGAACTGACACACTTCCACCAAATGCTGCATGAGGACATGCAGTGTGCTGAGCAGTGGGTGAAGGCACAACACATGGAGCACATGGCAGTCTTATGCTACCAGTGTGCTGCTGTGTGGGAGGCTGCATCTATGGTGGCAAGCACTGTAAGGGCCAGTTATAGCCCCAAATTGTCCAGTGGGAGTAGTCCCACCCCACAACAAACACCACAGCATACACTGTCACCATGCAGTGCAGGGAGGAGAATCCCAGGTATTGAGGACACTACGCACACCAGGTCATTACCTGCCTCACCCTGCGGGCAGTACCCCATGGGCCCACAGCTGGGGCAGTTTACACCATTCCCACACTCATCCCTCATACCATGGCTGATGTCCCCCCACCATACGGGGGACAGCGTAGACATACCATCTGTATCTGGGATGGAGGTAAGGGCCAGATGTAGGGAGAGCATTGCTGCCCCCTGCCAACAGGGTTCCCCTTCCTCCCCCACTGTACCCCTGCAACATTGTCTGCTGCCCCTCTGACCTAGCCAAGGTGGTCCTAACCATGGAATAGATGGCTTGTAGTATAGCCCCCTCAACATCTGGTTGGTGGGTATCTTGTGTACATCCCTGTTGCTCCCCACCATGGCCTGTGTTTGTGTCACCCATGTGCTATCCCATTGCATGGTGAGCCTGTCATGCCATGCACCCTCCTTCTCCCCCAGCCTGGATGGCATGTATCTCTGTTGATGCCCCTGTGGGACCCCTGCTAACAAGGACTTGCGTTTGTTGCTGTGTACCCAATTTGCCCCACCTCTGTACCTGGTAGCAATGCATGTGTGTATCGCCTGTCTTGTTACTCCATTGCCTAGCACACTGCATTGTTTGCACTGTTGCTGAATGTTGATAATACATTGCTGAACCATATTACAGTCTCCTGTGTGGTCTGTACTCCCGCACCATGTCTGTTGATGTCTCTTATGATTTGGGCTCTGTACTCCTGGGCCATCCTGACCATTTTGGAATGACACCTGTCGAGCTGCTCTGGTATCCCTTGGTCCTCTGGCTCTGTATCCAATGTAGGCTGTTACTTTGTAGCCGGCATGCATATCCCATGGTTGAGTACCATCTTGTGTAGTATAAGCAAGGAATATGGCAGAGGCCTTCGGAGGGGCATACTGTAGGACACCACTAGAACAGTCAAAGCAATGGAACCACATTTTGAGCATTACACTCTCATGCTCAATGATGTTGCATGTGGCAGTGTGTGCCATATTGTACCTGTCCCCTGCAACACATGCAGGGTGAAGGATATGTGTTAGGACTCAGGGGAACAGGTGATAGGCACCATCCCCTTTGAAGGTAAAGATCATAGATTAGTGTCACATGGCAGCATAGACACATGGAAAATGATGACAGGTAACAACCACTGGTCCATCCAGTCCACACATAGACCCTAACATACCCAGAAACTATTGTCCATACAGGGTTCTACCCCATCATGTCTGATATGGAGCTTCAGGGGGGCCTGTGGGGCATATTCACTAATGCAGCATCCACTAGGGATGTGCCTGATTTCAAATCTCTGGCACAAGATGGAATTGTGCCATATGAAGGTACTGTAGGCACTGCCAGAGTACCATGCCAGGACATTGATGATGCACCCTGTTGCATCACACACACCTGGCAACTGTTGGAGTGGTACACCTTGCTACTGAGACAGGCCTTGACTCCATCACCAGTGTGCACCTAGATTGCAACATGGGTGCAGTCAGTGGCACCGAGTACAGGTGGAAGGTGCACAAAACAATGGAACTGCTGCATAATTCCTGTTTGCTCCACAGGGATGCTGATGAATATGATACACTCACCAGCATGGGCCAGCAGAACATTTAGGAATTGTCCAACAGGTATAAGATAACCAACTGTGTGATATTGGTGGTGTCTCCCACTGATGTCTGGAATGTTCTGCTGGCCAGAAAATACATTGCAGCCATCACCTTCAGCTCAACGGACAATGCATGACTGCACTGGGTATCTGTCCAGAACTGGTCATGCAGCTGCTCACACAACTGCATGAGAATGGGCCTGTTAATCCTGTACTGCCCCACAAGTTGATTGCCACTGATGACTTTGTTATGTGACTTATGTACAGTACTGTCTGTGTGCAGCATAGTGCCTCCATGATCTACATATGGGCACAGAGTGGGCATTAGACCTCTCCACCTCCTTTACAGCCTGCTACAGAATGTATACCCTGTGTGCTCTTTTGAGTGCCATCTTGCAATATGGCCTCCAAAGTCTCTGACTATTTCTGGGATTTGCCCCAGTTTAAGTTGGCCTTTTTATGGGTGGTAATTGTGTGGCGCTATGTGGCCTATGCTAACCCCTTTATGCAGTCCTAACATGCTGAATATCACACTGCACCTATATGCATGATCCTGCCCCTGTCTTTGCATTCTGCATACACTTTCTCTGCATACACAAAAGGATTTAGTGCATGCTATGCATTCCACTGAATATGGGACAATGGTGCAAACCCCGCACATTGCATGCACAACTGCTTTGCACCAGGTGCAAAGTGTTGAATATTTTGGCCCCAGATTTGTATTGCAATTAACAATGTTCTTTGGTTATGAGTTCCTTAACTACTTGCTGTATGTAATAACATTTCTTACTGTTCATTAAAACTTGTTCCTTTTTACAGCTGCAGTGGGCGGAGCCTGCAACCATTTGTCAGTGTCAGTGGCTCAGTAGGTAGCACACTCTCCTCTGAGGACGGGAGATCAGAGGGCTGTGGGTTCAGTTCCCACATCTGATGCTTGGGTTAATACCCCAATACTGACACTGTAGTGCAGCATGAGAGAGGTGCTGCACGTCTGAGGTGTCGTCTTTCGGATGAGACGTTAAACCGAAGTCCCATCTGCCTGTTGCGTTGGTAGTTCAGGTGGATGTTAAAGATCCCATGGCACTTATCAAAAAAAGAGTAGGGGAATTTCCCCGGTGTCCTGGCCAAATTTCCCTCATTCACTAAAAATACCACCAACAGCTTAATCTGGTTCAATTTCAGTTGCTTACCATCTGTATACCCCTCCTCCCACCCTGGTCGCCCCTGAAAAGGGACTTCTAGGCCAGTGGGCTTACTGGGTCAACAAAATTAAACAAACAAACATTTTGCAGTAGATCTAAAAATGAGCTACCGGATTGACAGACTGGAACACTTCCATTTTGGAGTTTCAGAACAATCATTCTGCAACTCCAAAACAGTCTGCTGTGGGTGCTATATTTTTTCGGACTGGTGGAACACAGCACAGTCCGCCATGTCTAAGATGGCTGCTGGAGCCCAGTGCACATGAGCAAGTGGTTACGCATGTGTTCTTGCTCTGGAGTTGGTCAGCTTCTTGTCAGCATTATCATAGTGATGGAGGAGACTCCAGTTACTCTTCTGGGAAGGTTGATAACTGGCGGGTAGATATTGAAGTACAAGTATACAAGTTCCATTGACAGTTGCCGTGTTTCTTTTCCAGTAAATGCTGGGCTTGTCCAGAGCACTTGACATCCATTTCCAGGCAGAGGGGGGTGATCTTGGGGAGTGTTCTGCATTAAAGAGAAAATAAACCATATGAAGCCCGGATTCCAGTTCCATTCTTCATGTCTGTTGTCCAGAATTAATGGTGGGTGGGATTTCTTTTTATGTGTGGAATGCAGTCTGGTGTGGGACTCCCTCCAGTTCAGACAATTTGTCCACTAACCCAAGTTTCTGTTGTGTTCTCTCAAATATGCATTTGTTTGAGGGGCAGCCTAGCTGTCAAACATATGGGTGGCTTAGTTTAAGGAGGGAGACTCGTCTAGGGAGAACTCTATGCTATCAGACAATCACAGCCAGAAGATCCTGCTCTTGCATACAAGAAAATGAAACCCTCATCACTGGCATTGAATAGATATCAAAATTATGGTGAACCGTCATGATCTGCATTAAAAAAAATTGACTTGAAGTTCCTGGACCATGCTACAGCACTGATCGGGTTCTGGAACACCAGCTCACTTGATAGCACCTGTCTGAGAGCTTTACTTCCAATCTACAGCTGGACTATTGTGCAAAATGGGGACCAATGGTAAAGAAAGTAACTCAACTGGCTAATATCATGGCAATGCTCAATTGTATCCTACAAGATACTACAGGATTAAAATCCACCACCTGGCAAACAGGTGAAGATCTAGCTGCATTGGCATCACGGGTCGGAACTATGGAACAAACGTTACAAGCGCATCAGAATGTCACGGTCCAATGCATCACTACTTTGCAAAATCAGCTCAGACAATTGCAATATTTAATGGAAAAGGTGGGTGATCTCAAAAACAGAGCCTGCAAAAACAACATCAGGATTGTGGGCATCTCTGAAGGTGCAGAGGGATGAGACATGCTGGCCTTCCTTCGTGCAGCCTTGCCAGCTATCATACAAGCTCACAGCTGCCCACCACCTGACACTGAATGTACCTACCACTCCTTGGCAGCCAGACCTAAACCTGGAGATAAGCCTCGACCCATCTTGTGCAAATTACTATGATTCCCAGTGAAAGCGGCTATACAACCGGTGGCATGGAAAAGAGGCTCGCTACGCTGGGAAGGAAACCCAGTGCAGATCTTCGAAGATTTTTCTCCTGATCTGTCCCTCAGATAAAGAGCATATGCTGGGGTAAGGAACCATTTTTATCAACTCAGTGTACCTACTTCCCTCAGATACCCAGCTATGCTACAGATTCAAGTTAATGGGGTGTTTACAGTTTTCCAGTCCCCTGACAAAGCTGAACAGTATTTATAGGCAGCTTATCAGGAAAACACCACCTCCACGCAGCACCCAGCAAAACCATGCTACCAGGAGGGCCTGTCTATTGAGTACTCACAGCCCGCACCATCCTATTCTGTACAGGACACTGACTTAGCAAGGGGCCCAACAACTAAAGACCAGTGGCACTGAGTAGGGGAGACAAAGAAAGAAAAACAAAAATCTGGCCACGGTCAAAGCCCTCATTCGTAAAGCCCAATCTCGCAGCTGCCAAAGGGTCTCTGTGACTTCAGATGCCAGCAGTGGGTCTCCATACACTATGCCTGCCAAAACATCTAACAGATACAAACCACTGAGTGATCGGACATCGTCTACACTCCCACTGCCATTAGATGACCAGTAACTGAGCACTTCTTCCCAGACACCACATCAAATGGCAGAGGCATGGGCCCCAATCTGTGCAGACTGGACAGAATGTCTTTGCAACCATGAGGGTAATGGTGTTGCTCTTCTCTCTCTCGGTCTGGCCTCCACAGATGGATACTCCTGCAGACCCAGCGCTGCCATGAGTCACTATGAATGGACCTAATGTGATTATTTACTAATGTGTTAAGGGTTTATTCAGGTAAGCCCCATAAGGCTCGGCTTTTGTTAACCTGCCTGGTATAGGAGTAAATTGGGGTCTGCAGGTTCACCCCCCCCTTAGTTTCTCATGTTCTAATGTTGTATTGGTTTAGATCAAGCAATTGATTTCCCCTCATTGGTTGCCAGATATGTCGAGGCCCTCAGTTGCACCAAATCTTAGATAGTTTAAAGTTTTAAGAGTTGCTTGTAAATACTAAGTAGGGGAGAGACATACCTGTGCGCACTGTGTGGCAGAATTCTAGATAGCCAGGGTTAGCAAGGAAGCCATCAGCACATATAGGACTGGTTGCAATGTTAGCCCTTTTGATGCATACTGCTCAGCATGAAGAGGTATGTCACCTCCCTGCCACAGGTCTTACTGGCACTGACTGGTTTAAATAGGCAGTTTCTCTGTATATGGAGATAGTGCCCAACATGTCCCCTCAGCTTAGTCCCTGTCTTGCTATTTAAGGGCTAACTGCTGTGAGGCTGAAAGCTTTACATTAAGGAGGGGCCAAGGTGTTGTACAGCCTATACCGTTAGTGCAGGAACAGACGTGGCCTTTTTTGGTTGACTTATTGCCGCATGGCCCTAATACCCTTCTGAGCAGCACTGGTCTGTGTCAGGATTTAAGGCTTGTACCTCCCTCTCCAGCATTTGGGAGATGACCCCTCCCCCTACACCCACGACACTGGCTGCTTAACATATTATCTATAATAAGAGCTTGCAGTCGGGTCGGGGTTTGGATGGAGCAGATAAGACATCCACTCTAATGCCTCACGAGCACTAAGCTGATGGATTGAATAGGGCAGAAAGTGGGAGGAGAGATGGCAAGGATCCCTCAGCAATACAGCTCTATTCACTGAACCTTTGGTAAGCAAGGGGGAATTTGCTGAGAGCCTTCAGGGAATGTGATTGACATATTGATAGTCTCTGTCAAGGATATATAACAATTGCACTGCTGTTACCTCCCTTTAGGATAACACTGACTCACCTTGAGCTCTTGTCCAAACACTGTCCAGTACCAATGGTTAACTCACACAGCTATAATTAGCCTGTCTCAAACCCGGACAGCCTCCCCAGATGTGCTTACACCTCAGTTGTAGAAATGAGCATGACAGAGAATCACTCTGAGGTGCTTATATATGGTGATGGTAGAGCTACAGATATATGTAGCAGTTGTGGATTCTCCCCAACTATGTTCTCCTTCTGAGCAAATACCCCTCCCTGGATAAAACTTCTTCTATTCCCTTGGATACCTGAATAGCCCAGGTGACATTCAGATTAGTACAACCACAACTACTCCCCCACCCCAGGAAGGGGCCCCTGATCATTAGAAGTACTAACCTAAGCCTCTGGATCCTAGAGGAGTGCCCCTGTCTTCAGTATTTGTTTCACTACGGGGCACAGATTGATGGACAGCTGGTCTGTGCTCTTTTGCATAGTTATCGGACAACTGTTCATATAAGTGTTTCAGCTTGTAGGTGTTATTAAATATACACTAGTTACAGACTTGTATAGATACATAGATACATAGACAGTGTCGGCAGATAAGGGCCTATGGCCCTCCCAGTCTGCCCATTTGAGCTTGTAAGTTCAGTTTATGTTTTCCTAGAAGTCTGTTGCCCCTTATCCCTGACCACCAGAATTCCTTTATGTCTATCCCAAGCATTCTTAAATCCCGTGATTGTTTCAGCCCCCACCACTTCCTCTGGCAGGGTGTTCCACTTGTCTACCACCTGTTCTGTGAAGAAATTCTTCCTCACGTTTTCTCTGAATCGTCCTCCTCTAACTTCATCCCATGCCCTCTAGTCCTGGACCTTGTAGCAGCAGATTATAACTAGTTGTTTAACTTTTACTGTGTATTTAGACTCATTTAGAGAAATATAAGTTTCCTAAAGTTAAACCTCCTATTCGAGGTATTAGGTGACTGTGTTTGTAACATTTCATGCATATGTTGGGGCTATCCCCCAGAGACTAGCTAGTTAACCCTATTATATTACAGGTGGTACAGTCACTGCTGGCCCTCCTTACTCCCTTGCAGCAACTGGCACTCACTTGTTAAAAGCTACACAAATTTTTCCAGATCTAATTATCACCAACCCAACAACATTTACGACCTGAAGTGTCCGAGGACTTAACTCTCCCTTCAAATGGAAGAAAGTCCTGGCCCGCCTGAAGAAGCTAGGCTCACAGCTTTCCCTACAAGAAACTAAACTGATTCATGCTGAAGAGATGAAACTAAAAAGAGAATGGGTGGGATAGGAAGCTCATAGAATCTCTGGACCTGTCAAAAGGGGGGTGTGTCCATTCTGTTGCACAAAAACTTAAAATGGAATTTAATTGTGCAGGTTAAAGACTCCAACGGTAGATGAGTAATTGCCAAATTAAACCCACCCCCCATGGGCCCTATTCTTTTGGGAAACCTACATGCTCCTAATCAGGATGATCCAGAATTTTTTGACAAACTGTCTCAGACCCTCCTTAATATGTCCTTTGACAATCCAAAGGTTATTCTAGGGAGATTTTAACTTGGTGATGGAGTATTGTCTAGACAGAGCAAATGGTAAAGTTGAACCCCATGGTCGTGCTCTGCGTACCTTGCAAGAATTAATCTTGCTGCACCAACTCACTGACATATGGAGGTTGCAAAACCCATCAGGTAGAGATTACACATATTTTTCAAACCCACTCCAAATCACCAGTAGACTTGATTTCTGGCTTATCTCTTCGGTAGTGACATCTGCAATACCAGCGATTTCCATAGATCCCCTCTGTATGTCCGACCATGCTCGGAAAAAGATGACGGTTACCCTACTTCCAACCCCTGAAAGATCTCAGTCCTGGAGAATAGACCCCCTACTCCTTCATAGAAACACAGAAACATAGAAGTTGATGGCAGATAAGGACCGCAAGGCCCATCCAGTCTGCCCATTTCTTTTTCAACCTTATAAATGTGCCATCGGCCTTTGCTCTGTCAATGGCATATCTATTCATACTCATCTGTATTGCTCCCTTATGCCTATCCCATGCCTGTTTGAAGCCCTGCACTGTATTCATATCCACCACTTCCTGAGGTAGGCTGTTCCATGCGTCTACCACCCTTTCTGTGAAAAAGAACTTCCTCACATTATCCCTTAATCGGGGTCCCTCTAATCTCATGCTGTGTCCTCTTGTCCTGCTATTTTTCTTAAATTGAAACATGTTAGACTCTTTCACCTTGTTAATGCCCTTAAGGTGTTTGAATGTTTCGATCATATCACCTCTCTCCCTCCTTTGCTCTAGGGTATACATGTTGAGCTCCGTTAATCTGTCCTCACATGTTTTCTGATGCAGTCCCTGCACCATTTGGTTGCCCTTCTCTGGACTGCCTCAGTTTGGTTAATTCCTTGTGAAGGTGTGGCTCCAGTACTGCATGTAGTACTCCAGGATGGGGGCCTAACCAGTGTCTTGTAAAGAGGATTATTACCTCCTCTTCTGACTTGTGATACCCTAGTAATACACCCTAACATCCCCTATCCTTACCTACTGCTTTAGTGGTCTGCTTGGATGATTTCAGGTCATCGGTGATGATGATGCCCAAGTCTCTTTCTTCCTTGTGACTGCCAGCAACTCCCTCCCAGCCTATAGGTGGCTTCAGGGTTTCTCTTCCCATGTGCATGATCTTGCACTTCTTTGCTAACTGAGTGCAGTTGCAGCAGCCACTTCTAAGAGTGGGGTTATTCTAGATGCCCTACAGGGGCATGCCTTAGACAACTAGTATTAGAACACACCGAGAGGGAGCAATTTTAGACCTGGTTCTCTCAAATGGAGATGGAGAGAGGATCACAGATGTAGAGTGGGTAGCCATCTGGGAACTAGTGACCATCGAACAGTATGGTTCTAATAAACACAGCAATGAGTCCAAGCCATACAAAGGCAAAAGTACTGGACTTCAGGAGGGCTGACTTTGCCAAAATGGGTGAGTGCCTAAGGAATGCACTAGCAAATGGGCAGGAAGGAGGGGTGGAAGAACAATGGGGAATAATAAAAACTGCCATCACAGAGGTAACAAGCCTTTGTGTGAAGCAAATAAACAAAACAAAATGATGTAAGAAACCACTATGGTTCTCAAAGGAGGTAGCAGTGAAGGTTCAAGAGAAAAAGAAAGCATTCAGAAAGTACAAGGAATCACAGAAGGAGCAGGACAGATAATTGTATCAGTTAAAACAAAAGGAAGCTGGGAAGGCAGTCAGAACAGCAAAGGCCCGAACCGAGGAAAAGATAGCCAACTCAGTTAAGAAGGGGGATAAAACCTTTTTTTAGGTACATCAGGGAGCGAAGGAAGACTAAGGAGGATAGTGAGGCTTAATAAAGGGAGGAGGGTGGGCAGAGGGTGACGGTGAAAAGCAGAGATACTAAACAATTATTTTTGCTCAGTATTTACAAATGAAGAGGGAGGTACCTAAAACAAACAATAGAAACAATCTGGATACAGAAGTTGATACCAGCCCATTTACAGAAGAAAGGGTTCTAAAGAACTCTTAAAACTGAAGGTGGACAAAGCAATGGGGCCTGATGGGATTCATCCCAGAATTCTAAAAGAACTAAGGGTAGGACTAGTGACACCACTGACTACCCTCTTTAACAAATCATGGGAGGACGGGGTGGTACCTGAGGACTGGAGGAGGGCAGATGTGATTCCCCTTTACAAAAGTGGGAGCAGGGCAGAAGCAGGAAACTACAGACCTGTTAGTTTAACCTCAGTGACAGGGAAAATGATGGAATCACTTCTGAAGGAAAGAATTGTGAAGTACCTAGAGGCCAGAGGGGCACAGGACCCTAGGCAGCATGGATTCACAGCAGGAAGGTCATGCCAGACGAATCTGATAGATTTCTTTGACTGGGTGACCAAAGTAGTAGATCAGGGAGGGGGCTGTGGACATGGCCTACCTAGACTTTTGCAAGGCATTTGACTCAGTCCCACACAAAAGAATAATATACAAGTTAGCCAGCCTGGGAATGGGTCCCAAGATGATAGCCTGGGTAAAGAATTGGCTGGAGAATAGGACACAGAGGGTAATAGTAAATGGAGTCCACTCTGAAGAAAGGGGGGTTACTAGGGGAGTACTGAGGGTTCAGTATTAGGACTAGTCCTCTTCAATATCTTTATAGGTTTACATTGCAGAGGGACTGAAAGGAAAAGTATGTCTCTTTGCAGATGACACAAAGATCTGCAACAGAGCTGATGCACAAGGTGGGGTGGAAAGGATGAGAAGGACTTGGCAAGGTTAGAGAAATGGTCAAATGTATGGCAGCTTAGATTCAATGCTAAGAAGTGCAAGGTAATGCACCTGGGAAACAAAACCCAGGGAAGAGTACACAATGGGGTGAGATACTAACAACAACAAAAATGGAAAGGGACCTGGGGTAGTCATATCAGATGACTTAAAGGTGGGCAAGCAATGTGAGAGGGCAGTAAGGAGGGCTGGGGGGATACTGGGATGCATAGGGAGAGGCATCACCAGTAGAAAACAGGAAGTTGTTATCCTTCTGTACAGACAGCTGGTGAGACCCCATCTGGAGTACTGTGTGCAGTTCTGGAGACCCAATATCCGCAAGGACATAGACAAGATGGAAGCTGTCCAGAGGAGGGCAACTAAAATGGTGCAGGGTCTGCACCAGAAGACATATGAAGAGAGACTAAAGGAGCTTAATATGTATAGCCTCGAGGAAAGGAGGGAGAGGGGGACATGATAGAAACTTTCAAGTACCTCAAGGGAATCAACAAAGTCCAAGAGGGTAGCATCTTTCAAAAAAAGAGGTGCAAGAACAAGGGGCACAACTTGAAGATAGAGGAGGGGGCAGCTCAGAGTTAATGTGAGAAGTATTTTTTCACAGAGAGGGTTGTGGATGCATGGAACGGCCTTCCGGAGGAGGTTGTGGAGTCAAAAACAGTGGTTGAATTCAAGCGTGTATGGGACAGTCATAAGGCAATTCTAGGGGGTGGGGGTAGAAAGAAGTAGGCTGCTGGTTAACTAGGATCTGCAGCTTATCTATTAGGTAGAGAAATGGGCAGACTGGGTGGGCGAAGCAGTCCTTATCTGCCATCAAATTCTATGTTTCTATGTTTCTATTAAACCCCAGTGGCCACTCTTCCAACCATTTTGCTAGTTTATCCAGATCTCTTCTCCTTCTGTCCACCCCATCTGGATCATCTACTCTGTTGCAGATCTTGGTGTCAGCTGCAAACAGACAAACCTTACCCTCCAGTCCATCTGCAATGTCACTGATGAAGATATTGAAGAGGACTGGCCCCAGGACTGATCCCTGAGGTACCCCGCTTGTGACTTGCATCTTTTCTGACTGCATACCGTTTACCACCACGCTCTGTTTTCTGCCCGTCAATCAGTTTGCCACTCAATTGACCAACTTCTGACCCACCCCGAACCTACCCAGCTTATTAATCAATCTTCTATGTGGAACAGTATCGTAAGCTTTGCTGAAGTCAAGGTAGGCTGACATCAACTTCTCCCTTGGTCCACCACTTGATTACCCAGTCAAAGAAATCTATGAGATTAGTTTGACAGGACCTTCCTTTGTAAACCCACGCTGTCTTGGGATCCTGTGCTGCTATGGATTCGTAGGTGTTGCACTATCCTTCCTTAAGTAGTGCCTCCATAATCTTGCTCACTACTGAGGTAAGACTGACTGGTCTGTAGTTCCTGCCTCCCTCTGCTACCACTCTTGTGAGCAGGATCACATGAGCCCTTCTCCAGTCTTCTGGGACCTCTCCTCTGCTCAGAGACTCACTAAACTGTTCTGATAATGGCTCTGCTAGTTCCACTCTTAGCTCCTTTAGTACCCTGGGATGTATGCCATCAGGTCCCATTGCCTTGTCCACTCTGAGCTTATCGAGCTCTTGTAGGACCCTTTCTTTTGTGAAGGGACTAGTGCTTACCTCCTTCCCCCTGTGTCCATGGTGCTGAGCTGTGGGCCCTGCTCTACCTTCTCTTCAGTAAATACTGAGCAGAAGTATCTATTTAGGATAGATGATTTTACATGGTCCTCCTCCTCACATGCCCCCTTATCTCCTTTGATCTTAGCAAAAACCCCTCTGGACCTTCTCATTTCACTAATGTATCTATAGAAAGTCTTGTTACCTACTTTTACTGTTTGTGCTAGTGTTTCCTCAGTTTGGGCCTTTGTCTGTCTTACTGCCTTCCCTGCTTCCCTTAGGGACGTTTGGTATGCCTCCCTATCTTCATCCTGCTGAGTTCCCTTATATTTCCTGAAGGCCAGCCTTTTGGTTCTGACCTTTTCTGCTACAGTTTTTGAGAACCAAAGTGGTTTCCTTCTTCTTTTGCACTTCCTTTTCTCTCTAACACAAGGGGATGTTGCTTCAAGTATTGCATCCTTAATGCTTGCCCGCTTTGCCTGTACCCCCTCACCTGTATTTCTTTTTGCCAGGGCTAGCTTAACTCCGTTGGCCATCTTATCAAAGTCAGCTCCTCTGAAGTCCCATATTTTTGCCTTGGAATAGGATGATTTAGTTGTAATGGGCAAATTGAACCATGCCATGTGATAGTCACTGGTCTCCAGGTGACCTTCTACCTGGAGATCTGTGATCCTTTCCCTGTTAGTCAGTACTAGATCTAGGATAGCCCTGTCTCTTGTGGGTTGTTGTACCAGTTGTTTGAGGACCTCCCACTGCACGGAATCCACCATGTGTCTAGTTCTGGCAGATGTTCCTGCTGGTATTGACCAATCTGTATCTGGCATGTTAAAGTCTCCCATTATCAGAACCTCCCCTTTAGCTGTCATGTTTTGTATATCTTCTAACAGTAATGTGTCTATGTCCTCCCCCTGGTCTGGGGGCCTGTAGACAACCCCAGTTCTTATGGCTGTCCCATTTCCTGTTTCAAGACAAGGAATTTCATAAGTGGCTTAAAATGGAGTGTACACTATATTTTAAGGATAATCCCCAGGATCTTTCACCCCCTCCATGATATGAAAAGCATTTATATCTACCATCAGGGGCAGAATAATTAGCTATGCCACTTACAGAAGACAGATTAGAGAGCAAGAACACCACAGATTAGAGTCCCTGTTCAAAGCTAAGGAAGCCATTTACAAAAGAAACCCCCAATCCTAAAAAACACAAGTTTGCTCGCAGAAGTCACCTCCCTGTGGATACAGCTGAACCTGATAGTAACTAGAGCTGCAGAATTACAGATCATCAGAACTAAACATAAGTATTGGGCCCCGGGGGAAAAGCAGGGAAATTGCTATCATATTGCCTTTGCAAACAGCAGGCTGAAAGATTCATCCCGCATCTTAAAGATGGCTCTGGTCAACTGCAGATTTCCTCCAAGGCCATTAGCGAAATTATGACAGCCTTCTACCAATCCCTATATCAGTCCAAGGCCCAATTAAGCCAATCCTCATTTGACTCCTTTATGCAGTACCTTAATGTATCAAAGCATATTCACACTCCCAAAAGCAGCACCTTAAAGCCCCCATTATGGCTCTGGAGGTATCCAAGGCCATTGTAACCATTGCCCCTCACAAGGCACCTGGAAGTGATGGCCTTTCGATAGACTTTTATCAGGTACTTAGAGAGGAAGTGACCCAACCCATGCTGCATATAATCTGAACCTAAGATGACAAGCAGGCTCTCCCTGACACTATGAGGGAAGTCATAATAACGGTGCTTCCCAAAGAAGGTAAGGATCCTCCTTCCCTTCTAGCTACCAACCTATCTCTTTAATCAACACAGACGTGAATGTTATAGCTAAAATACTGGCACTTCACCTTGAAAACACCCTCCCAGACATCATCCACCCATCACAGGTCAGTTTCATTAAAGGGAGAGTAAGCTATGACCACCTAAGAGCCCTAATCTCTGTGCAACAAATTGCTGCAAACCCCCCTCCCCCACAGCAGCCCTCGCTACTGACTTCGAAAAAGCTTTTGATTCATTAGAGTGGGATTACCTGATAGCGGTACTAGGGCTTCTTAATTTTGGCTCCAATTTCACTAACTGGGTCCAAACACTATAAAGTAACACCCGGGCCAGGGTCTTAACCAACAACACTCGCTCTAATCCTTTCCCTCTATTTAGAGGTACACAGTAAGGGTGTCCATTATCACCTCTCCTGTTTGTCCTAGTCATAAGGCCATTAGCTGTTGCTATTCAGCAACACCCAGACATTAAAGGAATCAAAATTGGCCTGAAGCAATTCAGTACTAAGCTTTATGTAGATGACTGCCTGGTGTTGTGTGAGAACACCTATCAAGTAGTTCCCACCATATTGGACTTACTGAATTCTTTCCAGGTTATGGATCAATGTATCCAAATCAGAGATCTTACCCCTAAACTCGAACACAAAGTTTGAGCCGATATCAAACTTTGGCCTGGCTTGGGCTCCTAGTAGTATTAAAAACCTTGGGGTCTAGCTCACTCCAGGCATCTCATGTATGGCTACTGCCAACGTGCATCTTCAGCTAGATAAACTAAAAGAAGACATGGAGAGATGGAAGCACCTGAACCTATCCCTAGCAGGGAAAATAAATGCCATAAAAATGATTGCAGCCCGTGTATCTTTCATATGCTGGCTCACTTTCCCATCATAATACAAAACACATGGTTAACAAAAATGGATAGCCTTATTGGCAGTTTTCTATGGAAAGGGTCCCCCCCTCCCGATATAATAGAGCTAAACTATGGGCTCATTGGTCACAAGGAGGTTGGGGGCTACCTCATTTCCTACACTATCACTATGCATTCCTCATGGCCAAAACATGCAAACTGTTCACACACCTGGGTCCTCAGATACCGACATGGGTGGAAATCGAAACAGAACTACTAGAGGGGGTACACCCTTCTGCATATTTGGGACTTACTCTCCCCAAACCCTTCTGCAAATGGTGTACAGTAACTGCAGCACACAAAGCCTGGAAAAGAGTTGGGGGAATAGCCAAACAATGTACAGGGATTGGTGCTGTCACCCCATTGTGGAACAACCCCTCCTGTAAACTTGGGCACTACCCTATCTGCTGTATGACATGGAAGGAGAAGCATATCATCTTATTAAGTAACATATCTATCCCCTCAGGTAATAGGATGGACTCTTATGAAGCCTTACTGACCAGATTCCAGCTTCCAAAATGCAATTTTTGGAGGTACTTAAAATTAAGAAATCTATACACCCTAAGGGAGAGCCAAAAATGTGACTGTTCCACTTGTACTGTGCCACATACCCAGGGCAAACGTTGCTGAAATATCCAATACCAGCATGAGTTAAAGTGAAATCTGGCCTAGCAGGGTATATTTAAAGAATGTTAAGGGTCTCAGCATCAAACTCATCTCTGCCACCCAAAGATAAATAGGAAAAGGCATTGCAGATCAGTATCCCAGAAGAAGCCTGGTCCCACGCCTGGAGGACCCTGCACAGTGCTTGCCTAGATCAAAGCAGTTTATTGATTCAGAATGAAATCATGTACTACTAGTACCGAACCCCAGCCTAGCTTAAAACAATGAGCCTCTTATCCCATGATCATTGCTGGAGATGTAATTCTCCAGCTGCTGATCTGCTTCACATCCTATGGTCCTGTACCATGATACATGACTATTGGAAAAAGATTCTGAATCACTGCTCTGAAATCCTTCGGAAGCAGATCCCCCTCACCCCTGTGCTGGTTTTACTTGTGTAACCACTACCCTGGCCAAGAGCAACATCTTGTAACTGGGACCCCCCTACTTGTTACACAGACACGGTGGCAAACCACAAGTTGGCAGGAAATAAGTACCACCCCTGGCATTAGGGTAAATACCTGGCTCAGGCATCTCAGAGGTTGAGGGATAGTGCACAAAATAACATTTCAATTTTAACCAAGTATGGGAGAGAGGTGTCAGGGCTATGCTATGTCTCCTGAGGGGCTCACAAAACATCACTCAGGTACTCAAAGATGGATTTCCACAACCAGGAATTTGGGGTGTTACTCTATGGCTTTTTATTCCTCACACAGTGTTAGCAGTGAATAAAGGTAGTGCCCCACGGGCTTGCACTGTACATGACGGATAACACATTGCAGCCAAAACATTTTTGAACGTCTTTCAGGTAAATTGTTCTCTTCCCACACACAATTTACCACACCATGTCCAGCCCTATTTCAGGGTTATGAGACTTCTACGGACTGCCACCATCCCTATTTCAGGGACCTGACACTTAAGAAATCTGCTACCAGTCCTATTTCAGGATTCCTGGCATCACTTTAAAGCAAGTAGGTGATGTGTCAACACATAAAACACATTTTCCTTGGGGTAACCAGTTAGATCCATCTGTGCTTAGAATGAGGGGCTACTCACTCAGGCTACAAACTGGATTATCTCTGCCATTACTTTAGGACATTCTGGATTCTCCAACCCCACTGGGCTGCTAGAGACATGCTTCCTCACAAACATTGGGCTATGGTCCATGGCACCTGTATCTGACAGACACCAGAAAACCTCCCTTTAAACATTTTACATTTCACACACTTTGTTCCTCAGGGTCCATGGCACTAAGTATCTGACAAGGCACCAGATTACCGCACTTAAACAGTACTTAAAATCCTCAGATCTCACACAAGTCCGTTTCTTTAACTTGTACTCACAAATCTCTACAAATTGAGCAGTGCTGATAGCTCTTACAGTCAACTGGCAGCTGCCCCAAATTACTTACTGAACCTTCAGTCCCATTCCTTCTACACTGTGAAGAATCTTCACCCCCCCCTTGGGGCTTCACAAAATCTGTTAGCCACCTCTTCCAGGAAACCAGCCTTTGGATTACTGTTCTATGGCAGAAGCATGATGAGAGGGTCCTTCCCTCTCGAGCAAGAGTGCCAGCAGGCCCTCTTGTCCTCAGAACTCTCAGTGAGCTCCTCTCACTTCAGACTCCAACTTCAGACTAACACTCTCACAGCTCCAGCACAGCTGTTAGCCAAGTGTGGCTTATGCTGCTGCAAGAGTTCCAAGCAGCATTACCTCATCCTCTGCTCAGCAGAGCCAGGCAAATGATGTGTTGTTTTTCCTTTCCCTATCCTTCCCCCCCACTCCAAAGATACACTACATTCACCCTGACTTCCTCTATGAAATAGCCCCCTGACTGGATATGTAAAGTTAAGACCTGATAATATGCATGGTTAACCTCAACAAGGATAGCCCCCATGATGGATAATGTCTTGGATATCAATAGTAGATATTATGAATGCTCTATACTATTGAGAGAGGTGTACAAGTACTATCACATCTGTCTGGTTTTTAAAAGCTGTATAACCCACCATATACTATTTTTGCTGCTTGTAAAGAAGTAATGTTGTGTATATTTTGCATCATACTCGTATCATGATATGTAGGTTCACAATTTGTATGTCTGTTCTGATACCACTTTGTTTATAAATCTCATGCAAACAATTAAAAAATTAACTGAAAAAAAAAGTGCATCTGTTTAAATCGGAGTATCACTAGACTGACGAGAACCTGAAAGCTTAATTATGCAGTAATATTGTTAGGGTTAGACAAGTGAAGGGTATTATCCTAAAACAGTGCACACATATGTGGCACTGTGCAGCATTCCAGGGCCAAAATCTCCACAGGGTCTGACTCCAGGGCCTGCTACTTTCTAATCCTCAACCACTAAGAACAAATTCTTCAGGCCCTCCAGACCCGTGAAAACTGGAGACTCAGAATTAGTAACTGACACTGATCAAGGAGCAGTCACGTCCAGGGGCTAAGACCTTCATGTTTGTGTACAGGAGACTGTGACCTCCAGCATTTCTGCTCTATAGTTCCATTTACCTAATTCCTATAATGCCAACAGTTGTAGTTTTCATGTGCTCAGGCTGGCACATTTAATGCATTGCTAGTTCAAACTGGGAGTGTCTCTGTAAAACTACTTTAAACTGTACCCAGAAATACTGCTTGCACAGTTAAGAGTCACGTTGCATAAAATAGTATGCTTGATTATTGTTAAACAAGATCTGAACCAACAGCATGCTCACTGATCCTTCAATTAATGTAGAAAAAAAATAGTTCTGTCACCTTAGCAAGCTTTTTCTTTGTACTCCGAATTGTACCCTTCCACTAGGGTTGGTTTAAGTGCTCCATCTTGCTATACTGTTAACGTTTGGTTTCATGCCCACAATTACGGTTTATGTTCTGGTAAACATCTTCAAATTTCAGTTTCATTAATAATGCTTTAAAACACATAAGGCTACATTCTTAGCGCTTCATGATTCCAAAACAGTGTCCAATGAAGTTTGGGTCCAAGTTTTTTATATATATATATATATATATATATATATTGCAGCTTGAATAAACAGTGATACTACAGTTAGCTACCCTCATTTACACAATGAAAGGGTAGAGGATGGGGCTCATAGTGTTGTGACCCTAAAGACAACAGTTTGCATTCAGTAGTGTGAGAGCAGGGGCAACAGCTGGTCAGACTGTGGTGATGGTTTAAAGAAGAGGAGAAAGGGTGGTATTTCTAACCAGTGGTGGCAGAGGTAGGTTGCCTCCAGGATAACCTTGGGTCTGCCCCACTCCTTCTTAAATTCTGTGACTGTTTTACTCCTACCACCCCCTCTGGTACGCTATTCCAAGTGTCCATCACCCTCTCTATGAAAAAATATTTTCTCACATTTCCCCAGAGCCTTCCCCCTTCTAGCTTTCTTTTGTACCCCTTGACTCGGAGCACCTCTTACTTTGTAATATTTTTTATTGTTTTCAGAAAAAATGCCTAAACATACAGCTTATGGCCTAGGTTTTTGGATAAGTGTAACCTCTGGGCCGTGCCACCCCCCAGTGTTACACCCCTGCCTACTACCCTGAACATAGGCTAAGGGGGTTGGGTTCACTAACTTATAACATTTTTAAAACCTTTGTGCAGTGCCTCCACTCGGTGTGCTTGACTTGGGTGAGATGGTACTGGGTGTAGCCCCCTGAGCTGCTACACCACCCACGGTGACCAGTTACCTTCCCTAGACATACCCCAATACACAGTTCCCCACATTTACACATTTTGAATTTAAGGCTTTCTCTAATAATATGCTCACACAGGATTTTAAACAACAACAAGATATTTATTTCGGGGAAATAAAAGGAGCTAGGAAAGGGAAACAGGAGAAGTAGAGGTTATCTTACCATATTTACACATGTGCAGAGATCATTTTGGATTTTTCTGGTGAACCCTCCAGCTTGGTGACTACATATTAACAGGCAGACATAAATCACATTTTACCATTCGACTTAAGACATCCAGAGCCCTGGCTATTTAGCTGCTGATAAATCAGATGTTAAACTTAATTATTAATAATACCCACACTGGTACCAGTCCCAGATACAGCAGAAACCCCACAATCTCATACCATACTGGTTAAACAGATACCACAGCCCAAGATGTTGCAGGCCTGATGGAGTTGCAGCTGGTTGAGGTGGCCGGCTATTAATTTGAGGGTGGGGGCAAGTGTAAAGCAGCAAATTACTATTTACAACCACAGCAGGGATTGCCCTGCACTCACAGACTTCTGAACATTCCTGAACAAACTATGTGGATCTTACATCCAGAACATTCAGCACAATATTTGAAAGTCCCATCCAAAGCAATACTGGTGATACTTTTGTCAAGCATCCTATATGCAATTCAAATACGGTCACATCCAGTACTTTATATACCAAAAGGCATCCATCCAGAGTACATTGGCAACAATACTTTCATCAAGCATCCCATATACTTTAGTCACAGGCAGATGCAGTCCAAGAGATGCTGGCTGCGACTTCCAGCTCGCTGCACAATTTATATGTACACAAAACACTACCAGGCAAGCAGCTGGTCACCTCAGGAGATTGAGCCTGGCTACCGAGGCATTCTTCTCTGACTCAAACGCGGATTCAGATCGAACCCTGCTAGAGAATCACACTCCCAGCACAACACACAGTTCTCAACATGGGGAATTACTCAGCACTCAGTCCCCACAAGCACTCACACATTTATACGTAAAGGTCACTTACTGTACCAGGCCACAGAGTCCTGACAGGCCGATCGCAATTCTGCACCACTTTCGGTCTTCTTCAGGTTAAGTCTGGTCCCAAAATGACTTCTGCTTCTTCTCTCACTCTGAAAGCTCAGAATCGCTGTCCGAATAATTACTCACTAATGAATGCAGGCCAACTTTATGGCCTCACACGCGCTTCCCGCGTGAATCTACTGCACACAACGGCTGCACAAACACTCGGGGCAGTTTCCCCCTCAGCTTCCAACTTCAAACACAGTTCTCTTCTGCCCCAAACCTCAGGGCACTTCAGCATCAAGGTTTCTCTTCAGAATCTCTGTCTGAAAATCAAGGTTTCCACTTCAGAATCTCTGTCTGAACACTTGGTTGCCCAATATCTAGGCCACAACAACTGCTTTCCTTTTTCACCCATGTTCAGATACTTGATCCGAGAAAACACGGTCCTTTTCTCTCCCCTCAGGAGAGCCGACGAGAGATAGGCCTTTTTCAGGCCTCCCGCACGGTTCCTGCGCTGCCCCATGGGCAGCAGCCCCACGAGCTGCTCACTCTTCCAGCTCCATGCTCAGACTGACTCTCCCAGCAGACAGTCCGGGCATTTCTTCCAAATCCAAAAGACTGCAGTTGGCTGATTCTCCTTGTCAGTCACAACAGGCGCCACGGTCCAAACTACATTTCCCAGAGGCTCTTTCCATACAAGCCCCTTGCGGCTGGCTCCATTTGAGAGTTCAAGTGCTGATTTACCAGCAGGCTCCATTTTAAGGAGCCCCTCCCCATTAATTGGACCTATTCAGCAGTTCAGATCCGAAATGGAGGGCTAAACACACAGAGTCCCAGCTGCAAAAAGGCAGGTTGACAAACTGTACTATCATTATCACTCTAACAAATTCCCAGCAGACAATTACATCTTTTGAAAGTGCTCCCCCTGTGCATATAGCGACCGCAGAATGGAGCGATCTGCTCAGTGGCCCAGGCGGGACTCGAGCAAGGAAACACACAGTCCCTCCAGTTCAAACCAATTATACTGCAGATTGGCAGCTCTTAAAGTGACAGTACCTGGAGGCATTAGGTACTCTCACTAAATTATTTTAAATCGGAAGGCTTTTTAGTGACCCCCATTTGTAGGGGGGTTACATAAGCATATCAAATACAGGTGCAAGGATCCACTTTAAACAAACTACCATTGTACAGAAGTAACCTGAGCAGTGTTAAACATATGTCTGTTCCAGCAGTGCTGAGGGCAGGGTACAAGCTATATTGATAATATTCAGTGTCTTGGGGAGACTATTACTTTATAAATGTACTCACCAAACAGAAGCTTCCTCCATTAGTTATTGCGGGACATAGGCACACTGAGTAGGTCCTATCAATAATTCAGATCAATCCCTCTTCAAGGCTTCGAGTTCTGTGTGTGTATATGTTCAACAAGATTCGAGGTATGTCTGGAACAGGAGCAGATATTCCCAAAGAATCTAAAAATCTAATGGATGTCTAGAGTAGTATATAACATACATAAATGCAGCCAAGGCCTAGACCATGTATAAGGTTTACATAGTTTATATAGAGACCCACCTTAATTAACTATACCAAGATGGGGTCTATGCTCTATGTTATATCAAAATACTGTATGGAATTCTGGACAGAGAAGGCATTATATGACTCTTAGGGTGTCATGTCTTTCCTGGGAGTGTAACTTATATTAGTTGGTTTACAGAGGCTTTTGTTTACACACAGCTTAAGAGAGTATACCCCACTGCATATAGCAGATCAACCAAGAATATTCACCCTATGCCTGCCTGTGGGTTAATATTGCTCAGATAAGGGGCCCAACATAGTCTGAATTTGGAAAGTTGGTAATTTTGTATGTGAGATGATCTATCTAACTTGGCAAGACCTGAAAGAGAGGCCAGGATTTGTGACAGTGAAGGGACTAAGGAGGCTCTCCAGTTACATATCAGAGCTCTCTCGGTTTGGAGTGTCAGTAGGGCAAGCCATCTGAACTCCAGAAAAGTTAACTGTGGAATGTCCCCTCGAATTCCAAGGAGATAAAAAAGGGGGCTAAGGGGTATCTGCTGGTGTAGAACTTTGGAAACTAGCGCCTGTATTTCAGTCCAGAGTGTCTGAATCCATAGACATGACTACAGAATATGCATCAAATCCCCTCCTGTTCCTTGACACCTCCAGCAGTTATCAGACTCCAGCAGTTTAGCTTTGGCTAAGACTGCTGGGTTATTGTACCAAGAGTGAGTGATCTTATTCTGAATCAACCTGGACCTGGCATCTTTCAGCCAGACATGTGTGTCTTTCCATGCTTGCTCCCAGGCCCTAGTTGGGATAGGGTGATTTAGCATTCTTTCCCACTTATGCTTTGCTTCCTCAGATTGAGAGGGGAGGGTCTCCCTGAGTATGTCATAAATATGCCCTGCAAGGCTCTTTGGATGTTGTAACCAAATTTGTAGGTCTGATGGTTTGCCTTGTGTTTGGGGGGAACTCTGATCGGGGGAGTTCCCATAGCTGTTGGAGGTATTGAAACGTGTGAAGGCTCATAGATCTATGTTCAACAATGTCTCCAAGCCTGTGAATGCCCTTAGCAGCCCAGCTTCACCAGCAAAGCCATTGACCCCCTATAGTAATTGAAGGGTTTTGCTAGATGGGGATAAGAGCAAATGGGAGAGGGTCCATTTTTATCCTTGCATGAGTGGTATTCCAGTTTGTGATGGACTCCTCTACCGTCGGTGAGGTGAGCATCCGACGAGGTCGACAGGAGGGGTCTGTCTTGGGGTATTTACTAGAATAGAGAAGTGAAGATGGGTGCATGGTCCCTGTGATATCAAGTTCAATTTGAATCCACTGTGGGGCAAGAGGTGAGGGAGAAGACATCCATTTAACAGTTTGAGCAAGAAGAAAGGCTCGTCTGTACCCTTCAATCCAGGGGAGATTCCAACCTCCCTGTTTCCAGTGGGCCCTGAGCTTGGAGTGACTGCATCTAAGCTTGGTGCCCTCCCAAAGGAAGTCACCAAAAAGCTTGTCAATGGGCTTGCACCACTGTTTGGGTAAGGGAACGGAAATATGCATTAATAAGTAGAAAAGCTTGGGGCTGAGACCATTTTTATGGCAGCAATTTTTCCTGCCAGAGTGAGCTTGAGAAGTTTCCATCTATCAAATTCTGTCTTGATAGAGGAGAGATGGGGGTGTATGTTTGCCTGCCAGAGATTGTTGAGTGTTGGAGTAAGGAAAATACCAAAAAAAGTAATTCCTTTAGGGGCCCAGAGGAGATTTGCCGCTTCTGCCAGTTGCTGGTCACAGTGTCCATTCAGGGGGAGTATTTCTGTTTTATTTTGATTTAGTTTAAGGCCGGAGTGCTTGGAGAAAGTGCTCAGTGGGTGACTTAAGGGGGGTATGGAGGACCAGGCATCTGTTAAGGGAAGAAGGCGGTCATCAGCATAAGAGTGGTGTATGTGGAGGACCCGACTGCTATTCCCATAATATCTGAGTGACTTCTTATGGCACTAGCCAATGGCTCTACATCCAGAACAAACAGAAGGGGGAAAGGGGGCAGCCCTGTCTTGTCCCTCTTTCCAGGAGGAATGAGGAAGAAAGAATAGAGTTTGTGTTAACTCTAGCAGAAGGGGAATTGTAAATGGCTTGTATCAGAGAGAGGAAGTTGGTACCCAATCCCAAGAATGTAAGAACTTGGTACAAGTAGGTCCATTCAATGGAGTCGAATGCCTTCTCAAAATCTACTGCAATAGCAGCAGCAGGTGTGGGGAGAGTTCGAGACAAGTGTATGAGATTCATAAGAGTCCTCAGGTGGTCTGAACTGTAACGGCCCGGGATAAAGCCGACTTACGTGGGAGTAAGGGACTTAACCTAGTCGCTAGAATTTTTGCATACAATTTGCTATCTAAATTGAGAGATATGGGACGATAGTTTCCTGGATTTGTAGGGTCTTTTCCTTTCTTGGGGATAACTACAATTGTAGCTTCTCTCATGGAGGGGGGAGGGTGCCTTTTAGCTCTATCTCTTGAAAAACTTCAGTGAATAGCGGTGTAACCACTGGGGCTAAGGCCTGGTAAAAATCAGCTGCATAGCCATCGTTGCCAGGTGATTTCCTCAGTTTCAGACCTCGGATAGCTCAGCTCACCTCTTCACTGGAAATGTGGAGATCTGACTCTAAGGCCTGCTGTGGATTTAGTTTGGGTGAGAGAGTGACTCCAGAAATGTCTGAGTATCTCTAGTTGACTCTGATGTGTGGAGGTATAAAGAGTTGTATAGAAGGCAGTCATGATCTCATTGATCTCCTCAGGGGTAGTAGTCAGTGTCCCTTGTTTGTCTTTCAGGCCTGAGATGTGTCTACTGCTTTGCTGCTTTATTTGTTGCTACTATTATGCCTGCCTTATCACCTCCTTCCCAAAAAGTATGCCTAAGGCGCAGAATTGCTACTTCTGCTTTCCTATTCAGGAGCTGGTTGATTTCAAACTTTAGGCCCAGAATAGTTCATTTTATAGCAGATTTAGGGAAGGGGGATGGCATATCTTTGAAGGCAGCTTCCACCTCTATCATTTTTTGTTCAAGCGTAACCAGATGTTGTTTTCTCTCCCTCCGTTTGGCTGCTGCGAAACCCATAATACTGCCTTGCATTGTGGCTTTAAACGCCTCCCAAGTATTACTCGCTGATGTGTCGGAGATGGGATTTTCTGCTAGAAAGAGGGATGCTTTGTTACGGGCCCAGGGGATGAAGTCTGGGTCTCTCATTAAGAGGGGGTCCAGTCTCCATTGCCAGGGTGGGACAATCATAGGGTCCCATTGGATAAGCAGTAAAACTGGGGCGTAATCTGAAATGACCCTTGGGAGGATATTTACATCCATAATTTTTGTCATTATGGCAGGGGAGCAGAGCCAAAAGTCTGATCTACTATGTGAGGCATTTGGTTCTGAGTGCAAAGTGTAATCCCTTGTCCTAGGGTGAAATAGTCTCCAAATGTCTGTCAGACCTTCATGTGCAATCAGCTGATGTACTGTCTTCCCACTCCTCAGGTGAGACTCCATACCCCTGTCATTCCTATCTAGAGATGGGACTAGTGTTAGATTAAAGTCGCCTCCTATAAGAGGGGAGAATCTGGGGGGTAAACTGCAGTAGCACCTCAGCAGTGTTATGGAAAAACTGGGGACAGTCTTCGTTGGGAGCATATAAGTTGCAGAGGGTAAGCAGCCTGGAAGGGGTGTCAAATGTTGCCATTACCCATCTACCATCAGAGCTAGAGAGAGTTTTGGTAAGAGAACAAGTGAGATTTGTGGAGGAGAATAAGTACCCCCCATTTTCTGGATCTGGCATTGGAGTGTACTTGCTGGCCTACCCAGTTTTTGGCCATATATTGATGGTCCTCCCCTGAATGTTTAGTCTC
Organism: Neoceratodus forsteri; assembly: GCA_016271365.2. Taxonomy (NCBI): domain Eukaryota; kingdom Metazoa; phylum Chordata; order Ceratodontiformes; family Ceratodontidae; genus Neoceratodus; species Neoceratodus forsteri. The sequence continues at coordinate 414,108,200 of CM057453.1, read as the reverse complement.
TTGAAGGAACGCTGCTTTCGAGTGTAGCCCTTTAAGGTGGGTCAGGACCTTTTTGGGCTTCACTGGGGAATTTAACCCTATAACATTCCACGTATGGAAGGTTATTTGGACATGTTGTTCTGGCATTGAAATCTAGGCTAGGGGATATTAAGCTCCTGCAAGGGCAGGAAGGGGCCCAGAAATACTATGTGGAGATCTTTAGGCTAGCAAGAGGTTCCTGTACCTCTAATAGGTTGCTCCTCCTAAGAAAGGTGATGAGTATCCTGTCCCTGAGTTAGTTTAAAGCAAGTTATTCAGTGCTGTAGCCAGCTATTGTTCCATGCACTTCTAACAAGCACTTCTAAGAACCTTACACTATAAAAGAACCTTAATTGCACCTGTATATTAAAGCCGTTTTCAAAGAGACAGTTATTTAGAAACAAAAATAAAAATTATCCAGTCGATTCAACCCAAAAAATAAAAGAGAATGCATGAGGACTTAACAGGCTGGATCCCCAGCCAATGGTATGCCCAGGTGCATCCGCAAGGCATGGGCAAAAGTGTTAGCTACCAGGGGAAGTTTCCCCTCGTTTCACTATGCTAAGTGGAAAGTATGGTGACTCAGACGAACAACTCAGGGATTTGCTGCTCTGTCACTGTCCAGAGTCCATAAGATATAGGGCATCTAACAGACAACCAACTAAGAAAAGTAGGGCCCTTAGGAATGTTAAACTGGTAACCAGAGGAACCTGGGGAAGACTGTCAGAGGTAGTAATTAATAAAAAGTAAAAAGGATGGAGTAAGCCAACTGGAATTGACTGAACTGTGAGTTTAACTCCACTCCTTCAGTGGGGGGGCAGGATCTGGGAGAACCAGGTAGAGAGGATGAAACTAAGTGATATCGCCATCATGGCAAGGGAAGCGTACCCAGTCATAAAAAAGTAAAAACAAATGGCAACAATTAAATTTTAACCTTTAAAGAATTAACAGTGTGCACAACATTGTAAACATTACATACCTCTCCAAGGTGTGGTGTCTCGTAAGGGGAGGAGGGCTTCTACAGCCAGCATATCTAGCCATCAAGCCCAACAAGAGGGCCTAGTCCAAGGTAGCACCTCATTAATTATGGGTTCTCGGTTCCTTGCCCGATTCAATTATTTCCCCTTTATTTCCACCCCCTTCCATCTTCTATACCTCAAGACATAAGACCTTGATACTTATCTAACTCGATGATTTAGTCAGCCCGGGCATTCTGTTTGGGTGAGCGGCGGTATGTCTGGTGTGCTGCATTCAGATTTGCGGCCTGCTGAAGGAGGGGGAGTCGCTGTATGAGAGTCTGGAGTTGGGAGTGGGTGAGCAGCATCCATATTCGAGGCCCAGGAATTGAGTATGTTTTCTGGCTCTCCATCTTCGGAGAGTACCTGGTAAGTGTCCATGTCTTCCCGACTGTGCCCGTCTGGCTGGTCCCCAAGGGGAGAAAAGTGATTCTTTGAAAAGTAGGGGCTAACATAGACTGTTTCCTCTTCTTCAGTGTCAACTGCGTTTTGCCCATCTTTACCAAGGGGGCGTCTCCGATCTTGGGGGTGCTCTCATTTAGAATGAGGAGATTTCGGAGGCCTTTTCCTCACTTTTGAACCACGGGCCTCCATTGGTTTGTTAGGCAGCTTAGGCTGATTCTCCGGAAGAACTCTTGATGGATCTCCTCACGGCTGAGGGCGTTGATCAAGCCCTTTTCAAGAGGTTGTTGGTTGTGTATGGTCAGTTTCAGTCAGCCAGGTTGTAGAGATGAAGGCCATAGCTGTCTCTGGAGTGGCAAATTGGTGCACAATGCCATTAGCTGTAATTTTTAGTATGGCCGGGTATCGTAGAAGGAAGGGGATCTTCAGGGCATGTAAACTTCGGTGCACCTCTGAGAAGGCCTTTCTTTTAGCTGCTAAATCGTGGAGTAGTCCTGAAAGATCATAATTTTATGATCATGCCAAAACAGTGATCCCAGTTCTCTAGCCCTGGTCTGACTAGCCTCTTTCTCCGCAAAATTTAGGATGCGGGTGATTATTGGCCTGGGTCGGTCGCCCTGGGTAGGTTTCGACGGCAGGGAATGGTATGCCAGTTCAATCATAATTCTAGTTGAAGGGGGGAGCTTCAGTATCTCTGGAAGAGCCTGTTGTAGAAAGAGTGAAGCTTTTTCCCCTTCGCAGCCTTCAAGGAACCCTAGGAGCTGCAAGTTGTTATGGTGGCTCCTGTTTTCTAGGTCTTATCTTTTCATGTAGCTGGCGAATTTGTGCAGCCTGTTCCCTCATCGTTGCACAGTGCCTTTGTAGGATGTCATCCTGGGAGATTGCTTTCTGTTCTGCCCTGTCAATCCTAGCATCCAATTGTTGGATAGAGTAAGCCGATGTATTTGAGGCTAGGGTGAGAGCATCTATACTATGTATGATCGAGGTGAACATTTCCCTGATAGAAGGTTCTTCATCTTTTCTAGCGGTGTGCACCATGCGGCCTATTAGTTGTAGGACAGCTGACTGTATAAAACAATATCTCCGCCGTCTTGCATCGTAGACTCTTAATTTTACTAGTTTAAGACAGACAGATACTTCTGAATACCATTGATGAAGTTTTTCTCTTCGATTGCGCTTTCCTATCAGGTAGTAGTCGGGTTCTAGGCTCTGAACTCGTGGAGCTTTTAACTTATGTCACCATCTTGGTGGCTGGTTGGCCACGCCCCTTCAGCATCTCCTACTTTGGAAGATGCTCCCTTCCTGTACTCTGTTTATACCGGTGATGCATTTGTATGTCTCAGTCATGTCCCCCTTTCCCTTTTTTTCTCCAGGGAATACATATTTAACTCCTTTACTCTTTCCTCATAGGTCTTATCCTGCAGGCTCTGCACCATTTTAGTTACATAGATACATAGACAGTGTCGGCAGGTAAGGGCCTATGGCCCACCCAGTCTGCCCATTTAAGTCTGTAAGTTCAGTTTATGTTTTCCAAGAAGTCTGTTGCCCCTTACCCCTGACCTCCAGAATTCCTTTATGTCTATCCCATGCATTCTTAAATCCGTGATTGTTTCGCCCCACCACTTCCTCTGGCAGGGTGTTCCACTTGTCCACCACCTGTTCTGTGAAGAAATTCTTCCTCACGTTTCCTCTGAATCGTCCTCCCTCCAACTTCATCCCATGCCCTCTAGTCCTGGAACAAATTTTCACTTAAAATAGTGCATTCCTGCACCCGTTCCTCCCTGTAAGATACTTGTATGTCTCTATCATATCCCTCTCTCTCCTCCTCTCCTCCAGGAGTACATGTTCAGTGCCTTCAACCTGTCCTCATAGGACTTGTGATGCAATCCATGCACCATCTTTGTTGCCCTCCTCTGAACCTTCTCTACCCTGTCCATGTCCTTACGTGGGTAGGTCTCCAGAACTGCACAGTGTACTCAGGTTCGGCCTCACTAGTGTCTTGTATAGTGGAATTATGACTTCCCTTTTCCTGCTGGTGATGCCCCTGCCTATGCATCCAGCATCCTATTTGCTTTACCTGCTGCCTTGTCACACTGTTTCCTGCCTTGAGGTCATCGAGATGATAACCCCAAGATCCCTTTCCTGCTTGGTGCATGCTATATCCTCACCCCACAACTGATATATTGTGCCAGGGTTTTGTGCCCTATATGCATTATCTTGCACTTCCTTGCATTGAATTTCAACTGCCAAACCCTGACCATTCTTCAAGTTTCTGCAGGTCCTTCTCATTCTGTCTACACCCTCTGGTGTGTCTACTCTGTTACAGAGCTTTGTGTCATCAGCGAACAGTGAAATTCTGCCTTCTATATCCTGCGCAATGTCACTGATGAAGATATTGAATAGTACCGGTCCCAGCACTGATCCCTGTGGTACCCCACTGGTCACTCTTCCCTCTGTGGAGTGACAGCCATTTACCACCACCCTCTGTGTCCTGCTGCCCAGCCAGTTACCTACCCACCACACTACGGTCCTGCCCACACCCATATTCCCCAGTTTGTGCAATAGTCTTCTATGTGGCACAGTGTCAAAGGCCTTGCTGAAGTCCAGATAGGCCATGTCCACTGCCCTCCCCTGATCCACCTCCCTAGTCACCCAGTCAAAAAATTAAATGAGGTTGGTCTGACATGACCTTCCCCTGGTGAAACAATGCTGCCTTGGGTCCTGTAGTCCATTGACAACCAGATGTTCCACCAATCTCTCCTTCAGTAGTGCTTCCATGATTTTCCCCACTACTGAGGTGAGGCTGACTGGTCTGTAGTTCCCCGCTTCCTCTTTGTTCCCACTTTTGTATAAGGGGACTACATCTTCTATCCTCCAGTCTTTGGGTACCTCCCTGTTTCTAGTTGTCCTCCTCTACACCGCTTCCACCCCGTCTATGTTCTTTCTCAGATGGTGCCTCCAGAACTGGACACAGTATTCCAGGTGCGGTCTCATGAGTGTCTTATACAGGTGCAAGATGACCTCCCTCTTTGTACTCATGATACCCCTCCCTATGCATCCAAGCATCTGGCTAGCCTTTCTAGCCACCTTATTGCATTACTTAGTTTCTCTTAAGTCCTCCGAGACGATAACTCCCAGGTTCCTTTCCTGCTTTGTGACTGTCAGTACCTCACCACCTAGTTCATACTTTGCCCCTGGGTTCTTCTGCCCTATGTGCATGATCCTGCACTTCTTTGCAGTGAATTCCAGCTGCCATTCTTCAGACCATTTCTCCAGTTTCTTAAGGTCTTCCCACATTCTTTCAACACCCCCAAGTGTGTCAACCCTATTGCATACCTTTGTATCATCTGCGAAGAGGCATACCTTCCCCTCCAGTCCCTCTGCAATGTCCCCAACAAAGACATTGAAGAGGACCGGCTCCAACACTGACCCCTGTGACACCCTGCTCATCACCTTTCCCTCTTCAGAGTACTTCTTGTTTACCACAACTCTCTGACTCCTGCCATTCAGCCAGCTCTCCACCCACAGAACTATTTTAGGATCCACCCCATGGCTGCACAGTTTGTTAATCAGCCTTCTATGGGGGACAGTGTCGAAGGCCTTTCTGAAGTCCAGATAGATGACAACTACTGCACCTCCATGGTCCACTGCCTTAATTATCTAGTCATCACAGAATCACAGAATCTGACAGCAGAAAAGGACCTCACGGGTACATCGAGTCTAACCCTTTCCCCCTCCCCTACTCATCTCCACTTTTACGGTCCCCCCTTCCCTCCACTTCTCAAACCCATATGTCTGTTCCATGCCACCTTGAATCCCTCTACCATTTCAGCCCCCACCACCTCTTCTGGCAGTTTGTTCCAGGCCTCCACTACCCTCTCCATGAAGAATCGCCCCCTCACATTGCCTCTATATCTTCCTCCTTCCAATCTTAGGCTATGCCCTCTAGTTTTAGCCCCCCTCCTTCCTTTTGAACAAGCTCCCCTCCTTCACCTTATTGATCCCCTTTCACATGGTTAAAAGTTTCAATCATGTCTCCCTTTCCCCTTCCAGTCTCCAATGGGTACAGATCAAATTCTCTCCACCTCTGTTCATATGGTTTCCCCTGCATACCTTGTACAATCTTGGTTGTTCTTCTCTGAACCCTCTCCATCCCATCTATGTCCCTGCGTAGGTGTGATCTCCAGAACTGGATCCCGTGCTCCTGGTGCAGTCTCACCCTGGCCTTGTAAAAAGGCATCAGCACCTCCCTCCTTCTGCTAGTTATGATCCTCCCAATGCCAACATTCCGGCTCCACTGACTATCCACCTTAAGGTTACTTGATATTATAATCCCCAGATCCCTCTCCTATTCTGTATTTTTTTATTTCCTCCCCTCCTAGAGTATAAGCTGCCCATGGGTTTTTACACCCCAAGTGCATCAAATCACACTTTTTGGCATTGAATTTCAGTTGCCAAGTTTCCAACCACCCCTCCAGAATCTTCGGGTTGCTCTTCATGGCCTCTAACCACCCCCCCCCGGGTGTCCACCCTATTGCAGATTTTTGTATCATCCACAAATAGGCACACCCTTCCCTCCAGACCTTCTGCTATATCACAGATGTGTGAATTAAAAAGGAGGGGTCCCAGTCCTGACCCCTGGGAAACCCCACTCATTACCCCCTCACCTTGGAATATACCCCATTTACCACCATGTCATAGATCACTACAATGAGTTAATGCAAAACACAATGCTTATCCTAAATACAGTAAAAGTTAGGGTTAAATGTATAAGTAAATAAATGCCATATAAGGCAGTGTATGTATGTTAGTGTGTGTGTATGGGAATACTGTGTGTGTGTGTGTGTGTAGACAGTGCATTGCTATGTTATAGTGGAATATGGCATGGGGTCATACCGCCATATGACAAAACTGTGCAACTGAAAATGCCACAGCAAAACAGCGCTGCACAAAAACAGAGTTGGGTAAAACACTGACCTGTTCTGAGCACTACGTCCATTGACAACAATGGGTATTTATGTTTTTTGAGGGGGGCTTTGCCCCCACAGCTCACACACCCCCTCAGAACTTAAAACAAACTCTGGGGGACTTGGGATGGAGGAGAAACTCAGGAAGGGGAATTTGATTTAAAAAAACATGCCGGCAAAAGTTCCAGTAGGGAAGACTGGGGTCAAAACATGGTCCCAGGTCTCCCAACTGTGCTGTGTGCTGGTGTCCTAGCCACTCCACCACAGGAGCAGCTCAACCAGGCACCCAGCACATTGCACCTTCTCCTCTCCTTACATCAGTGTGCAGACAGGGGCAGTGGTAAATTCCTACCGCTGTTCTACGCCTGTTGCTGTGAATTCAAGAGCTACATGTACAGCACAATTAATACCGTGCTGTCTTACATGCACAGTGTTGACCCGGTACCCTGGAATATGTACACCCCTGAAAAAGGGACTGTTTCGGTCTCAGTGAACCTACCCGGTCACCAAAATTTAAATAAATAAATATGTGTATATGTATTCATCAGTGTGTGTGTATCACAACAATTAGAAAGTGCAGTTAAGTGGCTCAGTGGTTAGTGCAAAAATGGCTAGTTTACACATTTCTCACTGCCCATGATACCATTATTTTGCAACCGTATTGGCTCTTGCTAGTAGAGATGGGCAAAATTAACATATTTTGCTCTGCAAAAAATATTGTGGAATTTGTGCATTTCGCGAAATCTTTTGAGCGAGTGAAATGCGAAAGTTCTGCCTGAAAACGATGAAATGTTGCCCGTAAATGGTGGAACTTCACCCCTTGTGGACGATATTCCACCATTTTGGGTGAAATACCCAGTCCCTGGTGGTCTAGTAGACCCCCTTACTTTCCCTGTATCCCCTTACAGTAAAATGTTTACTGCCTATCCCCGATGCCAGTTGCCACTTTCCTTGTCCATTAAAAAAAAAAGATCTTTGTAGCAGTCCCTCCCCCAATGCCCTAATCCCCACCTCTGAAAAAAACTGTATTTATATTCATTGTGGTCTAGTGGCCCTCACACCCCCCACCCTCTTGAGTAATTACTTGCCACTCTGCATCCCCCATTCCCATTCCCATCCAGGTCTGTGACCGGCACAGCTCTCCTCTCACCTCCATGGCTGGCTGCAGACTGTGATATGAGCCACAGCATACAGGTGGGGCTCTTTCATATTGCCTTGGAGGTGAGAAGAGGGCTCTGCTGGTCACAGACTGGGATGAGGATGAGGGTGTGGAGTGGTGAGTCATTACTCAAGAGTGTGGGAGGGCCACTAGACCACCAGAAATATAAATACATATTTTTTTTTCAGAGTAGGGGATTGGGCATCGGGGGATGGACTGCTACAAAGGTCTTTTTTTTTTAATGGACAAGGCAAGTGGCAACTGACATTGGGGAGGGGGTGAGGGACTGCTAGACCACCAGGGAAAAATAGGGCATATGTGAAGAGGAGATCAGGATGAGGATGGGGGGGTCACTAGACAACCAGGGCAGTAAACATTTTACTGTAAAGGGATACAGGGAAAGTGGGAGGGGCCCCTTTCTAGATGGCTGGGTATGAAAAAAATCTGCAATTTCGCTGTGTGAAATTTTCTTGTGGAACTCTAACATTTAGTGAAATTTTCCACACAATGAAATTGCCAATTTCGTGGGAATTTCACCAGCAAAAATTTTTTCTGGCACATCACTACTTGCTAGAACTTGTTAGTTACTTATTGTAGCCCCATAGATGGTTCTTTGTTGTTGTAAATACAAGAGTGAGTTCTGTCATCAATTTGCTATCCTTGCAAAAGTCAAATAAGAGCAAGACAGCATTCCCAATTCTCCTCCTCTCCGAGCTATGAAAATTCAAATGTCTGAATCTTTAAAGAGAGTCACCAAGATAGCACAATTTGCCCCTGCACCATACCCATCAGTGCCTTGCTGCCAGAAGATCCATATAAAGTTAAGGTGTCCGTGAAGTTTGAAGTAATTAAAAAGCTACATCGCTTGTAAAATTGCATAAACTGGGTCCCAAGGACTTTCTGTTTTTTGCTACCACCTACGCTCCATCACCGTGCTCACTAGTGTGATGACGAGTTGCCAGTGAGAGTGCTGAGGCATGCTCCATTATATGCAATGGGCGGCAGCTTTTCCATCTGTTTTAAATGATATAATGGCCACTTGGCAATGAAACATGGGCACCGGTCGACTAACAAGGCCCTTGTTAGTCAACCGATGGCCACATTTCATTTCTGAGTTGGTAAGCATCATGCCAAGAATGGCATTTACCTTATGCATTCTCTGAGCAGCTGTACCAACAGTCAGTTCTGCAATTTATTTATTGGGGTTTAACCATACCTCTCAACCTCTCAGCATTAAAAATCATAGCACTGGCCTTCAAAAATTATAGCAAAGGGTCAGAATGTGAAGCACTTTCTTATTTTAAACAATAGTATGTCTACAGATAGTGGACCCCATATAGTAAGTGATAAGGAATGTTTCTATCAGTTTAGTTCAATGATTGAATAGTTTGTGTGTCCAGAAATAGCTCTAACATTATGAGGAACATTGGTAAACTTGTGAGGAGCAAGGGTAAATTTGAGTGTGAAAATCATAGCGCTATGTGGAATTCACACTCCTCAACTGCCTATATATCTTCCTTGACCTAAACGTCTACCCATTCCCTTTTACCATACCCCAGTCATGTCTATACATGGTGTATCCTAATATTGCTAAGTCCAAGTCATTCCCAGTGGCCTATATTTCGGTGATGGCTAAAAGGTCTAATCCCACAGCTGCCACCATAGTCAGGAGCTCACTAATTTTGCTCACCAGGTTCCTGTAATTTAGTAAAAATGTCAAGGCTCAGCACACCCCAAGCAACTTGTAACAAAGTCAGCTTTAATATAATAAATAATGATAAAAATGCCACATATACATACAGGCAGGACACCCGCTGACCCTGTAATTTAGGCAGCCTGTCTTCCATCATGTGCTTCTATTTGTCTGTCTGTCTGACTATTTCTCTCTCTCTCTCTCTCTCTCTCTCTCTTTCTCTTATTTCCCAGCAGTTAGCACATATTTCAATATACTGTACACCTGTATATGGATAATGGTATCATTTCATCTATAGTAGTACAAATTCCACCCTGACTGACAAGTTACTGAATTACACTAACAGTGCTCAGTATTTGTTATTATATGGAATCAGGGGGCTCAATCCTCAAAACACCCCTGGAGTGATGCAAGCTGCACCAAAGCAGCACCATGTGCCATGTGCTTTGTGCTGAATTCTCATAGAGGAGCCCTGGTGCACCAAAGGTACACACAGCAATGCAAGAAGTGCGGTGCACCATAAGAATGGCACACTCGGTGACACTGTCGCAAGCTGCACTGTAACCAGAGGCAACAATTTTGTTGGATGGAATGGTGCAAAGAACTGCAGGAGGCCACAGGAGGAAGAAAAACTTCATGGACGAGGAAACAGACGTACTGATAGAGGCGGTTGAGGCACAGGTCAGTACAATAGTGTGCAGGGACATGCAAACAGAGGAAACATGGTCACATGGGTGATACATGACAACAAGCCCAATAATGTGAAGCAGTACAGTGTAACATGTCACCCATCACAGCATCAGGTGGATCTCCTACTGTCCAGAGGTGGGGACAGGGAGCTGTGTGCCAGGTGATAGCAAGCATGGGACAAGGTGGCAACAAAAGTGAACACCGTAGCAGCAAGCAGATGCACCAGGTGTGAACTACAGAAGCACTATCATGATCTCTAAAGGAGCTTGAAGGAGTAGGTTGCCCACAACCATCGCTGCACCTCCGGCATGGGTGGGTGACTAAACCATACTGTACTATTAACCACACAAGAGGAGTGAGTGGCAACACACTTCAATGCCCGCATGGTAGACGGTAACAGCTAGCTGAACCTGTTCATGCTCCAACATGCTGCAGGTATGTACATGTGTGGCATGCACTGTATGCTATGTCAGGGTGACAGAGTACACAACACAATGGACCCTGATGTCAGGGTACAGATTGATTATCCTCAAGCCTTCCCCAGTCCCACAGAACACCTGTGTAATTGCACTGCATGGCCTATGCACCATAACACTGGTATGGGCCCGGGGGGGGGACAGCACGGCCATGCAGCTGTGCACCATGGCCACACACACAGCTGCCATGTAGCACAGCCATACAGGATGGCCCACCATGACACAGGTGTAGTGTTCATGGCACGTGAATGGGCACAGACATGTGTGTACAAACACAGGTGTGAACAATTCACACATCTGTGCTACAGTAGTGTGCGGTATGCGGGTGCCCACTTCACAGGAATGCCGAACACAAGACATGGCATAGAACTGCGCAGCTACTGGTAATGGTGTGTGACAATGTGGGATGTTGGGAGTGCTGAGAAGCCCATAGCACGCACAGCCTGTGGACAGCAGCGCTGTGCAGACAATGGGTGTGTATAATGCATCTGTGGTGGCACAACACAGTATGCGTTATGATGCTGCAGTAGATCCACCAATGATTGTAGTGGCAGATAGCCAATACAAATGCCCTGAATGCATATGAATGTTGGAAATGGATATGTACATGTGGCACAACACCCACTCTTGAACATTCTAATATGTCTCCTTATAGGTGCCGGTGGTAATGTGGAAGGGTATCCATCACCCATCATGGATATGGACACATATGAGCAGACCCAGCAGGTGGATGAAGGGAACCTTGACGGCATGGCCACAGCATTTTCTGAGGGCACACAGGAAACAACAGTAGTCAGCATGGATGGCACAGCCCAGAGTACCCCCATGCACAGTGAGATGCACAGCACAGACAGGGAGTACACACCAGAGCTCATGCATGCAGGTGTGTCTGCATACTCCAGTGACACTGGGGACACTATGCATGCAGATAACATACATGGTGATGCCATGGCATCACCTGTAAGGCCAGTACAGTCACCACCACCACCACAGGCTGTTCCCCCTGTGGTCAAGGAGGAACAGGATGATGACCTCAACAGGTACTTTCAGGATGTGGTGGGGTACAAAGAAAGACTAAGGCAGGGATACTGAGGCTGAATAAAGAGGAAGGTGGTTGAGCAGAGAGTGACAGTGAAAAAGCAGGGATACTGAACGAATACTTTTGCTCAGTATTCACAATGGAAAATCAGGGGGAGATACCTAATTCAGTCAATAGAAGCACTCTGGATAGTGGGGTTTATATTAGTCCTTTCACAGAAGAAAGGGTTCTAAAAGAACTCTTACAACTGAAGGTGGATAAAGCAATGGGGCCCGATAGGATTCATCTCATAATTTTAAAAGAACTAAGGGAAGAACTAGTAACACCACTGACTACACTTTTTAACAAATCATGGGAGGATGGTGTGGTACCTGAGGATTGGAGGAGGGTGGATGTAATTCCCCTTCACAAAAGTGGGAGCAAGACAGAGGCAAAAAACTACAGACCTGTCAGTTTGACCTCAGTGGTAAGGAAAATGATGGAATCACTTCTGAACGAAAGAATTGTTGAGTACCTAGAGGCCAGCGGGGCACAGGACCAAAGGCAGCATGAATTCACAGCAGGAAGGTCATGTCAGACAAATAGAATTGATTTCTTTGTCTGGGTGACCAAAGTAGTAGACCAGGGATGGGCTGTGGACATGGCCTACCTGGATTTTAGCAAGGCATTTGACACAGTCCCACACAAATGATGAATAAACAAATTAGCCAGCCTGAGAGTGGGTTCCAAGGTGGTATCCTGAATAAAACACTAGCTGGACAACAGGACACAGTGGGTAATAGTAAATGGCATCCACAGTGAAGAAAGGGGGGGGTACTAGTGGGTACTTCAGGGTTCAGTACTGGGGCCAGTCCTTTTTAATGTCTTTATAAGTGATATTGCAGAGGGACTGGAAGGGAAAGTATGTCTCTTTGCAGATGACACAAAGATCTGCAACAGGGTTGATATGCAAGATAGAGTAACAAAGGATGAAAAGGGACTTGGCAAGGTTGGAGCAATGGTCAAATGTGTGGCAGCTCAGATTCAATGCAAAGAAGGGCAAAGTAATGCACCTGGGAAATAAAAACCCAGGAGAAGAGCACACAATGGGGGGTGAGATACTGACAACAACAAAAATGGAAAGGGACCTGGAGGTTGTCATATCAGATGACCTAAAGGTGGGCCAGCAATGTGAGAAGGCAGTAAGGAGGGCTGGGGGATACTGGGATGCATAGGGAGAGGCATCATCAATAGCAAACAGGAAGTTGTTGGCCCTCTGTACAGACAGTTAGTAAGACCACATCTTGAGTACTGTGTACAGTTCTGGAGACCCCATCTCCACAAAGACATAGACAGAGTGGAGGCTGTCCAGAGAAGGGCAACCAAAATGGTGCAGGGCCTGCACCAAAAGACATATAAAGAAAGGCTAAAGGAGCTTAAGATGTATAACCACGAGGAAAGGAGGGAGAAGGGGGACATGATATAAACTTTCAAATACCTCAAGGGAATTAACAAAGTCCAAGAGGGTAGCATCTTTCAGAAAAAGAGGTGTGCAAGAACAAGGGGGCACAATTTGAAGACTGAGCGGGAGACGGCTCAGAGGTAATGTGAGGAAGTATTTCTTCACAGAGAGGGTTGTAGATGTATGGAACGGCCTTCCTGAGGAGGTCGTAGAGTCAAAAACAGTGGGGGAATTCAAGAATGCATGGGACAGACATAAGGCAATTCTAGTAGGGGGTAGGAGGAAGTAGGCTGTTGGTTAACTAGGATCTGCAGCTTATCCATTAGGTAGGGAAATGGGCAAACTAGGTGGGCCAAGCGGTCCTTATCTGCCATCAAATTCTATGTTTCTGTTTCTATGTTTACCAGGAGAACCTACACAATTTTGTCACAGGCATCTAGGATGCATTACAGGAACAGAATACAACCACCACGGAACACAGAGTTGATGCAGATGGGATCCTGATGGGCAGACGTGATACACTTAACACTGTCATGCATGAGGGTGTGGACCAGCATGCTGAAAAAGCAGCACTACTACATGGCTTATACATGTGCACACAGCGTCAGTCCTAGGCCACAGAGTGACTCACGATAGCAGTGGCATGTGGAATGGCAATGCAACAGACACAGACTGAGGCCATAACTACAATAGTCTCAGCACTCCAATCCATAGCACAAGCCATGTGGCAGAACCATGAACCACTGCCACCACTTCCACACAGGTATGGGCCACATGCATTGAGTGGTGATGACACCATGAAGCAAGGGTACTGCAGCATTCCCACCCCAGACAAACTTGCTACCATTGTACAATGCCAACACACAGTCAGTGTCCAGGATGATACTGCTGGTATGGGCAACCATGAAGGGCCGAAACACATGGATATGGACATGGGACCACCCGAACAACAGCAACAGCAGAGTGAGCTGCACAAGTCTGGGCCATGCGTGGTACCCACACGTGGTGATCAGATGGGCACCATAACAAGTATCTTCGGGGCACAGGGGCAGCACATACACAACAGCGATTGTGGCTGTGTGGAACTATGACAGACCATGACTGTCATGCCTGCCACAGGAATGGCCATGTGTAGAATGTTCACAGCCAACACAGTAACTCAGCCACCACCAGCGGTTGACACATGTGCATGTACACAGCCACACAGGCCATGCAGCAGGACCACAGGTCAACATCGCTGGCAGTGAATGTACCCCCAGTCAGACATACTGTAACATAGAAGCATAGAAACATAGAAGTTGATGGCAGATAAGGACCCATCCAGTCTGCCACCCCTTTTTTTTCTACCTTATAAATGTGCCATAGGCCATTACTCTATCAATGCCTATCTAGTCATACTGCTCTGTATTGCTCCCTTATGTCTATCTCATGCCTGGTTGAAGCCCTGCACAGTATTCATATGCACCACTTCCTGAGGTAGGCTGTTCCATGCATCCACCACCCTTTCTGTGAAAAAGAACTTCCTCACATTACCCCATAATCGGCCTCCCTCTAATCTCATGATGTGTCCTCTTGTCCTGCTATTTTTCTTATATTGAAACATGTTAGACTTTTTCAACTTATTAATGCCCTTAATGTGTTTGAATGTTTCTATCATATCACCTCTCTCCTTCCTTTGCTCTAGGGTATACATATTGAGCTCAGTTAATCTGTCCTCATATGTTTTCTGATGCAGTCCCTGCTCCATTTGATTGCCCTTCTCTGGACTGCCTCCATTTTGTTGATGTCCTTGTTAAGGTGTGGCCTCCAGTACTGCACGCATTACTCCAGATGGGGCCTAACCAGTGTCTTGTAACTAGAGGGATTATTACCTCCCTCTTACAACTTGTGATACCTCTGCTAATACACCCCAACATCCCCCTATCCTTACCTACTGCTTTAGTGGTCTGCTTGGATGATTTCAGGTCATCAGTGATGATGATGATGCCCAAGTATTTTTCTTCCCTTGTGATTGCCAGCAACTCCCCATCCAACCTATAGGTGGCTTCAGGGTTTCTATTCCCTATGTGCATGATCTTGCACTTCTTTGCGTTAAACCCCAGTTGCCACTATTCCAAACAGTTTGCTAGTTTATCCAGATCTCTTCTTATTCTACCCACCCCATCTGGATCATCAACTTTGTTGCAGATCTTGGTGTCATCTGCAAACAGACAAACCTTACCCACCAATTCATCTGCAATGTCACTGATGAAGATATTGAAGAGGACTGGCCCCAGGACTGATCCCTGAGGTACCCCACTTGTGACTTGCCTCTCTTCTGACTGTATACCATTTACCACCACTCTCTGTTTTCTGTTCACCAACCAGTTTGCCACCCGGTTGACCAACTTCTGTGGCACTCCAAGCCTACCCATCTTATTAATCAATCTTCTATGTGGAACAGTATCAAAAGCTTTGATTAAGTCAAGGTAAGCAACATCCACCAGAACTGACTGTGGAACAACACAATGGGCATGAGATGTGCAGCTGGACCTGAGATATGGTCCACAGAACCGGTTACATAGACCCTGTAAGGCTGCCCAGGAGCATGCAGCACAGGCAACACAAGGGACAGCAGCATCAGAGTCACCACCCTCTGTTGACATCAGTGCCCCTGGCATGGTGGAAGCTGCACATGAGAAAGGCTGGTACCAATGCCAACAGTGGATCCATAATACATCATGTGCAGCCACAAGGGCCACCCACTGGACTATGACTCTCTGGCAGGAAAAGGACTTGCACCTTGGTACATGCCATGCCCACAAAGGATATGGATGCAGATGTCCCACAAGCAGAAGCACCTACTGTAACGACCGGCGCCAAACCAGCCTAAGTGAGACAGACAGACCAAGCACAGCAGTGGTGACGAGGGGACAGTGTTCATGTGCCAGGTCCTCAGAAGGCCGCACGCACCATGATGGTCACTGAGGTCTACCATGCAGCCCCCAATATCATCACAGGGAGACATCACAATGCACCCCACACAGGCCGACACACAGGGCTACTGTGGCAACATGTGGAAGGCTGTGGACAGCAGCCACAGTAGAGAATGTGTGAAGAATGGAACTGACATGTAGTGCCTGCATGTTGGGACACAACAGGGATGATGGAGCCATGCCAACAGCACCCATAGACATTCTGCAGGACAGCACACACACATATCATACCAGACCCAAATTGTATGCCCCCTATTGTATTTCATATAGTATGGTAACCATACTCCCCCACCAGCAGCCTGTATCCCCATGGGATGTGATCTCCATCCCACAATAGCTAGTTAATGCAATACGCAATTAGATCCAAACCGTGGGGTTCCACCTTGTCGTACCATGGTTTGGCTTACTCACATTGGAATTCCATTATGGGAACACATGGAACACCATACACATAGTATGAGATGACAGACAATAGCCAAGTACAGCAGGCAACACTAATACACACAGCTCTATGCTGGGTTGTGCCTGCACCCTACGTGTGTGACTGTTACATACCACACACCAAACACCTGTAGCACATATACACAGCCATGTGTGGTGACAGGTATTTGCACTGGTACGGATGGTGCATCCTATCCATGGCATGCTGTGCAGCATTGGCGGCTGGGATGGGACACAATATGGGATGGCCTCATTGGGCTCACATGTGGGTACATACTGAGGCTGCACATCCAATATGTGCATTCAATGGCTGTTATTGATGAAATAACTGACAATGGACAGACAATGCAGTGGGACACCCCAAGGTGGCTGCTGTACAGTATGACAAAGCCCACTGTGGAATTCCAATATGAAACTAAGAGAACCTCTCTACCCATATTCTGACACATGGGACAGAACTAATTCTAGGCCCACGTGGCATTGTAGTGCAACACACACCACATGTGAGGGTAACAGCATGTCTACGTACCAAACAGCTGCCCATGGGAACACAGCCATGGTGACCAATGTGTGAGTTAAGCAATAAAGGATAGCGGTGCATTGGTGGTACTGTGTTTCTCCCATGGTCAGGGGCATATTTATACAAGAGGCAAAGCCAACTGCCTTCAGCCCCACGATGGTGGGCAAAACCTAGAACCACCAATGCCCTGTTGTGCCATATTGCTAATATAAAATGAGCCCATAGGCAACCGTTAATAAATAAACACTCAAAATGTTTTCAAAGACACAATATATATAATGTTTCTGTCTGTCTTTACAGTCAATACACTGTGTGATTGTTTACCATGGAATGGATGAATTCAAAGCTCTGCAGTATTCCAGTAGTAGAATGCTCCCCTTCCCCCACATGGAATGGTAACATGGAATGCATTACTTCAATAGTATTCAGAGTTCACTGGCATACACACACAGACACACAGACATACAGACACACACATAGGCCTCAGGTGGAGCCAGAACCTCAGTATTATCTGTTGCCAGAGAATGAGCAGGGAGTTCTCTGGCAAACTGATAGGGATAGGAGGTGGAATTTTCATAGACATCAAATAAACACCAGAAATGGAAACTCTGATTAGTTATTGATATGTTACAGTTGTGTATATACTTTATGTAATTTAATGGACATCCATTTTTAGGGCCTAGTTGAAGTGCATTATATATTAGTGAAGGCTGCATCCATGTTTGTGATGGACATGACGACGTAGGTAGCCTATGTGTGTTGCCCTGGTTGTCAGGGACTTATTTTTAGCCATTGGTCATGATCTCTTACTGCAATGGCTAGAAGCATGTCTCAGCCAATCAGGACACAGGAATATCCTTGCCCATTTCATATTGATACACGTACAATGGATAAGGTAAAAAATAAACTTTATTGATATGTCTATATATCGCTATATAAATAAAGCCTAATATATATATATATATATATATATATATATGTGTATATATATATATATATATATATGTATGTATATATATATATATATATATATATATATATATATATATATATATATATATATATATATATAATATGAATCCATTAAACTTTAAACTTTAAATTTCCCATTATTTCTGAAGGTAAAAGTTAAGTGTTCAGCACAAAAATGGAATTTTTTTGGAAACTTTTTTTTGCGAAAATTGGTCATTTTTGTTCGAAAATTTATCATTTTTGTTCAAACATTGGGCATTTTTTGTGAAAATTGGGCATTTCTGTTTGTAAATGGGGAATGTTTTGTGAAAATGGGGCATTTTTGTTTGAAAATTGGGCATTTTTGTGAAAATAGGGCATTTTGTTCAAAAATTGGGTATTTTTTTTAAATGGGGCATTTTGGTGAAAATGGAGCATTCTTTTCCAAAAATGAAGTACTGTTTGTAGAAATAGAAGCATCCCAATTCCAGAAGTGAGGGAACGTTTTTGAACATTTCCCTGTTTTTGGAAAAAAGGTGCTTTTTCAGCCAGCCCAGTGGCGCTGAGGGTTGAGGCACTGCACACCCTGCGCCACACTGGCGACCTGGGTTTGGGAAAGGACCTGGATCATCGGGGGTTGGCAGGGGAGGAGAAGGATTAAGCATCCTTAGGACTGTTCTCCTTCTCCAGGGAGAGGGTGTGTGCAACTGGCGGTGCACTGGCGGCACCTTGCAGAGGCTGGGGGTGATGCAGTGCCCAGGCAGTACTGGGCGATGTGCTGGGGCAGATGCCAGGAAGGAGTGCGTGTGGAAGAGTGTGCGCTCCTGTCCACTGGAATCATTGCACACCGCATACATCAGGGGCAAACCAGAACAGGGAAATGGGCACCAGTCATGGTGGCATGATAGCCGTCTCTATGGAGGAAAGTATTCGGCTTCGAGGGGAGCACAGCAACATTGGATCTGGTCCTGGTGGATGAGCATAGAGGGGGCTCTCCATCTCCCCACCGCAAGGGGGCAAGCCATGGGGGTGAAGCCGTGGGACCAGAATGGGAGCTGGGGAGATCCTCGGGATGGCGGCCGGAGACCTTGAAGGATGCCAAGACGCAAGAAAAGGTAAGGCAGACTGGCAGCCAGGGGAGAAAAATCACCAAGAAGAAAAAAAAAAGGTGCTTTTTCAACCATTTTCTCCAATTTTCATATGTTATGAAGTACCGTTTGTGGAAATGGAAGCATCCCATTTTCATAAGCCAGGGATTGTTTTCGAACATTTTCATATTGTTTTCACAAAAAAGGTGCTTTTTTTCAACCATTTTCTCCAATTTTTGCATGTTATCAAGTACTGCCTATGGAAATGGAAGTGTTCCATTTTCATAAGCAAGGGAGCATTTTTAAACACATTGGGCTGGATATTCAAAAGGGTTGCGCCATGCGCAATAGGGTTGCGCCTGCGCAAGTCGGAAATTGTGCCATTCTGCCATATCCGCAGGAGGCAGTTGTGCCCCAAGTCAAGCTGAGCAACAGCGCAATGCTAATGAATGCATGCTAAGCCTGAGGGAAGGAACCATGCATAAACTGCACAGCCCGATATTCAGCCAGGCTGTGCAGGTTGTCTGAGCACAACCCCAATCTGCGCCCTGCGCAACTTTGAGCAAAAAAAAAGGAGTAAGTCGAGGGCCACCCATAGGTGAGCTGCCACATTGCAGGGCGCAACACAGCAGCTGCCACCTGTGGGTGGCCCTCCACTTACTCCCTGTGCCTCCCCTGAAGCCCAATCACGGGCATAATAGTAACCATGTTCGGTTCCTGTGGAGTGCTGTGTGGGTGGATGTTTGTGTTTGTCTGTGTCTGTAGGTTAGTTTTTGTGGATTTACATGTTTTTCTGCTTGGAGTAACTTCGCCATTCTTACACTCAACGTCTGTGAATGTCTCCTGGACTGAATTTCTGCAAAATATCTTCACCAGGTATCAGCATTTTCATTTTAAATCAACTTTTTGGAAGCCACCCCAAGGAAAATAACTCTAGCAACTAAGTCTGACAAACTCGGTGATGCTGGGCCCTGCAATTGAATAAACATTTTCGTCTGACCTGCTCCAAAGGAATTTTACTTGGGCTATTCAGCAACCATTTTAAGAACAAGGAAACATACAGACAAAAAGTTTCATCTACTGCCCATGCCCAGGGTGCAGTTTATCACCTTTCAGGAATTTTAACACATTCTGTGACCCTGGGTTTCAGCAGTTCATCGTTTCCACTGGATGAAATTTACTACCAGGTAAAAGCATTTTCATTTTAAATCAACTTTAAATGTACTTGTCTCTAAAGGGCTGCTCTACAGCAACTTTGAAAACAAAGGAAACAGACAGACAAGGTTTTCACATCCTGCATATGCCCAGGCCAAAGTTCATCACATTGAAGAATTTAACACTTTCTGTGACTCTGGTCTCTTCAGTTCATCATTTCCACTGGATCTATCTTTTATTTCATTTGCTGCTTTCTCCTTGGAGGATCGGCCGGCGTTTCGTTTCCATTACAAGCCCTCCAAGCTCCTCCTAACTGTGCCTCTGCCAGCAAGCCCAGTGGCACCTCCAAAACCGAGACCACAAAGCCTGCAAGCAACCACAGCCCTCCAAGACCTTTAGCGGGTGACCCGGCACCTTCAAAGCCACCACCCACGCCACCCTCTCCAGCCAGCAACAATGACAGGTATGGTAACTTTTGACCAGCCGGAAGCAGTACTTTCTTACTTCTGCAACCTGATTGGTTGGTCTCCTGACTGTGCGCTCCTATTGGCCAGTTTCTTTTGAAATGCCGTGGCTCTACAGTACGAACTTCTCTCATTCAAAATTCTACTGCTTAATTCTGGAAAATCTTAATATTAGCAAATAAGATTGTTCATAACTGTTTTAAAGCATTAGAGCATCAATTGCCATTTAATTTTCAGTGTGTGTATATAAGCAGGGCCACCTCAGCACTCTCAAAATGTCATTACTACAGCTTTTGTTAAATAATTTATTCTGTTATTGACTGTTAAGCAGTATCCTGAAACTATTAAATTTGTGCCGACCCCGCCATGCAGAGCACAGGAGCGGCTGGCAGGAATGTTGGAATTAAATATTCGTCAGCATCGTAGTTTTAATATTATGTTTTGGAAGTCAACAAATTACACAAATCATGCTGAAGTTTAACTTTTAGGTTAGGTCATTTACGTGATCAGGGTATTCAGATAGCAACATAGTTTCTTCTGTGAAACTGGCCACTTCAGATATGGTGCTGCACCCAGTCTCCCCTAATGAACCCTCCTCTCACCTCTAAAACTTCACCACTTATACTCCTGTCTCTCCTGTTATGTCTAAACTGGCTAACAACTTGTACATCTCTTGCTACTTATCCCTGCGCTAACAATGATAGTGACTTCAGGTTTTCTAACGTCCTGCTGTACTATTACTCAAATTCTACCCCTGCTCACTCTATCCTCATCAAAAAGGGCTGTATCTATCTGTCTATCCACTCCTATCTCTTGAACTATCATAGACCCAAGCGCCAGCTAGGCACTCTCTGCCAACCTACTTTCTCACCTTGCCTGGCGGCTCCTTATGCTTGCGAGATATTGAACCAATCTGGGCCCTATGGTTTTCCCCCCCCTGCAACAGTTGCAACAAAAAGGGTCTGTTATAGCCCACATGAATATCCAGAGTCTCACGAGTCACCTGGCTGAGCTCGAAGCCTGGGCTAAACTGATTAACCCTGACATTTTATGCCTATCAGAGACTTGGCTGAAGCCTTGGGTGCCTGATGCCACTTGTCTTGTGCCTGGTTATAGCATTCTAAGGAAAGACCGTATTGGGTCAAAGGGGGGTTGCGATTATGTACAAAAATCATCTATCCCTGAACATCCTACCCTGCACTGATTCCCTAACACCTTGTGAAACTCTGCACACTACCCTGGCACTGGGTTCAAAACTGCTGCACATCATTTGTGTCTACAATCCACCTACAAGCGGGATGAGTGGTCTCCAGAATTTGCTACAATATGTCTCCCAGAATGTAAAATCAAATGAGGCTCTACTCCTTGGGGACCTGAACCTTAACTGGCTGGGTCCACAGCACAGCATCCTTGAATCTCTAATACAGAAGCACAATCTACACCAAACTATCACAGGCTTTACCAGAACTACTACTCAGTACTCAGGGTCCCTACTTGATTGGATCCTCACCACCAGACCTGATCATGTACTAGATGCCACAGTGCTTGCTGACTCAATCACTGATCATTCCCCACTTTGTCGATGGTGATCCTGTCCACCTCCTCCTCCTCCTCCACCACGTCTGATTAGGTTTTCAAACTATGCTGCCCTGGACAAACAAGCCTTCCTATTTGACCTCTCTTGTGTTGACTGGTCTAACATTTATACACAACCAATGTTGATACTGCCCTCAATTCATTTCTGACTGATTTGGCAACATCCAAAAGCACCTCCCTACAGTCAAAAGGAGGTAAGGGGCCAGCATTCGGTGGCTGAAAAAGACCTGCTTCAAAAGTTAAAAGTTAGAGACAATCAATGGAAAAAGTACAAACAAACTGGACTGCAGTCAGATCTCATTCTGTATAAACAATACAGAAATGACTGTAAAAGATGCATCAGACAGGCCAAAAGTAAATACTGCCAAAACCTGCTGATTAATTCTTCCAATGACCCTCGCAAGTTTTGGGGTCACATTAAGTCCTTCTTGGGTTTTGCTAAAGATGTCACTCCCTCAGATATGGTCCTACATGGTGTACACTGTAATGATTCTACTACCATTGCAAATGCTTTTAACCAACAATTTTCTGACTTATCTGCCTACACAGCATCCCTCCCATCACAATCCTCTGCTTCACAGTTTAACCCCACAGCATCTGAAGGACCCCCAAACTTAATCAACCCCTTCTATTTCAGGGAAGTGTCTAGGCATCAGGTCCTAAAGCTGCTCAGGTCACTCTCTGAAAACACCAGTACTGGCTCAGATGGCCTAGAACCAAGACTACTAAAAATGGCTTCTTACTACATCTCTGGCCCCCTGGCACACATCTTCACCCTATCTCTCTCCAATGGCATTGTCCCTGAAGTCTGGAAGGCAGCCAGAGTCACTCCTGTATTTAAGAAAGGCAGTAAAAATGACTTATCAAATTACCGGCCTATTGCTATTTTGTCTGTTCGGAATAAAATCCTGGAAAAAGTAGTATCCATGCAAATCACTGAATACCTTGAAATTCAATTTACTAAGCTCAGCACAACATGGTTTTAAAAGCATCACAGCACCATGACAGCACTTGCAAAATTCACTTCAGATATACGTTACCAATATGGATAGAGGAAGTTAACAGGGCAGTCTTCATTGACAACCAAAGCTTTCGATCTGGTTGACCATTCTCTGCTACTATCTGCCCTCAGTACCTTGGGCTCTCTCCCCAGTCACTACCTGGTTCAAAAGCTACCTCTCCAACAGAACACAAGCTGTTAAGTTTAATTCATCCATGTCAGACAGTGCTGTTATCAACATTGGGGTCCCTCAGGGGTCTATACTTGGCCTCTTCTATTCTCATTATTCGTCAATAAACTTCCTGAGCTGGTCACCACAGGTCACTCACTTCTTTATGCGGATGACCTGGTAATTTATTATCACTCTGATAAGGTCCTGGATCTAAATGCTCCCTCACTGCAGATTTTCGTGCTGTACAACACTGGTTGAACTCTCAACGCCTGGTTTTAAATACAAATAAAACAAAAGTTATGATGTTTGGCTCCAATCACAGCTTAGATCCTGTCCTCTGACCATCTCTGTCTCTGATATTGATGGGGACCCTATAGAAACTGTCACTTCCTTCGTTACCTTGGCATCCACCTGGATCAAACCTTGGACCTAAAAGCACATATACAGGAAACCTGCAAGTCAATTAACTGCAAATTGGGGGCTGCCTATAGAACCAAATACCTGCTCACCCTGCTGCTAAATTGGCAATAGCCAGAGGCATTCTATTGCCAACCTTATATGGGTGTCCCATCGTCATGGCCACCAAATCTTCACTGCAACTATGGGATACTACCTTCAATAATGTGTGCAGGTATGCAACCAAAGCACCTCGGCTTGCAGCATCATTGTCTCTTATATCAGGACCTTGGTTGGCTCTCTCCTTCCTCTACCAGGCAGTACTACTTGTACAATTTAGTTGATTCCATCTAAGGACGTCCAAGCCTGCTATCCTGTCTGATCTCCTCAGGCGGCCATTCCCACAAGGAATCTTAGATCGGCTGATCAGACCTTACTATCCATCCCCTTTGTCGGACTAAAAGGGCATGGGCTCCTTCCATCATGCTGCCCCCACCTATGGAACCTACTACCTCAGGATCTAAGAGATGTCTCCACTCATGTGACTTTAAGAGCAAACTCAGGACTTTCCTCACTACTATGGACAAATGTGTTTGCTTTGACCCAACCTGATCCGCTGCATTTGTACTGTTTCCTCATTGCTAGCACCTTTGCCTGTCCAAATGGGTGTTCTATACTGTGCCTTGTAATTAATGTTTTATTTTGTGCTTGTAATTAATGTTGCCTTAACCTGTTTCTTTATAAGCCTAATGTTAGCTGTTGGCGATTGTAAGTAGCTATTCTACTCCATGACATTCTTATCTTCACTTCACAGCCTCTCCTCACTTAACCCCTGCTGCTCTCTTCCCCCCTTCTTCTGTTATATCCTCTTCCCCTTTTTGCCACTCCCACCAAACTCACCTTTACCTGTTCATACCTCATCCATACCCTCCTTAGTCCCCACCCTCCTGGCTGTGCTTAGTCACCTCTCTCCACCTACTACACCTCCTCCCCCAGTCTACCGGCCCCCTCCCTGCCCTGCTATCTCTTGGTTCCACTGGCTCGGCTTGACTTTGACACTTTGCCGCTATTGCCGTAACTCCTCCACCTCTATCCCCCTCTCACCGGCATCCTCACTCTCGCCCTGCCGTCTATAGGTTCCACCAGACCGGCTGTATTTTCCTACCTCCTACCACTGTTTCCGTCTACTGCCGCTCCCCCCTATCACCCTCTCTTCGCCTGCTGTCTTTCAGCTCCATAGACCCGGCCGCGGTTGTTACCTCACCCGCTGTTGCTGTATCTGATGGCACCTCCTTCCACTTAATTCTCCCTCCCATCCTTTTGCCAGTTTTCCCTTCCTTGTGTCTTTCTACTGATGCCTATCCTCTCTTATTTTCTGCCTTCTACTATTCACATTTTGAGTATGTTCCATGATCAAGTGCTAAAGTATATTTTTGTTTACTAATGTATGTTACATTGCCATATGTATTTCTCGCTGCATTTTTTGTACTCGTTGTCTTAATAATCTGGCTGTACTCTTTGTGTATTGTAATTGTACCTCCCGGGTCGTGCCTGAAAACAGTCACTTGCTGACTAGTGCACTTACCCGGTTAACAAAAACTAACTAAATAAATAAATAAAAAAAACCTCCCCCCGACTGGCCCAATCGCGGACATAAGTGACAAAAACCCCTACCCCCACTAGCCCGATTGCGGGCAGAACAGAGTTCAACACCCCCCAAGACCATATCCCTGGTGGTCCAGTGGACTGCGAAGCCCGATCGCAGGCATTAGAGTCCACCCCCAAGGTCACCTACCCTGGTGATCTAGTGGCTCCCCACCCCACCCACCCATGGAGCCCCACCACCCGCTGCCCCTGTCAGCAGCGATGGCAGCATCCCAACGACCAAGCACCCCGTTGCCTCAACACTGATCAGCCCGGTAGGGCTGCATGCCCATTGGTTCAGAGCAAGAGCCAATGGTCGTGCAGCCCATACCGTACAAGGCAGTCCAGATATGTGAATAAATGAATTGTCACTTGGCCACCACATGTCTGCTGTTATTCGGTGATCGATGCATGCTGCTAGGTTCTGGAGTATGTCGCAGCTGTGCAAACAACGTACACATGTCTGTTTCCATTTAAGACATGCCCAGTGTACACATGTGCATTGATGCAGCCTGCAACACTGTAGTGTGTTTAGATATGCACGTTGCGTTATGCCTTAATGCAATGTGCCATGCTGTTGTGCAGGTTGTGTGTGTGTTCTTCAGTCACACGCACAGCTGCACTGTCTATGGTGATATCAGTTGGCATCCTAGGTGGACAATTTAGGGCCACCAGGGTAATAGCAACCTATCTGTCTTGCACTCCCCTGTATCATTCCATTGCTTCCTATCCATTTTAGCCAGCATGGTGGCATGATGAGGTGGCACCACTCCTGTAGACATGACAGGCCACCTGGTGTTGAACACAGGTGATGAGCACCTTCCATGTTATGGTGCTACTATACCCTGTGTGCAGCTGCAGATGGTGAAACATCCATATTGACGTGTCCAGAACTGGGTCCATGTTCTTTTGGGTATTGTCCCCCATGTCCCATGTTGATGTTGACACTGTGATGAGGCTGACCATTTTATTCACAACTGCACAGTGGTGCAGTGCTCACTGCTGTCCCAACATGTTGTCCGTGCTGCCTGTCCCATGCCACCATGATGCCTGCGTTGTTAAGTGAACTGCTGTGTGCTGGTATGTGCCCTACAGTCTGCAGTGTGGCTGTCATAGAGCTCTTGGTGTGCCTCACACCACATGGGTGTAGTACAGGTTGTTGTTGCTGTGGGCCTAGGTGAAGTGTGTGCAGATGAGATTGCCCTGGATCCTTTGACCTGCAACTGTATTGTGTGCCCAGGTGTTCCCCTGCATGACTCTGTCTAGAAATTGTTCCTGCACTGCAGTGACAACTTCTTTACCTGGCTCCAGATCTACCTCAGGCATTGTAATGCGGTGCACTGTGGCCATGTTGTGGATGATGCAGCACACCACAAATATTTTACAGGCCATGTCCAGAGTGTACTGGAGGGATCTGCCAGACCTGTTGAGGCATCTGAACCATACCTTCAGCAGGCAAAACATCCATTTAATGATGGACAACATTGCGGCTTGTGCCTCATTGTACCACATGTGTGCGCCAACCACAGGGTGCCAGACTGGCATCATGAGCCATTGTTGCTAGGGAAATTCACTGTCACCTGTGAAGTGAAACTCATACATGTTACTGCTGCATGCACATCCTATGCCTGTTCCTGTATGTGTACACAAAGGGCTACATGGCTGGGGGCTGTCACACATCTGGCTGGCTGTGCCAACCATCCTTTCCCCTGGCTAAGCACTTTCCCCATGGCACCACCTATACATGCATGCTGATTCCATGCATATGTCACATGCTGTGCTCTATACTGTACTGTGTTGCCACAAACATCATCCACAGCACACAGTGGCTGGCCATTGTGGCAGTGACACTTGTGCATATTCAGTGTGGTACTATGCCCTCCCACCACATGGGCTTGCTGTGGACCCCCACATGTCGTGCCTTGTCTGCCATGTGTGCCCTATGTGTGTCACCCACCACTGCAGCATTGCAGGGTATCAGAGTCCATTTGTATATGTCCACGGTATACCTATGAGCCAGTCATCCTGGAATATAGCATTCTTGAAGGCCTGACACAGACCACTGTTCCTGAAGATGAATGTGTTGCAGCATGACCCAAGATACTTTGCAACCATGTTGAGGATGCAGCTCTGGCTGTCACACACCACCTGGACATTAATGGAGTGGTACCCCTTTAAGTTTATGTACACCTCTGTTTCCGCCACTGGTGCCCTGATGGCAATGTGTGCACAGTCGATTGCACCAAGTACATGGGGGATGTCAGCAATGCCATAGAATCCTTGTTTGCTGACTTGCTGCTGGTGTGCATTCATGGGGAACTTTATGTGTATGTGTGCCCAGTGAACCAGGAAGTCCACAAATTGCCTCAGGCACCATGACACTGAGGGATGGGATATACCCACAGTATCTCCACTTGGTGTCTGGAATCAACCTTTGGCTAAGATGCAGAGTGCTGCACTGACCTTCACCTCTGTCAACAGCACTCTCCCTCTGTGTGTCCAGGTCTGTGGTTCCTCTCTCAGGTCCTTGCAGAGCTCTGTTATGGCAACTTTGCCCAGGTGGTATTGAGCAATACATTGGTCCTCAGACAGGTCGAGGTAGGATGTGCGCCGGTGATATACACACCTCACATGTCTCCTGCTTCTGGCACGTAGCTGCCCTGCATGCCCCTGGACAGCACACCCCTGTTGCTGGGCATGTCTCTGTTGCAGTGCTATGATGGCCAGCCTTGTGGCCATTAACACTTATACACCTGACATCTGTCTTCTGTTGTTACTGTTGCTGCAGTGTTGCCTCACCAGAGATGCAACTCAGACTGACTACTGTGCACCCCCTTTTTATGCTCTAAGTGTCCTTAGATCATCTGTGGCTGGCCTAGTTGATGTTTGAAATTTGCTGCACATTCCTGTGTTGACAATACCAGATTAGGGAATGGGGCATTCTTTGGCACACACTGTGCTGTGCCAGGTCGCAGCCCTTATGCTGGCACAGGGGTGGTGTACGGTGCTTTGGGACAAGAAACCTGCATTAGGTGTAGGGTGCATTTGAGAATCGCTTTTGGTGCACCTTTTTGTACACGGTGCTCCTTGCACCATTCTATTGGATGCAAGCCTCTTGCATACTTTCAGCTGCTTTGAGAATTGAGCAAAGGATCTTTTACTGAAAATACCACAGTAATTGTGCCCACCAATATGCTGAAATAAGAAACATGATTGTCAAATACAGACATTGCAAAGGGCCTTTTTAGAGCCAGTCACTGATTTGGGGTTTACTGGTTTCTGGTTTGATACTGATTTCACTTTGGCTAAGCAAATTTATAGCATAATAAAAGCAACAGACCAAACACTATGGTGTCTTCACAGAAACTTACAGTAATTTAACTTCAAAACCAGAAAACTATCAGACTATTAGTGTTTACCATCCCCCTTAAGCATATTTATATTTACATATTCAAGCATTTCACCAGAAAAGTATAGAGAACAATAAATTGCTCATTTCCAGATACATCCTGGGGGATAGGGGAAATTGGAGATACAGGTACAGCAGTGCAAAATGACAATTGGATTATTTTTAATGATGTGATAAAACATAATTCAAATAATACAATATACAAAATTGTGAACATAAGTTCAATATGTACAGTAAAGTGCAAAGAGTACACTTTATAGAGACCAGAGGCAGGAACATATGGGTATAGTCTGTACAAATCCAGTTCCGCTGCTATGCAAAACACTTTATTTTGTTTATAATAATAATATCTGAAGATCTGTGCTAACCTGAGACAACTTGACCCATCATTGTGACCAATGTCCATGACTAATGGACCTACTTTCATGAACAAAGAGCAATATGTTCCACTGGGCCACAGCTTTCTTGAATGGAGTACATAGCATAGTCCATAACTATCGTTGTAGTCTTTTGGAAGACTAAAGTAGCATTGTTTACCTTAGATTCCTTTCTTATAATTTATTTAATAACTTATTTATTTATTTTATTTATTTATTCTTTGGTAACTGGGTAAGGCCCACTAAGCACAAGTGCCTGTTTTCAGGGGTGACCCAGGAACACTGCAGTGGTTAAGTGACTTGCTCAGAGTCACACAGTATAATAGTGGAGGCTGTGGGAATCAAACCCACGTCTGCTGGATGAACCAACCTCATTCATAGCTTATTACTCTAACCCCAGGCTATACTATACTATACT
The DNA here is from genome assembly GCA_016271365.2 of Neoceratodus forsteri. Classification (NCBI taxonomy): domain Eukaryota; kingdom Metazoa; phylum Chordata; order Ceratodontiformes; family Ceratodontidae; genus Neoceratodus; species Neoceratodus forsteri. The sequence continues at coordinate 414,078,693 of CM057453.1, read as the reverse complement.
ATACTATACTATACTATACTATACTATACTATATTATAAACACATCAGAATGAGAATATGCACTCTTATAATCTATCTCAGTCAGTTGGTATATCCTGCTGGATGATGTAAGGTACATAAGAGCTTTAAACACTTTAAAGTTGCCATGCATAATGTTTGGACATGCCAGGTCATTACATGGTTCTGGTTTCTTGAAGGGGAGCTGCACCCAAAATTCACAAAAAAATATAAAGAAAACTGCTGTGCAGAGTGTTTTGATTTGTAGTTACCATATACTCCTAGTGTGTCCTTCCCTTTTTTTTTTTTTTGCTGTAAGACTTTATTTTTCTAAATTTACCTGCTAGTTTGAGGGCCCCTGAGGAGTTCCATGTTTGCAATTTTCATTGTTCTTCTCTTTCCTGCAGTGCCTCCTGTTCTATGTGACAGTGATTCATTCTGGACCTTTAATCAGCAAGAGCTGATTTTGTGTCAAGTTTATAGATGTATAGCTGTGATTGTTTAGTAGCTCTCATTGTCCTTATTAGGAGACAGTATAGCACAGTGATTTAGGGCTCTGAACTGCAAACCTGGAGACCTGGGTTTGAATCCCACAGCCCTCACTTGCATACTGTGTGACCCTGAGCAAGTCGCTTAACTTCCCTGGGCTCCCAGGTCACACTTGGAAACAAGCTCCAGCTTAGTGTGCCTTTCCTGGTTAAACAATTTCCCCTTTCCTTTCCTTTTATTCAATGAGCACTAATGAAAACTACATTTACAGATGGCAAACACCTGAGGGATACTTGAGTGGATTGTACTGTAAGGAAACAGCTATAATCTTCACAAATTATAACACTGGTGACCTGGAGTGATTTGTGTCCTGTTCATGTGGGTAGTTTGATGAAATGAAAAGCTTTAAATACAGAACAGTTACTCCTGCTGGCTAGACCTAGACTAATACCTAGAAAACAAAAAATTTGGATTAGAAAGTGTTATTCAGTTCAGGCCAGAATATCAGGCTCCTAATGGTAGAATGCAGTTGCAGCAGTTATCGACTCACTGAATCAGTGGTCCTGGACATATAACTGTCACATGGGACAGGAGGCTTGGTAGGAAAAAAAAACAGTGAAATATTCAGACATTGAGACTTTCAGTCTCGATATAGCAAGCAGGAAAGTTAAAAAAAAAACTCCTAACAGTGAAGAGAAAGAAGAATGCACTAGGACTACACACACAATCAAAACACTCTTGCACGGCATGTTTTTGCAAATTTGGACTGAAGTTCTGTTTTAATACAATGATTAGTTTAATATTAGTACCTAGCTATAAACTATTTGCTGTACTTATGCCTCGCAATTCTGAAACACTCACCACTGCTGTTTAACTTTGGGAGTCCTATTGGAAACATGTGCAGTAGTTGCACCTACAGTAATTGAAACTATCACTGTGAGAGAAACATCAAATAAAAAATCTGTCTCTGGTCATTGGCATCATGAACAAAGGAAGTTTACAGTAGTAGCCACAGACACTACAAGCTATTTCCCTAAATTTCTATGATATTTCCAGAAATAGTTGATGCTTTTTGCATTTAAACAGTAGGGGCAGCAGACAGAAGCTCTTCAGAAATTTTGCAAAATATCTGGAAATAGCTTGCAATGTCTGTGGCTACCACTGTAAGTGCTGTGACCAGAAAGGAATCTAGACCAAAATTTGTTCAGGGGGTTATGATGGGAAAATATTAGGGTGTATTTGATTTTAAGTCATTGAATCAGCTTCGACAGATTCCATCCCAATTTTTGGAATTAGGATTTTTGGAATTGCAGTCTGAAAATCCTAATACCAAAATTAAAGCCAAAAACATGTTTTTACATAGGGCATTAGGATTTAGGAATTAGGTTTCTGAATCTGATTCTGAGGTCGTATTCCGATTCAGAAAAGAAAATGGATTCAGAAACCAAAGTTCCTAAATTTCTGTAATGTCCAGTTGGAATTACTCAATTTCAAGTAGCTTTAGAAAAGAGTTAAATACAAGCCATTCTCTCTATACATTTGATGAGAAAGGGGATAACTACAGAGCAGTTTACCTCTAATTGCCCATATGCATGGTATCAATGACCAACTTTTTATCAGCATCCTGAAGCAATGCTCTCTTGCCCTACTTGTTTTACTAGAGCTCAGCATGCCTTTTCAAACAAGATACCACACGTTCTTCTTGACCACTTTTCCCTTCTCAATGATATTTCAGGTACCCAGTTTCTTGATATCACTCCTACAGTGGAGCCAGCTATGCATTCAATGCAATAACTTTCAGTAAATGACATGTCAAAAAATACTGCCTGAAACAGGGTTTAATTGCCATTGGATTATACTGTTTCCTGCAGTATATTGCAGCATTTTGTGATATCCTATAGTACTATAGCCTGGTATTGTGGGTGGCACCACTGTAGCTATCTAGCTAGAATTTGTATATCATATGCGATGCTTTCATTACATCCAACAAGCAATGAAGTAATTGCATCCCCAACAATTACAGTTTATCACTGAACCTTTATTCATTTTTGTCTGTCTTTTTCAGCCATCTACACCCTTTCTTTAACTTCAGTTGCTACTTTCATACTGATAATACTCAGCTCTATATCTCTTTCAGTTCTTTCAGATATAACATCATATGTCATCTCTTCTCATGTCACAAGTTTTTTAATGTGTAACAAAAGTTCACCATTATTCAGTTGTGTGTCTGTTAGCCTGATGTTATTCTACTTGAGAAAAAGCACCATGATGTGCAACTTCCTTGATATCATCAAACCTGTTGACCCTGACCTCTCTTTAGCAACTATTGTTGTTGTCATCAGTGGGATAATCAATTTTATTTGGTTAGTCAAAAGACCATTACAAAATGACAGACATATAACATATACATGCACATATACAGTACAAATACATACACGTATTATATACGTATACATACACATGTCACAAAATAGCCACATACACAGATACCAGTGTCAGAAATCCCTACTTCTGTTACAAGCTCTCCAGTGCTATACTGTCCACCAAATCAAGCCATCCTCCCCTCAAACTCCCGTCTTTAAGAATGTTTGACTGCCAAGATCCCACTCCTGTCCTCAGTAACATTAGGGCAATAAACTGGTCTGCCTTCTACCATCACAACAATATCTCTGATGCAGTCATGTTCTCCACCTCCACCCTCTCCCACATACAGGACACTCATTTCCCCCTCACAACCAGAAGAGTAAGAGGAGGCTGTACCCGCTGGCTATCCAGAGAACTACTAGCACTAATGAAAGACAGGGATTGCAAATGGAAGGCATACAAGGTGTTCCTATCCCCCCAATTCTGGAATGCCTACAGAAGACTGCGCAACACCTGCAAACAGACCGCCAAATCATTCAAACGCAAATATTATCTAAATCAACAAAGTAACAACCTTGGTAATCCGCTATTGGAAAAATGTCATTATCAAACTATTGTAGTCTCTCCAGGCCAAAGGAAGCCTTGGCAGTGATGGGCTATGCCTTACTTTCCTAAAACTTATCTCCCCTGCAATTGTTAAACCCCTTACTTTCATTTTCAACCTTGCCCTTACTACAGCTGTTGTGCCTGACTCCTGGAAACATGCAAATGTGGTACCAATCTTCAAAGCTGGTGATCCACTCTTCCCTGACAATTATAGGCCCATCTCCCTCCTCCCCACCTAAGCAAACTGCTTGAAAAAATTGTACACTTTCAGCTATCTGGACATCTGGAAATTTACAACCTCCTATGTGCTCTCCAGCATGGCTTCTGAAAGCAGCACAGAACCTCCTCTGTTCTGGCCCTTTTTCCAATCATATTCTGAGAAATATGGACCAGCACAAACCCACAGGTGCTGTCTTCATTAATCGGTCAAAAGTGTTTGACCTTGTTGACCACCACCTCCTCCACTCCAGCCTACTTCTTTTTGGCTGATCCCCTGGAACTGCTGCTTGGTTCCGCAGCGATCTATCAAATAGATTTCAGTTTGTTATTATTAGTAAAGCATCTTCTGATCCCCTTCCTGTACACCCTGGAGTCCCCCAGGTTTCCATATTCAGGCCACTGCTCTTTTCCGTGTTCATTAATGCACTCTCCAGGGGTAGCCTCAGTTGTTAAGCTCTTCTCTTTGCTGATGATCTAGTCTTTTACCATAGCGACAAATCAATTGAATCCATCTTTTGGGGGGTGGGGAGGGACCTAGGAGGACAGTAGTCTCTATGACAAGGACAGACTACACTTGAGTGAGGAGGGAAAGAAAGTGTTGAAACAGAGGATGGAGGAGTACATAGAGGGAGTTGGGAATTTAAACTAGGAGTGGGGGTGGCAAGTGGCAAGAGATATGCAGAGACCACAGGTTGGGAAACCATATGCGCTTACCCCCCATAACAGTGACAAAGGACAAATGGCAAGTACTACTGGTGATGATAGTAAAGGAGGGCAGGATGGGATGGTGGAGGGTGGAAGGCGGTTACCCTTAATGCTAGGAGCCTTGGGAAGAAAACTGCAGAGTTACAGGTGCTCATGGCAGAGGGAGAGGTGGACATTGCAGCCATCACAGAAACATGGGCCACCCAATACAATGACTGGGACTGGTTTGTACCAGGGTACAGGTTATTTTGTAGAGACAGGGTGATTGGGAAAGGAGGGGGTGTGACACTATATGTGACGGAAGGACTGAAGTGAGTAAGGGAGGAAGGGTGAGGAGGGTAGTACGGAGTCACTTTGGATGCAAATTCAGGATTCCAAGAATAGGATTCTCAGAATGGGAGTGGTGTACAGGCTGTCATCTCAGACGGAGGAGTTAGACAGATCAAAAGGACCTGCGAGAAGGGTAGTGTGGTGACTGTGGGGGACTTCAACATGCCAGGAGTGGACTGGAGTACCCCAACAACCAGGAATAGAAGGGAGCAGGTACTGCTAAATGCCTTCCAGGACAGCTTCCTGCTGCAAATGGTCAGTGAACCAACCAGGTTAGGGAATACCCTTGACCTTGTGCTGGCAAATGGGGACATAGAAACATAGACTTTGATGGCAGATAAGGACCGCTTGGCCCACCTAGTCTGCCCATTTCCCTACCTAGATGATAAGCAGCAGATCCTATTTAACCAACAGCCTATTTCTTCCTACCCCCCACAAAAATTGCCTTATGTCTGTCCCATGCATTCTTGAATTCTCCCACAGTTTTAGACCCCACAACCTCCTCAGGAAGGCTGTTCCATTTGTCCACAACCCTCTCTGTGAAAAAATACTTCCTCACATTGCTCCTGAGCCATCCCCCCTCTATTTTAAAATTGTGTCCCCTTGTTCTTGTACATCTCTTTTTCTGAAAGATGTTACCCTCTTGGACTTTGTTGATTCCACTGAGGTACTTAAACATTTCTATCATGTCCCCCCTCTCCCTCCTTTCCTCAAGGGTATACATATTAAGCTCCTGTAGCCTCTCCCCGTATGGCTTCTCTTTGGACCCTGCACCATTTAGTTGCCCTCCTCTGAACTGCCTCCATCCTGTCTATGTCCTTGCGGAGATGGGGTCTCCAGATCTGGACGCAGTACTCCAGATGGGGTCTCACCAGCTGTCTGTACAGGGGGATAACAACTTCCTGTTTTCTGCTGGTTATACCTCTCCCTATACATCCCAGTATCCCCCAGCCCTCCCTACCACCTTCTCACTTTGCTTGCCAACCTTAAGGTCATCTGATATGATTACCCCCAGCTCCCTTTCCATTTTTGTTGTTGTTACTACCTCTCCCCATTGTGTAACCTTCCCCTGGGTTTTTGTTTCCCAGGTGCATTACTTTGCACTTCTTTGCATTGAATCTAAGCTGCAATACTTCTGACCATTCCTCCAACCTTGCCAAGTCCCTTCTCATCCTTTCCACGCCTCCTTGTGTATCAACCCTGTTGCAGATCTTTGTGTCATCTGCAAAGAGACATACTTTTCCTTCCACTCCCTCTGCAATGTCACTTATAAAGACATTCAAAAGGACTGAACCCAGTACTGAACCCTGCGGTACCCCACTAGTAACCCCTCTTTCTTCAGAGTGGACTCCATTTACAATTACCTTTTGTGTCCTGTTGTTCAGCCAATGTTTTACCCAGGCTACCATCCTGGGACCCACTCCAAGGCTGGTTAATCTGACTACTAATCTTTTGTGTGGGACTGTGTAAAATGCTTTGCTAAAGTCTAGGTAGGCCATGTCCACAGACCCTCCCCTGGTCTACTAGTTTGGTCACCCAGTTAAACAAATCAATTAGATTCATCTGACATGACCTTCCCGCTGTGAACCCATGCTACCTTGGGTCCTGTGCCCCACTGGCCTCTAGGTGCTCAACAATTCTTTCCTTCAGAAGTGATTCCATCACTTTCCCTACCACAGAGGTCAAATTGACAGGTCTATAGTTTCCTGCCTCTGTCTTGCTCCCACTTTTGTGAAAGGGGAATCACATCAGCCTTCTTCCAGTCCTCAGGTACCACACCATCCTCCCATGATTTGTGATAAAGGGTAGTCAGTGGTGTCACTAGTTCTTTGCTTAATTCTTTTAGAATTCTGGGGTGAATTCCATCTGGCCCCATTGCTTTGTCCACCTTCAGTTTTAGGAGTTCTTTCCGAACCCTTTCTCCTGTGAAAGGACTGGGATCGACCCCCCCTCTCCAGAGTGCTTCTGTTAATTGGATTAGGCACCTCCCCCACTTCCTCTTTTGTGAATAATGAACAGAAGTATTCATTCAGTATCCCTGCTTTTTCACTGTTACACTCTGCCCACCCACCATCCATTTTATTCAGCCTCTCTATCCCTCCCTTTGTCTTTCTACACTCCCTGATATACCTATAAAAGGTTTTATCCCCCCTTCTTAATGGAGTTGGCTATTTTTTCCTCAGTTTGTGCCTTTGCTATTCTGACTACCCTCCCTACTTTCTTCTGCCTTAACTGGTACAGTTCTCTGTCCTGCTCCTTCTGTGTTTCCTTATACTTTCTAAATGTTATCTTTTTCTTCCTAACCTTCACCGCCACTTCTTTTGAGAACCATTGTGGCTTTTTCTTTCATTTTGATTTGTTTATTTGCTTCACACAAAGGCTTGTTGCCTCTGTGATGGCAGTTTTGATATTTCCCCATTGTTGCTCCACCCCTCCTTCTAGCCTGTTTGCTAGTGCTTTTCTAAGACAGTCTCCCATCTTGCCAAAGTCAGCCCTCCTGAAGTCCAGAACCCTGACTTTTGTATGGCTTGACTCTGTAACTGAGTTTATCATGAACCACACTGTTTGGTGGTCACTTGTTCCCAAATGGCTACCCACTTCTAGATCTGAGATCCTCTCACTGTTCCCATTTGAGAGTACGAGGTCTAAGATTGGTCCCTCACAAGTAGGTTCCAAAACTAGCTGTCTGAGGCATGCCACATGAAGGGCATCAAGAATGGCCCTGCTTTTGGATGTGGTTGCAGCAAAGGTGCTCCAGTTAACATCTGGCATATTAAGGTCCCCCATCAACATTATCTCCCCTTTCTCTGCCATCCTAAGTATGCCTTCTATCATATCCTTGTCCATTCCTCCCCTGACATGGGGTCTGTATCAACCCCTGTGTGGATTGTGGTGCCATTTCCAGCCTCTAAGGTGACCACAGTGCCTCCTGTCCTCCCTGTTTACTCTTTTGTTCAGTTAATTTATCCCTTCCCTTACATAGAGAGAGCTACTCCCCCCCTCTTCTGCCATCCCTGTCTCTCCTGTAGGTTGTGTACCCTGGTATGTTAACATCCCGGTCATGGTTCTCTGTGTACCATGTTTCTGTGGCTGCTACAATATCCAGGCGTCCCTCTTCCATCAAGGTCACCAGTTCAGGGAGCTTGTTGCCAAGACTATGGGCATTGGTACTCATTACCCTACATTTATTGATGTTCTTACCCCTTTTTACCCCATCCCTGTCCTCATTGCGTTTGTCACTTTCTCCATTTACCCCTGCACTTCTCCCTATTGACATCTCTATGTTGGTGGCAACCTCACTTAGTACCCTGACTTTTTGGGGGGGGGCTAGGATTTCCCTGCTCCTTTCCAATGCCTCCCCCTTGGCTAGTTTAAATGCTTGCCAATGAAGTATTTAAACCTATCACCTAGGATCCTGGTTCCCATCCTGGACAGATGCAGACCATCACACCAGTGTAGACCTGCATCCATCAAGGTGGATCCCCACTCCCCAATGAAGCCAAATCCCTGAGCTCTGCACCAGTTTTTCAACCACTGATTGAATCCCACAGTGTGGAGCACCCTAGCCTCATCCATGCCATAGACAGGCAGCACCTCCAAGAAGGTTACCGTGCATGCTATTTGTCTAAGGTCCCTCCCCATCTCCACAAACACTTCTTGCACTGCTCTGATCCCTTTCTTAGCCAGGTAATTTGTCCCTAGGTGGACAATGACATCCAGCTCCCTCTCCTGTGCAGCTGCTCCTGTGATCATGAGGATTTTCTCCCTGTCCCTCCAAGCCATGGCACCAGGCAGGCACCTTACCTCCCTCTCCCCTTCCTCCCCCAGTTCTGCCTTCCTAACAATGGAGTCCCCCACCAGGAGTTGTTTCTTTCCCCTGTGGGGTCCCATGTCACCCTCCTGTGGGTCTCCTTTTTGCAGGTTCCCAGCATCCTCCTTGGTCTCCACTGTGCATGCCTCCATAGAGGAACCACACTTTTCCAGAATGGCATAGAAATTGTGGAGAGGTACAACTGGAGGGATTCACCTCTGTTCCACCACCCTCACCCACCCTGAGCCCACTGTGGTCCAACTGCTCCTCTTTCTTGGCAACCTCTGAGGCAATGGCAGTGACCCTGGTGGTCCCTGGGTGGAAAAGGAGGTCCCACAAATCCTGGCCAACTCAGCCTGGAGATGAGAAACCTCCTCCCTCAGCCCAGAGAGGTGCCTGCAGATGGGACAACACTGCATCCTCCAGAATGTCTCCTGGAAGACTGCTGCTCCACAGCCACTGCACTGCACCACTTTCATCATGTCTTTTTTCTTGCCCCCTAACTGTTGTTTGGAATACTTACTCTTTCCTGTGTTTATTTTCTTTTTTTATTTTTTCTTCTATTACTTACTTACTGCCTCTGTGCCCTTTTAGCTCCTGATCTTCCTGTTCTAAGACAAGAAGTTCCTATATTTCTCAGTAGTCTCCTTACTTGCTCAGAGTCAGACCTCCAACAGCTGGGGGAGTGGAGAGCTACTCTTGCCCTTCTAGGATGGTGAGTCTTTGGTGGCTCTGTGATCACTCACTTTCTGCTCCCAAACAGGAAGTTCCTGTTTAACTTTGTGAGAGAACTTACAGTGGAGGAACAACTGTCTGGGAGTGACCACCACTCAGTATGGTTCACACTGGATATGGGCAAGGAAGGAGTGGAATCTGGCACAAGAGTGCTGGACTTCAGGAGGGCTGACTTTTGGGAGCATGGGGGAAGTGGGAAAAGGGTACCTGGCCAGAATTCAGTCTAGTATGGACACTAACCAGAGGTGGGAGCTCATAAAGCTGGGGATAGTGGAGGCAACCAAAACCTGCTGCAAGGCCCAGAGCAAGAAGACTAGGGTTAGGAAACTGAGCTAGTTGAACAAGAAGGTCATGGAAAAGGCAAGCAGTAAAAGAGCTGCCTTTAGGAGGTACTAGAAAACAGGGAGGGGGAGGACAGGGAGGAGTACAAGACGGAATCAAAGGAGGTGACAAGGGCAGTAAGGGGAGCCAAGACATCTATAGAACTCAGGCTGGCACAAGGCATTAAGAAGGGGGAGAAGGACTTCTTTAGGTACATCAGGGAGAAAAGGAGCTGTCAGGACCATATAGTAAGGATTAGGAAGGAGGGGAGTTGGGTGGAAGCAGGGTGCGATAAGGCAGAAGCACTAAATGATTACTGCTGCTTGGTATTTACTAAGGTGAAGAGGGGGGTGACACCCAAGGGGGGAGGAATGGCACAAAAAGGGGGGAGGGGTGACAGATGGGGAAATCATGGAGGGCAGAGTTCGGGAGGGTTTGAAGGCACTGAGGGTGGACAAGGCGCCAGGCCCAGATGGCATCCACCCCAGGGTATTGAAGGAGCTGGCAGAGGTCCTTGCAGAACCTTTGGCAGACCTATTTAAAGCCTCACTACATTCGGGGCATGTACCTCAGGACTGGAGGATAGCTCATGTGGTGCTCCTCCACAAGAGTGGTCCCAAGGATGAACCGGAAAGCTACAGACCAGTGAGCCTCACATCAGGGGTCATTCTTAACCTTTTTTTGCACTAGCCAGCAGGGCAAGTTGATTCAAAATTGCACTAACCTGCAGATGGTTGCACTAGCCCTTAATTACAATGGTAAATTTTGATCACTTATACAGGAAACAATGCAAGCAGAGCCAAGAAGTACTCTGATTATTGCACATTTATCCTGCTCCCACATTGCTTCCAGCTCCACAGCAAAAAAAAAAGACTGCAGTGCCATCACAGACAGTGAGCCCCCCCATTGTTTTGTACCATGGCCTCCTCTCTTGCTCTTTCTGCCCCCCCCACACCAAACAGAGAGAGGACATCACAACAGCAAATGTTCAATCAAGCAGTCCTAGCTCTGTGCACACAATAGCTGACATCGTCATGCACCTCCCCACACTGTCACCACCATCCACAGGGCAATGAATAGAGTCAGGCAGAGAAAGACACTCTAGCCCCAATCCTATAGTCAACTGGAGACCTGCACTTCTGAAAGTTTTTGTATAGTCTCAAGTGATTCAGGAGCACATCTAAGGCCCTGTCCACACTACAACATGGTGTGCTGTAATGTTCTCAAAAACGTTACTGCCCTTACCATTACGATGCATCCATACTGTGACAGTAACGTTTTTGAAAACGTTATGAGCCGGTGCTATTGCATCCACATTTATGAAAATTATCCAGGTTTGCTACCAGTTTTAAGAATGGTATTTCACGTTTTGCGGCATTCTGGTATCAAGGAGAACTGTTTCACAAGCCAGACGAGCATCAGCACTGGTAAGCAAACCGTTACCAACTGTGTAACAGTTCTCATTCTCATCTCAAGACTACCTCCGAACAGGTCTTGAGATAGGATCCAAAAACAGTAGCAGTAACATTATAGATGCGGACGAGAACCGTTTTAACAAAACCCTGTAAAGGTTTAGCCACTCTGTAACGTTACTGAGAAGGCAGTGTGGATAGGGCCTAAGGTTTCTTTGGAGTGGGGGCTAGACAACCCTAAGGGGTTTGGGAAATAGAAAACTATGACATTTTTATTTGTAAAAGTATTGATTTTAATATGCTCTGCCCCAACAATAACATATTTTTCTGTAACATTGTCCTTTTATCAGCCATGGGGAAACAGTACACAGGCATAATGCTATGATTTCTCTTTTTCTGTATAGGATGATCTATGCACTCCATGAATGCCTATTTCAAGGTTTCAAATTATATATTTTATCAAGGTTTATTTTTGTACCATATATGATCCAAAACTTTGTTTTTAGGTTGAAAGGACATGCTGAGTGGGATATGGGTGGAATTGTATGGATGGTGATGCTGGCATGATCCATTTAGAAGAGCTGGGGCCCCTCTACACTTGCCAGTAATGGCATCTATGGATCTATGGATGGTCACTTCAAAGTCTGGTCTGCAGTGGTGTCCAGGGAAAGAACAGAGCTAATAGATTTGGATGGGAGAGGGAACTTATGGTGAGGCTAGAATAAAACCCACCACCTGCAGGGCCAGTCCTGTATACCTCTCTGCATTTTGTCACTGAAATGTTGGACACAAACACTCAAAATATAGAGAAATGAGGGGCACTGGTCTTAGTAATATTGGACAAATTGTTAGACATAGACACACTCAGAAAACTGGAACCTAGTGACTTAACAAGCACTCTACCCTTGATCACACCCTGTGTACTGGCTGAAAGTCTTAGCAGTGGAGTGATAATGACTCACATTGAGTCTTTTGTGGGATCCCTCTCTTAAACTGCCAGATAATTGCAGCTCTTAATGAGCTGTTAATCACATTTGGCCATCTGGAACATTGAGAGAGATTAGCATGAGGATTAGAGAATGCTAAAGTAGAGACTTTTTTAATTTCATTAACAGCCATGAAAATCTGCACTAGTCAAGATGGGCAAGTAGAGAGTTAGCTGCACTAGCCCTGGTCATTTTGCACTAGTGTTTGGGCTAGTAAAACAATGTTAAGATTGACCCCTGCCTCACATCCATCATGGGTAAGCTAATGGAGACTATCCTGAAGGAGAGGATGGTGGCCCTCCTAGAGGCCAAAGGACTACAGGACAGCAGATAGCATGGCTTCATACATGGCAGATCCTGCCAAACCAACCTGGTGGAGTTCTATGACTGGGTAACTAGGAAACTGGACAGGGGCCATGCAGTGGATATCCTGTTTCTGGACTTCAGTAAGGCATTCAACTCGGTGCCGCATGGAAGGCTGGGAAGTAAGTTAGAAGGCACAGGGGCAGGTGCAAAGCTGGTGAAATGGGTTGGGAACTGGCTTCAGGGAAGGCAACAGAGGGTGGTGGTGGGTGGGGAGCTCTCACACCCAAGGGTAGTAACGAGCGGTGTTCCATAGGGCTAGGTGTTGGGACCAGAGTTGTTTGGGATATTCCTTGCAGACATATCATTGGACATCAAGAGCAAGATCAGTCTGTTTGCTGATGATACCAACGTAGGAGTGGTGGTGGATGACCTAGGGGGATGGCAGGGGTTGCAGGATGATCTGGCAAAACTTGAAACCTGGTCATACACCTGGCAACTGGGGTTTAATGCCAAAAAGTGCAAGGTGCTGCATTTTGGGATGAAGAACCCAAGGAGGAGTTACCAGCTGGGGGGAGTGCAGCTAGCCCAGACAGAGGAGGAGAAGGATCTGGGAGTGCTCATTACAGAGCCAATGAACAAAACTTGGCACAATGTAGGAAGGCAGCTGCAAAGGCCACCAAAATGCTGGGTTGTATTGCAAGAGATATATCCTCAAGGAGGGAGGAGGTGATTCTGCCACTGTATAGGTCATTAGTTAGACCACACCTGGAGTACTGCATGCAGTACTGGCACCCGTATCTGAAGAGGGACATTAAGTTACTGGATGGGGTGCAGCGCAGGACGACAAAGATGATCAAGGGGCTGGGGGACTTGTCATACGATAGGAGACTGAGGAAGTTGAACATGTACTCGCTGGAGGAAAGGAGGGACATGGGGAACATGATTGAAACCTTTAAGTACATGAAAGGAATAAACAAGACAGGTATAGAGGGGCTGTTTAAAATAACGGAGGAGAGGGACACCAGGGGCCATGATATGAGACTGGAGGGAGAAAGGTTCAGGAGGGAGATGAGGAGACACTTTTTTACAGAGAGGGTGGTGGCTGGGTGGACTGCGTTACCTGAAGAAGTAGTATCCAGTAGAACAGCAGACTGCTTCAAAAGGGGATGGGACAGGACAAGGGAAAGGGCCAATGAAGGGAAGGGTGGAAGGGAGGGGCAGCTGCAGAATAAGGGGTGCTAGCTGCACATTCAAGCAGACTTGATAGACCTCTAGGCCTTTATCTGCTGGCAAATTTTGTATGTTCGTATGTTCATATCTCCTCCACTCTCAATTGAAATTATGGCTCCACCCATCAATTGTTCCTCTCCAACAAGTTCCTAGTCAATGGAAAAAAAAAATCTATGCTCTTTGGCTCTAAATCTTTCCTAGCCAAGACCTCCAAAATCAACTCCTCCCTTCTTGTACTTACTCCAGCAGGTCCTCCCCTTGCAAATGTCCTATCTTTCAGATATTTAGGTGTTACCCTTGCCCCTCCCTTTCTTTCTCTGAGCATGTCAACCGTACTATGCAGAGGATCCACCAGACGTTAGGCACTGCATAATGACACAAACACTATCTGTCTGCTGAAGTGTGCCTTGCTATCGCACGTGGTAACTTACTACCCCTCCTCGACTGCTGCTCCCCTGTCTACTGCCATATATCCTCTACCCTACACTCACAGCTAAACACAACATACAACTGTATCTGTTAATTCATCCTTCAAGCTCCCTTCCTCTCCTATCATTGTTCACTCTACCAGTCCTAACACTGCTCACTCTACCAGTCCCTAGTGTGGTTCCCTTTACAAGGTCACTTTGATTATGTAATGGGCTGCCTGGTGGACAACTCACTCAGAAACCAACACCTGTTCCCCTACTCATCCCTCCTGACAGATAGAATGGTCTCAAGGAATCTTAGTGTATCCTCAGTCCCCCCTTCCCACTAGAAGTACACCGCATCACCACTGCCATGGAAAATTGAGCTTTCTCCATTGCAGCACCATCCCTATGGAACAAGCTCCCCCTGTCCATCTGCTCATCCCCTACCCACCTAGTTTTTAAACAAAATCTGAAAGCCTGGCTTCTTATGGCTGCTAACTGTCACTGCTCTGTACAGAAATGCTTACACCCACAAATTTCCCATTACTCTATAATGTGTAGGCATCACATGCTGCCTCTAACTTGACTACCCCTCCTTTCTCACCTCTGTCTTTCCTTTATTCTACCCCCTACACTCTTAAAACCCTCAAACCTACCTCTGATCCACCTTGATCCTCTCTTGATCCCTAATGAAACAATAAAAGTGTTGATTGTCTGAAACTGCATGGTTATTGTTACTGCCCCTGTATGGAAACGATTCTTGCAATCCTATACTGGATTTGAATATAACTTACAGATTTTGTCTTAATTGCTATGTCTTGGCTTATGTACATTGTCATAGTATAATCTAATTTAGCCACTGTAAATTTCTTTCCTTACCACCTTATGCTGGGGCAGCATTCACTGCTCCCTGTGTGTACTATTGTTTATGTGTTGTTGCCACCTTGTGGCTCGGGCCATGACTGAAAATGATCCTTTGGATCAGTTCACCTACCCAGTTACCAAAGACATAAGTAAATAAATAAATGGAGCACGATATGAACTACATTGTAAAATACTAGCTACTTATAGTGTAAAACATCAACAACATCCTTCCTTGTCTTAAATAGTTCTCTCAGTGGAACAATCTTGAATATATCAAAAATACTTAATAAAATATGTGTTTGAGCAAGCCCATAGTGTATGAAATTAACTAATAACAACATTTGTCAATGCCAAATGTTGTCTTGCTGGCATTGGCATTGGTAGTGCAGGAGTTAGAGAGATGCATAATAGGAATGGCAGTGAAGTATGGAACCGATGTCAACCCAACCCCATCCTGTAGAGACTGACAGGCACTGAGGTGTGCCTTTGGGTCATCAGCCATAATGCTCATGCCATTTCACCTCACCCCACCCTGCAGACTCTGACAAGTGTCACTTTGTGCCTTGGAGTCATCGGGCCTTACGCTCACCCCATTCCATAAGGAAGTACGTTGAGATGAGTGCAGTACAGGAGAATGGAGTGAACTTTGGAGCCAAAGAGTGCAAGACACTACTTGAAGCCTGTCAGTGGCTGCAGGGTGGGGGTGCAATGGAGTGAGCACTACAACAGACAATCCAAAGGCACACCCCTGACACCTTTCTGTACAGGGTGGGATGCTATGATTAGAAATCCTAACACCCCATGTGTTTTTTGGTATTTGCACTACAAATTTTCAATGTGGCCTTTTTGTAACCCCACCTCATGAAAACATTTGGGACCTCTTCTCATGAACAGTGGTGCTGTGATTTTGTTACTCTGTCTTGAACGTTGATTTCCCACAGTGACTGCACCACTCTGCTCCACATGTGTGAAAACACAGTTCAGGCAGGATGTAAAAAATGACAGCTGCACCATTCATAAGGATGTGTGAAGAGATGGCAATGTTGAAAATCTGGAGTGAAAATATAAAAAATTCTCAAAGTTTCGAGCATGAGAGAAAACTGCACAATGAACACTTGTAACACAGTCATTTTTTGGAATTCTTTAACCAAATATTTAATATAGGCATTTTGGGACTTCTGCTCATGAACAGTGGCACTACGATTTTCTTAATCTGTCCTGAACATTGATTTCCCACAGTGACCACGCCATTGTGCGCCAGATGTGTGAAACCATATTTTGGGCAGGATGTGAAAAATTACAGTTGTACTGTTCATAAGGAGGTATGCAAAAATGGCAATGTTGAAAATCTGGAGTGAAAACATTACAAATTCTCAGCGTTATGACTGTGCATGGACACTGCGTAACACATGCTCATAACATAGTAATTTTGTGGAATTTTGCCACCAAATTTTCAACATAGGCATTTTGGGACCTCTGCTCATGAACAGTGTTACTGTAATTTTCTTACTCTGTCCCAAACATTGTTTTCCTACGGCGACTGCGCCATTGTGCACCAGATGTGTGAAAACACATTTCGGAAAGGGTGTGAAAAATGGCAGCTGTACTGTTCATAAGGAGGTAAAACAGTCATCTTTTGGATTTTTTTTCCACCAAATTTGAAACATAGGCTTTTTGGAAGCCCACCTCATGAACAGTGACACTCATTTCATTAATTGGTCCCAAAAGGTGATTCCATGCAGTGACCATGAAATCACCTTTCAGAACCAAATAACAAGATGACAGTGACAGAATTCATGAGGTGGGGTCCCAAGAACTGCATGTTGAAAATGTGGTGTCAAAATTCACAAAAATGGCTGAGATATGCACTAAAGATGAAAAAAAAAAACATTTATGCCATTGTACAGCTTACCGGCATTTCTTCAGTTTGCAGTAGGCTTTGAAGACTGCTGACGTGTTCCTGGTCCACCGAAGAGCATCACGCCAGGCTCCGTAGGTAAGTATGGGGTGAGGGGGATATGGGAAGGTGGGTTATGTAGATGGTGGGCACAAGTTGGAGGAGGGGCACCAGACACATCGAGGGACCATTTTCTCATTTTTCAGGGACTAAAAAAGAAACAAAAAAGACAACCTGGGTCAGTTTTCTTGTTTTGCAGGTGTGCTTTGGCACACTGGGGTGGGCTGCCAGTGTGGCACCTGTATTTTTGGGAAGGGGGACTGAAGCCAGTGGGGATTGGGCCCCTGCTCTGCACATAAGCATGTCTCCGTTGGGGGAGTGCATGATGCCAAGGGGGATTGGGCACCCCCTTGGCACACATAT
Source organism: Neoceratodus forsteri (assembly GCA_016271365.2). Lineage (NCBI taxonomy): Eukaryota > Metazoa > Chordata > Ceratodontiformes > Ceratodontidae > Neoceratodus > Neoceratodus forsteri. Next base: position 414,061,588 of record CM057453.1, on the reverse strand, counting down.
TAAATATTAGGGGGCCATTATGCCAATGGGGATTGGGCTCCCTCATCAGCAAATTGAACTGGGAAGGGGGCACACCGACAGGAGGATTAGGCACCCCCAGTGTCAGCTTGTTGGGGAGTGTGAGAGGCAGATGGCAACAGCTGCCACCATGTTTCATTGAAATGTTACACCAGGGAAGGCACACTCTGCAATGAGGGGGAGCTCCCTCATTGCAGTGGCAAAATCGTTTCAAGTTGGTGGCATGCTTTTGCACTGCTGTCATAGACAGCGTGCACTCTAATTCGTGCCACAGAGCCCAGCCCAAACAAGCACTGGTCCCACTGGCCACAACATGATCGCATATCCAAAACCTGCTATTCCAAGCTACCACAATATGTTGCTTGTGCGTGCACAAGACAACATAAAAATCTATGGTTATGCACAACAAGAACCCTAAACAAGAAAAGAACATTTTAGCAATGGTATCAAACTCTGACATTAAAGAAAGAGAACGACTTGAAGATTACTGTAAAAAGCAAACATAGTTACTCAGAAAATCAAGGTAAATGGCAAATCAGGCGAACAGCATATTAGGATGTATTAGGAGGAATTCTGAGTCTAGGAAACAAAGAGTAATTCTCATGCTGCACAGAAGTTTGGTCAGACCCCATATGGATTACTGTTCACAGTTATGGTCTCCCTACATTGGAGATGATGTGATGATGTGGGAAAGGGCACACAGAGGGTCACTAATTTAATCTGAGGTCTGGAAGATCATAGTGTAGCTATAAAACTAGATTAAAATAATTGGAGCTCAAAACATTAGAAGCTAGAATGCTAAAAGACCTACTCTTAATGCACTATAGTTCTGTCAGGGTTGAGGTTTTCTTGAATTTATTAGATATGGAATTCAAAGGTAGTGATGTAATAAAAACATAGAAATTTGCCAGCAGAAAAGGACCCATCGGCCCATCTAGTCTGCCCATGTGTTCCCCTCTGTCTGGTCTTATTGCATCCCCACCCACCCCATTGCATTTATACTTTTATTTAGCCCCATGTAGTAATAACGCAAGGACATACTCAAAATATTTCACATTTTATACATATAAAAGAAAGTACTTCTTTAAAAAAGGAATTGTGAGATTGTAGAGTAATCCTCCACACACCATTCTTGTCAATAATATGATTAGTTTCATTAAGCAGCTTAACATATTGATTATAACAAGCATTTGTCAATGCCAGAAGTTTACTGTTGGTATTGCTGTTGTATATGCCTCCCATACTTTTCTGTGTATATTCCTCTGCCTTGCATTTTAAGGCATCACTCTCAACACAGATTTCTTATATTCTTCCAGCCTTGGTTTACTTCATTAGATGCCTGTCAATATGTACAGGGTGGGCATTATGGTTGGAAACCATACCGCCATGGGCGTTTGTTGGTATTTTTGCTCCAGATTTTCAACATGGGCTTTTTGGGATCCCACCTCATAAACAGTGGCAGTATCATTTCATTACTCAATCCCAAAAGGTGATTTCACACAGCAAGAGTGCCATTCGGTGCCATAGGAGCAAAGACACATTTCGGGCAAGATGTGAAAAAATGACTGCTATACTGTTCATGAGGAGGTGTGAAGAAATGGCAATGTTGAAAATCTGGGGTGAAAATATAAAAAAGTGGTGAGGTTATGAGTGTGCATAGAAATGTGCAACACACCCTCTTAATGCAGTCATTTTTTTGAATGTTTTCACCAACTTTTCAACATGGTCTTTTTGGGACCTCCCTCATGAACAGTGGCACTGGAATTTCATTAATCTGTCCCAAAAGTTGATTTCACACAGCGACCATGCCATTCTGCACCACAGGTGCAAAAACACATTTTGGGAAGGATGCAAAAAGAGACAGCTGTACTGTTCATAAGGGGATGTGACAAAATGACAATGTTGGAAATTTGGAGTGAAAATCTTAAAAATTGATGACATCATGAATGTGCATAGAAACTGCACAATGGACACTTGTAACACAGTCATTTTTGGGAGCTTTTCCACCAAAATTGCACCAAATGGCTATTTGGGACTCCACCTCATGAACAGTGGTACTGTCATTTTGTTACTTTGTCCCAAAAGGTGATTCTCCACAGGGACCACAAAATCACCTTTCGGGACTGAGAAATTAAATAACAGTGACTGTGTTTATGAGGTGGGGTCTCAAGAACCCCATGTTGAACATTTGGGAACAAAACTCCTAAAAGTGGCTGAGATATCAACCTAAGTTAATACCCTCCATTGATTGCCATTATAGGGCTTACTGTGATTTTCTTCAGTTTGCATTCGGCTTTTAAAGAGTGCAGATGTGTTCCCGGTCCACAGAAGATCGCTGTTCCTGACCTCCAGAGGTAAGTATAGGTGAAGGGTGTGCATGGAGGTGAGGTGCACAGAGGGAGGGTGTGAGTTGGGGGAGGGGGATTGGTGGGAACAACGAGGGATCGTTTTTCTTTTTTTCAGATTAAAAAAAATATGTTGTGGGACTGTTTTCTTTGCTACAGGTAAACTATTCATAACATGGATTTTCGCACACTTGAGTAGGCTCTCAGTGTGCCAGAGTACTGGGGGGATACATGCTGGCATGGGGATTGAGCACCCTGAAGTTGGCAGGCTGAGTGGGGGGATCTGCTAGTGCAATCGCGCTTAGAGTGAAAGTGCCTTTGGGCACTGTATACTCCCAGCCCATATGGAGCTTAGGCTGCGACCTACTCCACACAGGTGGGAGAAAACAAGCAAAAGGAGTCAGTGGGCACAGTGGGCAGTGGAGGAGGCAGGCGAGGAAAGCTCCTCCTTCCACCTTCCAGGAAAGGACTGGTGGAGTGCGGTGGTGCAGGACTGTAGATGTCAGTCAGGCTGACCATGACGTAAATAGCTGTTTGCTCTGAAGTGGCCTGCAAATGAAAGGAAAAAGCCACCACATGATTGGTGCGGCTTTTTCTTTTCAAGTGCAGACCAATTCAGGAAAAACAGCGTCATGACCAGCCTGGCTGATGACTGGTGTGATACTATTGAGCCCCTTGCAGAGCACTTTGCATTGGACAGATAGTGTCACACCCTTCAAAAGTCACTATTCCAAGGAGTTCAACATGCATGCGTGAACTTAAAAAGGTATACAGTATATTGTGCTGTTACCACTGAGAAGTGGAGGGCAGTGCTGATGGGCCACAAGGTCTTCTTCTGCCTTGACTCCCTAGTAAGCCTAGTAAAAATGTATTTTCTGCAAACTCTGATCTACACTATGTCTCTGTTTCCTCCTGCCTTGTTTATTCCACTATCCTCTCTATAGCTTTCCATGCACCTTGTTTATAAAATTGCAGAGTACAAAACACCACCTGCCTCACTAGCTAGAAACAGAAATGCAGTTTCAACACCCTGTCCTATAATACCTCCACTGAAATTCCATCTAAAAGCTCATTTTGTTTAGGGTTGCCCATCACACAAGCAAATTCCTGCATGGCCTTGCAGACACTCAGATACTCACACACTGCACATGTAAAGCTACTTAACCTCCCTTACTCATTACACTCTGCCTCCAGTGCTCTTACAGTTTTCCATTCTGCCTATTATCTGTTGTTCATCTGGCAACAATTCTCACTTTATACTAATACCCATAAGAATCATCTTCCTAGAGTGACAACACAACCAAGCTGGCAACTGTACTACCATGAGGATTTTTGACAGGAGGTAATATGGCCACTACAGGTTTTACTCTGCTAAACAGCTTAGCGTAGGCCAAAAAATATGTAATGCTTTTTTATAGGATTCGATTTTAGGCCATCTGCTTGTTAGTGATAGTTAGTTTCTTAATCAGTCTTAGTTTCAGTCCATTAACAGCTGCTTCTTTTCTCTGTGCGCTATGGTTTGATGTGTTACCAATCTGCAGGCAATGGAGATACATTTTCCAGAAAGAGTCTGGGCTAAATTGTAGTATCGGAGGGAATGAAGAACAGCAAAGTGAAATGGCATGTTACATTCTTTTTCTCTGAGTAAAGTAAGAGGTAATTTATAAGCTGTGGAACATCAGGCAGAGCCAAGTGGAGTGTGAGATCATTCTGGGAACTTCATGTGTGCAGTGCTCTGCTCAGTGAGGGGAGAACTTGTGTGGTACATTTCCCCACATTTCTTTTTTGCTTGCACCTGCTGGATCTGTTTGTTTTCTGGAACACCGTTTGGGAATGCTGCAGAGTTTGTTAGGTGGATTTGTGTACTATGAAGAGTTTTAGAGTATATCTTGCCTTTGGAAGATGCTGACTGCTGTAGCTGCATGGATTGTGAGCATGTTATTACCAGGGCCTCTTTGTGAAGCAGATCTCTTCCTGGTGAAGGTATATTTTGGAACTGTTAGCTAGAATCATTTATGTGTCCTGCTGGTCTCCATCTTTGGTGGTTCTCCCCTGACTGCTGAATTGTCTTTTTAGGGTTGGATTTTTGAAATCCCTGTGGACGTGTCATGCTGGGAAAAATACTGGTTTGACAGATGATTACGGATTAGACGCCTGAGGGAAACAGAGGCAGCGATGATCCTCATGGTCATGTCAGCAAGGTGGGTGGCCTATTCAGGATCTTTCAAACACTGTAGCCTGGTCTAGGGCATTTCCAGTGCCTAGACATACTCAACTCAGACATACTGGCTAAGCTCCTCCTCCTCTGATACCCGTGACTCCTTTGCATCTATTGACTTAACTCAACTCATTGCCCAACCGACAAGAGTGAATCCTAGAATGGACTCTTGCACTCTTCTTGACGTGGTCCTTACCAATCATCCTAATTTAATTGGGAATATCCAAGTCCTTCCTGACAGACTTAGTGATCATGCCCCTATACTTTTCCGGTGGGCTACCTACTTACCTAAACCCGTTGCTCAGCCCACCCTACGACGGCGGCTAAGACCAGGTGGACTGAAAGGCCTTAAGCTACTCTTGGCCCAAGTTGACTGGTCCCCCATTCAGTACACCTCCGATATTGATGTAGCGCTGACCTTCTTCACCCAAATGTTTAACAAAGCCTGTGACATTTTTGCACCCTTCACTGCTCGTCATTCCAAAGCTTGGCATGCCCCCTGGGTTACGCCTCCCCTGGTTCAACTTCTTAAGCACAGGGATAATCTTTGGCACCTTGCCACTGAAACTGGCTGCCCCACTGACAGGCAGGCGTATACAGCTGCCCGTAATAAATGTGCCTGGGCCATCCGCAAGGCCAAGTCTGATTACTATAAAGCCTCACTCACCTCATCCTGGGGGAATGCGAGAACCTTCTGGGACAATATGAAGCTACTGAACGTGGGCTCTCGTCCTTCCCCTCCCTTCCAACTCAACATTGATGGCACCATCTCTACTGACCTAGCCCATATTGCCAACTACCTCAATAAATCCTTCACTGACCTTAGCCCTATTCTCCCGAGTAACTTTTTGACCCCCCCACCTGACCCTATCCTCTCCCACCCTTGGCTCCACTTTTACCAGGTTAGTACCCGTGAAGTCAGGCCGTTCCTTGTCAAGGCCTTAAAAAGCAATACCACTGGTAGCGACTCCCTGGACCCCTGGGTCCTTTGTCAGGTTCTGGACCAGGTAATTGCCCCTATCACCAGCCTGTTCAATAAATCTCTCTGCTTGGGTCAGTTTCCCTCCATCTGGAAAATTGCCACTGTCACCCCCATCCACAAGGGTGGTGATAGGACCCTACCTGGGAATTATCGACCAATCTCCATCCTCTCCCCTCTCTCGAAAGCCTTAGAAAAAATAGTATCTACCCAAATCTCTGAGTACCTAACTAAATATAGCATCCTCTGCCCAGAACAGCATGGGTTCCCTGCTGGTCACAGTACTAATACCTCCCTCCTTGAGTTTTCCAACTTTCTTCACTCCTCTCTGGACTCTGGCTCTCTAGCTGGTGCAGTTTTCGTTGACTTAGCCAAAGCCTTCGATACTGTTGCCCATCCCCTGCTGGGCCGCCTCAGCCATGTTGGCTTTGCCGCTGGGCCTGTCTCCTGGTGCTCCAGCTACCTGTCTGCATGGTCCCAGTGTCTTAAACGTAATGGGACACTCTCCACCTCCTGCCCTATCCTCTCCGGTGTACCTCAGGGCTCCATTCTTGGGCCCCTGCTCTTTTCCCTATATCTCAATTCCTTGCCCGCTGCTTGTAAGGGTAAACTCTTACTTTATGCAGACGATGCCATTATATTTGCCTCCGACTGTAACCCCATCTCCCTCCAGGTCTCCTTGCAATCTTCTTAAAATACCGTCGAAGCCTGGTTTAAAGAACACCGACTTGTAATAAATCTTAAAAAATCTAAAACAATGCTCTTTGCCCATCCCCAAAATAAAGCTAGTAAATTCCCTCTTCAGATCCTCACCAGTTCCAAGGTACCACTCGAGCAAGTCTACCTGTACAAGTACCTTGGGATATCCTTCGACCCCACCCTTACATTCCATGCCCACATCTCGGCCCTAGCCTCAGCCTCCAACATGCAGCTGGGTATGCTCTACCACAACAAAAACTGTCTCCTCCCTGATGCCCTTAGACTCGCGGTCACATCCTCCATACTATCCTTAGTAGACTATGGTTTGCCAGTTTATGGGGCTGCTGACCACACTTCCCTAAACAAAATCCATCTCACTTTAAATAAAGCCTGTAGGTTATTTACTGGAGCTCCCAGACTAACCCATACTTGCCATTTATATGTCCAAGCCAATCTACTCAACCTAGATGAATGTCTCCGGTACCAATTCGGCATCCTTACTAAAAAAAACTCTCCTTGGTATGTCCCCACCTGGGTTGACTGCCTCTATCCACCTAGCAACCCACCACCACTTACTCGATCCTCCAGTATAACCAAACTGTTAGTACCAAGGGCAAGAACCTCTCGCGGTCAAAGGGCCTTCAATTACAGAGCCCCTTCCTGGTTTAACTCCATCCCTACCAGTATCACTAATGCTCCTACAATCTCCTGCTTTAAAACCTCACTCCTTAATCACCTTCTCACCTCCTGCCATTGTGATTGTACCTAGTCTGTTTCTGCTCAAACTTGCCTGACAAAACTCCCTGAGTGGCTTCTCCTTACCTTTTTCTAGCTCATTCGGTGGTCTGCCACCTCTCTGTTTGTATCTATAATGAGTTTTACTGTATAGCTATATAAATCTATGTTGAACCGACTTGGTCTTGCTCCTCTGTGTAGCTGCGAACTGTAACCACCTATGATCATATGTCCTCCTATTTGTTTGCTAGTGACCATATTGTATAAGCATGTTCTGTACTGTTTGTCCTCTCTGTGACAAGGTACCTTTGTAAATGAGCCTTTGGCTCAAAGGTTTTAAACTGATGTTTCAATAAATAAAATAAAATAAATAAAGTGGCCTGTTGAGGATCTTCATTGTCTCATGTACACATATTCTGGTAGCTGGGTTTCTTCACGGTTAAGTCCTGTGGTAAGGAGGGAGGTTAATGTGTGAGGATCCACAACACTGCCCCATGAACACAGTCTGCAAAATCCTCTGCTCTAAGCCTGGACCTTCAACATTTCTTGTAATAAGTATTTTCAGTCCAGTGAGTTTCATCTGCTGAGGATTGGTAGCACTTGCAACTGGATTGGAAGAAGGGTTAAAAACTTGTTTCTGAGGGACTCTTTTGCTAAGGGGTGAGTACTTTTTTTATTGTTCTTTGATTTTAGGGTCTAATGTGCAAGGATGGGTCTTGTATTCAGCATATCAACTTTGGAGGGTTTTCCCTTTTTGAGATCATTTAACCCTTGTTGCTGACAGTCCAGCAAAAATATCATTCTTTTGACAACGTGTGGGTGGAGATATGCTAAGTTGGCAAACTTTGCTTCCCGAATTAACTAACAAAGTTTGCCAAATTTGAGAAGTGAAATGTTTTAACACAGCAACGTTTTCAACCAGGCAAAATGGCACTTTCTGAAGCAAAGTCATGTAAATTCACAAGCAAAGTTGCAACTTTGCCATGACTTCTCCTGATTTTGCCTGAAAAGTGCCATTTCCCCCAGGATAAGTCTGTGAAGTGGTGAACTGGAAATTCATGAAGTTTTTTGTGAAGGTGAGTTTCACAACTTCACTGAAATGTTGCCAGTGAATTCAAACTTTGCAATATTTCTGTTTGTGAGTGGCACAGGAGGCAAATGAGAATGCTAAAGGGTTGATCCAGAGATTACACATGTATATGCCTTATCACTAGGCATTATAATGAGCAGGGGGTGGTGGATGTGTGAGGTGGCCATACTCTTCCTGTCCAGGTATTGCTCTATAATGCTAAGTCAGCTGTGAACAAAAGTGTCATTATCAGGGAAGTTATCACTAATTCTCATGCCTACCTAGTGTGCATCATGGACTTCTGGTTGGATGACTCAGTGGGTCCTGTGTTGGCTGAGTTGGTCCTCCCAAGATTCTGTGTTGTCTACTACCTGAGACAGGTGCACTGGGATTGTGGGATGGCCTTCTGTTTTAGTGGAAAACTGGGCTGTATGGTGCCTTCATTGGGAGACCAGGGTCCTTTAAGTGTATGGGAGGCAAGGGTGTGCCTGGCTTGCACTGCAGGATTCACATACTCTACTGCCATCTGCAAGATGGTACAGACTTCTTGCAGGAGTTTGCTGAGTTGCTTCCTGCTTGTTGGAATCAGCCTTGCTTAGATGCACAGTTTAAGGATGGGAGATGGCTGTTGTGGCTGTTTCTGTAAGTGGGTGTCTGAGAGGTGAGACTGCAAGGCAGCAGGGATCAATAGATCATATCACTGCAGTTCTTTTTATGATGGGCTGTATTTTACAGCAGGTATGCCACCTATGTTTTAGGCATTCACATAAACTCTCTATCCATGCAATATAAAGTTGCTGGGCAAGGCTGGTGAGTTTGTGTTTTGCTGGTTCCCACAGGAGAAAATTTGGAGATATTGATGAACTTCTGTCTACCCAGTGTCTTGTGGATTCCTCATTTGTCCTGGTCATCTGTGAAAAGAACATATAGCTGGACAAAAAGAAAAATAATTATTAATGAAAGATTTTCCTGAAAACTTTCTACATTTGTATCCTCTACTATGTGATGTGCCATGGTGTGAGAGGAAAACATCAGCAATTTCTCCAGTATTTTGTTACAGGAAACACAAGAGTGTTATAAAATTATTTTATATATTTAATTTTACAGTAGAGCCTTTTTTTTGCAATTAATCATTCCAAGACAGTAATAAGAGTCATTTCATTGCTTATTGTTAAAGGCAATAATTGCCAATCTGACTTAGGAGCTTTTTTATTTCATTTTATTTATTTTTTATTTATTTCATTTTTATGTAAACTGGTAAGCAGATTGGCAATAATTACATTTTTCACAGTGACCAATACATACAAATACATTAAAACATTACTTAAAATATACACAATTGGAATCCTACAACAACATGTTATAAAATTCATATTTAAATGAGGATAATTGTAGACCACTCATGACAAACAGAGGTAAGTTGTTATAAAGAGTAATCACTCTGTATTTGAATGATCTCTGGCCAAATGTCAAGCTGAAACAAGGAAAGGAAAAATCATATTTGTTTTGAGACCTGGAGGAAAACATGTTAGTACATCCAGAGAATTTCTCACTTACAGTGTTTGGCATAATGTTTAGGACAATTTTATGTAGAAAGATCAAAGCCTTAAATTCAACCTGTTTTTTGAATGAAGAAATTTCATTGAATTATACAACTGACAGTGGTGAGATGATCCCCTCAACCCAGTTCCAAACCAACATATGGAATTATAAAGTATGTTTAATCTATTGATTAGATTATTAGTCAAATAGAGATAGAAAATGCTACCATCATCAAACTTCAATAACAGCAGACTATTTACTTGTCAATAATCTTCATGACTCAGGAACCAAAAACTGATTCATTCTGTATAGCATGCCCAATCTGTTGTGTATTACTTTAGTAAACTGTGCAACATGAAGGTCAAATGTACATTTTTTTATCCAGAGTAATCCCTAGGTAAGAGAAGCTATCCACACAATCAATGGGGAGCCCATTTAAATAAAACCTCTGAATATCATGTAATAATGGTTTACTGGGATGGAAAAAACATGGATTTTTTTAGAATTTAGAAGTAACTTGTGAGACAAAAAACAGTTATGAATATGGTTAAAATCTCTTTGAAGGTTTTTTTGTAAACAATAAAAATCTTTATTAGAACTAAACAAAACAGTATCGTCTGCATACAAAATTAATTTAGATAAAATACAAACAGAATGCATAGAATTAAAAAATAAAGAAAATAACAAAGAGCCCAATATGGAGCCCTTGGTGACTCTGCAACATATTTCCTTAATATCAGATTGAACCTGTTTGATTAGAGTGCAGTGGGATCTCCCCTGAAGATAGCTTCTGAACCAAAGAACTGAGTCGACTGAGAAACCCTGATTTCGCTTGGTATACAGAAGAAGTTCATGGCTGATCAAGTCGAAGGCCTTGACAAGGTCCACAAAGACTGATGCCACATGAAGCCCCTTGTCCAGAGCACCATGGACATATTGTAGTCCATGAACCCCACTAAGGCCATCTCAGTATTATAAACTGATCTGAAACCATGCTGAGTCCCAGACAAAAGGACATACTTAAGAAGATGTTAATTCAACCTGATCAAATACAGTTCTCTCAAGGAGTTTTGACAATGGGGGGAAGTAAGGAAATGGGATGATAATCTGATAAAGTATTCTTGGGTCCAGATTTATGGATTGTTTTTATGGCAGCTATTTTCCAACATTTGGAAAATCTTTTTCACTGAAAAATTTTATTTTTCTGCTTTTAGATCTATTTTTTTTAAATTCATGTGTCCCTGGTAAGTGTGTTATAGTTTAGTGTGGAGAGATGCTGAATTTATATCTTTGGATATTTCACAGACTTCTTTGGTGCCTTTTGACATGTTTTGTTACAGAAACCACTTTTTTAAATTGTTACTTATTAGATATACCTACCAGAAACAAGGTAATTCAGTTTAAAACACTGTCAAAATTCCACATGCTCATCCAGTAATTAACTAACATGAGGTCTCCATGATTTTATTGTGCAAGCTTATCCATGTATGGAATGAAACAGATAAAAAATAATTAACTTATTAGACTATTGCCACCACCTGAATACATAAATACAAATGAGGTTGGGCAACAGAAGATCATTTTGTCTGCCATTCTCATGCAAGATTATAATGTTTATAGAACATTGAAGTGTTCACCATCCTCCAAGTTTTTAATCAGCTTATTTCTCTTTGCTCTTTGAAGTGGAGTAGTTGATATTTTTGTTTACATTTATTTTCACTGCGGTCATCCTCTTCATGGCAATTTAAGCACTTTACTGATTTAAGATTTTTTTTCTCACTTTGTAGTGGCTCGTACTGGCAAGAGGGAGGTATATCCTCCAGTCCTAGAATTATTTTTTTTTTATTTCTGTTATATGTTCATGTCTAGCTCCTGTTTTTCTTTCCCCCAGCTAAGCAGTACAGTGCAGTACAGTACAGTACATTGCATCTAACTCATTATTGCTTTGGTGCTGCTTCTAAAAATGAAAATCTGCAACTTGAGCTTATAACAAGCACACCCAGTTTGACGGTGACTCAGCCTTCCTCTTAATGACTGGACATCATATTTTGCGTATTGAACTGTAAATCATACTGAAAGTGCATAATAATTTCACCTTATTTTAGAACTTGCTGTGTCATATGTTTTTTACTGTTACAGTTTATATTCTAAGCATTTCTCTCTTGTTGCTGCTTAAGATTGTATTATAGGTTTGATATTTTGCCATTGAAATTATTAAAACCAAGATTCAATTAATACAAAATAATATAAAATTATATGACCTATGGGTAAATCTTTTTTTGCAAAAACCTAGTCCTTTTTCTCTTTATATAGTGCTGTTAAATCTCCATTGATATTACTTGACTGTGTATATCTTCCCTATTTTATAAAAAGCAAAGCTGAATTTTATTTTCTTTTTATTTTGTTTTATAACTGTGTACAACGCCATCAATAACATTTTACTGGAGGTTTTTTTCTGTTCTTTTGGTCTCTATGGTGCTATCATCACCATTTGGGTGGGAAACCAGACATCATTAATTCAGATTGCTGACTGAATTAATTAAAACTTTTGGCCAAAAGAAACTCCCATTTAAAAGAACATTCTTGGAGAATATCAGCTCCCATATTCTAGTCTGAAGACTATTGGTTCTGATGTTCTACCTGGAGGGGAAGGAAAGGATGCTTATAAAATGATATGCAGGAACAAAGGAACAAGAAAATCATTTGAATTTTACACAGAAACTCTACTGACTCTTGGTATGCTCAAGAATAATCCTTTTGATTCTGGAAAATCTGAAGAACTGACTGAAGTATCACATTTTATCATCAAACTCTAAAATGTCCCTTTTCTTTTCTGCCAGCAGAAACTTTTAAGGCTTTAGTTGAAATTGATGTACTACATACAGTGTCTCACCTCAGAGATGATTTTTCCTAAGGTAGAATTGCAAGACAACACTAGCAAATCATCACATGATTCTTTCCATTCTGTCACTGTACAATTTCTAGATGTTAAAATTGTTGCTGTAAATATGGTAACAGCGAAGACCAAAATCCCTAATAAAACTAAAAATATCCAGAAAGAAGAGCTGGATAATAAGCCATTAAAAAATCCAAACACAAACCTCTTATAATGAACATGAAACAAAGAAAATGTCTTCTTATTATGCATAATAACTTTAAAAAGTGAAGGGAAAAAAAATCTGTGAATCAGAATAAGGATTTAGAAGATGTTCCCTTTAAAACGTCAACCCCTAAAGTGATGCTTTGCTGGTATAATATATATATATGTGTGTGTGTGTGTGTGTGTGTGTGTATGTGTATATATATATATATATATATATATATATATGTTGTTTGTTTTGTTTGTTTTATTTATTTATACTGATAGGACTATGGTCAAAAAATGACCCATTTTCATGGGTGATCAGTGTATAAATAACAATTACATACAATATAAATACATACAACTTAAAAAAATACATATTGATATATCTCAACATTATCACTCAATAACATTTACACTTACATTCTGTAAAAAGATACTCTTTCAACTTATGCCTAAAAGAGCAAAAGGAAGGGTCCATACAGTCAAAAACAGACTATATTGTATTAAGAAAAGTTGGCAACATATAAGATAATGCCTTTTGTCTGAGGGAAGTACACATTCTTGAAATGCAAAGAGAAAAATTGTCTGTTGACCGTGTATTTACCCTAGAGTTCTGTTTTTTAAAGATTAAAGAAAAACAATTGGGGTCTCTGTTAAGTATCACCTTTTTTGCCAAAATTCCCAATTGAAATTTATATCTTCCAACCAAAGGAAGGCAGCCCACTTGCTCTAAAAGATTACAATGATGTACCCTTTGTGGGGATTTCACTACAAATCAAGCAAATGAATTAAGTAACATGTTTACCTTTGATAACAGTCCCTCCATGGCAGAATAACAAAATAACCAACCAAAATCAATTAACAGCAGTAAAAAACTTTGAGCCAACAGAAGACATGCAGTGTCAGAGAGTAAAGGAGATAACCTATATAAGGCCCCTAGTCTCTGGTGAGTCACCTTCACCATAAGAAGAATATGAGGTTCATAAGAAAGATTCTCATCCATCAATAAACCCAGGTACATAAATTGTTTAACTTGTTCAATCAAAGTACCAGAAACAGTATACAATAACAATATAATATCCAATTTCAATCTTTTTGGGGTATTTGCAAAAACCATATATTTAGTTTTTTTCTCATTTAAAACCAATCCTTGAGCTCTGAACCAATTCTGTACCTCCAAAAAATCATCAGCTAAATCTTTCTGAACATTTTCAAAAAGAGGGCCACTTGTGTGTGTGTGTATATGTGTGTATGTATATATATATATATATATATATATATATATATATATATATATATATATATATATATATTTGTTTGTGTATACATATATATATGTGTGTGTGTGTATATATATATTCTATGCAAAAAACAGCATTAAATCATCATTTAGAGTTAAAGCATAAAAAGTCAGGAAATGAGACCTTTAGGGTTGCCCCTCCCCCGAACACACCCATCATCCTGAGATTGACAGCTGACAGGGTGTGCCATTGGGGTTGTAAGGCCTAAATGTCACCCCATTCCATCTGAAGTGACATTCACAAGCCACAGTAAATAAGAATGGGGTGACATTTAGGCCTCACAACCCCAATGACACACCCTGTCAGCTGTCAATCTTGGGATGATGGGCATTTCTGGGGAGGAAGGGGCAACCCTAAAGGTTTTATTTCCTGACTTTTTATGCTTTAACCCTAAATGATGCATTAATGCAGTTTTTTTGCATAGAATTTTCTTACTTTTTTAGAAAGAATACAAAACTAAAAAACTTGTATGAAAGCAGGGAGCACATACCCTCAGGCCTTGTGCTCCCAGTAACCTGCAGAAGTTGGTGGTAGCATGGGCCCTTTGGGCCCTGCGCTCCCACCAACTTGTAAATATGTGTGTACCATCAACACCATCCAAATTTCAATGTAAACATCAAACCATGTCTGAGATATAACATGTAAAATTTGACATTTTCATTCATCAGAGATGCAGAATTCCACACCTGTTAACATTTTATAGGCACAACTGAAAACTACATCCATGACACTAAGGCTATGTATCCTATCAATTTCAAGCCACCAGCACAGTGCAAAATACTGTCCGCAACACATAAATTGTGTCACGCAATATCTCCGCAAAGAAAATATTCTCCAACACATAAACACTGTAATTCACATCTACAGGGCATTCTGAGAACACCTTCCAAATTTCAAGTAAAAAGACCAAACCATTTCCGAGATATTCAAACTTAAAGATTCGTGAAATTGCCCTAGCTAATGCATTATAAAATCTAGCCATCTTGTCCCTATCTCGCGATCAAAGATGGCAATCAAAGAATCTCATGATCAAAGAATTTGTAGGCTCATGATCAAAGAATTTGCAGGCTCATGATCAAAGAATAAAACATGCTGTAACTCGAGTTTTAGGCAGAATTACATGCCTCGATAGAACGAAGCCCCCTGAGCAAATCCCACCCTCATTTCTGTTCCTAGGCCACCCCTGGGCTGAAAAAAATTGAATTTTTAAAAGGGCTATCTTGTCACTTACTCGCGATGCACAATCACGATCAAAGAATCTCGTGATCAAAGAATTTACAGGCTCACAATCAAAGAATAGAAAATGCTGTAACTCAAGATTTAGGCAAAATTAAATTGAACCACTACCATGCCTTAATAGAACGAGGCTCCCTGAACAAATCCCACCCTCATTTGTGTTTCTAGGCCACCCCTGGGCTAAGAAAATTGAATTTTTAAAAGGGCCATCTCGTCTGTCACTTACGATGCACAAACATGATCAAAGAATCTCAGATCAAAGAATTTGCAGGCTCACGATCAAAGAAATTGCATGCTCATGATCAAAGAATAAAAAATGCTGAAACTCGACTTTTAGGCAGCATTGAATGAAACCAACACCATGCCTCGATAGAATGAGGCCCCCTGAACTAAACTCACCCTCATTTGTGTTCCTAGGCCACCTGTGAGCTGAGAAAAATGTATTTCTACCTCATAATGCAAGATCGTGATCAAAGAATCTCGCGATCAAAGAATTTGCAGGCTCACGATCAAAGATCGTTAGCGAGCCATGATCAAAGATTTTAAAACATTATAACTCTATTTTTAGACCATTTTACATCAAACCA
The DNA here is from genome assembly GCA_016271365.2 of Neoceratodus forsteri. Taxonomy (NCBI): domain Eukaryota; kingdom Metazoa; phylum Chordata; order Ceratodontiformes; family Ceratodontidae; genus Neoceratodus; species Neoceratodus forsteri. The sequence continues at coordinate 414,045,774 of CM057453.1, read as the reverse complement.
AAGGCATGGGCCAATACAATGGAGCCCTCTGATAAAACCCATCCAAGTTTTACTTCAGGAGTGACTCCTGAGCCAAGATATTTGAATTTTTATGATCGGAAATGCAAAAACAATATGGCGGACCTCGCGATCAAAGAATTCTTGGAGACAAAGATTCTTTGACTGTGAGGCTGCAAATTCTTTGATCGCCAGGTGGGACGAGATGGCCCAAACCCCGTTCTTTGTTCACAAAACAACCATATACAATTTCCCTTTGACTTATAATGGGAGCTTAAAAGTGGCATAAAGTTTGAATGCTTTAACATTTTTTCACCAAGCAAAAAGCGACATGTTTGGTCAGCCAAGCTCTTTCAGATGAGCCAGCTCACAGAGTGGCACACTACATGATGGCCGCACAGGGCCACAGACAAAATCCCCCAAACTGCCTCCAAAACTGGATAATTTTGCAGTTTTTCAGTGTTTTTGTGCACAAACACCATAAGTCTGACAGAAACAAAATTTGGCAAATCAAAATATCTACCATGCCCCACTGTACATACCAAATTTCAGGCAAATTTGTTGAATGGGTCTAAAGTTATTATTGCCCAAAATTTTGACTTTAACATAGAAGTACCTTCATAACCCTAAATATAGTGGTGCAACCACGCCACTTATAATATATATATATATATATATATATATATATATATATATATATATATATATATATATATATATATATATATATATATATATATATATATATATATACATATATATACCATGAAGGTGAGATCAGTTCCAGTGGAATAAATCATATTATTTCCACTACAGTGAAATAAATCCTCATGACATGAGCAGAGTTAAAATAAATAAAAGTTATACCTACACTGCTTATGTCAGGCAGCTCCAACTAAAAACAATAAGAAACATCCAGCAAATTGTGACATCCCCTAAACTCACATTTAAACCATATCATTGAACACACCTGTAACAGTACTCATTAAAGTAAGAACCTGCAAATTACTCGTGCTGCATTTTCTAAAGCCGACCTTAGTGCATCACTGACATCTGAAATAGCGCACAGTAACCTACGAAAAAAATGTCTAATGAAACAAATGAGGAAAAAACTGAAATTATTCATGCATGAATAAACAAACTGAGCTTAAAAAAGCAACAAAAACTGGACACAGAAGAAGACGACATCAAGTATTTGTGAACGCAACTCAAGATGGACATTGAATCATTACTAGATCCGAGTATAGTGCAAAAGCTAACAAATGTATCTACTAGAACAGACTCTGAGAAACCAAGTAAAATAAAATCATTGCCAGATCCTAAACTAATAGAGAACTATATTCTAAGCTATAAAAATAGCAACACAACAAAGAAAATGGAAAACAACATCATACATTTACAAGCCTTCCTCCTAAAAGTTCTGGAAGTTAAAACACCAATTACTGAAATCAAACCTAAGGAATCAGATGAACTTCTCTGCCACTATTTCATGATGGCACAAAAAAAGAACGGTACCGAATACGAAATGCTATTTATTCAAGATTCCAAAGTATTGAAAGGCATCTACGAGAACATCAGTACAAAGAATCTCTAACAACCTCACTAACCTTTGAATGAACAAGGCAAGTTTTGCTCTCTAAACAAAACACTTGAAACAAATGGGATTCGGAAATAAGCCACATGCATCCGATGAGATAATGGACACATTACTAGAACAACTATACACAATGAACTTGCTTGGACCAGAAACTCCAATTTCACTGAATTCTATGTGGGTGACACTAAATTTGTATTTCAGAGTTTGGGGAAACACGGAGATCTGTACCATCAGATGGGGAGATGTAACCTTAAAGAAAGACTGTGAAAATACATACTATTTAGAGTTATCCACAGAACAACAAACTAAAACGTGTATGGGAGCAAATCCAAAGGACACCAGAGTAATTAAGCCTAGAGCATATGAAGTACAAGATCCAAAGCAGTGTCCTGTAAAAAACTACATTAAATACAAAGAAAAAAGATCTGACAAAATGAATTATCCAGATGCTCCTTTTCTACTTGAAATAAACTACCCTATCAAACTTGAATCCCCCTGTTGGCTTCAAAACCAACAACTTGGAGTAAACACCATTGCAAATATTGTCAAAACAATGATCCAACAAACTAGAATGCATATGGATCAAAACCTTACCAATCATTTAATGAGAAAACACCTCATTCAAAAACTCAGTGATGCAAACATGGCCCCTACAGAAATAATGCAGATCTCGGGGCACAAAAAGGTACAAACCATAAATACCTACAGTAAACTACATGACAATAAACAAAAGCAAATAAGCAAAATACTCAGTAATGAATCTGATGAGCAACCCAGCACTTCTAAGCAATCAGCAATAAATGACGTGCAAATACCAAAAAGCCAGTTAAGTGGTATACCAGCATGTTTTTACAATCCAACAATCAGCACTTCTAACATTACATTTAACATCATACAAGGTAACTGCAGTATAAAAAATTACTGAGCAAATAACCTGAGCTTCTAATATACCACAACTAATCTTTTACATTCTCTTTTGCAGGACATCAATATCAACAGTATCTCCACAAAAGACAATGAGTGATATCCTCAGATTCCGACTCTGATTGATTCAACGGCTGTGAAAACGAACAGTCATATACCTGGTGCATCCAAACATTCAAGAAACTTCTTCAATATTTAACATTACAATGGTTTATGCTAATAATTTAGAATTTAATTTTCCATAATGTACTTCTGTGAACCACGTCTGTAAACCATAATAAAAAATTAAATGTCTCACTCTAAATCAGTACCAGTACTATGTCAAATGCTGCTATAAACAATAAAGCAGCAAACAAGAAAATATCCATTAAGTCTGCAGCAAGCACACTACCATGTGAACCCCAAATGTACAAATGAACAATTATAACCACAATAAATCATGAAATTAAAACATACCTGTTAACATAAACCACCACTATCTCTCACCATCACAAAAACAAACCTAAACCAACCACACAGCACAACACAGCACACCCGATCAGCACACACACACACACACACACACACACACACATATCAACCAATCATAGCTCATTTCAACAACCCATTCAAAAAATCTCCCCCATACACTACCACAGCACCAACATCATTTAAAGAGACATGAACCTCACAACAAACATTCTTCTCTCAGTAAAATTCATCTCACCCCCATGGTATAAATAGCACATGTGATGTGCAGATCATAGAATATGGAAAATATTTTCACTCCTACATCGTGAGCACTGTATAGTTCACTCTGCAGGAGTGAAAATATGTTCCATATTCCACTCCTGTCCATCATGTATCCCCGATATATATATATATATATATATATATAAATATTCATCTCATAAGGTAGTTATTAAAACATGGAAAACACTGATGACATGCAGAAACTGGATCTAGAAGGGCCTCAGGGAAATCCAGTAACAGTCAGGGTGGATGCAGAAGATCTCTCATTGAGTAGAAGCTCAGTTGAACACTCACCTAATCTGTTAATTCATTAACATATGAATGAAGACAGTAGTCTCTGTGAAACAAAATTAAATCAACCATTGTTGATAGGAGCAGTAGCAGTAGCACTCTGAGTAAAGATGATGTCAGAGTCACCACAGATGATTGTTCTTTGTGAATTCGATGTGAGGGTGGAGGACACTACAGATTATTTTGCAACCAAACTCATCCAGCTCACTAGTGAGCTGGGGCTCAACAAAGAAATTTCTGTAGCTACACATGAAGTGGTCATGCATTAGACCCTGCTCTCCAAATGCACAGTATATTGATATAAGTAACAACTCAGTGGACCCAGTCAAGTAGCTGGACACTTTACCATTCAGTTTAGTATTGGTGCCTCAAGTCAGCATGTTTTCATCTAGCAAGACAGAAAGAGGGCAGATAAAGCAGCTTAAATAATGAATACATGGCTAAATTGAGTTTGACGGTATCATAAGCAATTGCCATGTTTCTGACTGATAGCTAGCATATAATGACTGAGTAAAACTGAACCATATTCAATTTTTTTAATTGTTGGGAAAATGCCTGAATATAATGTATCCTGGTTGTGGGACCACACAGATGCCCAAAGAAGCTGGGGCATCCTTGGGGAGCCTTTCAACTTTGGTGGAAGTGAGTCTGCTGTTTACTATAATGTTGCTGCACCATTCTGCTTAGACTTTTACCGTACTTCTTCTCAGTGTAAATACAATTTTAAAATTAGTTTATTACATAAATTAGACTTGAGTGAGTGGATAGTCTTATTGTATTTATGTGTTTGTTAGGGAGTTAGTGATTGGAGGAGGGAAGAAGGACGGGACGGTTGAGGTATTCATCTAGCTCTTTGTAGAATATATGCTGTATTGCATCTGGTCCTTCCCACACCTGTTTCCCAGAACAGCTTTGTCAGCTGCATCATTTTCATAAACCCCTTCCCCCTGAAAGTTTTCAGGTAGTGCAATGTGTTGGGTATATTAAGAAGGCACAGCAATTGTGGTGGCTGAGACTTGGGGCAGGTTGTGGGGTTAGTCACTTTTTGGGAATCAGGAACATGTGGTACCCAGACTGGAATCTTAACCTGGACAGAGGGCCATAAGTTTGATTACCACTTGAGGGAGACTCAGGTACTTGATGGTGTTGATACCAAGTGGCCAGGTAACAATGTTTCCCTTTTGGCAGTGCTCTGTAATGTCTGGACTATACTTGGTATACTTGGTATCATAGAACAAAAGTAGGCCAATGGCCCATCGAGATTGTCCCCCACCACCATGGTGGGATACTGATTAAACCTAAAAGGTATTAGACTCCATCCATTGGTCCAAATTTCTTTTAAAGAAAGAAATAGATTGACTATCCACTATATATTGCGGAAGGGTGTTCCATAAAGTCAGAGTTCTTACTGTAAAATAATTTAACCTCTTATTAGTATTAGATTTTCTTACTTCAATCTGTTTATTATTAACCCTTGGTGAACTTCCTCTGTTAGAGAATTTTAGGTCACACTGACCATTTGATCCTGAGAATTAAGAATTTTTTACAGAAGGAGTAAGTCTCCTCTAGTTCTTCTACTTTGTAGTGAATGTAATCCAGTTTTCCGTAGTCTGATATGGTAATCACTGTTGGCCAATATGGATACTAATCTTGTTGCCCTCCTCTGAATCCTTTCAATTGTATCAATGTTATATTTCAAATATGGGTTCCAAAAAGGATACCCATAGTCAGAAAGGGGCCTAACATGAGTCCTGAAGAGAGGAATAATATATTCCTGAGTCCTAGATACAAAAGTTTGTTTGATGTGGGTAAGTAAGGCATTTGAGGTTTTAGCTACCTTATTGCATTGATCAGTGGATGAAAGCTTATTATTAACAAGGACTCCAAGGTTTCTTTCAGATGAAGAAACCTTAAGGGGACGATTGTTTAGAACATAACTTTGCTTGGGGTTATTCTTCCCATAGTGTAACACAGTACATTTATCAGAGTTGAGAAACATCCTGTTATACCTTGCCCATGATTCTATGGCTTTTAAGTTGTTTTTCAGAATTGTTCTACTTACTTCTGTTGCTACTGCCCCACCTAGTTTAGTGTCATCAGCAAACTTAGAGAGAATATTATTAGTACTGACCTGCATATCACTAATATACACATTAAACAAGGTAGGTCCAAGGACTGACCCCTGGGGAACCCCGCTAGTGACATGCCCTATATCTGATAGGGACCCATTTATTCTAACTTTCTGATGTCTATTTGATAGCCAGCCAGAAACCCATCTCACTAGGACTTGAGAAAACCCTAGGTTTAACATTTTATCAAGGAGTTTATCACGCAGCACCTTATCAAATGCTCTGCTATAATCAAGTAGTATAACATCCATGGGAGTCCCACTATCAAGTCCTAAACTTATATAATTATAAAAGGAAACTAAGTTGGTTGTACAGGAGTACCCAGGCCTAAAGCCATATTGTGTTGGATCAATTACATTTTTAGAAATTGATTCCCTTTCCAATAATTGTTTAATAATATTCTCCATAACCTTCCCCACTACAGATGTTAGACTTATAGGTCGATAGTTATCCAGATTTGAATGATTGTCTTTCTTGAAAATGGGTATCACTGTGGCATTTGCCCAGTCATTCGATAATAAGCCTTCTTGGAGAGATTTATTAAAAATTTGTGTTAGGGGTTTAGCAATAGCCTCTGCTGTTTCTAAATAAATCTTGTGCTAATGTTGTCTGGTCCAGTACTAGAAGCCTTTCTCAGAGATTGCAAAACAATCAGTGTATCATTTTCAGAGATATGATAATCTGTACATTTACTGATTGAATCCTGGTTTATTTTGGGATAGTCTTTTGTAGAAAAGACAGAACAAAACTGTGTATTAAATGCATCAGCCATTTCCTTATCAGCAGATATTAACACATTGTTTACCAATAGGGGACCACTGTACCTATTATTCCCTTTTTTATTATTGAGATAAGAAAATAATGATTTGTGACTATCTTTGCAATGTGCCAATTGAAACTCAAGTTTTATTTTGACTGTAAGATAGATTGTTTTAATTGTTTTAATGCTTTTTTATACTGTAATAATAAATGTTCTTTATTGATACCTTCAGTCTTTTTTAGGAGAGAAAATAGTTTCTTTTTATTTCTAATTTGTTTCTTAATAATTTGGTTAAACCATAATGGAATGTTTCCATTCTCATTATATTTCTGTTTTATTGGGACAAAACATTCTTCTAGCTCATGAATCTTATTTTTTAGATATTCCCAGGCCATTTCAAGTGATAGAGGGGTTAGGGATTCCTCCCAAGAAATTTTATTTAATTGTTTTGTAATAATATTAAAATTGTCAGAATCATATTTTTTAAACTGTGAGTGTTTCATATATTGTACAGTATTAACAGTAAGTGATAGTATTATAGAATGATGATCACTAGAACCTAGGGGGTCACTAATACTTACTCTAGATATGATATTCCTTATGTTAGATATGACCAGATCCAATACATTATCTCCCCATGTTGGTTCTGTAATAAACTGTTCCAAGCCTAAATCCACAATAAGTGAAATCAAGTCCTTTTCATTATGATTTTTTCCAGATAGTGAGGTTCAGTTAATAGTAGGCATATTCAAGTCTCCTAAGACTAGAATATTGTCTTTACTTGCCATGTCAGATATTTCCTTATGAAGCATAAAAGTATACTCGGCATTAGCTGAAGGAGGTCTGCAACAAGTACCGGCTAATATTTGAGGTAGTCCTTTAAGCTGAACGTTAACCCATATGGTTTCGATGTCATTAGTCAGAGGGAGTTAAAAGGAAGTTATATCTTCCCTAACATATATACAAACCGCACCACCTGACTGGCCTACACGATCTTTATGATAAAGCCTATAGCCTGGTAGACTTGTTGCCCATGTAGAGTCAGGGTCCCACCATGTTTCGGTTAATGATATAAGCACATTAGTCATAGTACATTTAGCTTCCAGTTCAGCCATTTTCTCCTGATTTAATGATCTTGCATTCAATGAAAGAACCTCATAAGTAATGCCATTGCTAACTGAGTTTCCTAGAGGACAGGAGAAAAACCTGTTCTCTCCCCCAGTTTCTAGTTTAAAACTTTATCAATAGCTGATAGAACACTCTTGCCTAATAGAGAACTGCGCCTTCTACTGAGATGTAATCCATCCCAGCAGTACAAGGGGTTGTTTTGGTAGAATTGTTCCCAATGTGTAAGGCACAGACTGCCCTGTTGGAGGCACCATTTCCTAAGCCAGTCATTAAAGGTTTTTATTTTGTTTGTCATATCAGTTGTTGCCCTTGGTACAGGCAGAATTTCTGAAAAACAGACAAGGCTATCCTTGTCTGCCAGTATGTTATTAAGTGCAATTATATCATATTTAAGACCTGCCAAGCTGGCTCTATTGATATCGTTCATGCCAGCATGTATAACAAACACGGGGTTATCACCTGCCCCCACAAATATTTCCTTGACCACTGTGGTAATATCTGTGATTCTTGCCCCCCTTAGGCTAGTACATGTTCGATTAAGTTTGTCTACATTACAAACTGGACAATCTAGGTGTTTGATTATGGAATCACCAATAACATAGATTTGTCTATCTTTAGTCCTGGAATCAGTCTTATTACATGCTGGGGTCAAGTTATTTTCTGACACTCTAATGGATTTATTCTCTGTATTAGGTTTGGACATTATTTGATTGGTGAACTTCATTTGTTGTTTTTTTTTATACAGAATCTTTAAGTGGTAGTGGGCTAGATGCAGTATTAGTCCTGAGGGAGTTATCAGTCTTCTCTGTTCGGAGAAATTCTGCAGTCTCTATCGCAAGGGCTTCATTGCTGTTGGATAGAGGAAATAGGGTGCACAATGAAATATTTGCCCTCCCCTCAAGTTTAGTTTTATGTCTGGAAACCACAGACCAGTTATCTGTTTCATCAACAGGTGAGTGAAACTGATCATTATTAGAAGTGTCACTTGCTAAACCAGGGATCTCATATGGGATGTTAGGGGCCTCTGGAGGAACAATCTGGTCCATCATTATACCAATATAGTCTTCCAGGGCCTCAATTTCCAGACTTGAAGCCCTAGCTGACTGCAGTTGCATTATTTCAGATTGCAGAGTCTGCAACACCAAACATCTATGGCAGACAAAGTCAGCGATTTGAGGGCCCCAGCCAAACATCTGACGGGGGAACAATAATTATTTGGAACATCCATATTTCAGATAATTCTAAATGAATTGATAATATTAATATTTACTAGTTCAGTTGTATACTGGTTGGACCCCTTTCCCCTGCTACCCCAGTGGACACAGCAGACACGTGCAGACACGTGTGTCTCTCGCGCATCTCCTCGCATGCTACGTACATGCTCACCCTGCTCACTGCAGGGTATGTCTTTATACACTCCTGTAACCCGGAAGAGGCTCCAAGATCTCTCAGCCGAGCACAGCTGATAAAGTGCTCAAGTAAGTGTAATATCTGCCCCAAGCCCTAATAAAGGCTAATTTATTTAAAATAACTGTTCCCCTTTGAAGCACCCTCCCTGTAATCAGCAGTTGTAGCAGTTTTTAATAGAGCTCAAAGCTCAAAAAACACTCACTCTCTTCCTGTTATAAACAGGGCTCCAATACAACTAATACAGTCTATTTACACAGGTTTCAGGTATATTATGCTATACACACATAGGGCTACACTTCTGCAGCTTGTTGTCTAACAAAACTTCTCACTATCTGGAATAAGACCAATGAGATAGTCAATTTCATTGCAGATCCCTCAGTGGACTGCGTGCATAACAGAGAACTGACTTGGTAATGATTTCAGCCTGATGTTGGAGGCATTGATCCTGTTTTCTGTAGTGCAGTGCCCAATATGGAAGCATGGTGGTAGTAGATGTGTGGCAGGATGGCCATCTGATTTTGATATGTTGGGCTACACTATGTAACCAGTGATGGAAACTATGCCATTTGAGTGTGTGGCTATGCAGGGTCTCATAAGCCCAGGGTGTAAGACTCCTCTTTTACTGCCCTCCTCATAGTGAAGTGGCATTTTACAGGAAATTGCACACTTCATTGCCAGCATACAATGAAATCACCCAGACTCCTTGTCCTAAGCTTCTTCAACACTGGGGCTGATGATGATTGATGAATCCTCAAAGTTTGCTAGGCAACATCTCCAGCCGATGTCATCTTTGGAACTTATGGAGGTTGTTTCCATCATGACTTATGACCACAGTCACACCATAGACCTAGGTTTCTCATTTGGGAATGATCACAAGATGCCAGGGTTGATCTGCTGTCAAGATTGGATCATCATGTGGTTCTGTTCCAATTTGGAGCCTCTGATTTACTAATTCCCTTAGAGGAAATGGTCTAGTATCTTCAGAAAAATTATATCTTGAGTAGCGTAAGCTCATAGCAATACAGGACATGAGTGTGAATGCTACCTGTGCTGAGGGCTGCAATAAAGCAATGGAGTAGGGCTGAGTAAAATTGTCAAATTCTGCAAAGTTTGTGAAATTTTGTGAAATGAAATTCTTCAAAAAGACATTCATTGGTCATAATTCAGTCATTCTTACAGCTACAGACATGGAATTTGGTATGTTTATTTTGTCGAAGAGTCTGTATTTCGATTCTAAGTATCACTGCATTTGAATGAGGTGCATGGAATGTATAAAGGCTCAAATTCTGCCAATTTATGATTTTAATGTAAATTTTTGAAAATGTTTGTCTGCTTATAAGAGCCACTGTTGAAGCTAGATATTTGAACATCTATATACATACTTTCTTGGACGAGTATTAGAAACTGCTAAATAGGGCTAGTTGGTTAAGTAAATTGTAACATACAAGAGTTCATAATATCATAACTTAACTATTTGTTAAATTGTGCAAACATTTCATAGGCCCCATGGCTGAGGTGCTGGATGCCTTTACTCCTGCCACACTGGTGATCTGTGTTCAGAAACTTGACCAGGGTTTCTTAGGGGCTGGTTAGGGGAATGAGCACTGAGCACCCATTGATGAGTCTTCTTCTTCAGGGAGGGGGGAGAGCATGTGCCACTGCTTGATTGCCATCAAGCGGAGGCTAGGTGACACAGCAGTAGTCATGTACCTAGTTGACAGGGAGCAGGAACAGAGGTGTGCTCTATCTGAACTTAGAAAATGGGCTTGAAAAATCCCGGTCTGTGACTGTCCGATTGCCCTGGCAAGGTGGGCATGTATCAGACATCAGAGCCTGGGTTAGAATAAGTGTCAGTTCCAAATGACCCAATCACTGAAATATTGGGTCAGTTAGAATCTTCAGATCTGATCTGCCGCCATTTTTTTGACCTGCTTAGCGGGAGAGTTGCCGACCTGCCACTTTGACTAAATTAATAACTAGTAGGCACCAAAAGGAAAAAAACTAAGTAAGTAAACAAAAAAGGAGTAACTCAGATGAGCTTCACAGTCACCAATGCTAGCACTGCCACCAGCATTCAGCCTGTAGCTTGAAAAGAGACCAGCTGAGAAAAAGAGGGCTAAAGAGAAATGTGGGCTGCAGCAGAAAAAAGACACCGCTAAGGCAGAGCAAGGGCTGAATTAAATGGAGGGTCGCAACCTGTAGAGAGAGAGAGACAGCTTGCTTTACAGAAAATAAATCATGTTTTGTAACTTAAAAAGTAAAAGTACATCATTGTAGATTTTTGGTAGCTCTGCCTTAGACATGTTTTTTTTTTTGTGCTGCAGCACGCATTTCACTTTAGCCCACCCGGGGGGATGGTAGGTCTTTTTGTTCTGTAGTACCTTCAATGAAAAAAATGTAAAATGTGTCTTGGGTGAAAAAAATTGGGGTGCATAAAGAGCTATTGACACCGCAAAGAAAACTTTAAAAAGCATAATAATTAGGTACAACTCTGCCTGCATTCCATTTATATTTTATATATTTCTCCTCCTCATTATTAGTACAGCAATTTGCATGAATATATGATCTTTATCCCTTAAAGTTTCTTTAGATTCCATCTGCCTCTATATCTTAGTCCCTACCCCAAGTCATAATCCTCTGTTGTGACATCACAATCTGTTGCCAAGGGAATAACTGTGATATCACAAGCTGTGCCATGTAATTTCAGGTAGGGAGCAAAAAGCAGGAATAGACAAACTGTTCAGTAGCAAAGATCCTGTTTTCATACTGATGACCTCAGTAATAAATAATGGATAGGAGGAATACAGCACTAATGGGAAATATAAGCTGGACTGTGTCTGAATATTAGGTTTTGCTAAAGTTGTCCTGAATGTGACACCAGCTCTTTAACTTTCTGAAGAATAGTACAGTGAGCCGTTCATCTGGAGCCCCCAACCCACCCACGATCATAGTATTCCCTGCCATAGATTGTATTAGGTAAGCAATAAGACATGACATGGTATTGGTTATCTGGAGTTAATGCGCACCCAGGTACATTGTGAGGCATAAAGCACTTGCCCTGAAATCCTGTAATACCAGGAGATGCATTAACCCCAGACAACCTACGACCTGGAGTGTCTTATGCTTATAAAATGGGTAAATGGAGAAACTATTTAAACAAACACCTTGTTTTATTAAAAAACAGATTTGTCTTTTTAAAGATAAGTATTGAAATGTAGGCACTCCCCACCTGTCGATCATCTGACTTTTCACACATTGTATAGGTGGAAGGTTTCTTTATTAAGGAATGCAGGAATTCATACTTCTGCAGAATTCTTCTGGTACAATCTTTTCCTCACACACAACAGAATTCCTTATAGGGAGCCATGATCTCAACTGTTTCTGTGGCAGGTCAACTAGCAGAGATTGCCTGGCAAGCTGGTATGAGTAGGAGGGAGGTTTTTTGGGGTTACCAAAGAATTACCAGGAAATAAAACAGGGAATATAACTTAATTTCTGAATGTTTTATGTGTGTATGGAGGGGATCAACAAAGTGAAGAATGTTGAGTTATTGATATTTTTTTTAATTTAAGGGGGTTTTACTTTTTAGGGCCTTACTGAAGCTTTCAGTGAGTAAAAGTATCCACCATGTTTGTGATAACGTTCATGGATGAGTGAAAGGACGTGTGAATTGTCTGTGTTATTTGTCATATTCCAAATCCCACTGTCTGAGATTGTCCTAATCTTTGCATTTCTAGAGGATGAGCATGTGGGTCTCAAAACTTTTTTAGCCAACCATGAAGCAGGAACTGTTCAACCCATTTTGAAAGGGGGTTATTGAAGTGATTAGAAAATGGATGGAGACAGTCACACATGATGCTGACAGACTTGTTCTGGTGGCCCATTCTGAAGGATTCCAGAAAGAAGTTCACACAGAGAAAATATCTCTCTGGCCTTTTTCCTGTTGCTAGGAACAGAATATGCCTCCTTTTCCACACAGTGGACAGTCTTTTACATCTGAACTGTCCACAGTACAGACTGCCTGTCTCAGTTGAGAAGTAGGACCAGTTAAATTTGTTCAAAAAGGCCAAGATTGTTGAGATTTGGAAATGTTTTTCCTCCACAGCCACACATATTGGCTGCAGTAGCTCACAATGAAGGAACTGGAGGGTTGTTGACCCTTGAAGGGAGTTCTGCAACAAGATCAGAGACAGAGATTGCCTTTATGATCACTTATCTGCATTGCACCACTTCTAGGCTAGGCATAGCTTCAACTCAAATCCAAAAGTCAGAGTGGAAGTTTGGGCTCCAGTGTTTGTGAGGATCATCAATACTTCTATGTGGAAGGGCTGTTTCCTTTCCTGTTTAAAAAGGAAGTGGTCAAACCACTGATTAACAAACCATATTTATATCTGAATGACCCCAGAAACTGTAGACCTGTCGACCACCTGCCATCGTTGGCAAAGGTTATGAAAGATGTGGTCAAAGAACAGCCTATGCAGCATCTGGAGGCTAAGATCATTGAATCATGCCAGATTAGTATTCAGTGGCGGTATAGTGTTGAGATAGCTCTGGTCAGGGTCTGCAATGATATGTACCTGGTGAGTGATTGAGGTGAAGTGGCTGTCCTTTTTCTTCTCCATCTGTCATTAGCATTTGATACTGTCAATCACTGGGAGTTATTTGACTGGAGTGGCATTGGAGAGTTTCAGGTACTTCTCAAATGGTTTAAATTGTTCCTTTCACTGTGGATGCATTTGGCTGTGATTGTCTGTTTCTAAATTAGTTCAGTTGCCCCAGATTACAGTGTCTCTCAGCAGTCTGCCATTTCACCCATGTTGTACAAGTATATACTGTATGCTACCACTCAGAGAGATAATTTGGGGATATACATAGCATGGGGGGGGTTAATGTTAAGCAGATGATACCCAATGGTACATGTCCTTTGCACATGAGCAATTTATCTGTACAAGGATTGGAGTAATGCATAGAAGAGAACTTAGAAATATAGAAACACAGACAAAGATGGCAAAAAAGGTCTGTTTCGATCTAGTCTGCCCACAATATCCTACCATATCCCTAGACCTTCTGTCTACTCAGGGTTTTAGCCCAGACTATCCTCCTCCATGGTGACTGTTTTGCTGTTCCAATCCAGAGTAAATACTAAGCCCTTCATTCTATCCTGGCAGTGCTTTAACTGATTAATGCTTTTGGCACCTAACACACTAGCTGGCAGACTTTCCACAGCTCAGTGACTCTCTCAATAAAATAAAACTTTCTCACATCCTCCGTGAATCCCCCCCACACACACACACACAGTTACCACTCGTGTCCCCTTATTCTTGATTAGCTATTCTGGTGAAAAGTTTCTTGCAGTTCACCTTGTTCCTTCCCTTCAGGAATGTGAAGGTCTGTATCATACTTATTCACTTTTGTCTGGTCTCCAGCAAGTACATGTACAATGCTCAACATCGCTCTTCATAAGGCCCACCCTGATTCATTTTAGTTACACTACATTGCATTACTCTAGTATGTCCTTATCTTTCCTTGGGTGAGAACTCCAGAACTGGGGGCAGTACTTCAGGTGCAGTTTCATCAGAGATCTATAGAAAAGTACTAATACCTTCTTTCTTCTGCTCTCAGTCCCTTCCCTCCACACCCCACCATCTTGTTTGCCTTACCTAAGGCCTTCTTACATTGAATAGATTGTTTAAGAAAGTCACTTATGCTGGTCCAGTGGTCCAGTAGTGAGAGGGCTTAGTTGCTAGTGCCTTACTTGGGAACAGAGCAAAGTCATTCAGGGGTCAGCTGGGGGAAGAAAGACTGAGCATCTCATGGACAGCTCCCCTCCTTTGAGGAGGGGGGGTACTGCATCTTGATGTACTGGTACCATGTAGCAGAGGATGGGGAATGCTACAGGAAGTGGATCCAGTGTAGATGGCTGTAACATACATATGCTTCACTGCACATGACTCACCCCAAAAGGTAATTAGAGGATGAAAAAGGGAGAAACCATATGGGTACTGGCCACAAAGGATGACAGCGTTGGTTCCCTTGGGTCCACCTCCATATGGATCCCCATTGTGGTGATGGCAGGGGGAGTGGTGGATGGGACTGGATGTGCTGAGCAGTACAAGTGAAGTGGATGAAGGTGGTAGCCAGGGACAAAACAATATATATATATAAGAAAAGGGAGTCACTTATGATGACTCCCAGGCCTCCTCCATCAGAAGTAGTTCCAGATTAATCCCCTCCCATCCAGTATTCTGTTCTCCATGTACATCACCTTACTATTTTTGGTGTTGAATTTTGATTGCCAAATCTTGGACCACTTTGCTATCCTTTGCAGATCCCTGTGTGTGTCCCTAAACCTTCTTCATTGTCTGCCTTACCACAGAGCTTAGTGTCTTCAGTGAAGAGAAACATCTTGCCCTGAATTCCTTGCCCTATCCCACTGATGAACATTATGACAAGAACTGAACCCAGGACAAATAACTGAGGCAATCCACTAGTGACCTCTCTCTTTCTCTCCTCAGATTTGTCAGATTTGACTCCATTTACCACAACCCTTTGCTGTCCCCTTCCAACCAATTTCCAACCCATCTGTGTCCTTTGCTGCAACCAAATCCCCTAGCTTCTTCCGTGACCTTCTGTGAGGCACCAAGTCAAAAGCCTTACTGGAATTAAAGCAGAGTAAATTTACAGTGTTACCCTTATCCACTACCCTCGTTACCCAGTAAAACAATACTGTGAGGTCACTCTGATAAAATCTTCTTGCCACAGACCCATGCTGTTTACTATTCTGAAGTCCATTTCTCTCCAAGTAGTCACTAGGTCCTCTTTGACTAGTCTTCATCAGTTTACCCACAAGGAAGTAAGACTGACAGGTCTGTAGTAACTCGGTTGGTCTGTGTCACCCGCTTTGTGGAGAGAAATTATGTCTGCTACCCTCCAGTCTTTCAGACACCTGAGTTTCAATCAATCAACTGCAACCATTTTGCTGTCTGACCCAGAAAATGGCCGATCCCTTGTCTTACAGAACCCCTGACGATCTTGGAAAAACTTTGTAAAAATCAAGATTTAGACAGAATTCCATTTATATTTCATACATTTTCTGCAATAATGTCCCCCATTACCTTTATTATGGAGGAGACTTGAATGAAAACACGACCACTGTCCCCAAGACTTCAGCTGCTATGGCAGCTTATCTATACCTGGCATCGTAGTTCCTTGCTATGACACCATAATCATCTTCAAGGAACAGATTGTAATGTCAAACACATTTGTGATGTCAGGTGTAGACACGCAGCTAAAGCAGACATGGCAGAAATCCTGTTTTCATGCAACTGTCCTTAGTAATAAATAAATACAGGTGAGACTTACAGAATAATATATGAAATATAAACTGAATTTTGTCTCAGTTGAATAATTTTTCAAAGTCCTAATGAGATCTGGAACTCTTTAAATAAAAAATGGAAGCTTTCAGTACAGTACAACTCTTTCAAATGGCTAACAGTTTTAATCAATTACAAAATTATATACAGTTGGTTTACTTTTGAGCAGACCCCAATAGAATAATTTTTATAGCACACAGCTACAAAACATGAATTACAAAAGCTCTATTTGATGAATTAGTTAAGACCAATAAGCACTTTCAAACTCTTGATTTAGAAGATTACTTTCATTACCCACTGACCCCTGATGAAACAGTTATATACCCAAATTAGATCTGAACTCATCCCAATGAAGAAAAATATGACTAGATACAGTGGGCCTGATATTCAAAAGTGCACCCACGGAAGTGCAATGGAATGCACAGCACAATGCAGGTGCCCCATGGAAACCACACACCATATCCAG
This sequence comes from Neoceratodus forsteri, assembly GCA_016271365.2. NCBI lineage: Eukaryota > Metazoa > Chordata > Ceratodontiformes > Ceratodontidae > Neoceratodus > Neoceratodus forsteri. The sequence continues at coordinate 414,028,967 of CM057453.1, read as the reverse complement.
AACATGCACCAAAGACATGCATGCCACTGTGCAACCAGACATGTGCCGGAGCAACCAGGACTGCACAGGAGGATGACAGCAGGCAGCAACAGGCATGCTGAGCAAGCACAACAGGCAAAGGAGCACACAGGCCAGCAGCACAATAGCAAATCGCCAGGCCAGCCCTGAAGTCCCAGGCCACACAGGGAGCGGGACCACAGTGAACAGCACAAGCACACAGCCAAAGGGCCACAGGGACCATAGTCTGCACAACAGAAGCACACAGGCCAACAAACACACCCAGCCACCTACTCAGAGGACAGAGCAGACAGCAGCCCATGGTGCAGTGTCACTACAACCCTGACAGGCCGCACAGCATGGGACAATGCAACAGGCATGCCATGTGTGAACAGGACCTGTACAGTGCACAGGGGCACAAGAGACACACAGGCACAGGAAAACTGGGTGCACAAGCCATGCCACCAAGCAGCCACACATGGCCCAGCACTTTACCACACACCTGCACTAGCAAGGGCAATGGTGCAGGTGGAGGGCAGACCAGCACCACCAAACAGGGATGGGCCACGCTGAAACGCAGACAGGCAAGAGGCACACCCACAGCCCAGCGGCCCGAGCCACAGTGGCAAGTGGCACACAGCAGCCACTGCACATGGGAGCACACCAGAAATGGCACAGCCATGGAGCACAATGGTCACACCCAAGAGCAGCACAGAACAATGGAGGCACAGTGTAGCACTGCACTGGCAAAGGAGATGTGGACACAGAGGTGTAGGAACAAAACACTTCACAGTACAAACCAACAGGGGTGAGCAAACAGTGCAAAACAACAATAGTAGTGGATGTGAAGAGGAAGGGTGGGAATGAATGGCAATTAGGGGAATGGGGACAGGAGAAAGGTGACAGGAACAGGCAGGGGAAAGCAAAGCAGGAGGGAGGAAACAGTCCAGGGCACAGTGATGTGTGGGAACAGCCTCAGCGGGACGCCCTCCCCTGCACCTCTCAAAGCTGGCGCACATCTCTGATCAGTGCCCGGGTGGTGCACAGATGCCTGAGGCTGAAGTGGAGGAGATGGTCAATCCTGGAGAATAGCAGCCACATCACACCATGCGGCACATGGATCCCCATGCCCATGGTCTGCCGATGGTGCCATCTTCACAGCCTGGCCCGACCTATGGGAGGGGAAACAAGACAGGCAATGAGTGATGGAGAACAAGTAGCCCTGTCTCACCCACAGGTGTGCATGGGACAGCTGCCACACCCATGGGTGGACAGAACCAGACTCAGCACATGCACAGTGGACAGCAGCAGCCAACACTGCCACACCCCATGGGCTGACTGCATGGACACCTGAGAAAGACCGTCCCCAACATCCGAGCAGTGGACCACACAGACCTGGTGCAAGGGCCCCCCAGTAAGTACAGTATGCCCCATGTAGCCAATGCATACCATGGGATGTGCACACACACCCACCCTACCTGGTATGGCAAAAGCCCACCGCCACACACAGGCCATGTGCAAGGCCCACCTCAGGCACAGCACAGTGCATGTGGTAGTGCCAGGTACCACCTATCACAATGGGCATGCAAGGCCACACTGTCCAATGCAACAACACACAGCTACCCCACAGAAAAACAATGCCCCCGCACACCATGCCGCGCACACTCACCTGCCTGCACAGGTGCTGCTGCAGCTGTGCCGCCACCATCATCACAGCACCTGTCCTTCTCTACAGTCCTCCTGGCCCTCCTGTGGTCCTCTGGACCTGTGGATGGAACAGAAAGAGAGACAATGGACATGAGTGCCATGCCAAGCATACAGCCACCCACCACTGACACAGTGCACAGTGCTGGCATGGCACGGGCATGCCCACAGGCCCATGTGTGGGGCATGGCCCACCATCGATGTGCATGGCACAAGCCATGAAGTGCAACAATGGAGGACATGCACTGGCCACCAGTTCAGTCCCCCCACAGTCGCACACGTAGCACACAGTGCAGGATGTGGACAGTGGATGCATGCACAAAGCAATGTGACACCTACCTGGCTGTGGTACTGATCCCCTGCATGTCCACTCCTGTAGCTGCCTGAGCCATCCAGGATCCCACCTGTGGAGGTCACCGTACCAGTGCCTGCACTTCTCAGCAGTGTGTGGCACCCCTGTCCACTGCTCCAGCCTAGTCACCACTCCCTGCCACACTGCTGTGCATGGCTCCTGGAGCTAAGCCACACCAAAGAGGTGGTCCTCCACAGGCAGGACAAGGGACCACAAGGTTGGCCAACTCCATGTCCAACCAGTTCACTGCCTATTGAGAACTGCCATAGATGTCAGATTGCATGTGCCTGCTGTGCCAGTATGTGTAGCCATGCAGTGCCAGATGCACAATAGGGCTCCCGTATTATGACTGCGCAGCATGAATCTGTGTGATTGAGCTGTGCAGCCACCACCAATTGTGCATCTATGCATATGCACAGTGCAGCCCCATTGGGCAGGGGTCAGGCCATGACCCCACAGATGTACAGCATGACCTTGCATGGCAGCATGCCCATGCATGCATGCACACAGTGGTTGCCACTCCATGATTGAGGGTATGGCACATGTGGCATTGGTGCAAAATAGGGGCCAACAGCACAGGGCAGCAGCATGAGTGGTGTGTGCACATGGCTATATGTGCAATGGGGGCATGACACACAACGTGCACTAGTGCAACATAGGCCACATGTGGTGGCCACATTGTGCATGACAGAAGCACCACCACACACCGCGCATGTGCAGGAAGTGCACCAGCGACCCTTCCTGGTGTGGTCTGATTGCACACAGCGCAACACAGTGAAATTAAGCCATGATATGAAAAGAGGCCACTAAGCCTATGGCACAGTCGGCTACATTAGCATTCCATTACAATTGCACCAATACTCATCTGCATGAGATGAGCCATAAAAATGCCACAACACAGCACTGGGCCCTAACTGGTAATGCAGCAATATCAGTATGGAACTAAATAAAATGGGATGGTATTGGATTTGCCTTCTGTGCTGGAGTGTTCCAGGCTGGCCTGACAGTCCACTAATTGTGCCAAAGTTTTCCCATCCACAGGAAGCATCATGTCGGAGAATGAGGGAGAATGAGGAAGCCAAGGAGCAGGGGCCTACACGTAAGCAGAGGCACAGCTTTACAAAAGATGGTCAGCAGCCCCTGTTTGAGGCCTACCTCAACAGGGAGGAGCTGCTCAGTGGGGCCATGGGCACCCCACAGGAGCATGCCACAGGGTGGGATGAGGTGGCAATGTATGTCAATGCCCATGGACATCAGCGGAGTGCACAAGAGTGCAAGAAAAAGATGGGTGCCAACAGGTGGCACATTACAGAGAAGGTGGCCTCCATCTCAGTATCCCACAGTAGGATGGGCAGGGGCCTGGGAGCCACCCTTGTACTCACAGTGGAGGAGGAGGAGATGGTGGCTGTGACCATCAGCTGTACAGCCATTGAGGGCATACTACCGGGAGACAGATTCCAGATGGGTGGCAGCCCCTTGCAACATTGTGAGTCACTGGCTGCCTTGTGGGTGTGGGTGTGGGCCGCACGGTGGCGTGCAGGCATGTGTGCAGTTGTGCCATGGGCACATGCATGTTTGGTGGGCCACGGTGCATGCTGCAGAGGTAGCCACCATGCATGCCTGTGACCACCTTGGTGTGGTGCTGCGGCCCCATGGGTAATGGACACCAACCATGTTCCTGGCTGCAGGGTGCGCAGCACAACTGGGAAGCACCACAGGGGTGCATGCCTGCTGGCCATGGGGCATGATATAGCCCACAGGGGCATGGGAGGACACACGGCATGCCACAGGTGGAGCATCCCTTGGTGGTGTGTAGCCATGACATGCCACCCATCATGTGGTGCTGTGCCATGTGCTCCAGCTTCCACACATAGCCAGCCCTGCAGGCGCCCCATGCATGGCATGCCCAGCCCACTGTGTTGCTCAGCATGCACTCCCTGTTCCCATGGTGGCCAGGTGTGTGTGCACATGCCCCCCCCCACTGGTTGTGGCTCTGAGTGCACACTGCCATCCTACTTATGTTTACCACTGTTGTGTTTTTCAGTGTCATCATGCCCCGAGGTGGGATGCAGGATGCGCCTGACGATGCTGGACCCACTGAGGCTGAGCTGTCCACATCAACCAGCATTAGGGCCATGGACCAACAGCGACATGGCAGTGTGGGGCTGCTTGACTTCTTAGGCCTAGGCGATGATTACTCCTTGTCAGACCTACTGCTCATAGAGGAGCTGCCCATCCTCGTACCAGACAGGCAGGTGAGTGGTGAGTCCGACACAGATGATGACCTGGCACTGAGCATGGGTAGCATGGGACTGGGCATGCCACCCAGGGTACAGTCCTGCACATTGGTGGCTGTCGCTGGAGGCAGTGGTAGAGCACCTGTGCAGGTACCCCCTGTCCATGGCCCTGTGGTGGTGGGTGGCAATGCCACCGATGCAGGCCATGGGAGGGGCAGATGCCATGAACACTTGGGCTATGGGGACTGTGCAGCAGGCAGAAGGACACCAGTGGCTGGCTGCAGTGGCCACCATGCAGCAGTCCACAAGGCCCACTGATGGGGCACACCCACAACTACCTCCCTCTGGGTGGAACCCTGTATGGCATGCTGCCACTCCTCCAGCTGGTCAGCGTCAGCCTCAGGATGCACACATCACTGAGAGGCCAGGCTGGATGAGCACACCAAGCTTCTGTGGGCCTCTGTGGACAACCAGGCAATGCTCAGGGCACAGTTGCATGCATTGTGGATGGAGCTATGCCACCAGTCCAAGCATGCAGACATTGGATGCACCCAGCTGATAGGTGAGGTCCAGCAGCTGCAGGAGGCCACGACTGCCTTGCTGGACTGCATCGCCGGTGCCATCACCATCACACTTGCATCACTGGCATCCAGTGGGCACGGCAGGATGTGTAGGACCCCCTGTAGTGTGGTGACAACTCCGCGGACCTGGCATCTGGTGACCCCGGCATGGCTGATGCTGGGCTCTGACATGGCCATTCCTGACACCCCCAGCAGGTCTCTGTTTTCCGACTTGTTCTCATCAGTGGGGATCCAGTCACGTTCCTATGCCTCTGCCCTTGTGATCATGTTGAGTACACCTCCAGTGACTATTGAGCAGCCTGTGGCTGCCACCCGGCCAGGGCGTGGTCACCCACATGGCTGTGGTGGCCATGCTTCCATGCTGTAGGCCTGCTGGTCATGCCAGCCCATCCCACTGCCTGCTGCTGAGGCCTTGTGCACATTCATCTGTTCATGCCCATGTGCATGTGGTGGGACATATCTGTGGCATGCAGCATGGCCTCCCTATGTGCATGCAGAGCCATGTGGCATGGGCTTGATGAGGTCAGCACAGTACTGACCTTGCCAGTGTGCCAGTGCCATCTCTGATCCATGCCACCTCTGGCTGCCTGCATGTTTGCTCAGCCTGCCACCACAGCCGCCACTTTCGGCTGCGCCAGCTGCATGGCACACCATTTCCAGCTGTGCACCTGGTGTGATGATGTTGCTGCCTGTGCTCATCGTGTCACAGCTGGACCTATGTCCAGCACAGTGCCACACATGTGTGCCCATGCATGTGTGCAGTGCAGTGGGTGTATGTATGTGTGTCTGCACTGTACCTGTGCCAGCTGTGTGTGTGCTGGTGTCCCTGCATGCCTCCCTGTGTGGTTATGCACCTCCGTGTGTGTGTGTGTGTGTGTGTGTGTGTGTGTCTGTTCCGTGCCTGCACATCTGGCATAGCTCCTACTCACCTAAGGTTCCCAAAGTGCTCTTGTACGATGGTCGCTCTGTGCATCCTGGCCCATGCAGTGATCCTCGGATCCCTCCTTGGCATGGGTTGCTGCTTCCCCCATCTGGGCTGTCCTCCCCATCGTCATCACTGCTGTTGCCCTCATCCACCTGGATATCTATCCCACAGTCAATGGCCATTTTGTGCAGAATGCAGCAGGCCAGGAATAGTCCACAGGTTTTCACAGAGCTGTATTGTAGGGCACCACTGGACCTGTCTGAGCAATGGAAATGCATCTTGAGCATATCAAAGACTCGCTCTATGATGTTGCGTGTCAGGATGTGGGCCTCATTATATGGTTCCTCAGCAAGGTTGGATGGGCACTGAATAGGGGTGAGCAGCCAGGGTCACAAGGGGTATGCACTATCTCCTGTGTGGGTAAGGTGTACAGGTTAGCACATTGCCATGCATGTCAACCTCCCCTCTCCCATGCCCCCATAGGCCATGCTGTCAGCACCTGCCGTGTGTGGCCTGGGCCTCATCCCATTCGCAGTCTCCCCCACTCCCCATCCCATGCTATACTTACCTACCAGGTGGCCCATGGGGCTCTCCCCACATTCAAATCTCTGGCACAGGATGGAGCTGTGCCAAATGAATGCATCATGTGCACTCCCAGGGTGTGTGGTGCAGACATTGGTGATGTGCCCCGTGGCATTGCTCACCACCTGGCAGTTGATTGATGGGTAGTCCTTTTGCTTGATGTAGGCAGCGCCATTTGGACCAAGTGGTGTGCATATTGCCACGTAGGTGCAGTCTATTGCCCAATCGTGCCTTGCATGTGTACCACTCTGTGGAAGCCCTGCATGTTTGCTGTATGCTCTGCCTGTGAGCTTGGGAATCGAATGAACTCTGAAGCATGTGGCAGCACAGTGTTGAGGAACTGTGTAAGGTGGTGGGATGTAGTCGACCAGGTGATGCCTGTGGTTGCCCCTGTTGGTTTCTGGAAGGTGCCCATGGTGAGCAGGCACATTGGTGCTATCACCTTGATCTCCACTGTCATTGCATGGCTCCTTCTGGTGGATGCCTGCAACTCATCATGGCAGCGCTCACAGAGCTGCCTCAGAATTGCCCTATTCAGCTGGTACCATCCCACGACCTCTGTATCCCCAAAGTCCTCGAAGGTGAGGCGAGCACGGTACCATCTGTGTGTGGCATACTACTGAAGGGCCCTTCCTCAGCCACGTTGCTGTTCCTCCCTCCTCCTCACATCCCTCTTCACTGTCTCCATTATGAATGGCCCAGCATCCATATTGCACTAGGATCTGAACCTTGCTCATCTGCTGTGTGTGTGTTTGAGTCTGAATTTATAGGCTCAATTCTGTGCGGCGCATTCTGTCTGTTGCTCCTGACTTGCACCATGCTGTTCTGCTGAATATGCCATTATGCTGCTTATTCATGGTTACACCCACTTGTACTTGCACCACATGCATTACTGTTGCGCTGCGCAATCGTATTCATTGAATATGGCTCCAGGGCGCATGTCTGTGGTTGCGCATGTGCAACCCTGTTGCACACTCCGCAGCCCCTCTGAATATCTCCCCAGTATGTAATAAGGGAAAGGACAAAAATTTGGATTAAATTTGTTCTTAAGGTAAAGACCATAAGGAAACTATGCACCATGTAATAACAAAATGACCACTGTATAGTAATATCCAGAATAAAGTTCTTGGCAGTATTATTGGGACTTATAGCAATTCACTTGATGATTGTACTGTGATAGTGTTGAATTCATCAGACATTGACTCTGTAAATAAAAATTGCAAATGTTTAGTGCCATTTTGAAAGTGTAACCATCCTCTCTTCACTCATATTGAGGATGGTTACTAGTGTACTCTAGAAGGGTAATGCCTGATCCTGAATGTTGTCCTCTGGCGGTAGAGCTTGGGGACAGGATGTCTGGGTGTTCGTGTACTGAGTGTTTTGCCTCAGCAAGAAGTCATAGATATTCATGGTCCTGCTCTCCCTGAATTGTCTATAAGAAGGGAAGTCAAGCCTGGGAGAAGAAGTCCTGGAGACCTGTGAGATGGGGCGATAGTGAGAGCAGAATCCAGAGGAAGTAGAAGGGAGTCCAGCTCTCCAGCTGCAACTGGAGCAGGGATTCTGTGGGTACAGAGATGGTGGTAGGGTCTCTGGGTCCTAGTGGCACTGATTCCCTCTCATAGTCTCTGGAGGAACACAAGCAGGCACTGTTGGCAGGATGGGCATCCCAGGAATGGCTCTGAGGACATCCAGAAGATTGAGAACCAGAATGGCACTACCAGGAGCAGTAGAGGAACACCCCTCAAGGGATGTCACTGGGATCTGTGAGGATCCACTCTTGCCATAACAACTGAAGCTTGAAATAGAACACTGCTGGAAAATAGCACATTTGTTAGAAAGCTTTGTATTAACGATATCCTGATAATGTTAGGCAACCCTAGGTAACATAGTGTATTCCCACAGCAGGTAGATAAAGTAATGGGTCATTGAGGAGGCCTGGCAAGAGCTGGGGTCAGTAAGTCATCTTGTGAGGAACCAGGCATAGAAGCCTGTTTCCTTGAACCATTGGGGCTATCAGTGCACTGTTGGAGGGAGGCAGGCACAACTAGACCAACTAAGCAAATTATTAGTGGTAGCATTATAATGCTGACTTGCTTTAATTGTTGTTGTTCTGTTTGAACACTGTAAAACACCTGCAGGCACACAATTATCCTTAGGGAATTCTCACCCTACCTTGTGGTGTAGCACTGTAAGGGGCTTGGAAGCACCAGGGCTACAAGGCCATTAAAGGGAGGTTAAGGATTGTAATGGAACTTTTACACTGTACTTGGATCAGATCTTGTGAAACTGTAACAATAATGGCCTTAGACCAAGGGTGGAACCTGGCAACAACAACCATACAAGTAATGCAGGATAGATAGGTTCTGGATAGTACTGGGGAGGAAGTTCAGAACCCCAATGTGCAATGTATGGTAACCAATATGATGCAGCTAATACTGTGCTTAAAGAAACTAAATTGAGGTGTAAAGTGGCAAGAGAATGCCCTAGTAGCTGTGTACTATCTAGGCAGCTTAATAAATGTACATACAGTAGCTCAGTCCTAGCTCAAGGATTGCACACAGTGTATGTGGTCTCATGTCATTTGGTGACCCTACCCCAATGTTCCAGACCTGTGGCAGCAAAGGAAAAAGGCACTGGTACAGGTTTTATGATTAAGGTGAGTGCTCCTCTAGTGAGAGATGCAGCCATATTCCCCTCAACACAGGAGGGTGCCCAGCCATTACAAAAGCAAGGAGATGATCTGTTATGGGTTGAATTCCTTTAACTAAATTCTGAAGTGATGTTTGTACTTTACGAATGTACAGTTTTAGACTTGTCTTGAAATTTTTGAAATGACTTTTGTCAATCAATTAAATATTTTGATAATGATGAATTATGAAGAAAAATCTATTACTATAAATGTAAACTGCATTGTGCTGCATGATATTCTGAGGTCCATGACTTCCACGCCGATGGAATCCAAACTTATTGCTTTTTGTTTTGGCAATTTACAGTGGTTTCCATTATACAATGGGCCCTTCCATGCAGTTTTAACCAGAGGCATGCACAGAATCAGTGAACAAGGGAGACCAAATTCCTTACAAAGCGAGGGTGTCTGGGGGCATGCCCCCCATAGGACATTTTTTAAATGGTGCATTTTTCCACATTTTAGAGCTAGATAAGGTACATTAACAGCTCACAAGGATGAAATATTCTGTGACAAGGGAGTTACTGTTTCCTGCAAGAATGTAAATCAAACTATTACAGTATCATAGTTCCATTCTAATCTGTTCAATAGTAAAACATAACTTCTGCAGTGTATTCAAGGTCCTGTTGCTGACGTACAACCCATTCTAATAATATAGCTTGTAGTCCACTAATTCCAGCCACAAATGTTATTCCTTAATAAATTTTTTAGCACACTTGATGTCATACATGCAGAACCTTTTTCATAAAACTACTAGTATAATACATTTTGAAAAAGAGAAAATGGCTTCTGACAGTTTTGATCAGCGTTGATAGTGCATATCTGTAACATATTAGCTAGAATTTTATTCCATAACTTTTTTGCTTGCCGTTGCAATGCTGACAAATACCTCACAGTGCTCAGCTCTCTGGCTTGTGTTGTAGCCTCAGTCCACCACATCCAAGACTGTCCTCCTCTACTCTTCACAGTCCTAGTCAGCACAGCACAGGTGGTTTTCTTTGCACATGTCCATTCTTAACATAGAAACAGACTTTGTTGGCAGATAAGGACCACTTGGCTCACCTAGTCTGCCCATTTCCCTACCTACAGGATAAGCTGCAGATCCTAGTTAACCAACAACCTATTTCCTTACCCCCCACAAGAATTGTCTTATGTCTGTCCCATGTATTCTTGAATTCTCCCACAGTTTTAAATCTGACAACCTCCTCAGGAAGGCTGTTCCATGCATCCACCACCCTGTCTGTGAAAAAATACTTCCTCACATTGCCCCTGAACTGCACCCCCATCTTTAAATGGTGTCCCTTTGTTCTTGCACATCTCTTTTTCTGAAAGATGCTACCCTCTTTGACTTTGTTGATTCCACTGAGGTACTTAAAAGTTTCTATCATGTCCCCCCCCTCCTTTCCTAAAGAGTATACATATTAAGCTCCTTTAGTCTCTCCTTGTATTGCTTCTCTTGCAGACTCTGCACCATTTTTGTTGCCCTCCTCTGGACAGCCTCTATCCTGTCTATGTCCTTGCGGAGATGGGGTCTCCAGAACTGGATGCAGTACTCCGGATGGGGTTTCACCAACTGTCTGTGCAGAGGGATAACAACTTCCTGTTTTCTGCTGGTGATGCCTCTCTCTATACATCCCAGTATACCCCGAGCCCTCCCTACTGCCTTCTCACATTGCTTGCTAACCTTAAGGTCATCTGATATGATTACCCCCAGGTCCCTTTCCATTTTTGTTGTTGTTACTACCTCCCCCCCATTGTGTAATCTTCCACTGGGTTTCTGTTTCCCAGGTGCATTATTTTGCACTTCTTTGCATTGAATCCAAGCTGCTATACTTCTGAACATTCCTCCAACCTTGCCAAGTCCCTTTTCATCCTTTCCACGCCTCCTTGTGTATCAAACCCATTACAGATCTTTGTGTCATCTGCAAAGAGGCATACTTTTCCTTCCAGTCCCTCTGCAATGTCATTTATAATGACATTATAAAGGACTGGACCCAGTACTGAACTCTGCGGTACCCCACTAGTAACCCCTCTTTTTTCAGAGTGGACTCCATTTACAATTACCTTCTGTGTCCTGTTGTCCAGCCAATGTTTTACCAAGGCTACCACCCTGGGACCCAGCACCAGGCTGGTTAACTTGACTATTAATCTTTTGTTTATTTATTTATTTATTTAAACGTTTTACCAGGAAGGCATGCTGAGCAGACTACTGCTCGATTGCAGATGCATCCTGGTTTTGCGTGGGACTGTGTCAAATGCCTTGCTAAAGTCTAGGTAGGCCATGTCCACAGCCCCTCCCTGGTCTACTACTTTGGTCACCCAGGCAAAGAAATCAATTAGATTCATCTGACATGAACTTCCCACTGTGAATACATGCTGCCCTTGGTCCTGTGCCCCACTGGCTTCTAGGTACTCAACAATTCTTTCCTTCAGAAGTGATTCTATCACTTTGCCTACCACAGAGGTGAAACTGACAGGTCTGTAGTTTCCTGCCTCTGTCTTTGTCCCACTTTTGTGAAGGGGAATCACATCCGCCTTCTTCCAGTTCTCAGGTACCACACCATCCTCCCATGATTTGTTAAAAAGGGTAGTCAGTGGTTTCACTAGTTCTCCCCTAATTCTTTTAGAATTCTGGGGTGAATTCCATCAAGCCCCATTGCTTTGTTCACCTTCAGTTTTACGAGTTCTTTCAGAACTCTTTTTTCTGCAAAAGGACTAGGATCGACCCCCCCCATCAAAAGTGCTCCCGTTAATTGGATTAGGCACCTCCCTCTCCTCCTCTTTTGTGAATACTGAGCAGAAATATTTGTTCAGTATCCCTGCTTTTTCACTGTCCCTCTCTGTTCACCCACCGTCTATTCTATTCAGCCTCTCTATCCCTCCCTTTGTCTTTCTACGCTCCCTGATGTACCAATGAAAGGTTTTATCCCCCTTCTTAACTGAGTTGTCTATCCTTTCCTCAGTTTGGGCCTTTGCTATTCTGATTTCCCTCTCTGATTCCTTCTGCCTTAACTGGTACAGCTCTCTGTCCTGCTCCTTCTGTGTTTCCTTATACTTCCTGAATGCTATCTTTTTCTCACTGACTTTCGCCGCCACCTCTTTTGAGAACCATAGTAGCTTTTTCTTTTGTTTTGATTTGTTTATTTGCTTCACACAAAGGCTTGTTGCCTCTGTGATAGCAGTTTCGATGTTTCCCCATTATTGCTCCACCCCTCCTTGTAGTCTGTTTGCTAGTGCTTTTCTAAGGCACTCTCCCATCTTGCCAAAGTCAGCCCTCCTGAAGTCCAGTACTGGAGTACCCTCACATTTGTGTGGCTTGAGTCTGTAGCTGAGTTTATCGTGAACCACACTGTGTGATGGTCATTTGTTCCCAGATGGCAACCCACTTCTAGAACTGAGATCCTCTCACTGTCCCCATTTGAGAGTATGAGGTCTAAGATTGCTCCCTCATGAGTGGGTTCTGAAACTAGCTGTCTGAGGCATGCCACCTGTAGGGCTTTGAGAATGGCCCTGCTCTTGGATGTGGCTGCAGCGAATGTGCTCCAGTTAACAGCTGGCATATTCAGGTCTCCCAACAACAGTATCTCCCCTTTCTCTGCCATCCTAAGAATGCCTTCTATCATATCCTTGTCCATTCCATCCCCCTGACATGGGGGTCTGTAAACAACCCCTGTGTGGATTGTGGTGCCATTTCGAGTCTTAAAGGTGACCCACAGTGCCTCCTCTCCTCCCCTCCCTGTTTACACTTTTGTTCAGTTGCTTTTATCCCTTCCTTTACATAGAGAGCTACTCCTCCCCCTCTTCTCCCCTCTCTGTCTCTCCTGTAGGTTATGTACCCTGGTATGTTAACATCCCAGCCATGGTTCTCTCTATACCATGTTTCTGTGACTGCTGCGATATCCAGGCATCCCTCTTCCGTCAAGGCCACCAGTTCAGGGAGCTTGTTGTCCAGACTACGGGCATTGGTACTCATTACCCTCCATTTCCTGATGGCCTTATTCCTTTTTGCCACATCCCTGTCCTTATTGCCTTTGTCACTTTCTCCATTCATCCTGTTCTTCTCCCTATCAACATTTCTACCTTGGCCATCCTCCAGTTGACTCAATGATCAAACAGATCAGACCTGCTGGCCTAGTGGCACTGAGGGTTGAGGCTCTGGACACCACACCCCTCTCCACACCGGCGACCCGGGTTCGGGAGAGGACTCGGGTTGCTGGTGGGTCAGCCGGTGGGGGAGCATGGCTTGAGTGTCCCACGACAGCTCACCATCTCCAGGGAGGGTCAGGTGGGAGGGGCGATTCCCACTGCTCTTGTGCAACTCTAGGCAGAGGCTCAGGGGAATGCAAGCTCCCAATAGAAGGGAGATGGGTGGCCCAGACACGCAGTCGACATCGGCGTCTAGCGCCTTGACATCAATGACTAATGCTGCATGAGGGAGGAGAAAAAGTGGAAAAACTCCTGTTGGCTCTGGGAGGATGGGCTTCCTGAGGCATGCCTCTGATCTACCACTGCTCGCTGACTACCTCCAGACCTGACAAAAGGTAGAATTACAGGTGTCTGCCCCACCTCATCCCCACTCAGGGGGGTTAGCCAAAGCTACATGGGGGACTGGGAGGTAAGTATCGTTGGGCAGATGGTAGGAGGATGACCCCTTGGATACCCTGAAGGGTCGGAGCTGACAGGCAGTAGGAGGGTTAAAAGTACAATTTCAAAAAAAAAAAAAAAAGGTCAGACCTGACCATAAATGTTGCCCCATCAGGAGCCATGCACTACTGAATTCCTGAACCCCCTACGCACTACCGAATACCTGCTCCCATGGTGGTGTTGACAGCTCCTGCAGCCCTCTCCAGAGTCACAGTCCTAGTGAGCTGGCGGAGCTGAGCTCCATGTTTCCTACTTTGGCACTTGCAGTGCACAAACACTAAACCTTAATCACCCTGCCTCTCCAGGCCCTCTTCTGTTACTCTGTATTCTAAGACCACTGCTTGACCTCTACCAGTCAACACTGCTGATCTGCAAGCTCCCATTCTGACACAGACCCTCTACTAACCTCCAGATAGGATTGGCTCTTCAAGTGTTCTGACCTCCGTTTCATGAGACACTGGAGAAATGGCACCAAAATGTGTAGCACTCTGTGCACGCATGAAAAACAAGGAGTGACAGTAGAACTGACAGGCATAAACACCCAGAGGACAGTGTGGGTGGGACCATTGTGGTGGGGTTACAGTGTGACATCACAGGCTCAGATCAACCCCCTTCCAAAACACAAGCACAGAAAAAAGTCAAAAACATAAAAAAATGGTCAATACAGTACATGTGTGCAGCACAGAAAGATGCTTCCAAGAGTGCCCATAGAAAACAAGGACGCTACTCATGGGCTTACTTTGGGTACAATAACTATGGTCCTCGTCCTGGCAAACTCTAGCCAACTCCCAAGTAAAAAAAAAAAACAATTATTAAAATTTGGTTGGAGGTTGATTTTTAATGGTGGAAGGGCAGGGCCAGGGTCACCCCCTTCTCCACACACCTGTGTTTCTAACACAAAAGAAGTTTCTATTCACAATTACAACATATGTATCCACTTCAGTGAGCACCTTCATAAGCCTAATTATTAAGTTATTACAATGTTATTAGAAAATGCATCTTAAAAAAATGTCTGTTGTCCTTCCATTTTATTCCATCCCTGTCTTCATGGAACACTGAAATATGTTTTGACCAACTTATCTATGATATTGGTATAAATCATAGTGCACTAAGATATGATGTCACACTACTTCAAACGACAATATACTGTGATGTTTCAACAGAGTGATTGTATGCTCAGCTGAGAGTAATCAGGAACTTTTTATAAAACACAAAAAAGAGACTTGCCCTGTCAACATAGCACAATGGTGCTTACTGTGACACCAATGACCCAGATTCAGATGTGAGCTAGGATGGCGGAAGTCAACTTGGATGAGAAAGATTGAGCATCCCTGGAGGATGCTATCCACCTTTGCAAGTGAGGTAAGCAGATCCCACTGTTCTACTATTCCATGGGTGACCCAGGGTGGCAGTGCAGCTGGAAGTGCTAGTGCAGGGTGGAATGACAACTAGATCTGGAGTACCAGCGTGCACTTGAATATGAGTGTACAACTCCCTTTTATCAGCATCCTATGAGGGCTGGGAGGCACTTAAGGGAAAACCCTCTAACATGGGTTGAATGACAGCAGCACTGTCAGGCCCCATGGAGCTGACCGCCTGCAGCCCGCTAATACCATACCATTGCGCATGAGGTCAAAGGGAGCCCCCATAAGTCTCACCATAAGGCAGGAAGTTTGTGGAATGTGGAGGCAAGTTAAGTGATAGAGATGGTAAGGACAGAGTGGGGAGATACAATTAAGGTACAAATGCTCCCCCCAGACCTCTCTGCTGCTTAAAAGCCTGCAATCTTTTCAAATAACTGCAGTATTTTTACTTGTTTTAAGATGTTAGAGGGGTTCTTGGTCTCGTCTTTCAGTTGAATTATGATCAAGCCTGATAGCCACAATATGGTGACAACCCCATCGGTCAGGAAAAAGCATAATGTTTTACCTTGTCATTCTGAGCTGAGGTTCCCCTGCTTTCTATATGTGTTATGGGGAAATGACTCTCTGGCTTCATTGCTTATCTCATGTGCTCTGGCCAATAAGAGGTTCACAGGACAACTCATCAATTGGGAGAAGGACACAATTCTCCTGCACGCATTTCAATATTAAGGGTTTGGCAGGCTGTACCCATCACATCTATAGCACATCTTTACAAGATTTATAGGAGCGCACCTGGTGTTTGACCAAACAAAAGCATACAATTAAAGTACCGGTGCTGTCCCTCTCCCCCACCACATCCACTCTACTGCTTAAAAGCTTGTATTGTTCTCAAATAACTCCAGTATTCTTACTTGTTTTAGATTGTTAGAGAGGATTCTTGGTCTCATCATTCAGCTGAATTATGATCAAGCCTGACAATCACAACAAGGTGACCACCTCATCAGTTCAGCTTACCAAACCCTTAATATTTAATTGCTCACAGGAGAATTGTGCCCTTCTCCAAACTGATGAGCTCCTCTGTGAATCTCTTATTGGCCAGAGCACATGATATAAGCAATGAAGCCAAAGGCTGATTTCCCCATAAGACACAGAGAAAGCAGGGGAATCTCAACTTAGAATTTCAAGGTAAAACATGATGCTTTTTCCTGATCGATGAGGTGGTTATCTTATTGAGGTGGTCAGGCTTCATCATAATTCAGCTGAAAGATGAGACCAAGAACCCCTCAAACAATCTAAAACAAGTAAAAATACTGGAGTTATTTGAAAAAAGTGCAGACTTTTAAGCAGCAGAGTGGTGTGGGTGGGGGGGCAGAGCCCTGGTGCCTTAATTGTATGCTTTTGTTTGGTCACATACCAGATGTTCCCCTATAAATCTTGTAAATATATATTGTAGATGTGATTGGTTGAGCTTGCAAGACCCTTAATACTGAATTGTATGTAGGAGAATTCTGACCTTCTCCCAATCTGTGAGCTTCCCATGAACCTCTTATTTGCCAAAGTACGTGGTATAAGCAATGAAGTCAGAGAGTGGTTTCCCCATAAGACATAGCGAAATCAGAGGAACCTCGGTTCAGAATGGCAAGGCAAAACATTATGCTTTTTCCTCACTGATGGGGCGGTCACCATGTCATGGTGGTCTGGTTTGATCATTATTCAGCTGAAAGATGAGACCAAGAACCCCTTCTAACAACGTAAAATAAGTAACAATACTGAAGTTATTTGAATAAATCACAGACTTTTAAGCAGCAGAGTGGGGGTGAGGGGAGAACACTGGTATATTTTTGTTTGGTCAAAACACCAGGTAGACCCCCTATAAATTGTATAAAGATGCATTGTAAATGCGATGAGTTGAGCTTGCCAAACCCTTTATATTGAATTGCATGCAGGAGAACTGTGGCCTTCTCCTAATTGGTGAGCTACTCTGTGAACCTCTTGTTGGCCTGAGCGCATGATATAGCAATAATGCCAGAGAATCATTTCCCCATAATACAGAGAGAAAGCAGGGTAACTTCAGCTCAGAATGGCAAGGTAAAAATGATGCTTTTTGCTGACCAATGAGGTGGTCTTCTTGTTGTGGTGATCAGGCTTGATCATAATTCAGCTAAAAGATAAGACCAAGAACCCCTCTAACTATCTAAAACAAGTAAAAATACTGGAGTTATTTGAAAAAACTGCAGGCTTTTAAGCAACAGAGTGTTTTGTGTGTGTGGGAGTACTGGTACCTTAATTGTATGCTTTTGTTTTGTAACGCTCAAGGTGCCCCCTTTTAAAATTGTAAAGATGTATTGTAGATGTGATAGGTTGAGCTTGCCAAACCTTTAATACTGAAGAGCTGGGAGATAGCCTGGCAAAGGATGGACAGTGATGGAAAGTGGGGAGGATAAATGGAAGAAAAATAAAAGTCTTTATCCTAGTCTATGTAAAATATGTTAAAAATGATGTTTAAATTCAAGTGTTATACATATGGCAGTTTTGAATTTGTTAGTGGATTTGTTCTTTTATGCTCCAAGTCTAGAAGGCCCTCATATGTTCACCCTAAATAGATTTGTGTTCAAGACAACTTTGTTTTTGAAGTATTTTTAATTTTTTTTCTGTTTGGATGATATACTCCTTGCAGGCATGCCTTCCATGTTCTGACCACTTTCCAACCCAGAGACTCCACTTTATCTTCACCCAAGTCATGGGGATCCAGTGGGGATGTAAGTCAAAGAGTGCCCGGTCTTCTTCAAAGCAACTAACATTTTTCCTCCAGCATTTCACCCTGCATTACCCCCTGACCTTCATACCAGTGCTATGCTTGTGTCTTATGGGTTTACAATACCACAGTGGGCCCTTGCATAGCAGAGAGCTCTCTGACCCTCCACAGGCTTGCTGTACCTTCCATGAGCTGGCATGAAGTGCCAGTGACAGCACTTCCTGAACTGTGGTCATCCAGTATCAGCCTTCTGAGGTTGCTGCTGAACCTGGGTCACCAGCACAAGTTTTCTTTTTTATTTTTGCATGTGGAAGTTGTTACACTTGTCTTTTTCACAGTAGTGGGATATTTTAAAAATTGTGTGGACAAAGCAGTCTCCTAGTTGAAGGGGGAGAACTACTGTAACATGTGGTGATTGTTTGCTTATGTGGTATGACACAGCTGAATGTCTCTCACCCACAGTTTTCAAGTTGCAGAAAATAAAAAAAAAATAAGTTGCAGTAACTTTTTCATTTTTATGGGCTAAAACTGCCACCAAGCATAGTCCCAAAATGGCAGGGATCAGTTATCAAAGTAGCAGGAAAGAAACCATTTTGCCCACTTCACAAAAAGGAGCAAATTTGTTTCACATTTTGTAACTTTGGGCCAAGGCAAAATATAAAACTTTTACAGAGCTTACAGAGCTCTGGTACTAGGGCATGGCATCCATTCCAAGTGCACAAACACACCTGGGTCTCCTAGGTTGCAACGTAGAAGGCCACTGCTCTGCATTGGGACAGATTTCTTTTTAACATCAACATTATCTTTTTGCTCCACTTCAAAAACTGCTGTTATTATTCTTTAAACAGAATTAGTGTGTTACCCCCAAAAAACATTTAGTGCTTTACAAATGTAGGAATCAGCTAATTTTCTCAGGGGATTTTACTGCCTCATGGCCTACTGGTAGTTTTATAAAAGATCACTTTTCTATATATAATAGATAAAGATCATCCTCAAACAATAAATAAGTAAATGGATTTATTTATCATCATTGTTTCACCAGGTAAACATATAGTGATACTGTAAAAAATAACGGATATGTCATAGGGGAGTGTATGATAAATGATCTATCGATGTGGGTGCAGTTTGACCTTGGATAACCTCACGAGTGGCATAAGCCATGAATGAGTTGCCCAAGGGCAAACAGCATGAAACCTGTAAAACCTGTAGAAAGTGCAGCTGGGGCTGGTATTACTTTTTTTTATTTATTTCTGTGTGGCTGTGAATGATGTGAGGGACATGGAAGATGAAGCGAGCAGTGCCGGCCATATGGAGATCAGAGATAAGTGTTTGATTGCATTGACAACAGGAAAAAAAAGGTACTTATTTGAAATCCCCCCCCCCCGAAGTTGTCCTTCATAACAGAAGATTGGTGGAGTAAATGACAATGTTAATGTGAGGGAGCAGGCAGGCCACCGGGGGGCAGTGTGCAGTTTCAGCTACAAGTATGTCTTTGCAAGTGGTGTTTAATAGAGTGAAACTGCTTTTGATGAAGTAGTGCCAGCAAGGGGTAACATAAAAGCTACGTAAACAGAGTGTGACGTAGTTACTGTGTGTATAAATAAATTTATACACACAGTGACCAGATAAACAGATTTATTACATTCTGTTTATGCTGATGCCTGTTGAATAATTTCATTTACAGGTACAACCTGGGGGTAAGGGAAATAGGGAGAAATTAGAAGATTGTAACACAATATGGTGCAGTAAGTAGTATGCACACAGTACTTGAAATACTGTGCATGCTACATGATAATTGTACAGCATTTGAAATAAGAGAAACTTAGTAGTAGGGTGAGGGGTATACAAAAATGTACACTATTAATTCAAGAATTTTCTTACAAATGAAACAATTGGATGTAGTCACTGTGTGAATCAAGCAGAATCATATGAATCTGTTTAGCGGAGGGAGCCCTGGTAACAGGGCAGCCACTCAAAGTTAGGTTGTTCCACAACTGTGGGAGTCTTTCTCAGAAGGCCAGCTGGCCAGACTTCAATAAGGAACTGGTTCCCAGTGTGTAAAAGGAAGGACCTGTTACCAGAGTTCGGAACAGTTGTATTCAGGTTTCATAGATAGCTGGGGAGTTTTTTGAACCAGTATTTAACCCACAGATGCTCAGATATAGCAACAAATAACAATGGCATATCAAACTATTGGGAAAGTTATTTGACACCTGCCATTGCAACTGTTCATTTGTCTAAACTTTCATTGCATTTCTGTATACACTGTTTCTAAGAAATTGTCATCATTTGGTACTCTAGCAGATTTCATCACATTTATTTTGACTCTGTCTGGCAATATGTTTGCATGTCCACTGTTGCCTGGCAACTGTGATCTCTTCATGAGGACAGACTGTTTCCTTTTTGGCTTTTTAAGATGCAGGAAGGACACCTCCATTGATCCCCAGCACATCATCAAATCTTGTCACAGCTGCTTTCATCAGCTAATGGAGTCTGGCCACGTATGCATGATTTCATTCTTACTGTAAAACAAAGAAAGATATGAGATGCACATTCCAGTTCTTGATTAAAAAAGGTATTTTCTTTAATAATGAAAAAATCTTGGAGACAATGAAGAAAGCATATCAATGTTACATACACAGCGTCACTATCAGCTTTTTTATCCGTTTGCCCTGCTGCCTGTCCAGAGTAATTTATTATCCCTGTTATAATCCACTACTTACACAGAACTTCATAAAGCTGATCTTTGCCAATATAAAAGAACTAGTGTGTAACGGTCTGGGGTGGCTGCATGGGACTGCACTGTGGAACACATGTGGAATGTTTTGAAGAGGGCATTAGAAGAAAGTGAAGTGGTCTGCATCCCTCTAAGCAAAAAGGGTAAAATGACTAAAAGAGCTTCCTTGACTAAGCAAGGACATTAGTCACATATTAAATAAAAATAAAGGCTATCACCACTAGGAAAGAGACAAGTTGCCCACAGGCCAGAGAGTACATGACAGCAGTAAAGGGATGCAAAGTTCGACTGAATAAAGCAATGGAAGTACTAAAAGCCAAATTAACTGTAGGGGTCATAGAAAATACCAATGTCTTCTTCCAGTATATTAATGTAAAGAAAAAGGTAAAGGAGGAGATTGGGCCTTTGAAAATGGGAAGGGGTGAACCAATAAAATAATTAGGAGTGTTGACTGAAATGTTAAATGGATACTTTACTCTGGAATTCACTGTGGAACCCTGGGGGAGGAAAGGTACTCATTGGGATGTGCCATGGGATTTGAAGTAGCCATAATTCAGCCTGCAGATGTCACATCTGTCATGGTAGTTGATCAACTGGTGAAGAGCAAGGCAGGTAAGTTCCAAGGGGTGGATGAAACACAACTAAATGTCATAGTGGATCCAGGGGAAAAACTGGTGGGGCTGCTTTCAGTAATCTTTCAGGAGTCTGTTTAGATATGTGTGGTGTCAAAGGAATGGAAAGTAAGCAGTGTGGTCCCCATTGTCGAAACAGGGCTAGGATGGACCTTGGCAACTATAGATTACACAGCCTGAAGTAAGTGCTGGGCAAGGTCCAGTGTTGGACAATTAAGGCAGTATGACCTAGTGGTTATAGCCCTGGCATGGAAACCAGAGGATCACAGGTTCAATCCTTGCTGGAGCCAAAATTCTGACTGTGTGACTTTGGGCAAGTCACTTTACCTCCCAGTGCTCCAGTCCACCCAGCTGCGGAAATGGCTAGAAGCAGGACACCACTGAAAATAAGATGTTGCATCTCAGCTCGGCCATCCTTGGTAAACAAATTGAAAGAATAATGAATAGATTAGCACAGCATTATGATGGGGCATATTATGCCAAACCAACTTGATCACCTTCTGTAAGATGATGACTAGGGAGGTAGACAGGGGTTACGTGATAGGGTATCTAGATTTCAGCAAGGCTTTTGACACTGTGTGGCATGAAAGTCACCTGTTAAAAATGCACCAGTGTGGTACACACAGACATACACAAGGTGGATTAATAATTATCTTGGGGGCAGGAAGCTGAGTGTTGTGGTGGGTGGGCACTGTTCTGAGAGGAGAGGCGTGCTCAGTGGTTTCCCTCAGAAAGTAGTACTAGGACAACTGTTGCTTAAAATTTTCATCAATGATCTGGAAACCGGGATCTCTAGTAGGCTGATTAAGTTTCCAGATGACACTAAGCAGGGCAGGGTGGTGAACACATGTGAGGATGGTGGAAAACTTAAGGATGACCTGAACAAGCTTGGTGATTAGTTGGAATCCTGGTGTCTCAGATGCAATGTAGCCAAATGCAAGCTTCTATCCATGGGGAGAAAAAAACCAGAGGTAGAAGCTATATAGAGCACTTTGTGATGCATATCTTGTTGCAGAGGAAGAGGAAAATGATCTGTTAGGGATGAAACATGGCAAGCTGTGCACAGCCACTGTCAAGAGATCTGTCAGAATGCCAGAGTGCACCAAAAAGGGATCAACCAGCAGGGTAGGGCATGTAGTCCTGCCACTTTACAAGGCCATGCTCAGGTCCAACCTTGAGTACTTTGCGCAGTTCCTGGTTCCTCAATACAAAAAAAGAAATTGAGGCACTGTACAGCTACCAAAATGATCAGGTTATTGAAGACAAACTTTATGAGAAGAGGCAAGAGGCCCATAACATGATCATATTAACGATAAAGAGAGGGCATGACACATGATCATAATTTTCCATTCACTTGGGGTATCCACAAGATCAAATAGACAGGGAAGTTGATCTGTTGTCCTCCAGCAGGACACAGAAACATGCCTTGTGTAACTATTCCCCCACTACTTCACACAGTTAACACCCCTGGCACCCATACAGACTCAAAATTTAGAAATGGAATCACCCCTAGCATTGGGAATGTATAACAGGCTCATTCTTCTAGAGATAAAGGGTTGGGGGTGTACAAAAGCATAACTATTTGGTATTTATAAAACCAGGTCCTGGGGAGAGATTTTATTGCTACACATATGCTAGACCTATCTTTTGGAGGAGTACCCAGTGAATACACACAGGAAGCAATAACGAAACTGTCCAGACCATAGCTGGGGTTCTAGACTGTGACTTTATTCAAAAGATGTTCTTCAAAGTAAGGGTGGACCCCAAAGGTTTACACATTGTGGCACTAGCAACTTTCCATACCTCTCAACCTCCCTCATCACAAATCAGGGACAAGGCTTAAAATGATCAGGGACAAATGACCAAAATCAGGGACACATCTCAAAAAATAGTAATATTATTTCCAGAAGCAATGTACAACATGCTTCTTAGTATGCATAGCATTTTCTTAATGAGAACTAGACTGTTTAACACCAATGGCTGGCATTATTTTGTGATTCAAATCCCTACTCTTCAGTGTCAGAAATGCCAAATTTAGGAGGGACAGAAGAAATTTCTGAGGCAAAATCAGGGACATCCCTGAAAATCAGGGACAGTTGAGAGGTATGTGTAGAACAACAAAATCCAACTGTATCTAATAGAAAACTCTTTGTATTCCTACATGTTGTAGGACATAGAACAATTAGAATTTGCATTCCCACATGTCATAGGACATAGAACAACTTAGACTTGTATTTGGTATTCCCACATGTCTTAGGACATAGAACATTGCTTCCAGTGACATATTGGCCACAACTGAAAACACATTTTGCTAACACTAGTACCATTCTTCATAACCAGAGAAGAAACTGTAACCCACTCCAGGGGGTAAAAATATTCCCAT
Organism: Neoceratodus forsteri; assembly: GCA_016271365.2. NCBI lineage: Eukaryota > Metazoa > Chordata > Ceratodontiformes > Ceratodontidae > Neoceratodus > Neoceratodus forsteri. The sequence continues at coordinate 414,005,388 of CM057453.1, read as the reverse complement.
CAGACATTTGGCCATTTGTCTAAAGTAACCAGGCACCCTTACTGAATTTGTTAGTCCTGAACTGGTTACTCCAGATGGGATTCTGCACACCCTTTGCTCCCAAATCCATACTCAGCCATTCTTTCAGTTACACCTTAAACATTGGAAAATCTTTTGAATTGCTTTTGAATAGACATAGAAACATAGAAGTTGCTAGCAGATAAGGATCTCAAGGCCCATCCAGTCTGCCCATTTCTTCTACCTTGTGAATGTGCCATAGGCTTGTACTCTGTCAATGGCCTATCTATTCATACTCATTTGTATTGCTCCCTTGTGCCTATCCCATGCCTGTTTGAAGCCCTGCACTATATTCATATCAACCACTTTCTGAGGTAGGCTGTTCCATGCATCCACCACCCTTTTGGTGAAAAAGAACTTCCTGACATTACCCCTTAATCGGCCTCCCTCTAATCTCATGCTGTGTCCTCTTGTCCTGCTATTTTTCTTATATTGGAACATGTTAGACTCTTTCACCTTTTGAATGCCCTTAAGATGTTTGAATGTTTCGATCATATCACCTCTCTCCCTCCTTTGCTTTAGGGTATATATATCGAGTTCCGTTAATCTGTCCTCATATGTTTTCTGATGTAGTCCCTGCACCATTTTGGTTGCCCTTCTCTGGACTGCCTCTATTTTGTTACTGTCCTTGTGCAGGTGCAGCCTCCAGTACTGCATGCAGTACTCCAGATGGTGCCTAGCCAGTGTCTTGTAAAGAGGGATCAATACCTCCGTCTTACGACTTGCAATACCCCTACTAATACATCCCAACATCCCTCTAGCCTTACCTACTGCTTTAGTGGACTGCTTGGATGATTTCAGGTCATCAGTGATGATGATGCCCAAGTCTCTTTCTTCCCTTGTGTTTACCAGCAACTCCCCTCCCAGCCTACAGGTGGCTTCAGGGTTTCTCTTCCCTATGTGCACGATCTTGCACTTCTTTGCATTAAACCCCAGTTGCCACTCTTCTGACCATTTTTCCAGTTTATCCAGATCTCTTCTCATTCTGTCCACCCCATCTGGATCATCTAGTCTGTTGCAGATCTTGGTGTCATCTACAAACAGACAAATCTTACCCTCCAATCCATCTGAAATGTCACTGATGAAGATATTGAAGAGGACTGGCCCCAGGACTGATCCCTGAGGTACCTCACTTGTGACTTGCATCTCATCTCACTGTATACCATTTACCACCACTCTCTGTTTTCTGTCTGCCAACCAGTCTACCACCCACTTGACCAACTTCCAACCCACCCTGAGCCTATCCAGCTTATTAACCAATCTTCTATGTGAAACAGTATTGAACGCTTTGCTGAAGTCAAGGTAAGCAGCATCAACTGCACCCCCTTGGTCCACCACTCTGGTTACCCAGTCAAAGAAATCTATGAGATTAGTTTGACAGGACCTTCCTGTTGTAAACCCATGCTGTCTTGGATCCTGTGCTCCTATGGATTCCAAGTGTTGCACTATCCTTTCCTTAAGGAGTGCCTCCATAATCTTGCCATTCACTGAGTTAAGACTGACTGGTCTGTAGTTCCCTGCCTCCTCTGTGCTACCACTCTTGTGGAGTGGGATCATATGAGCCCTTCTCCAGTCTTCTGGAACCTCTCCTGTGCTCAGAGACTCACTAAACAGTTCTAATAATGGCTCTGCTAGTTCCACCCTTTGCTCCTTTAGTACCCTGGGATGTATGCCATCAGGTCTCATTGCCTTGTCCGTACTGAGCTTAGCAAGCTCTTGTAGGACCCTTTCTTTTGTGAAGGGACTAGTGCACACCTCCCTCCCCACTGTGTCCATGGTGTTGAGCTGTGGGTCCTGCCCTACCTTCTCATTAGGAAATACTGAGCAGAAATATCCATTTAGGATATATGCTTTTCCTTGGTCCTCCTCCACACACTCCCCCTTATCCTCTTTGATCTTAGCAATACTCCCTCTGGACTGTCTCCTTTCACTAATGTATCTATAGAAAGTCTTGTCCCCTTCTTTTTACTGTTCATGCTAGTGTTTCCTTGGTTTGGGCCTTTGCCTGCCTTACTGCCTTCCCTGCTTCCCTTAGGGAAGTTTGGTATGCCTCCCTATCTTCGTCCCGCTGCATTCCCTTATACTTCCTGAAGGCCAGTCTTTTGTCCCTGACCTTTTCTGCTACTGTTTTTGAGAACCAAAGCAGTTTCCTCCTTCTTTTGCTCTTGTTTTTCTCTCTAACACAATGGGACGTTGCTTCAAGTATTGCATATTTAACACTTGCCCACTTAGCCTGTACCCCCTCACCTGTATTTTTTCTTGCCAGTGCTAGCTTAACTCTGTTGACCATTTTATCAAAGTCAGCTCCTCTGAAGTCCCATATTCTTGCCTTGGAATTGGGTGAATTAGTCTAGTGGTCAAATTGAACCATACCACATTGGCCCCCAGGTGACCTTATACCTGGAGATCTGTCATCCTTTCCCCATTAGTCAGTACTAGAATTTCTGTAGCTTTGATATTTTTATTGATGTAAAGGGCCACTCCACCCCCCCTTTTTGCACCTCAGTCTCTTCTGAACAGTACATAACCAGATATTGAGGTTTCCCATGTGTGGTTACTAGTGAACCATGTATCACTAATGGCTTCTATGTCCAGTTTAGCCTCTATCATTATTGCCTACAGGTCTGGAATCTTGTTTCCCAGGCTGTGGACATTTGTGTACATGATTTTCCATTTGCCAGATTTCGGTGTGTTAGTTGTTAGGCGAGGTCAGACATTTGCCCTACACATTGCATGGGGAGCTGGAACTTTTTCCTACCTGATGATGCAAATGAATTGCAAACATGCTGAACTCATGTTTGATCACTAGCTGAGGAGGGAAGGGTGTTCTTCCCATTCGATGTATCAGGTGCTGCACCCCTCTCCCCATTTTCTAGTTTAAATAGTCTGTAAAGACATCAAATGTCTGCCCCAATGCACTGACTGCCTCCTTAGTCAGATGCAGTCCATTGAATTTAAAGAACTTTTGCTCCCAAAACTATTGCCAGTTGCATACAAATTTGTGTCCTTTTTCCTGGCACCAGCCCTTGAGCCACATGTTTAGCTCCCCTATCTCCTCTTCTCTGACCTTCTGTCCATCTCTCCCCCGGCCCAGACTGGCAGGATCTCTGAGAAGGAGATGCAGGATGAAATGGATGACAGTTTGTCTCCCAGCCTGGTCAGGTGTTCCTTGGTCTCAACAACTGATCGGTTGGCAAGATCATTAGTCTTTGTGTACCAGGATGTTGATCTTTTCTCCTGTTTTCTGCATGATTTTAGCAATGTGGTCAGTGTCTCTCCATGCTGATGTACCTGGGAGACATCTGACCATTACCTCCAGCTGGAGATAGGTATAAACTCCCTGAATCATGGATTCTCCTATGATCAGAAGTGTTTTGGATTTCCTTTTTGCTTTTTTTTGTTTTGGTCCCTGAGTGAGTTTTGTTTTGCGTGTTCCTGTGAGGCAGGGTCCTGCTCTACAGTGTCCTCTGCCCCTTTGTTTGATTTTGGAGATAGAGGCAGATACTTGTTTGTAGTTTTTATATGGTTTGTGGAGGTGATACACTGGAGAGCATTGAGTGATGGGGCACCTGATTTGCCCCTCCTAACCGCCTGCTAATCTTCTGGATCAACTACCCTCTGCAGTCAAGGTGCTTCAGTTGGATGTTGGGGAAATGGCAGGTGGTTCTTATAATATATTTCCTTCTGAATATGTGATTTGAGGCATGCAGTCTCTGCCCATGCTGCCTGGAGCTGAGCCCTTAGATCTCCAATGGTCCAGCATGTAGGACAGTGTCCTAAATCCTGTATAACTGCCCTTTTGAAAAGTGTCCCACAGTACCTGCAGTTAATAATATCCATTCCAGATGAGTTGTTGGTTTTATAACCTGGTCCGAGTAATTAGAAGGAGGAAATTGAAAGCAAAAGTTTGATTTTGTCTTTTGTTTATTTGTTTCTGTATAATGTGTTATAAAAAGTTAAATTATGTGTGCCCCTGTAAGTGAGGTCACTATGCAGATATCCCACTGATCCTCCCCTTCCTGCTTTGCTACAGGAAATGTCACGACTGTTCTATCCTATACAAGGAGTATAGCATGAGGTGGTTGGGAATGGGAGTGGGTGGCTGGGCCCTTCCCCTGTCGAAAAAGAAGAACCACAGATGAAAGAAACAAGAATACAAGAGCAGAAACATTCAACCAACAACAAATGCAGTAGCTCTGAACTGTAAAACCTGTAAAGCACCACCTGTAATCATTTCACAGAAGATATACCCTGCAAAAAACACTTTGCTACAGAGAAAAATAAAGCAGTAACAGAAGATATACCTTGCAAAAACAATCTGAATCAGAGAAGATTACAGCAGTAATCTGTAAGCACAAAACAGTAACAAACCTGTAGGCACACCCTGTAATAATGCAGTAGAAAGTATACCATGCAACAGCAATTTGAATCAGAGAACAATAAAGCAGTAAAATGTTAGCAAAAAACAGTAACACAGTAACAAACCCTGTGAGTTCAAAAGAAAATAGTAACACACAGTACATCTGCCTAGCCAAAAGAAGTCTTAATCTTTTTTCTTGCTCTGATAATGTTACTTGCTCTGTCCTCACAAGCAAAGCTAGAAGAAAAGAGCTCAGGTGAAGCTAGGAGCCTTTACCAGCAAACTTAGTCATTCAGAATTCAAATTCACCACCTCATAAGTGTAAAGGTAAAAAGTCCAGAGCAGCGTGGTTAGTCATACCTCTGGTTATCACACACCTCAGCCAACTTTAATTCAAAGTTAGTCCTGCATGTCTGTAGTTACAGGAAAATAAATTGTGCCTTCCCTCTGGTCATGGAACACAACAGAACAGGTACTTGTTTTCTGTAGCAAAAGTCAGAATTCAGCTACTGTTAGACATTTCAGGCAGCTTCAAAACATCCTGGATCAAACAGGGGATTGCCCCTTGGATCAATCCACTAGCAGTCCTTTTCAGCCCTCCAGGGATGAAAATCAGGAAATCCTGCTGTAGAAAAGGTCTTCACCACTTCTCTGAGCAAGCTGGGGAATACAAGAACTAGGGTGAGAATTCAGGGCTTTCAGCTCAGAGCCCAATGGCAGCAGCCCTCACTCCCTCACTCCACCAACTTCAAACTGTAACTGACACTGATACACCCTGACTCCCATCTCAACATTCTATCTCCCACCTCAACAGTTGGCACAAAGGTTATGCTGCTGTGATAATTCAAAATGAGCTCATCACTTCCATCTCAGTTGAAGCCAAATAAACAGAAGAGTGAGCAGGTGAAATGCCCTTTAACTAGTTAATCACCAGCTGCCTCTCCCTGCCTAGCACTGATACTGAGGGGATTCTAGTAACCACAGGGATGATGATTACACTTGTAACTCAGATGTGGTAAATTCTTGGGTTACACTAGGAAACACTTTTCCCATAGTGTGGTAACATATGATATAGCCTACCAGTGGAGACAGTGGACATGCAGACTGTATTGTCCTTCAAGGTAAGCCTTGACAAATTTCTGCTTACCAAGGGAGACACTGGATATTCTAGGTCATGAAGTAAGTAACGAACCCCTGTAGTAAATGTTGGAAAAACATAATTATTCATTCTTGCTTTTAAAATAGGAGGCAATATGATTGACCTAGAATCCCTTTTAATTGATGGGCTGTGCTTGGGGTTCAGTGGGGCTGTGGGCAACAAGTGCCACCTCCTCTGAGCTCTATTTAAGGAGTATCCTCCAAGCACCATTTGACTCACATTCCTTGCTAATTGAGACTCTGCTGCAGTCCTGCCACAGGATAACCTTGTCCTCCTGCTTACTTTCCTCCAGCCTCTGCAGTGATTGCCCCAGTGTTTAGTCATTGTTTTTTTGTTTTTTTTTGGAGGGGTGTCTGCCCATTCTTTTCCATGCCACCCTTCTACTCTGGTTGAGATTTTATTTTCCATTATTGATTTCCTGTCTTCCAGAGCAATTTGCACTCTGCCTGTTTCTTATGGTCTATCCTCCTTCCTTACATTTTTTTTTTTAATTTGCATGTTACTTACCTGCTTACTGGATCGTCCTCCATCTAGGCTGAGCTTCCTTTGCTTGCTGTTTGAGTTTCCAAGGTTTTGCTTAATTTCTTGCAATTTCCTTCAGTTCTGTGCTTCCTGCAAGACCTCAATTTGAGCTTAATTTTGTTCTGCTGCATTCCACAGTTCTTGCATCCAAAGCTCCAGCTGAGTCTGCTCATTGGTAATAAAAATCCAGTCAGGAAGTTTTAGGAATGGATGGTTTTCTGAGCCAGTGTTTGTTTCATTCTTACAGCTCCAGGAAAATTCTGGTCTGGATTCTTACATTGCTGTTTTTTCTCTTTGATTGCCCTTTGGGTTGCTACTCTCATTTTCCTGAGCTTACCAAAGGTTTTTGCCCATCAAGGCTTAGCTACATGGTCTTAGTCCTAGTCCTAGTGTTGACCAAGTGACTCCTGTAGTTTGCTTTGCAGCTGCACCCCCAGTCCAGGATAAATTCTCCAGCTCATTTACTACATGATGTTTCATTTGCCAGCTGGCTGCCTATGGTTCTGCCTAATCTCCACACCCTCCTTTCATTAGTTGGACCAAGCCATTCATTAATTTTGTTTGGAATCTTTGCCATGCTGGAGTTGTTGTTTTTAAACTCTTATATGTTTAGCATATTAAGCATAGAACATAAAATTACAATGACATATACAAGATGACAGATGTCCAACAACAACCATGTACATGAAAAACATTTTAATAAAGGGCTAGACATTTCAGTATTCTATATCATACCGGTTCAGGAAGCAGCAATCATTAACCTAAATGATATATTGGGCACCAACAAGATTGTATAAATACTATACAACACCACTGAACAGAGTGGACAGTGATTCATGGGGATGACTATGGGGAAGGAAAACTGGGTAAATGACAATAAATATGAAGAACTTGCCCCCTCACTGGGATTCATGGAATAAACTCTTGCCTATGGGGCAAAACCCATCGCCTCTAAGTCAGATCAAACTGATCTTTATGGCAGTTAACCAGGGCAGTAAGTCTCTCCATCTTTTATACAACTATCATAAGGTATTGCCATTGCTGGAGTTTTTTTTAGCCATCCTGACCAACCTCTGTTGTACCCATCATAGGTTAAGCCTCCTAACAGGTCAGGGACTAGGCAACCCAATAATAGAGCAACTATTACCTGCACCAACCTGGGCCCAGCACCCTACTGCTGCAAGGTTGGGTTCATCACCGAGCTGGAGGCCACTTCAGTCATACTGGCCAAGCTCTGGGACACCATCAAATTGGTTATCTCATTAGAGAGATTGAGCAAGAATTTCACACAGCTTCTGAATTCGCATTTAAATGCACCACCATCACTGCAAGTAGAATTCCACATTCCAAGCAGTACTCAAGGTAATAAGTAATTTCTGTCTTCATTGTTTTCATTTTAGCTCTGCTGGCCAGAAGAGTTATCATCTACTCGCAGGTTGTCTCTTCCTGCTGCCAGCAAGATTGCCATGGCAGCTTTCTGAGTTGCTCAGCTAGCACTCAGAAATATGTATGCTTTGCACTCACAGTAAATTGCTTTGGGTGAGCAAATGCTGTTTTTAGCAGCAGGGTAGTGCTTTTTAACAACAACCAGGGATTTTATATTAGTTTATTTAGTTTAGTACTTTAGTAGTTTAGGCATTGGAAGGAGGAGGCATTGATATACCTTTGAGTCTGAGTCAGATTCATTCATTTCTCTGTTTGTGATGCCATTCCCCCCCTCCAGCTGACCATTTCATGAAGTTTGAGTAGTGAAACCAGCTAGGGTAAGATTTTGGCTGGGACTTCAAAATAGTTGCTCTGCTTCACCCTCACCAGGAACCATTATCTCTGATTGAGAGTTGACAGCATCGAGCACTTCTCAAGAGACTGCGAGCTCCCCTTGCATACCTGCATTCTAAAACCGACCTGTTTGCATTGTTTCCTGAAACATCAATTGGTTTGGCTGAGTGGCAGCTCTCCTCTGATGAGGGAGGAGGAAAGTGATGTTTAAAGGGTGGGATTCCTACCCTTTAGAAGGTCAGGTGTTGTGCAAGCAGAGATCAACTGTGTCTGAGTGCACGGAAGATGGACCAAGTGATAATTTAACTTACAGTCCAGTATTTACCGAAAGACTATAAGCTCCCACTGCACTTTTACACTTTAAAACCCATGGGCCTGTCTATTCCCTGGAAGTATCAGTCAGCCTGCCTGAGTGCCAGCTACAAGAGTAAAGTGATGTTTGGAGGGCAAGTTTCTCCCTTTTTCAAAGGTGGATGCCATACAATTGGCACTCAACAGAGTGACACTTCGATTGAGTGGCTCTCGACGAACTGGTGGGAGTCTCCTTTGGGAGACAAAGAACCTCTGTGTGTGAACACTGAGGCAAGGGTTACCCCAAAGGGCATTTGGCTGGGAAGCCAAGTTTCAAGAAAATACAAAATCACACATGCCCCCACAATGCAAAGCATCATGGGCTGCATATGCAAATCACCACAGAATGTTATGCTGGTCCAACTTTAAGCAGAATTGCATGGTGCCGAAAGGCCTCTCACACAGTTTGCAAAGGGTGCTAATAGAAGACATAGACACGTTGTCGTCCTACCAGGACTCATCAGTATGCCCTGGCCTGTTTGACACCCCAGTGGAATGGACCAGCTACCCCTAAGGCAGTGTGCCTGGGATATATTGTGGTGAACCCATTAAAATAAAAAATATTTAAAGACAAAGAACCTCTGTGTGTGAACACTGAGGCAAGGGTTACCTAAAGGGCATTTGGCTGGAAGCCAAGTTTCAAGAAAATACAAAATCACATGCCCCCACAATGCAAAGCATCATGGGCTGCATATGCAAATCACCACAGAATGTTATGCTGGTCCAACTTTAAGCAGAATTGCATGGTGCCGAAGGCCTCCTCACACAGTTTGCAAAGGTGCTAACAGAAGACATAGACACGTGTTTGTCTACCAGGACTCATCAGTATGCCTCGTCTGTTTGACACCCCAGTGGAATGGACCAGCTACCCCTAAGGCAGTGTGCCTGGGATATATTGTGGTGAACCCATTAAAATAAAAAACTATTTAAAAGACAAAGAACCTCTGTGTGTGAACACTGAGGCAAGGGTTACCCCAAAGGGCATTTGGCTGGGAAGCCAAGTTTCAAGAAAATACAAAATCACACATGCCCCCACAATGCAAAGCATCATGGGCTGCATATGCAAATCACCACAGAATGTTATGCTGGTCCAACTTTAAGCAGAGTGCATGGTGCGAAAGCCTCTCACACAGTTTGCAAAGGAATTCAACAGAAGACATAGACACGTGTTTCACCCCACCAGGACTCATCAGTATGCCTCGTCTGTTTGACACCCCAGTGGAATGGACCAGCTACCCCTAAGGCAGTGTGCCTGGGATATATTGTGGTGAACCCATTAAAATAAAAAACTATTTAAAAGACAAAGAACCTCTGTGTGTGAACACTGAGGCAAGGGTTACCCCAAAGGGCATTTGGCTGGGAAGCCAAGTTTCAAGAAAATACAAAATCACACATGCCCCCTTTGGGAGTCTACTACAGAGGATACTGTGTAGGTACTGAAACAATGGTTTATGAGTTATTCTGTTTCATGGGCCTTGATTAAACTAATGAAATTGTTGTAGAATATTACATTCAGAAAAGTAGGATCTTTTACAGCGTGTAGGACAATGTAATGCACTATTAACTTGCTAGGTGGGGTTAGATAAAGGTTTAAACATGGCTAAATTGTTCACATTTTCAACCACATTTGAGTTTGTAAATTTAATGAGATAAAGTTATCCTGAGACAATAAAATCCAAAGTGCATGAGATGGGCGTGATGATATAGTTCTTTTCGATTTATTTATTGTATTTATTTTTATTTACTTATGACTTTGATAACTAGATAAGTGCACTGATCCAATGGACCATTTCCACGTACAAGTCAGGCCATATATATGGCAAAAGAGCATACAGCACACAAAAGGAGTAAGCAAACAGAATGATATCAATAATGCCATTAAACAGAGATGAAATACAATAACAGAGAGGGAGTTGCAAGCGTAAATGGTATAGCAGGTAGATGTCCATTTATAACAGTTGGTTAATAAATCCTCCCTGAAAAGGAACGGTGGGCAGAAATTCTTAAAGCTAAAATACAACAGAAACAAAATACAGTAGCAGAGTAGAAATTGTGAGCAGTCAGTGTGGTTCAACAGGTGGTCATCCATAACAACAGTTGATTAACAGGTCCTCACTGCATGGGCAGATAAATTACCTGTGTATACAGACCATAAATAAGAGCAATAGGGTTGAGGCTTGCAGAGGCATACTCTCTGGGAGGAGCAAGTTGTTGGGGCAGGTAAGGGATATACAGGCCAGGGCGTGGTGGCTACCCCAGTGAGTAATGGCAGCTGGATTCAGCCAAGAGCCAAGCTTTAAAGTGGGTTTTCAACACAGGATAAGTATCCGGTGAGTAAATAGGTGCAGGAATACCATTTCACAGTGAAAGGGCAGCAACAGACAGTGCTTTCCCTCCCATGTTGGTAGAGACACAGGGAACCTCAAGGGGGAGGGAAAGCAGAGGTGCAGAGACACCTGGGAATAGTACTAGGTTTGAGGAGGGATGAGAAAGGGAACAGCTGCCCCATTTGGATGGCATTGTCCACAATGCAGCCAAGGGAATAGTCAAATCATCCTTGACGAAGAAGCAGCCCTAAAGTCTGATAGAGGACACAGTGATGGGTTGAGAATGGGGCTAGGAGAGCAAAGTGGCAGGCACTGTTATAGGCTGTGGAAAGTCTGGCTCAAAGGGCAGAGGACACATGGGAAGATATTGGGGAACAGTAATCAAAAAAGCGGAGTAGACTGCCTTGGACAATAGCTAGGCGGGCTCCTTGGGTCAGGTAGTGTTTTAGGTGGTAGGCAACTCCTAGTTTTTGATGTACCAATGAACCATTAGGTTGATGTGCACTGAGAAGGAGATGGAGAGGTGAAGTGTAACAGCCAGATATTTAAAAGTGGCCACATTTTCAAGGGCCTGGTCAGTGGGGGAGCATATTGTAAGGGAGGAGTCAGAATTGTTGGTTCAGGCTAGGTAATGCTTTGACCCAAACAGCATGGTCTTGTTTTTTTTTTTTTTACTGACCAACAGCAGGTTGGATGCAAACCAATTGTGGTCAGTGCCATAGTTTGGGGTGAGGACAGTGGTAATGCAAGAGAGAGATTTATTGCTGTGAAATAGGACAAGATTGTCTGCATATAGGAGGGAGTTGCAGCTGAGGCTGTCAGAGGGGGAGGGAATTGACAAATATAGAGAAAAGAAGAGGGCCCAGGATCGAGCCCTGGGGAACACCAGTAAGTACAGGCAGGGCAGAGAAGCTGGCCGATCCAATGAAAACATATTGGGAGCAGCCCAAGAGGTAGCTACTGAAACAGGTGGCTGTCCCAGGTGAGCAACCAAGGTGGTGTAGTTTTGAAAGGAGCCGGACATGGTTGACCATGTCAAAGGCCTTAGACAGGTCAATGAAGACAGCACCAGTGGTGTACCCATAGTCCACACTGGTGAAGACATGGTCTGTAAATAGTGTAATGGTAGAGGTGGTGTTGTGGTTTTTACAAAAAACATGTTGCTGGTTGCAAAAGAGGTGGTGCTTCTCAAGGTGATACGAGATATATACCAAAACAGACAAGGAACAAGTATTTGCACTACATTGGATGAGTGCATGAGTTCAAGTAAAATTCCCATTAGGGTTACCTTTTTAAATTACCATTTGGAAGTGATAATTTCCATTGTAAGAGACAATGTCCATATTGGGTGGTGCAATCAAATATAACATGCATTAATAAAGTAAAATCTTGTGTCCCAACTATTCTGAACATCAGTGCCAGGGCCTTAGTAACTGAGGTCAACAAACTCAGTGAATTGCTAAGGCCAAAATACATCCAATTTGCCTTAATCACTGAACCATAGTTCAGCCAATATGATCCTTCAGAAGCTATTTCAGTTATTAATAACAATTTGGAATGGAGGGACAAAACTTAACAAACAGAGGGTGGGGTGGCTTGCTATATTCACAAAAGCATATATTTTAAATGCATAAGCAAGTTAGAGAGCAATAAGGTTGATATTATGTGGCTCCAAATAAAAATGAATACATTTCCAAGGTTGTGCAGGCCAATAATTGTTGGACGTTTCTATCAATAACCTGCAGGTGGTAAAATCTAATACTAGTGTATTTAAACACATATACCAATAACATATTTCAGATGCATTCAGTCTGTGGCATAATTCTTACTTGGAGGCAAGCAAATTGCCTTTAGGTAGGATAATGAAGGGCAGCTCTAAAACAAAATGTAAAGAAAGGAACTAGGCAAATAGCATTCTAGATATTGTTAGAAACGTAGCAGATTCAGATGATAATACTGTTATGTTACCTCAAAATTACACATCAGATCATAAAAACAGTTTTAGTGTCATCTAGTTTTTGAAGAGTAATCAACAGCTGCAGGAATAAAAAACTAACATTATATAGAAGAAAATTGCCTGTATTTAAAAAGAACAGGGCTTTGGATGTTTTTGCTGGTGTAATGAATACTGAGTAGTTTTCTGAAGACAGTGCAGATGTAACATGAAAGAACGGCATTGGTGTAATCCATGAGGTCGTGGAAAGAGTTGCACCTGTTGAGATGATAATTTGGAGATAGACACGAATAGTGGACAGCAGTCAATTTTAAAAAGTTAGTCCAACAAAGGCAGGTATAGTTAAAAAAATATTGACCAGGGTATGTACAATGCATTGAAATACTATATGTGATAAATAGAAAAAGTATAAAACCGAGAAGAAATTATTAAAAAAATAATGTGCTTAACTTATGAAAATACAACTCTAGCAAACACTGGTATAATACAAAGTGATTTTTGGGAAATGGAACACAAGGCACCTGAATAGATAAATAGTGGGAAAAAAGTCATTTTGAATGAAATGAACAAGGCTTCACTTTCACTGTCTGTTTTTCTGTCTGTCTAATCTATCTATCTATCTATCTATCTATCTATCTATCTATCTATCTATCTATCTATCTATCATAGAAGCATAGATTCTGACAGCAGATGAGGACCACTTGGCCCACCTAGTCTGCCCAGTTCCCTACCTACTGGATAAGTTGCAGATCCTAGTTAACCAACAGGCTATTTATTCCTATCGCCCACAAAAATTGCCTTATGTCTGTCCCATGCATTCTTGAATTCTCTTACTGTATTTTACCCCACAACCTCCTCAGGAAGGCCGTTCCATGTATCCACCACCCTCTCTGTGAAAAAATACTTCCTCACATTGCCCCTGAGCCGTCCCCCCCCTCTATCTTCAAATTGTGTCCCCATGTTCCTGCAATCTCTTTTTCTGAAAGATGCTACCCTTTTGGACTTTGTTGATTCCCTTGAAGTACTTAAAAGTTTCTATAATGTCCCCCCTCTCTCTCATTTCCTCAAGTGTATACATATTAAGCTCCTTTAGTCTCTCCTCATATGGTTTCTGTTGCAGACCTGGCACTATTTTAGTTGGCCTCCATCCTGTCTATGCCCTTGCAGAGATGGGGTCTCCAGAACTGGATGCAGTTCTCCAGATGGGGTATCACCAACTGTCTGTACAGGGGGATAACAACTTCTTGTTTTCCACTGGTGATGACTCTCCCTATACATCCCAGTATCCCCACAGCCATCCCTACTGCCTTCTCACATTGCTTCCTAACCTTTAGGTCATCTGATGTGATTACCCCCAGGTCCCTTTCCATTTTTGTTGTTGTTACTGCCCCCCCATTGTGTACTCTTCTCCTGGGTTTTTGTTTCCTAGGTGCATTACTTTGCACTTCTTTGCATTAAATCCAAGCTGCCATACTACTGACCATTCCTCCAACTTTGCCAAGTTCCTTCTTATCCTTTCCACCCCCTTTGGTATCAACCCTGTTGCAGATCTTTTTGTCGTCTGCAAAGAGGCATACTTTTCCTTCCAGTCCCTCTGCAATGTCACTTATAAAGACATTAAAAAGGACCGGACCCAGTACTGAACCCTGTGGTACCCCATAGTAACCCCCCTTTCTTCAGAGTGGACTCTGTTTACTATTACCTTCTGTGTCCTGGTGTCTAGCCAATGTTTTACCCAGGCTACCACCCTGGGATCCACTCCCAGGCTGGCTAATTTGTTTATTAATCTTTTGAGTGGGACAGTGTCAAATGCCTTGCCAATGTCTAGGTAGGCCATGTGCACAGCCCCTCCCTGGTCTACTTTGGTCACCCAGTCAAAGAAATTGATTAGATTCTTCTGATGTGACCTTCCAGCTGTGAATCCATGCTGCCTTGAGTCATGTGCCCCACTGGCCTCTAGGTACTCAACAATTCTTTCCTTCAGAAGTGAGTCCATCATTTTCCCTACCACTGAGGTCAAACTGACAGGTCTGTAGTTTTCTGCCTGTCTTGCTCCCAGTTTTGTGAAGGGGAATCACATCAGCCTTCCTCCAGTCCTCAGGTACCACATCATCCTCCCAGGATTTGTTAAAAAAGGTAGTCAGTGGTGTCACTAGTTCTCCCCTTAATTCTTTTAGAATTCTGGGGTGAATCCTGTCAGGCCCCATTGCCTTGTCCACCTTCAGTTTTAGGAGTTCTTTCAGAACCCTTTCTTCTGTGAAAGGACTGTGGTCGACCCCCTATCCAGAGTGCTTCTATCGACTGGATTAAGTACCTCCCCCCTCCTCTTCTTTTGTGAATACTGAGCAGAAGTATTCATTCAGTATCCCTGCTTTTTCACTGTCCCTTTCTGCCTACCCACCATCCCCTTTATTCAACCTCACTATCCCTCCCTTTGTCTTTCTACACTTCCTAATGTACCTATAAAAGGTTTTATCCCCCTTCTTAACCGAGTTGGCTATCTTTTCCTCGGTTTTGCCATTGCTATTCTGACTGCCTTCCCCACTTCCTTCTGCTTTAACTGGTACAGTTCTCTGTCTTTCTCCTTCTGTGTTTCCTTACACTTCCTAAATGTTATCTTTTTCTCCCTAACTTTCCCCGCCACCTCATTTGAGAACCACAGTGTTTTTTTTCTTTTGTTTTGATTTGTTTATTTGCTTCACACAAAGGCTTGTTGCCTCTGTGATGACAGTTTTAATGTTTCCCCATTGTTGCTCCACCTCCTCTTCTTGCCTGTTTGCTAGTGCTTTTCTGAGGCATTCTCCCATTTTGACAAAGTCAGCCCTCCTGAAGTCCAGTACTCTCACTTTTGTATGACTTGACTCGCAGCTGAGTTTACTGTGAACCATATTGTTTGGTGGCCACTTGTTCCCAGATTGCTACCCACTTCTAGATCTGAGATCCTCTCTCCATCCCCATTTGAGAGCACCTGGTCTAAGATTGCCCTCCTGAGTGGGTTCCAACACTAGCTGTCTGGGGCATGCCCCATGTAGGGCATCGAGAATTGCCCTGCTCTTGCATGTGGCTGCAGCAAAGGTGCTCCATTTAAAATCCACCATATTCATTTCCCCCATCAACAATATTTCCCCTGTCTCTGCCATCCTAAGGATGCCTTCTATAATTTCCTTGCCCACTTCCTCCCTCTGAGATGGGGGTCTGTATACTATCACTGTGTGGATTGTGGTGCCATTTCCAGTCCCCAGGGTGATCCACAGTGCCTCCTCTCCTTCCTGTTTACCCTTTTGTTCCATTGCTTTGATTCCTTCCCTTACATAGAGAGCTACTCCTCCTCCTCTTCTACCCTCCCTGTCTCTCCTGTAGATTGTGTACCCTGGTATGTTGACATCCCAGTCATGATTCTCTGTATACCATGTTTCTGTGACTGCAACAATATCTAGGCATCCCTCTTCCATCAAGGCCACCAGTTCAGAGAGCTTGTTACCTAGACTATGGGCATTGGTACTCATTATCTTCCATTTTTTGATGGCCTTACCCTTTTTGCCCCATCCCTGTCCTTACTGCCTTTACCTTTTTCTTGATTTACCCCACCTTTCTCCCTACTGACATCTCTATCTTCGTGCTTACCTCACTAACTACCCTGATTTTTTGGGGGGGCTAGAATTTCCCTGCTCCTTTTCAGTGCCTTCCCCCTTGGCTAGTTTAAATGCTTACCAATGAAGCTTTCCAATGAAGCCCCTATCTATCTATCTATCTATCTATCTATCTATCTATCTATCTATCTATCTATCTATCTGTCCATCCGTCCGTCTATCTATCTATCTGTCTATCTATCTAGTTGTCTGTATTTTTAATTGACAGGGTAATTACACTAGACAATTAAATGACTGTTTTCAGGTAATACCTGGGAGACTACAAAAGTAGCCATATGACAATTAACATTACCAATATCATGTAAATACAATGTGAAGGCAACATCATAAACAGCAGTAACAACTAACATTCAGGCAGGAAGTAGTTCAATAAAAGCAACAGTAACCACAAAATAATAAGGCAATGGATGCAGAACATATTAGGTTTACATACAACAAGTAAAAGAGCTAGTGTGTGTTGCATCTACATGAACAGTAGGACTAGAATAGGACTAAATAGTGAAGATGGTAGACCTAAACCGATCCTCAGAGAGGGACACAAGCTACTTGGGGAGTGGTATGACTTAGGTACACTTGCAGAGAGAGGATATGAACAAATGTTTCCTCGTTGACATCTTAAAGCAAGATCCCATGGAGTGATTGTGTATGAAAGTGGGTAAGGAGTTCCAGAGCCTTTGGGCAAATGAAGAGAAGGCCTGATTACCCATTCTGGTAGCACTTATGAGGACAGTTAAGGTGGATGAATCAATTGATCTAGAAGAGTATTATAAGCGGGCAGTTTGTAACACTAAGATAGGATTGGCAGGTCAGGAGGACCTGCATAATTAAAACGGAAGAACCCTAGTGTATATGAGCATGTGACAGATGGGGGAAGCAAGCCCAAGGAGGTATATAGCAAGCAATGATGGGTAAGGCAGGGAGCAGATGATGCAAACTGGCATATATTGTTATAGGCCGCATCCCATTTGTGGAGGATTGTTTTGTGGGCATTTGTGTAAATAAGTGAGCTACTCTACATTAAAGGCAGGGGAAAAGAACATCATAGGATATGGCTAACCATGCCTTCAGTGTGAGGAGGTTGAAGAGTGGGTAGGCCATGCCAAGTCTGAATTTAACAGATTTGCAGGTGTAGTGATGTGAGAGGACAAATAAAGAGCTGAGCCTATGGTGATGCCAAGGTATTTGAATTCCTCCACGAGGGAGAGGAGAGAGCCATCAGAGCACCTGCTGGTCAGAGGATTACAGCAAGAAAGTTTATAAGCCTTTGACCCCCAAAAGCATGGCTTGGGTTTTGGAGATGTTAAGAACTAGTTTGTTGTCCACAAGCCACTTCTAAATAAGGGGGCTATCAAGGCTGGGCTGGGCATTTATTTGGGGGAACAGATGAGAGCTGGAGTACAGTGCAGTTTTGTCAGTGTCCATACTTATTGAGCTGAATGTAGAGGCAAAGGGAAGATTATTGATAAAAATGGAGAATACAGGTGCAAAAAATGGAGCACTGGGGGACACCCCAGTTTATTGGGACTAGACTAGAGGAGGCATCTCCAACTTTAATGAATTGCTGCCTGTCCTGCAAGTAGCTGGATAACCAGGCAAAGGCGAAAAAGGAGAGGCCAACTTCAGTTTATTTAAAGTGGAAAGGGGTGTGGTATGCTAGATAAAAGGCTTTGGATAGGCTGATGATGCCTGCACTAGTGAGAGAGCCTTTGGCCATGGCAGTCTTGATGCTGTTAGGTAGTTAGACTAAGGTAGTGGAGATACTGTGTT
The DNA here is from genome assembly GCA_016271365.2 of Neoceratodus forsteri. NCBI lineage: Eukaryota > Metazoa > Chordata > Ceratodontiformes > Ceratodontidae > Neoceratodus > Neoceratodus forsteri. Next base: position 413,987,462 of record CM057453.1, on the reverse strand, counting down.
CTTTCTCAAAGCCGTACTAACAGGAGGTGAGGAGGTTGTATTTCTGAAGGTAATTATTAATCTGAATAGCTACCACCTTTTCTAGGAATTTACACAGGGCTGGCAAAGACAATAGGGTGATATTGTGAGACAAGAATGTATGTATTGAAAAATGGTGGCTCAGAATACCACCAGACAGAGCCAAGATAAACAGAAAATCTTCTACAATAAAAAAAAAAACAGAACAGAACACTTGGCTACCAGTCTGGACAAAAAGTCATTGCTAAACCTAGTCAGTAAAGCCCTTTATGGGGTATAAAAGTATAGAAAGAGTTGCAGCCCCTTGTGATTGTGAGATGAGCTAAGGGTCATCCTTTCTGGTAACCAGGTCATTTTGGTTATTTTCCAGGAGGTGGCAACAATGCCAGATGTAAGGGAAAGGTTGCAAATATAAGTTGCGGGATAAAATGGAAGCACCTACAGTAGCTTGAGAATTATTGGTTCTATTCCATCTGGACCAGGATTGGTACCAAGAGGGAGGGAGTTGAGCATGTTAAGAACCTGACTTCTAATGACTACATTCAATAGAAATTGGGGTGGAAGGGAGGTGATGGTTTCACAGTGAATAGACGGGGACAGTGGGGGACTAGGGAAGCAGACAGAAAGATCAGTAAACTTGTCATCAAAGGCATTGGCAATGGTAAGTTGGTTGTTACTGGGATCCCCGTTGATAATCACATCTTTTCAGGTGTTTTGGTGGACCCCCCCAATTAGAGATTTCACAAGCCCCCAAAACTCTGGGTATAACCAATGGAGGCCAGCAGCTACTCTTTTCAATAGGTACTATTAGGAGAGTGTGTTGCCTTTTTACATATTGTAGGTTACACAGACTTCTGTAGGACAACCAGTCCTATAAGGTGGAGGACATTTAGACTGTCCAACATTTGTCTCTGTTTTTTTTTCCATTCAACTTTTATTAAAGTTTACAATACAGAGAATGAACCACAAAAAGCAGTACCAATTAAATGCAACCATTATACAGATCTTACAATGGCTCATTCTCCCCCATGCCCCACTCCTTCCCTGCCCCCACCTCACCCACCCCAACAAACCCAGCACAGCAATATACTAACAAGTGTGTGGGGTAACCTAACAAAAGGTGCAGTTTACAGCTTTACAAAGCATATAAAGTTTGAAAGGGACCCCATGTCTTATTGAATTTATCCGTTTTGTTTGCAAGACTTGCAATAGTCCTCTCTGTTCTGAGGTTGGCCAGGAGCTCTTGTAACCATTCCACATAGCTTAAATTCTCTGAATCTTTCCAATGCTTAAGGACTATTTTTTTAACAGACAAGGAGATCAACGCCATGTAATACTTTCTACATGCTACATTGATGGGTGAAAGATCCCCCAATACACATATTTCAGGTGTAAACAGGTCAGAAATCCCAAGTAGTGGGTCTGCTCTTTGCCTAATAATAGTCCAAAGTGATACCACTCTAGGACATTCCCAGAAAATATGAAGAAGGTCACCAGACTGCAACCTGCAGTTTGTACAGAGCGGAGAGGACAGAAGACCCAATTTGGCAAGTTTCTGAGAGGAATAATAGATATTATGTAAAATTTTAAATTGCATCAGCCTAAGTCTATCTTGTAGCAAATATTTATGGCAATCACGCCAGATACGTGACCAGACAAATTCCTTGCCAGGCAAGAGGGCTTGCCAATAGTGAACTGGAGCGTAATTATCAGGGTATGCCCAGGCAAAAAAAAGACTGTATAGTTTAGAAGAAGAAGAAGAAGAAGAAGAATCTGCATTTATATAGCGCTTTTCTTACATCCAAAGCGCTTTACAAGCAATGCTAGACTGGTAGTGAAGTGACTGAATGTGTGGTGGCGGCCATATCGCACATCATCACCCACACACAGCCTGGATAATTGCATGAACCGGCTTATGGGAAAGGGAATGTTGGCCAGGACACCGGGAAAGTTCCCTACTTTTGCGAAGAGTGCCCTGGGTTCTTTTACTTCCACCTGGACACCCACCAGACAACACCAGGATGGGTAGAAGGGATCTCGGTTTAACGTCTCATCCGAAGGACGGCACACCCCAGCAGTACAGCACCCCCCAATACTGCACTCGGATGCCAGCGATTTTTTAGGTGCAAGTCCAATCCTGGTGTGGGGCGAGAACCCACGACCTTCTGGTCCAGAGGCGGATGTGCTACCAACTGAGCCACGCTGACACCTAGACACGGAATGGGGCAAGCCTGCCAATTGGATCAAAGAGGTTAGGAAGCAGGCATGAGTTCCTGGAGGTGGAGTAACCCCAAACACTTGCAACAAGAGGTGCCGTAGCTGATAAACCTTAAATATACACTTACCAGGATTTGTCTCTGTTTTTAAAGAGGAAAAGAAGGTCACTGTGCAACCAGTAGGTGGCTGACCCTCTTACCCTCCCTTGGTCCGGGATGAGCCTGTCCTGAAGGTTAGTAATACAGGACTGAAAGAGGTCAAGAGTTGAGCTGACATTGGTGGTGGAGAGTATGGGAGACCAGTCACCCAGAGACAGTTTGGCATTTAGGGTGGAAGAGTCAAGGTGAGAGATCTCTGTGAGGGTGATGATTTTGTGATGGGCTTTTGGGACTTGACATCTGCATAGGAAGAAGGTGGGAGAGTGATTGCTTCTGGAGTCAGGTAATATTCCAGCTACTTTGACCCATAGGTTGGTTGAAGAGCATTCAGCCCAGTAAGGAGTGGTGCACCCCACTACTTGAGAGGCAGGTAGGGTCAGAGGTAATTTGGGTAAGGCTGGCTTTACTAATTATTGATTTGTAGGTTTTAAGAGTTAGGGCTAAGCCAGTCTAGGTTAAAGTCAACCACAATAAGTACCTCATTACATTCTAACTTGGGCCAGATTGTGTTGAGAATGGCAACTAAGAGAGAAATATCACATTTAATGGTTTTTTAGGCACAAACAATGAGCTGTTTTTTGGTAAGACAAAGGAAAAGGTTGCCATGTAGTAGTCTGCAAGGTGAGCTACTGTAGATCTGGTATCATGAAGAATCATTGTGAAGATGAGATATGCCCTATAGTATAGTAATAGACCTCCCCCTTTGGAGGATATACAGCCAGCTTGGAAGAAATTACATCTGGAAATGCTGCAAGAGGATTCTGGTGTGTTAGGCTTAAGCCACGACTCAGACGCCAAGTATGTCTGGGAATTTTGAGCCATCTGAGCCTCAAGCTCTGTGTTGTTTGACGGGAGGCCATAAATATTTAGGTGGACAGGTTTGAACATTGTTTAGCCTGCCTAGGTGAATGGGACACTGGGCTGGAGGCTATAAGACCTGGATTCAGCTTAATATCTTTTTGCAAAGCAGAGATAGATGGAAGGGTACCAGGGGGCTGTGAGCTTCATGAAGCTCCTTGTAATGTAGGGATAATGGATTAAATGCATTTTTAAGTACTGTACTATAAGTAACATCAATTCATGACTCAGTAGTGCAGCTGGTTTGTGGGTGATTATTTGGATAACAAGGTGTTTGAGAGTCTAAAATTGAGGTAAGTGTTTGTGGGGGTAGCAGGTCCCAGCAGAGATAGGATGGCTCCATGTGGAGGTAGTAACTAAAGAAATGAGATTACAAATGTGAAAACCTCTGGGTGCTGACCAAATTCCTAAATGGGTATGGTGGGAGGGACACTCTTTAATTGTCCCATGGATTTGTATTATTTTTAAACATGTGAATGATTTGGGATCATCTGCCTACCCAGTGGAAATAAGTTAAGAAAATTCCAATCCCCAAGGTGGCATCCCCAGGCAATATTGGGAAGGATTTTAGGCCTATATCCCTGATCTGTATAAGTGCAAAGATGCTTAAAATCTTTATTTGTACAAGCATCATAGAATATGTGATGAGCAAAACTGACTGTAAACAGTTTTGCTCATTGAAAAGGTGTTTAACTACCATTGCTGCTCTGAAATGTCTTGAAACCTTTGTGAAAGCACGGGACGAAGGTTATTTGGTAAGAGTTTCCTAGTGAACTATAAAAAAGCTTTTAGTTTGATCAATTATGTCACCCTATTTGAAAAAATAAGACATATAATGTACCTCTATGTTTGATCAGATGGGTCCACGAGTTTGTACAGGGAGATCCCAATGGAAGAAAATGGGAGGACTAATGGCTAAGATCAATACCATTCATTGGAGGATCCCCTGGAGAACTAAATTGGGACCACTTCACTTTTTGATAATGATCAGCAATTTAGAAACTGTAGGTAAGTGCATCAAATATGTTGATGACACTGCTGTTATTGATGTTTTTGAGGCACTAATTAATAGCACTGTGCAGAAAGATTTGTATAACATTGTGGAGCTGGCTAAATGAAAATTCATGGAGATAAATCCAGCAAAGATTAAAGAAATTTAGTTTGGTGAACCATGTAGTTCATGGGAGATGTAAGCATTACTTTTTGGAAATAGAAGCTGTTGCCCACATTAAATTTTGGGTTTTCGTTTTCAGAGTAACTTTTCATGATCTATTGAAATTGAAAACATGATTAAGCAAAGTACCAATGGTACTAAACATACCAAATAAGGTATATAAGTGTTAATAAATAAGGTCTGTAACTATAAAATAATTATGCATTAAAATACAGTATACCATGTGCTTACCGTAATTCAAACCACTATACCTTTGCCTGCTTGGTGGACACACATGCAGTGTGCCACTGAGCTGCACATAGGGAATTGCAGTTCTTGTGGCATTAAGGTTAATTATACAGTGGGCACAACAGCAGACCTTAAATTCTCCATCCCGATTGGCTGGCTGGCACCCCTCTCCCATTGTAAAACCTACAATCACCCCACAAGAAGAGGTGCCAGCCACCGTTCAGCCACATCAGTAACTCATTTCAAAATTAATCTAAGCATCACCAGCCCGAAAGTCACAAACACAGCAATACCCACTGAAGAGCCGTCCCCAACTCCAGTACGTCAACTCTCATTTCAACTGGCAAACAGCTTTAAATTCATTACCTCCCCAAAATTCACCTACGGGGGAAAAAAATGTAACTTGCTCCCTTCCATCCTCGTTCCTCCTCTTACCATATTCCCTGCATCTCCATCCCATTTCTTCTCATTGAGACCTGCCTGATATCAATTTTGAGACACATCGACGGCTCCTCAGAGATCTCCCCTGCGCTGCTTTCTGTCACAGAACCACCCACACAGCGCTGAGACCATCACTGGAATAGGGTTGCACGACCACATGCTGACTCCATATTATGAGGAACTGTCCCTATCCTATTCCATACTGAATCAGATAGTGTGCAAAGAAATGAACACATTAGTTGCGATCGCCAGTAAACTCACATCTCTTTCACATTTTTCTTCCAATTCCACTCTGGTTTTCCAATATAAAAAATTACACTGTTAAATAGCTAAGACCTACTCAAGAATGAATGTATAGCATACACTGATCTGATCTAAAAAAACTGAATAAAAAGAAATCTAATGACGTGGCTTGACCGCCAAAGGAATGGCAGCCTAACTCTTGGGCTTCGTCCACGCTGAGCAAAATCCGTGGTGGGTTGGTCTAATCCTGGGATGAAAAATACCTTTTGTTGCTAAAAACTTATCTGGGGAACTATCCTGAATCATCCGGTGTGTTTTTTCTGACTGACTAGTGCTGTGAAGTTGCTAAATCTCACTGGCTGTCTGCGAGCAGAGTGACTCAGCTAGGCCACAGAAAGTATAGGCCTAATCCCTGAGACGTATGGCATGTTTGCCCCACAAAGCCCAGCGATGGAGCCCGCAGCAGTATCCCTACCAGCACAATCAACCCAGATTAAGCTGGCAACTGAAATTTCACTGCCCATAATTTCTCCAATACAAGATACGAATGCTCAACCACCATCAGTGACTGAATCGCTAACGTATATCACCCGAATGTTAGAGGCGGTTCTGATGCGAGTCAATACAATAAGTACAGTACTTGCAAATACTACTACAGAGGTACATGTAATACAAGACTGATTAAATGTGGCAGAGCAAAAGGTGGAAAATTTGGAAATACAACAAGCTAAACTAACACAGAGAGTGAAAATGCAAGATCTAAAATTAGAAGCACTGCTTGCCAGAGTGGAAGACCAGGAAAATAGGGGAAGACGTAATTACCTCTGAATTATTGGGGTGCCTGAAGGAACTGAGGGAACATCCATGGATATGTTTCTCAATAAGATGCTCCCTGAGATGCTAGGTGAGCGCTGGAGAGGCCCAGTTGAAATCGAAAGAGCCCATCAGATCACTGGAAGGAAGGAGAACCAGCAACAAGCCCCAAGGCCAATTGTGGCATATTTTTTGAGGTATTCTACAAAAGAAAGCATTCTAAGTGCTGCTCTAGACCTAGGTGAAATTCGATGGCAAGGAGCGCTGATTTCCATATATAAAGACTTTGCAAAGGAAACAGCGAATAAACGCAGGGCCTATGGCCCTATCAACAAGATACTGTCAGTCCATAATTTTCAATACAGATTTAAAGGTCTTACCAGACTGTTGGTTTCTAAAGAAGGGAGAGAATTGTTGGCGGAGGTTCCTGTGGAGATTGAGAGATGGGCCTCTAAGTTTTGGCCTAACCTGCCCCTTCAGACTTCATCCCCCAGAAGGCTATGGGAACCCTCAGACACCAGAGCTAGGAACCATAATCATCAGCAATGGAATCCAGAGGACCGATATGATAGGGGACCAAGTTCTCGGTTCGATGAGCCCCCCCAGGGAGAGATCTACCTGTACAAGCAGTAGGCCTACATCTGCAGCGACTGACAGTCTAAGCCAGCCCTTTCTCTCTCCTAGACACACCAGCTTGATTTCAAGGCAGCGGCAGAGATCTAGGAGTGGTCAACAGTTTTCCCCTGAGATGCAGAAAACAGCCCCACCCACAAAATGCCTAGGGATGAGTCATTGGAGTCCTGTTCAGATCATATTGCGGATTTAACAGTGCCTTCCTCACCTAACCACAAAAACCACATGGACTGGGCTGATATCCTGGAATCTTCTCTATTGGAAGTGGTGGACATTTCTAGCAAGGTTAAATCAGGGATTAAATCGTACGCAGCAGCGGTAACCTCTGAAGGAGTCCCAGTTCTTAGTAACTGCTTTCAACCAGCAAGAAGTCGAGATGAACCTCCTGGCTGAACCCTGACTGTTCTGACCACACTCTTTTGTTGCTTGGCTTACTATTAACGTCAGGATAAAGTTTCCCCTTCTCTGTGGTGGCTGATACTCTCTGCGATACAGTGCCCAGATGCAGAAGGGTCTCCACTCTCCCCCCATCCCTTCTCATGGTCCTCCTCCTTTCTCCCTTCCTCCCCTCCCTATACCACCACCTTCTAAGCTTGGTCTAGATCTGGAAGTATAAATAATGTTGGAAGTTGCTTGAATTTTTGAGCTAGTAGTGAACTTGGAACTATATGGGCAAATGTTATAGTGGGCTTGGCCTTATGTTCTTGATTAGGTAGTTCTCTACTCCCCCCTTTTCGTTATTATTAATTCCTGCCCACTGGAGTTACTATATACCTCCCCCACCCGGGATTATACTTCCTTAGGATTATTCCTCGATGAGGGCGGATAAGCCCAGTTGGGCGGTGACTCTCACTGATACCCCTGAGCACAGGCATAGGTGTAGCTGAGGATACGGTTCTTGTTTATCCTCTTCCTGAAAACGTCTATAGCAGTTAGCGATAAATTGCTTTTTGACTATAGAATAGTACATTTAAGCCTGAGTAGTACAGATTGTCTGTTGTTATTAGTAATCAGTCTTAGTTGGGTTAGATACTATTGTTAGCATATACACTTCCTGTGACTATTATTGTCAATTAATAACCTCTCTTGTGACTTAGAGCATAGAATCCTCTAGGTATCTAAGAACAGATTACAGTAGATATATTAGATAGTATCTCTCAAGCAGGGTATTGAAGATCTATTCCTTTAGAACATACTGAAGGAAGCTCAGAGGTTTCTGCCATACTCATTACTATGTCTCCAGATATTGTACAGGGCTTGTGACTAGTGTCATGGAATGTAAAGGGCCTTAACCACCCAGTCAAAAGAACCAAAGTGCTTCAGTATTTACCCTCCATGCACACAGACATTGCTCTTTTGCAGGAGACACATCTCCTTAAAAAATCCACTCCTTGGCTCAAGAAATCGTGGGTAGGCTCTATACATGCTAGCTCAGCACCTTCCAAATCAATGGGAGTAGCTATATTAATTCGGAGATCGAGCAATTGGACGATGGAAGAGTCCTGTGCTGATAAACGGGGTGGTGGGTAATAGTTAAATTAAAATCAGGCCTGGACAGATTGATAATATGCAACCTTTATGCTCTGAATATGGATCAAGCGGATTTTTTCCCCAAATCTGAGCCAAACCATTGCTGGGCTAGTACAGTCTGACTCCACTATTCCTCTGATAATAGGAGGAGATTTTAACTTGGTACCAGACATATTCTTGGACAAATCCCGTGCTACCTCCCCAAACCCACATGAAGGCACACACAGCCCTGCAGGAAATGATAGCTGAGTGGGGCCTAGTGGACGTCTGGAGGCGTGATCATCCATCAGGCCGTGACTACACGTACTATTCCTCTCCACATGACACATATAGCTGCATTGATTTTTGGTTAGCTAACCAACCAGCCTTGAGTGATATCTCTAACAGTAACATAGGTAATATAATCATATCAGACCATGCACCGGTGTCATTTACCTATACAGCCCCTAAAAACCAAAATCCTGGTACAAGATGGAGATGTAACCCTCTCTTAGTCAAGGACCCTGAATTCCAACAAGAAATGCAGAAAGTAGCTAGGGAATTCTTTATGTTTAATAAGGCTGGAGAAGTCTCGTCAGGCATAGTCTGGGAGGCATTTAAGGCCACTCTCAGAGGCCACATTATTGCCTTTGCTGCAAACCGGAATAAAACCAGGAAAAGAGAGATAGCAATGTTGCAGTTGGAACTTACTGACCTGGAGGGTCGTTTTAAAGCCTCCCAGACCCCTGCTTCCAGAGATCCCTCGCTGATGAGGCATATTGTGGGACTAAAATATGGAATAAACCCACTTTTACATCATAAGGCAGAACGGACTTTGCTTAGGGCTAAACATCGATACTGGGAAGGAGGAGATAAAGGGGGGAAGCTCCTTGCCTACCAATTGTGAAAGCAGCAAGCATACTCCAAAATATGCCCTCCTCAGACTCCCCCACAGGCTCCGTAGTTAGTGACTCGAAGGGCATTAATGAGACTATGAAAAATGACTACCAGACCATATACCAATCCAAATCCATAGACACGAAGGAACAGCCCTCAAACAAACTACATCAGTTCTGTAAAAATTTTACAATACACTCACTAACTCAGAAACAAGCTGACCGTTTAGACTGCCCTATATCAGAGACTGAGGTACGACAGGCCCTATTTCGCATGGATAAGGGGAAAGCCCCAGGGCCAGACGGAATGACTGTCGAGCTATATCAAGCCCTGGACCAGGAAATAGCGAACCCGTTGTTGCTTGCTCTGCAGTATGCCCACTCTTCAGGTTCCCTCACCACCACAATAAATGAGGCCTTAATTACAGTAGTACCTAAAAAATCTGATGATCTCCTGAATTGCTCTAATTTTCACCCCACATCTTTACTGCTGGTAGACACAAAGATACTGGCTAAAATATTAGCCACCATACTGCAGAGTATCCTAGGTTCAATTATCCATCCATCCCAAGTTGGTTTTATGCCTTAAAAGGTGGGATCAGACAATACCAGATTACTACTGAATTTAAAATGGCTAGCAAATAGAGCTAAAATTCCTATGGCTGCTCTAGCAGTTGATTTCGCAAAGGCTTTTGATTCTGTAGAATGGAATCACCTCCACGAGGTCCTTCATGTATATGGGTTTGGCCCCCAATTCTGCTCATGGGTCTCAACCCTATATAATTCTCCAAAAGCCAAGATTCTCACTAACTCCACTATTTCTTTCTCCTTTCCATTATATAGAGATACCCAACAAGGTTGTCCCCATCCCCCCATCTTTTTCTAATTGCCCTAGACCCCCTATTTCATGCCTTGGATAATACGGCAGGGATTACAGGCATACTGGCACACGGCAAATCCTATACTGTAGCAGCCTATGCAGACGATCTGCTACTTACCCTATCTCATCCCCAAGATTTGTTACCAATAGCTCTCTCAGTTCTTAAAAACTTTGCAGCTTTATCAGGCCTGCAGGTCAATCAGTAAAAGACTGTACTGGCTCCACTGAACTCACTCTGCTCACAGAAATGTCTTCATGGCACAGAACTTAAATGGCTCTGCAAGATTTTTCTTATTTGGGGATCTATACCTTTTAACTGGGCAAACTTTTGAATCAGCTAATTCCGCTTCCATGAAAACAACTAAATGCAGAAATAGAAAGATGGAAAAAACTAAGTTTATTTTTGATTGGCAGAATGGCGGCAGTGCGAATGCTATTGCTTCCGAGGGTACTATATTTATTTAATAATCTTCTAATACGAATATCTCCCAAACTCTTTGTTTCCCTTGAGAAGATGATCTCTAATCTAGTATGAGAATAAAGGCACATAGATGGGGGAAAAATAAACTTAGGGCTCATTGGACTAAAGGAGGCCTTGAAGCCCCTTGGTTTCTGAACTACCATCTAGCATGCACTTCGGCACAAATAACTAGATGGTTTGTACCACCCAATACACCTTGTCCAGTGTGGGATGGCCTTGAAATAGGCATGGTGGCCTCAACCCCACTTAGGTCCTTGCTGAGCTTTAGTGGCTCCACAGGAAAGGGCCTATCTCCGATCATATGTCACTCCCGATATGCCTGATGTCTCATTGTGATCCTCTCCCATATCCCCAAGAATGCGTAGGCCCCACCCCTGGAGTATGCAGACTTTTGGCGCAATACCTTTATAACACTAGAGGGGCAACCTCTCAGCTGGCTTGGTTGGGAATTAAAGGGTATTCGCTTTGTGAAAGATCTTATGATGCCCGGCACGAATACATTATTATCCTTTGCCCAGTTAAAGGATAAATTTAACCTGCTAAATACCGACTTCTGGCGATATCTTCAAATACGCAGCCTTGTCTTTGCCCTCTCAGCCCAATTAAGACCAGATACTAAATGGAAGTGGCTTACCACTCTGCATAAGGAAACTTCCTCACAGGTGTTGTATAGGTAAATTCTATGCTATTGGGAGGGACTCTCAACCAGATCCCACAGAACACTGTAGAATTCGATGGGAGGCCGCAATGGGGATAACTATACCTAGCACTACATGGGCTAAATGTCTTCAAAATGCACATAAATTGTATAAAGACTCCAAAAGCCAACTAATACAGTTAAAAATATTGCTGTGCTGGTACAGAACTCCGGCCGTTCTATGTTCGGCAAAATTAATGCCACATTCCAACTGTTGGAGATGCCAACAACCCGGAGCCCACCTGTTTCACATATTGTGGAAATGTCCTCAACTGTCTGGTTTCTGGGATACAATTAGGCAAGACTGTTGCTCAGTATTAGGTATAAGGAACCTCCAGTTAGACCCTAAACTTTTGCTAGGAGATATGTCTAGTCTTTCTACACTGCCAATGGCCCTCCAAGAATGGACCATGGTGGCCCTATTAGAGGCCAAATGGCTCATTTTAATGCAGTGGAGACAGGTTAACAGTCCAAGTATAATACAATGGCATGCAGCTATAGCCAAATTAGCACTATTGGAAAGGTTGACCTATGCTCACCGAGGTCAAGTGATGCACTTCCATAAAAAATGGGATTCTTATTTCAACTCACCATTGTGTAAAGCCCCTCCCCCTCTATGTATAGCTCTCCCCCCACACCAGCAATTAGGTAGACTGCCTTACATACCCTAGTTGCCTATTAGTAAATGAGTAGCTACAAATAAGAAGGACAGACTGTATTTATATATGAAAGTATATGCACAGAGTATATATGTCTAGCCATTTGTAAAATAATGTATACTGTAAGAATCTGGACCATGAGGATCCTCCTACATATATGAGAGGAATGAATATGGAAGTGTAATGCAAAACTGAAAAAAAACTGGAAAATCTTAATAAAATCTTATATGATAAACAAAAAGTAATCTAACTCTTGTCATGCTGCCCCATAAGAACAGGTACCAAGCAACCGCTCGAGCTATCACACGCAAAAATCACTTTGACTCCATCTCCGGTCCACCCACCACCACATTCACCGCTGGCTAACAAACGTGCCTCGGAACACAAAAACGCCACTACTAAAACAAAAAAAAAAATCGAAATGCAAATGGATGCTACATTCACCTTAATAGATGAAACAGAGCTAGAAGAAATGCTCACCATCTTAGAAAAACAAACTCCTGAATCTCCACCAAATGGACTATTTTCTCTGGCATAGTAACACATTCACTATTTCTCCTATTTAAAATAAAGAAAAAATTACTAAAAAAAAAAAAAATTACTAAACACAAAATATTAACTTTGTATAACAGCAATATCCCACTTGAGGGTGTTGATGATGCCAGGATTTACCCACCCCTGGGGTATTGTTGGTCACTCGGCTACGCCTCGTGACGAACAACACTCTAGGGCATGGGTAAAACCTGGCATCACCAACACCCTCTGATGGTATATTGCTTAAGTCACAACCTAGAAAACAGGCAAATGGTGATCTAATCACAGGGTATACCGTTAGCACAGAGACTTAATTCTGGCACCGCAATTAGGGTACCACAACAAGGGTGAGAGTAACAGGGGTAATCTTGATTTTAGATTGCCCCTCACTCATGCCATGGTGTTGGCACCTAAAAAGCCAACATGAGTCTGCACTTTTTGACAATCTTAAACAGGACTGGTATTGGTCTAACTGACCTGACATATTACAGCTGCATGGCAGTAAGATGAGTCGTAGAGTGTAGTGCTCCTATTTGGCATGGGGAGAGGGGGTAACAGTGGTGGAATCCAATTAACAGAAAAAGTACAAACCTGTGTGATGAGCATTATTTAGGGCAGTGACATCAATTATGAAGTTGCACCGAGCAAAAGCAAATGTAAAAAGCTGGATTTTAGAAGAGAAAGGGCATCTAAGAACCTTGTTTTTGAAATATATAACCCTAGTCATAGATTACATGGTTTGCTACCTGAGAAGTGTAGTCCAGATTATAACCTGCGCACTCAAATGTACTGGAAAAAAAATAATGCAAGAGGACAAAAAATTCATTATTTCTGAGGAGATACTGTACTTTAAATTGCCCTTCTTGAAATTAGAGTACTTCCTTGTCTGATGGTCTACACTATATGATAAATTGTAGGATATAACAAATGCCTCCTGTTTCAGTATCCTTGTATTAGGGAATATTGTTAGTGATTTTGTTCAAATGTGGTATTTAAGGTGTCATTTTAATATGTTTTTTCTTGAATATGTATTGTACTTCATCTTTTCCTTTTCCCAGTTTTGATTGCAATCACTTTTTAATAAAATCAAACTCAATTTGTCTTTGAGCAGCACAGAACATTTTCATTTTCTGTCTGGACAGAATCATCATTTGGTGAAGAAAGGTGGAGAGTGACAGTCTGAACAAGATTGATTCTTTTCAGACTTCACAGAATCTAGACAGGCTGTCAATTCATACAGCCTAGTGGGGGAGGCATATTTTTACCTGCAATGGGCATGCAGTGTTAGAATCAGGATGAGTGGGGGCTGGTTTGTGGCATTGTGGATGGACCCCTGGTGATTCTCATTCTCCTCTTCCATCTTCCTCTTCCTCTCTATATCCTCAATTCTACTTTGGTTTATTACATTACAAGCACTTTTGTATATTACATTGTAGGTCACATTGTATGTTACATTGTATATTTACAAGTATTAGCACCATATGTGTGCATGTTTGCCTACAACTTGCTGTAAGTTCATATGTATTCACTGTAATTTGTTTTCCTGTTTGTCTGTGCTTCTGCACCTGGGTCATGCCTGAAAAGGGTACTTGTTACCAGTTCACTCACCCGCTAAACAAAGTTAAATAAATAAATATATAACTATACAATGGGCACCAAAAGAACACCAAATCCTGCATTCTGATTGGCTGGCTGGCACCTTTTCAGTGTTGTACATCCACCAGTGTACCAACTGGAAAAGGTGCATCTCAAAGCCCTGTCTCACAGAACAGTTACTTCAGATGCTCTGCCACCTCCGAAATATATAACTGAGTGGCCGCCAGAAAAACCACAACACTGAGTCACTGCTAAACAGAGGCAGTAAGCTGTCTTAAACAAAATTTAAAAAAAGAAACTCATACAACTAGCCTCTTGTGTTTTTTTCCTTAAAATCACTTTACCTCAATATGTCACCAACTCCCTTGCTAATTCACTTTGTCTCCCTCGTACCACTCATGGCCTCTTGCACTTAATCAATGGCTCCACACTTAAAATCTGCTGCCAGTTATCACATCTGTCCCTCTCTTGGCCAATGAGGCAGATGGCAAGAAAAGGCTACAAAAAACCAAAAACATTAACATTGTTTCCATGGCCCAAAACTGCAACAGAGCTGGGAAAAAGCAATCATACATCACGGCAGCAGTGTGCGCTGCCATGCATGCAGCAGAAACTGCTTAACTCAAAACAATCATGGATCAAATTGACAAAACTGTCCCAACTCCTAGAACACAAACAGAGCCAGGACAGACTGCACCGGGGACATAGGACACAATGTTTAAAATTTCCCAGCACAGAAAAAGTAAACACTCTTACACATGTGCAGTATGCCCTTGCAACCAGGAAGGCAACCATGAACTATTTTTTTTCTTAGTGCTACAAATTCAAGAAAAATAACTTTAAATATATATATAAAAAAATGCTTTGTGCCATTATAAAAAACAGAAAAAAGAGGTGCATTGTATAATCGCAATATACCACTCCATGGGGTGGGTATATGGTGGGATTTACCCACTTCTGGTGTGGATTTGATCACTCAGCTGCGCTTCGTGACCAAACCACACCAGGTGTGGTAAATCCCGCCATATACCCACACCTTGTTATAGCATATTGCATAAATAAATAAATAAATACTTAATTGTTTTAGTAATGGCAGTTTCAGGGTTTTTAACCAGCAGCCAGATTTACATACCTCTAACTGCTCAGTGCATGTCAGAGAGGCAGTGATGTATGAAGTAATAATTTTTAAACATGTTGGTCTTTTTCAGATAATTTGCTCATCTCTAGTCCCAAAAACACACAGAACCAAATTCACCAAACTTACAAAATCATGAGACCCTTGGGTACAGATCATGCATTTGAAGGTTTCATGAAT
Source organism: Neoceratodus forsteri (assembly GCA_016271365.2). NCBI lineage: Eukaryota > Metazoa > Chordata > Ceratodontiformes > Ceratodontidae > Neoceratodus > Neoceratodus forsteri. The sequence continues at coordinate 413,972,112 of CM057453.1, read as the reverse complement.
ACTATACCTTTCAAGAAATGGCTGAGATATACTGCATGTGGCTGAAGATCACAATTTAATAGTAAAGCACCATCTTATTCTTAACCCTAATTATAGTGGCAACCATACCACTATAATCCCTCCTGAGAGCAGTTCCTTACATAACTAGTGAATATGTTTTGCTCTTTCTTGGGAAAATTCTGTCTCTAAAACATGTGCTATCCTCCATTTAAAACAAAGTTTGTTTACCCTATCACAAAATATTAAACACATGTTTCTATTTTTCCTAGAATTATCTAATTTACAAACAAAATAAATATTAAACTCAGTGACTGGCACCACAGTAACGAGACAATACTTCTGTCACTAGCACAGCTGCCAAAACCTAGCTCTGAGCAAAGGTTCTCTGTGATCTGGGCAGCTCTTTTGGGAAGGCATAATGGCTTCTCCACAGTCCATAACCATGGAGCAGAATGCTGTGTGTGTGTGTGTGTGTGTGGTTGGGGTGATTATTGTTGATGTTTTGAAGGCCTTTTGCTAAAAGGTTTTCAGCATGGGGCCCTTGTTTAACTGCCTATTGAAGGTGTAGGCTGTCTACTTCTAGCAAGCCAAGAATAAGCAAGAAGAGATTCTGCAGAGAATAAAGATAGTAATATAAAAAGGCACACATAAGAAGGCAGAGGTTCCAAGAAAAAGTACTGTTTATAGTGGTTATTACAGAAACCAGTTTTTAACACTGCGTATCTACAGTTCATACTTTGCCGTGTTTACTAAAGGATTTATTTCTTGCTTAACTTAAGTGCAGAATCAGAGAAACACCAACACTGATCTTTGATTACATTAAAGATAGACTGTGTCACATTTAACCTCCTGGCATAGACCTGCTGAATCATCAGATGTACTGATCAAGTAAGTAATAACAGATGATTGGTTGTGCCATAATTAACCACTCCCCCAGCTGGTTGTGGGGCATGAGGTATAGCCAAGTGCATTTAGTCATCTGGGGTGTGGGTTACTAAAGGAATAAAGTGAAATGGGAAATTATTTAACCAGGAAAGGCACACTAAGCTGAAGCTTATTCCCAGGTGCAACCTGGGAGCACAGGGAAGTTATGTGACTTGCTCACGGTCACACAATATTCAACTGGGGGCTATGGGATTTAAATCCAGGTCTCTGGATTTGCAGCTCAGTGCCCTTCAGCACTGCTTTATACTGCCTCCTTAACAGGGAAAGGGGAAGGGGAAATAATGCACAACAGGGTGTGTGTCATGCTCGGATAACATCACGTCTTTGGTGACTGGGCACAAGGCTGCAGACTGACTGCATCCAATACTCGTGAAGTGATGGTATCCCAGCACAACACACACCCTGCAGTGCATTATTCCTATTATACAGTGGCTCATTTGTTAATAAAAAAAAAGAAAACATTTTAATTTATTTGTTTGCATGTGTGTAGGTATATGTTTTAAAAAAAGTTCAGAATATTTTTTTCTACCAGTCGGTGGAGCTGCTGCCTGAATGATCATGCCTGCCCCATCTTGTGCAGCTACTCAGTTTCCTGGGAGCCGTTTATTGTCACAGTTTTTTGTTTTGTTTCCTTAGATTTTTTCTTAATATATTGTGCGTCAACTTGGGCCTCTTTAAGTGTTATGCTAACTCTCATGTGGGGAAAAGGAAATGGAGCCAAGGATTGGTAAGTGTAGCATGGTGCTTTAAACAGCACATGCACTCACAGTCCATTTATTGTGACAACTTCCTGCTGGTACTGTTGGCAGGTGTACCTACCCCCCAAAAAACGTTTTATTGGTATGTGCACACAAGGCAGCAGCATTTCGTAAGAGGGAGGTTATGAGCAGCCGAGCGGGGGTTAGTGAAGAACAGTTCACAGTGGCTGTGCTGTGTGCGGTTCACACCATAATTACTCTGTTCTCACAGAAGGCTAGATCAAATGATGAGTGCAATTTTTGAAAGAAGAAGTAATGGAGTGGATTTAGAAGTGCTTTATAAGTGAAGCACTAGGAATACACTCGGGCACATAATTGAGAGCTGGTAGTGAAGCTGACTGCAGTGTGGGCGGATAAAGCCAATCATAGTGTTGTGGTTTGATCTTTTTTTTCTGAAGTAGTGGTGGACTGATTTCTTTACTTGTTACTGTGGTCATCCATGTGCTGGGACTAGATCTGTGATGTTATGCTGACATAATATCACAGGTCCAAGTCTCAGCTAACCAATTAGATTACAGGATTCATTCTTGCCCTGGTATAATAAATAGAATAATGGGTTTGGTCACAGGGCATTACCAGTGAATAATACCATCAAGAGGTTCTGGACATGTAGGAACCTTGAGAGCAAAGCTCAAGAGGTTCCTGTGTCCATAACCTCATTGCCGGGAGAACAGGATGGGGGGGGGGACATCAAAAGAAAGGAAAGCACACACAGGACAAGCAAGCACATACAAAACAAAATAAAAATCCACCTACTACTCACACAGCTCCACCTAGAGGATAAACACAGAAAAGGAACTTCTTTTTATATAAATATACTTCCACGCACAAAAATTAAGTAAAGCAATGTTTTTAAAACTATTTATTTTTATTTATTTATTTTCCTATTTAAAGATTAGCCATTGCACAATAGGAATAATGCACTCCAGGGTGTGTGTTGTGTTGGGATAACATCACTTCTCCGTATTGGACACACTCACCTTGCAGCCTCATGCCCAGTCACCTAAGGTGTGATGTAATCCCAGCACAACGCACACACTGTTGTGCATTATTACTTTTTAATATATAGATTCCTAATTTAATATACTCACAAAGCATATGCAAAAATCTGGTAATACCCTCACAGCTCCACTGGTAATACTATTGTCAATCAATGTTAATAGTACTGTCAATCAATGTTAATACTATTGTTCCACAGCGGAACGATAGTATTATCACTAAACCTGTACAGCGCAACTGCAAGTCTGCCACTCAATGTCTTTCAAAGTGTGCCTCCTCATTGGCCACTTTTTCCTTACTGGGCGGGCAAAACAACAGTTGAAACATGGCGGCTGTCTCTCGCTTAGCGAGAGTAAATTGGGTGCTCAACTCTGCCCAAAAATGCAATTATCTTGCTGATCCTGCATTCCCCATTCCCCAAAACATTAAAAGGTAGGATTGCCTAAAATTTTTTCTACTCTATGTTGCGAGCAGGATGTACGGAGTGAGGGGATCTAAAACAGACAGCGTGACACACTACAGTGCTCAGCCAGAACACAGACAGTCCTTTGGCAACTCATAACAAAATAAAAAAAATTGCATCCATATATTAAAAAAAATAATGGATAGGTCACTGGACATTACCGGTGACATGCCATAATACTTTTTTCTTTGTACTTAAATGTTCTACTGGGATATTTTTGCAATCTGATGATATTTTTTAGGCAGCACCCACTGTTTAGACTTCCTGTCCAGTCATCGCTGTCAGGATGTCTGGCAAAGAAGAGAACAAGGTACAGAGGTGGTAGGGAGAATGGTTTGGGGCTATGTTTAGATGGTATTTAAAAAAAAATAGAAAAGCAAGAAAGTGATCCGAAGGGTGAGTGAGTGTTATCACAGTAGCTGCCTGCTGACAGTTGCAAGACGTGCTTGCTCGTTCACTCGCTCGGTCCGGTTTGAATGAGAGGGAACCTGGGCAGGGAATGTGGTGTTGTTTTACTATTTGTTTGTGTTTTTTTTTCTTACACAGAAACTGGGAGCAGAGTTTATTTTATTTTTTTTACACAGAAAACAGTTAAAACAATTAAGCAAAAAGTGAATTCAGCTGACTGTGGCGTCGGCGAGGAGGGCAGTGTGAAAGCCTATTGCAGTCCTACCTTGTTTTAATGTTTCACTTGTCCAAAAAAAAAAAAAGAACAGAATGGGGGAGCAATGAGGGGATTTTGCACGATGCTGGTCATGGTACATATGTGCTGAGTTGGTTTGTGGCAGTGTGAGAGAGTGTTTTTTTTTTAAACATGTTAAGTAATGGTTATCTTGATTGCAGGCATGTGGAGTGATTCCTTTTGACATTTGATATAGTCTTCTGTGTGCAGGGACTAGATCCATGATGTTATGCTGGGATAACATCATGGGTCCAGCCCCAGACGGACCAATTAGAGGCCAGCATTATTTTTTGCCATTGTATAATACAGCTTAAAAATGGGTAGGGCATTTTCTGAATCCTGATTGGCTGAGAAGTACCTTTTGTTGTGTCCTTATTAGTATATATTGTGATAGCAGGTACTTCTTCAGTCATTCTCGCTGCACCACAGCAGAGATGATTGTATCAACCTGTAGATTTCTAAAAGTGGCAGTCCTTTTGTTATTTAATCTACTGGCTGAGCTGGAGAACCCCCTAAAACATGTGAAGTACACAGCATTATGGTATCTGAGCAACTCGTCTAAAACATCTTTTGAATAAGAATCTGACGTCTGCTGCCTCTGGTTGATAAAAAGCTGCCTTAAGTCCAGCAAACTTCACATGCATTTCTGCCAGGAGATGGCTTTCAAATCTAAGCCAAGAACCACACCTCATTCAGCTAGTTGAAACATTGTGTGTTACATAAATGTTTCCATAATTCCTTATCAATGTAAATCATGCCGGATTTTACAAGCACCACAGAGTGGGCGAGTCTTAGAATTTAGTGCTGGGAGTCACTCAGAAAGTGCTCAGAGAAAAGCGTTTAGTATGGTCGTTGCTAAGGGACACACTCTCTCCCACCAAAACTACTCACATTTGCAAAAGACAGCTTAAAAATGAAGTACCTTCTCAAGGGTGCTTGTCTGTGTGGGGATGGGGTAAATAAAACATTCTCAAGACTATTTGTGTTTATGTGGAAGGTGGGACAGACAAACAGACATTAACTCCCTGCAGAACAAACAGTTTCCTGCACAACACTAACCTGAAATGAGGGACGGCACACTAAAATTCTTCAGGCGCCGATATTCCATTTTATTAAAGTGCACACCAGCTCCAAAGATCAAAAAATCAGCTTGACATGTTTCGAACATGAGTCCTTTTTCAAAAGAAGAATTTTAGTGCGGCGTCCCTCATTTCAGGTTAGTGTTGTGCAGGAAACTGTTTGTTCTGCATATTTCCTAGTAGTTTCCTTGCACCACGTCCTAGTGCATACTCCTTGGTTGGTAGACATTAACTCAGAGGGGGGAGGGAGGTGAGCACTACTCCCTTCACAAAAGAAAGGGTCCTACAAGAACTTGCTAAGCTCAGGGTGGATAAGGCAATGGGACCTGATGGCATACATCCCAGGGTACTTAAGGAGCTAAAGGAGGAACTAGCAGAGCCATTAGCAGAATTGTTTAGTGAGTCTCTGAGCACAGGAGAGGTCCCAGAAGACTGGAGAAGGGCTCATGTGATCCCGCTCCACAAGAGTGGTAGCAGGGAGGAGGCAGGACTACAGACCGTCAGTCTTACCTCAGTAGTGGGCAAGATTATGGAGGCACTCCTTAAGGAAAGGATAGTGCAACACCTGGAATCCATAGGGGCACAGGATCCAAGACAGCATGGGTTTACAAAGGAAGGTCCTGTCAAACTAATCTCATAGATTTCTTTGACTGGGTAACCAGAGTGGTGGACCAAAGGAAGCAGTTGATGTCGCTCACCTTGACTTCAGCAAAGCTTTGGACACTGTTCCACATAGAAGATTGATGAATAAGCTGGGTAGGCTCAGGGTGGGTCAGAAGTTGGTCAACTGGGTGGCAAACTGGTTGACGGGCAGAAAACAGAGAGTGGTGGTAAATGGTATACAGTCAGAAGAGATGCAAGTCACAAGTGGGGCACCTTAGGATCAGTCCTGGGGCCAGTCCTCTTCAACATCTTCATTAGTGACCTTGCAGATGGACTAGAGGTAAGGCTTGTCTGTTTGCAGATGACACCAAGATCTGCAACAGAGTAGATGATCCAGATGGGGTGGGCAGAATGAGAAGAGATCTGGATAAACTAGCAGAATGGTCAGAAGAGTGGCAACTGGATTTAATGCAAAGAAGTGCAAAATCATGCACATAGGGAAGAGAAACCCTGAAGCCACCTGTAGGCTGGGAGGGAGTTGCTAGCAGTCACAAAGGAAGAAAGAGACTTGGGCATCATCATCACTGATGACCTAAAATCATCCAAGCAGACCTCTAAAGCAGTAGGTAAGGCTAGGGGTGTTAGGGTGTATTAGTAGGGGTATCACAAGTTGTAAGAGGAGGTAATAATCCCTCTGTACAAGACACTGGTTAGCCCCATCTGGAGTACCAGTGTAGTATTGGAGGCCACACCTTCACAAGGACATTAACCAAATTGAGGCAGTCCAGAGAAGGGCAGCCAAAATGGTGCAGGGACTGCATCAGAAGACATATGAGGACAGATTAACGGAGCTCAATATGTATACCCTTGAGCAAAGGAGGGAGAGAGGATAAGATCAGGCATTCAAACACCTTAAGGGCATAAACAAGGTGAAAGAGTCTAACATGTTTAAATATAAGAAAAATAGCAGGACAAGAGGACACAGCATGAGATTAGAGGGGGGCCATTAAGGGGAATGTGAGGAATTATTTTCACAGAAAGGGTGGTGGATGCATGGAATGGCTTACCACAAGAAGTGGTGGCTATGAATACAGTGCAGGGCTTCAAACAAGCATGGGATAGGCATAAGGGAGCAATACAAATGACTATGAATAGATAGGCCACTGACAGAGCAAAGGCCGATGGCACATTAATAAGGTAGAAAAAGAAATGGGCGGACTGGATGGGCCTTGCGGTCCTTATCTGCCGTCAACTTCTATGTTTCTATGTTTCTATAACTCCCTCTAGTGGCTTTTTCATTAAACAACAAGGACTACTTTTCTATTAAGATATGTTTCTATGGCCGGCCCGGTGGTGCTGAGGGTTGAGGTGTTGGACACCACACCTCGTGCCACGCCTGCGACCCAGGTTCGGGAATGAGCCCGGGTCATCAGGGGTCGGCAGAGAAGGACTAGGATCGAGCATCTGTAGACTGCTCTTCTAGTCCTGGAGTAGTAAGGCAACACTCACAGCGCTGTAGTGACCTCTGGAGACACCCGGAAGTACTGCTAGCATTGGTGCAAGTGTGGGGGGAGCACAGCAGATGTCGGCACATCGTGCCTCTGACGTCATTGCATGTCCACACTCTCAAGTGGGACTAAAGAGGAGGAAAATGGGCTGGGTGTGGCCATGAAGCCTGATGGCCTTGCTTTGCGCTGCCCGGAGGACTCATGAGGAGTCCCATCGGGGACGATTCCGGGGCTGTCCTGGCTGGGATAGGCATCAGGGGGACCTCCAGCAGGATGGCAAGAAGGCTGTCCCAGACCCTCCTGGGTATGGTTAGAGCCACCCAGCTTCTGGGCAGGCACAGCCAGCAGCTGGATGCCCCACACTGGGAATGCCGCAGCAAGGCAGAAAAATACAAATATAAAAAAAAAAAAAAAAAGATATGTTCCTACAGTTGTTAGCTCTTTTTAGTTGGAGTTGTGATTTTTAATGATTTTTTGTTATACTGGAGGACCCATTTTATAAGTGGAGTAAGACACTTCAAGTTGTGGTTTGGGGGATGATAAGAGCTCTTCCCAGGTGCTGAAAGTAATCAGTGCAAGTGCCTTGTACCTCATTACGCCCCTGGGGCATGTTCTTTTCAGCCCATAAACCACACCTCATTGTGTATTATTCCTTGCATAACCCACAAACCCTGGAGTGTGTCTTTGCACTTATAAAATGCATTAGAAATAGAAAAGCACAAAGAATTTTAAGTTGAGAAAAAATAGTTGTTAGTTAACCCAAGTATTGGGTGCACTTTTGGGATTAAATAATGTACTGTGATTGACTGCTGAAAGAAATGCCTGGGTTGTTGTGATGTAAACACACTCCATCTGAGCATTGCTAGCTAATAACATCATAGCATTTTCCTAATGGATTTTTTCCATGTAGTAGGACACATTTTCCAAACTTCCATCCAGTAATTATCACTGTAGGAATTGTTACAGGTGGATGTGGGGATCCAGGGGCTTGGTCTGGTACAGTAAGTTCTCATTTTGAATGATGTCAGGCACTAAGTCTCATTATCTTAATGTAATAACTGACGACTGTTTTTTCCACAGAATAGGCTGGTTATAATTTGCTGTTATAACCCAGAGACTATAACAGTTAACACGCATCAGATTTCACTATGTAAACTGAAAAGTACACTCACCCTTGCTGTGCCATGCAGCTATCCCCACTACACTACAAAATTATTAGGTAGACAATAGCAGACGTTTCCATAAAACTCCTTTCTCTGATAAACTCACCTCAGCAGACTACAAGATTCAGCACTACACAGAAACATAGAAAGATAGACTTTGATGGCAGATAAGGACCGCTTGGCCCACCTTGTCTGCCCATTTCCCTACCTACTGGATAAGCTGCAAATCCTAGTTAACCAACAGCCTATTTCTTCCTACCCACCACAAGAATTGTCTTATGTCTGCCCCATGCATTCTTGAATTCTCCCTCAGTTTTAGACCCCACAACCTTCTCAGGAAGGCGGTTCCATGCATCCACCACCCTCTCAGTGAAAAAACACTTCCTCACATTGCCCCTGAGCCATCTCCCCTCTATCTTCAAATTGTGTCCCCTTGTTCTTGCACATCTCTTTTTCAGAAAGATGCTACCCTCTTGGACTTTGCTGATTCCACTGAGGTACTTGAAAGTTTCTATCATGTCCTCCCTCTCCCTCCTTTCCTCAAGGGTATACATATTAAGCTCCTTTAGCCTCTCCTCGTGTGGCTTCTCTTGCAGACCCTGCACCATTTTAGTTGCCCTCCTCTGGACTGCCTCCATCCTGTCTATGTCCTTGTGGAGATGGGGTCTCCAGAACTGGACGCAGTACTCCAGATGGGGTCTCACCTACTGTCTGTACAGAAGGATAACAACTTCCTGTTTTCTGCTGGTGATGACTCTTCCTATACATCCCAATATCCCCCCAGCCCTCCCTACTGCCTTCTCACATTGCTTGCCAACCTTAAGATCATCTGACATGATTACCCACAGGTCCCTTTCCATTTTTGTTGTTGTTACTACCTCCCCCAACCCCCGTTGTGTACTCTTCCCCTGTGTTTTTGTTTCCTAGGTGCATTATTTTGTGCTTCTTTGCGTTGAATCCAAGCTGCCATACTTCTGACCATTCCTCCAACCTTGCCAAGTAATTTCTCATCCTTTCCACTACCCCTTGTGTATCAGCCCTGCTGCATATCTTTGCATCATCTGCAGAGGCATACTTTTCCTTCCAGTCCATCTGCAATGTCACTTTTAAACACATTAAAAAGGACTGGACCCAGTACTGAACTGTGTGGTATCCCACTAGTAACCCATCTTTCTTCAGAGTGGGCTCCGTTTACTATTACCTTCTGTGTCCTGTTGTCCAGCCAATGTTTTACCCAGGCCACCACCCTGGGACACACTCCCAGGTTGGCTAATTTGTTTATTAATCTTTTGTGTGGGACTGTGTCAAATGCCTTGCTGAAGTCTAGGTAGGCTATGTCCATAGCCCATCCCTGGTCTACTACTTTGGTCACCCAGGCAAAGAAATTTATTAGATTCATCTGACATGAACTTCTCGCTGTGAATCCATGCTGCCTTGGGTCCTGTGCCCCACTGGCCTCTAGGTACTCTACAATTCTTTCCTTCAGAAGTGATGCCATCATTTTCCCTACCACAGAGGTCAAACTGACAGGTCTGTAATTTCCTGCCTTTGTCTTGCTTCCACTTTTGTGAAGGGGAATCATATCCACCCTCCTCCACTCCTCAGGTACCACACCATCCTCCCATGATTTGTTAAAAAGGGTAGTCAGAGGTGTCACTAGTTCTCCCCTTAATTCTTTTAGAATTCTGGGGTGAATCCCATCAGGCCCCATTGCTTTGTCCACCTTCAGTTTTAGGAGTTCTTTCAGAACCCTTTCTTCCGTGAAAGGACTAGGGTCGACCCCCCTATCCAGAGTGCTTCTGTTAATTTTATTAGGTACCTCACCCTCCTCCTCTTTTGTGAATACTGAGCAGAAGTATTCATTCAGTATCCCTGCCTTTTCACTGTCCCTCTCTGCCCACCCACCGTCCATTCTATTCTTCCTCACGATTCCTCCCTTTGTGTTTCTACGCTCCCTAATGTACCTATAAAAGGTTTTATTCCCCCTTCTTAACCGAATTGGCTATCTTTTCCTCAGTTTGGGCCTTTGTTATTCTGACTGCCTTTCCTGCTTCCTTCTGCCTTAATTGGTACAGTTCTCTGTCCTGCTCCTTCTGTGTTTCCTTATACTTCCTAAATGCTATCTTTTTCTTCCTAACCTTCCCTGCCACCTCTTTTGAGTACAATAGTGGTTTTTTTTTTTCATTTTGATTTACTTGCTTCACACACAGGCTTGTTGCCTCTGTGATGGCAGTTTTAATGTTTCCCCATTTTTGCTCTACCCCTCCTTCTTGTCTGTTTGCTAGTGCTTTTCTAAGGCACACTCCCATTTTGCCAAAGTCAGCTCTCCAGAAGTCCAGTACCCTCACTTTTGTATGACTTGACTCTGCAGCTGAGTTTATCATGAACCACACTGTTTGGTGGTCACTTGTTCCCAGATGGCTACCCACTTCTAGATCTGAGATCCTCTCACTGTCCCCATTTGAGAGTACAAGGTCTAAGATTGCTCCCTCCTGAGTTGGTTCCAACACTAGCTGTCTGAGGCATGCCTTCTGTGGTGCATTGAGAATTTCCCTGCTCTTTGATGTGGCTGCAGCAAATATGCTCCAGTTAACATCTGGCATATTCAGGTCCCCCATCAACAATATATCTCCTTTCTCTGCCATCCTAAGGATGCCTTCTATCATATCCTTGTCCATTCCCTCTCCCTGACATGGAGGTCTGTATAAAATTCCTGTGCAGACTGTGGTGCCATTTCTAGTCTCTAAGGTGGCCCACAGTGCCTCCTCTCCTCCCTTTTCACTCTTTTGTTCTGTTGCTTTTATCCCTTCCCTTACATAGAGAGCTACTCCTCCCCCTCTTCTACCCTCCCAGTCCCTCCTGTAAGTTGTGTACCCTGGTAAGTTAACATCCCAGTCATGGTTCTCTGTGTACCATGTTTCTGTGACTACCATGATATCCAGGCATCCCTCTTCCATCAAGGCCACCAGTTCAGGTAGCTTGTTGCCCAGACTACGGGCATTGGTGCTCATTACCCTCCATTTCTTGATGGCCTTACCCCTTTTTGCCCCATCCCTGTCCTTATTGCCTTTGTCATTTCCTCCATTTACCCCTGCCCTTCTCCATATCGACGTCTCTATCTTGGTGTTTACCTCACTAACTACCTTGATTTTTTTTGGGGGGGCTAGGAATTCCCTGCTCCTTTCCAGTGCCTCTCCCCTTGGATAGTTTAAATGATTGCCAATGAAGCATTTAAACCTATCACCCAGGATCCTGGTTCCAATCCTGGACAGCTGCAGACCATCATGCCAGTATAGGCCTGCATCACTCTAGGTGGATCCCCAGTCCTCAATGAAGCCAAACTCCTGAGCTCTGCACCAGTTTTTCAACTACTGATTGAATCCCATGGTGTGGAGCACCCTAGCCTCACCCATGCCATAGACAGACAGCACCTCCGAGAAGGTTATCATGTGTGCTACTTGTCTAAGGCCCTTCCCCTACTCCACAAACTCTTTCTGCACTGTTCTGATCCCTTTCTCAGCCAGGTCATTTGTCCCTATGTGGACAATGACAACCTGCTCCCTCCCCCGTGCAGCTGCTCCCACGATCCTGAGGATTCACTCCCTGTCCCTCCAGTCCAAGCCATGGTGCCAGACAGGCACCTTACCTCCCTTCCCCTTCATCCCCCATTTCTACCCTCCTAACAATGGAGTACCCCACCAGAAGGTGTTTCCTTCTCCTGTGGGGTCGAATGCCACCCTCCTGTGGGTCTCCTTTGTAGAGGTTCCCAGCATCCTCCTTGGTCTCCACTGTGGGTGCCTCCATAGAGGAACCACACTTTGCCAGAACGGCATATGAATTGTGGAGAGGTACAACTGGAGGGATGCATCTCTGTTCTACCACCCTTACCCTCACTGAGCCCACTGTGGTCCAACCGCTCCTTTTTCTTGGCAACCTCTGAGGCAATGGTGGTGGCCCTGGTGGTCCCTGTGTGGGAGAGGAGGTCCCCCAAATCCTGGCCAACTCAGCCTGGAGATGAGCAACCTCCTCCTTCAACCCAGAGAAGTCTCTGCAGATGGGACAACACCACATCCTTTAGAATGTCTCCCGGAAGACTGCTGCTCCACAGCCACTGCACTGCACCACTCCCGTCATGTCTTATTTCTGGCCCCTTAACTATTGTTTTGAATACTTACTTTTTCCTCTGTTTATTTAAATTTTTTTTTTATTTTATTTTTTTCATTCATAACATCAGAACCACTATCCCACTAACCATCCCTCTCATTGTTCTCCATGGAAACCAGAAATCTCTGAAATCCTCTCATTAGTGTATCACTATGGACACTAGTTTTCAGAGTTCCACCTTCTTACCAGTTTTCATAGTTTTGCACTACAAAACTTAGTTTAATATTTGCCTAGCAGGCAAACAGGATATCAACAATGTTCGCTAGGAAGAAAAAATGTTAAAATAAATCACACTCACAAAAGTTTGTTGCTTTTCAGTGCTTTATTTCTACTGCAGTAGTTGACAAAACAGGAGTCCTCAGCAATTACATAAAACAACACATGGGGAGTAGTGTATAATGAAATTGTATGCACACACTCCATGTAGGATGCTTTTAAAAATCTCTTGGATTTCACCCTCAGGGTTTATGTAGCATCCCATACCTCAGGTGTTCATGAAATTCTCATTATGCACTCCTCTACATGTATTATTCTATATGTTACATTTCTCCATTGCCAAGTTGGACACTTTTTGTTCTTTACATTATCACTTGTGTTTCAAATGCTTAGCAGTACTTAATACTGCATCATCTACTACTGTACTTACCTTAATAAAATGGAATAATATATTAAACAATACATTTTGTAACAATGCTGTGATTCGATGGAGCAGATCCAATTGACTTCATAAGCAATAGGAACAAATCTGTGTTATCAGACACTCTCAGACAGAATCATATGCCTTGTTATAAATAATTATACAAGGGCAAGGACATTCCCTGAATTTTGATTGGTCAGTGAGTGCCTGAAACAGTGATGTTATTCAATGATAATATCGCTGTATGAAGTCCATGCACACACATGACTGCATGATAAAGCCTGAAATGCTCCTCTCTCCAAGTTACCACCACTCTGGGCAGCCGCTGTAAAGGACTTCAGCAGTGGCCTGCCCCTGAATGTCACCACCCCAAAATGCACTTCCACCAACTAGCTAGGCAACTGAAAGAAGTCACAGAAAACACAGGATTGCCTTATTTATTTATTTTTTTGCTGCTGTTTTGTTTACCATCTCCAAAGTGAGTAGCTTCACTGAACCACAAAGACTGTAACTTCCGGTCACACAGTTCAGAAGATGGTCACTTCAAACCCCTCTACCTGTACCTGTCATCCCTTTCATGAGCAGTACCCAAAAGATAAAAAATGTTGACTACTGTGAAACATAAAATGAACTTTCTCTCCTGAAAAACACAGTACTGAGACAAGTTTCTCCTGCCATCACCATTTCTGGCTCCCTGAGCGCATGCTCACTCCTCAGTGGTTGCTTATTCCCCACACATCAGGATTGAAAAACACAACAAAAGAAAGCAGCAAAACCAACTCAAGTAAAAATATATGGCCACAAACAATGCTCTGTTATCTGTGTTCCTGTTGTGGAGTGGGTGGGGAGGGGTTGACAGGCACACAAACTAAGATGGAAACAGTCTGGAAAGCACTGTGGAGGGGGGGACCATGAAGCATCAGCACCAGCTAGAGGACTACCTTTTCTCATACTTCCAATACAAGCCTCACACACACAAACATACACACACAAAAGAAACTCATATTTTTTTTTTTTTACGTTTTATTCTTTTAAAATGAGCCAATGTATAATAGCAATAAGGCACTCCAGAGTGTGTATTTGCCTTGTGCTTCAATCCACCTGAGGAGTGACATTATTACACAATAACACACACCCTGTCATGCCTTATTGGTTAATTGTCCTGCTTCACTTTTTTATTATATGCAGTATCAATCAGTGTAAACCTGAGCATTAATAAAGCACCATATGATATTGGTTTTCTCTGTCTGGGAAAAGAAATTATGTAACCCCCCAGCTCCTACACCAACACTACCCAGTATCTAAATATTTAACCTTTTGTCATTAAATCTAAACCTGGAAGTGAGATGGAATCATCATCTTCCTCCGACAACCCGTCGCCTCATTGACCAAGGCCAAGGTGCAGCCTCAGTATCCTTAGGTCTACTGCTTTAAAATACAGTCCTGGGGCCATGCCAACCAGGTCTAATGCTTCAAGCTGCAGCTCTGAGTCTGTGCCCTACAAATCTGCTGCTCCGTGTAGGACCCACCATAGTCCTACCTTTTTTTCATGCAGAGTCCTTTAATCCCTGCACAAAGCATACGACCAGTCCCATAACTTCATGTACACAGGGCAATGTGTGCCATGCAAGAAACACAAAGTCAATCATAATTTGCTTCACACAGGTCCCTGTGTGAAACAGGAGATTACTGATAACTCTCCATGCAGGGCACTGCAGGCCCTATGTGAAGCAGAAGATAACTTTCTTTGCCCATGGCCCAGATCTGTAGCTTGAAGCAGAAATGACATTGAGCATTTCCCCAGACCTGTTGCTTGGCATTTGGTCATAAGCCTAGCTGTTGGGGGATGGATGCACATTAGTGCTGAAAAACTCTAATGCCACATTTTCTTCCTTTTGTGGCCATAATGATATATTAATGTAGTGTCTTGCAATGAAATCCCTTTCTTTTAGAAAATGTAGAATTGTAACTTGCTTTTTGAAGGGCCGCAATGTAGAATGAACAGAGCTCTTTTGGTCCTGAGCAAATGTGGTGCTGAGTCCGTACTTGCTTTGCACAGGGCTTCTGGTCCAGTACAAAGCAGGAGTTGAGTTGTTGAGCCCTAACCTGCTTCATGCAGGATCCTTTGGGGCCTTCTCAAACTATGCATGACTGCTGACTAGGACTTAACACATTTTTCATGACTGTTTTGGAGCTTTAAATATTTTGTTCGCATTGGAGTTTAGAAAATGTTCAGGACACCTTTTGCACCTTTTTCATATGGGCTTTTTCAAAGTCCAGAAATGCCTGTAGTTCACATGCACCTGGATTTAGACATATTTTCATGACAATTGTGTGTTTTTTCCCTATGCCCAGGAATACACCTATTGCACATGCACTTGGACTTAGGAAACAATTACCCACTTTTTTAAAGTTTGCACATTCTTGGCCAATCTTTTCCATTTTGAGTTCAAGTGTTCAGGGTGGCCAAGTCATACCCATTTCACAACAACATAAGTGAGACTTTGTGACTTTGATCTGAATTGTGATTTTTGGTGGGGTAACATTTCAATGCCCATGTGTATGTGCAGTAAACACACTTCTGGGCCAGTAAAGAAAAAAAAATCATCACAAAATGCTTTGCTAAGTCCAGGGACATACGCAGTAGGCAGATTTCTGTACTTACAAATATTTTTCAAAGGTAAAGGAGCACATTAAGGGACACTGAGTAATCAATGTCAAAAGACATTGAGGAGCCGTAATGTGGGATCAAACTACTGATGCTGGTGGGGGAAAGTAGAGTGGTGTGGGTGCCAGAGAGTGTTTTTTACAGGTAGTTGTCCATAGGGACACCAGAGAAGATGGCAATCAGCCATGGTGAATGGAGGATTGTACTTGTCAGCCAACATGGGACCAAAAGTAATTATGTATCTGGATGGCAGTCTGCGGGAGAATGGTGGTATGGGTGCCAGTTGGTGGATGAAGGTAGGGGGGCGTTGTTTTATTTCTTTCAGGCTGAGATCATCAGGGGACACTGGAGGAGATGGTGACCAGCTCTAGTGGAAGGACGTTTGTTCTACATGCCCACTATGGAACCAGAGAATTGTTGGTCAGGGCCTGGGGGCTGGAAGGGATGGAGGAATACTGGCTGTGGCATTGGGCACCTGCTGCCAGTTAAAGTTTGTAATCTGGTAGACAGAAAGGTGTGGGGTACCAGCAGAAGGACTGGCCACCTGCCTCCAGTGTTAGCATACATATTGTACTGCTAGGAGGGTGGTATGGGGTACCAGCAGCATGGGTAAGCACCCAGTGCTGGTGTTTAATATAATTACCCGTCAGGTGATGAGTGAAAACATATGGTGCCTGAGAAGCAGGCAGGTGGAAAAGTAGTTGTTCTGCTAAAATGTTTATGCCTGACTGTGTTACCAGGTACGGTTACATCCTGTGAGAAAATACATCTGCTACTGACTTGATTTATTTGGTGTTTTGAAATGTATTGCACTTATCCAAGCACTTACTGATATGTTCATATTTTTCAGTGGAAGACAGAAAAATCAAGAGAGACTGAGGGAGAAGGAGTTTGGCACAAAGCTCAGCTTTTAGCTCCAGCTTTGGTGCTGCTGCAGTGCGAAAGATGTTGCATTCCTGGTTGTATAGAGGCAAAGACTGGGGGGCAGCAAAAGAAGGAGACAGAGTAAAGAGTCTATGGGAAGAAAGATTAGAAAAACAGAGTGAACTGAGAAGAACCAAGACTGCAACTGAGTTGAAAATTGAGAATGAAGAAAGAAATATAAAGGGAAGCAAAAGAGAGAAAAAACAAAAGAACATTAATAAAGAATGATTAAAGTTGAATTACTCTTTTATCCCATTTACCCCACTAGAATCCTGCTACAAATTGTTTTGATACATGTTATATTTTAATTCATTTTAATTTTTGTTTGCACAGTGAGGTGGTTTTATGTGATTATATGCACAGTATGATGGTCTCTTTTTTGATCTAATATGTAGTAGTCACTAAAAAAAAATCTGAGTAAATTGTGTTAAATCAAGTGCACTTTTAAATCTTCAAGCACTATCACTCTTAGCTGTTCATTTCTGTATCCCTATGCCAATAAATGAATATCACAGCATGGTGACTACTCTTCTATTATGTATTTAAGAATAATGGCACACACCAGTCAGTCAGATACTGACTCCAAGAGAGTAGGACACAAACCATCAGCCATTTAATACTTGTTTACAAAGATTAGATACCAAGCTATTTTTTATTATCGGATACTTTACAAATAAAGAGTAAAAGAAAAGTAAGAAAGTTTATGTGGCCTTAATTAATATTGGACCACATTCAGTGACATTTTCTATGTGGCCAAGCAAGATCAGCTAAAGATCATGGTATTTTTTTGCTAATGGCTTAGCATCAATCAGTTAGTTTAAACAATATTTTTGGTTTGGCTTCTGCTGGAATAAAACTGCAGCTGTTGAAAAAAAATGCCATTAAACTTTAAATCCAAAGTTGCACTCACACAAAATGTAAGTGAAATGAACCACATATTTAAGTTTTTTTTTTTTTTCTTTCTCTCACTGTTTGGGTTTGACTAGCAACTGTTGTGAGAATATTCTACATATAACTTACCAGTTAATTTTTGGTTAATATTAAACTGGGTAGTATTTCAAAGGAGCAAAACTCACAATACTGAGTGTGAGGATGCCAAGACTGATATCCTGAAACTCAAAATCTCAACACTCAGTATTTGTCTGTGGTGGAGTTTCTTATAGTAAATAAGGGGGTGTGGGGGGCTTTGAAAGATGCAGGGGCAAAGCCTCTTGAACACCCCTGCCTCTGGCAAGTACTGAGTGACGGGATTTTGAGTTTTGGGATATCAATCTCAGGATTCTGACACTCAGTATTGTGAGTTTCAGTCTTCAATAAGTAATCCTTAAATTGTAGTAGGAATTTTTATAGTGGGAATCAAAATGGATCTGAAAGAAACATCACCCAAACTGTTTTTGTGTGGTTAGTAATATTATAAAATCTGTTATATGGGGGATAATTACAGGTCCACTTTTATAAACAAATCAGGTTTGCAGCAACATTATACTGAAAGAATGCTGACATCTGTGAATGGAACCCAGGGAAAAGCAACAAAATAGACTCTGATAAAAACTGATTGGCTGGGACAAAATAGTTCAAGTAATGAAGAGTGCAGAAGAAGAAAACTTCATAAGAAAGGCATGATTAACTGGACTCACACCACAAGAAACTGTGGTATCCAATTTAAATTCTAATTCTGAAGACCAGAGAACTGTGTTACTTTCATAGACTATTTAAAGGCTTTCAACATTTGTAAACTATGAAGAAAGAAAGAAATATATAATTGAAAACTGCATTTTCTTTCTTTGATACTGAGCAATTTTATAATTTAGTGCATATTTTTTCTTGATCTTACTGAAGGATATACTGAATAATTTGTTTATTTTTACCAATGTATTTTGGGTCAAACTCTATTTATTTGTAAACTTTTTCTAGATATTTTAGTGTTCTAAAGTTATATTTTAGCCAAACATTATGGCACAAAGAAAAAGTTCTAATCAAGTATCTAAACAAGTGCTAAAAGCTAATCCATTGAAAACTAAGAAAATTAATACAAAATTAGAGTTGTGTGAAAAAAAAGCTTCCACAAGCAGAATTTGTGTGAAAGTCAGACTTTCGCTTCCACGAAAGTTCAGAAATCAAATTAGCAACTTTCACAGAAATTCCGATATATAACAGTGAAATAAATGGGTGAACCATGGAGATTTATATTTTAAGTTGCAGGAAAAAAATTCTGCAGAACTGATCACTGTCAGAGGTCAATTCTTTGGGATTTCTTTCAGCATTTTAATACAATTACACTGCAATTCATACATTCATGCTGCAGTTCAATGAGTCACTGAACTGCAGAAAGAAAGTATGAATTGTGTTTTGCTGGTCCCATATTAATGTGTTTCCCTGGTGTCTAGTGGCACCACCACCCTCCGATCACTTGCCTTGGCCATAATTAATATTGTTTTTCTGGTGTATAGTGGCACCCCTCACCCTCTGATCACTTGTCCCAGTTGCTGGCCATAGTTAATATTGTTTCCCTGGTGTTTTGTGGTACCTACCACCCTCCACTCACTTGCCCCAGCTGTAATAATTAATATTGTTTTCCTGGTGTCTCGTAGCACCCACCCACCCTCCAATCTCTCCCCCTGGCCATAATTAATATTTCTATGGTGTCTAGCTGCATTCTCCACCCTTCAACCATATGTCCCAGTCATAATTAATATTTTACTAGTGCCTAGTGGCCCTCCCCACACTGCTCGCACCAGGTTGGGTACACTAACCTGCTGCCCCCTCTTCCATACATAGTCACTCATTCAGAAAGTGGGGAGCACATATGGTGACCAAAATACAGCCCTCTTCTCACCACCTCAGCCAGCTGCCATATGTAAAGTCAGGGAGCACAAAACATATTGCACACTCCCTGTCATTACATGTGACAGCTGGACCAGGTGGTGTGAGCAGGGCAACTCCAGTCACTGTATGAGCTCCCTACTTTTTTTTTCTCTCTGCCTCGTCTTCCATAGTTTGGGAGGGTACACCTTCCCCATCCCTCCTACATGCCACTAGATACCAGAAAAACAATATTAATTATGGCTAGGGTGAAGTGGGGGTACCACTAAACACCAGGGAAAAAATAATTACAGGACTGCAAGTGATTTGAGGGTGGAGGGGTACTACTGGACACCAGCTACTTTTTTTTCTTATGAGGATGGCACAGAACTGATCACTGAACTGAGGAATAATCACACAAATTGTGGATAAATGTATTAGTTCCACAACTCATGCATTTGATTCCACAGTTCATCAAATAAATTCCCCAGAACAGGGTGAAAATTTGCCAAATGCTTTTAGAAAATGTCTGATTTCGCCAAAGGTAGAAGTTCAGAAAATTCTGCTAAAGTTGCAAAATTTCAAAAAAATTCAGCTAAACAGAATTTGCATTTTTTGCCCAGCCCTAAAAAAAAAATAAAAGAGCAGAATTAGCTGGTAGACAGAGTAAATTAATAACAAACTACTTTATGTCACCCATGTCTCAATTAGCTCTAGGTAAGGTGAGTAAGTTAATCATCGAATAATGGAGTCTGAAGAATACCATGTAATGACCATTATATGAAAACTTGAAGAATAAGCTACAGGCCTAGGTAAACTAAAACAAATAAAAGAAAAACAAGCAAAACATTAAGAACACCCTTTCTGCTTGAAAATACACATAATGCCCAGCGCCCCCCTCACCAAACACTAAAGTATTGCTGTATAAACAAATAAAACATATTCAAGGAAATCTGACTAAAGATGGTACTTGTACCCAACTTATAGAAGCACAATATAATAATATTTCTATAAACAGCTGTTACTGCACAAAAAGCTCATAGAAGGCAAACCCATATTTAGAGAAAAACAAATAGATGTATGATCATTTTTATGGGATTTTGAACATTTCATATCACTTTATTATAAAAGATTAAGTTTGGATCCCCCATCTACTGTTCCACCAGTCATAACTCTTTCAATGGCAATCATTAAATACAGGGCAGTTTAGAATAGAGTATGATAGAAATATCACTAGTGATAAGAATGTTGTGAAAGAGGCTCTCCCACCAGCAGTAGAATCTTTTGTCTCCCAAAACCTGGTTTGATTGGGCTAGCAGAAATTAAGGGAGAAACTACCAAAGGCAATTAAATACTACAAGAAATGAGAAATTTTACAAAAATCAAGTATAGAAAAGAGAAGTCACGGGAAATCACCAAAAGTGGTATAGAAGAAGAGGTGGACAAACTTGACAGGCCTTATCAAAACCCAGCAGCAATTAGGAAATTTTATGATCTACAACATTAGCTATTGCAGAACAGGAGGGAAAAAAGATAGAAAAACAAACTAAAAATATCAGACAGTAATAGAACTACCAGTTATTGTACTGCATGCAAGAAACAAACAAATGTGTGGAAGAGGGTTATGAGCATTGTAACTGTAAAACAAGGGCCTCAATTGGAACTAAAAAAGCAAATATGAAGGATGAGGTGTGCAGAATGAAATATGATGATGAAAGCAAGCAAACTCTAGTCAAGAACAGAAACCTAAACAGCCAGATACAAAATGCACAAAAGCATTTCCCAAAAAAAAATCAAATAAGACATGAAAAATATCAAGAGGATCTAGAAAGTAAAAAAAAAAATCAAAATCATCCAGTAATAATCTTGAAAGAAAGTCAAATGAAATACTGGACAATGATTACTGAGAATTATAAATAGGGAAGGGGGGACTGTTTCTGCCAGTCTGCTTAAAAAAGCTAAATAAAATGAAAAATAAAAACATGCTTACATTGGAGACCATGGTATATGATCCATGTAAAAGCATAGTAGGAGTCATTTTTCATGGCTAGACATTCAATCATATTACAGGTACAAAAATGTAATTTAAGGTGTGGGTATATGTAATCCTTGAAGATCCAGATATTGGAGCATTTTCTGTTAAATATGCCAAGGGCTTCAAGAAACTGGATATCAATCTTAATGTTTCCAAGTTGGAAATAAACACATATAAAAATAATTAACAAGTCAATACAAAAATTGGACAGGGGGAAACTAATAGGAAATGAGTAGCAAAATTAAGATGAAAGGAAGCTGTTAATGGGGATTTTGTGGATGGTAAACATAAACAACCAAGAATTACTGAGTTCCTTTGTCCAACAGAAACTGAATACTCATTTGGTGGAGACTCAATAGAAAATGAAGAGAGTTAGAAAGCAAAACATGTAAGATACAGAAAAAAAACTGAAAAAGAATTAACTCCAGTCTAGTTGTGGAAGCAAACTGTTTATGCACTGGCCAGAGCTTCCCCAGTGACTGAGACAACTATGTCAAATGAACCTGCAATTTCTGACTCACCCTTGATTGAGCTATACAGTAGAACATGACAAGATGACATCTTACTAAAAGACAAGATTCGGTGCATTAGTTGGAATATAGCTGGTATATCTTTTAAACTTGATGATAACAACTGGTGCAACTGTATGATCATTACCCAATAACTGTCTTGAAAGAAATAGGGCATAAGAATATTCCATTTAATATATTAGAAGGTTATGCAATCTATGGAATTAATGGAACAGACAAATTCTAGTGTACGGTCAATACCGCACGCGGTAGGCTGATGACCTTAGTTTCTACTTATTTTTTGGGATAATGCTATCAGTTTTATTGTGACTCAAATCATTTTTTACCTGCGAGGATGATCAAAAATTACAAGATTTGTTGTTTAATTATAAATGTTTACATGACACCAAACTAATGGTTAAAATTGAGAAAGAATTGTTAGGCCAATTAGAGACAGTCTTACTGGATCTTTCTCTTAAATATGGCAATGTTACTTTGTTAGTAGCAGGAGATTTTAATGCTAGAGTTGGTGTAATATTGAAAGTTATGCTACTACTTGTTTGCTAGATAAAACATTAACTATTTCTATAAGAAATTTAAAAGACAAATAATGCAGCAAACATGGTAAATGCCTATTGGATACAGCCCAAATAAACATTTTGGAATACTAAATGGTAGAACTATGTGTGCTTTAAATGGACAAATTTCATACCCAATGAATAGTCAAGTCAAGTTTGTTTTTTGATCAACCAGGGTGGGAGAAACACCAAGGATTTTACAAGTAATTTAAAAAGACATACACATTTAAAAACAACGATAATTATAATCCAGCATGATATTCATAATCAATAAGTATGTTTTGTTATTTTTACATTTTAAATGTCATGGTATTCTCCACCCTTTTTAAATAAGTAGGCAAGGGAAAATAGATAGAAGCTGACAGGTGAAATTATCATCCAGTAAGCAGGCTCTTAGCTCATGTTATTTTTAATTTTAAAGTGTTTTTTTTTTACTTTAATCACTGAGGGAATAAATTGTGCAATCATTATTGCATTTTCTGAGAATTGTGGATGCAATAGTATAAAGATAGTATCATAATTACTATTTGCATAAATTGTCAAGAAATGAAGAAGACTTTGATTTCTTGCTTTAAAATATAATGGGCAGCTAGTGATTAAGTAGGACAATGTTTCCAGAAGCCCTTTATTACATCAACATAAATAATTTATTTCATTTGATTCAACTACAGCTGGTTTGTTATAATATGCATGCTTTGAGATAATAAGTTTGAATTGTGTCCAGGTTATTAGTTTTCTATCCTTTGAGGATATAGGAAGGGTCAAATATTCTTCTTATGAATGGTCTGTTTTATTCTCCCTAAACCATCTGGCACATTTTGGTTTTTTTATAATCTCCACATTAATATCTTTAGCTTTTTCAAATACTTTTTTTTAAAATAGTGGATCTATACTGTATCGAAATATTAATTTTCCTTTTGTAATCATTCCATAAAATCCAGCGAATAAAGGAGGCACTTTGATTGACTTAGTGTTGGTTGATGTTTATTCCTTTCCATTAAATAAAAGATAAAAGAAAAATGTAGATCATTGAATGCTGGGAAAGTGATCATTATCCCTTGTTAGTTACAGTAAATGTCCACAGGGTACAGCTTAATAAATAGCCTTTACAAACAGAAATATGCATTTTGGAAAATAGGCATATATACAATAAAAAATAAAGATCAAATGGACCCCTTATATGGACAACCGAGTGATATAGCTCCTTCAGTATATGGAAACAAGTACTCTATGTGAGTTTTTTTCATCAACCATAAAGATGAGGAAACACATTTTGAAATATGTATACAGGAATATGACTATACAATCTCATTATTATTTAATGAATTAAGTGAGGAATATAGAGTTAACAGGGTAGAAAAAGGAAATGCAAAATGGTTCAGCCAACAATGACCCAACAAATTAGAAAAGTACTAAGAAAATTGAACGAAAGGTAGCTAAAAAGAATGGTCCAGACTTATTAAAATCATGAGTCCTGTAAGAAAGAATACATGTTACTACAAACAAACCATTAAAATGGAAATAAAAATTATAGAATGACATAATAATCATAATAATGATAATAATAATAATGTCATATAGACATCATTGTATGGAGAGAACATTTTGAAAATGTGAGCAAATAAGAAAATAAAATAACCAGCAGAAGGAGATCTCTCAGTCTGTCGGGTCTGCTCAAAATAATAAAAATTGACTCTGATCTGCAGTTCTGATCAGGGAGAAAATACTCTGCATATAGACAATGATGCAGAACTATGGCCAACAGTAAATATATCAGAGGTGGTAAATGCTATAAACGGACAAAAAACAGCAAAGCCCCAGGTGTGGAGAATATTCCTACAGAACAATTTACAGCTTCCCATACATGGTGGGCACAAAGATAAGCAAAGTTATTTACAGTTATCAATAATTACTATATTATACTGGAACAGCAGAACACTGGGATAGTAGTGTCTCTTTTTAATGGGGTGATAGATCTGATCATTATGTTATCGACCTAACACCATTTTTGTATAGCACAAAAACTTTATATCAGGACCTTGTTGACTAGATTGCAGGACTGGGTTCAAAATAATACCTTGATTTCAGTATTCCAGGCTGGCTTTCAAAGTAACTTCAGTGCAGTGGATCATATATTCCCCTTAACACTTAGAAGACTGCAGGTGTATATATATATATATATATATATATATATATATATATATATATATCCATAATCTATATATGTTCAAACATATTCAGCACTACTTAATTGATAAATATGTCACAACAAGAAAACAAATGCTCTGTGTTACTTTTATTAATATAAATGTGACATTTGATAATGTCAAAGGTGAGAAGCTATGGAATACACTAAAAAATAAAAATATTGACTCACAACTACTAAGTATTTTGCAACTGTTACACTATAAACTTCAGTAAAATTAAGATATAGCAGAGATGGTAGTCTAGCCAATTCAGTATCAACTAGCTGAAGTGTAAAACAAGGGTATATTCTTTCACCTACACTTTTTAACTTATATATAGAATCATTTAAAGAAAAAATATGTATGTAAGCTATATATCTTCCTTCAATAAAGGGGCACAATATTGCTATATTAATGTATGCTTATGGCACTATCCTGTTAAGCTGCACTAAAGTGATATAACAAGGGCCTTGCAGTTAAAACACAGAATGGAATACCTTATGAATTACATAATTTACAAAGTATAAATATTTTTAAATCATCTTTAAAAAAGTATTTGCACACTAATACTCATTTCAATTGTATCTAAAATATATAGATTCCGGAAACTGTACATCTGTCCTAGGTTGTTCTAAGTTGGTACAGTATATTGGTTTAAACTGCACACCCTTGATTTTGTTTAAATTCTGAAAAATTGTGTTTATAATTTTATGTGAACAGTGTTTTTGTGTTGTATTTATGATTTTGATATATAATCATGCATTTGTCTGTAATAAAATCATATGTTTGTCTGTAATAATGTTTGGTGTATGTATTTTTCCCAGGTCAAGCCTGTAAATGGGCCATGCGGCCCAGTGTTTTTTTTTTTTTACCCAGTTTACACATTTTAAAATTAATAAATAAATAAATTTAGATTTGTGATCAACCATTTACTTGAATGTATATAGGAATAAATTCATAGAAATAAAAAATGATGTGTTTTTTAAAGGTAAAGAAAACAAAAACTAATCAAAGTTTGATGATATTTAAATTGAGGAAGTGACGCAATACAAATACCTAGGTGCATTAACGGATAAAACCATAAAATGGGATAATCACTTGAAAGCAATGAATGAAAGTGCAATTCAAAGCACAATGGGGATAATGAGATTTGCCAAAAAAAAATTACATCTGCTTCATTTGTGGCATTCAGTAAATACATATAATAACTGGCTCCCATTTTTCCCCATAGGGAAACCGGGTTATAATTCCAGAATTATAACCAGCTGGTTATAATAACATTCATGTGCCTGGTTTTCCTACTTTACAGCATGTGCCTGCCGCAAACTTCCTGCTCTCGGCGCTGTCTGTCCCCACTCTTCAGCGCTGAAAACGTCCCTGACAGATGTCGGCAGTACACTTTTTTCACCTTAACAAAATACAACTGGGCACATAAAAACAACTAATAGTCCACAAGTCAGAAAAAAATAAAGCTCCTTCCATTTACGAGCCAGCCGCTATGGACTGCGTTAAAACCCCAATGGTCCACAGCTTGACTCCATACAGAAATCTATTTTGTATAATTGTTGTGGCAAAAAAATGACCCCCAGCAATTATACAAAATAAAAGATGGGTAGCTAGTTAAAACTCAGATTTTATACACCCCCTCTGGGTAGGATATCTTCATAAACCCCTTGAGTTTCGCTCTCAGGGTTTATGTTGCATCCCACCCCTTGGGGGTGTATAAAATCCTCATTATAACTAGTTACCCATCCATTATTCTCTATATAAAGCAAAAGTAAATGCATAGATATTGTACAGCATGGAATTCTGAGCACTTCACATATAACCATGTCATTACCGGAGGGAATACAGAATGTTGTCATTGGAACTATGGTAGGCCTTGCAAGAGACACTCTAACTGCTCTGCATAGGGTAGAAACAAACATGCATAGGCTAGAAACAACTGCATTATTAACAACATTAGTTTATTGGTCTAAAATACAATTTTATAGATCAGAGTAGACTATCAAGAATGTGTTGGATAGACTATTTAAACAAACTGAAGAGTAATTGCTGGTTTGCAAAATTAAATAACCATGTACAAAAAAGTGGTTTTGATCTGCTTTGGTCCATCTATGCTCTAAAAAATATAAATAACTGTCATTAGCAAAACAAAGATTATTGGAGAATGATTATATTGTGGATGTGAGCAAAACTGTAAGCATAGCAACTATAAATAAATATTACAAAGCTAGACAAATGCTTGATTCTACTGATTCTAACCAAACTTGCTATCTTCTTTTCTGTGAAAATACTTGTCATAGGAAGGCTTGAGTGAAACTTTAGTTTGGCCTAGTTAATGGCATAACAAAATCTTGGAATTTTTTGATCACTTCAATTCATACTTTATGTGTGTGGCAGAGAAATCCAGTTGACTGCTGCACATTTGTTATTGAAGTGTCCCATCCTTTATAAGGAAAGGGAAAAGTGGATTGCTCCAATTCTGCACAACATACAAGAAGACAATGATATTGTTTTGTGTAATAAGTTATCATTAAATCAAAGCCTTTGTACACTTTTTGAAGTTGCAAGCTTTGCACGCATATTGTTCTAAAATTAAATAGGCGTAACATGTATTTAGAGATAATGCTATTGCCTATGTATGTTTTTATGTATCTACAAACAGGAATTTCCTCTGTGTACTTTTTCAATGTAGAAATTAATATGCATGTTATAAACTATGTTTCAAAATGAATGTCTTTAAAAATAAACTGAACTGAACACTCAGGTGGGGGAGGGGCATTTTGCTTTTGCTTTTCTCTCAAAATACTCATTTCTTTTCTAATTAGAAATCTGTAATTAATTTATTTGTTCCTAAAAATCATCTTGGTCATCTTGTTACACTGTCCTCTCATGAAGCATACAACTGTCAATGCTTACAAGTATTTTCTTTCATTTTTCTGTTTTAAAGTTTTCCTTCAAGATCCCATGCAAAACACGGCATTATTCTCAGTTATTTTTTTCCTGCAAGTTTTTCCAAAAGCACATGCACAAACTTTAACATTAAAATAACTTAAAAAAAAATACTTTGAAATAGATGTGTGCTGAACCTGTGGGGGTAAAATTGAACGATTCTGAACACATATGGCTTGGTTTACATGAGACCTGAGCTGAACCTTGCCAGCTTGATTTGAGTTAGCTCAGATCTCCGAACATTTTTTGTTGTTGTTGTTTTTCAGCTCCTGCCTGTCATGTGACAGGTCAGAAGACAGCTCGTAAGTCAACTGTTTAGCTACTCCAGTTTGTGCATGTGCAAACCGGAGTATAGCTGGAATGCACAGCTCTCCTTGGTGCCATTTGAGTTGAGCTACCATGGAGAGAGCAGCTCCAGAATGATCAGTGAGTGAGCAGCCAGGTGGGAGGGAAAGGGTCTCTGTGTAAAGTGTGTATCAGGCACCAACAAAAACAAAAGAAAACAGAACATAAGAAAAAAAAACTGAGATGGTCAGGTGGGGACTGGGGAGCTGGAGAGCAAGCAGCTGAGTGGGAAGGGAACCAATGGGTCTCCATGGACCAGTTGCTTCCTCCACCCACACCACCAATGTAAATAACAGAAAAACTAAAAAGAAAAAAAAATCAGAGGGTCAGGACTCAGGAGGGTCATGCGCCAGGGACTGACAGTGTGTGTGTGTGTGTGTGTGGGGGGGCACTTCTCGCCTGATGACAGAAGCTAGCTGCTAAAGTGCCAAACAAAAGGCAAGGCACTAGTGGAAGGAGACGGTGTGTGGGGGGCAGTGGAAGACTACATTATTTGCTAGCCCCAAAGCACAGCACAGACAGAGTGCAGCACCAGACAGAAACAGAAAAGCACAGGTGCCGCACTGCAAGAACTTGAAGGTCAAGTTAAGATCCAGTTCACTGGCATTAGTACTTGAAGCTGGCTGCCTGGCAGCATAGCCTAGACGTTGGAGTAATGTGCTGTGAATGAGCTTGGTGGTACATCCAGCAGACAGACCTTGGTTTGATATTGATTCCCACAACCTCCACTTGCATACTGTGTGCCTTGGAGCAGGTCAATTGACCTCCCCCAGTACTGCACGGTCACTCCTGAAAACCGGCACCTGTGCCTAGTGAGACTTACCTGGAAATAAGCTGAGAGTAGAGTGGTGACTTAACTTATTCAGCAGGGATACAAATTTGGCATACTGTGGCATACTGAGGAAGTCACTTGTGTAACCACCTGAAAGCTCTGTCAGAGCAGTGTCACCAGCCATTTCCCACACAAGCAGGAGTCAGACAGGACCATATTGCTTTTTTTTGTGTAATCCTATCAAATAAAGGCTTGCATTGCATGTGAAATATTTTGGAGGGAGGGGGCAGCCCAGCAGTTGAGTAGCCTCTCTCTGCACAGTGTCATCAGTCATTTCCCACACAAGCAGGAGTCGAGACAGGAACAGGACCATTTTTGTGTGTGTGTGTGTGTGTTGGCCTGTCAAATAAAGGCTTGCATCAAGTCACATGTGAAATGTTTTGGGGGCATCTTGGCAATAGAGGAGCCTCTGTCTGTACAGTCTCACTAGCCATTTCCCACACAAGCAGGAGATGGGACAGGGACAGGAGAACCATATTTTTTGTGTAATCCTGTCAAATAAAGGCTTGCATCACATGTGAAATGTTCTGGAGGGGGGGGACAGCCTCACAGTTGAGTAGCCTCTCTCTGCACAGTGTCACCAGCCATTTCCCACAGAAGCAGGAGTCAGAACAGGTACTAAATCATATTTTGTGTGTCTGCGTCTGAGTGTGCGTGTGTGTAGTCCTGTCAAATAAAGGCTTGCATCACATGGGAAATGTTTTGGAGAGAGGGGGCTGAATGGCAGTTTAGTAGCCTCTGCCTGCACTGTGTCACCAGCCACTTCCCATACAATCAGGAGTTGTGAGGACAGGAGAACCATAGTTTTTTGTGTAGGCCTGTCAAATAAAGGTTGCATCATGTCTGAAACATTTTGGAGGGAGGAGGCAGCTCTTGGCAGTTACGTAGTATCCCCAGCTTGTAGTCTTGCTAGTTAACCAGTTCATATTCCTTGCCTTAAGATGTGCACTAACTACTTATTATCATTGCCACCTATTTCTCCAATGTGACCGAGGAAGGTAGTATGGCTAGGTACTGCTTTTCTCTTGAAAGGGGACTGGCTTCATTAGTGATTAGCAACTGTTATTAAAATAATGATGGAAGGGAGTCGGCCTGTGAAACACGTTTCCAAGACAAAGACAGCAATTCAGAAGAAAAAAAGTCACAAAACCAAGAAGTGCTTCTTCTACTGCAGTAGGAGCATCCACTTCTTTATCGACTGAAGCTTCCTCATGCCTCAGTCCTTGCCTTTGAGATTCCATCATGATTGTCTGCTGCTGCAGGTGATACTCAGTTAACAAATACAGGCCAAGTAAAAGGCAGCAAGAAAAGCCTGGGTGCTGAACCAGCAGCTAATAAAAGTAGATTTGCCAAAGGTACATTTATTAAAACATTAAAGGCAGCTGCAGGCACTACACATAGTGGAAAGGAAAGAATAAACACACGTGCATACTTTATGCCACTTTCTCAAGATTCTACCATTTCTCTCAGAGTCAGATCATGTGTATAACAGCGGCAGTGAGTACATTCTTGAAAGAGAGGCAGTGCATAATGGGGACTCTGATGATGAGGGCTTAGAACCAGAGGAACCTAGGAGATGCCACATCAAAAAACCTGGGGAAAGGTCATCAGAGGAAAGCTCATTAGGGGCCAGTGAAACTGAAAAGGAAGTTATGCCTGGCTTAAATGTCTCCTCTGCTGAGTGCAGGCCCCACAGTCAACCATCCAGTAGGACAATGAGGGAAATAATCAAACTATAGAAATTAACATAGACATGCTGGATGATGATTTAGAAGTTGCAATGCCAGAGACAAAAACTAAAAAGTCATCCTCTTCCATTCAGAGTTTTTTTTCGCCTTGACCCAAAGAACAGTATAAATGCAAAATCTTGCTTATGTAAGGCCTGTTTCAGCAGAGGAAGACAGACAGACAAGCAATCTTGGCACATCAACCTTAATAAGATGCTTACAGTGGATATATCTAATTTTTTGGAACTAACAGAGCCATTATCAGAACTGTTTAGTGAGTCTCTGAGCAGAGAAGAGGTCTCAGAAGACTGGAGAAGGGCTCATGTGATCCCACTCCACAAGAGTGGTAGCAAGGAGGAGGCAGGGAACTACAGACCAGTCAGTCTTACCTCAGTAATGGGCAAGATTATGGAGACACTCCTTAAGGGAAGGATAGTGCAGTCCCTGGAATCCATAGGAGCACATGATCCAAGACAGCATGGGTTTACAAAAGGAAGGTCCTGTCAAACTAATCTCATAGATTTATTTGACTGGGTAACCAGAGTGGTAGACCAAGGGGGAACAGCTGATGTTGCCTACCTTGACTTCAGCAAAGCTTTTGATACTGTTCCACATAGAAGATTGATTAATAAGCTGAGTAGGCTCAGGGTGGGTCAGACATTGGTCAACTGGGTGGCAAACTGTTTGACTGGCAGAAAACAGAGAGTGGTGGTAAACGGTATACAGTCAGAAGGGATGCAAGTCACAAGTGGGGTACCTCAGGGATCAGTCTTGGGGCCAGTCCTCTTCAATATCTTCATCAGTGACATTGCAGATGGACTGGAGAGTAAGGTTTGTCTGTTTGCAGATGACACCAAGATCTGTAACAGAGTAGATGATCCAGATGGGGTGGGCAGAATGAGATGAGATCTGGATAAACTAGCAAAATAGTCAGAAGAGTGGCAACTGGGGTTTAATGTAAAGAAGTGCAAGGTCATGCACATAGGGAAGAGAAACCCTGAAGCCACCTATAGGCTGGGAGGGGAGCTGCTGGCTGTCACAAGGGAAGAAAGAGACTTGGGCGTTATCATCACTGATGACCTGAAATCATCCAAGCAGACCACTAAAGCAGTAGGTAAGTCTAGAGGGATGTTAGAGTGTATTAGCAGGGGTATCACAAGTCGGAAGAGGGAGGTAATAATCCGTCTTTACAAGACACTGGTTGGGCCCCATCTGGAGTACTGTGTGCAGTACTGGAGGCCACACCTTCACAAGGACATTAACCAAATTGAGGCAGTTCAGAGAAGGACAACCAAAATGGTGTAGGGACTGCATCAGAAAACATATGAGGACAGATTAACTGAGCTCAATATGTATACCCTAGAGCAAAGGAGGGAGAGCGGTGATATGATTGAAACATTCAAACACCTTAAGGGCATTAACAAGGTGAAAGAGTCTAACATAGATACATAGACAGTGTCGGCAGATAAAGGCCTATGGCCCACCCAGTCTGCCCATTTGAGCTTGTAAGTTCAGTTTGTTTTCCTAGAAGTCTGTTGCCCCTTACCCCTGACCTCCAGAATTCCTTTATGTCTATCCCATGCATTCTTAAATCCCATGATTGTTTCAGCATGTTTCTATATAAGAAAAATTGCAGGACAAGAGGACACAGCATGAGATTAGAGGGAGACCGATTAAGGGGTAATGTGAGGAAGTTCATTTTCACAGAAAGGGTGGTGGATGCATGGAACAGGCTACCTCAGGAAGTGGTGGATATAAATACAGTGCAGGACTTCAAACAGGCATGAGATAGGCATAAGGGAGCAATACAGATGAGTATGAATAGATATGCCATTGACAGAGCAAAGGCCAGTGGCACATTCATAAGGTAGAAAAAGAAATGGGCAGACTGGATGGGCCTTGCGGTCCTTATCTGCTGTCAACTTCTATGTTTTCATGTTTCTATGTTACTTCAGTGGGCAGGAATGAGTCACAAGGTGACATGGCAGAGGATGTACAAGTTAACACTGGTACTCATACTAGTGGTATAGCAACATCTCAGTATACAACAAATCCATCAAACACTAAGCTGCACTTTTACTGCATCACCCCATTATCTGCTAGGTCTTTATCAGAATCATAAAGCTCCCCAGCTGACAATAGAATGAGTTCCTCTCTGTCTGCTTGAGTCTATTTTAGTGCGCTAGTCACACCTCAAACCGTTATTGATGCAGCAGGCTTTTGAATGGCGAACTAAATATGACCAAAGCCATTCAACTGCTCAGCAGTTAAATAAAGCAATATCTGCAATGATTGCACTGGACATGCACCCATTTTCTATTGCTGACTCTACTGAGTTTGAGGAGGTGATGAAACTTGCTGCCAGTCAATATCAGCTGCCGTCACAGACATATTTTTTCAGAAAGGCTGTGCCTACTTTTTATAGGGGAACTGTGCCAGAATGTAAACAGTGCCTTGTAGTCATTGGATGTTGAAGAAGTGCATATAACAACAGATATATGGATGAATGGTCAAACAGTAGACTACATGACTGTCACTGCCCATTGGGTATCATTATTCTCTGGAACATTCTCTGGCACCACCAGCGACCAACAAAATCCTCACAAACAGGCTGTCTTCTGTATTACAAGCTTTGACAAAAAAAAACCCAGTGTGAACATCTTACAGGAACTAAAGTAACTGTTCTCAGAATGGTTTTCCCCTAATGGCCTTTCCCCAGGATTTATCATTGCAGACAATGGAGCTAACATTGTGGAAGCATTACAGGATGGTGGGTTTCTGAATTTACCATGTTTTGCACATACACTTAATCAAGTGGTACAGGACTTCCTTTTTTTTGCAATTAACTTTATTTTTTTGAAAGTTCCTAAACAACATAATAACAGGAGACAACAGCAATATTAACAACAATCAACAGCAGTGAAAAAAGAAGAACAAAGGGGAATATCAGAGAATGAAGACCAAAACAAGGTGGCAAAACCAGGAACAAATCAACATAACATCAATATCCAGTGAAACAAAAGGAAAATCTCTCCCCCCTCCCTTCCTCACCCACGCACCCAACCCACCCCTCCTCTCCTCCTCTCATGCAGTCACAAAAAATATATGAAGGCTACAATAATCCGAGAGCAACAAAATGAAAGATGGTCTGTATACCTAGAAAACAAGACCAATACCCTAAACCCTAACATAAATTGGGAGAGACCGTGAAGAAAATTAGAGGTGTTGCATAACATAAGAGTATAGAGTGGTCCAAAAGGCCTGGAATTTGTGCCACACATGGTTGACAAGGGTGGCTGTCCACTCTGCATTATATGTGCAGAGAAATTCTTGGAGCCATTCAGGGTAAGAGAACATCTGATCTCCCCTCCAGTGCTTCATGGTTATCAATTTAGTAACTAAGGAAATCAAGGCCATATGTGATTTCCCTTGAACAGTAGGAATAGCAAAGTAGTTTTCTAAAAGACAAATTTCCTTTGCGAAAAAAGTGGAATGCCCAAAGAAGGGGACTAATGTTTTCCATACCACAGACCAAAGGGATTTTGCTCTAGAGCAATTCCAGATCATGTGAAGTAAGGTGCCATCTTCTTGTTCACAAAATTCACAGGCAGGGGAAGCAAGTTTACCCATCTTAAATAACTTGAAGTGGGAATAATAGAGGTCATACAAAATGTTAAACTGTAATAATATAAGGTGGTCCTGCTTAACAAGATACATACAAACATATGAATGTGCCAGCAGAAACAGACCACCAGGTCTATTTAAGTCTGCTTGAGTGTGCAGTCAACACCCCTAGTTTGCAGCTGCCCCCCCCCCATGGTATTCATCTGACCAAATCTTTTGCCAATAAGTATTTGGGCAGTTAATATTAAGGGGATATTTCCAGTAAAAGGCTGTAGGTGAGAGTAAACTCCAGACCTGCTGACCAATCTCCTGATAAAGACAAGATACAGCTTTGCTCTTAAAAGAATGGGAAGCTAATTTATGAAAGAGGGAACTTGCCTCATTTGACCACAGAGGTAGGCATAGGTGGGATTTTAAACAGTGACGGAGTTGTGCATATTTAATAAAGTGTGAAGCAGGGCAAGAACATTTCGCCTGAAACTCTGAAAAAGTAAAAATGGTATCCCAATTAATGAGATCTGCAATGGTGCCAATCTTAATGCCTTTCCACTGACTCACTGATAAAGGAGTGCCTGAGCCACAGAGGTTAGGATTATGAAAAAGAGATTGCCCAAGGTCTCTTAAGTGTGAATATTTTAAAAGTCTACAAAGCTGACTATGGGTCCATATGGATCACCCAGTAGGAGTAGTCTTCAGGTCTTCAGCTAAACTGGACAGGGAAGCAAATAATAAGGATGTTAATGAAAGGTGGTGTTTATGTGCAAGGACTTGCTCAATGAGAAACCAGGTAGGAGGGCATGAGCTGTTAAGCTCAGGATTGTTCCATCAAAAATATTTAGCCCCATGCATAGACAAATAATAACAGTAAAAGTCTGGTAACTGAAGTTCCTCTAGTAAGTGTGGCTTATGCAGTGTTTGAAAGGCCCTCCTTTGGGGCTTGTTCAACCAAAGGAAGGCCGCGCAGGAAGAATGCAGCTTCGAGAACCAGCTTTTCAGAGAAAAATGTTGAGCATGTTAAAAGGATATAAATGGCATGGCATAATGTCCATTTTAATAAAATTGGCCCTCCCCACAATGATAAAGGTAGGTGGGCCCATCTGTGTAAATCCAATTCTATTTGCTGGAGGACAGGGTCTCAATTGAGGGATTTCAACTGACTTAAATCCATGGAGATCCAGATACCTAGATACAGGAGAGCCTTGGACTTAACCTGTAACTGCAGTTTTTAAATGTCATCCCTTGGGCAGTGGGGCAAGAGGGGGTAGACCACTACAGTTTTGTGTAACTTCAATTTATAACAAGAAAATAAGCTGAACTGGGAAATAATATGCAGGGCTGCAGGTAGAGAAATTCAAAAAATTAGAAATGTGAAGAAGGACATCATCTGCAAACATCGTAACTTAAATTCAAGGTCACCAATTTTAATACTTTTGATGTCCATGGATAAGTTTATTTTACAGGCCAGGAGCTCAATGTAATGATTAAATGATTAAATATATGTGGTGACAGGGGACATCCCTGACGCAACCCTCTGGACAAAGGGAACACCTCTGAGAGTTCATTGTTGCATATGATATGTGCTGAAGGCTTAGAATACAGAACCTATATTCTTTGCACAACTTCAGCAGGAATCCTGTATCTTCTGAGGACATCAACTAGATAAAACCATTCAGCATGGTCAAATGCCTTCTCTGTGTCCAGGGAGAAAAATACTGAAGTTTTGCTAGTTCCCCCGGATGCGGAGAAGAGATGGAACAACTTCCTGAAGTGGTCACCAGGATTATAGCCCGCCACAAAGTCCACCTGCTCCAGACCCAATAGGACCATCCAAACCTGGGCCAAATGGGTAGCTAAGAGTTTAGTGTATAACTTCACATCTACATTTAACAAAGATATTGGCTGGAAATGTTCAGATTTGGAGGGGTCTTTCTCTGGCTTAGGGAGGAGGACAATGCGGGCATCAAATAATGATGTTTCCTTAGATGGTAACATGCCCCAAAAATTGAAAAACTGGGATAACAATGGGGTCAATTCTTCTTTAAAAGTTTTGTACAAAAGAGAGGAAAAACTGTCTGGGCTGGGAGCCTTATCCAGGGGGAGGGCAGATATGGTCGAAACAACCTCTGATTCAGTTATGGGGACAAGGAAAAAATGTTGCTGGTCCCTAGTTAACTAAGGGAGGCTAGCAGAATCCAAGAACTCCATTAGTACAGTAGGTGAGGAAGGATCAGGGGAGGGGCCGAGTATAGCCATTGATAAAAATCTTGAAAAATTGGCTAGGCTCTGGACCATTTGCTCCATATGTTGTGGGATTGTCCCAAGATAATCCCCTTCTGGTTAAGGATTAAAGCTTCGATAGACCCGCTTTTAGAGCTGGAAGATGCCTTTACACCCGATATTTGCTTGGGTGTGAGATTATCCTCCTACCCTTCATGGCCACCACAAGGCACATATGGCCCTAATCTCTACAGTGGCAAAGGTTATCATATTGTGGCATTGAAGGGATGATACCAAGCCATCCTTTCGGGAATGGCACTCTGAAGATTTGCAAGCTTTTGCAGTGAAAAAAGCAAATTGCTAGAATGAACCAGAGTCTCCAGATTTACCAAACAGTGCTGGGGAACCTTACATACCCTGCTAGCTATTCACATGACCTCCTAATACTCAGCTCCTTAGCATGTACTCCTGGTTTATTTTTATTTTTCTCCTTGTCATTCTATTGTTAAGTCTCACTGATATGTCCTATAAGTGCTCTAGGGGACCTGGGGGAAGGGTTGGGTGCATGTTGTCAGCTATGACTATATTACTTCCAGTTTTGGTTTACAGTCTGGGATTAGTTGGTTTGTTTGAATGGGAGAGCATGGGGTTTGTTGGGGTTGTTTATCATTGTAAGGTTTGTTGTACATTCTCATTTTTGTTGTTCTCTTTTTCTCTGTGTAATTTCAATAAACTAAATTACAAAAAAAAAAATCTTGAAAGATGCCTGTCATCCTCTTGGCATCTCAGGTAGTAGAGCCAGTCTCAGGGTCAACTAGGCAAGAAATCCAGTGAGAGGCAGTGTGCTGTTTTAAGTGGAGGGCTAAAAGCTTTCCAGCTTTATTGCCCTGGCTGATATAAGTGGCTTTAAGCCATGCAAAGGCTCTCTCAATTTTCTCTAAAAGATGGGCTGAGTAATTTGCCCTAAGCTGGGTTAACTCGGTCTGGATGATGTCAGAGAAAGTGGAGGATAGTTACCTTTCCAGTTCTCAGTTTCTATGAAGCCAAGCTTCTACTTGAGAAAGCTGCTTCTTTTTACAGTTTGTTGCCAGTCAA
Organism: Neoceratodus forsteri; assembly: GCA_016271365.2. Classification (NCBI taxonomy): domain Eukaryota; kingdom Metazoa; phylum Chordata; order Ceratodontiformes; family Ceratodontidae; genus Neoceratodus; species Neoceratodus forsteri. Next base: position 413,934,614 of record CM057453.1, on the reverse strand, counting down.
ATTAACTCACCCCTCCAAGTCGCTTGGAGAGCTCTCAAAGCACATCATAGGCCTGGAGCGAGTCTTGGTTTTTCTGAATCGAACAGGATAAAAAGTATCTGAAATAAGAGATAGTGGCAGAATCCTTCAATAGTAAATTATTGAGGGATCAGGTATGGGACCTAACTTTCAGTTGAGGAGGGTCTATTGAGAGAACTACAAGGGAGTGGTCAGATAAAACACAGGTCTGTATTTGACAACTCTGTAAAAGGAGTAATACATTTTGGCTAACTAAAAAGTGATAGATCCTGGAGAGAACTTTATCTAGGGCTGAAAAAAATGTGTAACTGAACTCTGAAGGGTGGAGAAGTCTTCATGGGTCAGTGATCCCCATTTGGTCCATGAACTCCCTGAAATCCTGCTGAACTGGAGACAGGCCAGCCCAAGTTCTTTTTTTTTTGAAATTTAGCATCTTTATTGAGTTATATAAAAACCAACAATACATGAAATAAAGACTGTGCATCATACTATGCTTGGAACAAATAATAAACAGATGGTGAGATAACAGTCCCCGAAGGGATAAAGAGAAACAACGAACTCCTTAGTTAAGAAAATCCATATCAAACCAAAGTTAACTCCCCCGCCGCCTACCCCCACCCCGGAGAGTGCCTTAACAAAGAAAAACAACAAAGAGAGAGAAGGGTATCGGAGAGACAACCCCAAGTAACAGAGTCAATCCAAGAGAGGCAAATTAGGCAGTGGCTGTCAGAGGCCCACATTGTATGGGGGATTACTTCAGGTATAATGCACATAATCTACCCCATTTCTGATTAAAAGAGGCCAAATGGTTTTGGGAGCTGGCTATTAACTTCTCAGTATTAAAACAAAGGGACATTTCTTTAAGCCATTCTGAGTACACGATGGAATCTTGATCCATCCAATGCCTAAGGACCAGCTTTTTGACTACTATAGAGATTAAAGCCATATGGTACCTACGTTTCTTCACCTCAATATTAGAGTATATCCCTAGTATACATATTTCTTTGGTGAAGAGATCCTTTAATCCCAGAAGCGGGTCTAGGTTACTTCATATTGTGTTCCATAGAGATGTCACCTTATCACAATACCAAAGGATATGCAGCAGGTTCCCTTCAACAACTCCACACCGAGTACAGTTGGATGATTGGAGTTTACCAAATTTAGCCAATTTGGTTGGCGTGTAATAGAGATTGTTCAGAATATGGTACTGGGTCAGCCTGTGATTGTCCTGGGAAAGATATTTGTATGTGTCCTTCCAAATCAGACTCCAGGGAAGAGGAGAATCTGGAATGAGAGGTGCCCAAATTTTTGAGCCCTCCAAGGTGATGGGAAATAAGACGTCCAGCAGATAGGCATAAATTCTGGCAATACCATGGGGTTTAACTTCGGATTCTTGGATCCTTTCCAGGAAGGGCCTTGTTTTGGAAGGTATAAATACAGACTCAAATGGCTTAGCTATTAGGTGTCTCAATTGGAAAACCTTGAAAATGTGCTTCTGGGAAATGTTAAGGGAGGTTAGGATATCTGCAGAGGATAAGAGTGAGCCTTGAGAATACAGGGACTCCACTAAAGAGTCTTGAATTTGAGGGAGCCACTCAGAGGTCAGCCGGCTGCCCCCTATTTTGGTGTTATATGGTATGTTGAAGAAACTCCAACATTGGGATAAAATTTTAATAGAGATACCTATAACCGACTCTTGTATGGTTATGGGTAATGAGGAGAAGGAGTAGCAGAAGATTTGGGGAGGTCGCAGGTTAAATTGATCCAGAAGTTTAAGCTCCAATTGAAGCCAGGTTGGTTGGGGTAAATTGAGTTGGGGAGTTGACCATTTCCCTATTTTGTGTAGTTGACTAACCCAGTAGTATAGTAAGAAGTTAGGGAGACGAAGACCCCCTTTATCCCTAGTTACGTTAAGTCTGAGAAAGGCCCGTCTAGGTTGCTTTCCTTTCCAGATGAAGCTGGATAGCTCAGAGTGTATCTCTTTGAAATACGATCTGGGGAGCCATATATTTAACAGATTTAGGGGATAGAAAATCCGGGGTAGTACATTCATTTTAACAATATTGATGAGCCCCCATAGGGATAATGGTAAGCTTTGCCACTTGCTAAGGTCTCTCTGGACCTTTATCAGCAAGTCATCCAAATTGAGCTTCCTGACCACTTCAGCCTCGCGGGCCAGAAATATGCCCAAATACTTAAGTGAAACAGGGGACCACTTCATACCAAACTGGGTGAAATTATCATGAAAGGTGAAAGAGTTTAACGGGAAAATAACTGATTTAGATAGGTTTAGTCTATAGTTGGACACTTGGCCAAATCGTTCAATAATTTGTAAGGCTTGTGCTAAAGATGATTCTGGGTTGGTAAGGTGTAGTAAAATATCATCTGCAAAGACCAACAGAGTCAGTGGGATTTAAGAGATAACGCAACCTGTAACCTGTGTTGAGGCCTTAATGCTAATTATCAAGGGTTCTAAATACAGATTAAAAAGGTAGGGGGACAAAGGGCACCCTTGCCGTGTACTAGAACCCGGGGGAATCTGGAAGAGAAAACCCCATTGCAATAAACTTTGGCTGAGGGTGATTTATAAATCGTTTTAATCCACTGGATAAAGGTATCAGGAAAGCCCATTCTCCTCAGAGTAGCCCACAAGAAGTCCCAGTTCACCCTATCAAAGGCTTTTTCTGCGTCTAGCGCAACTAAGGCCATAGGGGACTGAGAGTCTTGAGCAGTATAAAAGATGTGGGAAAGGGTTCGCAAATGATCTGCTGCCGATCTGCCTTGAACAACACCAACCTGTTCCGGGCTCAGCAGGTGTTGCCAGATCTTCTTAATTCTAAGAGAGAGAGAATCTTGAATAGGATTTTGATATCATAATTTAATAGTGAGATTGGTCTGTAGCTGGCTGGATCTAGCAAGGGTTTATCTGGCTTTGGAATTAAAATTATCGTGGCTTGTAACAGAGAGGGATTAAGGCAGTCTGAAGAGAACATATAGTCGTACAATTTCAAAAGTAGAGGGGCTAACTCTTTGCAAAAGGCTTTATAGAAATTTGGAGGGAATCAATCGGGCCCTGGAGCCTTGTCCAAAGGCAGCCCTTTAATTTCATCTTCTACCTCAATTAAAGTGATGGGAGAGGATAATACATCACAGTGGTGTGCCTGAAAGGAAGGAAGTTTGACCCCACCCAAAAACTGCTCTATCTTGTGGAGAGGTGATTAAGACATACCTTTTCCATAGATCTCTCCATAAAAGGATTCAAAAATTAGGGCTATATCTCTAGGCAAACTTTTGACAGAGCCGCCATGGGAATTCAGTGCCGGGATTAGCCTTGAACTTTCCGTCTCCCTCAGTCTAAGGGCTAACAATCTTCCCGGCTTCTCCCCTTGGTCCAAATAATGAGACTTAGTTTTGAGCATAGCATACTCTTTTTTTCTCTTAATAAATCGTTGTATTCACTCCTGAGTTTAATTAGAGTTTCCAAATCTTTTTGAGAATTAGATAGAAGAAGGTTATTTTCGGCTATCCTGATTTGATTGGACAGTAAGATAACTTTAGCCTCTCTTGCCTTTTTCCTACGGGAGGGTAGCTCTATGAGCTCTCCTCTAATAAAGCATTTAAGAGAGCACCAAAGTATATCATCCCTGGGAAGGGAACCTTGGTTGAATTCTGAAAAGGATAGAATCTTAGATTTAATATGGGAAACTGTTCGATCTTCTTTTAGGAGTTGCGTATTTAATTTCCAGGAGGTATCCCTCTGCCCCTGTAGTCCGAGGGAAACCATGAGCCACACCAGGGAGTGGTCTGAAATAACTATTGGCTCTATGCCTACTTGATGTGCATTACTCAGAAGGGTGGAGCTGGTTAGGATGTAGTCAATTCTTGACCACGTTTGGTGGACCTGGGAGTAAAAGGAAAAGATGCGGCTTTTAGGGTTAAGCAGGCGCCAAGGGTCACATAACCCTAGCAAATGCATAAAATCTTTGAGAGCTTGTTCAGAAGGGGACAAAGGTTTTAATGGCCTATAGGTTTTATCCATCTCCTGAGATGGAGCTATATTCCAATCGCCACCTAGAATGAAAAGGGAGGGCAGGAATCTACTCAGTTTATCCACTAGGGACATGAGGAACTGGGGATCACCCCCAACTGGACCATATATTGCACCCAGTACCACACTGCTATTATTGAGCTAGCCTTTGACCATAACAAATCTACCCCCCTGGTCTATAATGCTATCCTCCACTACAAACATAATATGTTGTTTAATTAATATAGCCACCCCCCTGCTGGCATTTAGGCCACTGGCTGTAAAGGTCTGAGAAAATCCCAGCCTACGTAGCCCCTTAGCTTCTGAGGTGGACAAGTGCATCTCCTGCATGAAAAGTATATCCACATTTAATAAAAAACAGTTATGGAGAATCTGATGTCTTTTGGTAGGGTCTCTGACGCATCTGACATTCCAGCTGGCAAACTTAATCGGCCTCGTAGCCATATGATTTGGTAACATGTGCGAAGAAACCAAAAAACAATATCCCTTCTAGTGTAGTCAGAAACATTTGGCACTCTCCAAACCTCCCCCCCCTCGTCCCCCCGAAGAAAAACAGTTAACATCCAAACATTCTACAAAATCTAAAGCACTGAGTTGCAGCTAATAGACCTTGAGCACAAAAACAGCATCCTGTGTTTATTTAACCCGACAGTGAAATATTCTGCCATCCCCTCCCCTTTTAATCCCAACCTTACAATCACTTATACCCCCAAACTGTATACAAAGGTCCCTTGGATCCAGCAAAGCATACCCTGACCAAACAAGTATGATGAGCAAGGACCGTCCCCCAAAGGTAGCAGACCGAGGCTTTGTTGAAGCGACTGTATGACTGTGAGGAAATTGAACCATTATAAGTAAAGCAAGAACAGCAGCCTGAAGCAGACAAGAATAAATTGATCTCCTGGGTACTGCAGCCCTCCCTCTGCACCACAGGCTGCGAGGCAGATCACCCAGAGTTAGCTCAATCATTGTGCCCCCCCGACCCAGCCAAAACCTTTGGGCATTTTAATTACTTGGCCCTTGGAAAGAAACACTACTAATGAACTGGAGAAGATGATAATTTTAAAGGTCCTACCAGCACTCACCAAGCACGGAGAAACCTCAATGTAGCGGGGCACCGTGTCCCTTGGGCTAAACTTATAAGCGCCACACCTAGGATATCACTAAAGAGCTAGCAGGACACCTCAAACTAAACTTATGCAGGCAATAAGTGTAGTTCCTGCTGTGGTATACGCTACTTCCGCGCCAGAGGAAGAGGGAGGGGGCATAATATCCCAAGGACCGATTGGTCCTCCAGAAATGTGAACCGGCAGGAATCGTTATCAGGAACTTGGTTCCAACCCTCCCTCCCTCCCCAGAGCCAGACAGCAGGCCTGTGGTTGCTAAGTTATGTCTTTAGGCCGCACCCGGACTTCGATCAACCCCCCCAGCAATCCAAAAACTGAGAGAAAGGCAACAACATAAGAACACCAGGTAGGAAAACCGCTCAATCTCAACATTTGAAAAAGAAAACTTATTTAGGCAGCACTCTGGGATCACAGTTCAACCACTTTTAAAAAGGTTGGGCAGCTTCAGGGTCAAATCAGCCACGGCTTGGTCCGGCTTCTCGTATGTGTGCCACACACCATTCAGTACCACCTGCAGCTTCGCCGGGTAGCTCAACCGAAAACGTAAACCCGCAGCTATCAACTTGGTCACTGTCGGATGGAAGGCTTTCCTTTTCTGTTGGGTTTCATAGGGCAAGTCTTGGGTGATTCTTAATTTGTTGCCATCCCAGTAGATAGTTTGCAGCTCCTTGATTTTGGCCAGGATGTGTTGCTTCTCGAGAAAGCTGAGCAGTTTATTAATTATGGGCCTTGGAGGAGCGCCAGGTGGAGGCCTTGGTTTTAATGAGCGATGTTCCCTTTCCACATGGTACTGTGGGTTAAAGGGTGAGGGACCCACTATCTTGTTCAGCAGCTTTCGGACGAAGACCATAATGTCCACACCCTCTTCAGAATCTGGTAGGCCCAGTATTAAGATGTTGTTCCTCCTGCTTCAGCCCTCAAGATCTTCCGTTTTCAGTTGGAGTTTAGCTATTTACTGCTTGAGGTAAGTGATTTCAGGGTCGGTTTTCGTTTTCCAGGTTTCCAGGGAGCAGGTTCTAGTTTCGGAATCACCAGCTCTAATGGTGAGCGAGGCAGGGTCACGCCGTATAGATTTTAGCTTCATTGATATGTCTTCTAGTGTTTCCCGGAATGGGATTAATTCCTGTAAAAAGCGATCCTCCGTGAGAGGGCTGGAAGAGGAACCAGAGGGGCTAACTTTAACAACGTGCCTAACATTCTGGGTTTTCGATTTTTTGGGAGCCTTCTCCGGAGTAGTCGGTGGTGTATGCTTGGCTCCAGCAGGCTTCATCTTGGCCTCCATGGTCTCCACGAAACCAAAATGATCCAATTTAGGATCTGATTGCAAGTCTGGCACAGTTGCTTTGCTGGCAGACAAATCAAGCTGGTAGATGGTTTGGCTTGGTAAAACGGCCACAAAAATCGGTAAAATAAACCAGAATTTTGCTGGTCGATAGGGGAGAGCTCTCGACTATACTGCCACTAGGTGCACTGCATCACGTGACCTCGCCAGCCCAAGTTTTATAAGTTCTGCCCTGGTCATTTGCTATTAAAGATTCCATCCGCCTCCAATAATTAAGGGTAGATGGTTGTATGAGGCTAGCACCGAAGCTAAGACTGGAAAAAAGGTGGGTGTGTCTAGATTGGGGCTGTAAATAGCACTGAGAACCACATCTATATAGTCCAGTTTACCATGCACAAAGAAGTACTTGCCCTCTGGATCTTATACTTCATTAAGAAAAGCAAAAGGGAGGGATTTGGCTAAAAGGATAGTCACACCTCTCTGCTGGGGGCTGTTACCAGCCCCAAAAGCTTGTCCAACCCAAGTTTTAAGCAAATCAACAACTCCAGCACAAAACCCACTGGCACAAATGCCACAATACACCAGCATGTACTGAAATAATATAAGTTTAATTCATAACATCAGTGTGTAGGCCTCAAAAACATGTTAAAAACATGTACAACACCAGCAGGACCCACAAACTCCTACCAGTTTCACCTTAGCGTCTTCAGGGAGTGTCCCAACCATAAAGATTCAGCATTATTTAAGTGCAACTCTTATAGTTATATACTCTCTTTAGTGTAACATTGTGCTACCCAAAATAAATAACCATCTGAATAATGTTAACATATCACAAACAATAAGTTTGTATTTCATATCATTAGTATTTCTACTATATTCAAATCTAATACTAGGGACTTCGGCTCTTAAACAGCAATACCATAAAAATAAATTTAATAATATATATTTATCTAGGTACATGTGAACAGTGAATTCAGTTTGTATTTTTAAATTCACAGCATTTTTAACATTTTTTAACAGTTTCAACATTTTTAACTTGATGGGGGCAAGTACTTTGCCTCATGCTTATAAACCTCCTTGAGTTTCTGTTGTATCCAAAATAAATATGACTATCATGCTGGATTCACAAAGCATTTGTGCAAGGTTCATCTCAGCTGCACCAGCACAAATGAGATGCACTTTGTCCAAACCGTGGTATTCTCAGAAGATGCACCAGAACATGCTCCTGGCACATCCCCTCTTTGCATACTACAGTTGTGCCCAGCCCCAGAAGTGCCTGCGCATCCCCCGTTCAGGCTGGGAAGCTGATGGGGTAGCGCATCTCCAGATGCACTGTGCCCAATATTGCCATTCACAGCCACAAACATGTAAATGGGGTCATTAAGCATGCAATGCTCAATGGGGCCATTTGCATGTAATTATGACCCCATTTGCATGTGGCTTTCAGCGATGCACTTGGCAGAATATGTCAGGTGTCCTGCAAGGGATGTGAGCCACACACACAGTACCATGTAGACTTGTGGTACCCCCATGCCCTTCCTCGGCCCAATCGCAGTCTGAGTGTACACCCACAAAGGAACCCTAGTGGTCCAGTGGTCCCCCCCAGCCCAACTCCCTGCTAGAATGAATGCCCATGTGGCACAACCCCTGTACAAAAAGTAGCACCCGCTCTCCCTGCCTGACTCCCCAGTAGAATGGAATGCCATGCAGTATAATCTCTGTTCAACTAGTAGAACCCCCTCCCTGCTCTGACCCAACTGCAACATCGAAGGGACCCCTGAAGTCTCCCTGGTGGTCCAGCAGACACTCCACCTCAACCCACTCAGGCACCCTTACCTCACCCTATTCCCCTCATCTCAGCATGTCCCTATCAGCAGTGGGCAGCTCAACCCACCCACATACCACCATGGCTGCCCACTGACAGCTACTGTACTCCTAGAAGCACATTGGTGGACCCTGTCGAGCAATGGGCTTGCAGTGTGTACTGTACTCTGACATGTACAACTTTGTAAGCCCATTGGTCAACAGGGTCCACCAATGGGCTTCCAGGAGTACAGTAGCTGTCATTCACAGACTTCTGTGTCAGCGGGCAGCCGTGGCGGTATGTGGGTGGGTTGACCTGCCTGCTGACGATAGGGACATGCTGGGATGGGGGAGTGGGGTGGTGTGGGATGGGGTACCTGAGTGGGTGGGGAGATGAGGGGTCCACTGGACCACCAGGAGACTTTGGGGGTCCCTTCAATGCTGTGATCAGGTCAGGGAATGGGGGGGGGTTCTACTAGTTGAATAAGGATTATGCCATATGGCATTCAATTCTACTGATGATGTGGGCAGGGGAGAGGAGTTCTAATGGTCATACAGGGATTATGCCACATGGCATTCCATTCTACCAGGAAAATGGGCAAGGAGGAGGGTTCTAATGGTCATACAGGGATTATGCCACATGGCATTCCAGTCTACCGGGGATGCGGGAGGGGGGTTCTGATGGTTATACAGGGATTGTGCCACATGGACTTACATTCCACTGGGGATGTGTGCAGGGAGGGAGGGGGACCACTGGACTGCCAGGGTAGACAGGCTGCCATGCTGCCGACTGCAGTATGGCAGCCTGCCTGTCATCTATTTGTTGTAGACTCATCTTTTGGAGGTGCATCTCTGAACTTGCTCTGGAGATGCACCTCAAAAGTGGGTTGTGACTAGGGCTGCACACCATATGCATGTGCACGCCCCCTGCACAACCTCTCCAGATGCACCGCATAACATTATGGGAGGTGTGCGGTGCATCTGTAATGCACCAGTGCCATTGTAGAATCGCTACTGTGTGCACATTGGGGGTGCGCCGGTGCATCTCGGATGTGCTGGGCACATTCCCTTTTGTGAATCCTACCCATAATGTTTGTTATTTAAAAACAGGTGTACCATCTCTATTTTTTGTCTTACCCATGACTGTAGGTTCAAACCCCACCTGCTATTTAATAATGATCCTTATCAGTTTAACTGGTTTAATATCTCCCTAGATTTTTAATTCTCAGGTAAACATAATTCATGTTTTACCCTATTCTGCAGGTTCAAATCCCACCTGCCATTTACTAATAATCCTTCTCTTAGCTGATCGATTTTTACAAAGAAAAGAGTTCCCATATAGATAGTATGCACCCTTAAAATAAATCAAGAAGGAGGGGGTCAAAAATGAATATTAATACAGGCTTAGTCATATTTTAATGCCCATAACCATGCAGCCCCCTATTCAGTATCTCAATTTAATATTCAATATTAAAAGCAAATTAAACAAAAGTAAATCTCCCCCTTCTTTGTCCTAAATGTTAACCTAATGTCTCCTTTCAGACTGATCCAGAAACAATCATACACCTTTTACTTATTCAAAAAATCTGATAATTCAAAACCCTCATTCAAACCTGGGACTCTTCCGGCCCCCAGCGTGTATATCCAAAATGTTTTCTGTCTGGACAGCAGAGCCTCAACATGTCTTCTTCTTGGTCCCCAAATCACTCTGTCTATGTCACAGAAACTAAAGGAATGCAAATCACCCCCCACCACCAACTTCTTGCAAGTGTATGCTTAATGCACTGCACTGATCTTGTGGCCTAATACAGCCTCCCAGTCTTTTCCATGTAGAAAGCTCCACACAGACATTTTGCCAGATATACTACATTTGTTGTATTATAGTTTATAAATGGCTTTAATACACATTGTTTCCCAATGTTAACTGTGGAAAAAACCTTTGTCTTATCAGTCACCTTGCAATGTATGAAGTGACCACACTGGTAACATCCGGATGGTCTCATAGGTAACCAGGTCTGTGTGTGCTCCCTTGTGGTCAGTAAGAAACTGAGTATCAACATATCATTTAAGTTCTGGCCACGTCTGTACACTATTACTGGGTTGGTATTAGTCACTTCCCTTAATGCTGGTTCAGTTGATAATACTGTATGTGCCAGTATTTATTGATGCATTCTCTAACCTTGTGACTATCAACCCCAAATAGTCTTACACATGCCACATTTCCTAGAGATTCTCTTTCTCTGTGTGTATATTGCAGGGGTGTTTCTCTAGGCATTGTCTCTACCACTTGCTGTGTCTGAGCCAATAATGTACCACTGTATCTCCTATCAATAAACCTCTGGCAAAGTTCACGACTCCTTTTTATTAAATAGCAGGCGGGATTTGAAGCTGCAGACCTGGGTCAAATACAAAATACAGGTAGTACACCCATTTTTAGATAACAAATATTATATTCATATTTATTTTTAATACATCAGAAAATTGAGGAGGTTTATAAGCATGAGGCAAAGTATTTGCCCCCATCAAGTTAAAAATGCTGAAAAACTGTTAAAAACATAAAGAATTTTATAAATTTAAAAATATAAACTGAATTCACTGTTCATATATACATAGATTGATATATATTATTATGTGTATTTTTATGGCATTGCTGTTTAAGAGCCAAAGTCCCAATGACTAGATTTGAATATAGTAAAAATACTAATGAGATGAAATATGTAGTTACTGTTTGTGATATGTTAACATTATTCAAATGGATATTTATCTTGGGCAGCACAACGATGCACCTAAGAGAGTATATACCTTTAAGAGTCACACTTAAATAATGCTGTATCACTGTGGTTGGGACACTCCCTGAAGATGCTAAGGTGAAATCGGTAGGAGTTTGTGTGTCCTGCTGGTGTTGAACCAGTCTGCATATTTTTAACATATTTTTGAGGCCTACACACTGATGGTACGAATTAAACTTATATTATTTCAGTAGATGCTGGTGTATTGTGGCATTTGTGTCAGTGGGTTTTGTGCTGGATTTGTTGATTTGCTTACAGTTTTGCTGTCATTAGTACACCTGACCATGAGGCAGTTCCGATTTGTTTCTCACCCACCCAAGTTTAAAAAAAATTCTGAACCTGATTAGCGAGTAGATGGCTCTCCAGTAGAAAAAAATAATATGAGGATGAAATGTATTCAAATAACTAAGAACTGCAAATTTGTTGCCATTGTCTCTCCCCCCTTTGATATTCCAGGTTATGATATTATGGGTATTAGTCATTTTATCTCAAAAGGAAATAAAAAGTGACCGAAAACAGATATGTCCTGGGAACTAGTTGGTACCAACCCCCGAACCCCCCAAACAAAGTCTCAATGTCCAAAAGTTGTCCATCCTAAACAAACAAGTTGAAAAAAAAACATTAACAAAAGAGTAAAACTGTACAGCCCGGTCCAGTTGCCCGCTTCATACCATTATGATCCGTGATGGGACTGAGGGGTGCCCCCGTAATGACTTGATACAATAGAACAGGTCATAGTAAATGAGCCCCCCACAACACTGGACAACTAGAGATCCAGAGCTAAGGAGAGTGAGGATTAGCCAGGCAAGGGGCCTGAGGGTTGTAGAAAATATGTAACTAAGGCAGCTCAACCATTGCATCCCACAGCAAATGAAGTTCTGTTGTGGGGATGAGAACAGCCCACCTTAGTATGTAACAAAAAGGGTAAATAAATGGCACTGCATCATCCCAAGGGGTAGTTATAAAAGTCTGAAGGAAATATCTTGGCTTTAACCCATGGGAAGATAGACATTATAATTTCATGAATGAAGTAAATGCCAAGTAATATGATAATAATAAAATGGAGGGCTACCTGCCCAACCCTTATAAACTGACAATGTATTACATGGCAGAGACTCGAAATTAGATAAAGTTAAACTGAGCCACCTGTATGAGTGATCTTAAATTAGAACCCCCCTCCCCTACAATTAACCTCATCAGAAAAATATTAAGTATTGGTAACTATAAACCGATAAACTGGTTAAAACACAGAGTAACATTTTAAAATTTTTTGTCCATACAAAAAGTCCAACATTATGATCTGGTCCTGGGCAAATGAAAACAGAAAGGAATGCCCAGAAGTTTTCAGCGGGGGGAGGGGGGAGTTGTCTGTCTTGAACTGAGAGCAAAAGAGCTGCAATTCCACTAAGAACGTTCTAGAACTCTCCACCGAACAAAATTATAGGAAGCATCTGGTGATCTTAGGTGCCCAAAATGTGCAGAAGGAAAAGAAAACAGATAGGTCCCTATAAAATAGGCACCAAATCTCAAGGTTCCTCCATAAACAAAATAATGGTCGAGATTCATAATCTGGGTCAGCTGCTTGAACCTGACGAAAGACTAAACTGGGCATGTAAAACAATACTACAATAACACAGAGTCCGTCAGTCTCCCCAACAAGTGGCAAACTAAAGCATAGCCTCCTGGCTCATTAAAGCAGAAGAGCCCAAACCGATCTGATGGCAGTTAGTAAACTGAAGGAAAATTCACCATGGTCAAACGTCAGTGCAAAGCCACATATGTCTTATCAGAATCACCCCTTATTTCCTAAAAGAGATTGGGAAGTTCAGATACTGCCTGGTCAGCCGAATCAAAACACTTGATCCTGGCTTTGGTATGAACTTCTAACTTGGCTGGATAGAGCATGCAATGTTTAATTTGTGCAGCCCAAAGTTTCGCTTACATGGGGCGGTATGCTTCTTGGGCTTGTCACATCTTAAAGGTGAGATCCTGGACCAGCTGAAGTTTAGTGCCTGTCCATTGTAAAGATGCCAATTTCCTTACCTCCATAAGGATGTGATCCCAGTCAAGAAAGTTTAGGAGCTTGAAAATTAATGGTCTGGGTGGTTCACCAGGAACAGGTTTAGCACGAAGGGACCGGTGAGCCCTCTCTATTATGTTACAGGGACCATTTGGTGATGGACCAACAACCTTTTGGCAAAAACACTGGAGAAAATCCACTGCATTGGGTTTGTCTTCACCCTCTGGCAGACCCAAGAGAACCAGATTATTTCTTTTATTCCTTTCCTCAAGGTCATCCACTTTATCTTCAAGTTTTGCGATGGCCTGTTTCATGGCGATCATGTCGGGGTCTAATCGGTTTTGCCGGTCCTCGATAGATGAGAAGCGAGCCTCCAAATCAGAGACCCTCCATGAAAAATCCTGTAAGGATAGTTTAATATCCTTAAGATCAGCAATTATTACAAATACAGCCTCTTTAATAGTGCTCAGATCTGAATAGACCTATTCAGGTGAAAGTTCTGCAGATGCACTCAGAGAAGGGGATACCGGAGAACTGCTGTGGCACGGCCATTTTGGTTCTAGCACAAGGACCTGGATTGAATCAGCTGCAGGAGAAGCAGACAATGTAGGATCCTCTGTAGCCAGAAATTCCATTTTGTCTTCCTCCATGAACAATTGGCAGGTAAGATGTTCACACTCTGGACACTGAATATAAAGCAGAAACTACACGAGCAGGCAAAAAAGAAAGGTTTAAACGTGGTCAGGATGGAGCCAGCTCCTTCTGCTCCTACCCCAGCACCTGCATCACGTGACTGGGTACAGAACTTTCTCAATAAAGAATGGAATGTGCAGAATATGTTGGGTGCTGCAGGTAAGATATGTGGTCACTTTAGGCACTCTGTAAAAGCTTGTAAAATTTTCCTGGAACTGCAAAAACAGAAAACTTACTAGTTCACCAGCTACAGCAGGAAGTTACCACTAGGTGGATCTTCATCTTTTACATGTTATGGAGGCTCCATGAACAACACAAAGCAGCATACCAGTACACCATGGACCATGCAGTAGGGAAGGGGGATGTTACACTCACCTCTGGGCAATGGAATCTTATATCATATTTATATCAGTTGCTACAGCCATTTGAGGAAACCACATGTGAAGCGAGTGCTGACAGTGCAACCACAAGTCAAGTCATTCCATAAATATGTCTGCTCATGCAGAGATTGAAAAGATTCCAAGAGACATTTGAAGAGCAAGATGCAAGCACAGGTGTCACTCTTGCTGAAAAGCTGTCTTTATGTTTGGAAACGGACCACAGGATTGCCATGATTTTGGAATCTGATCATTATGTGATAGCAACAATGTGGGATTCTCATTTCAAAAAAACTTTATCAGATCTTCTCCAATCTGGTAATGTAGACCTCAACCATTATAAAGAATTGCTGATTAATAAATGACAACAGACGCTCCAACTACAAGCACTGTTGCAGCTGATCACAAAAATAGCCATGCTCCCTTCCAAGAAACAGATCCCAGGGAAGGCAGAAGAATAAGAAAAGTGTTGCATTATGAGTTGGAATCTAGGGGCAATTTGTGTGGTGCCTCCACAGACAACATTTGGGCAGGACTGAATGGCATAGAGAAAGACAGTGCTGTTACTTCTCCCACCACAAACTATTCAGCAAGCAGTATAAAGGATGACCTCTTAAAGGATCCAAGAAGGATCAGTCTTCAAGATGAACCACTTCAGTATCGGTATGAAAAAGCTGCGGTCCAGCCAACATTACAAAAAGTGTCTCTTTACTATTTCTGTTGCTCAGCAACATGTATCAACAGGTATCTATTCAGAAAGAATATTTAGCACTGCTGGCTATGTTGAAGAAGAATAGTAGTATTACTGGCCCAGTACTGAGGAAAGGGAATGTTGCATCAGCCTGTCTCTCATGTCATTCCTGTCCGGTCTCATGCCAGTCATTTTTCGTTTCTTCCACTGAACTGCTGTCTAGCAAGACAACAAAAGCTAGGGGCCACTCTCTGACTCTAGGGAACATATGAAAGAATTTCACACTCACAGATTTTTTTCTTCAGTCTTTTATTTGTAAGGGTAACTTAATTTGTAAATAACTGTACTGATTTCTGGTAGATGTCTTCCACTTATGCACCCTATGTGCCAAGTCTCTGTCTTGGATAACATCTAAACTCATTCTGACCGACCTGCTGCTCTTGAATGGCTAGTCATCTGTGAAAGTAAAAAAAAAATTACAAACACTATATAAAAGTGGGTACACAAATCACAATGCTACCTCAGTCTGACTACATAATGACCTATAGTTTTCTTTTCACAGTGTTGTACTAGAAAAAAAAAACATAATTGTAGCATGAATGCACATCCTAATTGAGTAAAAAGTCATCAGAACTGAGGGGGCCCACTGCTGGCAACCCAGACAACAAAGTTGACTTATCAAAAAAATCAAAACATGGCATTGATTCTCAAAGGCATGGTGCAAGTCACGCTAAATGTGACTTGTGCCAAATGCCGATGCCTTGGGGACCCTGTGCCCAATTTCTATTGGGCAGGGTCCCCGCAGCTAAGTCTTGTAGTTTGTGGCAACCCTAGCAGTGCACCAAATGGAGGGCACAGGTTGCCACAAGCCTGCAGCATTACTCATTGTAAAGATGCAAGCGCGTACCAGCCCCAATCACCAAAATTAATATTAATGTATCCATGGTGGGCTAGTGGCCCCCCAGCTAGATCCTCAACAGTATTAGTTGAATAGCCCGGTTGTGCTATCGGACACCCCACAGCCTCAATCCCCTCATTATGATAAATTACCATATCATTGGTGGTCCAGTGGATCCTCAAGCCCGATCCCCATGACGCTGCATCCCAGACATGTCTGGTGGTCTAGTGGACCCCCACCTGGCAGTGTCATACCACCTCACTCCCCCTGATCCATACCCAGCCAGCGACAGGAACAGCCCACCTCTCGCCACTGTGACCACCAACCCACTGAGCTCTGCATGAGCACATACTGTAAATAGTACACACTCAGTGAATGACAGCTGCTGTCATTCACTGAGCATGTACTATTGACAGTACGTGCTCATGCAGAGCTCAGTCAGCCGCTGGCTGTGGTGAAGAAAGGTGGGCTGTGCCAGTCGCTGGCTGGGTATGGGTCAGGGGGAAGTGGGTGGTATGGCACTGCCAAGTGGGGGTCCACTAGAGCACCAGGTATGTCTGGGATGCAGCATCATGGGGGATTGGGCTCAGGGATCCTATGGACTACCAATGATATGGTAATTTATCATAACTGGGGAATCGGGGCTCTGGGGAGGTCCATTAGCCCAACAGGGCTATTCAACAAATACTGTCAGGGATCAAGGCTGGGGGGTAGTAGCCCACCAAGGACACATTAATATTAATTTCAGGGATCGGGCTGGGGGGGGCTACATGATCTAGGAGGATGGGCTGGCGGCACATTGGCGCAACCCCCAGAGGATGCCGAGGTACACTTACACCAGCCCCTGGCAGGTGTAAATGTACTTTGATGGTTGTCCTCTGTGGTTTTTTTAAGAATACTAAATTAGGGGATGTGGCAACTGCTCTTTGAGAATAGGCCCCTGTGGTTACTGCAAACCCCCTTGCACCATGTTGCTGCCCAGTTTTTGGTGCAAGGATGTGGCAAGTCTCCTTTGGTGCAAGCTGCCTGCGTGTTGTAGCAGACTGCTTTTGAGAATGGCTCTTGGTACAAGTATTGGCACAAGGTGCTACTTGCATCATTCATGTTTGATGCAAGTCATCTTGTGCCATGCAGATCCTTTTGAGAATAGTCCGCCATCAGTTCAAAAGGGTGGGTTGGAGGGTCCTATATATTCTGCGTGTGCATGTTGTTACCTTTTTTTTTTTTTTTTTAATATATTCCTGGGCTGGCCTGTTGGTGCAGTGGTGGGATTTCCTCTTGTGATGCTGGCTACCCAGGTTAGGGAATGGACTCGGGTCACTGGAGGGCCGGCCAGGGAGAGAAGGATGAAGCATCTTGTGGACTGCTGTCCTTCTCTGGGGGGAGGGTTGGGTTTCTGTCCGGTGCTTGATGGACCCCTGGCAGAGGGTAGGGGTACCACAAGCTACCAGTGCACAGCAGTTCTAGGGGGCAGGGCAGATGCTGGATGTCATTGCATGTCCCCACCACCCCCATATATGGTGGAAAAAGCCTCCCCGCATGTTTTCCACCTCTGTGAAGCCTGCCTTCGGCTTCAGATTAGCCTTCTGACCGGCTCCCCAAAGACAGTCCCATTGATCGTGGCACCTGGCCAGTGCCACGACCCCACCATCCAAGGGGCCAGTTGGGGGTTTAGAAGGGGAGCTCAGTGGGGTAAGGTGGAAGCTGAAGGCACCATGACCAGATGGATATCGGCAGCAGACAAATGGGGAAAAATAAAGAGAAAATAGAAAGAAAAAAATATATCTTCTCTCAGTCCATCACCTGTCATTTACTGTATCCTACTGTCCTGTTAACCTCCTTCAATCACCTAGTCATGTTTGTTAGCAGTGCACACCTTTGATAACCAGGTAAGGCCAGCTAGGCATAAGTTCCTGTTTTCAGTGGTGACCCAGCAGCACTGGGGTGGTTAAAGAGCTGGTGACATGTTCAGGACAACTTTAACAAAACCTAATATTTAGACACAGTCCAGCTTGTACTTCCTGTTAAAGCTGTATTCCTCCTTCCCATTATTATGACTGTGAATGGAGCCTACACCCGCTTTGGGATAAATCGTAGCTTACAAAAATGGCCGATCATGGAACCTTCCATTGGACTTCTGGAAGTATCCTTCTGAAAGTCCAACAGAGCTTGAACCACTCTGCCATGATTGGCTGTTACAGAATAACAGCTGCACTATTTTGGCTGTTACTTCCTCATTCCAGGACAAGAACTACGCATGTGGGACTTGCACTGCAACTACACATGCGCGAGTGCCATGCATGGGCTGTCGCATTGCCGCCACCAACAAGGGCAGAAAATAAAACCCTCCCACTGCTGCTGCCCTCACCGCTCCCCATCCCTGCACAGACATTGGGGTCCCCAATCCCTGTGTCAGCATTATGTAGCCCTCTTAAGTCATGTGGCACACAGGGAGCCCACGCCAGTGTGCTCAGATGTATTTATTTATTTGCCCTGTGCCAACATCGGGGTGCCCAATCCCCATGTCGGCATTATGTGCCCCCCCCCACTCAACTCATGTGGCACACTGGGAGTCCACCCCAGTGTACCCAGATGAATGTTTTGTTTTTTGTTCTCCCCTGTAAATAAAGAAAACCTTCCCCGATGTGTTTTATTTTACCTGTAAAAAAGAAAACGATCCCTCGTCATTGCCCCAGCCCCGCCTCTCCATCGCCACCCTCCGACTAATCACCCAGCTCCCCTTACCCCCCCCCTTACTCATACTTACCTCTGGAGGTCAGCGCTGTCATCTTCTCTGGACTGGGACATTTCTGTACTCTTCAAAGCCGAACCGCAAACTGAAGTATTAAAGGTAAGAGAGCTGTAACGGCATTCAATGGGGCTTTCAACTTATTTTGATAAATAAGCCATTTTTAGGAATTGTGGCCCCAAATTTTCAACATGGCTTCTTGGGACCCCACCTTATGACCAGTGTCACTGTCATTTCGTTACTCAGTCCCAAAAAGCGATTTTGTGGCCGCTGCATGGAATCACCTTTTGGTACTGATCAATGAAATTACAGTGCTACTGTTCATGAGGTGGGGTCCCAAAAAGCCCATGTTGCAAATTTGTTACAAAAATTCCCAAAAATGACAGCGTTATGAGCATGTGTTGCGCAGTTTCTATGCTTGCTCCTAACTTCACCAATTTTTAATATTTTCACTGCAGATTTTCAACATTGCCATTTTTGTACATCTCCTTTTTAACAGTACAGCTGTCATTTTGAGACATCCTGCCCGAAGTGTGTTTTCGCACCTGTGGCACAGAATGATGTGGTTGCTCTGTGAAATCACCTCTCAGGGCCAGGGAAAAAAATTACACTGGCACTGTTCATGAGGAGGGGTCCCAAAAAGGCCATGTTGAAAATTTGGTACAACGCCCCCAAAAATGGACAAGTTACACCCGGGCATTCAATAATTTGTATGCACAAGTGTAACTTTGGTCATTTGGCAACTCGTCACAGCCGTATCGGCTTTGGCTAGGGTTTGTTTAATACTGAGGTCATCTGTATGAAAACAAGATCTTTGCTCCTGAAGAATTTGTCTATTCCTGCTGCTTTCTTCCTACCTGAAGTCACAGAGTGCTGCTTGTGACATTACTGTTACTCCTGTGGCAACAGATTGTGATGTCACAACAGAGGGCTATGACTTGAAGTAGGGAGCAAGTTATAGAGGCAGATGGACTCTAAAGAAACTCTAAGGGATAAAAATCATATATTCATACAAATTTCATAAGTAATAAATAATGGGGAGGAGAAATACATAAAATATAAATGGAATGCCAGCAGAATTGTACCTAATTATTATGCTTTTCAAAGTTTTCTTTGAGGCGTCAGTAGCTTTAAGTAGTGACTTGCTCAGATTCACACAGTATGAAAGTGGACGTTGTGGGAAATCAGACCCAGGACTGTTGGACCAAGGTTTGTCACAGCTTGTTACTGTAACCTCTAGGTTATACTGCTGTACTCAGCTGTTATATTGCCTCAGCCTATGTCCCTGTATTCAATGTGTCTTGCCTCCTGTCATTTATTGCTAGGAATTTAGACTGCGAGCAAATTAAACTGTGTGTTTATTCAACTTTTAGAACTGGCTCAAAATACCTTACAAGATACATAATTTCCTGTGAACTTACTAACAACTGGGCCTAGCCAGCTGCTATGCAATTAAACAGTTTCTCTACAGAATTGAACCTGGTTTCCTTTATATTATATTTTTAAATGAAGGTACAGGCCATGTTTTACATTAAATGAATATTTTATTTATTTGATTTTTGGGAACTGGGTAGGCCTTCTGAGCCAGTATAGTCCCTTTCTTCAGGGGCAACCTGGGACAAGGGTACAATGCAATAATACATGTGTCAAAAATATAATATGCAGCAAATAAAACACAATACAAAGCAGGAAGGCAAAATATACTCAGTATATACACTTTAGTGTCTCAAGGCACAGTGAGCAATGCCGAACGTATAACCATACAGAGTGTCTTAGAGTACAGCACGAAACAAACATTGTTGTTCAGTTGACAGAGAACCAAGATTAGTGCACATCCATACCCAAAATCAAGTTCCCATCCTTCCATTTGTAATGCTGTTTAGCCTTTTTAATTAAGTGTAACTGACAATGCCTTCTAGCTGCTTCTGTTTTTCTCAACTGTCCATGTACTTGATGTTCCCCCACCCTCTGTTCAGTGAGGATCCTTTGTAAATGAGCTTTTAGCTCAAAGGTTGTAATTCTGATTTTACAATAAATAAAATAAAATAAAAACAAATAGATCATGGATGGAGCATGGTTCTTAAGAAGGTGTTCACGGAAAAGTTCAGAGGTAGAGAGCAATTAGTAAGGAAAGAAAGGAAGTAAAGAGCAAATTAGGGAGAAAGAAAAAGACTACAAAGTCAGTTACCCTTTATTTTGGTCATAAAATCAGAACATCCCCAGTTTTGCACACCTCTACTTTTAAACTCTGTAAAGGCACTTCCTTGGAATAAGTGTTAATGAACCCTTTATTATGTATTATTATATATTTTTGTGCTAGCCATATGCAACAAAACAAAGAGCAAAAATTGGGAATTCCACATAATTCCGCTAATTAATAACTTCCAAACTGTCAAACTGATTCACATTAAACTTACCAAAAAACTTTATCCCATGAACTGGGAAGGTAAATTTCAGTCCTGAGGCCAAGGTTGACATGATACGAGCTGTTAAAATCCCTGTTTTGAAGAAACACTAAATTAAACCTCACATACTGGTGCTACTGCATGTAGTGTATACAGTGGAGCCAGCCAGGATGTAACACAGTATCACAGCTTCCTGAATGACAAAACAGATTAAGAACCTAGTATTCGGAGCTAGCCATTAGTGCTGCACAGCCTGTAGCGTTGCACTAACAATAGCGGACAGCCAGGTCTAAGCAATATTCTGACAGTTAGTATGCTATAGTGTAGCATGCTAACTGACTAAATATGCAGTCATGCCGGTGCAGCATAAAGTGAAAATGGATTTTGCAGTCAGGGCCCATTTTCAGATGACCCACAGTGGGTAGCACATCCAAATTGGGATAGCACCGGGGATCCTGTGGGCTATATTGAGCCCTAGCATGGCACTAAGTGTCCATTTGCATATCCATCTGCATGCATGCAGCAGCCTCCTAGCATCAAAGCACTTTGTGTCTAGTGGTCCCTCTCAGCCCAATAGCCCCTGTAACATTCAAATCCAACCTCTATGGTAGTCTAGGGGACTTCACTCCCCTGATCACCCTTGTAATATTTGAAACCAGCCTTCTTGGTAGTTTAGTGGGCCCCCTTCATTTGATCACTCCTGTAGCATTTGAATCTGACCTCCCTGGTAGTGTAGCAGATCTTCTACTGAGTGCCACCCCACTGGCCAGCCACTGAGGATATCCCCACCCCACACTTCCTCACCCCGGTCATAGGTCATGCTGTCAACAATAATGCCTGGCACAGCCCTCCACTCACCTCTTTGGCCAACCACCATCTGACATGCATTGAGCACAATAGAAGGGGCTGTGCTGGTCACTATCATTGACATTATGATCAGTGACCAGGGTGAAGGGTGTGGGGTGGGAGTCCTTAGCGGGTGGCCACTCCAGCAGTTGTTTGATACTCATGAAGGACAGCACTCAGACAGGGAGTCCACTAGGCTGCCAGGGAGGTCAGTTTACAATGTTACAGGAGCAACTGGAGTAGGAGGATCCATTACACTACCAGGTATGAAAGAATGAATGAATGAATGAATACTTTATTTTTAAAAAGCGCCTTTCCAAAGCCAAGGCACTTTTACAACAAATCAATACATAAAATTAAAACAACATCCTAAAATCAATCAATAAATATATTTAAAAATCTGAATATGCCAGACTAAACAAATACGTCTTTAGGGCTAACTTAAAACTTTGGACAGTCAGGCAGTCTCTCACCCAATGAGGTAGAGAATTCCACAAGGTTTGGGCCATAAAACTAAATGATCTTGCCCAGATGTCTTTAAACAAACCCTGGGAATCTCTAGCAATCCCTCATTGGTGGATTGGAGCTGACAGGAAGGACAGTAGGGACGAAGAAGATCTTGCAGGTAACTAGGTCCCTGATCATGTAGGGCCTTATAGGTCAGAAGACCGACCCTGAAGGTAATCTGCCACTGTATTGGCAGCCAGTACAGTCCACAGAGGACAGGTGTTATATGACTGGTCCTTGACGTACCAGTCAAAAGCCTGGCCACCGCATTCTGCACTAACTGCAAGTGGCAGATATCCACCCCCAGTAGCCCTAGGTACAGGGTGCTGCAGTAGTCCAAGTGGGTGGTAACGAAGGCGTGGACCAACGTTGGAAGGTCATCAGCAGGAACCAGATGCTTCACTCAGGCTATATTCCTCAGATGGTAAAAGAAAGTTTTGACATCAGCTGACACCTGATATTTAAGGGTCAGACAGTCATCAAATATAACACCCAAGTTCCGCACCCAGTCTGAGGTCGCCAACTGGGTCCCCCCAAGCCAAAGACCTGAAGGTGACCCAGTCAGCAAACCTGCCCCTCGGTGACCTGGGTCCACACCAACACCTCAGTTTTTTTGGGCTTTAACCGCAACCAGCTCAGTCATCCAGTCCTGAATCTCAGTGAGACAGTTGTTAAAGACCGAGACAGCATCACCCTGGTAGGGCACGAAGGACATGTTCAGCTGAGTATTATCTGCACAGCAGTGAAAACTCAAGCCATACCGCCTAATAATCGCTCCCAATGGCAGCATATATACTGCTAATAACATGTGTGCCAGAATAGAGCCCTGTGGCACCCCAGAGGATAGGGGGAGTGATGCCAAGGAAAAAATCCCAGACACTACCCTTTGAGTCCTACCCTCGAGGAATGATCGAAACCAACTGAGAACCAAGTGAGATAGTCCACAGATAAACTGCAGGCACTCCAAAAGCACTCCATGGTCAATTTTATCAAATGCCACAGAGAGATCAAGAAGGGCCAAGTTGGAACGAGTCTTTCGATCTCGCGCTATTAGGAGGTCATTTAGTACCCGAACAAGGGCTGTCTCAGTACTGTGTCTCTTCCTAAATCCAGACTGGAGAGAATCATAGACATTGTGACTGGTCAAATGATCATCCAGCTGCAACGCAACCACCTTCTCAATAACCTTACCCACAAAAGGTAGGTTAGAGACAGGCCTGTAGTTATCCAGACAGTCCGGGTCCAAGGAGGACTTTTTAAGAAGGGGCCTAATCATGGCTTCCTTCAAGGGGTCAGGAAAGTTCCCCTTCTCCAATGACAACCAGACTATCTCGGCACGGATCGGGCTGATTTATCCACACATCTTACTAAGAGGCGAGTGGGGCCCGGGTCCAAACTACAGTTGATCAGTTGCAGCGATTGGAGATCATTACTATGTCATTGATTGTGGGCCGGTCAAAGTCAGACCACACAGACTGGGTGTCTGGCATCTCCTTCTGACCACCACAACTCCTGTTTGAAAGAGTTAGAAGGAGATCGGACCTGATTGTATCAACCTTATCTTCAAAGAATCAAGCAAACTCTTTACACCGTTCCTCTGAAAACACTCTCTCAGGCCGAAGACAGAGTTGATTGCATTGTCTGTCCACAGTCCGAAAGAGCTGGGCTGGTCAATTCTGTGCAGCAGCAATTTCCCTGGACAGGAATTCTGCCGTCTTATGGGTAATTGGTGATTGATAGACACGATAATGGTCCATCAAACTAAGCCTGTTACACTCCAGACCCGACTTCTGCCAACATTTCTCAAGCCTTCTTCCCACTCTCCTCAATTCCCTCAAAGTCTCATCAAATCAAGGAGACTTGGGGCAAAGGGTGAGGGGTCAAACACGTACAGGAGCAATGGAATCCAGGGTCCCTACTACTGACTTATTATAGGCAAGAACCAAGCAAGCAAGGTAGATCAGTTTACAATGTTACAGGGACAATCAGGGGTAGGAGTACCATTAACCACCATGGTGTGCAGCCTGCAGTTCATGGGCCAGCCATTTGGAGGGCACACATGACCTTAGTGTGAAGTTTAGACCAGGTTTAGGTGGGATTAATCAGTGCAGACAAATAGGGAAAGGGAAAGGGGAAATTGTATCACCAGGAAAGGAACACTAAGCCAGAGCTTGTTTCCAGGTGCGATCTGGGAGCACAATGACTTGCTCACGGTCACACAGTATGCATGCAGAGGCTGATGGGATTCAAACCCAGGTCTCCAGGTTTGCAGCTCAGTAACCTTAACCACTATGCTACACTACCTCTAATATATACCTGTGAATATACCATTGCACCATTATGTTTGATCCCTGATTTGAATAGGCACAGCAGTATATTTAGTGCAATAGTGCTGCTGCCAGGTTTGAGTGGTGCTCCAGGGGCCTTTGCATATGGCCCTTGCTTGGAGTACTGGCACTAATCCAGGATAGTGGGGCACTAACCCAGTTAGTGCTGCACTAACCTTTTGAATATGGGGGCCTAACTGTCATAGAAATTTCCCTGTTTCCTGCAGTAACCTTGCTGCAGAATTCTGCAAAATTGTGTTTGCATCCTTGTGGGTTATATTCTACATGGGTGGGACTTTTTCTCCAAAAAAGTGGTTAGCAGTTATGCACCTGTATGCCCTGTTTGTACATACAATTACGATCAAAGCTAACTGTAAATCCACATGTATTATATACCGTATGAGTAAGATAGCTCTGCTTCTGTTAGCATACAGTATATCTACAGCTGCAGCAGAAGACATAGTCAGACATTTCCATATACGTTGCAATATTTCTAAAGATATCCTCTCTGATGGCCCTATAGAGGTACTGCAGGCAGGCAGGGGACTTCTCTGGAGATATTACAGAAATTTTAGAAAATATCTGGCCATGTCAGTTGCTCTATCTGTCTATCTATCTATATATATATATCTATCTACCTATCTATCTATCTATCTGGTACATACATACATACAGTGGAGCATGCCAGGATGCAACTAAATTCTGCATCATTCTATAGCAGATTTAATGCGATAAACAAGGGAATTTCAATAACAGATCATCCCTTTGACATGCAGTACTCTGAGACACTGTGTTGCTTTGTGTCAGGCTCCACTGTGATGTGTATATATTCCGAATCTATCTCTCGCTCTCTCTATCTATCTAGCTATCTATCTGTCTGTCTGTCTGTCTGTCTGTCTGTCTATCTGTCCAGCCCTACCAGGTCAGAATAGTGTGGAGAAAACCATGCACAGCAAGATTGCATTGTGAAGAACGTGAATGGCTTAAGAGCGACAGGGGAATTACAGCAATCTGAAAGGATCACTACCCTCTGTCACTCACCTGGAAGAAAGAAGTGTATGTGGACACTGTGGGTCGGGTTCTCAGTCGAGCAGCTCCCATGGTGGAGTCGCAAGAGCACCTGACCCTGCAGTGGATGGGGTTGGGGGAGAAAGAGGTTTGATTCCTTGTAAGGGAATCTTTTTTTTTAGTACTTTTTCTTGCCCCTGTGTCCACATCCCCTCAGAGTTCATTATAATAGTTCTGGGAGGGGGGTAAACCCTGCCATGGGGTGCACGGGGGTCAAAGCCCCCCATAAAACAAATAAAGTACTTGTAGGTCTTGCTGCATGCTGTTTGTAGCAACGTAGTCTTGCTGTGCGTGGTTGTGTCCCATGCTGTTATGACCCTGTGCCATATCTATCTATCTATCTATCTATCTATCTATCTATCTATCTATCTATCTATCTATCTATCTATCTATCTGTCTGTCTATCTATCTATCTATCTATCTATCTATCTATCTATCTATCTGTCTGTCTGTCTATCTGTCTCTCTGTCTGTCTGTCTATCTATCTCTCTCTCTCTCTCTCTCTAGCTAGCTCTCTAATACATGGATGGGACTTGTGTCCCATTGAAAAGCCCATCAACTATTTCCTCATGTATCACGTCAATTGAAGTCATATACCACATATATTATTGTGGTATTTGACTTTAATTGAAGTGATACATGACTTTGCCACTTAAACTCCAGTTTTCCTTCTGCCTTGAAGAACTGTTATGAGCTACACTTTAAAAAAAAATCTCTGGGGGGGGGTTCTAGAGAATCAAGCTGCATAGCAGTGCAAGGTTAAAACTAAACAGAAGGTGTGTGGAGGCAGCGTACTCATCCAAGCCTTCAAAGCAACTTCTGCCAGTGCTGAACTCAATAGGATACAGGCCAGCCCGGTGGCATTGAGGATTGAGGTGCTGGATGCCTTAACCTTGTGCTACACCAGAAACTCGGGTTCAGGAACAAGCCCGGACTGTCAGGGGTCAGCAGGGGTAAGAGAGGATTGAGCATCTGGAGGACTGCTCTCCTCTCATGGGGAAGGAGGGATCATCATCGTCTTGCCCGTTGGTTGCCATCTAGTGAGGTCTGGGGGCAATGAAGGGAGGGAAACTAGCAGCCGGCGGGCATGGCATGCACGTGCCCCCACATGCGTGTGCTATGCCTTGCATGAGGAGGGGCATAGAAAAGTGGAAAATGGCAGCTGGGGGATCCATGAGGTCCTGTCCCTATTCTGCTGGTCTGCATCATGTCCTCCCTGGAATTGGATTGTGCTCCGGAGAGGAAGGGAGGGAGGTAGCTTCCTTCCTGGCTCTGCCACAGGGGGTAATCCGTGGGGGGGGGGTCTCAGGGATGGTCAGGCAGTCAGACTAGTGGTTGGGTGGTGTGGGATGGTGTTCCTGCCCCTATCACACCCGGGGAGCATAAATACATAATTGAACACAATAGGATGCCTCTACCAGCCTGAGTCCTACCTCACAGGACTCCCGACTGACACATTGACTCGAGCTACACTCCCAGCTGCCATGCTGACCCAAACCACATTGTCAACTGTCATGCAAAGACAAACCACATGCCATTCCCACCCTTAACAACACACACTCAGTGACTGACTGCCCCAGCCACACCTCCTTATATAGGAGGACTCTGCACTATGAAAAAGCAAGCAGGACAAAATAAAGCAAGGCAAAACTGGAAATGATCTCAAATGCAATCTAAAACAAAAATAATAACCATCCTAATGTATTATATAAAACAAATGTTAGGAAAGTATAGTATATGAGGAATATGGGATGGAAGCTGTCCAGAGGACGGCAACTAAAATGGTGCAGGGTCTGCACTGAAAGGCATATGAAGAGAGACGAAAGGAGCTTAATATGTATAGCCTCGAGGAAAGGAGGGAGAGGGGGGACATGATAGAAACATTCAAGTACCTCAAGGGAATCAACAAAGTCCAAGAGGGTAGCATCTTTCAAAAAAAGAGGTGTGCAAGAACAAGAGGGCACAATTTGAAGATGGGGGCGGCTCAGAGGTAATTTAAGGAAGTATTTTTTCACAGAGAGGGTTGTGGATGCATGGAACGGCCTTCCAGAGGAGGTTGTGGAGTCAAAATCAGTGGTGGAATTCAAGCATGCATGGGACAGTCATAAGGTCATTCTAGGGGGTAGGGGTAGGAAGAAGTAGGCTGCTGGTTAACTAGGATCTGCAGCTTATCCAGTAGGTAGAGAAATGGGCAGACTGGGTGGGCCAAGCGGTCCTTATCTGCCATCAAATTCTATGTTTCTATGTTAATATAACACCATCTTAGAGGCTAATTAGCTCAACAAAACCCAATCAACCTTTGATCTAGTGGTTTATTGGCAAATTATACCACTCCATGACATTATAGCCTCATATACTACACTTTCACATTTATTCTCTCTCTGTAGAGAAAGAGAGAGAATAATGCATGGGGAGGAGTGCATTATAATAATTTGATACACACCTGATGCTACATGTACCCTGAGAACTAATACATTCTTTTTATAGGAACAAAGCAGGGTTTGCACTCAGGAGGGGGTGATATAAACGTAGCTGTAAAGCAGTCAGTCTTTACTTCAAGGAAAAACGTTGCACTCACCCTAACAATAAGGACCATAAGCCAGTGAATATTCTTTAGTTCCTTCTCAGAACATATTTACTCACCCATCCAGTGTTGAGCACACAGTGTAGGAGCAGTTCTTTCATTTCTCCATTATGGCTTCATCAGAAAATAGTAAAGTGCAAATAAAGTCCCTATTAAATACCATACTATCTATTTGATGCACCAGTCATAGTAGTGCATACATCATTTTGAACTATTGGTAACCACAGGTATGTAGTTAAAGTGACAAAATAACTAGTGGAAACACACAAAAACTCAAACTTAAAATTACATCATCAACTCACGATAGTCTGTTTGTGTAACATTTCTTCCTAATTCGTAAACACCAGGGTCATAATTTTGGATAATCAAGGTCATTCTGCAAGAATAAAAAATAAATAACAGGCATAAGTGACCAGAAATTGGCATAAGTCTCTCTCTCTCTCTCTCTCTCTCTTATATATATATATATATATACAGTATACATATCTATACATACAAGGAAATGTCAAATTATGTACATTTTAAATATCTTTTATATATAGGAGGGGGAAGGGAAAAGGGAGTGTGGGGGAGGAAATAGGACAGGGAAGGGAAGAAGGGCTGTGTGTGGGGGGGAAAGGCTAGGAAAGGAGGGATTCATTGCATTGCATTACAATATTACTATGCATTGGCATTCATGCCTTATTTCCTTCTTTTCAAAAATAGTTTAAGTTCAGATTTATCATTTAGGCCTGGTTTGTTCAGTGCACCCAATACATAAATCCATTTTTGTTCTTTTTGATTTAATAAGATTTCTATATCACTATTTTTTCAGATTCAATGTCCATAGCTGTAATTATGTGTTCTCCCCTATTGGGTTGTCCATTAATATGCACTACCATGTCATACTTAGAGTTGTTGTTTTTGATTGCAAGTACATGCTCATTTAGGCATTGCCTGAGTTTCCTCTTTGTCCTCCCCACATAGTAGGATCCACATGAACAAGTGATATGGTACACTACATTTTCAGTACCACAATTTATATTCCCAATAATCTTGGTATTCTGACCAGTTTTAGGGTTTTTGAATTCTGTACCTCTCTTCATTAGTCTGCATATCTTGCAGCCTCCACAAGGTTTATTCCCCCATATCTGCCTCAATCTAGATCTATTGGGCCTACTTAGTGGTTTCAGTTGGTAACTGTTTACCACAAAGTCCCTGATATTTCGTCCTCTCCTATAAGAGATTCTCAGTGGTTTCTTTGATATTTCCCTCAATTGTGTAGTGCCCCTAAATATGGAGAGATTTTTCTTTACAATCTTTACTACCCCCTAGTACCATTTCCATAGGAGGTAACAAAAGTCAGCTGTTCACATTGTTTCTTCTTTTTAGTATGTTTTAGGTGCAATAGGGCATCTCTGTCCAGTTTAGCAGTTTCCTTTTCTACCAGTACAATGTTCTGTTTGCTATACCCCCCTCTCTCTCAGTCTGTGAGTAAGTTGTTTTGCTCTCTTAGTATACAGGTGTTTATTACCACAATTGCATCTAGTTCTGATGTACTGTCCCTTGGGTAGATTATGGGTAATGTGTGGGGGATGACAGCTAGATGTTAACGATAGGCTGTTGCAGTCAGTTGGTTTTCTAAAAAGATCTGTTAACAGGGTCCCATCTTCCAGTTTATTAACAGTGGTATCAAGAAAATTAATACACTGGACTTGTACATTGACCTTAAATTTCAAATTAGAGTTTGTGCTTTCTAGAAATTTAACAAAATCCAGAAGTTCTTTATTTGTTCCCATCCACACAAACAATAGGTAATCAATACATCTTTGTAAAAAATCACTTTATCATAAAATGGATTTCTCTCTTTGTCAAATATAAACATATTCTCCCATTGACCCATGTATAGGTTGGCTAAACTCGGTGACAAAGTGCCCCTCGTCACTGTACCACTTAATTGCACATAGTTTCTATCTTCGAACATGAAAACATTATTCTTAAGTACCAATTCCGTTAAACCTAACAGAAAATTAATCTTACTCTGTGGCAGTTCTGTTTCTGTTACCAGGAAATGTTCACTAGCCATAATCCCCCCTTCATGTGCAATATTCATATATAATGAATCAACATCCATGGTGACTGCCTGCATATCACTGAGATACATAAACAGGTGACCAGTGTCCCTTATATGGCTCCAAAGTTTCAGGACCAAGGGACATATATAACTGTCCACTTATCTGGACAAGGATTCAGTGATCCACCCTAATCCAGATATAATGGGTCTACCAGGGGGGACAGGGGGTCATTGTGCACTTTAAGTATAGTGTACATGGCTGGTTTCTTTGGATTGGCTACAGATAAAAAGCATAATTAATTTGTATCAATTATGCCATTTTCAAATCCTTCTTCTAAAAGAATCTCTTTAGAAGGGTCATAGTTTAACCCTACATAGAATTTCTTATCAGATAATTGTCTATAAATCTCAGTGACATATTTTTCTTTATCCTGGATCACCACTGACCCCCATCTGCTGGTTTAATAACAACAGATACATCCTGTGATAATGTATTGAGAGCTTTCCTTTCAAGTTGAGATAAATTACAATATTTAATGGTTCCTGGTTCCCTGTAATAATCCTCCAAATCTTTGGAGCAACACTCAAGGAATGTATCTGCACTGTGATGGAGAGGGGGACAAAAGGTAGAGTTAGGTTTAAACTGCACACGGCTGCTGGCTATATTTTCAGTTACAGAATCCTGACCTGCCTGTTCAGTGTCTAATTCACTGCTGTCAGCTTTATCAGAAAACTAGATTTTCAAGTTTACTTTTCTGGCAAACTTCTGAATATCAACAAAAGCACAAAATTCAGGCAGTCTATAAGTGGGCACAAAAGAAAATACCTTGGACAGTACCTTAATCTCAATTTCAGTGAGTTCTCTGCTCAAGAGGTTCATAACATTTGGTATCTGTTCATCAGCATATTCTGATGTTCACCTCGGTCTCCTGTTTTTCCTTTGGCTCCACCGCATCCTCCTCTTCCTTTTTGTCCTCCTCTGCTATGTGGGCCCAGTTCTGTTGGGGGAAGTTTGAAACATGTTTGATGACTTCTCCTCCTGGGAACATTCCCAGAAGGGTTGAATAAAAAAGGTCCCCTTTCATTATCTGTTTCTCATTCCCCTCTTCTACTTCGGAACCACTTTCCCCAGTGCTGTACTCCAGTTGAGTTAGTTCCATTCTTTTTAGAATCGATCGCATCTGTGTTTGTTCCTCAATCCCCACCACTCAAGTTGTTCTTGGCCCTAGGTTCTGATGTCACAGGATGTTTTTCCAGAGGTGTCCCTTGGGTTTTTTGTTTCTTCCAGTTATAGACCCTGTTAAGTCTATAATCGTTGTAATCCTGTGTCTGTTTTTTTTTTTTCATTTTTAGTGCCTTTGTCTTAGAGTCATAAAACTGCAAGTATTGTTGTAATTTTTCCTCACATTTATGAAAATCTAGATGACCCCGGTATTTTTGTACGGTCTGTTCTTGTTCTTTCAGTAATTTGCTAATTTCTTCACTTGTTTTCTGTCCCTCTTCAATAATTAGTTCAATCAACTTCAGGGATGCCTCGTTCATAATTGGCTCCCACTTCTTAATGAAAGAGGCTTTGCCATCACCAAATGTGGGCCATTTCAGAATACATAAGCCTCGGAGTATACGTTTTACACTTACGTATGTGTGCACAGTCCTTTCTTGCCAGTGTAACCTTCTCGCTCTTGTAGCAATTTTTTCCAAATAGAAAAATGCATCGCAAATAGAGTTAGAGGGAATCACTGTGCCAGAATCTGTAGTCACTGTGTTATCAATGGTAGCTCCCACTGTAGTTGTCAGTAATGTCCCAATTGCATCGTCTTCCCAAAATAAAGACCCATAGATGCCTTCTCCTTGTACAATAGCTTGCTCACTTGTATTAAATTGTAATTCATTCATCCCATATGGATGAGTACATGACAGTCCTTTATATGTTATTTTTCAATCACAACCCTGTGCATCACTCAAGGACATGACATAGGAATAAAGCAGGATTTGCACTCAAGTGGAGGTCCTTTAAACATAGCTGCAAAGCAGTCAGTCTGTACTTCAAGGAAAAAGATTGCATTCACCCTAACAATAAGGACCATAAGCCAGTGAATATTCTTTAGCTCCTTCTCAGAACATATTTGTTCACCCATCCAGTGTTGAGCACACAGTGTAGCAACAGTTCTTACATTGCTCTGTTATGGCTTCATCAGAGAATAGTAAAGTGCAAATAATGTGCCTGTTAAATACCATCCTATTTAATTGATGCACCAATCACAGTAGTGCATACAATATTTTGAACAATTGCTAACCTAGGTACGTAGTTAAAGTGGCAAAGTAACTAGTGGAAACATACAAACAACTCAAACTTATAATTACATCATCAACTCATTATAGTCTGTTTGTGTAACATTTCTTCCTAATTCATAAACACCAGGGTCAGAATTTCAGATAAGCAAGGTCATTCTGCAAGAATAAAAACATAAATAACAGACATGTGGCCAAAAACTGGCAGTCAGCTATACATATATATATATATATATATATATATATATATATATATTTTTTACTGTATATACACATATACAAGGAAAGATCAAATTATGTACATTTTAAATATCATTTCTATGTAGGAGGTGGAAGGGAAAGGGAGTAGGGGGCAATAGGAGATGGGAGGGAAGGAGGGTTGTTTGTGGGGGGGAATGCTAGGAAAGGGGGTGATTCATTGCATTGCATCACAATATTCCTATGTATTGGCATTCAGGCCTTACTTCCTTCTTTTCAAAAATGGTTTAAGTTCAAATTTATCATTCAGACCTGGTTTGTTCAGTGCACCTAATACAAAAATCCACTTTTGTTCTGTTTGATTTAATGATATTTCTATTAATATGCACTGCCATGGTACTTAAAATGTAGTGTATCTTATCACTTGTTCATGTGGATCCTACTATGTGGGGAGGACAAAGAGGAAACTCAGGCAATGCCTAAATAAGCATGTACTTCCAGTCAAAAACAACAGCCCTAAGTATGCCATAGCAGTGCACATTAATGCACAATCCAATGGGGAGAACATAGAATTACTGCTATGGGCATTGAATCTGTGAAAATGGATGCTCGGGGTGGGGATATAGAAAACTTATTAAATCAAAAAGAACAAAAATGGATTTATGTATTGAGTGCACTGAACAAACCAGGCCTGAATGATAAATTTGAGCTTAAATCATTTTTGAAAAGAAGGAAATAAGGTCCGAATGCCAATACATAGGAATATTATAATGCAATGCAATGAATCCCCCCTTTCCTAGCCTTTACCCCCCAACACAACCCTCCTTCTCTCTCCTTCCTTTTCCTTTTCCCCTCCTCCATATAAAGGATAATTAAAATGTATATAATTTGATGTTTCCTTGTATATATATAGCTGTATGCCAGTTTCTGGCCACTTATGTCTGTTACTTATGTTTATGTTACAGCCTAACCTTGCTTATCTGAATTTCTGACCCTGTTGTTTACGAACTAGGAAGAAGTGTTACATAAATAGACTATTAGGAATTGATGATGTAATTATAAGTTTGAGGTGTTGGTATGTTTCCACTAGTTACTTTGCCACTTTAACTATGTACCTGTGGTTAGCAATTGTTCAAAATGTTGTATGCACTACTGTGATTGGTGCTTCAACAAGATAGGATGATACTTAACAGGCACATCATTTGCACTTTACTATTCTCTGATGATGCCATAATGGCGAAACGTAAGAATTGCTGCTACACTGTGTGCTCAACACTGGATGGGTGAATAAATATGGTCTGAGAAAGAACTAAAGAATATTCACTGGCTTATGGTCCCTATTGTTAGGGTGAGTGCAATGTTTTTCCTTGAAGTACATTCACTGTATAGTTCTGGCACAGCAATCTTTTCCAAACAGAAATTATAACAACTTAGAGACATTCACACAAGCACATTATAATTACTGGCATGTGTTTTTTTCCTATAGCGAAACCCAGTTATAATTTGCCATTATAACCAGCTGGTTATAACGACAAACATGTGCCGGGTTTCCCTTGGACTACGCATGCGCCAGTCGCCATTCTTCCTTCATTCTGCTTCCTTATCACCGGAGACTTCACCACTGGTTGCAGTTGGTGGTAAGTTATTTTAAATAATAAAAAAAGAACTCGTCTTTCTCCTCTTAATTTTAATCTTATGAAAAATGCAAAAAAGAAAAGGGAAACATTATATTGTGGCAGCCACTTTAGACTGCGGACTGCACTGAATCCTGACTGGTCTGCGCCTCCACAGGGATGTCTGTTTATTTTATATGACTGCAGTGGCAAAAAAATGCTCCCACCAATTATATAAAATAAAGTCTGAGTAGGTGTGCAAAACTCAAATTTTACAAACACTCTCGGTGTGGGATGTCTTTATAAACCCATCGAGCTTTGCTCTCGGGGCTTATGTGGCATCCCACACCTCAGGTATGTGTAAAATTCTCGTTATAACCCCCTACCCAGCCATTATTTTATATGTAGCACACCATTCCCTATCACCATTCCAGTCACACTGTGGCACATGTTCATGTAAAACAGGTGCCACATATCATTGACGTGTGTGCATTAGGTCTCCTGTACCTACAGTGGTAGTCATACAACAGTTGATCAGTACTGAGGTAGACCTGATACACACAGGTCAGTGATATGAGGCACCTGTTTTGCATGGACATGTGCGACAGTGCGACTGAAACGGTGATAGGAAATGGTGTTTGTCAGACCCCAGATATACAGGAGTGGTGGAACACAGGTGTGACTTTCAACACATCTAATGGGGGTGACAACACTGATTGGTGATAGTGGTGGATGATACAGGATGTGTACTATCTGAACTGGTGGTGATACATTGCTGCACCTCTCCAACGGGTAGCAGAAAGACACATAAATATAAACCAGTACCATAAAGTGACTGAAATAATGTAAGGTGAAGTTGAAGGGTTGCAGCAGTATATGTGGCAACATGGCAACATGGCAACATGTGGTACATTCGGTGGTACACAAGAAAAGTGAGAACACAATGTAGTAATAACTGGGTCATGCCCACTAGGCATATGTGCCCCTGTACAGGGGCACACAAATGCTGTAGATATGTAACCTTCCCAGAGCCACACAGGAGGCAGGGGGCAGTTGTGGCAATCAAACCCTGGTCAGCCAGTTGTACAGTACCAGGCCCAGTCACATAATGTCACCATTACCTGAACTTTATTGTTGCACAGTTGTACAATGTATACAAACTAAGCCCATCTGATAATGGCTCCACAGAGTGGTGGTCATGGCTGTACAAACCACAACTGCATAGTATGCTGCTTGGTGTGACACGCCTGTTCGTGTGGACCACCAATGGTACCAAACCCATGTTCCACATGGCACACAGGTCACAGTGCCACACAGACATACCACTGACATTGTGAGCCAACAGAAATGGAACACACATTAAAGGTGTACATACTGGGTGTGGCATGTTGCCATCCCGAACCATGTCCTGCAGGCTCTGCAGCTGGTCTGTCTCGCCTCTGCAGGTCCCCATATCTATGGTGGCACTGTTGCCCTGTGTGGACTACCCCATTCTCCTGGTGAGGATGTGAGCAATTGTTTCCCACACCTGGCACCTGGGCCTGTCCAGGTCCTCTGTACCAAATAGACGGGCCTCCCTGGGGACCAATAGGTCCACTAGTTGGCACGTTCCTGTTCTGATCATCTCTGGTCCCTCTGGGCATGTGTCATCACTCTCCTAGTTCTTAACATTAGTGCAACTGTTAGGCCCTCTCATACACCCTACCATGTTGTTTCAGTTGTGTTAGCTGCATATGTTGCGTGATTGCTGAACATTTGCTTGCTTCATGCTATTGAGGTTAGAGCCATGCCAATTCATGATAGGGTATTGAAAGTGTGATGCTGCACATGCACGATAGCGTGGACCCACGAAGCAATGTGAAAGATCACGACGCTTGTTACCATGCATGTGCAGCACTCATATGGCACCATATTGGAAAGGATGTCAATGGACACGACTCGCGACCACCATACTGCACTATGCACTGGACATGCAGAGTGGGCTACTATCATGCAGGATATACAGGATGTGGTGTATGCATGATAGCAAGCTGTGTTATGTGACGGCATGGTGCTGTGTGTGTCCTACATGGTGCTATGAATATGACATCTACCATGCTGATGTACTTGCCTGAGCACCATGGCAATCTGTAGAGCAACTAAATAAATAAACTAGAATAACACAATGGGATGCCATTTGCACAGTATGCAATTTTGCAATATTCAGCCAGCTGATGCAAAAAGCCTCAGTGCACAGTCTGTCCTCTAACAGTACATTAGCATCTTATTACTGGAATGTATTCAGCTCATTTGCATGTGAAGAAATATAAAGACACAACAGCACCACCACTCCTCATAAGTGACTGACAGGTACTGCAGCCTTGAAGGTAGATGTTTTGTTTGTGTGTGTGTGGGGGTTTACTTATGTTTTGATTTTGGCTGCTTTTAATGTTCCTGGCCATGAAACAGGGCCTCTGTCCATTTGTCTGTCCCACAAGCATCAGCTATGTCTTCGGAGAGACAAAGACATCCAAAGTTCTCACAAGAGGAACTCAGGGAACTTACTGAGGCCTATATAAGGGCACATAGGCAGTAGGAAGGTAAGTGTAGAAATACATAGAGGGAGAAGACAGTAAGCATACAAAGCAACAGGAGAGGTGACATAAAATAAGTCAAGATGGGAGTGGTGCAGTGCAATGGATGTGGGGTAGCAGTGTTCCAGGAGACATTCTGGAGGCTGCGATGCTGCCCTGTTTGAAGGCACCTCTCTGGTCTGAGGAAGGAGGTTGCCCGTCTCCAGGCTGACTTGGCTAGGATTCGTGAAACCTCTTCCCCCACCCAGGGACCACCAGGGCCACCACCGCTACCTCAGAGGTTGGCAAGAAAAATGAAAGGTTGGACCAAGGTGGGCTCAGGGAGGGACAGGGTGGTGGAACAGAGGTGCATCCCTCCAGTTGTACCTCTTCACAGTTCATATGCTGTTCTGGCAAAGAGCGGTTCCTCTATGGAGGCACCTGCATTGGAGACCAAGGAGGATGCTGGGAACCTCCACAAAAGAGACCCACAGGAGGGTGGCATGAGACCTCACAGGGGAAGGAAACAACTCCTGGTGGGGGACTCGATCATTAGGGGGGTAGAAGTGGGGGAGGAAGGGGATAGGGAGGTAAGGTGCCTACCTGGCACCACGGCTCAGAGGGACAGGAAGTGAATCCCCAGGATAGCAGGAGCAGCTGCACAAGGGAGGGAGCTGGATGTCATTGTCCACCTAGGGACAAATGACCTGGCTGTGAATGGGATCAGAGCAGTGCAAGAGGAGTTTGTAGAGTTGGGGAGGGGCCTTAGACAAGTAGCATGTACGGTAACCTACTCGGAGGCGCTGCCTGTCTATGGCAAGGATGATGCTAGGGTATTCCACACCATGGGATTCAATGAATGGTTGAAAAACTGGTGTGGAGCTCAGGGTTTTGGCTTCATTGGGGACTGGGGAACCACCTGGAGTTATGCAGGCCTATACTGGTGCAATGATCTGCATCTGTCCAGGGGGGAAGCCAGGATCCTAAGTGATAGGTTTAAATGCTTCATTGGAAGGCATTTAAACTAGCCAAGGGGGGAGCACTGAAAAGGAGCAGGGGAAATCCCAGCCTCTCCCCACAAAACACAGTAGTTAGAGAGGTAAACACCAAGGTAGAGAAGTCAGTAGGGAGCAGGAAAGGGGTAAATGCAGAAAAAGGCAGTATTTTTTTATTTATTTATTTGTTCCAGGATTACAAATACCTTTGAGCCGAGGCTCTTTTACAAAGGTTCCACGTCACTGGTACAATTGAGACAAACATAAGCAAAGATAACAGCTTATAAAATCAAAAAAAAACAGTCTTGTAGAGGAAAATAGAACAATAAAGTGATACTTTGGGGAGGGGAAAGTGAAAGGAGGAGGGTGACATCAGGAAGACTAAGTGAATGGGAGAAAAGGGGAGGTAGATGGGGGGGAACAGAGAGGAGAGGTGGAAATCGGGTAAGAATAAAGTTAGTGCAGCTGGGTGGCATTTGTCATGGGCCAGTAGGGGAGGTGAAGATGGGGGGTGCTGGCAAGAGCAGGAGTAGATG
The DNA here is from genome assembly GCA_016271365.2 of Neoceratodus forsteri. Classification (NCBI taxonomy): domain Eukaryota; kingdom Metazoa; phylum Chordata; order Ceratodontiformes; family Ceratodontidae; genus Neoceratodus; species Neoceratodus forsteri. The sequence continues at coordinate 413,896,143 of CM057453.1, read as the reverse complement.
TGGATTCAAAAGGGCATCTTCAGCTATGGAACCAAAAGACATGTTTAGCCACAACAGTCACAGAGGTTGGAGGCAGTGAGTGTTAGATGGAGCCGAGTCTTAAAAATGCTAAGCGATAGTGAGGATGAGATGTCGCTGGGAAGATGGTTGTACCAACTAGCAGCCCGATAAGCAAAGGATCTTTGGCCTTGTGTTGTCCAGCAATGCGGGATTTGCAAAAGCTGAGGTTTCAATCCCCTGGTATGGCGGGTGTGGATTCTCAGTTGTATGAGGGCACAGACTCCGGGAGGGGGCAAGGACCAGCAAGATTTTCTTAGTAGTAATACAAGTTTGGTGTTTTATTCGATTGGCAAGATTCAACCATCCAGTTTGAGAATAGAGGTCACAGGTATAAGTTAGGCGTTGAGAGCCAGTGACAAGTCAACAGGCCTTGTTGAGGGCAGTGGATACACGTTTGAGTGTGGTAGTTGTAGCAGAGCCGTAAATGATAATGCCATAATCAATGATGGATATGATGGAGCTCTGGACAGCGACAGCGAGGGCTTCGGGTGTCAGGTGTTTCCTGTGATGGAATAGCAGGCCTAGCTGGGAGTTAATGGCTTTGGCGGCATGGTCAATGTGGGCAGTGTAGGCGAGGTGAGGGTCAAGGGTGATCCCGAGGTATTTCAAGTTTTTGACCTGTTCCAGTGCGGCACCTTGTCTGGTGATAACGGAGAGTTGGAAGTGCTTATATTTATTATGGGAGCTGCTGAAGATCATGGCCTTGCTTTTTTTTTTTTGATTAAAGATCAGTTTGGACTTTGTGAACCAATTCCCAACTGAGGAGAAGCTGAGTTGGAGATTTTCTTGCAGTTTCTTCAGGTCCTAGTGTGTGGCAAGGATCATTGCATCATTGGCATACAGGGTGATATGTTCAGTGCAGGAGTCCGGTAGGGTGTTAAGGAACAGGCTGAAGAGTAGGGGCCCAGTACTGAACCATGGGGGACTCTAGAGAAGACAGATTTGGAATCAGAATGCACATCCCCGATTTTTACATGCTGGGAGCGGTTTTCAAGATAGCTTTTGAACCAAGAGATTGAATCATTGGGAGACCAGCATTTTTAGTTGGCTCAGCAGGAAGGAGTGGTGGACAGTATCGAAGGCTTTGGTCAGGTCGATGAAAATAGTACCAGTTAGTTGTCCATTGTCCAGGGAGCTGTGAATGGAGCCAGTAAATTTGAGTAAGGCAGAGGATGTACTATGACCTTTTCTAAAGCCATGTTGCTGTTTACAGAGAATATTATAATTGTCCAGATGCTCGGTAAGTTGGTCCGCTACTATACGTTCCAGTGCCTTCGATAGGGGAGGCAGAATGGAGATAGGGCGGACGTTCGCATAGTCAGTCTTATCACCACTTTTGTGAATTGGGGTAACAGTGGCCATTTTCCACTTTTCCGGGAATTGGCTAAGGGAAAGAGAGAGAGATTAAAGAGCTTGGTGAGGGGCCCAAGTACCTCGTCAAGCGTTAGGGCCAGTAGCTTGAGGTCAAATGTGTCATTGCTTGTTCTAGATTTGTTGATGGCTTTGGCAACGTAGTTTCAGACTTGATGTTTCTTTAGTGCTTTAAAGTAGAAAGGTGGGTGACTGGTGTGGGTGGAGGAGTTGGGGGAGTGGGAGTTGACGCATCTTGGAAGAAGTCAGATGGGAGAACACTGCTAAGGTCAGTGAAAGCGATGTTAAAAGTGTTTGCAATAGTTTTAGGGTCGAGTGTAGTGTGCCCATTTATGTGGAGTATGTTCGGCGAAGATTTTGACTGCTTCCCAGTGACATCTTTAATGTTTTTCTAGAAATCCCTCCCATTTCCCCAGGAGTTGGTGAGGGCATTTTTATAGTAGTCAGATTTCTGTTGCCGAATGGATTTGGTGCAGTCGTTCCGTGCCCGTTTATAATTCTGGATGTCGAGTTGCTTACTGGAGTTTCTAGCCAGTTCCCAGAGGTTGTCCCTGGATTTAAGTTTTTTAGGAGGTCTACTGACAGCCAAGGGTTACCGAGTAATTTAACTTTATGCTTTTTGAGGGGGGCAAATTTTATTATAGGCTTCATTGAAAATGTGAATAAATTGCTCCAGTGCAGTATTAGTATCTGTTGCCTTGTATCTGATGCCTGTTGCCTTGAAGTAAGGACAGGGATGGGGCTAAAAGGGGTAAGGCCATAAAAAAATGGAAGGTGATGAGTACCAATGCCCACAGTCTGTGTAACAAGCTCCCTGAACTAGTGGCCTTGATGGAAGAGGGATGCCTGGATATTGTGGCAGTCACTGAAACATGGTACACAGGGAACCATGACTGGGATGTCAACATACCAGGATACACAGTCTGCAGGAGGGACAGGGTGGGTAAAAGAGGAGGAGGAGTAGCTCTCTATATAAAGGAAGGGATTGAAGCAACAGAACTAAAGAGTAAACAGGAAGCTGATGAGTCACTATTGGTCACCTTGGAGATAGGAAATGGCACCACAATCCGCATGGGGGTTGTGTACAGACCCCCATCTCAGGGGGAGGAAATGAACAAGGAAATGATAGAACCATCCTTAAAATGGCAGAAAAGGGGGAGATATTGTTGATGGGGGCCCTGAATATGCCAGATGTTAACTGGAGTACCTTTGCTGCAGGCACATCCAAGAGCAGGGTCATTCTTGATGCCCTACAGGGGGCATGCCTCAAACAGCTAGTGTTGGAACCCACTCAGGAGGGAGCAATCTTAGACCTGGTACTCTCAAATGGAGAAGGAGAAAGGATCTCAGATTTAGAAGTGGGTAGCCATCCGGGAACAAGTGACCACCAAACAGTGTGGTTCACAATAAACACAGCCATAGAGTCAAGCCATACAAAAACAAGAGTATTGGACTTTAGGAAGGCTGAATTTGGAAAAATGAGAGAGTGCCTCAGAAAAGCACTAGTAAACGGGCAAGAAGGAGGGGTGGAGGAACAATGGGGAATAATCAAAACAGCCATCACAGAGGAAACAAGCCTTTGCGTGAAGCAAATCAACAAAACAAAATGAAGGAAAAAACCACTATGATTCTGAAAACAGGTGGAAGGGAAGGTTAAGGAGAAAAGGATATCATTCAGGAAATATAAGGAAACACAGAAGGAGCAGGACAGAGAACTTTATTACTTAAAGCAGAAGGAGGCAGGGAAGGCAGTCAGAAGATAGCCAACTCTGTTAAGAAGGGGATAAAACCTTGTATAGGTACATTAGGGAGTGAAGAAAGACCAAGGGAAGGCCCGGTGGTGCTGAGGGTTGAGGCGCTAGATGCCACACCTCGTACTGCCGCAACCAGGTTGGGAATGGACTCGGTGGCCGGGGTCGGCCGGGAGGGAGGATTGAGCGTCCCAACGGATGCTCTCCTTTCTCAGGGTGGCTACCAAGAGCGCGCAGCCTGCACTCCTTCCATAGCCTGTGAAGCACCGGCAGAGGGAAGGGGTGGGCGGCTCCACTTGTCGGAGTCGGGGGACGTCTTGGCGCATGAGGGTCTGCGGCGTAAGCACGCCTACCACTGGGACGACGCCCCTAGCATGTATCCTGGGGGGGAGCGGGACGCCAGGGAGAAAACTGAAATGCCTCCGTAGTCTCGAAGATGAAGTCCGTCTAAGTCTGCCCGACTACTGGCAGGACAGACCCCAATGTGCAAAGGAGAGGAGATTGGGCACTCTAGGGGCAGATCCCTGAAGATAGGTACCGGGGGGACATGAGCGGACGGAAGGAGGGGGCACTGGAGGCAGTAAGGAGGGATAAAGATGAAAAAAAAAAAAAAAAGAAAGACCAAGGGAGGGATACAGAGACTTAATAAAGGGGAGGGAATGTGGGCCTTGGGTGACTGTGAAAAAGCAGGGATACTGAATGAATATTTCTGCTCAGTATTCACAACGGAAGAGGAAGGGGAGGTACCTAAACCAAACAAGAGAGAAATTCTGAATAGGGGGGTCGATACCAGTCTATTCACAGAAGAAAGGGTTTTGAAAGAACTCTTGAAAATGAGGGTGGACAAAGCAATGGGGTCTGATGGGATTCACCCAAGAATTCTAAATGAACTAAGGGTAGAACTAGTAACACCACTGACTACTCTCTTTAACAAATCATGGGAGGATGGGGTGGTACCTGAGGACTGGAGGAGGGCAAATGTGATTCCACTTCACAAAAGTGGAAGCAGGGCAGAGGCAGAAAACTACAGACCAGTTAGTTTGACCTCAGTGGTAGGGAAAATGATGGAATCACTTCTGAAGGAAAGAATTGTTGAGTACCTAGAGGCCAGTGGAGCACAGGACCCAAGGCAGCATGGTTTCACAGGAGGAAGGTCATGTCAGATAATCCTAATAGATTTCTTTGACTGGGTGACCAAAGTAGTAGACCAGGGAGGGGCTGTGGATATGGTCTACCTAGATTTTAGCATGGCATTTGACACAGTCACACAAAAAAGATTAATATACAAGTTAACCAGGCTTGGTGTGGGTCCCAAGGTGGTAGCCTGGATAAAAAACTGGCTGGACAACAGGACTCAAAGGGTAATAGTAAACGGGGTCCACAGTGAAGAAAGGAGGGTAACTAGAGGGGTAGTGCAGGGTTTGGTACTGGGACCGGTCCTCTTTAATGTCTTTATAAGTGACATTGGAGAGCACCTGAAAGGAAAGGTACATCTCTTTGCAGATGACACAAAGATCTGCAACAGGGTTGATACACAAGATAGGGTAGAAAGGATGAAAAGGGACTTGGCAAGGTTGGAGGAATGGTCAAATATGTGGCAGCTCAGATTCAATGCAAAGAAGTGCAAGGTAATGCACCTGGGAAACAAAAACCCAGGGAAGAGTACACAATGGGGGTTAGTTAATAAGAACAACAAAAATCAAAAGAGACCTAGGAGTAATTATATCAGATGACCTAAAGGTGGTCAAGCAATGTGAGAAGGCAGTAAAGAGGGCTGGGGGGATACTGGGATGCATAGGGAGAGGCATCAACAGTAGAAAACAGGTAGTTGTTATCCCTCTGTACAGACAGTTGGTAAGTCCCCATCTGGAGCACTGTGTGCAATTCTGATGACCCCATCTCCGCAAAGACATAGACAGAGTGGAGGCTGTTCAGAGGAGGGCAACCAAAATGGTGCAGGGTCTGCACCAGAAGACATACGAGGAGAGACTAAACAGCTTAATATGTATACTCTTGAGGAAAGGAGGAGGAGGGGCATGATAGAAACTTTCAAGTATCTCCAGGGAATTAAAGTACAAGAAGGTATCATCTTTCAGAAGAAGAGATGAGCAACAACCAGAGGGGACAAATTGAAGATAGAGGGGGGACAGCTCAGAGGTAATGTTAGAAAGTATTTTTTGATAGAGAGGGTTGTGGATGCATGGAACAGCCTTCCTGAGGAGATTGTGGAGTCAGGAATAGTGGGAGAATTCAAGAATGCATGGAACAGGCATAAGGCAATTCTAGTGGGGGGTAGAAGGAAGTAAGCTGTTTAACTAGAATCTGCAGCTTATCCATCAGGTAGGGAAATGGGCAGACTAGGTGGGCCAAGCGGTCCTTATCTGCTGTCAAATTCCATGTTTCTATGTTATGTGACCAAGGAAGATCTGTTGGCCAGATGCAGGGGTGCACCCCAGGAGCAGGAGCAGACCTAGAAGGAGGTTGAAGAAACTGTGAATGCCCAAGGGCAGAGGTACCAGACCCCTGAGGAGAGCAGGAATCAGGCAAGTGGCCTGCACATCGGCAGAAAAGAACTGCTGGTGAAGGCAAATGCCAAACACCAGGACACAGCAAATGATTCCACAGGAGGTACTGATGCCTATGACCTTCAGACAGGTGGCTGTACAGGGTGTACCTGAAAAGGGTTTTGAGACACAAGTCGGCCCATCCCAGCAATGTAAGTATACATGTTGCATTTCATGTGTTGTTGGCCAGGGTGTGTCCCGTGTATGTGGTGTCGATGCTCACACTGTTGATTGGAACTCTGTGGACAATACTGTGCTGCTTCTGTATGTGGGTGCATGTTACAGCATGTTTTTTTCATCTGGCATGCCTGCCCCTACCCCTGTTGCAATGTCTTCTCTGTGTTGTGTCTCATGCAATGACAGTACATGCATGTCCACCTAAGTGTATGTGTTACAGTACTGTGTGTCACTGACCATGCATTTCTGACTGTTTCCTTCCTTTTCTCTTCACAGCACCATCACTCCTTGGGACAGGTGGTGGTCACCAGGTACAGCTCGCTGAACAGCATGGTATCGTAATCGTGTCCACATCCAGTGTCAGTGTGGAGCTCTTGGATGTGGGTCTCCACACGCAGGGGAAGATGAATGATGATGAGACTGCCTCCCTGTTTGGTGAGGTCCTTTTGACTGCTGCTGTAACTAAAAAAGGACAGAAATAAAAAGCTTATGTACTCCTGAAAATCGCTTATGCAGTATGGAATGCTCTATACCCCTGAAAATAACTTAAGTATCATGAGATGGGCAGTATATGTTTGAATATCTTTACAGACAGTATTTTATTTAAGCCTGGTTAATGTGAAAAAAATGATTGCTGGAAGGGGCATGATTAAGGTAAATAGGGGCAAACAAATTTAGAGGGGATAAATAATTAGATGATTTACATACATCCTTACAGATAGTATTTTTCAAGTGTGGTTAAAGTGATAAATAATTGGAGTGCTGGAAGGGGCATCATTAAGGAAATTTTGGGCAAACAAATTTAGAGTTGATAATTACATTGGTGGTAGGGACTTTAAAAAGTAAATCTGAGCCAGACAAATGTTAAACATACAGAAAATATTAAGCTCTGATTTGCCAGATATTGTATGTGTAGAGACAATAAGAAAGGAGGGTTGGGGCAAGCAAAGTCGAAATTTAAGTTGCATTTACAGGACAAGGCAAACTGGAGTACAAGTAACCTGGTATAATAAACTCATAGGTATTAAAGGGTTTAATATGCATTTTGAGGAGAGATATAGAGGAGAAAGGGAAGGGGGTGGGGTCAGATAGGGGAAGATGCAGACCGGGTGGATGGATGGGTGCACGGCAGGGGTCATGGGGGTTGAAAGCAGGATCAGGGAGAATAGTGGAGTGTAACGGATGTGGGGTGGCAGTTTGGTAACATCCTATAAGAGCGCCTCTTACTGAGTAACTCAATATGACCAACTCAATAATAGCGTTTGGAAATAGAGTGAGTGGTGAAAGAAGTCACTATTTCCTGTAGAACAAGTGTAGCAGGGAACTACACCCACTAGAGCAGGATATAGTATGATGGTTGGGCTAGCACTGCTGAGTTGGTCGTGTATCATGGTGGTATACGCTACTGCCCCTGAAGCAAGTTACCCGGGTTCGGGTCCAGTGGCTGGAAAATAAATATTTTTGTTTATTAAATCTTTATATCTTCCCCTAAGTCCATGCCCCCCGTGGAGTTGATTATCATTATTTTGGGGGGCATGGGTAAACATACATATCTTTTCTTTTTTTGAGATGCAGTAAGCAACCATCGCTATCTGCAATGGTCGCTCTACTGACCATCACCCTTTATCTGTTGGGGGGTTCATGTCTTGCTCTTTGTGGTCGGTGCTCATTAGGAGTAGCCATTATCACATAATATCCGACGGTTTATATGGAGATGCTGTGGAGAATGGGGTTTAGCTCAATATGTAACAGACTGACACAATTAGAGGCAGAGGTTCTTAGACTGAGGAAAGAGATGGATAGATCTTATATGGGGAGCATGAACAAGAGAACAGCTGGGTGGCTAGCAGTAGATCGGAAAGGGAGTGTTCATTAAAAGGGGGGGTTAAGGGGTACAATCCCAGGGCAGGGAATGGTCCAGGTTATTTGAGAAATAAAGGAGGAGGACAGATGGAGGATAGGACGAGGGGAAGGACAAAGGGGGGGAGAAGGAGGAAGCAAGAAAGGGGAACCGGCTGGAGGAGAAAAAAGGAGGAGAACAGCAGTGAGGCTATGGGAAGTGCAGTCAACCTGAGGAAGAGGTATACACCCTTAAGGAAATTAATGGATTCAGGAGAGCAGGAGGAGGAAGGGGCAAGCATAGATAGAAATGGAGCAGGTAGAATGGAGGAGTAAGAAAGGAACAAGAAGATGTCATTGGGAAGGGGGAAACAAGCAAAGGTTTTGGATGGGGGTGCAAGGGGAGAAATTATGCAGGGTGGCATGGACAAGTGGGAAGGCAAGACCAAGGAAGGGAGGACATCAAATGGGATGGAGAGAGGTGCATATAGGTGAAGTGTGCAAGGAGGAGATATAGAGGAGAGAGATTGCACCATGGAGACAAGCATGACACAACCAGACTGGAAGCAGCCAAGTAGGGAGTCCATAGAATGCAGGAGAACTGCAGAATGTAGAGTCCTTATATTGAGGGACTCCATAATTAAGGGAATCAAATTGGGGATGGGGGGGATGGAACTATTAGGATTGAGTGCGTGTCGGGTATGATGATGCTCAAGGCCTCATGCTTACTACACACCTTGGCTAGGAAGCATGGGGGGGGTTCACCCACATCATGTTGCATCTGGGCACTAATGAACTGGCAGACAACAGTGTAAAGGAAGTGCAAGCTAGATTCAGGGAGCTGGCAAGGATCTCCCAGGAGGAGGGCAAAACTGTCTCTTTCTCTGAAGTCCTGCCGGTGCCAAACTCCAGTATGGATAGGAAGGGAAGAATTGAAGAATTCAGTTTGTGGCTGAGTGGGTGGTGTAAGAAAATGGAATTTGTACTGGCGCGGGAATGGGGTGGGACATGGGATAATGTAGAGCTTTATGCTCCTGACAGGTTACATTTAAACAAGGGGGCACAAGGGCCCTGAGGCAAAAATTAGATTGCTATGTAAAGGAGGGTTTACATTTATTTATTTATTTAAACCAGGAGTAGCGCACTAAGCTGAAAGCTTTTTTACAGGAGCGACCTGGGAGCACAGGGAAGTTAAGTGACTTGCTCAGGGTCACACAGTATGCAAGTGGAAGCTGTGGGATTCAAACCCAGATCTGGTCTGCTGGATGTCACCAGATTTGCAGCTCAGAGCCTTGAACCACTGCACTATACTGCCTCAATTTACACTGTGCAAGGGGGGAGCAGCAGGATATAGCCTAGCTAGGACTCCCCTGCAAATTGGGGGCAGGTAGGGCAGCAAGGGTTAACAAGGATGATGGGGGTTTATAGAGGAAAGGCCTGTCAGCAAATGCCAGGAGTTTAAGAAACAAAATGGTGGACCTGGAACCATTGTGGTGGATGAGGGAATAGACATTGTGGCTATAACAGAGACCTGGTGGTCAGAGCACCACTCTTGGGAAGTAGGGGTCCTGGGGTACAGGATTTTCAGGAGAGGCAGGGCTGCCAGAAAGGGGGCGAGGTTGTATTGCACGTCAAAGAGGACATTAGGGTGATGGAAGGGCAGGAGGTATGGGGGAGGTGGAGGTCCTGTGGGTCACATTGGAAAAAAGACCTGGGGCTTCATTAAGATTGGGTGTGATGTACAGGCCTCCTACACAGGGGGGAGGAAGAAGACAGATAAATGGTACAGGCAGTACAACAAATGGCACTCAGAGGAGAAATCCTACTACTGGAGGACCTTAACCTCCCCGTCATGGACGGGAAATCCCTACAGCAACATCTGCCAGGAGCAAAGAGGTACTTGGAACAATCCAGGGAGCTTTTCTGCAACAGCTGGTTAAGGATCCCACTAGGGGGGTTAACATACTGGACGTAGTCCTCACTAACAAGGATAGTGTAGAGCAAGTTAAGGTGGGAGACTGCCTGGGTACAAGTGACTACAACACAGAGATTTTTAGGATAAAGACAGGGAAGGAAATTAATTGAGCCAACACAAAGGTTCTGAACTTCAGGTGAGTGAACTTCACAAGAATGAAGGGGATTTTCAGGGAAGAAATGGAGAGTGAGAAGCAAAAAGGAGACATAGAGGAATTATGGAAATGCCTTGGGGGGGTTACTGAAAGCCACAGAGCTCTGCATCAAGAGGGTAGAAAAAAAAAAAGAAGAAGGAGACCACTCTGTTTTTCCAGGGAGGTGGTGGAGGCAATTAGGGAAAGAAAGATGGCACTCGAAACATACAAAAGGACCCAGTGAAGAGATGACAGGCAGATTTATATAGAGAAGCTGAGGGTGACAGGGCAAAAGATTAGGAGGGCAAAAGCAGATACAGAAGAGAGAATTGCTAGGCAGGCCAAAAGGGGAGACAAAACTTTTTTTTTTAGGTATGTGGGGGAAAAGAGGAAGGCAAGGCAGGGAATAGTGAGGGTGAGAGGGAGGAGGGAGCACTGGTGGAGGGAGACTTTGGGAAGACCAAAGTACTAAATAGCTACTTTTGTTCTGTCTTTGCAGTGGAAGGGAAGGGGAAGGGACCTGAGTTAAAGAGGAGAGGATGACAAAAAAGTAGATCCTAGCCTGATCAGAGAGGACAGGATAAAAGAGGAACTAGGAAAGTTAAAGGTAGACAAGGCAGTGGGGCCTGACAGCCTGCATCCTGGGGTACTCAGGGAACTAAAAGAAGAGCTGGCAGCACCATTGGTGAGGCTGTTTAACTTGTCCCTGGATACTGGATGGGTGCCAAGTGACTGGAGGACAGAGCACAAGGTGCCACTACATAATGGGGGGGGCAGCAGAGAGGAGATGGGAAATTATCATCTGGTCAGCCTCACCACAATTCCTGCACCCCTCCTCTCCGTGTGCCAAGAGCAGTTCCACCAAAGTACATGCAGCAAACAAGACACCACAGAAGACTCAGTAAAAACCTTTTATTACATAAAATAGAAAAGGCACAGACTGCCCCAAGCCCTAGAAAGACAGCCATGACCAGTTTCACGCTCAGTGTGTCCTCAGGACCTCCTGAGGACACACTGCGTGTGAAACCGGTTGAGGCTGTCTGTCCAGGGCTTGGGGCAGTCTGTGCCTTTTCTATTTAATGTAATAAAAGGTTTGCTGCATGTACTACATAAGGGGGGGCAGCAGAGAGGAGATGGGAAATTATCACCCCATCAGCCTCACCTCGGTTGTAGGGAAGGTGATGGAGGTGCTAATAAATGAAAGAGTGATGAACCACCTGATAGACAGCAGACTACTAAATGACAGGCTACATGACTTCATGAGTGGGAGATCATGTCAGACAAACCTGATTGATTTTTTCAATTGGATAACGAAGGTGATCAATCGAGGGGGGGCAGTGGACGTGGCCTATCTGGATTTCAGTTAGGCCATCAACTCTGTCCCTCATCACAGGCTGGTAAATAAGTTGAAGAGTTTAGGGGTGGGACAGAAGATAACGAGATGGGTGGAAAGCTAGTTGAAGGACAGAAACCAGAGGGCGGTGGTAAATGGGGTGCACTCCAGGGAAAAGTGGGCAACAAGCGGGGTGCCCCAGGGGTCAGTTCTAGGACTGATCCTTTTTAACAACTATATCAGCAATATAACGGAGGGACTTGAGGGGAAGTTGTGCCTATTTGCAGATGATAAGAAGATCTGCAATAGGGTGGGTACCGGGGGAGGGGGCTAGAGGCGATGAGGAGGGACCTGCAGATTCTGGAAGAGTGGTTGGACACATGGTAGCTAAAATTCAATACCAACTAGTGTACAGCAATGCACATGGGGCTTAAAACCCACAAGACTAATACACATTGTGAGGGGGAGGCAATTAAGCAATCAAAGCAGGAGAGGGATCAGGGGATTATAATTTCAGACAACCTGGAGGTGGGTGATCAATGCAGCAAGGCGGTGGGCAAAGCAAATATAATGCTGGCATACATAGGTAGGGGCATAACAAACAGAAGGAGGGAGGTGTTGATGCCTTTGTATAAGACCATGGTCAGACCTCACCTGAAGTATGGGGTCCAGTTCTGGAGGCCTCATCTGTGCAAGGACATAGATGGCATAGAAAGGGTTTAAAGGAGGGCAAAAAATATGGTGCAGGGTATGCAAAGGAAGGCATATGAGATGAGGAGGAGAGAACTGGATCTGTACCCGCTGGAGACTAGAAGGGAGAGGGGTGACATGATAGAAACTTTTAAGTACATGAAGGGGATAAATAAGGTGAAGGAAGGGAGCTTATTTAAAAGGAAAGTGGGGGCCAAAATAAGAGATCATAATCTAAGACTGGAGGGAGGAAGATACAAGGGCAATATTAGGGGGTGTTACTTCACAGAGATGGTGGTGGAACCCTGGAACAAACTACCTGAGGAGGTGGTGGAGGCTGAAATGGTTGAGGGATTGAAGAGAGCATGGGACAGACATAAAGGATTGTGCAGTGGATGGAGTGGTATATCACCTGACAGAGGTGACAAGTACAAGGAGATAAGGTGCAGACTAGATGGGCCAGAGTGGTCCTTTTCTGCCACCAGATTTCTATGATTCTATGATTCTATGATCACCATGGATTCTGGGGATGACAGCACCACAGTTGACACCATCATCCCCAGCACTTCCTCCCAAAGGCCACAGGTCAACCCTCCAGCCACTGCACATGCCATAAGCTGCCATCCAGGGCCAGTCCCTGCACAGTAACAGGACCGTGACTGACAGGCAGCCAGTGTACAGCAACACAGTGACATAACGAGGACTGCGCAGGTGCAGCAGCAGGGTGACAGTGCCCAGCAACAACAACAATCTGTGCATGCCCAGCCACAACCTGACAGTATATTGGATCGGGCACCCACTTCACTTGCAGCCCTGCATGTGGCTCAGCCCCACCACCCCAGCAGGCAGATGTGGGGGCCTCACAGACCGTGTTGCCTACACATCTGGCAACACAGGCACTACCTGCCCATCAGCAGGTGACACCAGCCCGGAACACATGCCTCAAGATCCACAGCTTACCAATCACACTTGGCTTCTGAGTGCCCCATGTGGAGGGCCAGGAGTCACTCCATGAGGCCGTACAGGGGTTGCGTGCACATATGCACCTCCAGGAGTAGTGGGCTACAGTCTGTCATGTGGAACTTGTGGATGTTCTCCGTGGCATATGGGCAGACATTCGGTCAGGGTTGACAGCAATCACAGTGGCCATATGAGACCTTGCCACAGCCTGTGCTGAGCGTGGTGGCCATGCAACCCCCTGCACCCATCGCACCCCGTGCACCCTGTCTTGAGGGCTTGCACATCCTCCCACCCCTGGTCATGGCATTCACATCACCACGAAGTCCACGCCCAGTGACCATGCACAGACACATGGGCCTATCACCTCCATGGTGGGTGACTCCCCCCAGATGGGCTGGCCAACTCCACTGCATCTGGCTGCATTACCCAGCTAATGCACTGTATGTGTCTGTAGCGGTTGTGTTCTCAGCCCCTGAAGGGTCTGAATACTTTGTGGCATGCCCGTGACACCTCCAGGCTGCAGGTGGGACTCCATGTGCCCTGTGTTGTCTATGGTTGTACAGTGTCCACATCCCCCACAACCACAGTACTCCACCTCTCAACCACTGTGGCATAGGCACATTGTATGGAGGACATTTCACCCACAGATGTGGTTCCTGGTGGCCTGGGATTGGCATGGATATGATGAGTGCACCTGTGGCTTACCACTTTGGGTATGTGACATAGTATGTCTCTGACCCATGTCCAAATGCCACCTGTACCTGTGTAGGTTCTTTCCCTTGTTGTCTCAGATGTGGCCCTGGCTGCAACCCCCTGGCACACATGTGCACACTTGCCAGTGGCATGTCCTGTAGCCTCTCACCATTACCGTAGGCCCACCATGCATTCTGTAACAGTGTGCCTCTTTGTGTACATGCCATGTCCCATGTACTGCTTGTAATCACCATCTTGCTCCAAAATTTTCCTCCACTACCTGGTTCCTGTGCCACCGTCCCCTGAGTGCCAGTCTCGGGTCCCTCCCTTTGAGCTGCTGATGCTCACCCTCATCTGGTGGCTGCATGTCCTCTGCACTGTCACCCTTCTGGTCCTGGACAATTATTCCACTGTCTAGTGTCATGTTGTGTAAGATACAACATGTCAGGAAAATGCTGCAGGTATTGTCTGGGCTATACTGTAGGGCACCCCTAGACCTATCTAGGCATCTGAACTGCATTTTAAGCATGCCGACCACACACTCTATGATGTTACATTTGGCCATGTGTGCCTTGTTGTATCATTCTTCTGCTTCAGGAATGAACCAGAGTACTGGGGTGAGCATCCACTGCTGTAAGGGTTATGCACTGTTTCCTGAGTAGAGGGAGGTGACATGTTAGTACATTCAATAATAACATAGCAATATATACTATGACAGCAGATAGGGACTGCTTAGGCCACCTATTCTGACCATTTTTCCCAACCATGGTGACACTGTGGCCCATAATTGCCCTCCCATTTTCCATCCCTTTACTTGCTTTTATGGTTCTTTTATTCCAGTCCCTTGCCCTCTTACATCACATTATAGTTTTTGCTACCACCACCTCCTCAGGGTGGTTGATCCAGACATACACCACAGAACTGGTGGCAGGAGTTGATCTATCTAGTGTAGACGCTGCATGTGCAATGGGTACGGATACAGCGATGGCCTTGTATAATAAGGTGCTTTCCAAAGTGTTCGATATCCTCACACTGGTTCGTGTATGACACAGATCCTCTCACTTGAGATCTCCATGGTTTGATGGGATCTCAAGGTGATGAAGATCAGGGGTTGGAAGTTGGAGCATTGTTGGTAGAAGACCAGGTCAGATGCCAACAAGCTGGCCATGCATGCTCATTATTTGGAGTAACAAAGGGCAATCAACCGCAAGAAGGCAGAGTTTCTGTCCAGGGAGATTGCTGCCAGAAGGAACTGACCAGTTAAGCTTTTTTGTACTGTTGATAGACTCCTTCGTCCGGTCTCTCTGCAGCTGAAAAAAAACCTTTTCAATCGCATTTTGTGATGAGTTTGCTCAGTTCTTGAATGCAAGTTCAGTGGATGAATGGAACGGCCTTCCTGAGGAGGTCGTGGAGTCAAAAACAGTGGGGGAATTCAAGAATGCATGGGACAGACATAAAGTGATTCTAGTGAGGGGTAGGAGGAAGTAGGTTGTTGGTTAATTAGGATCTTTGAACGTTAGACAAAAGAGGGTGTGCAGAAGGCTAAGTGTGCTCTCAACACATATCTCGAACTACAAACATCAAAGTTAAGGCACACACAACCAAATAAAATATTTTAAAAAAGGATTTATTCCATAAAAACATGCTTGACGTGTTTCTGGACCTAACTCGACCCTTTCTCAAAGGCCTTTGAAAAAGGGTCGAGTTAAGACCAGAAACACGTCAGGCATGTTTTTATGGAATAAACCCTTTTTTTTAAATATTTTTTTAATTAGGATCTTCAGCTTACACATTAGGTAGGGAAATGGGCAAACTGGATGGGCCAAGCGGTCCTTATCTGCCATCAAAGTCTATCTTTCTATGTTAGTTCTTCTTGGACAGTGTCCGCCATCCAGCAGGGGATCCTGTTAATGAGTCATACAGTGACTCACAGTGATCGGCATGGGTAGAACAGAGGCTCTCCACCAATCTGGGATTAGATTAAACCAGTGGTGGTGGCTGAAGTCAATGAGGATGCCTCTAAGCTGAAGCACATGTATCGTGAACTGGACCCAGCTCCAACACATTTCTTAATGAAATGCTTTGGTTCCATTGGCCTGGTGTTCACTGGGATTGTCCAGTGTTTATTGTCAGAAGGGTTTTTTCCAGAGACCTTGAAAGAGGCCCTGGTGAGACCCCTTCTGAAGACGTCATCTCTCGATCCAGATATTATGGCGAATTACTGTCCAGTCCCCAGCCTTCCCTTTCTGAGTAAGGCTGTTGAAAAAATTATGGCACAGCAGCTCAAGGAGCACCTCATGGCCTTTGACATCTATGAACCAATCCAGTCAGGTTTCAGAGCCAGGCACAGCACCGAAATGGCATTAGTCAGGGTGCACAATGACCTCTTCAGGTCTAGAGATTGAGGAGACTTGGTCAGTTCTTGTTCTTGATCTCTCATCAGCCTTTGACACTGTAGATCACATTGTGCTTCTTGATCACTTTAGAGAGTACTGTGGACTCACCGGCACTGTCATCAGCTGGTTTCAACCCTTGCTGTCTGGCAGGAAGCAGAGGAAGGAGATGGAGAATTTCTCCTCCTCCAAAGATCCTGCCATGTGGAGTACACCAAGGGTCAATCTTGTCACCAATGTTATTTGCAGTGTATATGCTGCCTCTGGGTGAGCTCATTAGGCAGTACAATGTGGGTTTTCACTGTTATGCAGATGATACCCAATTGTACTTGTCCTTTGTCCCTGGAACATTGAATGCTGTTGAAGTGCTTAACAGCTGCCTGGCCAAGATCAATGATTGGATGTCCTCCAGCTGATTGTGACTGAACTTGAACCTGAATAAAATGGAGGTACTAGTGATTGACCCAGGACAAGAGCATGATGGGAGGGCCTCTTGCATGCTCACTGGTGTATCCCTGGGATCTACGTCATTGATGGTTTCCTCTAGGGTGTGAGATCTTGGTGTGGTCCTGGTTGTCAGACTGACACTTGAAGCACAGGTGTGGGCTGTTGTCCAAAGAGGTTTCTTTTTTTTTTGAATTGTTGTTTATCTTCCTCCAGCATCTCCCCCCTCACCCCCCCATTTCTACCTATACCTTATTGCCTTTCTTCCCTGACCCTTCACCTCCACTGCAGTACCTACCTCTCTGTCTCGTACCTCCTTTCTTCACCCCACTGCCAAGGCACTTTCTGGCTGCTTATTTCCCCCAAGACCCTCATAAAGTGTTTTTCTTGTTATTTTAACTTGTACCTATGTTTTGAGTTATTCTGTTAAGTTCTAAATCCAAGCTTTATCGTTCATTGTGATATACCTTTGCTTTCTCCTATTGTATTTTGTTTTGCAATCCATGATGTGTAACCTTTGTAAAAGAGCTTGGGCTCAAAGGTCTTTTCCGAATCACTAAATAAATAAATAAAAATAAATAAAATCTCCAAGCCCCACATCATCAGGAGCTCCAATGGTGTCTGCCCCACTTCTGACATGTTACCTTAACCTTCCAGTTCCCCCATGGAGCCGTGGTCCTTCCCCCTATGTGGGGATAAGGTGGGGACTTCTACACCCCAAACAATTTGAGTCTCATCGGGATCCAGGAAGGCCAGGCAGATGTGAGCTACTAGGGGTCTGCCCAGATGCTCTGTCTTCTCAGAGCCTGGAGAGCAACTTTCCCATGTTCCATGGACATAACATGTGCCCTAGATGTCAAGGTATGGCCACCGACGTCCATCACATCCTCCCCCTTTGTCTGGCTTGGCACTTGCCATATCCTGGGCCTCCGTCTGGGGGCAGTCAAGTGCGAAGCCTCTGCCCCCCTGCCCCCCCCCAGAGAAGATGGCGGTCCTTGGACACTCAGCCTCCTCCCCCTGGCCAGCCTTCCAACTCCTGAGCTTGTTCACAAACCTGGGTTGTTGGCATTGCAAGCAGTAGTGCTACTGCTGTGCTGGCAGTCTGGCTCAAAGTGGTTTCTATCACTTGAGGAACATTGCCAGAATCAAACCCCTAGTTCCACCCAATGGCCTGCCCACAATGGTGCATGCCTTTGTAACATCCAGGCTGGATTACAGTAATTCTCTCTACTTTGGTATCTCTGGAGGTATCCTTTGTTGGCTGTAGTTGGTGCAGAACGCAGCTGCCAGGTTGCTAACTGGCCTTTCTAGGTCCAGCCATGTGATCCCAGTGCTGTGTGCTCTTCACTGGCTACCTGTCAGGGGAAGGGTTATCTTCAAGGTGAGTTCACTCATTTATAAGGCTCTGTTAGGACTTGGCCATGGTTCCCTGGCTGATCTCCTACTCCCGCCACTTCGTCCCACTCCCTCCAATCCTTGACCAGGAACCTCCTTGGATTTCCTAGGACCATACTTAGAACTTCTGGTGACTGGGCCTTCAGTGTCACCAGACTGGTCCTATGGAACTCATTTCCTGCTGTTCTCAGGGAGGCCCCATCGGTCGAGAGGTTTAAGAGTGGTTTGAAGGCCTACATGTACTCTGTTTCCTCATTGAACCCATGTGACCAGCCTAAGAAACTACTAGGCTAAATGTTAACTGCTGTATCTGAAGATTTTATCATTTTATCTGAATTGTTTCATTTATGATACATTTTTTTTATTTGATCACACTGCTTGTTTTATGTGAGGCGCCCAAAGCCTCCGGGATTGGGCACTGAATAAATAAACTTCGCCTTGCCTTTCTCTGAAAATGTGTTTCCTTACATTTCCCCTGATTCTGCATCCTCCAGCTTCCTCACATGACCCCTTGTTCTTGTTCACTCTTTTCCATGTCACATGACTTCCCTCTTTGACCATCTCCATACCCTTGTGGTATTTGACAGTCTCTCTCATATCCCATCCACTCCCTCCTGCCCTCCAATCTGTCCACTGGATTCATGATATTCCATCATCCTTTCTTTCAGTGGTGATTCCAGTACTTTCACCATCACCGACATGCTATGACATGCATACACCTTATTTCTGGCTGTGCTCACACTCACCAACAAGATGCCCACTGGGTATGTCCCTGGACTCAAGCCACTGGCACAGGATGGACTGGTGCCAGATGTAGGCATCATGTGCACTTCAAGGGAAACATGCCAGGATGTTCATGATGCACCCTGTGACATTGCACACCACCTGGCATTTGATTTAGTGGTACCCCTTCTGATTCATATAGACACCCTTATCAATGCTAGCTGATGTCCTAATGGCCACATGTGTGCAGCTGGTGGCACCTAGCACTGCTGGTTGGTGTGCAACCATGTAGAAGAGCTGCATGGTTAATGTCCACTCTGCTGGTGTGCTAGGGAATCAAATGAACTCACTAACATGGGGCAGTAGAGCATTGAGAGACTGGCTGAGGAGGTGTGAGGTGGCTGACTGTGTGATGCCAGTGTTGTCACCCACCAGTATCTGAAAGGTGGAAGCACCAAGATATTTAATTGGCGAGAATGCTAAATTCCCCCACAGCGATGGCACAATACATACACAGGTATTGTTCCACCTCTTCTATAGCTGTTTTCCTCATGGAGGAGCTCACACAGCTGTTTCAAGACAGCCCTGTTGAGATGGTACCAGTCCATGATTTGTGTGTCATTAAGGTTTTCAAATGTGACTCTTGGACAGTACCACATCTGTGGGGCATAATGCCTGCAAGCCCTTTGCCATCCTCCTTGAGAAGCATTTCCTGGCTCCCCCTCTTATGTCAGCCATGACGGCGTTCATGTGAAAGGCAATGTGTGCCATGTCTGCAGTTCCACAGCCAACCTCTGAGTGTCAGAATGGTTTAGTGCTGCCCCTCATAAACCTTATTTTGCAAGGTGAATTCCTACGCTGCATAATGTATGCATCATGCTATTGTAATGATTATACCTGCACATAGCATATGCAGGTGTATGCTCCCATTTTTTTGTGCAGAAAACATTATTTGTGCACTGCCATGCTACTGCAAGTGCACGGTGCATACGTCCCCTTTGAATATAGCACCACTGCACTGTTTCCATTATGTTCTTTGCATTTCTGGTTTGTGCTGCACAAACATCCAGAGCATCCTACCGAAAACTGATGATCTGAACATGTGGATGGAGCAGCACACCTCAACATGCTAGCCATACATGAGACCTGGTAGTTGCTAAAAGGCCCCTGACTTTGCCGTTACACTCTTGGGTTACTCACTCATTAGGCAAGATAGGGTAGGTGAAAAGGGTGGGGGTTGTGCTCTCTACCTAAAAGACTTGCATAATGGACAAACACTACCCCACCCAACAGATGCCAGTAAGACACAAATCCTAGCCGTCAAGGTCTTACTCAGTCACAATGGTAAATCCATAACTTTTCTGCCAGCATATATCCCCCCGGGAACAAGCCTCAGGTTTTAATCTGGTCCTTAATTATGTAACTGACCTGCCTCCTAATACTTAAGTGGTAGTGCTGGGTGATTTCAATAACAATTGGCTGGCGCCCGAAGTTAACCCTCTCAAGGATGCTATTGCTGCTGCTAACCTTACCTAACTTGTTACTTCCCCTACTAGAACCAATTATAGAACTGGCAACAACGCACTCCTTGACCTCATCATTACCTCTCACCTTGATAGAATTACACACACCGATGTCTTATCTGACTCCTTGAGTGATCATTCCCCTGTCACCTACCTTTGGTCCTACAAAGTCATTAAGGCTCCTGCCAAGGTCATCACCCAGTGCGTCCTTAGGAGAGGGCAGCTCTGGCACCTCCAACACTACCTTGAGCACACTGACTGGTCCCCCATAGACTCTGCCCTTAATGTTGATGCAGCCCTCGACAATTTCATTCGCCACTTCAATAGGGGCTGTGACTGCTACGCCCTGTTACTCAAATGGAAAGTCAAGGGTGTCTCAAACCCCTGGATCTCCCCTGACTTAATCAATATGATGTGTGACACAGATAATCTATGGCACCTTGCCCAAAACACTGGAAGACCCTCTGACATACAGCGCTAAAAGGCAGCACGTAATGCTTGAACTCGGGGAAATTTGTTGTGACAAAAGGGTGCATTTCAGGCAAGAACTCACAAAATCCTGGGGTGATGGGAAACATTTTTGGGAATCCATCAAAGATTTCATAGGTAAGCCCTCTAAAATGCCCCCTAATCTGCTTAATGTCAATGGAACTCCCACTCAGGACCCAGAACTAATTGTAGACATCCTCAATGATGCCTCCACCAACCTTTCGGGCATCCTTCCCTCTGACTTCCATAAGAAATCTGACAGTCCCTCCTGTGTGCCTGGCTCGCCCCCTCCTCAAACTCCCCTTTCTATTTCAAGAGAATTTTCATGAAGGAGACAAAGAAGTATCTAAAAAAGTCTTGGGCAAAACCAGGTTCAGCAGTGACACCCTAGACCTTAAACTCCTAAACCTGACCCTGGACTCTGTCCTTAAATCCATTACCTCTCTTCTCAACCTCTCGCAATCATATGCTTAATTCCCACAGGTCTGGAAATCAGCCTTGGTAGTACCTGCTCACAAAAGTGGTGACAGGACTCAGCCTTCAAACTACTGGCCCATCTCCATCTTCCACCCCCCCCCCCAGCTCTAGAACATATTGTCACCAACCACCTGACCGATTTACCTTGACAAATATAACATCCAGTGCAGGGAACTACATGATTTTTGGAAGGGACACAATACAACTACTGCTTACTTGAGTAAACAGACTTCCTGCACTGTGTACTGGACCGTGGTCACCTGGTGGAGACAATTTACATTGACCTCACCAAGGCCTTTGACACTGTAAATTACTCTCTCCTACTTCACTCACTCCAGACCATTGGCCTCTCTTAGGAGGTCACGAACTGGTTCTCCAGCTACCTTGAAGATTGGATGCAGTGGGTTAAACTTAACTTCACCCTCTCCAGCTGCCACCCTGTTAGCTCTGGTGTTCCCCAAGGATCCATCCTATTATTCAGCCTCTTTCTCAATTCTCTTCCCAAAGCCTGCCCTAGCAACATTATCCTGTATGCAAATGAAGCTGTCCTCTTTTCCACCCACTCTGCTCACTAAGGACCTCCATTTAAGTTTTGCTGCTATTGAACGGTGGTTTGGTGATCATAAACTATTGATGAATTATAAAAAGACAAACATAATGCTTTTCTCTAGCCTTCATAACCAACACAAATCTATGTGCCTTACCATTGTAAACAACCAAAATCACCCCTTGAACAAATCAAAGATTTCAAGTATCTAGGCATAACCCTAGATAGTTCCCTGTCTTACTCCGCACATGTTAACCTCATATCTAAAAGTATCAGCTCCAGGATAGGCACTCTTTACAGACATCATCACTGCCTCACCCCTGAATCACTCAGGCTTGCTGTCTCCAGTTCCATCATCTCCATCATTGACTATGGACTAATTATCTAAGGAGTCACCTCAGACTCAGTGCCAAAAAGAATTAAGGTGGCACTCAACAAGGCATGCAGGCTTGGCTCTGGCACCCCTAGGTTTACCCATATCTGCTATCTCTATTCACAAATGCACTGGTTAAATCTCAGGGGCAGGGTCAACTACCAGACTTGCCTATTTGCCAAAACAATTAGCCTTGGACTAAACCCTCCTAGCACCCAGCCACTCCTGCTACCAGCTCCAGTCCTCCGTAGTGCACGTAGTTCATCCATTTTAAAATACCTGGTCCCTTTCTGCCGTACCACCCAAGGGCAGTGTTCTTTCAGGTTTTGAGCCCTTCCCTGGCTCAATAGCCTCCCCCCAGAGATCAATAACTACCCTATCCTTGGCCAATTAAAAGCAAACTACAACAGCATCTTTATATACTAAACAGTTGAGACTGCCCTCCCTAACCTTTGTCCCTGCCTGCGCTCACCTCTGTCATCTTGCATTCCTGCCCACCCCTCATTTCAGGCCATGGCCACTGTCTCACAGTCTCCTCTTCTCCTATTATTTCTTTCCTGTTACCTCTCCTCATCCTCCCACCCTATCCCTAACACCTCCACCACTCTGGACAAAGTCACCCTTCGACTGCTTCTCCCTTTCTCTTCCTTCTCACTTCCTTTTCCTTTTCTTTTCCCTTACCTTCCCCCCTGGAAATACCACTGACTCCTCTCCCCTTGCTGGACTCTACCCTGCCCATCTTGCCTATACCCCTCTATTTGTTGTCCTACTAGATTGTTTGTTTTATTGTTCTCTAAACTGACTTATTTCAGTCTAATTCCTGCCTGTTATCCACCATGAACTTTGTTACCCCCAGCTGGGAAGAATTGTAAATAGATTGTAAATATGCAGTTTGTATATACTTGTACATTTGTTGTATGTATCTGTTCACTTGTTGTATTAGGCATCCTCTTATTATCACTTATGCTTATGTATGTCATCATGTATGTACTCCCCTGCACTACCCTTATTTGACGCGGAACCTTTGTAAACAAACCAATGGTTCAAAGGTATTGTAATCCTAGACATAAAAAAATAAAATAAATTAACTTTTTGAGTATGGGGGCCATAGAGTTTTCTTCTTGTGTTGTCTTCACATTTTCACATTAAAACAGAAAGTGAGTGCAAAGGGTCTCACAGCCACAGCACAAGTTTTTAATGGCAGCAGCTGTGCAGCGGTGAAAATGGGACCCACTCACAGAGTTAGAGGCAACACCTGTCTCCCATAATAACCAGCTGACTAGTACAAGAAATAACGGGATGAGCCCTTAGAAAATATTACTCCCCAGTAATTTTAAAGCTGTGGAAAGTTTTATGACAGTAGCTTCTGCGGTTTCTGAGATGTGGACATGCCATTTTCCTGTAGACATCTAATTTTTGTCCTATACCCAACAAGGGTTTTTGGTTTTGCTCTCTCATACAGGCTACATGGATTTTTTTTTTTCTTATACTTTTAGGGTAGAAGTGTGCTGTGCCAAGGTAGTGCCTTTGGAAGGTTTTGTGAAAAGATATGAAATGGTTACAGAGTTATAAGGATTACATGTTCTTTTGGTTGTTGTTCAGAGAATGCTCAGTAAGGTTTTTAGAATAACGTACTGATAAGACAAAAAATTCCATGTTACAGACTGTATTTGTTTTCTCACCATTTGTTTACCACAGCATGAAAAAAAAAAGTGTCATGTTGTGAGGGCTGCCATCTTGTCCCCCCCCCCAATAATAAATTATGGAAAATACATAAAAATGTGTAATTTTAAAAAATCAAACACCTGAACTAAGCTAAATGGGATCCATTTAGGCACATGCTGGTATTTATTTTTTTTTATAAATGACCAGAAATACCTTGTCACACCAAAATCCACGTGCCCAGCTTAGCGAGAGGAGCTGTTCAGCCATGTTCTCTGTATGAAAACAGCAGGACTTTTTTGTATGCTAAAGCCATAGATGGAGTCATGCTGCTGGTTTCATTTGAAGCAGTGAACTGGTGATCTTCTGTTCTGTCTGTCTGTCTGTCTGTCTGTCTGTCTATCTATCTATCTATCTATCTATCTATCTATCTATCTATCTATCTATCTATCTATATATCTATGTCACTCACTAACTAAACTATTAGTCAAGCAGAATGGTGTGCCGACCCCCAGTACTGCATCTTTCTCTCCCCTCCAGGTCATCCACCTGCCCTTCCTAGTTTTTATTTTCTTATGTTATGTAAGCAGACTGAGGTGCCCACCCCCAGCACCTCTTCTCTTGACCCCTTCCCTCCAGGTCACCTGGTCCCATTCTCCAAAAAGTAGACCAACTCTGAAGTGCCCAATCACCAGTTTTGGACTATGAACTGAAATAAAGAAAACCATCCTAAATTATTTTTTAAACATGTAAAAAAGAAAATGGTCCCTCACCAATCTGACCCCCCAACACACACACCAGACACACCGACCTTCCACTTAGCACCCCCACCTTCCTTCTTCCCTCACACACCCTCACTCACCTGAACATGTCACATGGTGAAGATTCATTCTCTGATCAAAGACATTTCTTGCTACTGGAACTGGTGACTGATATGAGAAACTAAGGTACAGTAAATGAGGTCTAATGTATTTCAATGGGATTTGAACTTTTTTTCATAACTTTGTCATTTTGGTATATGTTGACCCTGAATTTTCAACACAGTCTTTTTGGGTCCCACCTCATGACCAATGGTAGTAAAAGTATGCAAATGTGGCACAAAAGGTGATATAGGCCCAGATATTCAAAGGCTTGCGCCATGCGAACAGGGTTCTTGTCGTGAGTCAAACTTCTGCTTCTGCGATATTCAGAAGGAGGCAGTTGCGCCCCGAAACATGCTGAGCAATAGCGTAATGAAATGAAGCATGCGCCAGCCGGAAGAGGCGGATCCATGCATAAAGAGCGCAATGTGATATTCAAACACTTGCGCAATGCGCAATAGCGGCACAGCTGGAAACTGTGCACTAGCGGAAATGAGCCAAAATAAAAAGGCTCAAGAAAGCGGCACAAGAACGCTACCAGGTTGTCAAGTGGGGGAGAGAGTGAGACAGACAGAGACAGACAGACAGACTGAAAAGGGTAGGCAAGGAAACTGTTTCCCATAGTTTGTAGAGGCCAGCGGGGGGTGCCCGGTGCAGTGGAAGTAACAGTCAGGACAGCGGGGGTAACACAGCAACAGCAGCCGGGGGGGCAGAAGCCAGGGAGATGGACAGTGCCAGCTTCCACATGGAAGCTGTAATGGAGGGTGAGAATCCATGCTGTGGGGGGCGTGGCCGTGGAGGGCCCGTCGGTAACCCCCCACAGGCGGTACCGTCACGCATCAAGCTTTGAGCTGTACACAGATGTGAGAGAGTGGGCGTGCACCGCCTGAACAGGGCAATACTGAGGCGGCTCTGTGAGAGCTGTGCAGTGATGTGATGCATGCACCCTCCTGGCAGTCACGCTCTGTCGGTGGAGAACAAGGTGACAGCCTGCATGTGCCTGCTCACCACGGGCACCTTCCAGAGGCCGACAGGGGACACCACAGGCATCACACAGTCGGCCACGTCATGCATCCTCACCCAATTCCTCAGTGCACTGCTGCCACATGCTGCGGAGTACATCCATTTCCCAAGCACCGCGGCAGAGTGTACAGCAAACATTCAGGAGTTCCACAGGGTAGGACGTATGCCTGGCATGCTAGGGGTCATAGACTGCACCCATGTGGCCATCCACATGACACCTGGCCCCGATGGCCATGCCTATCATAACCGAAAGGGATTCTCCAGTGTCAACTGCCAGGTGGTGTGTGATGCCACTGGGTGCATAATCAATGTCTGTGCCACACACCCTGGCGGAGCACATGATGCCTTCATATGGTATCAGTCTGCACTGTGCCATCGATTCGAGAGTGGGGACATCCCCACAGGACATCTAGTGGGTGAGTACACATGTGGAATGCAAACTCTGGGCAAGGGTGGGAATGACACAGGTGCCATGGTAGTGGCACACAGGAGATAGCCAATATGGACCTGAACATGACACTGCTCTCCACTATCTCCACACAGGTGACTGCGGATACCCACTCTGTCCCTGGCTGCTCACACCGTGCACGGCCCCCGACCCCAGCGCAGCTATGCTATAATGAGGCACATGCCGCAACACGTAACATCATAGAGCGGGTGTCTGGGATGCTCAAGGCATGCTTCCGATGCCTAGACACCTCCGGCGGTGCCCTACAGTACAGCCCCCAAAAGGCCTGTGGGATATTCCTGGCCTGTTGTATCCTGCACAACATGGCCAAAGACCATGGGACAGCCGTACAGGTCGAACAGGGGGACAGCGATGGGGACGCCGGTGGCGCTGGTGATGATGGTGATGAGCAGTCCCCCCTAGGACGGAGGGACCCCCGACTGATCCGGCAGGCCCAGCTGCACCGGGACACCATCACAGAGGAGCACTACACACAACACAGGTAAGTCAAGGGGACATGTGCAACCAACACTGTCCATGCGCAAACTACAGGCACACAGGGAACACACCAGGGGTGCATGAAGGTCAGGAGTGGAAGGGTCCAGGCATACCAACACACCATCAGGGAGGGTGAGCACTCATATGGACACACACACACACCAGGCACAGAGCGTACATGGGCAGATGCACAGCACTGCAGAACCAACATTGCTAACACACAGCACCACCGACCACCCCCACCACCTGTACTGTCCAAGTACATATGTCAGAACCTGGGCACCCTTGCATCTTGGTGTACAGTGCAATGCAGGCATCATCATGCACACGCACCTGTGGACAGCAGTTGGGAGGGTGTGCAGGTGGTCCGTGTGTTGGCATGGTGAGCAGAGCACCCAGCAGTGCACTGCCCACCATGACACACATTGCACACAGGGCAGCACCAGACAGGGCCCGCACTGGGAGACAGCTCAGTCATGTAGCACTGTCCCACGGCCACCACGGATGCATGGGCGGCCCCGCCGTGACCCAACAGCATGGGCAGGCTGAGTAGGGGCCACATGGGGTGGCACTGTTGCACCACCAGGGGTCCCACTGCGTGAACGCGACCTTGCCCGCACAGGGGTCTGCATCACGCCGAACAAACCTGCACCAGGGGTGCTCGGGATGCCCACAGCAGAACCCAGCGTAGACAGGCCTGGTGTCGCAAGACACCGGGAATGGGGAGTGGAGAGTGCACTGTGTGGGGTGTGTGGTACAGGGGCACCTGACTGTGTGCCCAATGCATCCACGACAGAGACTAATGCCTGGGTCAGCCTGTCAATGGCAGCGGTCACATCCGTCCGCATACGGAGCAGCTCGGCTCGGTCCCGAGCACACTCCCTGCTGTGCCGCTCCACGGACACAGACAGTGCCTCCACGGACCTTGCAACCCGCCCCTGCAGCTGTACTGATTCCTGCAGCAGGTGGGTGTGTCACGTCCAATGGGTACTATGCCCCAATGGCATTATGACCCCAGGGTGTGGCGGTCCTGGTGCATCACCCCTTGAGGTGGGTGCTGTTCCCCAGGACCAGGTATGGGTGGATCAAGGCGGTGGACATGTGCCACTGCTTGACACTGTACCCCCCAGACCTGGTGTGCGACTGCTGCTGCTGCCCTCAACGCTGTGCCCCAGGTCCACCTGTTCCACCGCTGTGCTGGCAACAGTGCCAGACACCTGCACAGCCACGGTGCTGCCCACCGGTGCTGACAGGGCACGGCCTGGGACTGTGCCAGCATGCTGGTACACAGGTTTGAACCAGAAGGCCCAGGGCAGCGTGCTGGCCTGCCGTGTGTCTGTCATCGGACACACACCTATCACTGCCCATTGCAGGCCTTCTATCATCAATGGTGCAGGATACGTGCTTCTGCCATGGTCACAGCATGCTGGCATGCTTGCATGCCAGACTGCTGGAGACACAGGCTGTGCCCTGCACCCGTATCACTGACACCAGAGTTGTTGGCGGCGTGCATGCTGCTGCAGTGCCTGCTGGCTGGTGGTGGAGGTGGATGGTCCTCCTCCATGTCCAGCAGGTCTGCATCACTGTCTGGACCCACCACCACCGTCTCCTGAAGATGAACAGGATCTGTAACAGAAGAGAGTACATGTGAGTGCATGTGAACAACCGCCACCCCAAACACCACCACCATGTCATACCGTGCAGTGATGGGCTTCCACCTGTCTGGAATCCTCCGCCTGGTATGCCCGCAATGGTGCTCAGCTGCATGGCTGCGACCAGTGTCTCCTCATGTGGGGTCAGCTGCAACACCACTGGCGGGCCCCAGCCAGTGCCAGCACGTGCCGCCCTGAAGGCTGCCACCTTCTCCTTCAACCTCCTGTGGTCAGTCCCCATCTTTTTCTTGCATTCCTGCATGGAGCGCTGTTGGCTTCCGTGCAGGTTAATGGCCCAAGCTACCCCTCCCATGTAGCCACACGGGACTGAGGGGTGCCCCTCCATCCACTCAATAGTGGCTCATCTTCCAGGTAGGCCTGGAAGAGGGCCTCCGTCTCTGCCACTGTGAAGTTCGGCCTCCTCCTATGCCCACCGTCCTCACCCTCACCTTGGCTCTGGTCGGTCATGGTGATCTGTATGGGTGGAAGTGGACACCTGTCACTGTGCAGTCTACAGCATTTCCCCATGAGCATTGTCCTGAACATCACACAGCATGTAACTCACCTCTCACCTGCAGTAACCGAATCTGGCCAGCACAGCCCACTGTCGCACATTTATAGTGCAACACATGCAAATTAGAGTGGAGAACAACTTTAATGACATGCCGTCGCGCCACTGTGCCCTTGAATAGCTGATCAGATGATTTGCATATGTCTGCTGAATATCCAAATCTAGCTTTGCTTTTATCTGGAAGAATCGGCTGAGCCAATGGCGAGATCTGTGCCTGTGTGGTACACTGCATCGCGCATGCCCAGATAGCTTACGCATGCGTCTATGGCACTGCTGACATGCTGAGCATGATAGGCAATTCAGGCCATGGCCACCATTGTGCCAGTGGCGCTGCAGCACTGGCCACTATAGGCGCTGTGGCATTACTGAGCAATAGTCCACTGTGGCACTGATGCGCGGCTGGTCTGTCACGCGGGATACCTGTCGTCAGATGGCGCTGTGCGTATCGCGCTTCATTGCTCATGACCTTGTATGCCCTTTGCCCCTGCCGCTGTTACCTGCCATGTATGCGTCCCTATTGCGCTGTCTGGTGACGGCGCTGTGTGATGGCGGCTGTTGAACAGCGCATTGGAGCCTGTGGTGGTCTATTCGCGCCAACATCTCCACGTGGGGTTATGGTGCAGCAGGGCCATAGTGCCTGCTGTAAACTGCCTAACATGGCTAGGGAGGGCCGTGAGTTGGAGCCCACTGGAGGTGGCCAACCTGGTGGCACTAGTAGAGCCCCAGTATGAGGCACTCTATGGTGAGGAGCCCCTCACCATACCAAGAACAGAGGTGGCAGCAAGTGGCCACTGACCTGGTGGGGTCACTGGACAGCACCGGTCTGCTGAGCAGTGCCGGCACCGGTACAGTGACCTCCGCCGGAGGGAGCCAGACATGTTGGCAAGGCTGCAGGCACGTGCCAGGTGGGGCGTGGTGCCGAGGCCAGGTGAGTGTACCATCTATGCACCTGTATTCTATGTAGGGGTGTGTGTGTGCTTTGGTGGCTGTGCATAGGTGACGGCTCAGACACGGTTGGCTGTGTCAGTGTGTGCAGCTGTGCGATGGATGGGTATGGCTGTGTGGGCAGGCAATCTCACTGGGGCAGGGGGTACTCTGCTTTTGAGTCACACTGATGTTTGTCTCAACATATGTCTCCCACAGGCCGGGATGTGAGGATGCAGGGCCAGGGTGAGGAGGGCCATGCCAGGGCCCCAGTGGAAGCAGGAGTCAGCCCCCGGATGCAGCAGCAGGAGCCACAGCATCAACAGCAGCAAGAGCTACAGCAGCAGACACAGCTGCTTGAGCAATGTGAGTATCATGACTTCATGGATGCTATTGCATGCTGGGGGGGGAAGTCCACTAGCCCTGCACAATACAACCATGCAGAACAGGGGAGGTCATAATTCCACTATACAAGACACTAGTGAGGCCCCACCTGGAGTACAGTGTACAGTTCTGGAGACCATACCTACGTAGGGCGTAGAGTGGGCAGGGAAGGTTCAGAGGAGGGCAACAAAGATGGTGCATGGCTTGCATCACGGGTCCTATGGACGACAGGTTGAAGGAACTGAACATGTACTCCCTGGAGGAGAGGGGAGAGGGGATATGATAGAGACATACAGGTATCTTACGGGATCAGGGTGCAGGACACACTATTTTGAAGTGAAAAGATGTTCCAGGACTAGAGGGCATGGGATGAAGTTGGAGGGCTACGATTCAGAGGACACATGGAAAGGATTTCTTCACAGAGCGGGTGGTGGACAAGTGGAACACCCTGCCAGAGGAAGTGATGGGGGCTGAAACAATCACGGGATTTCAGAATGCATGGGACAGACATGAAGGAATTCTGGAGGTCAGGGGTAAGGGGCAACAGACTTCTAGGAAAACAAAGTGAACTTACAAGCTCAAATGGATGGACCAGGTTGGCCATAGGCCCTTATCTGATGACACTGTCTATGTATCTATGTATGTATGCATGACACAGGTGACATGCATCACTGTCCAGTATCACAGCACGTCTGTGTAGGCATCACTGGTGGTCCAGGCATGCACTGGGCACATAGCTGTGTAACTGGCATCGCTCCACGTTGCCACGTCACTGGACAGCCTTGTTTGTGCTGTGATGGACATGGGCAGTGTGTGTGTGCAGTGGTGCGCATAGCTGGTGCCACCTGTTTGTGATGGCCATGTGCATGTTCACTGTGGGTGGGTGCATGCCATCACAGGTGTGGGACACTGGGCTATATGGCTTGCAGATTGGGTGGTGTTCAGGGTTGTGGTCAGTCACAGCCATTGACTGTGTTCCCATTTTCCTAGGCCTCGAGGTACTCAGGAGGATGGCACGTGATCTTCGGAGCCTCACCCAAGTTGGACTGGAGGGCAAGACATCTTGCAGGCCATCCCGGCCATGGAGCTCGGCGGAAGGAGGCTGGGACAGGGCACCAGCAGGGGAGGACCAGCAGCCAGCTGGGCCATGGCCCACTACCCTTCCCACTTCTCCCATCCCTAACACCTGCCTTCCCTCTCAAGTTTTTATTCCATCCCCTTGAACACCCCTACCTTTTACCCATCCCCCCCTTGTAAATAGTTTCGCTTGGTTTTGTGATTGAATCTTTTAAATATACATTTCTATTTTGATATGAATACTGTGTTGGTCTCTGATTTGCAGCTGGCTATGGGTGCTCAGTTGCAGGGGTGTACATGCCATCTGCAGTGGTATGGTCCTGGGTGTGTGTGTGTGCGTGTGTGTGCATGGGGAGGTATCTCCAGCATGGCAGTGACTTTCTGTTGGTCTTGCCGTCTGCTGCCACCCACTGCTGGGTGCACAGGGTGTGTCTGGCTTGTAGGCTTCTGTGCTGCACGGGGTTGACGTGTGCTGGGGGGATGCATGGTTTCCTGCAGTGCCAGTCAATGCATGTAGGTGGTGTCTTGGGGTCACAGTGCAGGGTGTGCTGTGTGTGTGGGCTGCTGCCACTGTGGTTGTCAACCCCTGTGTGTGGCACTCTCAGCATGCCAGTGGTTGTGCTGGGGTGTCATAGCTCCAATTATGCTGTGTTGGCTTGTCCCCATGGGCCAGTAGATCATCCATCACACCCCAGTGATGCTGTGCTTGGGGTGTGCAGGTGTGGTGTGGGTTCTGCAGTGTGTTCCTGTGCCCATGTGTGGCATGGCTGGCGGTGGGCCCCAGCCTGCCTCCCTGGATGTGCAGTTCCATTGCTCTGGGGGCTCAACTTGCACTATGGCACCTCTGGAATGCTCAGCTGGGCTTCCCTGGTTGCTCCATAGCGCAACATTTTGGCTCAGCTTCTCCTTCCTGGTTGCACTATGGCGCAGTATGTGCGATATTCAGACGTTGGTTGCTTGCGCAATTTGTGCTGCTCCATGTTTGAATATCGCACCTGTTGCGCATTTGCTCAACTGGTTTGTGCTTGCTCCTGCTGTTGCGCTCATTTTGAGTGCAGTTTGAATATCTGGGCCATAGTGTATAGCAAAGTGTTGTTGTGTATAGAATTCCATCCATTTCAAAATGCTGTTGTACCACAGTTCAAAGGTCATGGAATGTGATTCTACCCTACTGTGGTAGAACAGCGTTTTGGAACCTCTAGAGGCTGCATGAATCAGTTTCATTTGGAAAGCAAAAGAACTCACACACACACATATTTCACACAGTACTATACACTATTAAAAAATACAGGATGAGCAACTCTATGCACAACCAGTGTGTTCTGCCACCTTGGGGTTCTGATTACTATGGACCTCTCGAGTTTCACTCTCAAGGTCAGAGGGAATCAGAACCCCTTTGTGGCAGAACACACTGGTTGTGCATAGTTGCCCATTCAGTATTCTCTATTTTATATGGTCACTTTGTGAAAACACCTTTCGGATATGTTTGTAACGGGGGGGTCATAAGAATGCTATGCTGGAAATCTGTGGTAAAAATAAGTCAAAATGACAAAGTTATGAGCATACACTAAAATGTTTCTACACTCACTCATAACTTTGGTAATTTTAAATATTTTGACCCCAAATTTTGAACATAACCATTTTTTTACACCTCCTCATAAATGTGACAGCTGTCATTTTTCAAATCCTGGCAAAAATGTGTTTTAACACCTGTGGCATGGAATAACATTTTGGCAAGGAATTGAAGATTTTCACCTACTGGGTTCATGAGGTGGGGTAATAAGAAGGCTATCTGAAAATATGATGTACAAATATGATACAATGACCATGTTATGACTGAACATTGCAATATTTCAACATTCAATCTTAACTTCACTAATTTTCAATATTTTGACTCCTAACTTTCAACATAGCCATTTTTCCCCAACACCTCATGAATGTAACAGATGCCATTTTTTAAATCTTGGATGAGGTGTGTTTTCCCCACTTCTGATGCAAAATGATATTTCGGACAATATACCAGAAATGCCACGTCATGTTTTTAAGGGGAATCATATAAGAAACTATCTTGAAAAGTTGGGATCAAAATGAAAAAAAAATACATAATTATTAAGAAGCTTTAGTGTTCAGTGCCAATCTTGACTCCAGTGAGTATGCTTTGGTATCCCGTCCCAGTGGGCTGAGTTTGTGTGATATAGATTTAGTAGCAATTTATGTGGTGTTTTGGGTGTTCATGCACTTTTGTGGCTCCTGCTTTGTGTATTAGTATCCTACAACAGAGTATACAGAAACTAGACATTGTCTCTTTATCTAGGTACTACAAAAGGTGTAACACTGTAGCAGTTAGTCACGCCTTGATAAAGCATCAGAATGACATGAAACGTCGGCAGCCAGGAGTGCTGTTTGTCTTTTTCATACTTTAGCATTTAATAAAATGTATTTAACCTGATCCAGTGTTTAAGTTCTTGTTTCAGTTGGTAACTGAGCAGCCAGACTGTCTCACTTTTCCATACTTGACTTACGTCGTGGCTCCAGCGTATGTCTCAGGAAGCTGCCTTCACTGCTCTTATGATAGGGTGTGTGTCATGCTGGGATAACATCACGTCTCAGGTGATGGATTCACTCAGCCTGCAGCCCCTGCCCAACCACCCGAGGCATGATACTTAGAGATGCAGCAAAGTTTTACTAAGCCTGCATATACAATGCTAAGTGAGCAACTTCTCATCAACGTATCATTATGCAAAGTTTCCATATAAAGTTTGAAATTCACCTTTAATGAACTTCGTGTTCCAGACTTCTCAGTTACTTTGGGTTATGTTGTGAGAAGGCGAAGTTTGTGAGAAACATGCCATAGATCACAAGTCTGACTTTCTCCAGGTCACCTGATGCAGGCAGTAAGGGAATCAGGCAGGAAGTCAGTGAACTAGTTTCATTTTGACTTTAGCTTTGCTAGAGCAGGAGCTATAGCTTAGTGGGACAGTCAAAACTTATAAAAGAAATTATTTTCTGCTTTTCATCCTTTTTTTCCAGATTTGCAAGTTTATTTTCAACAACCTTCATCCCCTTAGTCCACCTTTTTTTATCTGATTTAGTTTCTCTTTCTTTTTTTAGTTAGTAATACTTCTAGTAAGTTTTTCTTTCAAAATGGAGAGAGGTGGAGCAAGTGGGGCTCCTCACAGCCCAGTGATGCATGGGAGTCTTGGGCAAGCCTTTCACCTGAACCAGGGTAATGTTTTTCAATCAAATGCTCCCCCCCACAACATGTCTTTGCCACTTCCAGTCAAAGTGTGGTGCCAGAAGCAGCAGCTGCTTCTTCTGATGTTAGTGGTGCCATCCCTACAGCACTGGTGGCTACTGACCCCCCACAGCAGGCTGAGATGCAGGAACAAGAACAGCAGCAGCAAGTTGTTGCCCCCTCAACTGCAGAGCAGCCTATGACATCTGGTGCCCCCCCACTGCCTGTGCCTGGTTCTCCCCATAGCTCTCCATTTTGGCTGTTTTTTGCTACACTGCCAGGTGATCCAAGTGGGGTAAAATGCAAAATCTGTAGCATGCTGGTGCATTGCAGGAGAAAGGACAGCCACATGGACATGGGTGACCAAATTCGCCAGCAGTTGGACAGAATGGAGTCTCACCAAGTGCAAATGATTAGTATGCCATGCATGCTGATTGGTAGACCCCAGGCCCAGTAGTGTTATTTAATTTTCTTCCTTTTCTGCCTTAACATTTAGTGTGTATTCTGTCTTTATTTTTCCTTAGTGTCCTCCCACCCCCCAAAAAAAACATAAAAGAAAAACAAATACAAAAACCACACCAACAAAATGAAAAAAAGGTTAAGAAAAATTCCTGTCCTCCGCTACTTAATAGTCTTTTAACACACCAAATAACTGCAGTATATCATTTTTTTCATTTATGTTTTCTTCCTGTTGTATGTTAAAGCAGCAGTGCATGAATCGGTTGAAAATTTTGACCTATACTTTTTTATTCTATTTTAGATTGCCCATTATCTCCTGACTTGTATGATACCCATCTTTCCACAATTTAAGTCTGAGAAGCTTCAGTACTTTTTTTTACATCTGAAATAATAAAAGGAGCACTCCTTTTAATATTACTCAGACCAGGTTTTCATCCCTATTCCCAGCTGTTTTTAAACACCTACTGTTCCATAAGGTCATGGAGCACTGTCTGCTGCATGCTAGTTAATTTTAGTCCGAACAGAAATTATTTTAAATAACTGATGTACTAAAAAAAAATTAGAATACTGATGAAAACTTTGTCCAAGTTACATTAAAAGAAGCATTTCTTTTATTATTTCAGGTGTGGAAAAAAGTACTAAAGCAGACTTAAATTGTAGAAAGAAGGGTATCATACACGCAAGTCAGTAGATAAGGGGTAATCTAAAATAGAATAAAAAAGTACAGGTCAAACTTTTCATTGGATTCTTGCACTGCTGCTTTAATTGTCATGCTATGTTATTTTTTGTTACTGTGGTCCATGTTAAATTTTCTAAGTCCACTCATGAATAAAATCAATATACCCAAAAATCACCTATGACAATCCAAACCACAAAAAACATGTCCTGTCTTATGTCAAGGTAGTTGGCTTCTACTGCTGTCTGGCTACATCATTCAGCTTGTGGTATTAGTGTCCTGATTAAGAATAAGCACATGAAAAAGTGTTCATAAAAGTCCCAACTACTTCTTGCCACACTCCTGAAAATTTATACAGAGAGCCATAACTGTGTATCAGTGTCCCAAGTGAGAAAATTGCTTGCTGACACCTGTTGCTGCTCTTGTCTTGCTGTTTTAATTTCCTGAGAAGTCCTGATTAAGCATAAGCATATGAAAAAGTGTTTATAAAAGTCTCAACTATTTCTTGCCACACTGCTTAAAATTTACACAGAGAGCCATAACTGTGTATCAGTGTCCCAAGTGAGAAAATTGCTTGCTGACACCCGTTGCTGCTGTTCACTAAAAACATGACAGACCTTTATGAGAATGAAATGGAAACATCTTGTGGTGACAACTGAGAGAAACTTCAGTATATATAATGAGAGTTTTCCATGAGATCTTCAAGATGTGCTGCCCACTATCAGTGGTGTTTGTGTGACTTCTGCTGCTGGCGCTGATGTAGTGTGTGAATGAATGGTGATAGCCACAGATGACCGCGGGTTGAAGTATACTGTAATTTGATGTCTTGAAATGTCTTCTGTTGTGTTGACTGAAACATCCTGCTCAATGTTTGTGCATTCATACCACCAATGGTAAGTTATTGTAAGTGTCACTGTCATGTTTCTTGAGAGACACTGCCATTTAATTTGTAGTGAATCTTGTTGTTTGTTGTAAGCAGTCCATCTTGTTCCTTTGCAGGAAATCGTCATCGTCATCATACATATTGAATGTTTCCCCTTCACCGGTGTGTTGGCCATGATCACCAAGGCCACTGTTTTTCGGTTTTTACCGGAAAATCCGGTAAAATTCTGGAATTACGGCTACCTGAAGACTGGTAAAAACAAAGATTTCATGGAATCTGGAATTTTATATCAGATCAGTAGATCTACAAAACTTGTGTTTTTCTTTTAATTCCTTCCTGTACTGTTTTCAATTTGCTCTGTTTAATACTCTGTATATTAAGCCTTCTTTAATTCTGATTACTTATGCACATACTAAAAGAATGATAGCAGAATCCCGGTAAAATCCGGAAATTAGAGTAACCATCACCGGTGTAATTCCGGAATCTGAAGTCTTGAAAACGGAATTTCATTATTTTAATCACTGTAAATCAGTGGCCTTGATGATCACATTCACATGCCATGCATACATGCTTCCGTCTAATGTGATACTGTAAAATGTAATTATTTTTGGGGGTGGTTACTGCTGTGGGTGAGTAAGTTATAAACATTTATCATTACTGTTCTTTTCTTTTACATTTTCAGGTTATATCACCCAGATTCACAACCGTACTGATGAAAACCATGCTGCTGCTGCAGATGGATTATATACAGGTATGTGTTTGATTGTTGACTTGGGCAATACTACAATTGCAAGCCATGAAAGGTAAGTATTTTTTTGGGGAGGAGGTTGCCTCTTTGTAAAACAATTTTTCTTAATATACTTTTCTTCTTTCCAGGCCTTCAGTGTATCTAAAATGTTGTCTGTCTTGAGATTGGAACATACCACAGCACCTCGATGTTACCAGCATAAAAAGGGAAAAAAAGGATAACCACACAATTCAAGTCAAAAACACAGTAAATGAGATTCATACTTACTGTAAATTATTGATGTTCTTGAAAAGTGAAATGTAGACTGTGTGATGGTGTATTGCTGGCAGCAGGCAGGCTTGTGGTGCTACACCTTCAGAAAAATAACCCAACATTCAAAATTATTGCTCACTGTGGCACAAGTATTTTGATGTTACTTGTTCTCATATCATCTTGTACTGATCATGCATATATATTTGAAAAAAATCATCTAACACAACAAAGTAACTCATTGAAAAGAATAGTCCATAATTACTGAATGCTGGAATTCCTATTAATTCTGAATAAATTATTTTTAATTACATAATTTAAAACAACGGTGCTAAATTTGGAGACTTTATTTCAGAAACGTGCAGTTATTCTGGTTAATAATGATGATGGCAATATAAAACAAATTTCTGCAAAACTGACTATAGTACTAAAGTGGGAGAATAAGAAATAAATTAATGCATATTCAAAGGACATGAACTCACCATGACATTCTAAAACGAGTGTGCTTTTGACAGCCAGTACTGTATGTGGCACCAGCTGGACAAGTCAGATGGTACCTTCCAGATGGTCTTCATTTGTTGCATGTGCACTTGATGTCCTATCATGCTGCCTGGCTGTGGGTTCTTATATTGTGGAAAGGCACAAGGTCTCTCTCTCTCTCTCTCTCGCAAGAAGCAGGATGGCTGTGTCTGGCTGTGAGTTCTTATATTGGGCAAAGTCACGATGTTGGTCTCTTTCTCTGTCTCTCTCTTTGTCTTTCTCTCTCTCTCTCTCTCTCTCCCTCTCTCCCCCAAGAAGCAGGGTATCTGTGACTGGCTTTGGGTTCTTATATTAGGCAAAGGCACAAGGTCTGTCTTTCTCTCTCTGAAGAAGCAGGTTAGCCGTGGCTGGCTGTGGATCCTTATATTGGGGAAAGGCGCAAGGTCTGTCTCTTTTTCTATCAGCAGGGTGACTGTGGCTGGCTGTGGGTTATTATATTGGGCAAAGGTGCAAGGTATCTCTCTCTCTCTCACTCTCTCTCTCTCTCTCAGCAAATAGTATGGCTGGCTGGGGTGTCTTATGTATATCAGTGGCAGGATATCTCTCAATCAGTATGATGTCAGTGGCTATAAGGTGACATGCGTTTAGATGATTGCAGGTAATAATGACTGCATACATTCTAGGAACTGTAATGACAAAAGCAAGGACGGTGAAGGTGAACTCTATTGACATGTCATTATAAAACTTAGAACCGGGAAAAGTACTTTAATGCCAATTTTTTCTTTATGCACTTCCACCAACATCCTCATCAATGAGGAAGCAGCCCTTGCAATCCTCAATGCTGGAGTTGTCCCTACTTGGAAATTCTTTTTTCATGAGTGCATCATCAATCTCAATGGAACACCATTTGATGCCGTCACTAGGATGGTCTGCTTCACCCTCATCAGCACCACCACCACCATCGTGACTGGGTACAAACATAGATGTGCTAGACCTACTTGGAATGTGAGCTTCAGTCATTTTGATATATGTCAGCATGCCAACATTTGTAGGTGATAGGTTAGTATGATGGTCATACATAATGGCCCCTGCAAAACAAAATACCCTCTCCACACTTACACTAGAGGGTGGGCAGGTGAAGTACTTTAGTGCTAATGATGTCAGCACTGTCCATTCATTCACCTTGCCACTCCAGCACACCAGAGGATTGTCCAATATTGTCAGATGCCTGTTTTCTGCCAAATAGTCTTCAACCATGATCTGTGATGCCTGCAGTCCTGAGGAGTCATCCACCTGTCCACCCCCTTCCTCTAGGTCACAGATTCCAACTTGGGACAAGGCATCTCAAAGTAGATTACTGTACAACTGTGCAGCTGACACCAGCCCTTGTTGTTCAGCCACCTTACTGGAGGCACTGTGGCCATGATGACCTTCAGCCTGGTTATGCTGTGAGTTGCAGAACTTTGCAAGTGACATCTGTGCCCCGCGAACCAACCTGACCAGCTGTTTACTGAGATTTTTAACCTGATCATGCCCACCCTCCAGTATGGATGCAATGACATGTTTGTAGTGTAGGTCCAGCATTGTGGCTATTCCAAATTTTGGAGATTGCTGAATGGTGGCAATGTATCTATTGCTGTCTAAGATTGTAATCACGTGTTTCAATAATGCACAGCTTGACCTGTCTCCGGCCACATCAGGGCTAGGCTGCAGATTCAGCAATGTCCACCTCAGCACCCGTAGCAGTGGGATGACTTGACAAATGGATGCAGCGTCACCACGCACTGCCTGTGTGACATGTCCAGATGGCCTGAAAATTAATATTACTGAATCCATGAGTTGCCACTGCTCAGTTGTCAGAGACATTGATGCCCCAGAACTGTCACGGGTTGTGTGCATCATAAGGTACTCTGAGATTGCTTTGTACTGCTTGTAAAAGTGCTCTGCCATGTAAAGCGTGGAGTTCCATTTCATGACAATTTCAAAAGCTTGAGGCGGTGGTCAGGGAGGTTGTTTTGGATCTGCAGCAGTCTAAGTTGGTCACAGGCCTTTCTGGAATGTGCAAAGTGGGCACAGATGTGGTTTGCTTGATTTCAGGGTACTAAAGAAACTCCTGTACTGCAAGATTTAGACAGTGTGCCATGCAGGGAACCCTGATAAGCCCACCATTGCTGATACATTCAACAACATTTCACACATCATTGTTTGCTATGAAGCCAGCTTTTAGGGATAGGGGTGCAGACACTCATCAGTTTCTGTCAGTAGCAAGTCTTACATGTTTTCTCCTGTATGCAACCCTGCTACACTCCGTATTGCAAACATGGCATGCTGTCTAATGCCATGAAGGTTTCTACCCCCACAATCTGACTTATTACAGTGCTTCCCCATCGCACCGTCACAGACAACCCCAGGTAGCTGTGCCCAATGTGCAGTAATACAC
Organism: Neoceratodus forsteri; assembly: GCA_016271365.2. Taxonomy (NCBI): domain Eukaryota; kingdom Metazoa; phylum Chordata; order Ceratodontiformes; family Ceratodontidae; genus Neoceratodus; species Neoceratodus forsteri. The sequence goes on along the minus strand of CM057453.1, from coordinate 413,855,964 downwards.
AGATAAGAACTACTCACCATTTTGCCACTTGCCACATATCTATACATAAATTAATGTAAGGTGATGTGGAATGCTGGAGGGCATGTCTTACAGACTCTGTCACAGTCCAGTATAACTCAGGGAGAGCATGGGAGGTAAAATATGTCCTGGAAAGGATCTTCCATTTGGGACATGCGTGAGCAGCAAAGAGTTGGAATCCAACATTCTCCACAAAGGAGAATGGCAACAAGTCAATTGCAAGCATTTCCACTACGGCAGCATTGAGTTCACATACAACTGCATGATTCGGTGGGTGTTTGCTGTGCTGCTCAGAAAGACTCTGCAATGTGGGTTGCATTGTTCAATGTTTTGCATGGGGTGTGCAAAACATCTGTGCTCTGTGAACTACCATGGATGGGGTGACTTTGACCTGGGGTGGGTGCACAGGTGACAATCCAATAAATGATGTTATTTTACATGTTTTAAGCACAGGGGCTGACATAGTAGAATGACTACATGGACCACTACTGGTACTCTGAACAGTACTGGAACATTCAAAGTCATTCTCTTCCTCATGCCTGTAGTAATCCTTGTGTTAATTCCCAACTTTTACCTACTTGGCTACTTACACTGACTTGGGAAGGGGATACCTTGCTCATTAAGGTTGATGAAGGTGAATGCCCCACTACGGCATCAGCTCCCCTCTGATGCTGAGTCCACAGTGCCATGTGTCTGCTCTTGAGATTAGTATGTTGGCCCTCAGTGCTAAGGTGACTACCCTTTTTCCCACACCTCACACGTGCTTGGCAAAGCTGGCAGATTGCCACCGTTTCATCCTTTTCAACTTGTATGAAAAAATCCCAAACTAGTTATTTGGCTGCTCTACATTTCACATGATGCTGTTGCTGCATATGGGACTGCAGTTTTTTGGGAGCTGAAATGGGGGGGGGGTGATCCATGATTTGTGTTGTGATGCAAACTTTGAATGTGACTGAACATCACAATCTAATAGTATGAATTCAGGGTCATACACAGACAGAGCTACATCAGAAGAACTTTGGGGGTGGATTTACAGATAGACTGTTTACCTATAGCCACCTTAACTTTCTTTTTATCAGGTTCCCATATAGGGTCACTAGCACCATCATCATCATCATCATCCTCCACACATTCACTTTGGATGCTGTCCTGTGGCGATATTATGGCCTCAGCCTCACTATGATCATTCACAATGTTTTCATCACCATCTGATTCTTTGGATGGCCTAACCTGAGGGTCTGTGGAAACATGAGACTGTGACTCATGCTGATCAGGCTCATGGTCAGCTACTGTGGAGAGTGGGACATCAACTACCCTCAAATCTTCTGACTCCACAACATTTGTCAGAACTGACAACTTTTTCCTGGGTTGTAGCAATACTCCTGCTGTTATCCACAATGCCGTCACTCGCTTTACTACCAGTGCCACCAGCATCTCCAACCAGCATTGATGCCATTGATTTGGCTGAGAAAAACTGTGACAGAAATCCCTGTACTTACAGCAACTGCTGCCTTTCTCTTCTGCTGCTTAGTAGTACCACGTCCATGACCACACATAACATTACTAGCCCCTGATGAAGCTGCCTCATCATCACAACAACTTCCTCTGCTACCATTTGGAGACACACAAGCAACAGTCTTCTTGGCATCAGCACCACTGCCAGAAACAGCTTTGCATGACTGTCTCTTCGTGGGCATTTTTTTAGATTACACACATAATCACCAAGCAAAGAAACACGTACACCACAAAAAGTGATTTTTCTGATCTTGTGGGTTGCTGTAACAAATTCAAGAGAATACACAAGACAGTACAATGCAAAAAATACAGCGATAGGTATGTTTTTTTATTATGTCTGTTTTCGTTCTTTTAAACTCTCTAATGTGCACTGGAGAGAGAGTGTTCATGGTACTATGGGGAAACACACAATAGTAATACAGTGACAACAATTTCAACAGACTGAAAGTAGGCAATTAACAGCAAGGTTATATTTCTTTGGTTTTGGGTAGATGGGAAGCGAGAAAAATAACAATATGGACTTTTAGACAGAGAAAGTGGCAATAAAGAGATATAATTGCACTAGCACAAGACCTTAACCACTCTCTTCACACATCCAAAAGTGGAACAACAATATCTTCTTTTGGGGGGGGGGGTTAATAGTTATAGCAGTATCTAGATAGAAGCAGAAAACAATAATGCAGATGAGCTCAGAAATTAAAATTATTGCTATGACAGTGGCGCAATAAAATGCGCATGACTTGACAGTACGCACACAGATGAAAGGTACTGTGCAGAAAGTTTAGTAGTTCAGTAAAATAAAACAGTCCTCTAAATGGACAGAAAAAATGTACAGCAAACAGCATAAAATTCTCAAAAATTACTAGAAGCATTACTGTGTGTAACTGTGTACAGAATTGAACACAGCAGTACTAAACACTAGCCAACAACTGTTAGCAAGACTGCCTTTCACACTGTGGTCTGTGAATCTCCCTTCTGTGCCACATATCTGCCCCTCCCCCGAAGCACTTCTGCACTTCCCTCAGTACAGACACTGAAAGTACTGATTTAAGATGCAGAATTCACAAAGAAGCAATACATGATCAATGATACAAACACACAAGAAAATCGTAAACTCAATGTACTAAATTTGGACTCAAAAGTCCAAAGGTAAATAGGTTTTTAGAATGTTTTTTGAAGGTTTGAAGCACACAGCTCTGAGAGGTAATGAACTCCAGCTTTCCACTACATACACTACACTGAACTGAGGCTGTGCAAGCCCATATAGAGCCCATGCGACTTGCCATCCAAATGAATCATTGCAAAATTCACCTCTAGGAGCCAAAGAAAGGTAAAGTAAAACAAAGTCCATAGGGTTCAAATGGCAACTTTGCGTCACCACCAGTGCAAAGTTATTCACTTCACAACGCAAAATACTTTGCAAATTTCAAATTCTACATTAAATACTCTGCGTAGTGAAGTTGAGGGACTTTGCCCCTCTCTACTGACGTTATCCCAGCATGACACACACCTTGTCATGCATTATTCCTATATTAATTTTTTTTCTTATGCAGCATTTTGTGACTTGTCACTTACTGCAAGGTATTGTATTGCATTGGGGCTGGCTCTGTTGTTTAAACCTATCTGAAAATCTGTGAAAGAGGAATGCTAGGCAATTGAGCCATGAAGTCAAGAACCTTGATTTGTCTCTGAATGTGAATGTACGTGGGATAGGCACTGAATTCATAAAAAGACACTGATATGAATCATACCAATCAGCAGACTACTGAGTTTGGCATTGATTTACCTGGTAAGTGCTAATAGACTTGTTCATGGGGTTATTTTCCTGCTGTTAGGCCTCTGCTGTTGAGCACCACAAGACCTGTTGTTGGGGACATGAAATTTGCATGAGCAATCAACCACTGCTTTTGTCCGTGTTAAATTACCTTATCCCTTTGAAATGAAAACCCTGATACACACCTAATATTTGGGCCTATGCATGATGGGTGCACACCGTGAGTAGGGTGCGCTGGGATGGAGTGCAGACCGGAATGCACCAGTTGTGCACCAGACACCCCTTTGTGGCATGCATGATGTATACGCAGTGTCCTGCGAAGGGCACCAAAATGCAACAACGCAGACATACCGTGTGCTGTGTATGTGGGGTCATGCCATATAATGGTGTGCATAAATCACAGCAGCGCGCATACACAAAGCCCCGTATGGTGGCTACACATGGTGCACAAGGCACAGCCACTTATGCGAGCCAGAGGGCTGCCGTAAGTGTATGCACTCGGTGGCCCAATCACAGGCAACAAGGCACACTGGATGCACGTGGCCATACAGTGACTGCCACATGCCCGTGACCACACCATGGCACAGCCACAGGCAATGCAGCATGCATGGTGGAGGCGGGGTCTGTCCACCATCATGAGCAAATTGGCCTCACCATGTTGCACCAGTGCCCAGCACGGCGGTGCATGACAACAGCACAAATGGTGACAATGGGACTGCCTGGACCAGAGAGCACTGTCATGATGATGTACAGCACAGGATGGCAGCCCTGGCCACATGCCAGCATGCCATGGATGCACCATGGCATGGCACACAGGCCACCGGGCAAACACCCGCTACCCCCTACCCAGCTGGCAGGAACTGTCATACGTGCCGCAAAGGCCCCAACCGTGGCACCATGTGTGGGCATGGACAGACACTGGGAGGCCCGGCTGCAACCCCCATGATGGCACACCCATGCCATCCCCCATGATGGCACACTGATGCCATCCCCCATGATGGCACACCCATGCCACCACCTCATAATGGCACACCCGTGCCTGCCCCCCATATCTACCTAGATATACAGTAGTATATGCCTTAATCAAAGTCACCTCCAATATATTCCAGGCCATGGACAAAGGCTTTCTCACCAGTGCCATCTTTGTTGACCTCACAAAGACATTTGACCTGGTCAACCATGGTCTTCTGCTCCAACAGCTACTCTCCATAACCCTTGATACCACTGCCTAAGCCTGAATCCAAAGCTATCTCTCCTGCCACTCTTAATCGGTCAAGTGGGCTGGTTCTCTTTCTGACCTTAGACCAATAATCCATGGAGTGCCACAGGGTTCCATATTGGGCCCTCTAATGTTCTCCTTATTCATTAATGAGCTGCCTCTCCTCAGACTCTGGTCAGAAGATTGCATCCTCCTCCCTCCTCCCACTCCTAACTTATGGTGCTCTGCTTCTGCTCACAACTAATGCTACCACATTAGCTAATCTCAAACAGGCCTACCACAGGGTTGGTATGTTTGCTATGGAAGTTAATGCCTGTCATCATCACTGTGATGTCCTCTCAATGCTGGGTTGATTAACCTATGAATCTAAATTAAGGTACGCCAGCCTGAGTTTTATGCACAAGCTGGTCCACAAGTACACTCCTCCCTGCCTCAGTGAGTCTATTTGCCTAAGACAATACCTATGAACCTTGAGATCTGCTTCACTCCCAATATTCGTGATGCCCAAATCACAGCTTGTTGTGGCACATAAATCCTTCCACTTTGCTGCTGTGTGTGACTGGAACTTTTTCCCCCCATCCATCCTGTCTTGCACAACCCTCCTTATGTACTAATCCGATCTTTGCTTTTTTCTCCACAGCTCTGAAACTTGCTCCTGCTTCTGGTGATATTTTTCCTTGATTGTTATCAGCTCTTCTTCTCTTCTCATCCTTGCCCTACTCCTTAACCCTTGCTTCCTTCCTTGCATCGCCTTAACCTTGTACTATTTGGCTTGCTTTTGTCTACTGTACTTGCTTTCTTTAGCTTATAAGTCTGTCTCTGTAGTTGGCTTCCTTATATGATACGTATATTAGTCTACTGTTCTTGCTGTCTTTAGCTGATAAGTCTATTTCTGCAGTTGACTCCCTTGTATGAGATGTATATTAGTCACAATACTGCATAGTCTAATTGTTTGTTCTGATATTTACCACCGGCTGTATCAGTATGTACCTAATTACTGTGAATCTTTGAATGCTGTATAACTATTTCTCTCCATTGTAAATGTCATTATAATGTTAATGCACTCTACTGTTTACATTTTGCACTCCTGAGTCACACCTGAAAAAGGGACTGTAACTGTCTCAGTGGACTTACTCAGTTACCAAAACTCACATAAATAAATAAATAATATTTATACTGAGACTTACTGTACCTCTGGCTTCCACCATGCATATTGTGAGCCACAAAATAACCTAATTTTAACTTTTTTAAGGGATTTTAAAAAGTGTCCTGCAGTGAATGAGTTAATACCAATTGGGCCTGTGCATGAAGGCACAGGAATTATATGCAAAAGCATCATAGTGGCAGTGTGCAGCTACATACTGCACAATGCACCCACTGCACACGGCATGCACCACCGACCATGCATGCTGCGTGGACCAAGGGGAGTGCTTACACGGCATGCATAGCACACCATGCAGCACACAGAGGCATGCCACATGTACACATACACACCCCTTGACCCCACTATATGTGGAGCAGTGCAGCGCCCACTACCATGGAGCATAAGTGAATGCCGAACAGTGGATAGAGGCAGCAGAAATGGTGGACACAGAGGGAGGCGTGCATGGTGATATGCAGGGCACAGACTGAGGTGAAGTGGAGGAAAGCATGGTCAGCTGGGGCCAGGGATGAGACAGGTAGCAGGCCACAGGAAGGGCATGAGCACCAAACTTCACAGGTGGGCAGGTGGCATCCATGGTTGTGGATATCCACACCCACTACTGCCATCTGTACAGGTCCCTGTCCCTGTCCACCCCCACCAAGGTTAAGACCAGACTGTGGCTTGAGATCCAGAGTGGGGTGAATGCCACAGGGCCAGAGGCACAAACACTTGAGGTCATCAAACACAAGTGGCATGACCTGCATGCCACCGTGAAGTGCAAGGTCACATCTGCTGCATGGGCATGGCAGGGCAACAGTGGCAGCTCCTCATTCAATGACATCCAGCTGCCCCCCCTGGAGTGGATAGTAGTGAACACGCTGACTGACATGGGAGTCCACAGAGAGGTGGATGGTGTGGGCACCCTTGACAGTAAGGTGGAGTTGGAGTGACAAGTGGACACAGGTGCAGTGACTCTGGCCAATGTACTTACATACATCCCCTTCCCAGCAAACCCACCAGTGCAGGCTGCAGCATGTGCTGCAATGAAACAGCATGACGGGGACAATGGAGCTACGTCAGCGAATGAGGAGGAGCAAAGATGTGTAGGCTCCGGCACTGGTGAGTATCACTGAGACATCTACCCCCAGTGCACATGCAATGGCTGACTGTGCATGCCCACTAACTGTACTCTGTTTCCCACAGTTACCGAGCAAGAACCGGAGGCCACCATGGAAACAGACAGTGATGTGGACAGTGGCCACGAGTCTTGCAAATGCAGCACCTAGGCCACAACAATCACCCTGGATGGATGGTCCTGAGATGCACAACAGCACCCAGCCATAGCAGTGCCATGCATGGAGTGTGCCACTGGTGGAGCACAGCCAGCACAGAGGGAGCAAGGTACAGCCATATTGGATGCAGGTATCACCACAGAGCGTGCCACAGGGGACGCGGACGACAGCCCAGATGACGGGCCATCATGTCGTGCACCTGGCCTGCACATGCACATACAGGATGCAGGTGATGCTGGTAGACAAGTACTGTGACCTGCGCCAACTGGAGGCTGACCACCTAGCCAAGCAGCGCCACACACCGATGTGTTGTGTGCCCTCACCAGTGAGATGTGTGCCATGTGGTGGAGCATGGACTGCATTGCTGATGCCCTAGATAGTCTGGCCAACAACAGATTGGGCCTGGCTGATCCCTGCCTGGGCCAGGACAAGATGCAGCACCATGTGAATGCACACAGTGCACACAGCACCCCGCCACCAGTGACCGACAGTATAACCACTCTTATGACAACTGCTACACATGGCACAGTGCTGGTTGTGCTGCGAAATAAGGAGGTCAGCATTGACAATGTAGACAACACAGTCACAGAGGGTATGGACATCGATGACAGCATCCCAGCAGAGGACACTGTTCCCACCAGCAATGCAGACATGCTGCCACAGCCCATGGAGTGCACAGTGGGCACATGTCATGGCCGAGGATGTGGCAGAACATGGACAGGCAAACGGCAGCTGGGTTCACATGCTTAGGCTATGCTGTTGGCACAGGTACTGTAGCAGCAGTAGCAGTGATGTTCCCCCACCACAGTGAAGCACATTGGCCCTGCTACACAGTACAGAAGTACACCACAGCACATGCGACCCAGTGCACCCCCCTGGTACACATTGCGGGCCTCACCCCACAGTGCAACACACACCATGTACAACCACGGTGTGCCACAGCAAGCCATGTCACCCACACACAGAATTCACAAGACAGACACACATCCAACTCTGTGGGTGGATGGTGTCCCTATGCCACAGGAACGTACAATGATTGGCACATCATGTGCAGTGCTGGCAATGGCTCCATAGGTCATGGCACCCAATGGGCTCACTCATCAGCGTGGTCATCATGGTGCACCAGGTGTCTCACACTGGGAGTGGTCACACAGGGACCTGACCCACACAGGCCACACTGTCACCCGTCATTGATGCACACCTATTGTAGCCGGGCAGAAGCACTTGTACCCGAATGGCAGCACAGCATGCATGGTGCTGGCATCCACGGCACACTGGGCTGTCACTGGAAGGAACCCTGGACCAGTGCTGCCCATGCCTCATGACCAATGGCATTCTCCTGTCCTTGGATGGTGACCATGTCATCCTGCTTCGGTGCTGCATTGTGTGGCAGTACTCCAGGGACAAGCAAGTCATGGTGCAGCATGATATTGTTGAGCATGGCACACATGGTGAACACCTGGCACATCTTCCCAGATGCCAGCACCATCATAGGCCCGGTGTAGTTCAGACACTGAAAATGCATTTTCAAGAGTCCTATGGCCCTCTCAACAATGTTTCTTGTCCTTCTTTGGGCTTGGTTGTAGGCCTCCTGTTCAGCGTTGGCTGGTGCATAGATGGGTGTCATCAAGTTAGGGTGAAAGGGATATCCGCTGTCACCCGAAGGTGATGAGAGAGAAAACATCTGTCAGTAGCAAGCACTGGGTACACCAGCATAATGCTACACAGTGGGGGGATGCCATACTCACCCAACAGCCATCCATTGATTGCCACATCCTACAGCATGACGCCTATGTGGGAACGGTCCAGAATGTATGTGATCTGCGTGGGTCAGAGGACGTGTAGTGCAACATGGCATCTGATAGAGCAATGGGGCTTGAGCGATACCCCCATGTCTGTTTTGCACTGCAGAGGTGAATATGTGTGACTCTGGTGGATATGGCACCCTGTGGGTCATCACAGGGCATGAGTGAGTGAGTACCATTGCATCGTAGTGTGACGGAGCTATGGCCATTTGTTCTGACCAATGTCCTGTGTACTGACCCTGTGCCTTTGTGTCTCTCTCTCCCAACCTGTGCCCCCACACAGGAGCCAGAGGACATGCCCAAAAGGTTGGAGCTGTGCAGGGTGGAGCAGCTTGATGGAGTGCCAGTCATGGTAGTTGTACTCACAAGGTGATGGGAGCAGTGGCAGCTGCCATTCCCCCACTACATGACCCAGACAGCACTGGTAGAAGGAGTGGGATACGAGGCTGAGCATGGGGACATAGGCCCTAAGACACTGTGGAGGTCACGGTGCCATTCTGGGTAGTTATCTGGCCTGTACTGACCCAGGCATGTGTGTGTGTGTGTGTGTGTGTATGTTCATAGGACTGTTCAGGTCATGGGCCACACATCGGGCACATATTCAAGATTGGTGAAGGCCCGCTCTGCCTACTGTTCATATACAGGTGCATGGCATAGCATGCTGACTGTGCTGCAGACCAGATTGGTATGTGTGTGGGGTGCCTGTTGTTCAGGCATACATTCTCCACTTTATGGTGACAGTCATAGCTGTGCACAGTGGGACAGTGTGAGGGTCAGGATGTTGTACAGGGACCTCCCATTGGTTGGGTACTGTTGGTGGGTATGTCAGTGCAGGTGGAGCCTGTTGGCCAGCACACAGCTCATGCTGCTGCCATGCACATGTGCCACACATGTGGCCTGCTTGGGCATGTGTGCGACAGCAACACAGCACTGCAGGTGCCAGTGTGTGTGAAGTGTTTGCAGCTCCTTGCCACCCATTCTTGGGATGTACATATTGCACACTACACTGTGGCCCTGTCGTGTGGCCACTACAGCTGGCCATGCACTTCAAAGGCCACCGGTATGGGGTTTGTGGGCAGAAGGCCAGTGTGCAGTTGGGGGGTGGCAATCTAAGGCCTGTGTGGTTAGCCACTGCAGCATGTCCCATGATGTCTGACAGTGTCTCCTTTCTTCGCAGTGTTACCATGGGCCCATCAGGTGACTATTAATGGAGCGGGTATGGAGGAGACCACAGTCTGACCCAGAGGATGTGTCAAGCAGTAAGAAGGAGGAGTGACCATGCCAGGTGGCAGGTTGGGTGATGGACAGGCCAGGGGAGGAGGACAGTGCCCAGGGTGGTGGTGGCGTTCTGGCTACTGCATGAAGTCAGCATCCACAATAGCACCTGCCATGGTGCATGGCTCCTTGCAATTAAAGGAGTTGTGGCATGACCTGCATGGGTGTCTGTCGGGGTGGTGCAATTGTTCTTACATCTTCTATTTTATTTTTGTCTCATGGACTGTGTCCAATAAAGCATTCCAGTGACATCCATGTGTGTGATTCCTGACTCCTGGGTGGGGGGCCAAAAGTGTGTCATCATGGGTGGGCAGGCACGGGTGTGCCATCATAATGGGGGGGTTGGCATGGGTGTGCCATCATGAGGCTGCCAAATGGCACTCAGGTATTAAAAAAGAAAAGGTATACTGTGACAGCAGGGGTGATCGGGGTAATAGATCCCCGATCTGTGCAACGATAGCTGCATTAATTTTTCTGGTAGTTCTCCTTTAAACTTTTTTCATGCTCTCATGTATGGTCTAGACAATACATAATTTTTGTCAAAACATTTAGGGTGAAAGGGTCCTATGTCAAGGTACTGCCCTTCAAAGGTTTTGTGAAAAAATATTAATAGATTCTAGAGTTATAATGATTTAAAGTTTTTTTTTTTCCTGAGCGTGCTCACTAGGGTTTTAGGATAACCCTCAGATACAACCTGAAAATGTTGTTTTCACAAGTGTTTTCCTTCACACCAATTAGTGTATTTCACAGTAGGTCGTGAAATACATTTTTGGGTCATAATGGTCACCATCTTTTTTTTTTGCAAACATGGAAAATACATAAAAATGATAACTTCTGAAAAAAAAAAACACCTGAGCCTAGATAACCTGTACCCATTTAGTTAGATTCTGGTGCTTGTTTGTTTCAACTTCAGCATAGAAATACATTATCTGGGCACTCAAAAATCCTGGGTGCCTGGTTAATGAGAATAGCCATTTTTGAGGTTGGGAGTCAAGAACTCCCCTGTCGTACATAAAGTGATGTGATGGGGCGATTTTTTTGGTTGCACCCAAAACACTGAAACTTACAAATATGAAATCGTACATGTAATAGTGTCATTCCTCCTCCCAGCTCAGCTAACCCTCTCTTGTCTTTCACAATGGCCTTGCTTATTGTTCCCCCTCCCAGCTCAGCCAACCCTTCCTTGTTCTTCCTGATGTAGATTAAGATTTTTTCTTTAAGCAGATTGGGTGTCTGCCCCAGTACCACTCACAATCCTCCTTCTGCCACATCACCTGTCCCCAAAAAACACATAGGTGGCAAAGCCGGGGTGCCCAACCCCAGTTCCACTGAATACTGTGCTGACACTGGGTTGCACAATCCCCAATATCAGGTCAGGTCCCCCCGCAAAAACCTCCAAGCCTTCTGTTGCTCATACACCTTAAAATATTACTTTTCACCTTTCAACTGCGTGCCTGTAAAACCTCCACTCACTTAAGCTACATGATTGTGAAACCTCCAGGACATATGTTGCTTATTTCACCTACAGATTATTCCCTTCAGTTCAAGCTGCATACCTGAAAATCCTCAACGGATAACCTTTTTCCATGCTGCAGGAATATGGATCGGTATTTCAGTATTCTTGCACTCTCTCTCCCGCCTCCTGACACTAGCCAGTATTTTCCCCCATGACCAATGCTGAGAACCAGTTTAATTATGAAGGCCAAATGTTTGCTGCTCTGTCTTCTTCTACTGGGCTTCCTTGAAATCATTAATGTTCAACTGCAGCACCCCATTAGGAATATGAATCTATTACTACAGCAGACTGTTTGGGTACAATCGGTACCTTAAGATTCTGTTCTTGGGTATTTTTTACCTAAACTGGAACCCTTAGTGCAGATACCATGGTGGATTGGAACCCTGTTAGGGAGACACCTTGAACGCATGACTCCCTTTTCATCATCAGTTCCTCAGCTCTCGTTGCCCCTTTCAGCTAGGGTTCTTATCTATTCAACGTTATGCTCCCTTGGTTTCTGATTCAGTGACCCTCTGAACTTACTTGAATATCCATGCATGCAAGAATGGATTAGAGAACATAGACTAATCCTAGGGGCCATCAAGAAACTCTTGCTACTCCTGTTATTGTGTTCTGGCAACATAGAGCTAAACCCTGGTCCCCCAGCTGTTATCTCATCCCCTGCAGACTCGGCCAGTATCACAGGAGTGAGTTTCATGCATGTCAATGCATGCAGCCTACTGAAGAAATGTGCTTCTATACAGGCCTGGATTTTTCATACTAGGCCTGATATTATAGTGGTCTCTGAGTCTTGGCTTAGACCTGGTACCTCAGACTTTGAGGTGAACGTACCATCCTACACCATTTTCAGAACAGATAGACAAACAAGAGGTGGAGGTGTTGCAATCTATGTCCATGACAAGTTGCCAGCCTCTTTTATTAACTCAACTTCTATTCCCAAAGAATATGAAAGCCTGTCCCTTAAAATCAAGCTCTCCCCATTTGTCTCCTTCTGTGTCGTGGGATGCTACTCTTAGACCATCTAAATAAAATTCTAGGGTCCATGTCCTCAGAAGTAATCATATTGGGTGACCTTAACCTGGACTGGTGCTCCAGTATCTCCAAACGACTCAAACACCTTTGTGACTCCTTCGGGCTATCCCAACTCATAATGAAAGTAACGCGCCCAAAAAAAAAAAATCCAAATAATAGCACACTCCTAGACCTTATTCTAGTAAGTAAACCGCACATTTTCTCTCATGTTGGTGTACTCTTCTCAGATATTAGTGACCACTGCTTCATTGCCTGTGTGAGATCTTCCTTAAAAATAGCCTCTGCATCCAAATATACTGTTAAAAGGAATCGTCAGAACATTGACCCTTGTGTATTTATATCTGACCTGAGGGAGTCTCTGAGATAGTAGGACTTCTGTCTAGCAAAAATAGCAAACACGGCATATGATATCTTCCAGGAAATTGTGCTCAGGGCTTTAGACAAACATGCACCCCTGGTTAAAAACTGCACTAAGAAGAAATCATGCCCATGGTTTAAAGCAGATTTGAAGGCCGCTCTTTTTAATAGAGACTTACTCTTGAAAAATGTTTGAAAATCCAAGACCTTGGCAGACTGAACTTCATTTAAGAGGGCTAAGAACCTATGTACCAAGATGGTCAGGAATGCCAAGTCTAGTTATTTCCAGGCTGAACTTGACGCTTCGTCCAGGTGTTCTGCTAAATTTTGGAAGACCCTTAAAGAGATTGAAGGTCATGCTTACTCCAACTCCCTACCCACAAAAATATCCAAGGGCTACCTCACGGTGACAGATAAACAGTTAATCCTTGACCAGCTTTATAATCATTTCACTACCACACGGTTAGCCTTCAACAACTCTCCCGCCAATACCCTTCATTCCCAACTCGGGACATAGTACTGGTCATGGATGCAATGTTCTCCTTGCAACCTGTAACACTGATGGAGGTTGAAGACCTACTCCTACACTTGGATACTAGGAAGAGCACTGGTGCTGACCACATTGACCCATATTTCCTAAAAATTAGTTTCCAAGCCCTGGCTGTGCCCATCATGCATCTCTTTAATCTAGCTCTCCTGCATGGTGAAATCCATCCTATATGGAAAACTGCCCACATGATTCTCCTACTCAAATCGGGAGACTCTAGTGACCTCAACAACTATAGGCCAATTTCTTTGCTTCCTAGCCTATCCAAAATGCTAGAGAAAATAGTAAGTATACAACTTAGAAGCTACTTGGAATCCGTAAATCTGCTAAACTCTCTACAATCAGGATTCTGGCCATGCCATAGCACAATTACGGTCCTGGCAAAGGTTACCAATGACTGGCAGGAGGCCCTGGATGACAAGAGCTTCATGTGTGCAGTATGTCTGAACTGAAGCAAGGCGTTTGATACTGTTGTACACAAATTGGTCTTTTGTATCCCTCTGTAACATCGGCGTGGACTCCCCTGCTCTGAGATGGTTCTCAAACTACCTTTTAGGCCGCCAGCAGCAGGTAAAGGTGGAAGGAAAATTCTCACCGCTGAAACCACTAGTGCAAGGCTCCATACTGAATCCACTGCTATTTGCGATTTATATTAATGGAATCAATGTAGGAATCAAATCTGACAACATCCATCTATTTGCCGATGATACAGTACTCTACATTAACAGACCTACCCCTGAAGCAGCATGCATCGATCTTAGCAGGAGTTTAATCAGTTGCCACTACAACTACGTAACCAGAAACTACTATTGAATGCAAAAAAAATGAAGCCGATGCTCTTCTCATCCTTTATTTATGCAAACAACCCTGCTACACAAGGATCCACTAACCAGATTACTATACTCCTAGGTGAGCCACTAGAATTATAACGACACATTGAGGAACTTATAAAAAAGCTTAGGCAGAGGCTTTGCCTTTTCTACAGAATCAAAAATCTGCTCATCCAGGATGCTAAGAAGAGACTAGTACTCACCACATTCCTATCATTGCTGGACTATGCTGACTTTGTGTATGGCCAAGGCCCTGCTTCTGTACAAGCCAAACTAGATATACTATACCACAGAGCCATAAGAGTCATTACTGGTGCCCTGTACTCCATGCATCACTGCTACTTATATACTGTGATGGGATGGCCATCCTTTGCCTATGGAAAACAGAAATGTGCGCTTACTGGACATATAGTGCATTCACTAAAATCTACCTCATATATATATATATATATATATATATATATATATATATCAAACTGTCTTCCACCATACATGGTAGGTAAGTACTCCCTGAGAAGTGCCTCCTATATCTCTTACTTACTGTACCAAAAGTCAGTTCACGTTTCGATAGATCATCCATAAGATACGTGCTACCTTTACTATGAAACAATTTACAGAAATCCTTAAAACTAGTTCTCCCTATCAATTTCTCGGCATTCAAAATGATTTCTGTATGATCTATTTAGGAGTCCTGTAACTGCTTCCCCTGATTAATAATGTGACACCAAGTAGCAGCATCACTGAGTTCCCCTGGTACCTGCAATCTTCCATGCCCCTTTTCTTTATTTCTGCCTCTCTATAGGTACCTATATTGTACCACAGGTGCTTAGCCTTGGAGCCAGTAAATATTACTCTGATGATCTCTCTCATCACTTACCTTCAGAGGTTCACTATACAGGTCCCCCTCCTTTCAAGTTTCCTTGTTTTTTGCCCTCCCTTCCCCCTTCTTTATATGCCCCAATCCCACCCACTCATCATCTTCCTCTGTTCTAATCATCTGTTCCTCACTCATAAGGCTTCACCAACTTTCTTATCAATGTTTATGCAACTCTAGGTACCTGCCTGTGTTCTCTAGCAGTATATTGACTGCCTCAGTTAGTCTAGCTTTGTACTAGCCCCTATCAGTTTACCTTATTAGATCTTATTTCTCTGTATACTGAAGTGAGCATTATCTTACTCTGTGTGAGCATTGTTTTTTTATTCTCATGTATATTGTATGCACATTTTACGCTATGTACTGAACTTGAACATGTATATCCTGTGTATATAAAACTTACTATGTGTTGGCACCCTTTGCAAACTGTGTGAGAGGCCTTTTGGCACCATGCATTTCTGCTTAATGTTGAACCAGCATAATATTCTGTGGTGATTTGCATATGCCACCCATGATGCTTTGCATTATGGCGGCATGTGTGATTTTGTATTTCTTAGAAACTTGGCTTCCCGGTCAATGCCCTTTGGGGTAACCATTGCCTCAGTGTTTGCACGCTGAGGTTCTTTGTCTATTAGCTATGTATGTATGTATGTCTGTCTGTGTACTGAGTATGTATGTTGTCCAGGTCCACCTCGAAAATGAGTTTTTCTCAACAGTGTTTCACCTAGTTAAATAAAGATTTTGATTAATTGATTGAAAAAAAAAGAAAACTGTCCTTCACTGATCTTTGCTGTTTGTTAGTTTAAACCTGAAAAAGAGAAAACTGCCACATGTTAATCTCAGCCCCCCTTACACACCCAACCACCCACTCCGAACCTCACTCAACACCCACCATCCCACACCACCCACATACTCTCACTTACCTAAACAGAGTCCACAATTGTAGATCCACTTTTCAATCCAAAAGGCACCCTCCTCTGGGAACTGCAACTTAATATACAGTAGGAACTTTACTCATAACTTTGTTATTTTAAAATATTTTTTCATCAAATTTTCAACATGGCCTTTTTGGAAGCCTACTCATGAACAAGGTAGTGAAAATGTTCAAATCAAGCACCAAAAGGGGACTTTGTAGTCACTCCTTGAAATTACCTTTCAAGTAAGATTTGAAACTTTTCATCTACTAGGTTCATAAAGTTTTTTATTTTATTTATTTTTATTTTACTGGTTTCACCAGGAAATGGACTAGATCTGAAGATCCTTTTTTCAGCCACATCTGGGGCAGGGGTACTAAAGTTCTACATATTAAATACAATGTGTACAAAATACAGAAGTAATTTAAGCACAATACAATTACATAACTTGTGTTCACAACCAAGGAAAACATATACAATATCACTGCACTATTACAAAAGTTCAGGTATAATCATACATACGATACTTAACATCACACTCTTATGACAATGAGATACTTCCTTATTTAAAAATCCTTAAACTCGTGTAGCCCCATCACACCTCCAGTTTGAAGCTCTTGCAAGGTTGCTCTCTAATGTTCTCTTAAAAATAGTTCATGTGCTGTTGATGTCCACATTCATATGTGTTAAATTATTAATCATTTTTAGACCATATGTTGTTGCTGAATGGCCAGCTGTTTTTGTATGTTTTTTTTTTCTAAGAATAATCTTGTCGAGGCAGCTCTCGGCATTCTTGATGTAGTTGTGTGCTGAAAATGCCTCAAGATTAATGGGGTATTTGTTTGAAGTAACCTATACATAAACATATAAACTTGTTTTTGTAATTCTCTGTGTTGGAGGAAGTGTCCCGAATACACAATATAGGTTGTAGTAATGTTCTCTTTTATTTGTCAGCCTATAGCAAACCTTATGATGTTATTAAAGGTCACTGTATATTTTTGCAGCAGTGCATTTGAGGCATATACTAGCAGGACACAGTTATATTCCAAAACTGGTAACAAGATTTGTTTTGCAATAAGTTGTCTTGCCTGTGTCTTTAAACAGTTCTTGCTTCCATACAGGAAACACAATTTAATATTTACTTTGTGAGTCTTTTTTGACATATGGTCTTTTAAAGTTAGACCACTATCCAAACTGACACTCAAATAGTTAAACCCATCCACTAGTTCCAATTTAATAGCATTTTTACCTATAGTAGATAAGGTGTTCCCTTCTAACCTACGTGTTAGCCAAATAACATTGTGACTGTTTTTTTTTCTCATTTACTAAGAGTTTGTTCTGCACAAACCACTTTTGCACATCCCAGCACATGGGCTGAAGTTTAGCTTGTAGGTCCACTCCACTCTCTGCTTCATAGTAAATTACTGTATCATCAGCGTACATAATAACTGATGCTGTAGCACAAATTGTTGGTAAATCATTTATAAAAACAGAGAATAGGAGCGGACCCAAAACTGATCCCTGTGTGGATACTTCTCATGGCTGATGTCAATGAATTAATTTTAACTTGCTGCATTCCAGCTGCTAAATAGTGTTCAAACCAGGCAGTGGCATAAGATCCCACCCCTAGCTTCCTTAACTTGGATAACGGAATAGGGTGGTCCACCAAGTCAAAGGCCTTGGTCAGGTCAATGAAAATACCTCCTGTTAGGAGGCCTTTATCCATGTTATCATAGATGTCACTTGTTACCCCGACCAAGGCCACTGACATGCTATACCCCCTTATGAACCCATACTGATTTTTATGTAGTAGATCATTTTTCTCCACATATTCAGTTAATTGTTTCATAACTATTTTTCCAAAATGTTTGCAAGCGCTGGTAATACAGTTATTAGTCTATAATTTGTAACCTGTTGTTTGTCCCCAGATTTGTTCCAGATCCCCTTCCCCCAAAAAAGGAGACATCACACTCAATATTGTAGATCTGGCTGCTCAGTCGGCAACACCTTCTATTGTCCACACAAATATAAATAATATCCATTTTTACAATATTGAGTTCCTCTTATTTCTCTCTGTCACATTTTATTCTGTATTAGAAACATTCAAGTACCTCAAGGGAATCAACAAAGTCTAGGAGGTTAGCATCTTTCAGAAAAAGAGATGTGTAAGAACAAGGGGACACAATTTAAAGATAGAGGGGGGACGGCTCAGGGGTAATGTGAGGAAATCTTTTTTCATGGATAGAGTGGTGGATGCGTGGAACTGCCTTCCTGGGGAGGTTGTTGGGGCTAAAACAGTGGGGGAATTCAAACACGCATGGGACAGACACAAGGCAATTGTAGTGGGGGGGTGGCAGGAAGTAGGCTGTTGGTTAACTAGAATCTGCAGCTTATCCAGTAGGTAGGGAAATGGGCAGACTGGGTGGGCCAAGTGGTCCTTATCTGCCGTCAAAGTCTATCTTTCTATTCCACTCCTCTTTATTTTCTTTGCTTTCCTTTGTTTTCTCCCTCGGGTGTTGAAACCCGAGGGGGTCTCGCTCCATTACTTGCCCAGATGTAAACCCGAGCTGGTCTTATACTTTTCTCTGAGCAGGTCCAATTCCTGCCCCTTTTTCTTGTCAACTTATCAGGTGCCCATACCCTTTCCTTCTTCCAGATCTTAATTCTCCATATTTGCTTTCCCTAACCCCCCACCCTTCCCCCTTTTTCCTTCTCAGATGCTTACCTCCTAGCTTCCATTAGCTTGCCTCCAGCTTGCATTGGATGGTAAGCTTCACCCTTTTAGCAAGGCCTCCTCAACCACTGATCTATGCCCCTACTTAGTTCCGTGATGAATATGTGCTTCCCCATCTGAGATAGGTGTACCCCATCCATCCTGTACAACCCATGTATGCTCTCCTCTCTCTCCTCATGTCTAATGGCAGCTCCTCCGTTCTCCCTCATAAACCTCCCCCTCCTGCTATTCGTTCTCCTCTTTACTTTTTCTATGGCCTTGTGCTGCCTGGCTTATCTCCACACTCTATGTGGTATCATTTCAGACCACATGATTGTTATCTCTGGCCACCATGTCCTCATGACCTTGACATCCCTTCGTATGCTGTAAAAAATTTTTAGCCAGGTGCCATGTCCCAGGTCATTCCCGCCCAGGTGTATTATCAGGAGGTCTGGGTCCTTTCTGGTCTTTCTCATCTCTACCAGCAAGGGGAGGAGCTGCCCCATCTCATCCCCCGAATTCCTTTCCACAGGATCGTTATTCCTTTGTGGGCATAACCCAGCTGCTTTCCGCCTTTTTTCAGTGCAGCCTCCCTTTCCGCCCAATACATGTGAGAGTGTCCCACCATCCATATGTCCTTCCTTTTCCATATATCTATAACACATAAAAGAAAACAGTGAGGCAGGCAACCCTTTGCAACCCAAAAAAAAAACATTTTTTTATTTTTTATATTTTTTTAATACCCTATAATTTTCTTCTTTCCTGTAGGAGGACAAAAGCCAATAAAGTTAGTGTGTTGTACCTCTGATATATTTCTTGTAGAAGTCTGATGCCTATCATCCCATGGCTTTTATGTCCTCCCCCTTTTTTTCCTGGGAGGTGGCTTCAGAGGCTGCCCCGATCCAGAAGGAATGAAATGAGAACCTGTCCGGGTTTTTTCCCAGCTCCTTCATGCACCACTTTAAAACCCCCGATATTTGACTCCCTTTTACCTCCTTCTCATTTTCATGTACAAAGTAGAGGCCCCCTTGCCTTGGCCTGACTCTGTGGAAGTCCAGCATCAGCCCGCATGGGCACATACTCGGGTTCCCTCTTGGCTCAATATTCACCCTGTATCCCTTGCCTGTCTGATCTGTCTTTGACCTTGCATTTTTGAGGGTGAGCCCTGTCCCTCTCCATTCTATATCCCCCCATTGCAGGCCTTTTCCTGGGGTGGGTATAGCTGGTCCAACTATTTTGGACACTCTGAATACCCTCCTGTATAAAACCATGAACAGTGCCCTGAATAGGGTTACCTCGTATGGGTTGTAGCAAACCTCTGATAATTTTTCAAGTATCTGCATCAGTAAGTATTCCGTGACTGGTTCCCTCTTATCCCTCTCCTTCCCTTCCCTTTTATCCTTTGGCACCCCATCATCATTCTTCTTACCAGAATACTATTGCCCGGCTCCCCCCACCCCTTCATCCGGCAAACCCATCCTATGGCTGCTAGATGTACCCTTACAGTGGCGCAGCCTATTCCATCCTCCCAATTCTCCACCATGAATCTCCCCACTTGGTCTTCTGTGACCTCCTCACTTACCTCCATGTTGTGTTGAGATCTGAAAGCTTGGAAAACCCTCCATGAGCTTTCGTAGGCTTTTAGGGTGTTGTCAACCCATGTGATCTGAAAGAGATATGCTGCTCCCTCCAGCGAATCTCCCATAGTTCCTCTGGGATCCTCTCTCCCATCAGATCTTGTTATGGAAAAATATATTCTTCTTACACTTTAGTTTAAAATCAGGCTCAGGAATACTGCATGTAGTAAAAAGAAAAGTTTAATACATATGCATATGGGAGTTCATTGTCTCCGGCATCAGCAGAGCTCAGAACACCACAACAAACTCCCTTAGTTACAGTCGTACAAGGCTTATATATACTGTTGCTTGTCAATTTCTATTGGTTACAATTTACTGCAGTGTGTTGGCACAATTTTTGTTTGCGTATAACTCTGATTGGGCAAGCTGCTCCTAAGTTTTGTTACATAAAAAGCAAGAAATGCTCACATGACTACAGGGAAATGCTTGTCTTAAGTTTCATACTTTAGGTACTGTTATTTCTACATATTGTCACTGTATTTTTCCTTCACACTCCCCCCTTTTAATACTCTGTATCAATTTTACAATATATCATTATAAAATGGGAGTTGTGCATTTATTTCCTGATTGGTGAGCAAAGGGGCCATCACTGGGGTTTTTTCGTTTCGTGTAGTCATGCATAGCCTCGAGACACCGAGGTGGAGACATAGTAGGAGAAGATAGATTACTATAAAAATACCAGCTATAGCGATTAGCTATGATATTATAGTGGACCCCCAGTCTCCAAACAGGGATTTAAACCAGGACCAGGGATCCCAACCATTGTCTTCGCTTGCATGCTCTCCTACTATTCTATTTTTTAAGGAGGTTACTCAGTTTATTACTTCAGTAAGATCACTATTAACATCAGGAATGTACATACAACACTCCTCACCTACTATGGTACAGACCCCCCCTTTTCCGGTAACACATAATCAAGTGCTGCTCAGTTTTGTAAAGCCACTAGTCTGAGGGATTTAGTTTCAGCATTCAGCAGCTGTAATCCAGTCTCTGCTACGTTTACCAATGTTTCTAATTCATAGCTTAACTGATCTATGTAATGCATGCTCTGGATTACCCCCCACCAAGGGAAAATTCCTGCTCCAAACTTCTCTCCCACTGGGACACGTTTTTCTCCCTTTGGCACGTCCAGACTCAGCTGTCGTCTCTTTCTGTTATAGGGCCCTTCATTTTTGGTCCGTATTTTGGGTTCTTGGTACAAGTGTATACGGGCTGCCGGGTGCAACGTGGCCAGGTAACAACAACCCGCTCCACCCTGTTGGCAGAAACACATAAGCTTTATCATCAGACACCCAGTAGAGGCCAGACAGTCCCCCACTGTGGTGTAGTCACTAGGAGATGGAAACGCTTCTTTGAGCAGTTAGGTGGCCATTTGACTGTCTTCCGAGTCCCATGTCCAGCAGGACTGGCAGGTAGACCATCCCAACGGCCTCAGCCCTCATTTGACTCCTTGTTACACAGACAGAGTGAGGCTGAAGTGTTTGCTTGCCTGACGTCTAGATGCAAAGGGTTTGGGGTAACTGTCTTATTCAGCGGGCTGTACCAGGTGGCGAAATCATGTCCCTTAAACACAGAAAAGTTTTGCACCTTTTTTGTGGAATAACTGTCACTAATGTTTCTTCCCGCTATAGCAATTAAAATTTCAGTGGCCTTGCGTTTACTTAGGTCCCTTGGTTTCAAATGGAGTCCCACGGCTGCAGAGAATGGGGAATAAGTGCACACATAACAGTTTGACAGATTTGCGTTATTAGCATGCAACTTCATTAAAGTCCACCAAGTATTTGTAACATGCAGAGGTTCAAGGCTACGGCTGTATCTTACAGTCTTGTGGTTTGCTTTAATAGTCATTTGAACCAGGAGAACCATAGTGGTTCCCAGTACACATGCCACCCCTGCAGTAAGTAACACAGTCTTTATCTTCATCTTTCCTCAGGAGCCGTCATCAACCGACAATGGGAAGCGTGGATCCATGTGTCTCTTTCCCGATCTTGACCGCTGTGGCTGTTGTAAGTAACACCTGGAATGGTCCTCTCCACCTTGGAGTGCACCACTTCTTCCTCCTGAAGTCCTTTATCACAACGAAATCTCCTGGCTCAATGTGATAGAGTGGTCCCTCAGAGGGTACAGGTGAAGTTGTTTTGACCCTAGGATAGAGAGATCTCAACACAGCATTAAGGGATAAACAATAGGCAATCATTTTATTGTCTGTACCATGCAACGTCATTCTATTTTGGGGAAATGGAACATTTGTCATTCTGAGAGGCCTTCCTATTAAAATCTTATGTGGTGATAATTCCATGTGCGCAGGCCTCCCTCTCATGCTCATAAGTGCCAGAGGTAGTGCCTTTACCCAGCTAAGACCAATTTCTGCCATGATTTTGGTCAACTTTACTTTTAGGGTCTGGTTTGCCCTTTCCACAGCTCCTCCTGATTGGGGGTGGTAGGCACAGTGCATACTCAGATCTACCTGCAGGGCTTCGCATAGGGTTTTAATTATCTTGTTTGAGAAATGAGACCCATTATCACTGGAGAGTTTGGTGGGGATACCCCACCGGGGAATGATTTCCCTTATCAATGCCTTTGCCACTGTGCATGCTGTGGCTTTTCTAGCCGGGAAGGCCTCTACCCATTTTGAAAACATATCTACAATTACTAGACAATATTTGTATCCTTCACATGGATTTAACTCAATAAAATCCATCATTAGGTGCTCAAAAGGTCCTGTAGGAGAAGGGTGGGCAGAGGGGGTTACTTGGAGTCCTCTGCCGATATTATTTTGCATACATATGATACATCTCTTACAAAATTCTTCAGCATATACAGTGAGTTCTACAACATACCAATATTTATTTACAAGGTCTACCATTCCACTTTTTGAGACATGATCGGCCCCATGGGCCAACTTGGTCAAAAAGGGAAATACTGCCGAAGGCAGGCAAAGCCTGCCATCGGGGGCTATTTATTTCTTAGCATCAACATCATATTTACAATATGCCTGCCAGTTCCGCTTCTCCTTTGCACTGGCCGACTGTTGCAGCGTAACAACATTCTTGGCTGAAAATAAATTAAGTTGGTTAGTGGTAACAGACAACATTAAGAATTTTGGAACACCATCAGAGAGGGCTGCTTCTTTTGCAGCTGCATCTGCCCTCGCATTACCCAACGACACAGAGTCTGTATTAGACGTATGACCTTGACATTTGATAATAGCAATTTGCTTTGGTTTTTGTACAGCATTCAGTAAGTCCTTTACCAGGTTTGCATGCGCAATAGGTTTCCCTTATTATCTCTTTGGGCCGACCCATCCACAAAAAACTCCACGTCAGCATTTACTATTGGCACATCAGTAATGTCCGCAGTCATGTTCCTCTTTACTTAAAATACTAGTTTTGCAATAAAAAGTCAAATTACATGGTTCACTCTTGGTGTGCTTTCATGAAAATATACATTTTGTGTGAAAAGTTGTGCTTTAGGTATGGATTACACATCAAGTTTGAACTGGTAGTAACATAAAATGTTAAAACACAGGAAGGTCAAATAATGTGCAAACGGTCACAGTGTGCATGCAAGGGTCATTTAAACCCCCAGTTATTTTTGTAGTGTCCTTGAACACTACTGATATTAAAATATATATAAATAATAATAAAGCACAATAAAACTGCTGGCCAAGACAGTACACATACACAAAAAGAAATGCTTAACAGAAAATAAGACTGCATTATTTGACACCAATTTGCTGAGGTAATGCCCATAGTTTTATTAGAAAACTGTACGTGTTTTGGATATATGTGCTGCCTCCTGCCTGTCTTGTAACACTGACAATTTTTTTTTTAACCAACACATTTATACATATCTCCATGCCAAATCTTTCCAGAACAAAACACTTTTTAAACACCTTTCAACTCCTTTAAAATACAGCACAACATACCATCTGTAAGTGAACACATCTAGTATAACATGGTTACACCTTTTGGCGCATAGCCACAATATGGAACCCTCTGCCATTTTGCAAAAAGTTTCTGGTTTTAACTAGAAGTATGATAAAGCCATTCATAGCTGTTAGCACATTACATTTTCACCTAGCAGTGGCTTGGCACGTTGCTTGCAAACTACAAATCTTTTTTCACCTTGAAATATATGACGTCATATCTCTTTACCATTAACACTACCTGCTCCAACCAACAACTACATACAAAAGTTCTTCACTGACCCTATCTAGGCAGCACAAATGTTTTATTATAAATAAAACCAATTAAAGCAGTCGGATATGATGCAAAAGCTTCTTTTTTTTTTACTGTAACGTGTTGTGCACCGAAGGCAGACAATCCTATCTCGCAACCTTGACAACAGAACATAATTACAGAACACAGATATACGCTGGAAAATATGTACAAGAGAGATGGAGCATTACCTTGTTTAGTATATGTATCACAGAAATAAAACAGACAGACATAAAAAAAACTTTAAATAATAAAAAAAATTCAGACTTACCAAGGTATTTTCCTTCTTCTTTTCTGATACACTGGTCCGATTGAGAAAACTGACTGCAGGACCTTCATGATAATTTCCAAATGCTGCAGCTATTAACCCTTTCAAAGGTTTTCTTTTGGCCATTTTAGTAACCTGCCAAACCAAGTCTTTTCCCAGAGCTCTGGTTTGCAGTTTAAAAACAAAACAAAAAATCTGTAACAGTACTAGGTACTAGGTTGAAATCCATCTGGTGGAGGTCCCCAGTACCTGGGTTTGGGATCAAATGTTTCAGCCTCTATAGGAGGCAAGGGAACTTGAAATTGATAAAAAACTTGAAACTACACAGATAGGCAACATGGGGGGGAGGATTTTCAAATCATCCCTTCTGTAGTCACACCTACTGTGTGTACATCCACAGTAGTTTATTTTCTTTTTCTAAATGTTGCTTATCTAATGTTACTTAATCAGTCGCTGCTTTTCTCCTAGAAGCAGCCTGAACTGTGAAAGCCATCATTGTTTCTAACAGTACATACTTGTAGCAAGCACAAATTACAAGGCCAAGTGCCGCATGGACTGGTGCTATGCCTTCCTCTGCTTCTTTTCCCAATGGGTATTGGTGCTTATGTGGCCTAAAGGAGGACTTTGGTTTCACTGACAGGGGCTGCACATTTTTTATTAACCCTACATCATATTTTGATGTCGCCCACAGATATGTGGGTACTTCCTCAATCCAATTTAGTTTCTCTGATTGTTGCTCCTTCTCCTCACTCATCTCCCCCCTTTCTACTTTCACTGTTACCTTTGTTTTAATTACATATTTTGCACACCTTCCTTTTTCTGATGTCCACTTGTCTCCCTGACACACCCAGTCATCCACTTGTCTCACATACTCTATCCATGGCCCCAACTCCTTCCAGGGAATGGAGGGGTCCCTAGCCAGTGATATGCGTGGGTATGACCCTGGAACTTGGAATACCTTCTGTTGTTTTTGGCTGAGCCCCACTGCTGCCACGCAGCGATCTTTAGCTACATATATTTCAGGGATGTTTAGGGTCTGCTCCACTGGCTGCCTTCCCCATTCCCCACACTCATACTCGTTGTCTCTTACCCCTATTGAGTAGTGTGTAGTGCAATGCAGGTCCGTCTGCACCTGCAGGTTGTGTGTAATAGCCTCTGCCCAGCCCAACAGCCACTCTCTCTGTTTCTGCTGTCAACTTCCAGCAGTACAGCCAATCACTACTACCCATGGCAGCAAAGGGATACAACCCCGCTATCTGGGACTTAAGTTCCAACCCCCCTTTTGTACAGATTATGTGGGCATTGAG
Organism: Neoceratodus forsteri; assembly: GCA_016271365.2. Taxonomy (NCBI): domain Eukaryota; kingdom Metazoa; phylum Chordata; order Ceratodontiformes; family Ceratodontidae; genus Neoceratodus; species Neoceratodus forsteri. The sequence continues at coordinate 413,829,707 of CM057453.1, read as the reverse complement.
CTTGGCCAGGAGATCCCTTCCCATGAGGTTCACAGGGCAGACTCCACTATACAGAAAGGTATGCTGTATGACCGCTTCCTTACATTTTACTTCCAGTGGCTGGGTTAATTTTTCATGCATTACAACCCCTGAGGCTCCCACAGTTTCGATAGTCTTCTCTGTCGATCTTAGTTTTATGTCAGTGTCTCTGATCACAGACATTGAGGCACCTGTGTCTATAAGGAAAGAAAGTTTTTTGTCATTTACTATCAGTGTCATTTTTGGTTCATTGCTAGGGTGCTGCAAGGCGGTCAGAAATATCTGATGCTGTTCCACTAATTGCTAGCTGTCATCTCCCCACATCCGGGCTCACTGGGGAGGAGGGGGTGGTGGATAAGGTTGGGCTGTTTGTCCTTGGTTATTCGGGCAGCTGCAGGCTATGTGACCTCGTCCTCCACAAGTATAACAGGTATAGTTTGCATAGTCGCCCCGCCCTGCTCCTTCTCTCTGCTGGGGTCTTCCCTGTGCCCCACGTCCTCGCCTTTTCCCCTCCTCCTTTTCCACCTCTTCCTCCCTTGCCTCCTCCCTCAAAGTACATTAGCTGGACTTTTTCTAACTTCTCCTTGGTTTTCTCTTTGGTCTCACGCTGCTGTCTCTCAGCATGCTCAGCAAAAGGCATGATTTCTGCCATTGTCTTCATTTCCCAGCATGTACACACTGTCATGACCCCAGTTCTTATCTGCTGTCTCAGTCCTGAGCAGAACACCATTCCAGCTGGTGCTTGTGTGCTGGATTGTCTCTGTCAATGCCAGAGTACTGTTTAAACACGGTCTCAAGTCTCTCCTTGTACTCCTGCACTGACTCATGTGGTCCTTGCTTGTCGTTCTTTATTCGGGGCCAAACTGTTACCTTTTTGAATTTTTGTCTCAGGGCCACGAACACTGCATTTACTTGGTCATTTATTTCGTTATACTTTTTTCCTGAATCCCAGTTGCCTTTTACCTCATCCCAGACACCCTTTAATGTGCGCCTAAAACACTCCTCTACTTTGGTTGTGGAACGTTTATACATATGCGTCAGGTTTCTTAATTCCTTTTCATATTTTTCAATATTATCTCATGGCTTAGGAATGTCCTTTAGAGCCTCCGGAAGCTCATTTGTATTTCATGGTCTGTTTACCTCTATATAGGGAGTCTGTGCAGCCGCTGCCACATTCGGGTTGGGATACTGTATTAGAGGCATTTGTGCTATCACCTGTCAGGGTCTTAATTGATAATGGCTTCCCCTCCTGCCTACGTTCTGCCTCTCTTTCCCATCTGCAAAACCTTGTCCAATCAATCTTTGGCTTTTTTTTTTTTTCTAGAGTGATTCTCACTTCCTTTAACATGTCTATACTAAATGTCCCAGTTAATGGAAATAAGCCTCTTGTCAGGGTATGCCAACGTCCCACCTCCGAAACTGAATCCTGCCCATATTTTCCAACATGCATTTTACCGGACCAGCACATATTGCTTCTCTTGCAGACTTCTTACTCTGACTTGTCCCCATAATTTATTTTTTTGTTACTCTGTACTTACGTGGTCGGTTTCAAACTCTGGGAGTTACTTTTGACTTGCCCTATTTCCTGCTTAGTTTTACTCCTCTCATAGGAGGGTGCTCAACCTACTTAAAGGTTCTTTGGCCCCCCCCCAAAGTTCTTTCCTAGGCAGACTCAAACTCCCTCGGTTACTTTTAACCGAACCTATACTTATGGCGCCTAATTCACTTTTGCCACTTTTTCAGGCTCAGACTAATAGTTACTTCTGCCACTTTTTCAGGCTCAAACTATTCTGATATCAGTTACAACTTATACAAGCAATTTTCTTTTTCATTACATGCAGCGGCCTGAGTGCAGGTACTTACAGTGATCAGCGCCGTCGGGGTCCGAAGAGAATCCTCTGCGATCAGGGACGGTCCCACCCTGGCTCCGTTTGCCGTAGGTGGATTTCCTTCTGGTTTTTTTTTGGTACTTTCACCAGAAGTCTTGGGACTTGTCCCCGACTGGGACTACTCCGGGTCCAGTCCGTGCTGATCCTGCCGACTACACCAAAATTGTCATGGAAAAATATATTCTTCTTACACTTTAGTTTAAAATCAGGCTCAGGAATACTGCATGTAGTAAAAAGAAAAGTTTAATACATATGCATATGGGAGTTCATTGTCTCCGGCATCAGCAGAGCTCAGAACACCACAACAAACTCCCTTAGTTACAGTCGTACAAGGCTTATATATACTGTTGCTTGTCAATTTCTATTGGTTACAATTTACTGCAGTGTGTTGGCACAATTTTTGTTTGCGTGTAACTCTGATTGGGCAAGCTGCTCCTAAGTTTCGTTACATAAAAAGCAAGAAATGCTCACATGACTACAGGGAAATGCTTGTCTTAAGTTTCTTACTTTAGGTACTGTTATTTCTACATATTGTCACTGTATTTTTCCTTCACAATCTGCATTGGGAACCAGCGCCCGAAATCTTCCCATCTGCAAGCAGGAAAGGCTGTCAGCAATGGAGTTGTCTATTCCCACAATGCGCCTGGCCCTGAAACTCATGTTGAGCCTCAAACCTTGTAGCACTAACTGCAGGAGGATGCGGAGCACCAATACTGACCTCAACCCCCTGTTATTTAGCACATCCAAGACTGCTCTGTTGTCACACCAAAATGTGACCCGCTGGTTCTGCAGCCATGGTCCCCATATTTTTGTCACTGCCCATATAGGAAAAATCTCCAGGAAGGTGATGTCCTTTGTCAGTCCCTCTTTGACCCACCTCCTTGGCCAGGGCTCCACTATCCACTTTCCTTGGAAGTAGGGGCCTACCTCCTGCCCACCTGAAGCATCAGTATACAGCTCCAAATCAGTGTTGTATAACCACTCCTCCTGCCAAATGGCTATCCCGTTGTGGTTTTTTATGAATTCCTCCCATACTTTTAAGTCTTCCCTGGTCTCCCTCCCTATACTGACCCAGTGATATGGCTTTGAAACCCCTGTCATGGCCCTTGCCAGACATCATGTAAACATGCGTCCTGGCCCGATCGCTCTACATGCAAAGTTCAACTGCCCCATTAATTGCTGGCTGTTAAACAGGGGTACCCTTTTTCTCTTTCCTACCTCTCCCAGCAATGACCTTAGTTTGTTTATCTTTTGCATTGGCAAACAGAATAAACCATGTCCCGAATCCACTTCTATGCCCAAGAATTCCAAACACCTGCTGGGGCCTTCCATTTTTTCCCTAGCCAATGGTACTCCCAATTCCCTGCACATCTCTTGAAAATCCTCCATAATCATCTGCATCCCTTTTTGACCTTCCCCATGAACAAAAAATCATCTAGGTAATGCACTACCATGGCGTGCCCATACCTGGCTTCAAATACCCATTGCAGCCATGTGCTGAATTTTTCAAATGTGGAGCATGCCACCGAACAACCCGTAGGCATGGCCTTGTCAAAATAATACTCCCCCTCTATCTGAAAACCCAGCAATTCCCAGTCCTCCCTCTGTACTGGCAGTAGCCAGAACGTGGACTTGATGTCCCTCTTCCCCAGCCATGGGGAGCGTTTTGCCCTCATGATCTCCACTGCATCCTCCAATGTCCCATATGACACCCTACTATCCTCCTCCTCTGAGATGTGATCATTGACTGATTCTTTCTCTGGATAGGATAGGTGGTGAATTACCCTATATTCCCCTGTCTGTTTCTTTGGGACCAGGCCCAGCGGTGAGACTCATAAGTGCTGGAAAGGTGGGACTTTAAATGGTCCCTCTATTCTCCCCACCTCTTTCTCGATCTTTGCCTTTAAAAGTGCCTCCTTGCCTTTTATTGAGCTTAAATTCTTTGCCCAAGTCCCAAACCTCTTTCCCCGGTAATGTAAGCTGAAACCTTTTTGGAAACCTTCTATTAACTCTCTCCCAACCCCCTTATTTGGGTATTCATTCATCCATTGCTCCATTAATTTGGCCCTGATTGGGGTTCTTGCTAACCAAAACTGGTCTTTTCTACCTTCCCCCTGGTTGAAACCCTCTCCCCCCATATGCCCCTTCCCTCTCCATATGCTCTCTCTCTCTCTGTCCCCCTGTAGCCCCCTCGAAAGGACCCATTTCCTTGCCCCCCTGGGGTTACCTTCACCATAAGATCTGCATCTCACTGCTGGGTGGGCTCCCTGCATTTTGAACAGGCATGCCGGAATTTGCAACCTGGAAAGAAGCAGTATGCTCTATTGTATCCCCAGCAGCACTTCTGATACCGTGGCCTTCCCCTCTGCCACTCGCTTTCCCCTCCCCCGGCTACTGTCATGGTTTCCCACCATAGGTCATTATGTCTGGAGTCCCATTTGCAGTCCTCCTCATAGTTGGTCATTCAGGTCCTGAACTTCTCATCATACTGTAACCAGTTAGTACCTCCCATCATCTTATAGGCATTTCTTATGATCAAAGAGTACGCCAGTAAAGGGATGCCCAATTCTGGCTTTTTCTCCTGGGCTATTGCGCTATAATAAGTGAAACCCAGGCTCCAAGCCTCCCATGATTTCCCTTTAAATGTGGGCCCCCTCTGTTCTTCCTTTTTTTTGACCAGAACTACCACGGCCGCCAACTCTTTCTTACTGAAACTCTCCTTTTCTTCATAGAGCTCTGCTGTTTTCTTATCTACCAATGCAAAAATATCGACAAATTCTCCCTTCCAGATTTTTTTCTTTGTTGCTAGTGGCACATGGTCCCCTATTCTTACCCCCCTTTTCTGTTCTATCATTTCTTTTTCCCCCTCGTCTCCTAGCTTTTTTCCCTTTTCCTTCTCTTCTAACTCACCCAGCACCTTCTGCAACTTCTTAACACTGTCCCCCCTATACCTAATAATATTTGCTCCACATATTCCTTCATGGTACTTTCCAGTGTCAACACCGTACCTGCATCTCCCTGGGGTTCTTTTGATGGCGCACTCGTTGTCTTAGGCCCTGGTTCCACTCATCCTTGTGGTCCGTTATTCATGACCAGCCGGTCCTTGTCTGCCTCTGGCCAGCTACCTTCGGGTGTGAGAATGTTGAGTACCAGTTCTGTGTGAGGCCTCCCCTCTTCTCTTGGGCTAGGTTCTGGATCCAGCATTGGCCTCCCTTGACTGGGTGCAGGTATAGGGTCAGGTATTGCAAGGGCTGTTGGTTCCCACTCAGGCAAAGCTGCTTTCAGGCGTTTTTGCACCGGTGCCCCTGTTCCCATCCCTTTTCCTCCTGCCCCGCTCTGTCCCTTCTTCCTGACCCTGTCCTTCTGTGCTGGCACATCAGTCTTTTCCGTGTCCTCCACAGTATCCAGGACCTTGTGGGCTCTGTCCATGAGGTCCATGATCATTTTCATAGCATCCACTTTCATCCAACTGCTTCCATAGGTATTCATTCTGCTTTTTTCCTGCTTGCAATACAGTATGTCTTTTGTTAGTTCCCTTCAATTTCTTTTATTTTTTTAAAGTTACTGCCCCGTCTTATCCTTTCTGTCTCTTTTTTTTTTTTTTTTGTGCTGTGCAGGGTGACACCCCTTGCCGAAAGAAACCGTAGTGGAAAAACACGTGGTAACAGTATTCGCCTGTCATTTTTTTTTTTTTGGCCCCATTCCTCGACAGCCGTGCTCTTGCCAGCATCATTAAACTGTGATACAGGGGTTTTAATGCCCCCGACCCTGACAGTTGACCAACAAAAAGGAGCTCCTAATGTTTCCATGCCTTGGCGGGGCCCTCTGCCACCTTTTTGTTACACCCTCCAATTTTCTTTTGACCCTCCTGCAGCCCTACCCATTATTCTCCTTCCCCCCCAGGCACACCTGCCTGCACCGCTCTGATTGTGCAGCCCTACACTCATTGACACATGGGGGCCTACCTCATTTTTTTTTTGCCCCCTCCCTTTTTGCCTAGTGGCTCCTAGGGCCCTGGTAGGTACCTCTTAAATTGCCTTGCTGTTTAGTGCAGGAGCTAGTCCATAGTCCAGTTACTCTTAAGGAGTTTACTTGTGAAATCATAACCTATCATTGTTCCTGTGCTGGAAACTAGTACCTCTGCCACAAACGCTGGAAATTATTGAAAAAATGCGCACCAGGATATGCTATGCAACACCCTGGCCATTTAACAATTGCCTTGCTCCAGTTCAGGCTAATGCTGGTTCAAGCCGCATTACTCCACCATATTAATGCCATTTTGTCCTACTAAGAAGCATGAAAAAACCGGGCCCTTCTCCTCCACTCCACCCTACAAGTGGCGTTCTCCCTGTGGCTGGCTCCTCATTGCGTTTTCTTTGTCCATCCTTGCGCCACCCCCCACGGGCCTCCTCGCCTGTTCCCAGCTCTTCCCTGCATAAGGAAAAACAAGATGCTCTGTGACCATGCTCCAAAACCGTGCACCATCCCCACGGCTCTTGACCATGCTACCGCCCAACCCCCGCCTCCCCCAGCCCCCTTTTCCATTCAGCACCCTTCCCGATAAAAGCTCCAGCAACCACATGGCTCCTGGAGCCCCTCTGCTCCTTCCATCTCAAACCTGCTCCGTCCATCCATGTGCCTGGCCCTGCCACGTGGCTCGTCCTTGAAGGCCTCGGGGCCTCACTTTCTCCCCCCCCAGCTTACCGATTCCTGGCCAGCTGTGCGCCTCGTTTCTCTTTTTACTTTTTTTTTGACACACTATCTCCTTCCTCCGTCCATGCATACTGCCTGCCCCTGTAAATCCCTTCGATTCTTTGCACCATCCACCCTCCTAATGGCCGGATTCACCTTCTTGTAGCTACTCTGCTTTTTCCAATGCCCCCTCTCTTCTCTTCACGTTCTCAGCCTGACATTCCACAAACCTCCACCACTATCAGCTCCCCCCCGGGCTTACTGAATTAATTATCCCTTTTACCATGAAACTCTGTCTTAGCTGTGGCATCTCCCTGTATTTTCTTTTTTTGGAAAATGCCTCGTACCTCTTCTGACTTAAACTTCTGCCTTCTTGCTAGCCTGCGACCTCTAGCTACTACCTGTTAGGCCTACAATGTGCTCTGCTACTGATCCATTACCTTTTTTTTCATACTCCTCGATTAATTCTCTATTTCTACCAATCCACTCATTCAAAGCTGCATAGCTCTACCATTTAAATGCTGCCATCCTTCACAATTTATTTTACATCCCAGAGGGAGATAACCATAAATCCAATTTCTTAACCTGAATTTTACATCAGTTTTAAACTTCCTATCAATGCATCATGACCAAACCAAAAACTGATCCATCAATTAATCAATTCAAGCTGTAAATTATTTAAATAACAACTTAAAGCATTTTTTTCTTATCTTTTTGAGGAAACTCCCGACTGATGTGCTAGGTTCTTTCTTGAAATTTACTTACCTAAAGAAACCTAGCAGAAAGTGGCTGAGCCCCTCTGTGCTGCCCACCTTAACCTCTTTGTTTCACCCTTCCTTGTCTGCTTTTGTTTTCCATTAGTCCTTATCCCTACCCCCTCTGACACACTCTGGTGATGTCATGAGAAAGACCTCACCTTTTCTGACCTCATTCTCCCTCCCCCCCCCTGCACCTGTTGTATCCTAGTCTCTTCCCAGGGTCAGCTGGCCTGGAACAATGGGGGTTGCTCTTAATGGCAACCCATTTTGTAAATAGGTGATATTATTGCAATTTTCCACAAATCCAGGATTTTATTTGTACACGTAAAAGATTAAAAAGACATATATCTGGTTTACACAAGTATTTAGCTGCAATTTTCAATAACCTTAATGGTATTTCATCTGCCCCAGGGCCCTTATTTTCATTTAAAATGGCTAGTAAGTTCCCATCAGGAGTTTGTCTTTATTGGGTAAGAGAGTTAGGCGTGTCAGAGGACCCTGATCTATGGAGGAAACTCTGGGTTTCAATGTACAAATTCATAAAACAAGACAGAATCAGATTAGTTCATTTTAACATCATGCAGAATATCTATCTCACGCCAGTTAAGCTCTTCAAGTTTGGGACATTAAATACTTCCATATGCAGCAAATGCAAGGGGGACGTCGGCTCCCTTTATCATATGATGTGGTTGTGCCCCTACGTGCAGACCTTCTGGCAATCTGTTAATAGTGCTTTAGATCCTATCCTTGGTTTGAAGACCTTATTTACCCCTGAAATCTGTTTAATAAATTATTTTCCAGGTGATATTCCCAAAGTTAGGAAAGCACATATGATACTTATCTCTGTGATAGCTAAGCTGATAATTATGAGGCATTGGATGGAAGATAAGTCTCCTAATGTAATGGAGTGGTACAAGGAAATTGGTCAGGCGTTACAATTGGAAAGACACATTGCATCTATGTATAATAGATTAGAAGCTTATTTCTCTCTCTCTCTCTCTGGGGTAGCCTAGAGACTCTACTGATAGCTTGGAAGCCATAGTAACGTGTAGTCATATTATAGGTGAGACATACTAAAGATATTGGATAGTGTGTAGTCAGGAAGGGGGGTAGGGATGGGGGTTTTAAGTTATGGTATGTATTTTAGCGCCTATTACTCCGATATGTTCATGTACTATCTAACGTACTTTGACTGGTGCTCAAACTAATAAAACTTGTTAAATCAAAAAAAAAATGGCTAGTAAGTCAAAAATGTTCTTTTCATGAATTTTTGTAAAGGCAAATATTTGTATATTTTCAACGTAAAAAACAGAGCCACTGCTTGATATGTAGTGCACAGAGCACTGGTCAATGCAGAAAAACATAAACTGTGGCACACACTCATGCCAAGACAGACACATTGACTAAAGAGCAGATTGTCTTTATTTTAAATCCAACATACCCTCACAGCAAAAACACGAGCAAAAAAACCCTTGTGTTTTTGCTGTGAGGGTATGCTGGATTTAAAATAAAGATAATCTGCTTTTTAGTCAATGAATTTGTATATTTTCATTGTGAATTAAGTTGTCTGTATTATTATTATTTTGAACACATACATCTAAGTTTTGATAGTTCAAATTCATTTGATTCTTATATTGACCCTTATCTGTACAAAAATTGTTGAAAGCTTCAGCTATCAGTTGTTCATTATTCAACACTGTGTCCCCAAAAATAACAAGGTGAGATTATAAAATGACTGTGTTGAAAATTTGGTGGAAAAATATGTTAAAATGACAATGTAAAGATGTTCACTCATAACTTGACTAATTTTAAATATGTTTCTACTGGCTTTCTATTTGGCTTTTTTTGGGACCCCGCCTCATGAACAAGACAGGTGAAAGTTTTCAAGCACATGCCAAAAGGTGATTTTGCAGTAACTCCATGAAATTACCTTTCTGGTGGATTTTGAAAAGTTTTACCTACCCAGTTCATGACGTGGAGTCATAAGAAAACAATATTCAAAATGTGGATTAAAATTAAAAAAACGAAGTTGTGAATTTATGAATGTACATTTAAACTGTTCTATACTCATTCACAACTTCGCTAGTTTTCAGTATTTTCACTCTAAACTTTCAACATGGCTGTTTTTCATACCATCTTATAAACATGACAGGTGTCATTTTTCAAATCCTGCCGAAACGTGTTTTTGCACTTATGTCATGAAATGATATTTAGGTCAGTATTTTATAAATGCCACATGTCATATTTACAAGGGAGAGTCATAAGACAACTATGTTGAAAATTTGTGGTCAAAATAAAAAAAAAGATTAAGAAACTTTGTGTGCAGTGGCAGCCACTGGCCTAGTGGGTACTGCTTAGTTATCGCCTGCCAGTGAGCTGAGTTTGGGAGTAAGTTCAGTGAGCCAACTGGATGGGCAAAAGCTGAGAGATGGTGCTGTCATGTGGCACTACCTCTCAGACTGGGAAGGGAAGGTACAGTGTTGCCCACACAGGTCCAAGTACTAAATAGTGCAGAGAGCTTTTCTCTTGGCATAGGACCCTGAACCTCTGCACCTGCGGCTACCAAATGGCCCTCCACTTCAGCTGACAGATGGACTCTTTATCCTGTGCATCGCTGTTTGTAGCCACATGAAAGCACAAGACCCATAGGGCCCTGCATTTCTGCAGCCTGCTGGTTAGCTCCATAAATTATTCACATCAATTGCCATGTGGAAGAACTGGACCCAGAGAGCTCTGCTCTTCCACAGGCAGACAGACTCTTGTCTTGGTGCAGGGCCCAGTGGGTCCTGCATATCTGCATTTGTTCACACAGGTCTTGAAGGGACCTGTGTGAATGAGGATGTGATTCCTCTATCTCAAACAGAAACAACATTCTTTGCAAAAAAAGTGCATTAATGTACCCGTTAGGGTTCAACTTGCTGCTACAAAAGTAGGGAAATGTGACTTTGGTGTTTCCAATCCTAACTCTCCACCCTCTGAAGCATCTAAAGAAAAATAACAAGACCACACAAGCAATCACAGATGGCTATCATCAGGTAAGACAAACAACAAACAAATGTTTTCAGATGACACAAATGCAGAAGCACTGATGTGCTACAATTGTGAATTGCAACATACATGAGTAGCTGTGGCTGCAGAAATGCAGGCCATGGGGTCAGTGCATCTGCAGACATAAGTACTGTTGCAATTTGGAAATCATGGATTTATATATGCAGCTGCAGGGCCTGAACTTCTGCAACCAGAGGTCTGTGTGTATGTCATGCACCTTAGTGAATTGCTCTTCAAGAGCCACAACTGTCTGTGTATCTTACGGTCTGCATAAGGGCCTGGGCTTCTGCAGACAAAAGTGCTACAACATACTGTACAAACTTATGACAAAGCTAGCAGAATAAGGCCATTAATTATGTTGTGTCTGCTCATATTGTAGGGTCCTCAGCATCAGCTTGTGCCCCGCCCCAAAACCTGCCTTTCCCCTTTGTCCATTCCTCTTTTGACCATTATTTTCCCCTTAACTCTATCCTAGCCTTTGTTGAAGCTGCCTACCATTTTCAATGAAACCACCTTCTCAGGAAGTCCATTCCAACCTATCTCTACCCTTTCTGTGCAGAAATGCCTTCTAGCTTCTCTTCTAAACCTCCCCATTTCAACTTGAGACTGTGCCCCTCATATTTTGATTTCCACTAAGCTTGAAGAGACCCTCCTTGTTCATCTATTTATTTGTTTCAAATACTTTGAGGTCCAAGTCATGTCTCCTCTCCTCTTCTCTCTTCTCCTCTCTTCTCCTGTCCTCCAGGGAGAACATGTTTGGGGCCTCCAACCTCTCCTTGCATGACCCACCCTGATGGCTTATGATCATCTTAGTTGCCCTTCTTTAGACTGTCTCCAGCAGGGTTATGTCCTTTATAAGTTATGGGCACCAGAACTGAACATTGTCCTCCAGATATAGTCTTACTAATGACCTGTACAAGGGCAGTATTACATTCTCCCACCTGTTGTTGATCCCCATCAGCAGTTCAGCTCAACATTTTATTTTGCCTTTCTGCTGCTTTCCTACACTGTGTGGAATGTTTGAAGTCACTAGTGATCATCACTTCTAGGTCCTTCTCCAACTCTGATGCAGATACTCAGACCCCTCCCACGCTGATCTAAGTTCTTGGGTTTTTGGCTCCAATGTGCATGACCTTGCATTTCATTGCACTGAAGTCAAGTTGCTAAATCTCAGACAACTTCTTTAGTTTTTCCTGATCTTCCCTTAGGTCTTGTATCCCTTCTGGCATGTCCACAATCTCACAGAGCTTGGTGCCTTCTATCAGTTGGCAAATTCTGCACTTAATGTCATCACCAATATAATTGATGAAGACACTGAATAGCACCTGTCCAAACACCGAGCCCTATGGGACCCAACTTCTGACTTTACTGGTGCTGGAGAGCTTGCATTCCACCACCATGCTCTGGGTCCTGCCCCTCAGTAGTTTTCCACCCACCCAGTTACCTTCTCATCCCAGATCTGCCATCTTCCCGATTAACCTCTTGTTGGGTAAAGAGTCAAAATCCTTTCTGTAGTTCATGAAAAAGATGCCCACCTCTTGGCTCCTGTCCACTGTTTTACTAACCCACTCAAAGAAGTTAAGTCAGACATTTTTACCACAACCTCCCTCCCATAAACCCAAGTTGCCTCTGATCCTGGAGACCATTGTCATTGAGATACTCTACTAACCTTTCCTTATGTATGGTCTCCATGAGCTTGCATGTGACTGAGGTCAGTCTGAATTCCCTGGGTCATCCTTGGGATAGCTCTTATGGAGGGGCACTACATAAGCTGTCCTTCAGTCCTGCTGTGCCATGACTGACTTCAGTGAACTATTGAACAGGTCAGCCAAAGGATCTGAAAGCTACTCCACCAGCTCCCTCGGCAGCCTTGGGTGTATGCCATCTGGGCCAGAGGATTCATCTACCCTTAATGCTAGCAACCCTATCCTCACCCTATCCACATCTATCAAAATGTCTGTACACTCTCCTCTCTTTCTCATCTCCTTCCCTCTAGTGGCATTGGTTCATCTCTTTCCCTGGTGAAGATGGAACCAAAGTACTCAATCAGTACCTCTATTTTGCCCCCATTCTCCTCCAATTACTCGTCCCCTTTCTTGAGCCTAACTATCCCATCTTTCTTGTCCCTTTTCTCAATATTACAGCAAAAAAAAGCATTTCACCTTTTTTAATTCCCTCATCTAACTGCAGTTTCTTCTGATCTGTAGTCTGCCAGACTACCTAACCTGCTATGCTAGCCATCTTCAGGTAGTCATCCCTATCTTCCTGCCTCTAGGTCCTCCTGACTTTCTTGTAGGCTGACCTCTTATCCATTACTGCCTGGGTGATCTCAGTGCTACACAGTAACTGAAGCCAAAATGTGTCTGCTCTGCCCTCTTCCAACTCCTCCCTCATACAAATTATACCTTCCCTGATGTAAAGTACCACTCCTACCATTTTCCTATCTTCCTGATCCTCCTGTATAATTTAAATCCAGGGATCAAGAGCTCCCAGTCATAGATAGGTGTGGTCCATATTTCCATGGCTGCTGTAATGTCCACTCCCCTCTGAGCCAAAAAAGCCTGCTGATCATTCATCTTGTTTCCAAGATTTTGTGTATTCATGAGCACCACCTTCCACCTAGGGTCTGAGCCTCCTTCCCTTCCCTCCCATCTGCCTTTCTCATTTCTCCCTCCCTGTTGCCTGTGCCCCCCTACTGCTGCTAACCTCCTCATTCCCCTTCTCACTTCATCCTTCAGTCCCACCCCACTGATATGGGATGAGATCTGCTGACCTCCCATTGATGACTCAGGCCCCATAGTCCCACTAGCTCTCCCTCACTAGTTTAAATTAAGTTTTTGGTTTATGTACCCCAAGCTAGTCCATAAGGATCCTCGTCTTCTCACAACTGAGGTGCTGTCTGTCTGGTGCAAAAAGTATTTTATCTGACCAGGTCTCCCTCAAGCCCTCAATACAGTCATACCTTTCTTCCTTGTACCACTCCCTCAACCAGTCACTAAACTTCTCTATCTTTTTCTTCCTGTGCTGGCTCTCAGTACTGGCAACATCTCTGAGAATTCAAGCAATCTGGTTGTCTCTCTGCTGGTCCTCATTAACACTCTGAATCTTTCCTGCACTACCCCTATGACCTCCCTGGCTAGGTCATTGGCATGTAGGTGCATAAACCATGGGTAGTTCCCCCCAACTCCCCTCACCAACTCCTGTTTTTTGGCACATCTTCTCTGCTGTCATCCCAGGCATGCAGGCCATCTTACTACCAGTATTTGGGGCTCCCCTTCTTTCCCCAGTCAATGCTGTTAATTATAGAGTTCCCTACAATTGCTACCCTTCTATCCCCAATCATGACTCCCTCTTTTCTTTCTTTGGCTGCCTTGCAAGCTTCTCCCCTATCTAACTGCTCCCCCTTCTATCATGGTTACCACCCCACCCTTACTGCCTCCAAGTCCTGCTTAACTGACAATCCCACAGCCTCTTACCACCCCTCCATCTATCTCCCCACTACCCTACTTTTTCTTTCTTTTCTGGCCACCCACACACACATCCTCTCCTTCTCCCTCCTCATGTCACCTTCCCCCCATTTCCTCCTACTCCACTCTCTATGTTCTCACTTTCCCACCCACTGTGACTACTTTTTACTGTCCTAACCTTCTCCTCCTGTTCTGCTTCCCCAACCCTGTTGTCTTAACCCAACTTATCTCTCCAGCTCCTGTAATGACCCCTTCATTTTCACACAGTGGGTAAAAGCTATTCCTTAGCAACATCCCTTTGAATGTTTCCACTCTTTTTGCATCTCTTATGATCCCACCCTTCCCCCCACCACTTGCAATTCCCACTCCCTGAGCTCTCTGCTCTCCAAGGTGGGGATGCCCCTGGAACTTGGGTGATCCTCTCTACACCCATGTCCTGCCTGTCAATCTTGTTTCCCTAGGTATCCCCCTTGTGTCTTTCTCTCCCATGTTCCTCCTCCTATGCTCCCATCTGAGATGGCATATTTCTGTATTTAGGTGCTCCAGGCTTCTTCACACTGGACAGACCCCTGTTACCCACATCATCCCCAGGAATACTGCAGCCCCACAGCCATTATGGCACATCATCCTCTTCCCACTATCCTGATGCCTCAACGTGTTCCTCTTCCACCAAATCCTCCCAGCTAGACACCTCTGTATATAATCCAGTAGGGGATGGCTGCAAAAGCCACAATTCTTCATTATCCTAGGCAGCTAAACCTTGATACTACAACCCACTACTGCCTCCTTGAACCTCAATACTAATGTAATCTGACCCTAAATAGGGACCAGCTGCATTCCCTTGCCTGTGTTATCTTTGTGGGCTGGTACAAGATAGGAGCTAGCTGCCCTTCCTAGCACTCCCATAATCTGTTATATATTTACAAGCTGACCCTCAATAGGGATCAGCTACAAACCGCTACCAACACTAGACAGTGCATTTTTTGCCTTCCCTTTACACTTACCTACCCTCCACTGACCAGCAGGGCCTGTGGTTCTCCCTATGGATATCTTACTTCAGAAGTCACTTAGTTTGACACCACATTCCTGCTTCATGGCACTCTCACAATGGGCCACTTGGAACCCTGATGCTTTTAAAGAGACAACAACTGTCCTATTGGCGTACTGCGATCTCATGCTCAGCTCACCCCTCAGTGGTGCCAGCTGTCCCTTCATTGTCACTCCATATGTCCCCCTCCTTTCTCTTCCTCCTTCCCTGATCCAACGAACAGTCCTATACATGGTTCAGCAGTTCTCAATTAAAAAAACAATAAAAATGCAGATACTTTCTTGCTAGTTGCTTTTGTACAGGCCTTAGCTGTTTCAGGCTGCTGCTTCTACTGGTGACCCCTCTGCTGTGCAGCTTCCTCCTGCCTATGCACTGATTTTGTAGTCATTTGTGCCACTAGAGACTAAAGTCACCCTATTGGCATGCTGCAGTTACATGATCAGATCACCCTCCAATGGCGCCAACTCTCCCTCCCTTGTCCATCCCTTGTCCTTACCTTTGTCCCCATCCTTCCTTTTCCTCTTCCCCTCAGCAAGCAATTCCACATGATTCAGCAGTTCACAATTCAAAAAAATGCAGACAATTCACACTAGTCATATTTGCAAAGACTTAGCTGTTCTGAACTGCTGCTCCTGTTAGTGTCCCCGGTCTGTGGGCTTCCCACTGCATGCACATTGATGTTGTAGTCCTTTGTGCTTGGAGACCGCAGCCACCCTACTGGTGTGCTGCAGTCACGTGGTTGACTTGCCTTCCAATGGCACTAGCTCTTCTCTCTTGTTCCTCCCTTGTCCTTTCCTTTCTCTTCTCCCTTTCCCAACTGTTGTAATTTTGGTATTGTGGATTTGTATCTGTGGCTGCAGGGTTCTATACTTCTGCACACAAAAGTAGTAGTGTGATTTGAGTATTGGGGACTTTCGCCTGCAGTCAGAAGTGAGTGCATATGTCTTGAAGTGTTCATACCACAGATACAAATCCACAAAGCTAGCCCATCAGTGCTACTGGATTTGTATCATTTGGAAACAGTTGAATTCTGTTTGTGTTACCTGATGATGGCTGCCTGTGGTTGCATGTGTGGTTTTGTCTTTTGCTGCTTGGAGGGAGCAGTGGTATGTTGAACCCTAACTGGTGCAATAACATACTTGTTTGCTAAGAATAGATAGAAAGATGGATGGATGGATGGATGGATGGATAGATAGATAGATAGATAGATAGATAGAAAGATGGATGGATAGATAGATAGATAGATAGATAGATGGATAGATAGATAGATTGATAGATAGAGATACAGGTACATATTCCAACAAAAAAGTTTCTGCACACACAACCTCACAGATGGGATGCCACTAAAAAGATATTCTTTACATTCTTAGTTTATTGTAGTTAAAGTCAGACATCAGAGTCTTGCCTGACATGTTTCAAATAAACAAGTCCTTTATCAAAGACTACCGAGTGGCATTCCATTTATGAGGTTGTGTGTGCAGAAACTTTTTTGTTGGAATTATCAAATGTTTCTGAGCAACATGTCCCAGTGCGCACTCATTTAGGTACAAATATACAGGTACAGATACCGATACAAATACAGCTACAGATACAGATATAAATATACAGTAGATACAGATATATACAATATATACAGCACTGTCAGTCAAGATGCAATGCAGTGCCTTGCAATATGACTGCAGAGTGCCACAGTGTGATGCAGAGAACAATGTAATTGAATGGCATTCAGGCCCTTTTCTTATGCAGTATTTTGTAAGATGTTATTTAGTACAAGATACTGTGTGCATCCTGGCTGGCACCAATGTGCATGTGCACATTAATTAAAGTTGTTACATATAAAAGCAACTTGATAAATCACATAGCGGCTACTGAAGAAGCTGGCAAGTTAATTTAGCTGTAAAACATTTGCTGACTTTAACAGCATGTTAAATATGTCTGGTAATCAATTTTTAGAAATATACTGCATTATGATTATTTGTGTTTAAAATAAACATAGAAGGCATTTTTGCTTAATGGGTTTCAAATCCATGTTTGGGTTCCAAAAGGCCTTTTGGTCCAGAGGGGATTGGCAATGTCCATTTAACAGCAGGATAATGAGTATGCAGTTTATACTATATGCAGTTCACACAAACAAGTACTTAGAATAAAACTCTATTTGACTTGTTAAAACAAAAGCACGCTGTTAACATCAGTTTTCATAGAGAAGATATTGCCTGTAGTGGTAAAAATTAAATACAATATAAAATGTATTAAAAAGTTAAAAGGGAAACCATTAATAATCACCTGACGTTACAGAGTAGACTTAGAATAAAGCATAATTTTTGATACACTGTGGCTTATATTTGGTATGTTTTCTGTATTTAGCTATCCCACATTAGGGCTGCTTGGTGTAACCAACAGAATTATGGAACACAAAAGTAGGGCTACAGAGAAGAAGCAGGAAAATTACCCAGTGACTGATTGCTACTTTTGTGTTTGCATCCACCCAAACCTGCTTACCCAAGGATATCCCAATAAAGATTGCATATAAGGACTTATATAGTACTGTATACAGTTGAAGACATTCACATTGTCAGACATTTCCTGATATTTCATAATATTTTAAAGAGATTTTCTCTGGTGGCCCTGCAGTGGTACTGCAGGCAGGCAGGCTGAGAATTTCTCTAGAGATATCACAGAAAGTTCAGGAGAAATCTGACAATATCATTTGCTACAACTGCACACAATTTCACAAACTACACTAATGCAAAGCATCATGGAAACATAGAAACATAAAATGTGTTGGTAGACAAGGACTGCTTGGCCCACTTAGTCTGCCCCTTTTTTTCTGCCTATTCTTTCATGGAAAGTGTATGCAAACCTCCATTCATATGCTTCCCATGATACTTTACCTTAATGAGCTATGTGTAATTTGAAATTTCTTTGATCTTGGATTTGATGTAATGTTAAAAGTTTAGCAAGCTCAACCCTGGCTAATAAACAGAGATTTTGTCACATTTTTTTTATATCTTTCTCTCATTTTCTGTGGTGCTCCTGCTGCTTTGCCAAAATCAGCATCAATCAGTTATATTATCAGTGACTCCCCAAAAAAATGTGCTTGAAAGCCTGTAATGCATTTAAGTTAATTCCCTTTCCTGACATTGTCTTCTTGCTATCATTTTGACATTTTAAAGGGGTTCTTGGTCTTATCATTTGTTTGAATCATAATTAGCCTGACCACCGATGACAAGGTGACCCCCTCATCATTCAAGTTCTTACACTTTAAATTTTAATATGCCTATATGAGCTAAAGTATGACCACTTTATCTCTTTCTTGTAAGGAAGCCACTCTCTGGCTTCATCTTTTACATAGTGCATGCTGGCATATAAGAGGATCACATGTGACCCTTGGGGAGAGTACTAAGGAGAAAGCCACACCACGCCTGTTTTTAATACAATGTTAGAGGTTTAGCAAGCTCAGCCCGGGCTAAAACACATAGATATTATATCACATTTGTTACACATTTTTCTTAAATTTTACAGGGGTGTTCCCAGCGTGTTGACAAAATCAGAATCTAACAGTAATAGTACCAGTTGTTCCCCACCAGAAGCTGCTTCAAGGCCTGCAATTCATTTACATTAATTCAATTTTTTCTTGCTTTGTCTTCTTTCTATCATTTTAACATTTTTTTTTCTTCTGTTTTTTCCTCCTTGCTCCTCCGGCCAGCACCTCCTTCAGGCCCCTCAAGGACCTGCCTTGGACTGCCCGCCATCCCCCCGACCTGCCACGACCCCAGATTGCAGCACCCTGGAGTAGCCCAGTGTAATCCTATGCTGGGTGGGTCCCCCTCCTCTGAGAGGGAAGGCGCTGGCGAAGGGGGGCAACCAGTGCACTGCGGCGTCGGTTCCAGTTGCTGCTGGGGTGGGAGGCCATGGGGCCGTGACTGTAGCCAGGCAGCCCGGGAGCCAACATCTGGCCAGCCGGAGAGCCGAATTTCCAGTTTTCTCCCCGGAGAGTGACGTCCATGATGTCATGGCAAGCGCTGACGTCTGTCACTCCCCCAGCTACTTGAGCCCTGACATTCTGCTGTGCTCTCGGCCTCCACCAGGGGCCAGCAGGTGCCCGCTCACATCCCCCCCCCGGAGAAGGTGAGCTGTCTATAGATGCTCCAGCCATCTCTGCCCGGCCAGCTCTCCAATGACCTGAGTCCATTCCCGAACCCGGGTCGCCGGCATCGCAAGCGGAAATCCAACCGCTGCACTGACAAGCCGGCATATTTTAACATTTTAAAGGGTTTCTTGGTATCATCCTTTGACTGAATCACAGTTAGCTTGACCACTGATAAGGTGATCCCTCATTGGTCAGGAACCTACACTTTCTTTCCCCTTGCAAGAACTGTGACCTGTGTGCTATGGCAGAAAAAGACTTTGCAACCCCTTTGTGTGTAGACTAAAGAGGCACAGTGCAGAAATGTACCACAGAGTGGTCACAAATTCACCATTCTCTCATGGACTATATGCATGTGTGCCATCACCTGAACCTGTCTGTCCAAGAATACCCAGGTAGATATTACATATGAAAACGTATACCTTATACCAAATTACAAATACCCCAATAATGCAAAGCCTCATGAGAATTATTTTCAAATTGTATTTATTTAGTTACCAAGAAGAAGATCCATGAGGTGATGTTCATTTCGGAAAAGGTCCTGTTAGATCCTGGATAACTAGCCAACCAGGTATTACTACTAGGACATCTGTCACTTGCTATTAATTCAGTTTGCAACACTGAAGACTATAGACAACTCTCATTCCATCTGGGGATTTTTTTTTTGCAGGCACTTTCTGAGTGTACTGGACACTGGGCATTGGGGGAAGAGTATTTTTGGCACTGGCAAGAGAGTGGTTAAAGGTGAAAGGTTTTAATTCATCTTTTTCTGGGAGGATGAGAGAAATTATGGAGTAACATGATTCTGGTGTGGGCACTGGAATGGAATTTAAACACTATGAACTTCACCAGGTACATGGAGAGGTGGAGGGGCATCAGATCCTAGAAGGGGATCAGATGTGGGGAATATGCTTTTAAGCAGGCTTGCATGTTGGGAGGGGGTGGGTGTATATAATACAGAAGGGGTGCGCATGTGGGATTTTTTCTTTGAAACAGTTATTTCATTTTTTTAAATGACAGCTTTGCATAGTTCTTTGCAACCAAAGCGCTAATTTGCCTGGAGAAAACTATTTGAAGTCACACTTCACCAGCCTGTTAGAAACATAGAAACATAGAATTTGACAGCAGATAAGGACCGCCTGGCCCACCTAGTCTGCTCATTTCCCTACCTATCCAAAACTCCAGATCCTTATTGACCTGCAGCTTATCCTCTCTTTTCTACCACTAGTGTTGCCTTCCATCAATCCCATGCATTCTTGAACTATTATTTTGGCCCCTACAACCTCCACAGGGAGGCTGTTCCATGTGTCCACCAACCTTTCTGTGTAAAAGTATTTCCTCATGCTACCCCTGAGTCTCCTCCCTCAAGCCTCATATTGTGATCTCTTGTTCTTGAACATCTATTTTTCTGAAAGATGCTGCCCTCCAGAACTTTGTTTATCCCCTTGAGGTACCTAAATGTCTCTATCATATCCCCCTCTCCCTCTGTTCCTCCAGGGTATACATATTGAGGTCTTTCAGTCTTTCCTCATATGGGTTATTGTGCATTCCTTTCACCATTTTTGCCATCATTCTCTGGACCACCTCTATTCTGTCTATGTCCTTCCAGAGATGTGGCCTACAGAACTGAACAGAGTATTCCAGATGTGGCCTCACCAACTGTCTGTACAGTGCCATCACAACCTCCAGTTTTCTACTGGTAATGCTTCTCTCTATGCACCCCATCATCCCTACAGCCATCCACATCACCTTCTCACACTGCTTGGCTAATTCTAGGTCATCCATTATGATGACCCCAAGATCCCTTACCAGTTCTGTTGTTGTTAGTATCCCCCCCCTCATCTTCTATTCCTAGCCAGGATTTTTGTGCCCTAAGTGCATCACTTTACACTTCTTTGTATTGAATTTGAACTGCCACACTCTTGACCACTTCTCCAATTTTCCTAGGTCTCATTTCATTCTTTTGGCCCCTTCTGGAGTGTCCACTCTATTGCAGGTCTTGGTGTCATCTGCAAAGAGAATTAGATTCCCTTCCAGCCCCTCCACAATGTTGTTAATGAAGATATTGAAGAGGACAGGCCTAGCACTGAGCCTTGTGACACCCCACTGGTTACCCACACTCTCCCAGGATTGAACTCCATTTACCACCATCCTCTGTGTCCTGTTTCTCAACTATTGTCTAACCCAATTTACCACCTTTATACCCAAACCCAGACTGCCCAATTTGTTTACTAGCCTCCTGTGTGGGATGGTGTCAAATGCCTTACTAAAGTCTAGGTAGGCCATGTCTACTGCCCCTCTCTGATCAACCACCTTGGTTACCCAGTTAAAGAAGTCAATCAGATTTGTTTGACAAGATCTACCTGCTGTGAATCCATGTTGCCTCGGGTCTTGCACCCCACTGGTCTCAAGATATGCCACAAAGTGCCACTATGCATAGACTGCAAAATGTGGCAGGCCCTTCAGTGGGTGAAGAACTACATGAAGTTGAAGTTTGCACTACAAAAAGTTGGGAAACTTTGTGAAGAATTTTGTGAAGCAAACTTTCCTGACTTCGTATACCTCTAATGTTGCCATCTGCAGGAGATGTGTTTTCCACTGTTGACAGTAGCACAGCTACACTTACGCAGATTCCTTGTTCAGATATTAGTGGTAGCTCATAGGCTGTCTGACCTTTTACATGCTGACCTGTGACAGCATAGGAGTCTGTTCATGGCATGGCTGAAAGTGAAGGGGCTACTGAAAAAGTTGTTCCCTCACCCCCTTGTACCATAACTTAATAGGTGCTTGTTGGTCATGTCAATATGTATATATAGCATTCCTCAACAGTCTGGGGAGTGGTGTGTGATGCTATGAAGGCACAGGGTTCCATGAATTTTCACCCACAAAAGCTGCCATACACACATAGATGTAACTGTTTGCATGGGGTATATTTTCCCCTGTGGCATCAATACAGCATACACTAATGCAACTATCTGACTAGGTGATAGTGGTTGCTTAAAGGCTATGTAACCACTGACATACTGGACTGTGATGGCCACAGGGTTAGCTGCAGGCAAAGTGAAAGAACTATGCAATTGGCACAGTGTGTAGCATAAGAACAATTGAACAAATTTTTACTACGTGAATAATGCACTGCACGTGCACTATGCACTGTACTGTTGAATTTTGTTATGTGAATTGTCTCACGTTGAGTCAAACATTTAATGCAAAGTGCAAATTGAAGCAATTTGAGTAGTAAAATTCACTGCAAGTGAGGTGAATTGTATAGTGTGCAATTCACAGATGTTATATGTATGGTGTAGTGGCAAAATTTGCCAGAATTTGCATACAAATTTTAAATTTACAACACTCCTACCCATGGCATATGCCCTGGGCACATGGCACCACTATAAAAGTCATTGCTCATACTGTGATGGTGGTGCCAGTATGTATATCTACTGTTCCTCCCCATTTCTGGTTTCCAATGGCTCTGAAGTCCTATGAATTGATTGTCCATGTTACTGGCATCTGGTGGTTTCCAACTCTATAGCCAGGTTCCCTTCTGTTACTATTACTGGTAGTGCCTATTTCTTCCTCCTGCTGAAATAAACATTCTGGCTTATGTTGTATACTTTACATAAAAATATAAAAGTAGCCATTGTTGGCTGCAGCCCAATCTTATTTCTTATTACTACATCATGAAATTAGGATAACTGTTCCCTAGATTTCATCTTCTTTGGCTGCTTGTATATGCCATGCACCACAGCCATCTACTTGTGACATCATAATCATCTCCAATGCAACAGATTACAATGTCACAAGCAGTTGATTGTAATGTTAGATGAAGATAAGCTGTCAGGATGGTTAAAATCTGAATAACAGTGGTACTGATTAATGTTATTGTGTATAGGGAAAAAAAAACTAGACATTGCGGGGGAAAGGGCCAATATTAAATCCAAAGGAAAAAAGTTAAAAAAAATAGTCTAACTTGTAATAAAAAATGGACTTTCCTTCCTTCTAACAAACACAAGACGTTTACATTCCATAAAATTAGATGAACCTGAACTAATACGCACCAAAGAAAAAACTGATATAGCAGCCATAACAGAAACCTGGTGGGAAGGGGGGACCTCAAACTGAAGTATGAATACACCAGGTTATAATACTTGTTACAAAAATAGGACATCAAAAAAAGGGGATGGGTAGCTTTCTTCATTAAGAACAACATTACTTATAAACCCATCAAGGACTTGTCTGATGACATATCAAATGAAATGATATAGGTAGAAATCATTAGAGATAAACAACAACTCCTATTAGAGGTATGTTATAGACTTTCTGACACAAACCTGTTAGCACATCAGTCCATATTAAACAGTATCAACAATAAAACTAGACACAAAGAAATTATACTATTAGGGGATTTTAATCTTCCTGGAATTAACTGGATAGGGGCCACAACCAATAATAACTTAGAAAATACATTCCTTTATGTATGTGATACAAATAGCTTACATCAGCTACTTATTGAACCTACAAGGAACAACAACATTTTAGATTTGTTACTAACTGACATTCCTCACCAGATAAAGAATGTTAAAATTAAAGACCCCTTAATAAATAGTGATCACAAAATAATAACTTTTGGAACCCAAATATCCCCCAAAATAGAATCTGGTAAAACTATCTTTAAAAAATATAATAAAGCTAACTCTGATAACATTAGTAAAGAACTTCAAACATGGCAATGGGACAATGAGTCCTTATCACCTGACGAACTATGGACTAGGGTCAAAAATAAAACAGTAGAACTCGAAATGAAACATATCCCTAATAAAAGTAGATGTAATAAAAGGGATAAGATAGCTACTTTGGTAACACCTAATATTTCAACACTAATTGCAAAAAAAAGAAGGGCATATGGAGCACTTACAAGAGACAATAACGACTATAACAAACATAAATATAAGTCAATTTTGAAAGAATGTAAACAAAAGATAACAGCTGTAAAGAAAAAAAACTGAATTCAAACTAGCCTACATAAATGATAGGGGAGAGAGTGTCTACTAATACGTAAATAAAAAACAAGTGGCTAAGTCCATCTGCCCCCTGACAATAGGACTGAATGAAATTGCAGCCCCACAAGAAATGGTAGAGGAATTAAACAAATACTTTTGTTCAGTATTTAATCCAATCAACTCTAGTAATCAAAATATAAATAACAATTTCAGCAACACTTAAGAGGACCACGCTGAGATCACAAAAACTGAAATACAGAACAAGTTAGAGAGAATAAATATTAACAAATCCCAGGGACCTGACAAAATACACCCGAGATTACTAAAGGAACTATCCACCTGGCTGACTGAACCACTGCACAAAATTTTTTACTTATTCTTATTCTCAGAGATCATACCTAATGACTGGAAAACAGCATTGGTTATCCCATCTTTAAGAAGGGCAACTGGAGTGAAATGGCTAATTACAGCTTGATCAGCCTTACAAGCATTTTGGGCAAGATTTTGAATCATTGCTCAAAATTAAGCTAGAAGAAGACATGGTCACCAAAAAATTGCAGATCCCTCAGAACATGGTTTTAAAATCCAGAGGTCCTGCCTTACTAGTAATCTAATTTTCTACGAAAAGGTTAGTAAATTACTGGACAAAAAAACACCACTGGACATTGTCTATTTGGATTTCTGTAAGGCATTTGACAAAGTGCCCCATAAAACCCTAATTACAAAATGCACAAATTAGGTATAAACTGTACGTTAGTAAACTGGGTGGATGAATGGCTAAAAAATCGCACCCACAAGGTATGTATCAAGGTACACTACTCAAGTACAGGTCTGGTTATCAGTGATGTTCCACAGGGATCTGTTTTGGAACCAGTCCTATTTTCTATCTTTCTATCGGATATGACTATACATCTAAACAACTTTGCAATAAAATTTGCTGATGATACAAAACTAGCTGCCCAAGTCAAAACTGAGGTAGATATACAAAATATCAAAAAAGACTTAAAAACACTTAAAGACTGGGCACAAAAAATTACATCTTACATTAGCAAATGTGTTATCATGCACTTGGGGGACACAAATAAAAAACATTATTATACCTTGAATGGCAGCACCCTGAATTTGGTTATTGATGAAAAAGATCTTGGAACTATTATTTCATCAGATTTATCTTTGGTAAACACTGCAACCAGGTTATTAATAAATCTAATAGAATAATAGGTTGTATTAGATCCTTTGCATCCAGAAATCGGAGAGGAATCTTGCCCCTATACAGAGCTTACATATGACCGCATCTGGATTACTGATCTCCCTTGTGGAGTCCTCATTTGAGAAGAGTTGTGAAAAAGTTTGAGGGGGTTCAAAGAAGAATCATGAAGATGATAGATAATATGCAAATAAATAATTATGATGAGAGGCTATCAGA
The DNA here is from genome assembly GCA_016271365.2 of Neoceratodus forsteri. Classification (NCBI taxonomy): domain Eukaryota; kingdom Metazoa; phylum Chordata; order Ceratodontiformes; family Ceratodontidae; genus Neoceratodus; species Neoceratodus forsteri. Next base: position 413,804,214 of record CM057453.1, on the reverse strand, counting down.
ATTAAATATGTACCCCTTGGAGCTCTGGAGAACTAGGGGCAACCTACTCCTTATGTTTAAAATATCTAGAGACCATAAATTAATGTCAGAGTTGGGTATGAAATGTAATAAAAGGGACTGTAACTTAAAAAGCCATACCTACCAACTTGCATTAACTTATCCCAAAAAGGATAACAGATGCTTGTTTTATACGTAAGCAATAGTACCCAACAGAGTGGGTGGTATTGGGCAATACCAGACCACCCAGGGGCATAATGAGGCCCAACGCCACAGGTGGAGGGCCTTATAGCCCCTGGAAGGTCTGGTATTGCCCAATACCACTCACTCTGGAGGGTATTATTGCGCCTAGAAAATGGGCTATAGGTAAAGTTTTTATTTCTAATGTAAGGAAAAAAATCACTAAAAATACCTTAAGATGTGTTTTGGTAGTAAAGCAGTCCTTCTTCTGGTGTAGTAAGTAGTGGATACCAGTAGAGGGCATTGGAGAGTTTGAACATTGTTTTTATTGTTGTGTTTGTTTTATATTGAGTATGTCCCTCCTTGACGTGTGGACTGTGACCCCTCCCCTCCCGTCGGGTTCGTATTTTTTTATTTATTTGAGTTTTGGACGGTGTATACTTCGTGACACAGGAACTTTCTTTTATTCATTTATTCTGTGGAAAAGTGGCGGTGACAGTAGGAGTGCTATCAGTCGGGACACCCATTTGGATCGAGACTGTGGATACAGGCTGCAGGAGAGATAGAGTTGCAATTACAAGGCTGTTTAAACAAAACAGCAATAGAAGAACTGTACAAAACTTTTAATGAAATGGGAGTGGAGTCGGGACCTACAAAGGAGCCAGTTTGTGGAAATGTTGTGCCAAATGTATAAGGAGCGCTGAGCACGAGGCATGCTAGCGCTAGTAATTCAAAAAGAAAAACTTGTTTTTTCTTGTGGAAGGAAGACGTTTGATTAGAGACATTTTGGGTGTGGCATGTATATATTGAAAATGTGGGAAGGGGGCTTAAACAGTGGTCGAGTTGATGGCTGCCAAGTTGCACACTAAGTGGGATAAAAAAATGGCATTTAGGAGAATGAAATTTTGGGGTGTCCCAGGATATCCTAAGTAATGGAGCACCCCAAATTGGAGCTTGTTTTTTAGCGGGCTCTATCGAAAAATACCCTCCTGCTAGTCCTGCTGTCTTAGCCAATCAGGAGCCTAGGATTTCCTTGTCCATTTTCTAAACAAAGAATAATTCCATTATGGAACTCACTCCCCAAACACATAGTTGATGCCAATAGTCCAGACATTTTTAAAATAAACCTCAGCATTCACTTACTGAACTGCAAGGTGATCTGATTCCAGCTTGCTGGAAATGTACCTACATGGGACACGGCCTTCTGTACATCTAGTACTTCCTAGTATAATTCCTAGTATAGTTATTAATGGAAAAGGGGAACTACAACTACAGAGAATACATTAAATGCAAGCAGAAATATGTACATTTTTCCCCAGTGTCCTCCTGTGACCTTAGGAGCTCTTTATAAAGAAAAGGAAAAGTGAACCAAAGATTTTAGCATGGTAAACTTGCCTCTTGGATGAGATGTTAAACCAAGGCCCTATCATGCCATCTTTTAGGGTTGCCCAGGTAATTGCTACAAGATCAATATGTAGGTGATCACTTCATTATCCTGGCAAACTTTCTCTCCCTCATCAAAATGGGATATTTTACCTTATCTAACTTAACTAATCTTCCTAAACGTACCTTAAGGAATGCATCATTTAAACTGTACAACCAACTAGGTGGTTGTCCCTGACCTGCTTTAATCTTATTATTTTTGCTGTGCAATTGACAAGACCATTAGATGCAATGTTGACTCACCTTTATTTTTTCTGCTGTCTTTTAAAAAAGACACAATACAAATTTTAGGTCAGACATCACCCATTTACTTTACATTCCACATGCCCCTACAACTATGGGTCTGCATGCATTTTCAACACAAGCTGCCAAATGTTGGAATGAACTTGATTGATTAATTGAATTCATTTATTAAATGACCTGGTTATCCCATATGCTGATGTCTGCCCATTTTCGTGGACAGCCAGGGAGAAAAATGCAAAAGAGATAAAAAGAATAAACAACAATATACAACAATACAAAAACATTAACAGACCCAGTAAGTAAAAGCATTGGCAGATCACATTTGCTGACAAATGTATTCTGAAACAAATTTTAAGTCACTTAAGTGATGAATGATTAAACATATATTTGCACAATGCATTGACAGTATATGGAGCTAAAAGACCCAAAGATCTCTGTTCCAGATTAGTATGCATAAATTGTCCCTGATTAGTATGCTTAAATTATATTTTAAAGAATGTTCTATTTGAGAAATGGATGACTACAGAAAGAAGGGCTATGTGAAACAGGTCACTGACTTTCCTGGGCAAACAGTTGAAAAAAGCTTTAAACTTAAGACAAGACATCTGATAGCTATGCCTGTGCCTCACAGAAAAATGATGCCCTAAATTTAGTAGTTAGCAGTAATGGGCAGTTCTAGGAAGTTGTGAAACTAAACATAATATTTTATTAAAGAGAATATCCACTTTATGTAGTGTTGTCTTAGAATCAGATTAATAAACAAAGAAAGCCATAATCTATCGCTGATAACAAAAAACTCTGTGCTAGGAGCTTATAAGTTTCTGTAAGAAGGGATGCATTTACCCGATACAGAAGACCCAGATGCATGTGAATGGTTCTAGTTAACTGGTCAACATACCGTATGGTTCATTTGACAAAGAAAACTCCAAGACCACACATAAGTCTGAAATTTTCTCCACCGGCTCCAATTTATTTCCATCCATGGTACTTATAACAAAATCCTCAGACTGGTCAAATTTGTTCTTTGCATTTCTAAAGGACTCTTTTTCATTTTCTAAGCATTCAAAGTTAAATGATGGTCAATAGGCCAAGACAGGAGGGTGTCAAAGCTTGTTTGCAACTCAGTGTTTAAATGCATTAAATTCTTTCCTTCACAATAAAGAACCGCAACATCAGTGTATAGAATGGTATTTATAGGAGAACAGGTTTAGGTAAGGCAGTTAAAAAAGGACTGAAAAGAAGGGACTCTAGGACTGATCCCCAGGGAACACCAAAGTCATTTAAGAATGGGGGCTAACTATTCCCTATTTGTAACCTCTGCTGTCAAGAAGTGACATAATGTCTAACATACAAGCATAGGAACATAGAAATTGATGGCAGAAGGAGACCACTAGGTCATCTAGTCTGCCCATTTGTTTTAGACCTATATAGACAATCTAGTTGCCTTTTGTAGTCAGGGCTCCCTTGTGTCTATCCCATGCATTTTTGAATCCCCCCAGAGTGTTGACCCCCACAGCCTCTAGGGGCAGGTTGTTCCAGGCATCCACCACGCATTCTGTGAAGAAAAACTTCCTGGTGTTGGCAGAGAACCTCCCTCCTGCAGCCTGAGTCCATTTCCCCTGGTCCTGGAGCCCTTCTTGAAGTTAAAAAGTTCCTGTGCCTGTGCCTTGTTATTGCCTTTTATGTACTTGAATGTTTCAATCATGTCCCCTCTCTCGCTGTTCTCTGCTTCAGGGAGAACATATTCAGTTTTCTAAGTCTTTCCTCATAGGGCATGTTCTGCAGACCCTGAATCATTCTTGTCACCTTTCTCTGTACTTTTTCACCCAGTCAATGAACTTCCTGAGGTGAGGCCTCCAGAACCGGACTTTGCATTCCAGGTGAAGCCTGACTAGTGATCTATACAGTGGTAGTACCACCTCTCTCCTCCTGCTTGTGATTCCCCTCCCAATGCAGCCCAGCATTCTGTTGGCTTTCAATGTTGTCTTCTCACACTGCTTACTAACCTTCAAGTCATCTGAGATTATTATTCCCAGATCTCATTCCTGGTTTGGGGCCACTAGTCTTTTGCCTACCAGGTAATATTCCTTTCTTGGATTTTTGTTTCCTATGTGCATGACCTTGCACTTTTTGGTGTTAAATCTCAGCTGCCATACTCCAGGCCATTCTTCTAGTTTCTTGAGGTCAGCCTCCATCTTGCTCACTCCTTCTGAGGTGGCCACCATGTTACATATCTTGGTGATGTCTGTGAACAGACACACCTTCCCTACCAGTCTGTCAGTGATGTCTGCTACAAAAACATTGAAGTGCAGAGTCCCCAGCACTGAGCCCTGGGGCATCCCACTGGTCACCCTGCCTTCCGCCAATTGTGTTCCATTAACCTGTCCCCTCTGGGTTTTGCCTTTTAACCAGTTTTGTACCCATCTGACTACGTCTGAACCATTTGCATACATTTGTCAAAACTCCAACTCTTCGATAGAAATGTGTAAAGTTGCTGAAATTCTCTCCATAAAAAAATCTGCAAATTGAGCTAGGGACTGCAGTTTGAATCATTATTCACCTGGAGGATTAGCTAAATTTGAATGGTGAATGGCTAATTTGCAGGTGAGTACCAAGATGAATTTGGTGTACAACAGGTTACTCCTCTACAACACCTCCCACTGGCACATTCTGTCGTTTGCCCCCTGTCCCAGCAAACATCTTGCTGCTGTAGCTGTAACAAAAGATAATCCTTTCCCAAGCCTTCACTCCAAATACACTCCCTCCACATGAGTCCCATTGTTTTTAATATTACTCCCATCCCCCCACCCAACCCCTCCTCTGGTCCTGACTACCCTCCTTCCCCCACTAGCACCCACAAAATATAACCTGCAAATAAAGAAAATAGTTCTCTGGTGCAGAGCATTTGCTCTATTCAGTGCCTTCTCTCATCTCATAATGGTGTTCATGAAAAAATGGTGATGTCTTAGCTTCTAGTAAAACCTGACTGAAAATTCAACCAATCAGGTTTTACTAGGAGCAAAGACATCACCATTTATTCATGCCATTTTATGAGATGGTTCCAGCACTGAACAGAGCAGGCAGTCTGCATTGCTGCAGAGGGGAGGAGGCTAATGGGGACCAGAAGGGGCTGGGTGAGGGACTAGGTGTAGGTATTAAAGACAGTTGAACTTGGGTCGGTGGAGATGGGTGGAGTGTATTTGGTACATGGATGGTGGAAAGGATTGCCTTTTGTTACAGTCACAGTAGCATGATTTTTATGGTGGCAGGGGTTAGAAGGGTGCCTATGAGGGGGGGAGTGTGGTTATAGTGATCCTTTATATATTCTTGGGAGGGAAGGGGTGGTTTCACAGCAGAGTGGGTGCAGAGCTTTTTACCTTTAAGAAAAATCCACCAGTGATGTTGACAGTTCAACTGCAGAATTTACATTTTTTTCACAAATTGCAAATAATATGGATGTGCACCAGCTTTGACATTGAATTAAAATTTCACCACATCTCTAAGCCTTGCATAACCTCCTGTAATAAACAATGGTATACTAAATCAAATGCCTTGGTTAGGTCCACAAAGACTGCTAATCTTTCCTGCATGTAATGCATTCTTTGTGTCTTGTGTGAAACTCATCAAGGCCATCACACTTGCAGTACATTGGTTGGGTTTGAACCCATAGTGGGCTTCTATAAGAGTGAATATGTCATTAAACATTGTCAGAGCAAAATTCTCAAAGGTAATCAGTAAAACCAAAAGAAGGAGAAAACCTCTGTGGTTTACGAAAGAGGTGGAATTGAAAATAAAAGAAAAGAAAAAAGCCTTCAAACACTATAAAGAAAGAAAGAAAAATTGAGATAGGGAAGAATACAGGACCAAGCTCAAAGAGGCTGAGAAGGCAGTCAGTGTAGCCAAAGCACAAACTGAAGAAAGTGGTGGCAGAAATTAAAAGGGGTGACAAAACCTTCTATAGATATATCCGGGAAAAAGAAAAGGCGGGGGAGGGATAGTCAGACTAACAAACAAGGAAGGACAGCAGGTGGAGGATGATGTGCAGAAAGCAGAACTATTAAATGAATACATCTGCTCCATTTTTAAGAATGAACTAAATGGTAATAGTCCAACACTAGCTATGGGTCTCCACAACCAGGAAGCAGACACAAGCCCCTTTACAAAAGAAAGAGTCCTAGAAGAATTAAATAAATTGAAGACAGTCAAAGCTATGGGACCAGACAGAATTCATCCTTGGGTATTGAAAGAGCTTAATTAGGAACTTGCCGCTCCATTGGCCAAACTCTTTAATAAATCACTGGAGAGTGGACAGGTACCAGAGGACTAGAAAAAGGCCACTGTGGTACCCCTACACAAGATCAGAAGCAAGGAAGAGGCAGGGAACTATCACCCTGTCAGCCTCATCTCAACTGTGGGGAAAATTAAGGAATCATTACTAAAGGAAAGGATAGTGGCATACCTGGAAACTGGTGGGAGGCTAGACTCTAAGCAGCATGGCTTCACAACTGGTAGGTCATGCCAGACAAACATGACAGAATTGTTTGACTGGGTGACACAAGAAATAGACCAAGGAGGGGCAGTAGATGTTGTATATCTAGACTTTAGTAAGGCCTTTTATTCCATCCCCCACAGGAGGCTTATTAACAAACTGGGAAATACAGGTGTAGGAGAGAAAATTGTTCTTTGGGTGAGAAACTAGCTTCAGGGGAGGATCCAGAATGTTGTAGTGAACAGCACCCTGTTGAGAGAAGGGATGGTGACCAGCGGGGTTCTGCAGGGTTTGGTACTTGGACCAATCCTCTTCAGCATATTCATCAGTGGAATCACAGATGGATTGGAGGGGAAAGTATACCTGTTTGCAGATGACACCAAGTTCTGCAATAGGGTGGACACATAGCAAGGGGTCATAGTGATGGAACAGAACCGAACAAAACTGGAAGAATGGTCCAGAACTTTGGAATTGATGTTCAGTGCCAAGAAGTGTAAGGTCATGCACCTAAGGAAAAGAAACTCAGGAAAAAATTACTATCTAGGAGGGGAACAATTAACCATGACAAACCTAGAACGGGACCAAGGGGTCATGGTGTCCAATGACCTAAACATAGGGAGACAATGTGAGATGGTGGCACAGAAAGCCATTAACATCCTTGGTTGCATTGGAAGAGGGATCACAAGCAGAAAGTGCAAAGTGATAATCCCACTTTACAGATCCTTGGTGAATACTGTGTCCAGTTCTGGAGACCCCACCTTAAAAAGGATATAAATTGTCTCAAAACTGTGCAAAGAAGAGCTACAAAGATGGTTCAGGACCTCCACCATGAACTCTATAAGACAAGACTTAAAGAATTAAACATGTAATCCCTGGAACAGAGGAGAAACAGAGGAGACATGATAGAAACCTTTAAATACCTAAAGGGTATTAACGCAGCACCAAATCAGAACCTCTTCCAAGAAAATAAGGAGGCACATACTAGAAGCCACAATAGACATCTTATGGGAGGGAAAGTTCAGAGCAACATTAGGAATTTTTTCTTCACTGAAAGGGTGGTGGAGCCATGGAACAGGCTGTTGCAGGAGGTCGTGGATGCCAATACAGTTAAGGAGTTCAAAATATCTTGGGACAGACATAGTGGAATATTGAAATAAGGGAATATACCTGGGGGGGAGGTCAAATAACGGGCAGACTAGATTGATCATGAGGTCCCCATCAGCTGTCATATTCTTATGTTCTTATGTTCCCTTGATCAAAGAAATTACAAAACTGAAAATAAAAACATTATTTTCAAGACCTTTGCCAGGAAACACAACAGAACAGTTGGTAGATAATTATTTACATAAAATGAACTACCAGATTTGAAAATAGGGAAAAGCCTTCCAGGCTGAAGGCATAGTGCTGGTGCAAAAAGGAAGACTGTACAGTTTGCACAGAGGTACAGAAGCATTGTCAACAACCAGTTTCACAACACTGATATCTATGCCATCATTGATTACCTTGGGACTTGGATTCATTTTCATTAGCTATTTTGCCACTTCCTATACTGATAGAATTTTAAAATATCTTGGTTAGCTCAGATGTTTTGATTCTCATTAATTTGCATACTAGTAGCCTGGGAAGGAGTATTATGAGATGAATTCCAGAACAATTTATTAAAAGTTTCAGCTATTTCCTAAACATCAGTGCAAACATCATCACCTAATTTGAGATTGGGAATATTTGTACACTGACTTTCCCCCAGCAACTTATTCAAAGAATTCCAAGTCTAACAAAGATTTTTACCAATGGAATTACAGTATATTCACTCTCTAAAATAGTTTGGTGTAACTTTCCTGGCCTCATTTTTGCTTAAGTGTCTCAGTTGTTTGAATGCCAGTAAAAACTCTGGGTCCAATATTCAAAGTATTGCCCAGGGGGGCAAACTGTTTTTGCCCGCCATTTGCCTGTAGTTTGCACCCATGTGCAATATTCAAAGTGGTCTGGAGCATGTGCTAAACAGGACAGCGTATGCACAAGGATCAGTGTGCAAAGGAAGGGGCAGGGATGTGAATATGGATCCACTGTAATTCAGCCTGTTAGCACTGCACAAAAGGAACAGCTCCAGCCACTTTATGCAATGTAATCACCGCTGAAAAATGCTGACTTACTTCAGGTAACCCTAGTGGCCAGCAGAGACACTGCAGCCAAAAAACAACTTGGCAGTTGGGGGAGTACACGTGCACCCTGGTCTAGTGGCACCCCCACCCTCTGAACCCCATCCCCCTAGCAGCACATGAATACCCTGGTATTCAGTGGTACTCATACCCCCTGATCACTGTTCTTATTAAGTAACAATCATTCCCTTTTGCCTAGTGGCACCCCATCCTCTAATCCCCATTAAGTAAAGATAAGGTATCCAGTGGCATGCCCCTTCCTTTGATCCCTGGCTTGTAGAACACAGAATGGTCCATGATGTTCAGTGGTACTCCCTACCCTCCAATCCCCATCCCTGCATTATAATAAATATTCCCTGGTGTCTAGTGACACTGCCCATCCTCTGATCACAGTCCCCATATTATATTAACTATAACAAAAAAAGTAAATAACATGCAGCATTCCAAGCTTTATGGAAGATAAAGTTTTACTTGTGGTAAAGATTTGAATCGCTTACAAAGTCACAGTGCAATAAGTCGCATATCACAGTGCAACACAATGCAAATAATTATTCAGCCTTCAACAGTGAGTGAACATTTAACACTGAACACTTTTCCATAGCAATAAGCAAATACGCTAACCCTCACAACTCCTTACTACCAGCCCAGAGCTTCAAGGACTAATTCCTCTTTGTCAGGGACCTGGCTATACCCATGTGTCTTGTGTTTAAATAGTATATCAACCAGATGTAGCACATTAATGAATTTATTTCAATATGATTACTACATCCAACAAAGTGCTTGTGCTTACTAATGGGAGGACTTTCTTATGCAGAATCATGCTCTCAGCCTGCTCTAATTCTCATGCTGCTTGCATTTCATTGCATTTGGGGTACCCCTAATTGTTTTACTTAAGTGAGCAGCATGATGCTGACTGAGAGCACAGCACCACACAGCAATGTACCCCCTCATGTTACATAATGCAAAACACTCATCAGCTATTCAATTTTTTTTATATCTTTTTTGGTTACAACTATCCATACATTTGCATAGTTTGATTTCGGATCTGGGATCCCCATGTTGCCCCACTAGGATTCTATTCATGTAGGAAGGACTTTCAATCCATGTCCTCATTTAACCCCAATGGTGCCAAACTCCTAAATTTAAAGATATACTGTACATGTTTTCCTTTTTATCCAGTTCCAACTGTCTGCCCCCCCCCCGTTTATTTATGAGGACATGGTATATGGCTGCATATCTTAATTTCATGTTCTTTTTTATTTTCCATGTGCATGATATGCCTTGCTAAAGGATTGCTAGCATCTTGATTTCTAACTGCCTTAAAATGTTCTTGTATGCGCATTTTCACTTTTTTGAGTAGTTTGCCCAATGTATAATTTTCCACATGTACACCAAATACCATACACAATAAACTTTGAATCACATGTCATAAAATGTTGAATTTTCACTTCCCTTATCCCCTTCTCTCCGGGATTTGAAAATACCTTGCATGGAACTGCATTTTTGCAAGTTATACATTTTTTGCATGGAAAGAATCCCTTTGGTAAGCCCTCCTCTGTTTTGGTGTTATATTCACTGCTGGTCAAAATATCCCTAAGGTTATAAATTATATTAAATATTCCCTGGTGTCCAGTAGCACTGCCCATTCTCTGTTCACTGTCCCCGTATTATATTAAATATAACATGGTGTCTAGTGACACCCCAACCCTCTGATAGCTGTCCCAATATTGTTTACTTTTTCTCTGATATCTAGTGACTCACCCACCCCTCTGATCACCATCCCCATATTTTTTTAAATCCCAGGTACTTATTAGCACTCCCTACCCTCCAATTGCCATCCCATAATGTTTTTTCTTTTATTTCCCTGGTGTCTACTGGCACCCCCACACCTTTGATCACCATCCTCATAATTTTAAATGTTTTTCTGGTGTCTAGTGGCACCCCCCACCTCTGATCACCATCCCCATATTTTGTATAACCTTTAATAAAAAAAATCCATCGATGTCTTTTTTCATACCAGTAAAAAAAAGGTCCTACCGATCTGACCCCCACCCTCACCTCCCACTGAGCACCTTCCACCCCACTCCCCCACATCCCCCACACACCTTCACTTACCTAAACATGTAAAAAGGCAAAAATCCATTCTCTGATGGAAGACACATTTTGCTGCTGGAACCGCGGACTGCAGTATGAGAAACTAAGGTAAGTGCAGTTTAGCATATTTCAGTGGGGTTTTCAACTTTGATGTTTAACTTTGTCATATTTGCATATTCTGACCCCAAATTTTGTTCCTGGCCTTTTTGGATCCCCACCTCGTGACCAATGGTGGTGGAATTTTGCAAATCAAGTCTGAAAGGTGATTTCACAGTCACCTGGTGAAATCACCTTTCAGGCAGGATTTAAAACTTTTCACTGCCCTTGTTCATGAGATGGGGTCATAAGAAAGCTATGTTGAAAATTTAGAGTTAAAATATGTAAAAATTGCAATGTTATGTGCGTCCATTGAAATTTTGTGATGCTTGCTCATAACTTTGGTAATTTTAAAAATTTGGACCCCAAACATACTCATTTTGTTACACCACCTCATGAATGTGATAACTGTTATTTTTCAAATCCTGACCAAACTGTCTTTTCACATCTGTGGCTTGGAATGATGTTGCAGTGGTGTAGAGTCACGTTTTGGCAGGGGTTTGAACATTTTCAGTACTAGGTACGAGAAGTTGGATAATGTGAAGGCTATGCTGATAATTAGGTTGCTGTTGTTTTACAAATGGAAGCACAGGGCCTTCAATGGAGGGATTGGTGTGCAGGACCCATAGGCCCCTGCATTCCCATAGGCAAATAAGGATAGAAATAAACAATCTCACAAAGTAAGGAAATTCTTTGCAAAAAACTGTGTTAATGCAACATTTAGGGTTCAGGCTAAAGTGACAAAAGTAGGTAAGTGTGGTTTTAGGTTTTCCAACCCTAAAATCCAACCCCCATGTCTAAAACAAAATAGGGGTGCAGTCTTCATTGGGGTTGTTGACCCTAAGGATCACCCCATTCTATGCACTCCAGAAACATACACACCTAATGGGGTGAGATTTAGGGTTGACAATCCAAAGGAAGTCTGCACCCCTGATTTGTTTTAGGGGTAGAGGTGGGGTTTTAGGGTTGAAAACCCTAAAACCACATTTTTCTACATTTTTCCACTTTAACCTGAACCTTAAATGTTGCATTAATGCAGTTTTTGCAAAGAAATATTAATGTGTGTGTGTGTGTGTGTGTGTGTGTGTGTATATATATTAGAGGCAAAAACACTATTTAATGCATCAGTTGAGGTTGTTCCACAGTGACAAAGTGAAAATCGATTGTTAGGTTGAAAACCCTCACCACTGAGCTCACCCTCAACTGGCATTGGGGTCATTGACCCTGACTCTCACCCCATCACATGTGTGTAAAGAAGCAGAGGTATAGGAGAATGGGGTGAGAGTTAGGACTGAAGACCCAAGCGCACCCCAATGCTGGTTGGGGTGGGCTGGGGCAAGGGGATTTTCAACCCTAACACCGAATTTCTCACTTTTGTCGCTGTGGAACAACCCTAACTGATGCATTAAACATAATTTTGCCTCTAATTTCCTTCTTTTTGAGAATGACAATGAGAAATAAGTGAATGTAATGTAGAAGCGGGAGCACGGGGCCCAATGATGTCTTCACACATAGTAACACAGTGCCCACAAACGCAAATGGTAATGCGCATGGTGACACAAAGTGAAACACAAAGATAAACAGTACTGAGAAATAGTGAATGTAATACAGCAATGGGACCAGCGACGGGAGTGGTAACACAGTGCCCACAAACAGAAATGGTAATGCACATAGTGCAACAAAGCGAAACACAAAGATAAACAGTACTGCAGACACAAATGGTTAAAATTACAGAAACAGAAGTGCAAATGATAATGCAAAGCGTAATGCAGAAGGTGGTGTAGACAGGAAAAGTAAGTGGAACAGGTACAGAACCAGAAGCAGAAGCATTAAGGGTAAGAGTTATGGAAACACACACAATAGTTTTCCCCAAAAGCTGCATATAGAAAGACAGTGAGTACAAAGAATGTATGCAAAATAATGACTCTCGGAACAGAAAACGAGGATTTGGAATAGTAAATTGCTTATATCTCAGGAACTGTATAACATAGAAAAAAAATTTAAAAGTCATATGAATTATCACTTTCCTGGCTAGTTTTGTACTTAGCCCCTATGAGGGGGCTAAGCATTTTCTGACAAAAGTCTGTATCTCACCATTTCAAGATATGGGCCCTGAAAAGCGAGTGACCTTAATGTTATCTTATGGGAAAAAAGAGAAGTTCGGAGTGCCATAACTTTGCCTTCCTGTAATATTTTTTCACCAAACCATTGAAAGTCACATCTGTAGGATGTTGGCTGCATTCCTTCCAAATTTCAGCCCAAAACACCAAACCGTTCTTTTGCAGCAGGGTGCCAAATAATTGCTGTCATTTTCAGCAGCCTGAAAAGTACTGTCACAATTTAAAAGCTTTCCAAATTCAGTCGACAGTAAATGAAGTGTCAAAGTACTTTATGAAAAGTACTTTTCCAGAAATTTGAAAACTTATTTCTGGGCTGTTTTACCCCAAAATAAAGACATGGCTAGCATCCTCAGGGTCTGACTAGGTGAATACAAAAAGAATTAGGTTACTAGAGAGTCCCCAATTTAAATGCCATGCATTTTTCTGATCACCAACTGAATATAAAATAGCGGATTTGTGACAGTAAAAGGGCCATTTGCGAAAGTAAAAACTGTATTTGCGACACTGTCAAACTTTTTGTTAACTTTTCCCTTTGACTTATAATGGGAACTTGTTTTTTGAATAACTTTTGAACTGTGTAATATTTTTTCACAAAATCTTCAAAAGGCACATCAGGAACCCTGGCTGCATGTTCTCTGAAGATTTCAGACCAGTCGCACAAACCGTGTGACCTGTAGGTGTGACCGTAGAATTCCAAAAAAGGGTAAACGAGTGGGCAGATCATGCTTAATAACTCTGCAGCCATATATCCGACTGATACGAAACTAGGCAGATCCCAAGGCATATGGGTCTTGATCATGTGTTCCAAATTTCAAGCAAATCTATCAAACAGTTGCAAAGTTATTAAGGTGTAAACTTTTAGATTTAACATGTACATGGCTCCTGAACTCCTAACTATGGTAGCACTACCATGCTACCATAATATATAATATGTGTGTATAGATATATATATATATATATATATATATATATATATAGGCATATATACAATACTGGAGATGATGTGTGACATTTGTGACCCCGAAAAAACTTTGCTTGATGTTCTTGAGTATGCTTTGTGTTCAGTGAGTACACATGGTAGTATTATAATCCCAAATATAAAGATAGTTCATCATTTATATGTTTTGAAAATTGCAGCTGCAAGTTATCATATGGAAAATATAATGTGGGTAATATAGTGTCCATGATGTCATATTTTTTGTTTTTAGCAATAAAGTTTATTTGATATCACAATGCCTATGCCTTCTATTTAGGTACTGTAGTATGCAACATTTCATCATTTGTTTTTAATCTATACCTGTGGGGCATCACTGAACTATCCATCTTAAGACACCATTACATCACTAACCCAAACTTGTTATAATTTAGCAATGTCTTACATCTTATTTGATTTCCTGGACCACCTATGCTGTACAACTATGCATCGATATGTGCTTAAGATAGACACCAAATAAATCTCCCAAATAATAAGGTTATTTTATTTTATGCAATTTTTTTCTAACACATAACATGTGTAACATGAACACCAGTATAATTATGTCACAATATCAAACCATAAAATGCTGAATGTAATTAATTAGGCACATCTCATAACTATGGTATGCAAGCAACAAAACCTAAAAAAAAATTATAAATATTATGTACATGAAAAATAGTCTACTGATATATAATCTCTGCTGATTTACGTGGACTGAATCTCATCTCTGTATCACACAAATATATGGACATAGGTATTGGCCAGCAGAAGAAGAAGATCATTTGGTATATTGAGTCTGCTATTATTTGAGGCATACTGATGCAAAGCAAAGCCAAAAAGAGGTAAAATTGTCTAGAATAATGTTCATTACAAAGGACACCTCTGCTATGGCATATTTGCAATGAACATTCACTGAAACAGTCAAACGGGCATTAAATTGAAAAGGAACACCATAAATGCCGCTCAAATAATATAAGCTACGGAGACTCTGTGGCAGACACAGTGATCAAAATCCTAGGCAAAGAAATATTTTTTTGCATCACTATTTCCCCCAAACCTCTACTGTGCTTAACATGCAGCACATGGAACACCAAATACTTGCAGAAAATCGCAGGCCTCCACTAACAAATGTTTAAAAAAATCAAAACTTCAACTTGAAAGAAACGCTTTTGCATATGTCTTTTAAACTTCAACTGGCATTTAGGGACAACAGATATGAAAAAGCAAATGAAAGCAATAACATTACCCAAGATTATGTTAATTGTGAAGAACACCACTACTATGGTGCCTTTGTAGTGAACAATCACAGAAATGGTCAAGCAGGCATAAATGCTAAGAGAAATACCAGAAACACAAAAAAAGTTGTATAAACTGATGAGCAGTTAACACCCTGGGTAAGAAAACGTTTTGTTTAATTTAATCCTCTCAGATGGTCTCTGGATCAAGCATGCACCTTATTGAAAAGCAAACAAAAGAAACATAAACTTATATTTTTCTTACAAATAAGGACTGTTTGCATGTCTTTTTTATGGTTTTGGTACTTTATTTCCAGGAGGGCTATAGAGTATGAAATAAACCAGTAACATGTATTCTTATTAATAACATGCGGTACAAAGTACACCACCATTATGGTGTCTTAGTAATGCACAAACAGTACAACAAATGCCCCATAATGATAATCTTCTTACTGAAAAAAATGACAGAACCCAACCTGAAATACTTAATGTGTCATTTTGTGATACTCCCCATAAAATATATTTACATTTCCTGTAATTTTTTTATAAAAAGAGTATGTGCTGCTAATGTGCAGCACATGAGACTACAAATTGTTTGGTTTACTTTGATGCCTTTTGTTTCCACAGCTGCAGTTATGGATACATTTTGAATAGATTACTGCCTAAATGTAGTTTAATTAAATCCATTTCAGATATTAGCTGACATAAATCCCTACATTTGCATTTTAACATAATCTACACCCCCAAAGGTAGCCCTTACTTTTCCCATAATGTTCAGACATGTAGCACAGTCATGGATACCACAAACTCTTCTTGGATCAGTAAGCTGTAGAAGGGCCATATGTCCATGATGCCTCAGTTTTGCAGCAGTGCCAAACAATCTAACCATGGCATAATGTACATTTCTAGTTTTCTGAACTAGAAGCCCACTCACTGAACCCCAGACAACATGCATCACTATAGGACACCACACAGGCAGCAACATTTTGTGAAGCAAGTATTCATTTCCTGCAGTTCCTCCACCTAAAGTAAGTGGGGCATTCTGATGGAAGACAATGAACAAAAACAGCAAACAACTGTTAAAAATAATATTCATTTGTAAATATAGTTAACTACACCATGTTTGTGGACAGAACATAATGGACACCATCTGTGCTGCAGGTTATATGGGCTTGAAAGGTGTAAAAAACAAGTGATGGGTCCATTTAATTTTTTTTAGTGCAGTGGTATAAAATAAGTGATGCACTCTGTATTAATCAAGTCTATCAGTAGA
This sequence comes from Neoceratodus forsteri, assembly GCA_016271365.2. Lineage (NCBI taxonomy): Eukaryota > Metazoa > Chordata > Ceratodontiformes > Ceratodontidae > Neoceratodus > Neoceratodus forsteri. Next base: position 413,787,909 of record CM057453.1, on the reverse strand, counting down.
AGTGGGGACATTATTGTACTAGACAAATTATATACTTTGTAAAGTGACTTACAGCTATGTCACAAAATAGAGGGCATTTTAAGGCAAACTTTTGTTGTTTCAGGAGCTGCCACTAAAAAATAAGGACTCACCAGACAGAGATTTTGAGGGTATTATCTCTTTGATAATATTACAGCAACAAAATGAAGAAATTGCAACAATTCATGAATTGTTAGCAAATTTAGGATGTGGTGCATTGTAGGACTTGCCTTTCTCTCGATTACTGTAAACATGGCTATATATATATATATTCATGGCAAAAAACTCCATTTAATACATCAGTTAGGGTTGTTCCACAGCAACAAAAGCAAGGAAATTTGGTGTTAGGATTGAAAGCCCCCCTTGCACCCCCCCAACCTGCCTCCCCAACCAGCATCAGGGTGTGCGTTGGACTCTCTGGCCCTGATTCTCACCCCATCACATGTGTAAACAAGCTGAGGTATAGGAGAATGGGGTGAGAGTTAGGACTGACAAGCCTAACGCATGCCCCGATGCTGGTTGGGGGGGCAGGCTGGGGGAAGCAAGGGGCGCTTTCAACCCTAACACCAAATTTCCTTGCTTTTGTTACTGTGGAACAACCCTAACTGATGCATTAAACAGAGTTTTTTTGCCATGAATTTCCCTACTTTTTGAGAATGAGGACTATAAATAGTGAATAGAATGTGGTGGTGGAAGCGTGGACCCTTCGGGCCCTGCGCTCCCACCATGTGATGTGTAGTGACATAGTAACAGTAACTGCAATGCAAACACAAGCGCTAATGGTTTTGCACATAGTAATGCAAATGTAAAAGGTAACGCAAACATTAATAGAAATGCAAGTGCAAAGTGACAGCAATGCGAACAGTGACGTAAATGGAGACACAAGTGCATACGTAAACACAACTGGTAATGCGCGCAGTCATGGTACCGCTATTGTAAACACAAATTAAGTATTACAGCAACAATAACACCAAAAGGAACAGAAATGGAAAGGCGAACACAAGCGCTTATGGAAACACAAAGCGTAATGCGCACGGTCACTGTACCACAATTGCAAATGAAAATGGTAATGGTAAAGCAAAAATAACACCAAAGGAAACAGAAACGGAAAGGCAAACGCAACTGCATATAAAATACAAACCGTAATGTGCACAGTCATGGTACCACTATTGGAAATGCAAATGGCAATGGTAACAAGTAAAATAATGCCAAAGGAAACAGAAATGGAAATGCGGACTCAAGCACATACAGAAATGCAAACCGTTATGCTCACGGTCACGGTACTGCAATTGTAAACACAAATGGTAACGGTAACAGCAACAATAATGCCAAAGGAAACAGAAACGCAAGTGCATACGGAAACGCAAACTGTAACATGCTCAGTGAGGGTACCGCAATTGTGAATGCTAATGGTAATGGTAGCAGTAACAATAACTCCAAAGAAAACAGAAATGCAAACACAATCTCAAGCGTGTAAAGAAACACAAACTGTGATGCGCACGGTGACAGTATGGCGATTGGAAATGCAAATGGTAACATTAACAGCAGAAATAATGGCAAAGTAAACAGAAACGGAAACGGAAACGCAAGTGCGTACACAAACAAGAACACAAAGGGTAACACACACGGGTGGCGTACACGGGAATAGTAATGCAAACTGGTATGGAAACACAAGTGGGAATGGTAAGTGTAACAGTAACGGAAGTGCACACCCTGTATTTGCCCAACAGCTTCATAGAGAAACAAAGGGTGTAGAAAGAATGTATGCATGATACAGCCTTAACAAAATTCTCTACTGATGTACTTAGAGAATTAGACTCTGGATCCAACATGGGGCGGTCTTTGTGGACCTCTCCAAGGCCTTCGACCTTGTGGATCATAGACTTCTACTCCATAAACTCCTCCACATAGGCCTGGATACCCATACCCTTAAATGGGTGGAAAGCTACCTGTCAGGTCGCACCCAAAGAGTCAGGTGGCAAGATAAGCTTTCCAAACCACAATCCCTAAAGGAGGGCATCCCGCAAGGGTCGATACTAGGGCCTTTAATGTTCTCACTATTTATTAATGAAATGCACAACCACTGTGGGAACAGCAAGGTAATCCAATATGCAGATGACACTGTTATTTATAAAGCCTCCGACAACCTGAATGACCTAGGCCCATCCTTCCAGAAGGATATCCGTGTCATGGAGGAATGGCTCACTATGAACAAAATGGTCCTGAATACCAGTAAGACTAAGGCCATGCTGTTTGGCCCAAAAAACCCTCGAACTAGACAGATCACAATCACTCCAAATCATGTCCCTGGAGGGCAACAAACTGGAAGTAGTCTACTCAACAAAGTACCTTGGCCTTACCCTCGACCAAGGTCTCACTTTCAAGCAACACGTAGACCAAGTGACCAAAGCAATCCACACCAAACTCGGATTACTGTATCGGCTCAAGGGACAGCTGACCCCCAAAGCTAGGACTGCAATAGCTACTAGTGTCCTGCTCCCCACGCTAACGTATGCTGCCCCGGTCCTGCAGGGAGTCTCTAAACTGGAATATGGTAAAACTACAGACTCTATACCATAAGGTAGTCTGCTTTGCCTCCTCATCCCACTCAAGGAGCCACCACTGTGAGGCCCTAGCGAGGCTCAACTGGCCATTCTTTGAAGCTCGGCTCAGGTACCCTGTAGTCTGCCTGGTGAAAAAACTAATCAGCCCAATGCCCCCAAGCCTCGATGGACTCCTCACAGAAAAACAAAGTGTGCGGAACCTCAGGTCCTCTGGTCAGAAGCTATTAGAGGTCCCTAAGGTCAGGACCAAGGCAGGTTGTAAATCCATCGCACATGCTGCCCCCTCCCTTTGGAACAATCTTCCTTTGGAGGTGCGGGAGACCCCTTCGGTACCGAGCTTCCACACTAGACTCAAGACCTACGTGCTGTCAATGAGTAACTGCCTATGCTACGGTACCCATCTCTAAATAATGACCTGCATCAGCGTTCTCTACCATACTTAAACTCTACCCACTGCACAGTCTGCACTTACCCCAACTCACGCTCATAGAAAAATACCGTATGTATCTTAGAGGAATGTTACCTATCGAACTCTCTGTACTGTCTCATCAATTGTATGTCGCTGGAGCATGAGCAAATGCACATAAGGAGAAGCAGTTAGATACTTATGACATCCATGATCCATAAATATGAAAGTGATACCTCGTGGATTGAAAGCAGTTGCTTACTGTAAACCTCATGGATTGAAAGCTGTGGCTTACTGTAAACCCCAGCCTGTATATTGTTGTATATTGCTCCATTGTCCTTCATGTCATGTACTGTTCCACCCGGGTCGCCCCTGAAAAAGGGACCTCCGGGGCCCAGTGGGCCTACCCGGTCACCAAAATTCAATAAATAAATAATAATGAGACTCAGAGCAGAAAATGAGCTGTTGGAATACTAAATTGCTGATATCTCAGGAACCGTATGACGTGGAAAAAAAAATTAAATTTCACATGATTCTTAAGTTTCCGGGCTAGGTTTTCACTGAAAAAATTCCTTACCTCACACCGTTTTCAAGATACGAGCCCCAAAAGGCGTGGCGTATGCCACCATGTCAGTCTATGGAGAAACATGTCAACTTTGGAGCACTGTAACTTGGCATCTGTGTAATATTTTTTCACCAAACCACCAATAGACACATCTGTGAGATGTTGGCTGCCTTCCTTCCAAATTTTAGCCCAAATGACCAAACCGTTCTTTTGCAGCAGGATGGCAAAGAATTCCTGTCATTTTGGCCATAGTCTGGAAAAGTAGTGTCACAATTTGCAAAAGCTTTCGCGAAAATTTGCAAAAGTGTCACAAGTGCAACACTACTTTTTCCAGAAATTTGTAAAACATATTTCTGGGGTGTTTAACCCCAAAATAAAGACATGGCTAGCATCCTGAGTCTCCAACTAGGTGAACACAAAAAGAATTGTGTTCCTAGAGGGTCCCAATTTTAAAAGCCAAGCATTTTCCTGATCAGTAACTGAAAACAAAATGGCAGATTTGCTACACTATTAGGGTCATTTGCAACACTAAAAAGTGCATTTGTGAAAGTGTTGAACTTTATGTTAACTTTTCCCATTGACATAATGGGAACTTGTTTTTTGAATTACTTTTGAACCATTTAATATTTTTTCATGAAATCTTCAAAAGGCACATTGGGGACCCTGGCCTCATGTTTCCTGAAGTTTTCAGGCCAGTCGCACAAACCGTGCGACCTGTACGTGCACGCAATGAATTTGCAAAACTGCGTAATTCCACACATGGATGTCGCTTAATAACTCCACAGCCATATATCTGACCAGTACAAAAAGCTGGCAGATCTCAAGATCTGTGGTGCCCCTCATGCCAGTCAAATTTCAGGAAAATCCATTGAATGGTGGCAAAGTTATTAAGGTGCAAAGTTTCACCCTTTAACCTTAAAAGTGCTGCTCAACCCTAACTATGGTAGCACTACCATGCTAATATATATATATATATATATATTAGAGGCAAAAAAACTCTGTTTAATGCATCAGTTGAGGGTTGTTCTACAATGACAAAAGCGAGGAAATTCGGTGTTAGGGGTTGAAACCCTGGACCCTCCAGCCACCCCAACCGGCATTGGTGGCAGATTGGGTCGCCGGCCTAAATCTCACCCCATCACATGTGTAAAGAAGCTGAGGAATAGGAGAATGGGGTGAAAGTTAGACCGACGACCCCAACGGCACCCCAATGCCTGGGGGGGGTGGGCTGAAGGGTCCAAGGGGGTTTCAACCCTAGCACTGAATTTCCCCACTTTTGTTGCTGTGGAACAACCCTAACTGATGCATTAAACTTAGTTTTTTGCTCTAATTCCTTCTTTTTGAGAATGATGATGAGAAATAGTGAATGTGATGTCTTGTGACATAGTAACAGGAACAGCAATGCAAGCAGAAGCTGGAAATGCAAATAGAAACAGTAACAAAAATGCAAGTGCAAATGACAATGCAAAGGGTAATGCGCACGGTGGCGTACACGGGAACAGTAACACAAACGGGGACATAAACGCAAGTGGAAACAGTAAGTGTAACAGTAACAGAAATGCATACCCTATTTTGGCTGAACAGCTGCATAGAGAAATGCAAAGAATGTATGCATTGAAATGTGCATCGAAGCTTAAAATGAGCATTGAAAGTACTTAATTACAAATATCTCAGCAACCGCACGATGTAGAAAAAAAATTTTCATTTCACGAAAATCATGATTTTCCTGGCTAGGTTTTTGCTATTACATATTGCAACAAAAAATCTGTATCTTGCATTGTTTTTGAGATACGAGCTCCGAAAGTCGCGTCGTACACCACCATGTTAGTCCATGGAAAAAAATGCCAAATTCAGAGTACTGTAACTTTGCAACCATGCAATATTTTTTTCACCAAACCACCAAAATGCACATCTGTGAGATGTTGGCTGCGTTCCCTCCAAATTTCAGCTCAAAAGACCAAACCGTTCTTTTGCAGCAGGGTGACAAAGGACTGCTGTCATTTTGGCCATAGTCTGAAAAAGTAGTGTCGTGATTTGTGAAAGCTTTCGTAAAAATTTGCAAAAGTGTCATGAGTGCGACACTACTTTGCAACACTACTTTTTCCAGAAATTTCACCCCAAAATAAAGACATGGCTTGCATCCGCAGGGCCTGACTAGGTGAACACACAAAAAGAATTGTGTTGCTAGAGGGTCCCAAATTTAAATGCCAAGCATTTTTCTGGTCACCAACTGAAAACAAAATGGCAGATTTGCGACACTACTAGGGCCATTTGCCACATGAAAAAGTGCATTTGCGACACTGTCAAACTTTTGGTTAACTTTTCCCATTGACTTTTAATGGGAACTTGTTTTTTGAATAACTTTTGAACCGTTTAATATTTTTTCATGAACTTTTCGAAAGACACATCGGAGACCTTGGTCACACATTTCCTGAAGTTTTTGAAATGGTTGTGCAAACCGTGCGACCTGCAGGTGAGAGCAAAGAATTCACCAGAAAGCATAAACGTGCACGCAGATCATGCTTAATAACTCTGGAGCCAAATATCCAACTGGTACAAAAGTTGGCAGGACCCAAGAAGTATGGTTCTTGATAATGCATTCCAAATTTCAGGCAAATCTGTTGAATGGTGGCAAAGTTATTAAGGTGCAAATTTTGACCCTTTAACCTTAAAAGGGCTCCTCAACCCTAACTATGGTAGCACTACCATGCTACCATAATATATATATATATATATGCAAAAAACTATGCTAATACACCAGTTAGGCTTGCTATCAAACTGTAAAAAGGAGGGAAATACAGTGTTAGATTTTCAACCCTAACACCCCACCCCCTCCCTGTACACATCAACCGGCAACAGGGAGGTGCCTTGGAGTTAACGCTAATGCTTACCCCATTCCATAAGTACATAACCTGAAATGGTTACAGTATAGGAGAATGGGGTGAGTCTTAGTACTGACGACCCCAAGGCACTCCCCCAATGCTGTATTTCCCTTCATTTTATGGTTTGATATCAACCCTAACTGTTGCATTAACATAGTTTTTGCAAAGAATTTCCTTACTTTTTGAGATAGTGTAATCATAGCATTATTTGCCTGTGGGAGCGTAGTACCTTTTGGGCCCTGCATTCCCATCCCTCCATAGATGCATGTATGCATGTAGCTGTGGAAGGGCCCTGCTCTCCAATTAATAGGACAATAGTGACCAAATTGCCAGCATAGCCATCTTATTACCCTACCCCGTGTACCTGGTACAGAAAATTTTCAAAACTTCACCAAAATGTAATTCTGTGCAACCAGAATGCCATTCCACGCCACAGGTGCAAAAACACATTTTGACTTGGATTTGAAAAATGATGGCTGTGACATACATGAGGTGGGATAATGACAAGTCTCTGTTGAAAATATGGGAACAAAGATATTAAAATTTCCAAAGTTATGAGTGTGCATGATGAAATTGGAATGAATGGTCATAACTTTGCCATTTTTACATATATTGACCCCAAAGTTTTAACATAGCTTTCTTATGACCCCACCTCATGAACAATATAGCTGTCATGCAAATCCTGCCTGAAAGGTGAAGTCACCAAGCAGCTGCAAAATCACCTTTCGGGTGGGAGTTGCATAGCAACAGTCATATTGTTGTAGGTGGGATCCCCAAAAGGCTATGTTGAAACTTCAGTGTCAAAATATACAAAAATGGCAAAGTTATGCACCAAAGTTGAAAATCCCATTGAAATACATTGACTTCCCATATGAAAGAAGATCTTGTTTTGTGAGTCGTCATATGAAGCAAGATCTTATTTCGCATGACACCGGTACGAAAAAGGAATTTAAATGTTAAATAAAACACATTTTAACGTTTTTTTTGAGCAGTAAAGTGCAGACTGCACCTAAGAGGTCCCAATAAGCAAGCTACATGTGTTGGTTCCTCCCCAGAAAATCATTTTGGAGGTTTCCAAATATGAAACAAGATCTTATTTTGTATGATGCCAATACGAAAAAAAAAATTCAGTGTTAAATAAAACACATTTAAAGGGCATTTTTTGAGCAGTACAGTGAAGAATACACCTAAGGGGTCCCAATAAGCAAGCTACATGTGTTGGTTCCTCCCCAGAATATAATTTTTAGGGGGGTTCCAAATTTGAATTTTTTAGGAAAACTGAAAACTAGATGGTGGCCATACAAAAAAGGAATTTTCCATATGAAACAGGATTCCTTTTTTGTTTCATACAGCTATCTTACTGATTACTGATCATGTTCAGAAATTATTTTTCAAATGTTTTAAATTATAATAACTTAAAAATGCCTCATTATTTTTTCACTAGAATAGCAAAGGGCACACCTGTGGGGTAGTCCCTTTCTGCTCTGAACATTTCAGAGCAAAAAAACAAACCATCTGGGCTGTAAGCAAGTTCAAAGAAAAATCCCAGCAAAGTCAGTGAGCGACAACATGTTTTTTTCATCTCCCTGTAACTTTGAAACCACATATACGACCAGAATGTAACCTACCACATCAAGAGATCTACCCACAGGACAGTGCACACCAAATTTTGTGCAAATCCATTGAACAGTTGCAACATTATTAAAGTGCAAAATTTTGAGTTTAACATTGAAGTGCATACTCAACCATAACCATAGGGGCGTGACCGCACCCCTATAATTATAACCTCAAATTTTGCACTTTAATAACTTTGCAACAGTTCAAAAGATTTATAGAAAACTTTTCATGCATGGTCTCTTGGGGTAGATCTCTTGATATGCCAAGTTTCGTTTTGGTCAGATGTGCGAATTCTGGGATTCGGATAGTGAAAAAAACTTAAATTCACCACTTTTTGCAGATTTTTATCACACTGCACAGAGACAGTGTGGAATTGTGGTCTGAGATTTTTGTGGTAGAAAGAGCTTGTTTCACAGAACAGGCCAGCATTTATTTGGTAAAAAAATATTAATCCATTCAAAAATGATAGCTTTTTTAAGTTCATGTGATTTTCAATGGAATATTTATTTTGCAGGATAGCTGCACAGTATGAACAAGGATTCTTGTCTGTGAGGGGCCAGTCCTTGTCCCTGAGATGGCAATCCTTGCCCATCAGAAAACAGATTGTTTGTCCATGAGCTGCCATCTTTTTTCTTATTTTGCCCCTAAAACAGTGTCATAACTCTGCCCAGGGATGTCTGTCTCACACATCAAAGTGTGATTTCTGCTCATTGGGGGTTGATGAGCTGTGTTTTGTGCTTTCTGGTATCTGTATGCCCTCAGAAACATTTTTTTAAATAATTTAAATCCTTGTTCATCACTTACTAACTTTCTTGTCCATCAGTCTTTGTCTGTCATGGCAAGCAACGAAAATGGCTGAGGGACAAGGACTCCCAGTCTGGCCATCTGGTAGTGAAATATGGACAAGCAGATGGCCAGACCAGGAATCCTCATCTGTCAACCATTTTCCTTGTATGCTATGATGGACAAAGACTGATGTATAGGGAATTGGCCATCTGGTCATCCAAATTTCTCTACCAGATTACCAGACTGGGAATCCTGGTCTGTCAGCTATTTTCCTTGTATGCCATGATGCACAAAGACTGACAGGCAATGAATTCATCTGATGGACAAGGATGTTGTTGTGGCCATCTGGTGGGGAATATGTGGTGATCAGGTCAGGAATTTATTTTTCCCATTTTTTGCTCCCTCCTTTATATCACTGGTGTCTAGTGGCACCGCCCCCACCCCACACTGAATCCCTATATGTTTTTTATTATTATTTTCTTAATTTGTTTTTTACATTTATTTATTTATTTTTTGGCTTTCTTGCCACTTATCTCTGGTGTCCAGTGGTACACCCCATCCTCCGCTCCGCAGAAACCATTGGTGGTACTGGTATTCCCCCCTTAGGTCCGCTTTAGTCGATTTCTTTCCCTGTAAAGAAAAAAAAAGTCCCTCAATGTCTTTTGCTGTTGGTTACACCTGTTAATTCAAAAAACATCCATCGCCACTTACTTCTGCACCCCGCACTCAACCATCCACGGTGTACATACCTCCCCACAACCCCCCTGATGTCCCACCAGACTGACATTCACCTCAGGATGCTCCAGGTTCAACAGACACTCCACCAGTTGAAGACATGTCTTGCTGCTGGAACTGGTGACTGCAATATGAACTAAGGTAAATGTGGTCCAATGTATTTCAAAGGGGGGGAGTTCAACCTTTGGCCATAATGCAGCCATTTTTTTACATTTTGGCCTCAAATTTTCAACATGACCTTTTGGGGACCCCACCTCATGAACAATATGACTGTCATTAGGAATCTGTCACTGGAAAGGTGATTTCATGGTCTGTTAGTGAAATCACCTTTCTAGTGGGATTTGTGTAATGACAGTCATAGTGTTCATGAGGTGGGGTCATAAGAAGGCTATATTGAAAATTTGGGGTCATAATTTTGAAAAATGGCTGTATTATGGGCATTCACTGCACTCTCACTAAGCATGCTCATAATTCTGGACATTTTCAATATTTTACCTTCATATTTCCAACATGGTCTTCTTATTACCCCACCTTATGTATGTGACAGCTGTCAATTTTCAAATCCTGGCCAAAATGTGTTTTTGCATCTGTGGCATAGAATGGCATTGCAGTTGCCCAGAATTTCCTTTTGGCAGGAATTTGAAACTTTTTTGTACTGGGTGCATGTGGTGAGGTCAGAAGAAGCCTATGTTGAAAATGTGGGGTCAAATAAGGATATTGTACAGCCGGCCTGGTGGTGCTGAGGGTTGAGACACTGTCACCACACCTTGCATCACACCGGCAACCCGGATTCGGATGTGGACTCGGGTCTCCGGGGGTCAGCAGCAGAGAGACAGGATGTGGCATCTGAAGACAGCTCTCCTCTCACAGGGGGCGGCTGAGGGTTGTCCAGCATCTTGGAAGCCCCTGATGGTGATCAGGGACATTACAAGATGGCCGACTGAAGAGTGTGGGGTTAGTGTGGCTGATATCAGCAGGGTTGCCATGCACCATGATGTCATTGCACATTGCACTAGAGGGAGGGACAGTACTCTCGGGGATAAAATGCAAACCCCCCCATGGCCTGCGGAGAGGAAGAGGGCACCAGTGGCTAGGCCCGCATCCCAACACCGGCTCATTCACATGGGACTCCTCCTCAGGCACCAACTCAATTCCAGGTAGGACTTTGAGTCTGTAAGGTCACCACAGGTGGGAGAGCCTTCCCTTGGGGGTAACTTAGAAGCCAGCAGACTGACCTGTCTGGGTCAGGTGGGGAGAGCATCAGTACAGCAAAGAGTTCAGGCTGGGAGTGAGAGGCAGTCGCTGAGTGTGCACCTTGGAAGGATGCCCAGGTTCATAGGGGAGAGAAAAAGATATGTCAAAAAAAGTAAATAAAATAAGGATACTGTTATATTATGTCAACTGAGGGATGGCAGTGCAGGGTCCAAAGGACCCTGCACTCCAATCATAAGATAAGGATATTGTTGTACTATCTCAGTGGAGGGATGGGAGCACAGGGTCCTTCCCCTGTGCTCCCACCATAACATAAGGATACCAATATAATATCTCAATGGAGGGTTGGGAGTTATAGTATCTCAATGGAGGGATGGGAGTGCAATGAAGGACCCTGCACTCTCACTGTAACATACGGATACTGTTATACTATCTAAATGGATGGATGGGAGTGCAGGGTCTGAAGAACCCTGCAGTCCCACCATAACATATGGATACTGTTATACTATATCAATGGAGGAATGGCAGTGCAGGGTCCAATGGACCCTGCACTCCTACAGTAAAGTGAGGATACTATTATAATATCTCAGAAAATAATGAATATAGTTGTAAAACCTTTGTTAATGCATCAGTTAGGGTTGCCATGACAAAAGTAGGGAAATGAGGCATTAGGGTTTCACCCTACACACCACCCCTGCCCTGCAGAGACCAAGAGGTGTTTGGGGAAGGGGGTGGCATTAGGATTGCCTACCCTAATACTCACCGTATTCTCCTATACTGTAGCAACCCAGCTTATTTTACAGTGGTATGGGGTAAGTGTTAAGGTAGGTGACCCTAATGCCACCCACCTACCCAACACCTTCTGGTCTCCGCAGGACAAGGGTGGTATGTTAGGGTAAAACTGTAATGCCTCATTTCCCTACTTTTGTCATGGCAACCCTAACTGATCCATAAACAAAGTTTTTGCAATGATAAAACTAAAAAACTTTGTTAATGCATCAGTTAAGGTTAACTAAAGGTACAAAAGCAGGGAAATGTGGTGGTAGGTTTCCAACCCTAAAACTCCACCCACACCCTACAGACACTGACAGGCATCAGGGGTGCCTTGGGGTCATCAACCCTAATGCTCCCCCCATTCCATAAGTAAATAAGCTAAGATGGGTACAGTACAGGAGAATGGGGTGAACATTAGGCTGACGACTCCAAGGCACACCCTTGACGCCTATCAATGTCTGTAGGGTTGGGGTGGAGTGTTAGGGTTGGAAATCCTAACACTACATTTCCCTGCTTTTGTTGCTTTAGTAGCAACCCTAACTGATGCATTAACGCAGTTTTTTTGCAGTGAATTTCCTTGCTTTTTCAGATATTATAATCACATACTTATTTGTCTGTTGGAGGGCTCTGCACTCCCATCCCTCCGTATATACGTATATGTAAGTAGTCATGGAAGCACAGGGCCCTCTGGGCCCTGCACTTTCATTCATAGGACAACAGTGACCAAACTGTCAGCATAGCCATTTTATTACTCCACCTCAGAACATTTTCAAATCCATGCCAAAATGTAATTCTGCACAACTACAACTCCATTCCTGTGCCAAAGGTGTAAAAACATATTTTGGGCATGATTTGGAGAGTGACAGCTGTGACATACATGAGGCTGGGTAATAAGAAGGCTATGTTGAAAATCTGGGGTCAAAATATTTAAAATGTCCAAAATTACGAGTGGGTGTATTGCAGTTGCAATGAATGTTCATAATTTAGGCATTTTTCCCTATTTTGACACCACACTTCTTATGACCTCACCTCATAAACCCCATAAGTGAAAATGTTCAGTTCCATGCCAAAACACCATTCTGTGCAACAGGTGTGAAAACACATTTTGGGCATGATTTGAAAAATGACACCTGTGATATACATGAGGTTGGGTAATAAGAAGGCTATGCTGAAAATCTGGGGCCATAATATTTAAAATGTCCAAAGTTAAGAGTTGGTGTGCTGAAATTGCAATGAATGGTCATAACTTATGCATTTTTTCATATGTTGACCCCCAAATATTGATCATAGTCTTCTTATGACCCCACCTCATAAACTCCATAGGTGAAAATGTTCAAATCCATGCTAAAATGCCATTCTGTGCCACAGGTGCAAAAACAGGATGTGAAAAATGACAGCTGTACTATTCATGAGGTGGTGTGAAACAATGGCTATATTGAAATTTTGGAGTCAGAATATTAAAAATTGCCAAGGTTATGCACGTGCATAGAAATATTTCAATGACAGCTTGTAACACAGTGATTTTTAAGACTTTTTTCACCAAATTTTCATTATGGGCCTTTTGGGACTTCACTTCATAAACACTGGCACTGTCATTTCATTAATCGGTCCCAAAAGGTGATTTTGTGCAGTGACTGTGAAATTACCTTCTTGGCTGAGTAATGAAATGACAGTGACAGTGTGGGTCCCAAAAAGCCCATGTTGAAAATTTAGTGAAAAAAGAACTAAAAATGCCAAAATTATGAACATAAGTTGAAAACATCATTGGACTACATTAAATGGCACTTACCTTGATTTCTCAGTTCATGGTTCAGTTTTGAAGAGTGCAAACATGTCCAAGTCCACAGAAGATGACAGCAGATGACCTCTTGGGGTAAGTATAGGGTAAGGGGTGTGGGGGGAGGTGGGTGCTCAGTGGGGGGTTGGGATGGAGGGACAGGGTCTGTGGTGATGATGAGGGACCATTTTTCTTTGTTTCAGGTCAAACAAAAAAAAGACAGGGAACAGTTTTCTTCCTTACAGATAAAAACAAAGAAGTGTTTCAGGACACTGGGAGTGGGCTCTGCAGTGTTCACACTACTGGGGAGGGGGGAGCTTCTACTAATGACACTGAGATTGGTCCCCCATTGTTGGAATATAATAAGACACAGGACTGCGGTGGAGGGGGGCATCTGACGCCAGGGGTGGGCATCCTGGTGTCAGACTATATTACTAAAATAAATAAAAAAGAAATATATGACAATTGGAGGGTGGGAGGTGCCACTAGACATCAGGGCATGATAAGGAGGAGGGAGCCACTTGAAACCAGAGGATAGGGAACAGTGATCAGTGGGTGGGGGAGGTGCCACAAGACACCAGGGAAAACACATATCTGCAGCCAGCAGCACGAGTTCCAGCTGTGGCTGCAGAAATCAAGAAAATCCTGCCGTTCTCATACAGAGCATGCGGCAGAAGCAGTTCTCTCTCTAACCTCAGCACCCAGGATTCTGGGTGCCCTCAAGCAGTGTTTCTGGCCACAATTAAAAAAAAGTCAGAATGCAGCTAAACGGGTCCTGTTTAGAAGCTAAAATCTAATGTTCCTTTATTATTTTACATTCATTTTACATGTTTTCTTTTATTTTCTGTGTCTCGCTATCAAGAAAACAAGATGGCGGACACAACAGAGCTCTGTGAAATTACAGTAGGCTCTATGTAACCTTACCTGAGAAAAGACAGTAGCTCCTGTGAAAACAACAGAGCTCTGTGAAAAAAAATTAGGCTCTATGTGACCCTCCATGTGAAAATACTCTACCTCCTGTGAAAACAAAAGTATTTTCTTGCGGAACATCTAACATTTCCTATAGGAAATAATGGGAAAATTAAAAATGTAATACCTTTTCAATGGATTAATATTTTCAGACCACAACCAAAAGCCATTTCTGAGACACAGGTGGACAGAAAAATAGCAAAACAATATAAATATAGGGATTTTTGACACTCTCTATCTCAGAAACAACACAATGGATTCACACAAAGTTCTTCACATCAAAATACCTACCCTAGAGATTATGCATGCCAAATTTCATGCAAATCCATTGAACAGTTGCAAAGTTATTAAGGTAAACAATCTGTGTTTAACATAGAAGTTTGACCCTAACTATACTAACCCTAATATATATATATATACAGTATATATATATATATATATATATATATAGATAGATAGTTATAGATAGATATATATCTATCTATCTATATATCTCTCTCTCTCTCTCTCTCTCTCTATATATATATATATTTATTATAGTGGTGCAATAGCGCCACTATAGTTAGGGTTCAATGGTCACTTCTATGTTAAACTCAAACATTTTGCACTTTAAAAAAACTTTACAACCATTTCACTGATTAGCATAGAGGTTTGAATGTGCCATCAGGAATCACAGATCTCTGGATCTGGCAAGTTTTGTTCCAGTGAGATGTATAGGTGCAGAGATATGGATTGTCAATAAATGTGAAAATTACCATTTTTATGCAAATCATTTATCACGCCATTTCTCCGAAACAGCTTGGGGTTTGGTTTGAAACATTCAGGGTATATGGGGTTTGGGTCACAGAGGTGCCCATTGAAGGTTTGCTAAAAAAATATTAATCCATTGAAAAGTTACTAAACTTCAAAGTTTCCCATTATTTCCTAAGGGAAAAATCAGATGTGCCATGCGAAAGTACTGTTTTGCTGTCGCGAAAGTGGGTTTTGCTTTAGCAACTATGAAAAGTAGTGTTAAGATTCCACAATCTTGTTTTCAGTTAGCGACATGGACAAAACTAAATAATTCAAGAAGTATTGCCCCTTGGTAAACACCAACACTTATGTTTACCTACTCGGGGCCTGAGGAACACAATTCTGTTTTTAGTTTTTTAAAATAGTGCCCAGAAATATGTTTATTTAAATTGGACCCTTTTAATGCTGCAAATTGCAGCACTACTGCCCTAATTTCTGGCACAACTTTTGTGAAATTGCTGCACTATTTTTGTGAAACACCCACCGTAATGCCGCAGATTGCGGCACTGTTTCACGAAACTACGGGGGCTGTGTCGCAGTTTGCAGACACTACTTTTTAAAATGTTTTCTGGGCATTTTAGGGGTAAACAGATGCCAAAATACAATTACTTGGCCTGGTGGTGTTTACCAATTCAAGTATTTTCCCATATTTTTACAGCCTGTAAGGGGAAGGGGGCCGAGGGATCCTCATATACATTTTGCCAACATCCAGGTTCCCAGTCTCTCTGTTGGCATTAGAGCCCCCCGCCACTGTGGGACACTGGAGAGACCACTCCCAGTGTCCCAAGATCTATATCTCCTGCCATAAGCAGTGTTGGACACTGGGGAGCCCACACTTAGTGCCCCGACACATTTACTACATTTAAACCTGTAAATAAAGAAAACAGTTGCCAATGAACCATTCAGTTGTCAACATCAGGGGGCCCAATCCCTATGTCAGCACTGGAAGACCCCCTCACCAGTGGGAGACACTTGGGAGCCCACTCCCAATGTCCCCAGATATGTATCCCCCTCAGCAGTCTGTGACACTGGGGAGCCCACTCCCAGTGTCCCAAAATCTGTCTTTGAAAACCTGTAAAAAAGAAAACAATCATCCATCTTTTGTTTTGTCCTGAAAAAAAATGTCCCTCATCGTTTCCGCTGCCCCCCCCATCCCAACCCTCCCATTGAGCACCCATCACCCCACCACCCCTTGCCCTAGACTTACCACTGGAGATCATCCACTGTCTTCTTCTGTGGACTGGGACATGTCTGCATTGTTCAAAGTAGAACCACGAACTGAGTAATTGCTGTATAATGTATTTCAATGGAGTTTTGAACTTATGAATCATGATAACATTGCTATTTTTTGGACTTTTTGCACCAAATTTTCAACTTGGCCTTTTGGGGACCCCTCCCCATGAACACTGTAACTGCCATTTTAATTTATTGGGCCAGGAGGGTGATTTTGCTGTGGCTGTGCTAAATCACATTTCATGCCCAAATAACATTTTACCTCCAGTGTTCATGAGGTGGGTTCCCAAAAGGTCATTTAGAAAATTAGGTGAACAAATTCCTAAAAAAATGAGTTACATGCATTTGGTGAAACTGTTCTATAGATGCGCATAAATTTGGTAATTTTTAATATTTTGGCTCCAAATTTTTTACGTAGCTATTTTTTCACACCACCTCATTAACAGTACAGTTGTTATTTTTGACATCCTACCCAAAACATGTTTTTGAATCTCTGGCATGGAATGGTGTTTTGGCAGGGAGTTTAAAATGTTCACCTATGTGGTTCATGAGTTGAGGTCATAAGAACACTATGTTGAAAATTTGGAGTCAAAATATGAAAAAAATTCCAAAGTTATGACATTTCATTGCAATCTCACTCCACCCACTCGTAACTTTGGAAATGTTACATATTTTTACCCCAGAGTTTCAGCATAGCCTTCTTATTACCCCCACCTCATATATGTCACAGCTGTAATTTTTTAAATCCTGCCCAAAATGTGTTTTTGCACCTGTGGTGCAGAATGGCATTGCAGTTGTGCAGAATTACATTCTGCATGGATTTGACAATTTTTCTGTACCGTTGTACATGAGGTGGGGTAATATGATGGCTATGCTTAAAATTTGGTCACTGTTGTGCTATAAATGGAAACGCAGAGCTGATAGGGCCCTGTGCTTCCACACCTGCATAGATATATGCATCTATGGAGGGATGGGAGGCCCTGCCCTCCCACAGACAAATAAGGATACGATTATACTATATAAACAAGCATTTGTCAATACCGAATGTTTGCTTGCTGGTATTAGCATTGGAAATGCAGGAGTTAGACAGATGCAGAATAGAAATGGCAGTGAAGTATTGAACTTCATGCCAACCTCACCTCCATCCTGTAGAGATGGACAGACATTGGGGTAAGTGTTTGTGTCATCACCCATGACGGTCATGCCATGTCATCTCGCCCTATTCTGCAGACACCGATACATGTTGAGGTGTGCCTTGGGGTGTTTGGCTGTACAGTCACCCCATTCCATAAGGACATATGCTGAAATGGATGCAACATAGGAGAATGGAGTGAAGTCTGGGGCCGAAGAGTGCAAGGTACACCTCGATGTCTGTCAGTGGCTGGGAGGGTGGGATGGCATGAGCAGTACAGTTGGCAATCCAAAGGCACACCCCAATGCCTGTCAGTCTGTACAGGGTGGGATGTTATGGTTAGAAACCCTAACACCCAGGCCATTTGTTGGTATTTGAACTACAAATTTTCAACATGTCCTTTTTCTGACCCCACCTCATGAAAGCATCTGGGACCTCTTCTCATGAAGAGTAGCAATGTGATTTTGTCAATGTGTCCCAAACTTTGAGTTCCAACAGTGACCATGTCATTCTGCACCACATGTATGAAAACACAGATCGGGCAGGATGTGAAGAATGACAGCTGTACCATTCATAGGGAGGTGTGAAGAGGTGGCAATGTTGAAAATCTGTAGTGGGAATATTAAAAATGCTTGCATTTCTGAGTATACATGGAAACTGCACAATGCATGTGCGTAACAGTCATTTTATGGACTTTTGTCACCAAATTTTTAACATAGGCATTTTAGGACCTCTGCTCATGAACAGTGTCACTGTGAATTTCTTAATGTGTCCCGAACACTGATTTCCCACAGCGACTGTGCTATTCTGTGCCGGAAGTGCAAAAACACATTTTGGCCAGGATTTGAAAAATGACAGCTGCACTGTTCATAAGGAGGTGTGGGAAAATGGCAATGTTGAAAATCTGGAATGAAAATATTACAAATTTGCGAAGTTACGAGCGTGTGTGGAAACTGCACAACTCATGCACATAACACAGTCATTTTATGGACTTTCATCAAAAAATTTTCAACATAGGTATTTTAGGACGTCTGCTCATGAACAGTGTCACTATGATTTTCTTAACGTGTCCCAAACACTGATTTCCCACAGCGACCGTGCTATTCTGCGCCGGAAGTGCGAAAACACATTTTGGCCAGGATGTGAAAAATGACAGCTCTACTGTTCATAAAGAGGCATGGAAAAATGGCAATGTTGAAAATATGGAGTGAAAATATTACACTTTCACGAAGTTACGAACGTGCATAGCAACTGCGCAATGCAGGCTCGTAAAACAGTAATTTCTTGAATTTTTTCAACCAGATTTGCAACTTAGACTTTTTCAGAGCTAACCACATGAAAACTGGCACTGTCATTTCATTAATCAAGCCTGAAAGGTGATTCCACACAGTGACCGCAAAATCACCTTTCGGGACCAAATAACGCCATGACAGTGGCTGAATTCATAAGGAGGGGTCCCAATAACTCCATGTTGAAAATTTGGTGCCACAATTCCCAAAAATGCCTGAGATATGCACCAAAGTTGAAAAACCCCTATTTATGCCATTATAGAGCTTATCTGCATTTCTTCAGTTCGCGGTCGGCTTTGAAGAGTGCAGACGTGTTCCCTGTCTACCGAAGATCATCGCACTGGGCTACAGAGGTAAGCATGGGGTGAGGGGGGTGTGGGGAGGCAGGGTGCACAGAGGGTGGAGTGTGGGTTGGGGGCTGGGCCACTGGACTTAACAAGGGACCGTTTTCTGATTTACAGGTTGAAAAACAAAAACAAGCGAAAAAAAAGATTGTGGGATTTTTTAACAGGGACATTTGGTATGCTGGGGTGGGCTCCCAGCATGCCATGACTATTTTTGGGGGCTGTAGCCAGCAGAGTTAGGCACCCCCATTGGCACATACTGGGGGGTGCAACAGCTGATGGGGATTGGGCCCCCTCTTGGCATAAAGCAACTGTTTTTTCAGGGGACATTATGCCGATGGGGAGTGGGCTCCCTCATCAGCAAATTAAATTGGAAGGGTCAAAGACTGTTTTGGGGGGTACATGATGCTGAGGGGGGTTCGCCACTCCCTCAGCATTGGGGGCTGTGGAATATTGTTTTGTGAACATGGCGGCAGCTTGCTGCTGCGTTCACAAACAATATTACACTAGGCAACATTTCACCCTGCCATGACAGGTCGCTCCCTCATTGCAGTGGAATGGCTGACACTGCAATGACGAGGCAGCCCCTGATTGCTGCAGCGAAAACATTACAACTTGGTGGCACTTTTGGAAGCCAGTGTCATCAGCACACTGTGCCTCCATTGGTCCACCAGTGCCAAGCCCCCAAATGCTATGCCTCTGTTGGCTGCCGCAGTGCCACGTCTCCACAACCGCTTCTCTCCTAAGCTGCCGCATGATGTTTCTTGTGCATGCTCACAAGCAAATATAAAAAGCAACAAAGAAAAGTAAGGAAATTCATTGAAAAAAACATCATTATTGCATCAGTTAGGGTTCTTACAAAAGTGGCAAAAGCAGGGAAATGTGGTGTTAGGGTTTCCAACCCTAACACCCCACTCCCACCCTGCAGACACAGACAGTCGTTGGGTGTATGCTTAGGGGTCATCGTCCCTAATACTCACCCCATTCTCCTATATTGTGCCCATCTCAGCTGATTTACTTATGGAATGGGATGAGCATTAAGGCTGATGACCCCAAGGCACTCCTCCGATGCCTGTCAGTGTCTGCAGGCTGGTGGGTGGAATGTTAGGGTTGGAAACCCTAACACCACATTTCCCTACTTTTGTCACCTTACTAAGAAACCTAACTGATGCATTGATGAAGTATTTTGCAATATGTGTGTGTATATATATATATATATATATATATATATATATATATAGTAGCACGTAGTGCTACCATAGTTAGGGTTGAGGAGCCATTTACATGTTAAACCTAACATTTTGCACCTTAATAACTTTGCAACCATTTAACAGATTTTCCTGAAATCTGGAATACTTGATCAAGAACTATACATCTTGGGATCTGCCAACTTTCATACTGTTCGGATATACGGCTGCGAAGTTATTAAGCATGATCTGCATGGGCATTTAGTTTTTCTGAATTCTTTGCTTGTCCCTACAGGTCGTACGGTTTGTGCGACCGGTCCAAAAACTTCAGGGAACATGCGTCTGGGGCCCCCGATGTGCCTTTTGAAGATTTCGGGAAAAAATATTAAACGGTTCAAAAGTTATACAAAAAACAATTTCACATTATAAGTCAATGGGAAAAGTTAACAAAAAGTTTGACAGTGTCGCAAATGCACTTTTTAGTGTCGCAAATGGCCCTAGTAGGGTCGCAAATTTGCCATTTTGTTTTCAGTTGGTGATCAGAAAAATGCTTGGCATTTAAATATGGGACCCTCTAGCAACACAATTATTTTTGTGTTTACCTAGTCGGACCCTGAGGATGCTAGGCATGTCTTTATTTTGAGGTTAAACACCCTAGAAATATGTTTTTCCAATTTATGGAAAAAGTAGTGTAGCAAAGTAGAGTCGCACTCATGAAAGTGTCACAAATTTTAGCGAAAGCTTTCGCAAATCACGACACTACTTTGCGACACCATGCCCAAAATAACAGGAATTCTTTGCCACCCTGCTGCAAATAAATGCTTTGGTCTTTTGGGCTGCAATTTGGAGGGAAGGCAGCCAACATCTCACAGATGTGCCTTTTCATGGCTTGGTGACAAAATATTGCATGGATGCAAAGTTACGGTACTTCGAAGTTGACACTTTTTCCCATAGACTAACATTGCGGCGTCCGTTGCATGACAGGAATTCTTTGCCACCTTGCTGCAAAATAACTGTTTGGTCTTTTACACTGAAATTTGGAGGGAAGAAAGCCAACATTCCACAGATGTGCCTTTTGGTAGCTTGTTGAAAAAATATTACAGGACGGCAAAGTTATGGCACTCCGAACTTCTCTTTTTTCCCATAGGATAACATTATGGCGTTCGCCACGCTTTTCAGGGCCTGTATCTCAGAAACGGTGCGAGATACGGACTTTTCATCAGAAAAATCTAAGTGCAAAACTAGCCAGGAAAGTCATAAATCATATGACTTTTAAATTTTTTTTCTACGTTGTACGGTTCCTGAGATATAAGCAATTTAGTATTCCAACTCCTCATTTTCTGCTCCGAGACCCATTATTATGCCTACATTCTTTGTACTCACTGTCTTTCTCTATGCAGCTTTTCAGGAAAACCAGCCTGTGTGCTTACATTACTGTTACCCTTACTGCTTCAGCTTGCGGTTCCGTACCCGTTTCACTTACCGTTCCCGTCTAAGCGACCATGTGCGTTACCCTTTGCATTTTCATTTGAGCTTGCCTTTGCATTATTTTTACCATTTGTGTCTACAGTACTGTTTCTCTTTCTGTTTCACTTTGTGTCACCATGCGCATTACCATTTGCGTTTGCAGGCACCGTGTTACTATGTGACAAGACATCACGTGGCGGAAGTGCGGGGCCTTCCGCCGCCACATTACATTCACTATTTCTTGTTATCATTCTCAAAAAGAAGGGAAATTAGAAGCAAAAAATCCATTTAATGCATCAGTTACGGTTGTTCCACAGCGACAAAAGCAAGGAAATTTGATGTTAGGGTTGAAACCCCCTTGCACCCTCAGCTCACCCCAACCAGCAGCGGAGTGCGTGTTGAGATCATCAGTCTAACTCTCACCCATTCTCCTATTCCTCAGATTCTTTCCACATGTGATGGGGTAAGGTTAGGGCCGGCGACCCCAATCGCTTTTAATGTGAATCGAGGTGGGCAGAAAGTGCAAGAAGTTTCAACCATAAAATTTCCTCACTTTTGTCACTGTGGAACCACCCTAACTGATGCATAGCTGAGATTTTGCCTCTAATATACAGATATATATGTAATAGATATACCACTCTGAGGTGTCGCGGTTGCACTCTGATATCACCGCGCCTTGGTCAACCGCCCAGGCGTGCGTATATCCAGAGCGTCACCTGACAATCAATATACTATCTTATAAAATAATATAGATTTTTTGGGGGTGGGTGGAAAAGTAGTCCCTCTGTGTAGTTGGTAAATAAATGATATGTTGGCAGAGGTTTAAAATAAAGCTGCATTGAAAAATGAGGAAGGCAAGTATGATTGGGAGCACTTTTTGGTGTGAAAAAACTGTTATCTGTAAATGACTTTCACTTTTACTAGCACTTTTTGGTGTGAAAAAAACTGTATCTGTAAATGACTTTCACTTTTACTGCTGAAATGTAGCGTGACCGAGCGGTGCACATTTCAGAAAGTGAGAAACTGTTAAAAGCCGAAAGTAAGCCCTGCTGTGTTTAAAAAATCAGAAAAGTGACTCCCTCATATTAGTTTGTGTTGCCTTTCGGTAATAGTAGTTCCATACTGTATGCGGAAGGAGCGAGGATAGATCGAGCGAGTCGGTAATTTTAGGAAGGTAGAAGGAAGTGAGAGCGAGTGTTGCCATAGCAACTCTCGCTCTCCTTCCGTCTCGTTCAAAATTACCGACTCACTATCGTCGCCCTTCTGCATACAGTATCAACTTCTGTGCCCAAACAAGACAAGCAAGGCGAAGAGTCACTTTTCTCGATTTTAAACACACAGGCTTACGACTTTAACAGGTTTTCAGTTTCTGGATGCGCACCGGCGATCACCCTTATTCGACAGTAATGAAAGTCGTCGGCAAGATAGCGGTATTCTCCATGGAAATGCAGCTTTTTACAGAAATTAAGAGAAGACAACAAAAGAATGTATGTTCTACTTTTATATATACAGTTAGGTTTCTGTTAATCAGACTGATTGGTCACAGTGGTTACAGTAATAAAGTGGTTGTACACTGTGAGACTGTGAAAATGGCAGGCAGGATTTGATTTTAAATTAAATTTTAAGTAAACATTAATGGTAGGATGAAGAGATCAGTTTCTACAGTGTGGGGCTACTACTGGTATATTTACTTATGCCTGTGGGTGTCAGTTGCATATGTGTGTTAGTGTGGGTGTCTAGCTGCACCAGGTGTGGAGTGGTCTTGCTGCTGGTGAAAAGGTTTTGAGGACTGGAAAGTAGTTCAGGCGTGCGGTCGTAGTGGAAGGCGATGTGATGCGTTGGGAAATAATGCGGTCATGTGACGTGTTTTGTCCAATTGTATAAGTGGGATTTCTATGATTTTACCACACCATTTTATAAATGTATATATATAATGTGTATATATATATATATATATATATATATATATATGCCTGTTCAATGTAAAACCACTAACTTTGCACATTAATATCTTTTACTCTGTCTGATGGAATGAACTGAAATTTTGTATGTGTTGTCTCAGATGCAAGGTCTTGATCTCTGTAAACTATTGTGATGGCAGCTTGTGCGGTTTCTGAGATCTGGATGTGTCATATTTGTAAATATCTAACTTTTTTCCTGAACTCACAGGCCCAGATATTCAAACTGCATCCAAAAAGTGCACAATAGCAGGAGCAAGAGCAAGTCCTTTGTGCCCATGCACAAGAGGCGCAATATTCAAAAACTGAGCAGGTCAAACTGCGCCTACAGCCGATGACTGAATAGTGCACCACCTGCACCATAGCACAACTAGAGAGGGGAAGCTGAGCAGATCAGATGCACCATAGCGCAACAAGGGATGTTCAGCTGAGCAGTCCAGAGGTGCCATAGCACAACCAGGGATGCCCCCAGCAGCAGGGCGGCAATGCAACTGCACAACCAGGGAGGCAGGGGCCCATCACCCATGCCACAGATGGGCACAGGAACACACAGCAGAACAGACATTGTCCACCCACACCCCATGCACTGCACAACTGGGGAAGGGCTGGAATAACCACTGGCCCATGGAGACAAGCAACCAACCCACAGCCGGGCTATGGTGCCCCATCACACACCCCAGCAAGCTGTGACTGGCACACAAGGAGGGCTGACCACCCCATGCCACACCATCCCCCCAATGCAGAGCACACCCTTCACCATGACCCCTAGACACCCTGCCCAGGAGCAGTGTCCACCACTGCAGGAAACCCCATGCATGCCACCACCCCCATTGTGACAATGCAACCCTGTGCACCACAGAACCATGCAAGGCAGCCCCACCACGAGCACCCATCAGCAGGTGGCAGCACACAGCGATACAATGATGGCATACACAGTGCCACCAAGTACAGCTCCCCTGAGGTACTGCTGAGAGACCAACCATGCGTCGGCACATGAGGTACCCCACATGGGACATGGCATGTCCCAGACCCCACCACCAGTAGTACAGCACCCTGCACACTCTCCCAATGACACACCCTGACCCAGCACTGGCCACAACAGCCAGCACAGAAGCTCACAGTGGTGCATGGAAGCATGCACCACACCGGATGCCACACAGTGCATGGACAGACACCCACCCATACCCAAGGGCACAACAACACAGGGACGCAGTAGTGGGGCAACCAAGCCCCCAGCGTGGGCCCATGTAAACTGTGTACACACAACCTGCAGTCCTCCATGGCACAGGAGTGCCAGCCACCCTGTGCAGGCACTGCGGACCTGTACGCCACCAGCATTTGCCCGGAGCACAAGTCGCAGACAATGGTGCACATCCCCTGCAACACACATAAGCCACAGCATGGAGGTGGGTCAACAACTGTGGAGGCCACAGTGTCACCCAAGGCAGACATGCACCACACCAGTGGCAGAAGGCAACCCAGCATTGTAATGGGTACAGTGGCTGCCCTGCATGGACAGCCACCACTGACATGCCAGCAGAACATGCAGGTCACAGACATGCATGGGTGTCAGCTGCACAGGCCATGGACAGCCTGACAGGGGTGCCATGGACACAGAGCATGCACCATGGACCACTGCACACAGTCATCCAGTGAACAGGGAACAACACACACACCACAGACACTGACTGATAGCTACCCCCACACCATAGTCACCTCCCCATGGACACACACACATACACATGACTGCACTGCCCCTGACGCCATGCACACCACTGCAGCTGAGCACCTATAGTCTGCTGCAAATCAGAGACCACCACAATATTCATATCACAATACCTGTATTCAAACAAAATATAAAAGTTAACTATGTACAATAATATATACAAAGTTGAAGGGGAGGGCCACAAACAAGGTGGGTTTGGGTAAGGGGCAGGGGTGGACAAATGGGACAGGAAAGGAGGGTGTGAGGGTTGGTCCAGGGGGGTAGGGGATATCAGGGGCAGAGGGGCTTTCAACAGGAGCCCCACTCCCTGCTCTGGTTTCTCCTCTGCCGATGCCTCCTGAGGACTCCAATCTAGTCAATCCTCTGTAAGATTGTCAAGGACCACCTCGCCATGTGCAGGATCTCCCGCAATGCCTCCCTGATGTCATTCAGCTGTCAGACACCTAGGACAAGGGAGCACAGTCAATAGGTGTGAATGCACAGCTCCATACAGCCCACCCACTGTGCATGGCATACGGCCGTGGGACATGCCTCTGTGATGGTGTGTGTCCACCCACATTGATCACGTCCACATGACCTGCCCACCCAGGTGCATACAGCCATGCAGAATGCTGCACATACCCACTGGCCCAGTCATGCACAGCACCACCGTGGCCGTTTAGTGACATGGCTATGTGGTGCAAAGGCAGTGGCACAGCCATGTACCCAGTGCATGCATGGACCACCATCGACACACTCCCAGACATGCATTGCCACTGGACAGTGCTGACTGTAACAAGTTGGGTGCATGGCAGTGGTGTCAATGGATGGTGGCCATGCCCCACTGCCCACCCTGTTACACAGCATGCAATAGTAATCATGGAGGTATGGCACTCACCATCATTGAGCCGGTCTCTCGGGTGCTGTGGACCATCGCCCTGCCTTGCCTCCCTGTCCTCTTAGTTGTGCCGCAGCTCACGTGCCAGGCGCTGCTTCTACGGCACTTTGGTGCAAACATGGAGAGAGGAACATCATTACAATCCTGTAGCAAAGCCCCCCTGCCCCCAGGTGTGTGTCCTCCTACCCAGCCAGACTCACCCACCCCACACCCTGATAACACCACCACAGCCAACACCGGACGGTCCCTTCCCCATGTGCTGGACACATACAACCATGATACCCATAGGGAAGATAAAAGTGTTTTGACATAACACCTACCTGGCTGTGGCACCATGCCCCTCCTTGCACGTACCCACAGGTGGGCTAGCAGGTCTAGCTCCCTCCACCGCAGGTTGTCATACCTGTGGCGGCACTGCTCTGCTGTCTGCCCCCTTCCAGTGGCCTACTCAAGTGCAGTGGCCACCTCCTCCCACACCTGGCTCCTGGACCTGTCCAGGGGTGTCTCCCCAAACAGTGGTCCATGGTGTGGCTCCACTATGGCCAGTGGGTTGGCCACTTCAACCTGGCTCCATTGTGCAGCCCTCCTGTGCACCATTCTCCTAGCTCGGTCTGCAAAAATGGCGCTCTGCAGCACAGCTCCCCACGTGCAGATGCTGTGCGGTACAGCGCTGCCATTTCCTATCACGCTGTCACCGAACAGTGTGATAGTGGTGCACCCATGCCTGACGAATGGCACCTAGGGGGCAAAGGTCAGGCACAGGGTCAAGGGGCTCTGGCGCACGGACACGCACAGTGCCATTGGAACTCAATGTGTGTAGCATGATTGGCTGCCTTTGTGCTATCTCCAGTAGTGGCCTACTGCGCTGTTGCCCCAGTGCGCCTATGATGGCCCAGTGCCACAGCGCCATGTAGGTGAACATCGCCGTAGCACCACTGGCACAATGGTGGCCATGCTCTGCATTGCTTCCTGTGCACAGCATGTCAGCAGCACAGCAGACGGCTGCATCAGCAACCCGGGCATGCGCAGTGAGGTGTGTACTACGCATGTCACAGAACTGCGCTCTTGGCTCAGCACATTCAACACAATTGCGCAAAGTGCAACAGAGCGATACTCAGTCATCATATGCAAAACAGCTAATCAGCCATGCAATGGTGCAGCACTGCAATTTGCATCCATGTAAAGTTGCGCCTGGCCTCATTTACATGGCTTGCACTATAAAAGTGCTACATTGGGCTGCACTGGCCATAGTCGGTTACTGCAGTCTATTGGTGAGTTGAATGCTGTTTGGGAGCGTGGACTGTGGATTTAGGGACATGCATGGGACTGCACAGTCACAGGTAACAACTGTTATTCTTACAGGATAGAAAATGACTGAGCGAGTTGTGGGAGAGGAGGAACACAGTGGTGGGAGGAGGAGGAGGCCTAATTTTACCAAGGCCGAGACTGATGCTCTGTTTGAGGCCTACCTGGATCAGGAGCCGCTTCTCAGCAGATGGCAGGGAACACCTCAAGCCCATGCTGCTGCATGGGAGGAGGTGGCATGTGCTATGAACCTGCATGGCAGCCACCAGTGCTCCATGTAGGAGTGCAAGAAGAAGATGGGCACAGACAGGAGGAGGATAAAGGAGAAGATGGCTGCCATCAGGGCAGCATGAGCTGGGACAGGTGGGGTACAGCCGGAGGTGGTACACCTGACCCCACAGGAGGAGAGGGTTGCTGGAAGCATGCAGCATTGTGCCATTGAGGGTGTTCCAGGTGGTGGCTTCCAGATGGGTGGTAGCCCATCACTGCATGGTAGGTCATGGTCTGTCTATGGGGGGGCAGGGTAGGTCACATGCAGTAATGCGACTTTGTTTTCCTTTACAGATCCTGAGTGTCTGCATGGGTCAGCGGTGGTGGGCCTGTCCACTGAGGACAGTCAGCTGGAGATGGAGGAGGACCCATCCACCTCCACAGGTATAACGTGGCTCAGTGCGACAGTGGGCCCGCCTGGCTATCCACACTGATGTTGTTGGAATAGGTGTGGAGGAAGCCCTGCCCATGTCCCAGCATGCCGGCATCCATGGATGCCGGCATGCTGTGACTCGGGCCAGTGCCGAGTCCGTCACCGATGATGATGTCACTAACGGCATGGGCAGTGACACATGTGTGCCATGGGATGGCCACACAGCAGGTAACATCGTGGCCATGGCTGTGGGTGGTGCTGCCATGGAGGCCTGCATGTCAGCTCAGTCCCAGCCTGTGCCTGTCAGCACCAGTGGGGCAGCACTGGTGTGTGT
Organism: Neoceratodus forsteri; assembly: GCA_016271365.2. Taxonomy (NCBI): domain Eukaryota; kingdom Metazoa; phylum Chordata; order Ceratodontiformes; family Ceratodontidae; genus Neoceratodus; species Neoceratodus forsteri. The sequence continues at coordinate 413,759,317 of CM057453.1, read as the reverse complement.
TTGGGACAGTGGGACTGTTACGGCCACTGCGGTGGCACCACTGAGCCCTGGGGAGCGGCAGCCAGAGGGGCAGCATCAGCAGTCAGTCAATGGGCTTGGGGGTACAGGGTCAGGCTGCTGCATCTGTGCATCACCTGTGAACATGCCCAGACCTGGTTCTGGTGTGCAGCGCCCACCCTCAAGGAGTGCTGAGCATCAGGGCAGCACATACCCTGAGGGACAGGGTGCCGAGGAGGCAGATGACCTCTTGGATGAGCACACCCGCCTACTGCAAGCATCAGTCTAGCAGTAGATGCACCTTGTGACATCAGTGAATGCACTGCATGCGGCTCTGGAGCGGGCAGAGGAGTGTCGCAGCAGAGACACAGCACTGATCCTGGCAGGGGTGGACCGGTTGCGGGAGGATGTGACCACTGCCATTGACAGGCAGACACAGGCATTCACTGCTGTCATGGCCACAATGGGCACACAGTCATGTGCCTATGCATCGCAGACACCACGCAGTGCACTGTCCACCCCCCATTCCTGGCATCATGTGACACCCTCCCTGTCGACACCGGGTTCAGCTGTGGGTATCCCGAGCATGTCTGGTGCAGGCATGTTCGGTGTGCTGCAGACCCCTGCGTGAGCACGGTCATGTTTATGTAGTGGAACCCTTGGGGGACCATCGGTGCCACCGCATGAGGCCAGTGGTCAGCCTGTGAGTGTTGGCAGGTCTTGGCGGGGCCGCCCATGCATCCGTTGCGGCTGGGGCACTGTGTTGCATGACTGACCTGTCTCCCAACACAGCTACTGTCTGGTGCTGCCCTGTGTGCATTTTGTCTTTCAGTGGGCAGTGCACGGGTGGGTACCAGGCCCTGCACGTAGACACACAGTCCATCTGCACACCATCCTGGCTGCTGTCCTCAGTTTGGTGTGCATGATGATGCCTGCATTGCACTGTACACCAATGTGCAATGGTGCTCAGCATCTGACACACGCACATGGTCAGGCAGTGGGCGTGTGGTCTGTGGACATATGTGTGGCTGGGGTGGCATTCTGGGTCGGTGTGCCTCCCACCCTTTGTGCATGTTTGGTGCGTTGTGTGTGTGTGTGTGCATGTGTGTGTGTCCATCTGCATGGCATGTTAGACCTCACCCATCCCTTGTTGTGTGTGTGGTTCCATGCTCTTCCACTTCCCTTGATGGCATGCACCCCTGGTGTGTGTCCATGCGTGTTTTTGGGTTGTGCCTTAGCCACTTTTGGCTGCACATGGCCCCATGACTTACCTGGGTTGGCTGAAGTGCTCCTCCGTGATGGTGTCCCTGTGCAGCTGTGCCAGCCGGAGCAGTCGGGGGTCCCGTCACCCAAGGGGGGGGCTGCCCATCACCATCATCACCGGCGTCCTCATCGTCCCCATCACTGTCCCCTCTCCGACCTGTACGGCTATCCCACATTCGTTGGGCATGTTGTGCAGGATGCAACAGGCCAGGAATAGCCCACAGGCCTTTGAGGGGCTGTACTGTTGGGCACCGCCGGAGGTGTCCAGGCAATGGAAACGTGCCTTCAGCATCCCGAACACCCGCTCGATGACATTCTGTGTGGTGGCATGTGCCTCATTGTAGTGTTGCTGCGATGGGGTCATGGGCCGTCGGTAGGGTGTGAGCAGCCAGGGACAGAATGGATATCCACTGTCACCTGTGTGTAGAGGGTGGAGGTTAGTTTGGTGATCAGCATCGCCCTGCCCTGGGCCATGTAGGCCACTACCCATGTCACCTTTGACCATGCCCCCCCAGGCACTATGATTGTCCATGTGGTTTGCATACTCACCCACTAGGTGGCCAGTGGGATATCCGCACTCTCAAATCTGTGGCACAGTGCTGACTGGTGCCAGATGAAGACATCGTGTGCTCCCCCAGGGTGCGTGGCACAGACATTGATTATGCGCCCCCTGGCATCACACACCACCTGGAAGTTGATGCTGGCATAGCCCTTGCGATTGATGTATGCAGCCCCCTTGGGGCCAGGTGGTGTGCAGATGGCTACATAGGTGCAGTCTATTGCCCCTAGCATGCCAGGCATACGTGGAACTCCTGTATGTTTGCTGTGCACTCCTCTGGTGTGATGGAGAAATGGATGTACTCCACAGCATGTGGAAGCAGTGTGCTGAGGAATTGGGTGAGGTGGCATGATGTAGCTGACTGGGTTATGCCTGTGGTGTCCCCAGTTGGTCTCTGGAAGGTACCCGTGGTGAGCAAGCACATGCAAGCTGTCACTTTGGTCTCTACTGACAGGGTATGGCTCCGTCGTGTGGGTGCCTGCATCACATCACTGCACAGCTCACAGAGCCATCCCAGGAATTGCCCGATTCAGGCGGTTCTGGCCAACAATCTCGGTATCACTGTACAGCTTGAAACTGGTGTGGGCTCAGTACTGCCTGTTGGGGGCATACCGCTGATGGGCCCTTCCATGGCCACGCCCCCCTGCTGCCCGCCTTCTCACCCCCCTCATAACGGCCTCCATCTGGAAGGTGGCACTGGCCATGTCCCTGGCTTGTGTTCACCCCCCGGCAGCTGTTACTGTATTCCTCCCCGCTGTCCTCACTGCTATTTCCCCTGCACCGGGAACACCTGCCTGTGCTTGCCTCACTGCTGTGTGGTGTACTTCCCCCTTCTGCAATGTCTCCCCACACCTTCCCCTGTGGCTATTGCTTCCAGGTGCTCTTTCCTTCCTGGCCCTGTGTGTCCCTGCTGCGCAGTGTGTCCTGCTGTATTTTGCTCTCATGTGGCTTCCCCTGTAGTGTTCTTGCACCTCTCCCTTGCTCCCTTTTATTTTGGCTTATTTCCGCTATGGCACAACTTCCACTTGCTCCCCTATTGTGCTTGGCGCAAGTTGTTGAATATCACACTGTACCATTTATGCATGGTTTCTCCCCCTTCAGTTGCGCATGCCTTCATTATCATTGCGTTGTTGCTCAGTGTGATTTGGGACCAACTGCCTCTGCTGAATATCGCAGAATGGCACATTTCTGGACTTGCGCAGGCGCAACCCTATTGCGCATGGCTCAACTCTTTTGAATATCTGGGCCACAATGTTTTTTTTTTCTCTCACCTACAGCCTACATGGAGTGGAATTGTTATTCAAAATTAGTAGAGGACATGTGTCACATTCTAAGGTAGTGCCTTTGACAGGTCTGGGGAAAAAATATTAAAGGGTTCCTGAGTTATAAGGCTGTAAAATTTAATGGTTTCTGACCTGCACATGCGCAGTAGAGTTTTTGAGATAACATTCTGTGGCAAAGTAAAAATTTGATCGCAAATGTAAATTTTTCCTTTTGCTCCACTTGCTTGGCATGGTACCAAACATTTTTTGTGCCATGCCAACTGGCAACTTGTTGATTTTCTCCACAAACTAACAAATGTGGAAAATACATTAAAATGCTGGGATTTTAAAAAACAAACATCAGAGCCTAGCTAAATGGGACCCAGTTAACTAGATTCCATATAATGACCACAAATACCTTTAATGGGCACCCAAATTCCTAGGTGCCCAGCTTAATGAGAGGAACTTTTCCTCCATTTTCTCTGTTTGAAAACAATGGAGATTTTTTGTCTTCTGCAGCTACAGCTGAACTTATGCTGCCAGCTGCAGTGTGAGCTGTGAGACGTCATTTCTCTTGTGTTTGTTGGTGCCCCCCCCCCACACTTCATTGCCATCCCTGGTGATGTGTGATTTTACCCTTTGATCATTGGACCCTTCATAATATAAAATGTACCTGCTGTCTAGTGGCACCCCCACCTGCCGATTGTGGTCCCCTATTAATGTATTTTCCTGGTGTCTAGTGATATCCCCAACCCATCGATCACCATTACCAATTTCCCTCATTTCTTGTGGCAGCCCCAACCTGCCGATCATTGTCCCTATTATAAAATGATATATTCCCTGGTGTTAAGTGGCACCACAATGAACAAATACAACTAGCAGTGACTGTGAATCCAATGGAAGCATGGTGCAAAGAAAGGGACGGCCATCCTTAAAGCAAATATCTCAATCCCACTGTGTCCTTGCACTCCAGATAAAAAATATACAAGTACTGCTACTGTTTAAATAATAACTGCTTTAATCAATGTTTAAAGATATAGAAAGTACTGTGATGGACTGCAGATGCCCACTACTTGCCCCGGCACATCGGGTGTCCAAACCCTTCCTCAGTGGGTGTGCCAAAGTAGGAGATGTGTGTTACTTTTATGTCATGGCTCATTAATATTAATTAAACAATCCAACATACAAAAAGAAATGTTTTTGAAAGTAATCAAAAATGCAGGTATGGAAATAGTACTGTCATTTAAGTCTACGTACATAGGAAAACTGCAATCAGAGAGTCACTTGGTCCAATTTCCAAAACTGGGTGCAAGCTGCACCAAAGGCAACTTGCTCCAATCACCCATGTGCCACAGACCCTGCACCTGATTCTTGAACAGGTAGGGTCCCAGTGTCAAAGGACCATGGTGTGTTGCAACCCTGGGAGTGCGTCTGACTGAGGGCTCACCTGGACAGGGTGCCACAAGCCTGCGGCATTGTGCACCAATATACAGAAGCACCCCTACCCCCATCCCTGATCATTGTGAACACAATAAGAATCATTCCCATGTCTCTGGTATTGTAGTGGCACCCTTCCCTGAACCACGAGCAGTGTAATATTAATAATATCAACCCCATTTCCCTGGTAGTCTAGTGGCCCCCCACCCCTCTCTGAACCCCAATCATCATTCAAATAAAGAATAAGGAGAGGAGACCCTTTTCGCTGGTAGTGCCCCACCCTGATTTTGATGACCCTGTATTCACTTTAATAAGTACCACCTGGTGGTCTAGTTGCCCACCCACCCCATTCACCAGTGCCTGACCACCCCACTCTCCAATCCCTATAGGAGCCAGTGACTGGCACAGTACACCTCTCACCACTGCGGCCAGCCGCTGACTGAGCTCTACTTCTGTGTGTACTGTATATAGTGTGCACTCAGCGACTGACAGCAATTAATAAGGGCAGAAAGGAAGAAAGAAAAGAGAATGTTTATTCAGTGTACTTGCAGAATACAAGGCCAATTCCCAATGTGCAGTGACACCAAATATAGTTGAAGTGTATGTAAGGATGAGGAACTGCATACATCCGGCAAAGCTTCTGTGTGTCAATCAGCAGCATCTTATTTTGAGAGGACAGTAGATTTGAGATACCTAAACAGAAGAATCAGAAAACAGCAATTACAACAATGTCCAAGATACTAACTATAAAAATAGATGCATGAATTCAATAGCATATTTTCTAAAATCTAAGAAAATAGTGATCAATTAATGGAAGTTTGGTTATAGAATTTTTTAAACTTTATGGATTAAAATATTTAAAATAAAATGTTTAAACCTGGTAATCAGAATCAACTTTACATGTATAATATATATTCACCTATTCATAACCAAACTACACTGAAATCTTGATTTTACAGAAGGGAGACAGCCACTAACACATTGCTGTGAGCAGATAGTGCCCACCCCCCAAAGTTGAAGGAATCGATTCCGTACAGTGAACTACTCAGACTTAGGAGGAACTGAACTAGGGAGGATGATTTCCTAGTGCAAGCAGGAGACCTTGTCAATTGATAATTGGAAAGGGGATATGACAGCACATTGCTCAATATCACAAAACTTAGGGTATCACAAATAAATAGAAACACAGAAACATAGACTTTGATGGTGGATAAGGACCGCTTGGCCCACCTAGTCTGCCCATTTCCCTACCTGCAGGAAAAGCTGCAGATTCTAGTTAACCAACAGCCTATTTCTTCCTACCCCCCACAAGAATTGCCTTATGTCTGTCCCATGCATTCTTGAATTCTCCCACAGTTTTAGACCCCACAGCCTTCTCAGGAAGGCTGTTCCATGCGTCCACCACCCTTTCTGTGAAAAAATACTTACTCACATTGTTCCTGAACCATCTCCCCTCTATCTTCAAATTGTGTCCCCTTGTTCTTGCACATCTCTTTTTCTGAAAGATGCTACCATCTTGGACTTTGTTGATTCCACTTGAGGTACTTAAATGTTTCTGTCATGTCCCCCTCTCCCTCCTTTCCTCAAGGGTATACATATTAAGCTCCTTTAGTCTCTCCTTGTATGGCTTCTCTTGCAGACCCTGCACCATTTTAGTTGCCCTATTCTGGACTGCCTGCATCCTATCTATGTCCTTGCAGAGATGGGGTCTCCAGAACTGGACACAGTACTCCAGATGGGGTCTCACCAACTGTCTGTACGGAGGGATAACAACTTCTTGTTTTCTGCTGCTGATGCCTCTCCCTATACATCCCAGTATCCCCCCAGCCCTCCCTACTGCCTTCTCACGTTGCTTGCTAACCTTAAGGTCATCTGATATGATTACCCCCAGGTCCCTTTCCATTTTTGTTGTTGTTACTACCCCCCCAACCCCATTGTGTAATCTTCCCCTGAGTTTTTGTTTCCCAAGTGCATTATTTTGCACTTCTTTGCATTGAATCCAAGCTGCCATGCATCTGACCATTCCTCCAACCTTTCAAAGTCCCTTCTCATCCTTTCTATGCCTCCTTGTGTATCAACCCTGTTGCAGATCTTTGTATCATCTGCAAAGAGGCATACTTTTCCTTCCAGTCCTTCTGCAATGTCACTTATAAAGACATTAAAAAGGACTGGACCCAGTACTAAACCCTGCGGTACCCCACTAGTAACCCCTCTTTCTTCAGAGTAGACTCCATTTACAATTACCTTCTGTGTCCTGGTGTCCAGCCAATGTTTCACCCAGGCAACCACCCTGGGACCCACTCCCAGGCTGGTTAATTTGATTATTAATCTTCTGTGTGGGACTCTGTTAAATGCCTTGCTAAAGTCTAGGTAGGCCATGTCCAGAGCCCTTCCCTGGTCTACCATTTTAGTCACCCAGTCAAAGAAATCAATTAGACTCATCTGACATGACCTCCTTGCTGTGAACCCATGCTGCCTTGGGTCCTGTGCCTCACTGGCCTCTAGGTACTCAACAATTCTTTCCTTCAGAAGTGATTCCATCACTTTCCCTACCACAGAGGTCAAACTGACAAGTCTATAGTTTCCTGCCTCTGTCTTGCTCCCACTTTTGTGATGGAGAACCATATCCACCTTCCTTCAGTCCTCAGGTACAGCATCATCCTCCCATGATTTGTTAAAAAGGGTAATCAGTGGTGTCACTAGTTCTCCCCTTAATTCTTTTATAATTCTGGGGTGAATTCCATCAGGCCCCATTGCTTTGTCCACCTTCAGTTTCAGGAGTTCTTTCAGAACCCTTTCTTCTGTGAAAGGACTGGGATCGACCTGCCCCATCCAGAGTACTTCTGTTAATTGGAGTAGGCACCTCCCCCTCCTCCTCTTTTGTGAAAACTAAGCAGAAGTATTCGTTCAGTATCCCTGCCTTTTCACTGTTCCTCTCTGCCCACCCACCGTCCTTTCTATTCAGCCTCACTATCCCTCCCTTTGTCTTTTTATGCTCCCTGATGTACCTATAAAAGGTTTATCCCTTTTCTTAACTGAGTTGACTATCTTTTCCTCAGTTTGGGCCTTTGCTATTCTGGTTTCCCTACTTGTTTCCTTCTGCCTTAACTGGTACAGTTCACTGTCCTGCTCCTTCTGTGTTTCATTATACTTCCTAAATGCTATCTTTTTCTCCCTAACCTTTCCTGCCACCTCGTTTGAGAACCATAGTGGCTTTTTCTTTCATTTTGATAAAGTTTATTTGCTTCACACAAAGGCTTGTTGCCTCTGTGATGGTAGTTTTGATGTTTCCCCATTGCTGCTCCACCCCTCCTTCCATCCTGTTTGCTAGTGTTTTCTAAGGCACTCTCCCATATTGCCAAAGTCAGCCCTCCTGAAGTCCAGTACTCTCACTTTTGTATGGCTTGACTCTGTAGCTAAGTTTATCATGAACCACACTGTTTGGTGGTCATTTGTTCCCAGATGTCTACCCACTTCTAGATCTGAGATCCTCTCACTGTCCCCATTTGAGAGTATGAGGTCTAAGATTGCTCCCTCATGAGTGGGTTCCAAAACTAGCTGTATGAAGCATGCCACCTGTAGGGCATCGAGAATGGCCCTCCTCTTGGATGTGGCTGCAGCAAAGGTGCTCCAGTTAACACCTGGCACATTCAGGTCCCCAATCAACCATAGTTTCCCATTTCTCTGCCATCCTAAGAATGCCTTCTATCATATCCTTGTCCATTCCCTCTCCCTGACATGGGGGTCTGTATACAACCCTAGTGTGGATTCTGGTGCTATTTCCAGTCTCTAAGGTGACCCACAGTCCCTCCTCTTCTCCCTGTTTACTATTTTGTTCTGTTGCTTTTATCCTTTCCCTTACATAGAGAGCTACTCTTCCCCCTCTTCTACCCTCCCTGTCTCTCCTGTAGGTTGTGTACCCTAGTATGTTAACATCCTATTCATGGTTCTCCATGTACCATGTTTCTGTGACTGCTATGATATCCAGTCATCCCTCTTCCATCAAGGCCACAAGTTCAGGGAGCTTGTTGCCTAGACTATGGGTATTGGTACTCATTACCCTCCATTTCTTGATAGCCTTACCCCTCTTTGCCCCATTCCTGTCCATATTGCCTTTGTCATTTTCTCCATTTACCCCTGCCCTTCTCCCTATCAACTTCTCTATCTTGGTGTTTACCTCACTTACTACCCTAATTTTCTGGGGGTGCTAGGCTTTCCCTGCTCCTTTCCAGTGCCTCCCCCGTTGGCTAGTTTAAATGCTTGCCATTGAAGCATTTAAATCTATCACCTAGGATCCTGGTTCCCCTCCTGGACAGATGCAGACCATCATGCTAGTATAGGCCTGAATCACTCCAGGTAGACCCCCAGTCCCCAATGAAGCCAAATCCCTGAGCTCTGCACCAGTTTTTCAACCACTGATTGAATCCCATGGTGTGGAGCACCCTAGCCTCATCCATGCCATAGGCAAGCAGCACTTCTGAGAAAGTTACCGTGCATGCTACTTGTCTAAGGCCCCTCCCTAACTCCCCAAACGCTTCCTGCACTGCTCTGATCCCTTTCTCTGCCAGGTCATTTGTCCCTAGGTGGACAATGACATCCAGCTCTCTCCCCCATGCAGTTACTCCAGCAATCCTGAGGATTCACTCCCTGTCCCTCCATGCCATGGCACCAGGCAGGCACCTTACCTCCCTCTCCCCTTCCTCCCCCAGTTCTACCCCCTAGCAATGGAGTCCCCCACCAGGAGTTGTTTCCTTCCCCTGTGGGGTCCCATGTCACCCTCCTGTGGGTCTCCTTTGTGGAGGTTCCCAGCATCCTCCTTGGTCTCCACTGCGGGTGCCTCCATAGAGGAACCACACTTTGCCAGAATGGCATATGAATTGTGGAGAGGTACAACTGGATGGATGCACCTCTCTTCCACTGCCCTCACCCTCCCTGAGCCCACTGTGTTCCAACCACTCCTCTTTCTTGGAAACCTCTGAGGCAACAGCAGTGACCCTGGTGGTCCTTGGGTGGGAGAGGAGGTCCCCCAAATCCTGACCAACTCAGCCTGCAGGTGAGCAACCTCCTCCCTCAGCCCAGAGACATGACTGCAGATGGGACAACACCGCATCCTCCGGAACGTCTCCCGGAAGACTGCTGCTCCAAAGCCACTGCACTGCACCACTCCCATCATGTCTTATTTCTGGACCCTTAACTGTTGTTAGGAATACTTACTCTTTCCTCTTTTTTTTTCTCCCTACTTACTTACTGCCTCTGTGCCCTTTAAGCTCCTGATCTTCCAGTTCTGAGACAAGAAGTTCCTATATTTCTCAGTAGTTTCCTTACTTGCTCCAAGTCAGACCTCCAGCAACTGGGGGGGAATGGAGAGCTACTCTTTTCCTTCTAGGATGGTGAGTCTTTTCTGGCTCTGTGATCACTCACTTCCTACTCCCAAACAAGAAGTTCCTATTGTCAGTCAAATCCTGTGCCTATAAAAGTAGAACTGGCTTAGGGTGGGGGGTGGGAAGGAGGGCAATATAGTCCTAGTAGAGAATTATAGTTATAACAGCAGCTCCTTCTTCTTGGTGTTCTCTGCCTGTTCTCTGGCAGAAGCTATCTAGGGCTGTTTTTAAATCTGGCTTTAACCTGGCTTCCTTCTAGCTAAGCCACTCCCCCTTCTTCACAGCTTTTTCTACACTTCATTAATTGCACAGATAACAATTCCCTTCAGCCACCTGAGACAAACACCTAGATGACTGCACAGATAACAATTCACTTCAGCCAACTCAGACAAACACACTAACTTTTTTTTGTTTTATTTTGTTTTTACCTGAAATTGAAGGTCCCAGTAGTAGAGTTCTAGTTCTTGGATCACCCAATGTGCCAGGGCAAGTAGCAGGCATCTGTAGTCCATCACAGTACTTTCTGTCTTTTTAAACATTCATTAAAGCAGTTATTATTTAAATAGCAGCAGTACTTGTATCTTTTTCATCTGGAGTACAAGGGCACAGTAGGATTGAGATATTTGCTTTAAGGCTGGCCAGCCCTTTGCTTGCACCATGCTACCACTGGATTCACAGTCACTGCTAGTTGTATTTGTTCATTGTGGTGCCACTCAGACAAACACAATAACTTTTTTTTGTTTTGTTTTGTTTTTACCCTAAATTGAAGATCCCAGTAGTAGAGTTCTAGTTCTTTAGTCCCAGTAGAGAAATATAGTTATAACAGCAGCTCCTTCTTCTTGATGTTATCTGCCTGTTCTCTGGCAGAAACTATCTAGGGCAGTTTTTATATCTTGCTTTAACCTGGCTTCCTTCTAGCTAAGCCACTCCCCCTACTTCACAGCTCTTTCTATACTTAGTTAATTGCACAGATAACAATTCCCTTCAGCCACTTGAGACAAACACCTAGATAACTGCACAAATAACAATTCACTTCAGCTAACTCAGACAAACACACTAACTTTTTTTTGTAGTGTTTTGTTTTTACTCTAAATTGAAGGTCCCAGTAGTAGAGTTCTAGTTCTTTAGTCCCAGTAGAGAAGTATAGTTATAACAGCAGCTCCTTCTTCTTGGTGTTCTCTGCCTGTCACTGTTACACCCCAAGAAGAAAGCAGCATAGAAACTGAGCCAATATTATTTATTATGGAATTTAATGACATCTCTGGTAAGCTGGGCAACATTATTTACAAGAATCGTGGGATTTTAAGAAGTGATAGAGTGGTAAGTAAGGCAGTAGGTATAAAGTCAAGGGTCACATTATGCAGGGCTCCCAACCTAAGAAACAAAATGGTACATAGCAGATTAAACACAAAGACTATTTATTTATTTTGTTTTTGTTAACCGGGTAAGTGCACTAGACAAATCCTGCCTATTTTCAGGCACAATCTGGGGGGATACAGATGAATACCAACTGACCATGAACCAGATTAAGCTGTTGGTGGTATTTACAGTGAATATAAATGATAATACACAGCACTTGCTACCCACAAGAACTAATGACTTTTATAAGTACCACAGGTGAATCACATACAAATTTGGGTTTCAACAACAGTATTTTAGACACCCATTAGACAACAACATGGTAAACATGAGGGAATGTATCACATGTGATATGCCATTTGTGGTCTATGTACTGTGGTGCACCTGTAACTTGGTATACATAGGATGCACAATAAGACCCCTGAAAAAAAAATTCAGGAATATGTCAGGTCCATCAGTAATGGTCAGGAGGACACCCCTGTTGGAGTTCATTCTTCACAGCATCACAACTTTGACCCCAGGTATATGAAATTCATAGGCATTGAGCATGAAGCACGAATGCCCAAAGGGGGTGATAGAACAAATCGATTACTTCAGCAAGAAGGGTTCTGGATTTTCACACTGAACAGTGTGAAACCCAGGGGACTGAATAACAGTTGGGATATTAAACCCTATTTGAAAAAATTAGAAAAATCTGAGAAGTATCTGACTACTGATTTTCATACAGTTTGTCATGATTTTTGAATGCACATGACATATAAATATTATGAGTTGCTCACAGTAAAACTGTCCATGAAATTATAAGAAACAAGGATTGTTTATTTTGATGAATTCTAGTTTTGATTTGATTGGTGTTTTAACAATACCACCCTCAACAATAATTCAGGCTTCTGACAGTTGCCCATACATGTATTATGTTTTCAGATTTTAACTAAATCTTTAACATCAAGATTTTAGTGTAGTTTGGTTATGAATAGCTGAATACGTCAATGTCATTTTTTTCCCACCTGAAAAAAAGTCCACCACCGATTACACTCACACCATCCACCTGACTTCCCAATGTGCACCCACCTTCCCACACCCCTCCTTGACCTCCCATACACCCTCACCAAGCTGAACTGGCCACACAAGGAAGATCCACTCTCTGACTGGAGATGTGTCTTACTGTTGGAACCAGCAATTGATGTCTGACACGTAAGGTAACAGCGGTCAGAAAAAACATTGAACCATTGTTACCTTTTTTGTCATATAGCAGTTGTCAGTTCCAGCAGCAAGATGTGTCTTGAATCAGAGAGTTCATCTTCACTGTGGGATCAATGCATTTGAGTAAGGGTGCGTGGGAAGAACTGGTGCATAGTGAGTGGTGCATGCGCAGTGGGAGGTTGGTTGGGGTGCAGATGTCATCACGATGGACCTTTTTTTTTTTTACAGGAAAAAAATTAAAATACATTGAGGGACCTTTTCTTATTTTCAGCATACTGGGAATATGTGTGTGGGGGGTGTCCACTGGACACCAATGAGAATAGGGGGACGTTTTCCTTAATTGTAAAATATGGGGGATGTGTTGGGGGTAACACCTGCCCATCTGTGAAAATATAAAAAAAATATATAATCAGAGGCTGGTGGGGGGGACCACACTAGACACCAGTGCTATGAAATGTAAACTAATGGCACTGGGGCAACAACTGGAGGGGGGGGTACCACGAGACACCAGAAAAAGGATTTTCATCAAGTAAAAAGATCCTGTTTCACGGCTTTTAATACAAAAAGAATCCTTTTTTAATATCACGAGTCATAAAAAAAGATTTAAAATGTTATAAGGAAGAAATTCAAGGACATTTCTGTAACAGATATGTGTAAAATAGAGCTGGGGAGGGTCTAGATAAGCAAGCTACATGTGCTGGTTTCCACCCAACAAATCATGTTATTGAGTTAATTAAATTGGTTTACCTCGCTAACTGAAAAGCAAGATGGTGGCAGCACAAAAAAAGATTCCCTATTTGCGACACAGGATTACCAATTTGTGACACAGAATCCTGTTTCAAGGCTCACATCTAACTTTTCCCATTGAAAATAATGGGACATTTTAAAATTTAATAACGTCTGAGTGGATTAATATTTGTTTCACCAAATCTTCAAAATGCACATCTGTGATCCAAGACCTTTCTTCCTTAAAAACCTCAAACCAAAATTCCAAGCCATTTTTGCGCAGCGATGTGACAATCTGTTATTTTTTTTTTTTAATCATGTAAGATTTTATTGCATTTTCCAAGTACAAGCAACCATAGTAATGACATTAAGCACTACAGAATGGGTTATACAGTGCGGGACTACAACTGCTAAAAGGAAGGTACATATTACATCCCATCACGTTTAGGATCCTTAGAAACTAATGTCCTAGGTAGACTAGTTTTATAAACAGCCAAATATAGTGCATGCTTTCCAACTTATTACAACTATCAAACAGGGGAGATAGTCAATAGCTAGCTCACTCAAAGAACATTAGACAATCTGTTAATTTTCAAATTTTTTGACACTCTGGCCAGGATATTCAGACTGCGCCAAGCAATGGCGCAAGCCTGGGTGCAGCGCAACTGTGATGCGCCAGGGCCAGGTCCAGGTGATATTCAACTGTGCTGTGCCATGGCACAGCACCATTGAATATGGCACGGGCAATGCACAACCTGCGCATGGTTCAGTGGCACTGTGCTGGTGCAAGCCACAGATAGGGAGCACAGGGATGTGCCTGCACAAGTGCAGTTGTGCTAGGTGTATCACCCGCGATATTCAGCAGGGGGCATGCAATGAGGCCATATTATATGCAAGGCACAAATGGGGCCATTTGTATGTCATTATGGCCCCATTTGCATGCCTTGCACAGGGCAGGATGGCAACTTGCACCTGGCACCCTGTACAGCATGACATGTGCTGTGGGGATCCAGGGGCATCCCCTGCCCCCGTAGCCGCAATCACATGGTATATGTTAATAAAGTAATCCCTGGTAGTCTAGTGGCCCCCCAAGTCCCTAATTCCCCGATGAGGATGAAACATGACCATCGCTGGTGGTCTAGTGGTCCCCCCTCCCACCCGAGTCCCCACTTCCCTGATATATGGCAATATGACGTCCCTGGTGGTCTAGTGGAACCCCCAACCCGTTGCTGTGATCACGGTAAGATCCCATATTATAATGCCCTGATGATCCAGTGGCACCTCCACCCCACCTACCCACACAGAACCTTTTGCATACCCCGCTCCCCCCATTATCTGCGGGTGGCTGCATCCCACCCGCACACTGACCTGCCACCTGCCGAATGACAGGTACAGTATGGGCTGTAAGCCCATTGATCCTCAATGTGGATCAATGGGCTTGCAGGGCATACTTTACTAGACAGTCCCAAATATGTGAATGGAGTCATTCACAGATTTGGGACAGCCTAATACAGTATGCCCTGCAAGCCCATTGGTCCACAATGGGGACCAATGAGTTTACAGCCCATACTGTACCAGTTATTCAGTGGATGGACGGGAGGTGTGTGGGTGATGCAGCTGCCTGCCAACGATGGGGGAGTAGGGTGGGCATGGGGTTCTGGGTGGGTGGTGGGTGGGGTGCCACTGGATCACCAGGGCATTAAGATACGGGATTTTTACTGCAATCATGGCAACAGGTGGGGGCATTCCACTAGACCACCAGGGACGTCATATTGCCATTTTTCTGGGAATCAGGGACTCGGATGAGGGGGGCCACTAGACCACCAGGGGTATCATTATAAACATATACCATGTGATTGCAGCTACAGGGAGGGGGGTCCACTAGACCACCATGGTCAGAAGTGCTTGTGGACAGTGTTCTTGGCAGGTGGGTGGCCACCCAAGGCTGGGCTGCTGTGTTGCACCCTGCAATACAGCAGCCCACCTGTGGATGGTTGGGATTTGCTCCTACTCTGCACGGGCTCAACTTTGAGTACCCCTATGCAGCGCAGTGCAGAGATGCACCAGCATATCTGCCGCACATCCCGGGCTGACTATCGGGATGTGCCGTATATGCATGGGCACGCCCGCTGCATCTGCACCGCATACATTATCATTGTGTCCTGGTGCATCAGGATTTGCTCTGCGCCATGCAGCCTTGTCAATATCCCACCCGGGTGCAATGCTGGTTTGTGCCAATGCAACCCCTTTGAATATCCAGGCCTCTGTATCTCCACACCGACACATCTAACTAGAATGAAGCTTGGTACATCAAGAGATTTTCAGACCCTGAGGGTTTGTACAAACTTTCACATAAATTGGTTAAAGTGCAAAATTTTGTTTTTAACATAGTAGTGAAGGTTTCACCATAAAAACAGGGGCAAGACTGCGCAACTATAATATGCATAGATATAAATATCGATATAGATTATAGTAGCACTCGTATGGTTAGGGTTGAGCAAAGCTTTCTATGTTAAACCTCAAATTTTGCACTTTAATAACTTTGCAATTGTTCAATGGATTTGCACAAAAGTTTTCATGCATGGTCTCATGTGATAGATCTCATGAAGTGCTAAGTTTCATTTCAGTAGGATTTGTAGATTCCAAGCTGCGCATAGTGAAAAAATGTAACAAACCACCATTTTTTGGTTCTTTTTTGCCGTTGCGCTGCACACAGACAGCTTGGAATTTTTGTCTGAAATTTTCAGGGTAGAAAACGCTTACCCCACAGAAGTGCTTTTCACTGGTTTGATGAAAAAATATTACTTTGTTCCAAAGTTATTAAGTTTAAAATATTTGGTTTCTGAACATGCTCAGTGCAGTCATTTGGATAGTTTCCCATAAAGATAAAACAAGTTGGTCAAACAAAAGAGGATTCTTTTTTGTTAGGGCCGAATCCTTTTACATGAGAAAATATCATTTTTCATTTTCCACAATCTTGTTTTGCTTTTTAAATTGTCAAAATTCCCCAAACTGACATGTTCCAGAGACACCAAAACACTTCTCTTGCTCATGAAGACTCCATTAGGTTGATTCTACACTTGTTTGCTGAAAAAATTACCACAGGATTTTTTTATTACTTTAGATCCTTTTTCATGACTCGCCTCTATTCTTTTTTGTACAAATGAAAAAAGATCATGTCTCACGAAAAAGGATTTTGGAAAAGCTAAGTCCAAAATCTTTTTTACGTTCGCTTGCGCGCATGCACAAGGAATGTCTTGGGAGAATGGGACACTTTGGAGGTGTGCCTGTCCTGTGCAATCCCCTGGTCTGTTGAGCAGGTGTGGCGGTCCTGCACCAATCAATGCGGTGCTGTGTATGACAGCAGTGGTCTTCTCTTCAAAGAAAACCACCGCTGTGTGCTGGATGGTCGCCCCCAAATCTTTGGTGCCACGCTGGGCCACCCCAGCGTGGCAAGCGTCCTGCATCATCTGCCAACGGGGTGCCCAATCCCCGTCGGCTCCACCTCCCCTAAACAGTTTTCCTGCTGCCACGCCTGGGAGCCCATCCAGTGGCAACGCCCTGCTACGGCTCCGAGTAAAAAACCTGTAAAAAGAAAACGCCCATCGCTGTCTCCCCACCCTCCTCCCACAACCTGCACCCCACCCACTGCACACCCTGCCTCCCCACCCCCCCCTCATACTTACCTCCGGAGCTCGGCACAACGATCATCGCTGGACCGGGAACACGTCTGCACTCTTCAAAGCCGACCGCGAACTGAGGAAATGCCAGTAAGCTGTATAATGGGCTAGATGGGGTTTTTTCAACTTTGTTGCATATCTCAGGCATCTTTTGGAATTTTTGCACCAAATTTTCAGCATGGGGTTTTTGGGACGCCTTCTCATGAATTCTGTCACTGTCATGGCGTTATTCGGGCCCAAAGGGTGATTTCGCAGTCACTGCACGAAATCACCTTTTGGGCCTGATTAACAAAATGACAATGCCAGCGTTCATAAGGTGGGCTCTCAAAAAGCCTATTTTGAAAATTTGGTGGAACAATTCTTAAAAATGACCGTTTTATGAGCGTGTGCTGTGCAGTTCCTACTCAGGCTCATAAGTTCGCGAATTTTCAATATTTTCACTCCAGATTTTCAAACTTGCCATTTTACCACACCTTCTTATGAGTAGTACAGCTGTCATTTTTCACATCTCACCCAAAACATGTTTTCACCCATGTAGTGCACAATGGCGCAGTCGGTGTGCGAAATCAATGTATGGAACACATTAAGAAAATCACAGTGACACTGTTCATGAGCAGCGGTCTTAAAATGGCTGTGTTGAATATTTGGTGAAAAAATTCCTTAAAATAACTGTTTTACGAGTGCGCGTTGTGCAGTTCCTATGCACGCTCGTAAGTTTGCAAATTTTAAATATTTTCACTCCACATTTTCAACATTGCCATTTTACCACACCTCCTTGTGAGCAGTACAGCTGTCATTTTTCACATCCTGCCCAAAATGTGTTTCCGCCCATGTAGCGCTCAATGGCGCAGTCTTTGTGCGAACTCAATGTATGGGACACATTAAGAAAATCACAGTGACACTGTTCATGAGCAGAGGTCTTAAAATGGCTGTGTTGAACATTTGGTGAAAAATTCCTAAAAATGACTGTTTTACGAGTGTGCGTTGCGCAGTTCCTATGCACGCTTGTAAGTTCGCAAATTTTCAATATTTGCACTCCAATGACTTCCAAATATCTAAACAGCACATAGAAGCAAGCAACATTCAGCATTGACAAATGCTTGTACTTCTTTGTCACTGATTTTATTAAGCCATGTCCAAGTGCCAAATACCACTGCAAATACCTGCAAGCGAACGTTCGGCATTGACAAATGCTTGTTTGTATCAAGGGATCCTTTTTCATTTGAACAAAAAAGGCTCACAGAAAATGGTCCTTTGGCATGAAAAAAATCAGATAAAAAATATGTCCTAAATCTTTTATTGTGCTATGGAATCCTTCTTCGTTCGAATGAAACTATCAAAAAAAAAAGCATCCTTTTGCATGAAAAAAGAACTGGACAAAAATGAAGTCCCAAATCCTGCTTTGTGCCAAGGGATCCTTTTTTTTTTGATAGTTTTGTTGAAACAAAACAGGATTCCTTGGCAAGAAAAAGGATTTTGGACTTAGTTTCTTCCAGTTCCTTGTTTGTTTCAAGGAATCCTTTTTTGTTTCATAGGGCAAAGGATTCTTGTAATAAAAAATGATTTTCTTTGTCACCATTTCTGTCATTTTCCTTGCTTTTCCCTGGTGTCCAGTGATAACCCCCACCCTGCTAATTTGGCACGATTCCCGTAAATATGTTAAATACATCCTTAGTGTCTAGCAGCACCCCTCCATCCTCTAATTGCCCTCCTGGTACATATTTTTTTTTATCCCTGGTATCCAGTGTCACCCCCACCCTCCCATTCCCGAACCCTATAAAGGTCAACTTTATCCCTGGTGTCTTGTGGTGCCTGCCACCCTCCAATGGCTGTTGCACTTTATGCATATGCTTGCTGTGGTGTCTAGTGGTCACCTTCCCCAAAGGTCCATCACATCCTGAAAATAAGAAAACAGTCCCTCGCTGTCTTTTATTTATTTTTTTACATCTGATACAGTGATACTCACGTGCACAACCACACAATCTCCCACTGTGCATCCACCACCCCCAGACCTCCCCACACACCCTTACTCACCTGAAATGGTCCCACTGTAAAGATCCACTCTCTAATTGAAGACACATATCGCTGCTGGAACTGGCAACCACAATATGAGAAATAAGGTAAGTGCAGTTGAAAGTCCCATTGAAATACACTGAACCACAGTTACCTTATTTCTCATACAGCAGTCGCTGGTTCCAGCAGCAAGATGTGTCTTCAATTGAAAAGTGGATCTTCACAGTGGGACCAGTTCAGGTGAGTGAGGGTGTGTGGGAGTGTTCTGGGTGATGCAGGGTGGTGGGTGCACAGTGAGGTTGTGTTGGGGTAAGGGTGTACATCACTAATGGACTTTTTGTCTTGAACAGCTCTCCCCGGTCTAACTTTGTGTCCATAGGGGACCCATTGTATGGGGCCTGAGCCACAGCTTTATTACAAGCTGCCATTGAATGAAGGCACTGTCGCAAATGGTGTCCCAGATTATAACATCTTGCAGAAGTTGCCGCAAACTCTTGGCCACTGGTGTGGTAATCTTTGTGGGGACACAGGGCTTGGCTGCAAGCCCTGTGCATCCCCTTTTGAAAATCAGCCCACAGTATATATTGTAGGGAGTAATGCTCCCAACTGCACAATGCTGGGTCAATTAATGTTTTTTTTTTTTTTTTTTAGTCTTTGGTAACTGGGTAAGGCACATTAGGTATATGTGCCTGTTTTCAGGGGCGACCTGGGAGCACTGGGCGGTTAAGTGACTTGCTCAGAGTCACACAGTATGCAAGTGGAGGTTGTGAGAATCAAGCTCAGGTCTAGTCTGCTGGATATACCAAGCTCATTCACACCTCATTCCTCTAACCTCTGGGCTATAATGCCAGCCCATTCTCTGCCATGAAAATTCTCTGATAGGGCGACTTGGAAGAATGGGGAAAGAACTGAGATGAGATAAGTTAGAGATTCTTTTTCATATAGTGGCATGTCCTTACTTGCTTTTTCAGTCAGGGGTTTAAGTATGCTATGAATAAAGAGATGCCATTGTTGTGATAAAGAAGCTTGATAAAAAAGTGATTTGGGAATATCTTACTTTCAGTGCTTAACCTAGTAGTGAGTGTGTTACCTAAATGAGGTTATAGGATATAGTGAAGATGGGTTACCCAAAAGTATAGTTTTAAATGAGGTAACACAAGGTTTCCTGAATTCCTGGGTAGGAACCAGCTCTGCAGTTTAACCCATGGCTGCTTCCTGGCCCAAATGAAACAGGAGATTTCAGAAAATATAGATGTAGATGTAGGTGTAGGTGTACAGTAGGTGTAGGTGTAGGTGTGGGTGTAGATAGAGATAGAGACAGATATAGAGATAGAGATATAGATAGAGATATAGATATAAATGTAGGTGTAGGTGTACAGTAGGTGTAGGCATAGGTGTGGGTGTAGATACAGATAGAGATAGAGATAGAGACAGATATAGAAACAGACGCAGACACAGACAGAGACACAGACAAAGATAGAGATAGAGATACATTTTATGCAATGTTTGTGAGGATATTTAATGATGCTTTGCTTACTTAAGACCTAGAGTGAGAAAATCACAATAGCCACACTGTAGGTCCCCATTAGCAAAAATATTCTCACTGTTGGTTCTCATTGGTTGGAGCCAGCAGCATGAATATTACAGTTCTATTTTTAGAACTGAACTGTTCACTTGCATGTTGGCTCCAGCTCAATGGTTTCATTTCATGGCAGGATCACCCACATCACTTTTGCTTTCTCTCCCCTTACTCAGTATCTTTCAGTTCCTTACAAAATGCATAAAAATCTGCCAAAACCCATATAGTCAATGAATAACAGCCACATCTTCCTCTGTACACCAGATAGCCCCTCCAGCAATACTTAAGGCTTCTTGTACCTCCCTCCATACCCCCAAAAGTCAACCTTTCTTTCTTCATCTGGCACTGTAGCTTTTCTCTTGCTGACAAAGAACCTGTACTCCTTGAAGTTCCATTAGTCCATACCAGCTCTCACGTCAACCACAAACTGTCTGCTCTGTGCTCCCTAACATTCAACACTAGTCAAGCCAAGTCAACTTTATTTCTTTAGTACCCAATCCCAGGGGCTCTGGGTGCTTTACATCGAGGTGAAGAGAAAAAAAGTTTACATACACAATAACACTTTATAACAGAGTCAGAAGATTACCAGGCATACCATAAATAATAACCATATAAATAGTATTAATCTAAAGCTCAGTAATTAAAATTAATTGACATCAAATGTTAGATTAAAAAGATATGTTTAAGGCCCCACTTAAATGCTTCCACAGAGGAAGCCTCCCTTACAGATCTTGGCAGAGAATTTCACATTACTGGTCCTGCCACTTCAAAGGCGTGGTCCCCTGAGGTCTTTAACTATGCTTTAGGGACCGTAAGGAGGCCCACTGCAGAGGAACGAATGAGCGCACAGGGCAAACAGATGTCTGGAGGTCAGACAGGTAGCCAGGACTCAAGCTGTATAGGGCCTTAGAGGTAAGCAATCCCACCTTGAAAGCAATCCTCCACCTGACCAGCAGCCAGTGCAGCTCATGCAAAACCAGGGTCACATGAGCAGACCTCAGGAGTCCCATCAGTAACCTGGCTGCAGCATTCTGCACCAGCTACAGTAGGTGTAGGTTGCCGCCACTGACCCTGAAATAAAGAACGTTACAGTAATTGATCCTGGATGTAACAAAAGCATGCACCAGTGCATTTTGCTGATGTGCACTTCTGGTGCATGGTAAAATGGCACTGGGAACTTGCTTTTATTTTATGTGGGGGTCTGTGCCCCCTATACCCCCATGGGGGACTTTGCCCCCTGCATCCCCCTACTGAAAGAGTCTGAACTCCAGGGTGGATGCATGTTGGGGGGGGGTGCAAAACCCAAACAAAAATATTTAGACAGATGCACAAAAAAATGAATGCGCACGCAGAACCGAACCCAGCACCCTCGGAGCCCTATCCTGCCTCCCTGCCTCCCACCCACCATGCCACAGAACCAGCTCAGCAATCGACCACCACACCACCCCTCAGAAACCCTCCTTCCCCTTCCTCCCATCACACAGCGTTCTCACTCGCCCCCCCATGCTCGTGTACATATAACAACAGGATGATGCTATACCCACAGTGGCCCCCCCCCATCCAGTAGCCATGAGGACAGGCTCCTCTATTGAGTCACCCTTTTTGTAAGCACTCAATAGCAGTCACCCTTTTAATGGGATACCATTTCAGTGCTATGCTTTCTCCTAAATCGAGACTGGAGTGGCTCGTAGATGTGATGTCAAACACCATCAGGTGGGCTTCAACCTGCAAAGCCACCACTTTCTCCACTACCTTCCCCAAGAATGGAAGATTGGAGACAGGTTGATAATTTGCTAAGATGTCAGGGTTTCTTCAGTAAGGGCCTCACCAATGCCTCCCTCAAGGCATCAGGGAAAAGACTCTCTGAGAGTGAACACCGGACAATCTCAGCAAACACTGGACCAATGAACTCCACACATCCCTTTAGAAGACATGTTGGGCCCAGGTCCAGTTCACAAAAAGTGGGCTGCAGCTTCAAGATAACCTCAATGACTTCAGCCACCCACACCAGCTGAAACTCATCCCAGACAGGCACAGTGCCTCTGTCACTACCAGGTTCCACACTGTGAGACGAATCTTGCTCCACTGGAGAGATCCCTGACCTAATGGAGGACACCCTATCAGGAAAGAACTGAGCAAACTCTTTGCACTGTACAATTGAAGTTGCTCTTTACAGCTGCAGATAGGCTAGATAAAGTAGCCTGCCTGCAGTCCAAAAAAGCAGAGATGGTCTGTTCCTTCCTGCAGCAATCTCCCTGGTCAGGAACTCTGCCTTCTTACAGTTGATTGCCCTTTGTTATATACCGTAGTGAGTTCCAAAGCCAGTTTGCTGTCCAAGGCCCTGGTCTTCCTCTAGCTATGCTCCAACCTCTGATCCCTGGTCTTCATCTCCCTGAGAGCCCTGTCAAACCATGGTGATCTCAGGCGAGAAGACCTGGGTCATATACGGATTGGTGCAACAGTGTCAAAAGCCTTGGTGAAAGCATTAGTATATGCTGTCACCACCTAATTCAGTCCCATTGCACATGCAGCACTCACACCAGATAAATCCACCACCACCAACAGTCCCTCAGGGGATAGACCCTTCAAAGGATGATAGCAGACCATCTCACTAGGGGAGAGACTAACGGGGGGCCCCAAATAAGAATTCTACAGTGCAGTGATCTGACCACAAGACCAGATCAATTTTGAGATCAGTGAAGTACCAAGTCCAAGGCATGGCCATGGCAGTGAGTCGCAGAAGCAACCCCTTGTGTGAGGCCCAGTGAAGTCATCATCTGGAGGAACTCCTTCCCAAAAAGCAAGAGTTCATCATCGATCCAGGCATTGAAGTCCCCCAGAATCAATCACCTGGGTGACTCCAATACCCTATCGGTGACGAAGTCTGTGACTTCCTGCAGGAATTCCCCCTCGTGGCCTGGAGGATGATAAACAAGGAGGATCCCATAACCTGCACATGGACCTCCATGCATAGCCATGCTTTCAAATGAAGAAGTAGATTCCACTGGGTGCACAGAAAAATTCAGATCAGATTTAAAACAGATGGCCACATCTCCAACCCTACATTACCTTCTCCAGCATTGCATCACCGATTATCCTGGTGGGGTAGATGCCTCCAAAACTGGACCTGCATATTCCCCCAACCTGGTCTCCGTGATACATGTCAGGTCGACAGAAGACCTAAGACACAAAGACACATTGATGCTCACAATGGCATCATGTGTGTTGTGTGCCACTTGGTCATCCAAAAACACAGCTAATAAACATCAAAAATATTAATTTGAAGCAAACCACAAATAATACCGGCCAAAACCCAAAAAAGATGACACGACTTGCATAACACAAATATGCCATGTGCTCCAGAGGAATATCTCTGATATTTGTAACTCGTGCAGTTTGAATTTTGGCATAATTCGTGGCTTCACTCATAATGTTATAAGGTCAATCTGCACTACTACTGTACTCTTGTGAAGAATATCAGAGATGTTTCACTGGTGGCCATGCCATATCCCATATATATATCTATTATAGTGGTGCTGTAGCACCACAATGGTTAGGGTTGAGTTGGGTGTTCAGTGTTAAACCCCTAGCTTGGCACATTAATATGTTTGGAACCGTAAGACAAAATTAGCTGAACTTTGCATATATTGTCTAGGAGGCATGGTCTTGAGCTATGGAAATTTTTGTGACAGCTGCCTGTGTGGTTTCTGAGACGCGCAAATGTCATTTTCTGTAGGGGGTTAACTTTTTTCCTATGCATAATGTCGTTTTTTTTACTCTCACCTACAGACCACATGGAATGAAATTTTTACCCCAAACATGCTGGGGACGTGGCATGTCCTAAGGCAGTGCCTTTGATAGGTCTGCCAAAAAAATATTAAATAGTTGCAGAGCTACAAGGCTTTAAAGTTTTGTGTTTTCTATTCTGAGCATATGCAGTATGGTTTTTCAAATTAACGTTTTGGTGCAACATGAAAAATTGGATGTCGCAGATACTCATTTTTGATTTCTTACCTCTTGATTTTCACTGCATGAAAATTTCTATTTTCTTTTCTCTCTTGAAGTAAAAAAATGCAAAATACATAAAAAAATTATTTTATTTAAAAAAAAAAAAAACACCTGAATCTAATTAAATGGGATCTGTTCAGCTACATTCTGGAGTTTGTTTTTTAAAATTAATGCCAGAAATATATTTTCTAGGCAGCCCAAAAATCAGGCTGCTCAGTTTAGCAAGAGAAGCCATCGACCTGTGTTCTCTGTATGAGAACAGCAAGACTTCCTTGACTTCAGCAACAGCAGCAGCAGCTGGAACTCCTGCTGTGGGCTGCAGTGACAGCAGTGAGCCACTGTTTTCCTGATGTCTACTGGCTTCCCCGTTATCATCCTGGTATTTGTGTAATTTTGCCCTGGTGTCTAGTTGCAGCACTCCACCATCTGATTGATGTCCTGCATTTAATTAATCTTTCTCTGGTTTCCAGTGACACCCTCTACACCCTGATTACTGTCCCCATTGTTTAGTTATCTTTTCTTGGTGTCTAGTGGCACCCCCACCCACCCTGATCTCTGTTCCAAATGTTTATTTATTTTTCCCTGGTGTTTAGTGGCACCCTGACCCTCTGATCATGATCCTCATAGTTTAGTGATCTTCCCTGGTGTCTAGTGGCACCCCAACCCTCCGATAGCCATCCTCATAGTTTATGTGTCTTTATGTAGTGTCTAGTGGCATTGTCACCCTCTGATAGTCATCCCTGTAGTTGTGTAATCTTTCTCTGTTGTCTAGTAGTGCCCCTACCCTCCCAATGCGCACTCAATCTGAAATAAAATGGTCCCTCTATATTTTTTCCCAATCCTGCAAAAAAGAAAATGGCCTCTCACTGATCAGACCCCCCACTCCCACATCACACTCAGCACCCACCACTCCACACACCCCAGTACACCCCCACACACCCTCACTTACTTGAACAGGTCATAGGGCTATGATCCACTCTCTGATTGAAGACACATTTTGCTGCTGGAACTGCTGACTGCAGTATAAGAAACTAAGGTAAACTATGGTTCAATGTACAGTATTTCAATGGGTTTTCAACTTTGATGCATAACTCAGCCATTTTTGCATATTTTCAGCATAGCCGTTTGGGGATCCCACCTTATGAACAATATTGTTGGAATTATGCAAATACTACCCAAAACATGACTTTGCAGTTGCTTGGTGAAATCACCTTGTGGGTGTGATTAGAACACTTTCACCACCCTTGTTCATGAGGTGGGGTCATATGAAGGCTATGTTGCAAATTTGGGGTCAAAATATGTAAAAATGACAAGGTTATATGCATAGGTTGAAATTTTACTACACTTGCATGGGACTTTGCTAATTTAAAATATTTCAACCCAAAATTTTCAACATGGCCATTTTTTACACCGCCTCATGAATGTGATAGCTGTCATTTTTTTAAATCCTGACAAAAATGTGTTTTTGTACCTGTGGCGCAGAATGACATTGCGGTGGTGTGTAATGACATTTCTGCAGGGATTTGAATAGTCTCAGCATTGCGTTCATGAGGTCAGGTAATAACAAGGCTATGCTGAAAAATTGGTTGCTATTTTGGCTGATATACAAGCACAGGTCTGATTGGGCGCTGCACTTCCATGGTAACATATATGTATGCATCTATGGAGGGATGGAGTGCAGGGCCCTCCATCCCTGCACTTCCACAGGCAAATGAGGATTCTATTATACTGCCTAAAAAAGTAAAGAAATTATTTGCAAAACAACTGTGTTAATGCACCAGTTAGGGTAACTTAATGCCACAAAGGTAGGGGAATGTGGCATTAGGGTTTTCCACCCTAACACCCCCTCAAATATGCAAAAGGAAACTACATTATGGTTTTGGGTTTCCAGAGTCTTGGCAAATCTGTGGTGGGATTCTCCTTGGGGGTTGTCAACCCTTATGCTCACCCTTCCCTCCATGGCCTCTACGTGAAGAAAGGAGGTCATGTGTGATGTTGTTTGCTCATGGACTGGGGTGGACATTAGAGTTGACAACCCCCAAGGAAGACCCTACTAGTCACCAAGACTCTGGAGTGCCAAACCCCTAATGTTTTTCCTTTTTCTTCTTGAAGGGGAGAAGGGACATGGGAGGGGGGCATTAGGTTGGGAAACCCTAACACTAATATTTTCACTGTGAAAAACTGCATTAATGCACCAGTTAGGGTTCAACTTAATGCCAAACAAGTGACTTTAGGGTTTCTAAACCTAATTCTCCACACCGCCAAGCAGCAAAAGGACAAGACATACCCTACAGAGTGATTGTAAAATCACCTACTTTGTTATGTAGTGTAGATAGGCCATGTTGAAACTTTGGAGTAGAAATATTAAAAAATGACCACGTTATGACTAAAAGTTCAAACTGCATTAAACTATATTAACTACTGTACACTTACCTTGTTTTCTCAGTTTCCAGTTAGGCATTGAAGGAGGAGGATGTGTCCCTGTCTGGAGAGGACTACAGTGTTGGACCCCTGTATGTAAGTAATATGTACTGGGTGGGCAAGGGGTGATTGGTGCTGAGAGTGGGTGGGTCAGGTGGGGTGAGTGGAGGGAGGGGAATGTGGCCAGCAGCACAACAGACATCACTGAACAGTTATGCTTTATTATAAAGTTTGAAAAATAAAACATTACGAGGCACATTTTTCTTTTATGGGTACAGAAATGGAGACTGGGCACACCAGGGTTGGCTTGATGTTTTGTGGGTTCTGGTGTGACACACATTGTGATGAAGGGGAGAGGGTCTGAGCTGGCACTGGAGATTGAGCACCCCAGTGTTGGAATGTCTGTCTGGCAAGTAAAACACTGGGTTTCTTAACTGGCATTGAGTGTTGGGTTATCCATTGGGTGGTTGAGTGGCCATAATACAAAAGTGGGGTATGGGTTTTGATCTCAGTGCCAGATGTGGTGGAATAATTCTTTAGCTGCCACTGAGGATTAAGCACATTAGTGTCCAGTTGTAAGTAGTAAAAAAAAAAGAAACTGCCCATTTTTTGCACAGTACAGCAATGGCCATCACAAAGAAAATGTCACATTGCTTCATTTAGTGGGGGGCAGGGCTATATATTGACATGAATCTCCAGCACCACTGAATGAACATAGTACACACAGATGCTTGTTTGCACAGTTTCTGGTCATGTGTTGAAAGAGGAGGATACGTCTCTGATCCAGAGTTGATTACAGCATTGGACCCCTAAGGGGTACGTGAGTGTCTGGTGGTGGGTGCTGAGAGGGGTTCAGGTTTTGGTGGGTGAAGGGATGGGAACATGGCCAGTGGTGCAACAGACATCAATGGATGTTTTTTCTCTACTACAGGGTTTAAAAAAAATAAAGACAACAAAGAATGGTTTTCTTTTACAGGTAGCGACACTGAGATTGGGTACACCAGTGTTGGCTTGATGTATTGCAGGCTCTGTTATCACACACTTTGTTATGGGGAAGGGGGTCTGAGCTGGCACCAGGGATTGAGCACGTCCATTGTCAGAATATCTGTATGACAAGGAAAAACATTGGGGTTCTTAACTGGCACTGAGCATTGGGCATCCTGGTGTTGGGTTATTCACTGGGTGGGTGAGTGAAAATAATTCAAAAGTGGAGGGTAGTTTTTAATCATGGTAGCGAACAGGGAGGGAATAATTTTTTTAGCTGGCACTGGGGATAAGGCACACTGGTGTCTGGTTGTAAGTAATAAAAAATAAACAGTTTTTTGCATGGTGCGGCAATACCCACCACAAAGAAAATGTCACGCTGATTCATTTAGAGGGACAGGGCCTTGGACTGATTTATAGCCCTAAATATACGGATGCTGTTTATATCATCAGACATCACCTCATGGCAATGCCTATAGCCAACCCCCTCAGATACACATGCATTTTCATGAAATAGCCACTTTAAGAAATGCAGTCATAAAAAAATCAGTTATTCTTCAAATGTTTATTTTTTTAAATTGCGCATTCAGGAAAACTTGACCTATTTTGTGCTCCAAACCAGAGCTAATTGGGGATGTAAAAAGCACAAAAGCACACACCTTGCATCAAACTCTATCAAACCTGCAGGTTTCAGGTTTGAAATCAATCTGTGTTTTAGTTATTGATGAGCAAGAAAAGTCTTAGTTATAGTCATCTGTGTTTTTTTTTTGCTCCTCTGTAACTTTTCCCATGGTGAACTGATTGAAAAGAAATGTTCAAGATCCAGAGATCCTGGTGCTAACTTTGTGCCTTCCAAATTTCAAGCATATCCTTTTAATGGGGTCTGACTTATTACACTGCAAAAATAGGGATTTAACATTAAAGTACTTATTGAACCCTAATATACAGAAGCCACCATTCCTGTATAATTGCAGTGTATACTGTTCATTGCAAAAAACTGCTTTTATTGCACCAGTCTGGTTCAACTTAATGCCATGAAAGTAGGGAAATAAAGTGTTAGAATTTCCAACCCTAACTCCACCCCCAAACAGCAAAAGGACAAGACTACACAAGCAACCACACAGAGCAGCCATCAGGTAAGACAAACAACATTCAACTGTCTTTAGAGTACACAAATGCAGAAGCACAGATGCGCTATATTTTTGGAATGGTTTCATTGACTGCATAAGAGCTGGTCCCAGAAACTTATACTTCTGCAGCCAGAAGTAAGTGTGTGTGTGTGTGTGTGTATATACATCTTACAGGGTGCATGAGTGCCTGAGGGTGCAGAAGTAGTGTTGCAATTTGGGTATCATAGATTTCTATATGCAGAAGCAGAAGACAAAAGTCGGTGTGTATATTTTACACCTGCAGCTGCAGAAAGATTCTTTGCATCCATAGCCATACTGAAGTGCTGGTCCTGGAGGGCCTTGCAGTTCCACATGCAGAAGAACCTTTTCCTTGGCAAAGGGCCCAGAGGACCCTATGCATGTGCATTGAGACTTGTGTGAATGAGGATATGATTACATTTTCACAAAAAGAAAGGAAATTCTTTGCAGAAAACTGCATTACTGCACTAGTTAGGGTTTATGTTTTAATGCCACGAAAGTAGGAAAATGTGGCATTAGGGTCTTCAGCCCTAGCTCCCCACTCCCCCAGGCAGCAAAAGGACAAGATCATACAAGCAACCACAGACAGCCATTCTCAGATAAAACAAACAACATACAACTGTTTCCAGATGACACAAATGCTGTAGCACTGATGTGCTGTGTGCTAACTTTGTGGGTTTTTATCTGTGACTGCAGAACTGCAGGCACCACGGGGCCTATGCCTCTGATGCCAGAAGTGGATGTGAATGTGTTGCACTGTGCATGTGTATCTATGGCTGAAGAACACTGGTCATGCAGAGGACTGCACTTCTGCAGACAGAAGTAGTGTTATAATTTCAGTATCATGGATTTGTATCTGTAGCTGCAGAAGTGCAGGCCATGCAGGGCCCTGTGTTTCTGCAGCCAAAAGTTGGTTTTTGTGTCTTATACTGGGCATATGTATCTGTGGTTGCAGAAGCACTGGCCCTACAGAGGCCTGTGCTATTGCAGGCACAAGATCTCCATGACCTTTGGAACAAGGCAGAGATTCTCTAGGCTTCCCTCCATGCCCACTTTTCTCACTCTTGACGGGACTTTGTTTGAGAACACCTTATCCTTCAGATACCTTTTGGTTTGGTTAAACAAACACCTCAACTTCTCTGGACACATTGATGCCATCCAGAAAAAATTGCGCCCCAAGCTTGATGCCCTTTTCAGGACCACAGTTGCATCCCTCCTGCAGCTATGCGTGATCTTGTCCAGAAGATGATCCTCCCAATTTTTGACTACTGCAATGTAGTCTATGGTGCCATTCCTAGGTCCTCCCTGACTAGACTGGACACTCTCTTCAACTCCTTTTTCAGCTTTGCCCTTGATGCTCCCTCTCACACCCACTACTGTGACCTCTATCGAGCCCTTTCCTTCCCCTCCCTTACAAATAGACGCCTCTCACACTGTATTAAATTCCCTGCTAAACACTGGCTGGGTGAACTCCCTTCCTGACACTCCCCCTCATTTATAACAGCCCCTCTTCCTTCCCACTCCTTCAGATCTACCGACACTCGTTATTGTCCCTCACTGCTCCATCCTCTCCTGCCAGTCTGGGTACTCTCACCGTTTCCCAAAAATATGGAACTCTCTACCTCCCCAAATCTGACACTCCTCCTCCCTCTATTTCATCAACACTGCCCTCTCTAGCTATCTTGCACCTAACTGTTCCTGTTATGACCCACCTTAATTGCCTTCATCTTGCTTCTTACAGTTCATTCCCTTTTGGAATTTACCCAATGCATCTATCAAATCTACTGCCTCTACTGATCCTAGCCCCTCCTAGTTGCTAGTTCTCATACCTTTCTCCCTTCCCCTACTTTCTCCCCCTTTTTCCCCCTAGCCTTCATACTCCCCTTGCAGGGTTCTCAGCATCCTGAAGGGGTCCTATAGTGCCTAGGTTTGTCACCTTTTCTTCCTGATCAACCTATCCTTGGCCTTCCAGGTCCCCTTGCTTGGCCCCCATCAACCTGGGGGGTTCCTGGGATCAGGCCTTATCCCCTCCCAGGTGTTATTTCCCATTCCCTACCTCTCACTATCCCTCTATAGTTATAATGCCTAACCACAGGAGGGTATACAATTGCCTGAACTTTGCTGCCCCCTTGCTGGGTTCATCACATCCTGAAGGGTTCTCTTTTTGGGTCAGGCCTTATTTCCCCTCCTAGGTGTTAATCACACTTACTCCATCTCTCTCTCCTGCTCTAATCCCCATTCCAGTCCCCTGTCCCCTTGCAGGGTCCCCCGCATCCTGAAGGGATCTCTCTGGGACATGACTCTGCACTATCTGTCATCTCATCCTCTCTCTCCTGCACCCCTTATTTCATGATAGCACTTGTTCCCTTATTACCATTGCACTTACTAATTGTTCTCACAAATTACATATGTATGCAACACTGTTTGTAACAACTGCCTTAATTAATTGTATGCTATGTTGATCTTTATAACGTGAATGTAAAATGTCTCATCCCTATTGTACCCCTTCCCCCCAGGTTGCACCAGGAGATTAGCAACCTGTTGCTCAGTGTGCCTTCCTGGTGAAACATTTCAATAAATAAATAAATAAATAAAAATTGGGGTATTGTGCATTTTTGTTTGTGGCTACAGTGGCCTGTGCTTTAGCAGATGGAAGTAGTGTTCTGATTTGAGTATTGTGGATTTCTATCTGCTGCCAGAAATGAGTGTGTATGTCTGGAAGAGTGCATGCTACAGATAAAAAAAAAATCCTCAAAGGTACTGTAGCACATCAGTGCTACTGTATTTATGTCATCTAGAAATTGTGGCATGTTGTTTGCATTACCCGATGATGGCTGCCTATGGGTGGTTGTGTGGTCTTGTTCTTTTGCTGCTTGTGGAGATTGGAAGTGTACCAGAGCATGACTACACACCCTGTAGTGAGCTATCTGGCTTATAACATGACCAGAATTGTTTGGGATGGGAGGATAAAAGATACAATGAAGTGCAGGTGTACAGTTGTGGGATATGCATGATCATGTGATATGTTTTGTCCAATTTATTGCATTTTCTTATCTGTTTAATACAGATATATATCTCTATCTAACCATCTAGCAATCTATGTATGTATTTATGAATGTATGTATTAAAGAGGCATGGTCGTGCCCCTATAGTTAGGGTTGAATAGCTTGTTTAAAGTTAAACCTCAAAATTTTGCTTAATAACTTTTCAACCAATCAGTGCATTTGCATGAAATCTGGTATGTGCTGTCTTGTGGGGTAGATCTCTTGATGTGGCAAGTTTTGGTCTTGTTGGGTGTGCATATTCTGAGATCCAGATAGGGTAAAAGAGTAAAAAGGTTTTTTCCTCGTCTTGCGCCCAGATGGTGTGGATTTTTTTTTTTTACGTTAGAAAGGACTTGGGTAACTGAACTGCCAATGTTTGGTACAAAAATATTAATCTTTTGCAAAGTTATTCAGTTTTTAAGTTCTCATTATTTCCTATGGGAAGTTCATTTTTTCAGGATAGAGGTAAAAAGTTTGATAAAGGAATTGATCTCACGAAAAAGGATTCAATCTTGTGAGATTATTTTCTTTTTTGTGAGAACAAAATTCCTTTTCGAGAAACAAAATTCCTTTTCCGCAAGCTGCAATCTTGTTGTTGTTTTTTTTTTTTTGCAAAAACAAAAAAGCATGGAAAATACGTAAAAATGTTTTCATTTTACAAAACAAACACCAGACGCTAGCTAACTGGGCCCTATTTAGCTAGATTCTGGTGTTTGTTTTACACAATTAGGGACAGAAAAAATAATTTTTCTGGGCACCCAAAATCCCAGGTGCCCAGCTTAGTGAGAGGAGCCTTTGGCTGTGTTCTCTGTATGAGAACAGCAGATTTTACTTATTTCTGCAGCCACAGCTGAACTTCTGATTGCATCCTGCCAGTCATCGGAGGGTTGGGGGAGCATTGGGGCTTTGGTCTATTTACCAGTGTTGGGGATTGGGGATCCTAAAATGACCTGGGGGGGCAGCATAGCAGTGCTGACGATTGGCAGGTAGGGCACTAGCCATGAGGGGAACAACTGCATCCCTTCAACCTAAATCAAATTTGTTGAACAAATTTGTGCTTTAGTGCTGAATGAAATCAGAGCTGTTTTGGATGACAATAAATGAATGGAATTAAAAATAGACATTTTAATCAGGTGAGGAATCAAATAATGATCAGGGGCAACAACTGCATCAGGGATCAGGGAATCAGCTGATGTTGACCTTGCCAGTGTAACAAAATATTCCCTTTTCAAAAAAGTTTATTATCCGGCACCAGGATGCCCATCCCGGCATTGGATGCCCCTCCATTATCCCTGTTATATTATTGAAAGTGCTGTCATAAGGGTGCCATCTGTGTGTTGCCATTACAAGCTCCCTCGGCAGAGTGGGACACTGGGGAGCCCACCCCAGTATCCTAAAATATGTATGTGATTTAAACAAGTAAAAGGAAAACGGTTCCCTGATGTCTTTTTTTATAACCTGAAAAAAAGAAGACAGTCCCTCATCGTCCCCACCGTGCCCCCATCCTGACCTTCCCACTGAGCTCCCACTGCCCCACCTCACCCCTTACCCTATACTTACCTCCAGAGGTCATACACTGTCATCTTCTGTGGACCAGGACTCATCTGCACTCTTCAAAGCCGAACTGTGAACTGAGGAATAAAGTTAGGTGGCGTACAATGTATTTCAATTATGTTTTGAAGTTATGTTCATAACTTTGCCATGTTTTCACCAAATTTTCAACATGGCCTTTTTGGGACCCCCACCTTATGAACACTGCAACTGTCATTTCATTAATCAGGCCTGGAAGGTGATTTTGCAGTCACTACATGAAATCACCTTTTGGGACCGAATAACAACATTTCACCAGCAGTGTTCATGAAGTTGGGTCCCAAAAAAGCCATGTTGAAAATCTGGTAAAAGTAATTCCTAAAAATAGCCAGGCAAAGTGTGATTGTTGAAAATGCTCCACAATTGTGCATAGCTTTGGTAATTTTCAATATTTTGACTCCAAATTTTCAACATAGCCGTTTTTTTAACACCACCTCTTGAACAGTACAGCTGTCATTTTTCACGTCTTGTCTGAAAAGTGTTTTCGCACCTGTGGCATGGAATAGTGTTTTGGCATGGATTTGAACATTTTCACCTATGGGGTATATGAGGTGGGGTCATAAGAAGTTGTTGTTGAAAATTTGGGGTCAAAACATGAAAATATGCCAAAGTTATGACCATTTGTTGCAATTTCTCTACACCTGCTTGTATCTTCAGAAATGTTACATATTTTTACCCCAGATTTTCAACATAGCCTTTTTATTACCCCACCTTATGTATGTCACAGCTGTCATTTTTCAAATCCTGGCCACAATGTGTTTTCACACCTGTGGTGAGGAATGGTGTTGTAGTTGTGTAGAATTATATTTTGGCTGGGATTCAAAACTTGTATGTACTGGGTACATGAGGTGGGCTAATAAGATGTGACAGTTTGGTCACTATTGTCCTATAAAGGGAAGCACAGGACCCCGGAGGGCTCTGAGCTTCCACAGCTACACATCTATGGAGGGATCCAAAGGACCTTGCACTCCCACAGTAAAATAAGGATACTGTTATACGATTTCAAATAGTAAGGAAATCAGTTGCAAAAACTTTGTTAATTTCATCTCTAAATAAGGTCAGATGTGTAGACTTTATAAGAATGGGGTGAGCGTTAGGCTTGAGGAGCCCAAGGCACATCCCACACCTACTCTCCTGTCTGGTTTCGGAGGGTGGGATGTTAGGAAAATCCTAACACCTCATTTCCCAAATTTTGTCACTTTGATCCTAACTGGAGCATTAACCAAGTTTTTTGCATCATATATATATATATATATATATATATATATATATATATATATATATATATATATATATATATGTGTGTGTGTGTGTATATATATATATACAGTGGCGTGAAAAAGTATTTGCCCCTTCCTGATTTTCTCTATTATTGCATATTTGTCACACTGGATGTTTTCAGGTCTTTAGACAAAATATAATATTAGATAAAGGAACCTGAGTGAACAATAACACTTTTTTTTTACTTATTTCATTTATTTAATGAAAAAGTTAACCAACACCAACGGGCACTGTGTGAAAAAGTAATTGCCCCTCAGTTAAATCAACCCAATTAAAGGGCTAATTAGAGTCAGCTGATTGAACACAGCCAGGCTTGATTACAGCCGCCCTGCTCAATATAAATCTCACTTATTTTGACCCTTACCATCAGAGTCACGCTGCCAGCACAAAGATTCAACAAGCACATTATGCCATGATCAAAGGAAGTTCCTGAAAAGATCAGAAAAATGTGTTGCCTTCATCAGTCTGGAAAGGGTTACAAAGCTATTTCTAAGGCTCTGGGACTCCATCAAACCACAGTGAGAGCTATAATCTCCAAATGGAGAACACTTGGAACAGTAGTGAATCTTCCCAGGAGTGGGCGGCCTGCCAAAATTACTCCAAGGGCGAGCGTGAAATCATTCAGGAAGTCTCAAAGGATCCTAAACAACATCCAAAGAACTGCAGGCTTCTCTTGCTCTCAGCTAAGGTCAGTGTTCACGACCCACAATCAGAAAGAGACTGGGCAAAATGGCTTCATGTGAGAGTAGCAAGGCGGAAACCACTGCTAACCAAGAAGAACATAAATGTTCGTCTCTATTTGCCAAAAGCACCTGGATGATCCACAAGCCTTTTGGGAAAATGTTCTATGGACAGATGAGTCCAAAGTGGAACTTTTGGATGACATGGATCCCATAATGTCTCGCGTAAAGCAAACACAGCATTCCACAGTAAGAACACCATACCAACAGTCAAACATGGTGGTGGTAGTGTGATGGTGTGGGATGCTTTGCTGCTAAGGACCTGGATGACTTGCCATAATTAAAGGAACCATGAATTCTGCTCTGTACCAGAAAATTCTTATGAGAATGTCCGTCATCCTTCCACAGCTGAAGCTGAAGCGAGTTGGGTCATGCAGCAAGACAATGATCCAAAACACAAAAGGCAAGTCCACATCAGAATGGCTAAAAAGAAGTAAAATTAAAGTTTTGAGTGGCCTAGTCAAAGTCCAGACTTAAACCCAATAGAGATGCTGTGGCAGGACCTGAAACGAGCAGGTCATGCTCGAAAACCTACCAAATGTTACTGAATTAAAGCAGTTCTGCGAGGAAGAGTGGGTTAAAATTCCTCCACAGCGATGTGAAAGACTGATATTGAATTATAGGAAGTGTTTGGTTGCAGTCATTGCAGCAAATGTGGCATAACCAGTTATTAAGTGTAAGGAGGCAATTACTTTTTCACACAGTGCCAGTTGGTGTTGGTTAACTTTTTCATTAAATAAGTGAAATTAAAAAAAAAAACAAGTGTTATTTGTTCACTCAGGTTCCCTTTATCTAATATTACATTTTCTCTAAAGACCTGAAAACATCCAATGTGACAAATATGCAATAATAGAGAAAATCAGGAAGGGGGCAAATACTTTTTCACGCCACTGTATATATAGCAAAAAAACAACATAAATGCAGACATTAGGGATTAAGAATGCAAAGCACAAAAAGTATGGAAATGAAAAAAACATTAGGTTTTTGGGTCTCCAGGGT
This sequence comes from Neoceratodus forsteri, assembly GCA_016271365.2. Lineage (NCBI taxonomy): Eukaryota > Metazoa > Chordata > Ceratodontiformes > Ceratodontidae > Neoceratodus > Neoceratodus forsteri. The sequence continues at coordinate 413,722,643 of CM057453.1, read as the reverse complement.
CTTGGCAAATCAGTGGTGGGGGGTGTTCGGTCAAAACCACAACAGCAAATATGTGCGATCAAAACAGAGCTGTGTGGTTTCAGAGTTAGTATATCTAATCTAGTGCTGTTTTTGACCGTGTGGTTTTGTACTGAACATGCTGCGTGGTTACTGACTGAGCTGTCTTTGACCACATGGTCTTGACAGAGCATCATGGTGGCGTGTTCCTTGGGATTGTCAACCTTCATGCTCACCCCCTCCCTTACACAAACAAGGTCAAACATTATTTGTTTTCTTCATGCAGGGCTCCAGGTCCTTGCATGATGAAAGTTATGACTTATTCTGTTGCCAACATGTGGACACTCACACTTCTGTACCTCAAAAGAGTGTAACGCTATGAAGCACTGATTCAGAGCTATACCTTGTGCTTTGGACAGGAGGCTATGGGCTGGGGGGGAGGAGGAGGAGGAGGATATTAGGGTTGGTAACCCCAAGGAACACTCCACCACTGATTCTCCAAGACCCAGAGACCCAAGTCAAATGTTTTCTCATTTCAGCACCCTTACAGAAACATAAGTGTGCTGTGTACATGCAGAATGCATGCCATACAGTATGTTTAATTGTGTAATGTTTGCATGTGGTTCATATACACAAAGTGAACCTAAGAGAACCAAATCTAAAAAGCACATCAGATGTGCATGCTGCAAGCTTGATGTGTGCAGCAGGTAAGCTGATGTGACCATCTTCTAAAAATAACATCAGGTTGCGTGTTGCATGCTTTACATTAATGCCACAGTTAAGTTGCTATGAACATCATTTAAACATTACATCAGGTTTACACGTTGCACACTTCTCATGTATGCAGCAACTAAGCTGGTGCAAATATCATCTAAAAAACACATGAATTTCTATGTTTCATACTACTTCTAGCAATTAGAGCCATTAAAATACGTTTTCATTGACTTCCCAGTAAAATTAGGCAAACTCATTAAATCTGATCCTTTTGCAAGTTGTTTAATAAATTTTGATTTTTGTCATTATTTTGCTATTAATTTGTAAAGTATTGTTTGCTTACTGCATTAAATGCCTAGGATATATGCAGCCAAGATCCCCCATTCCAGCTGTGTGAAGAGAGACCTCTGTGTTGTGAAGCCTGACCTTTTTGTTTTGGGCAATGCAAATCCCCTTATGCATATTCAGTGCTACAAATGTGTTTCTCCATGACTGTTTTGGCTCACTTACTTTCCTTTTGTCATTCTGCATGGAGCATGAACACTAAGGCCATGCTCAGCACTCTTTGTGCTGAGTAGGGTATAGGAAGCATGCACCATACCTCACATTTTGTTACTAAAATGAGGGACAATAAGGGACACTAACCATCATGATGGTCAGGACACATCCTGAAACATGGAGATACAGTACCTCAGAACACAGTGGAAACCATTGTATTTACCTGCACTGATGTTAGCACCTGTGAATGAATTTCTTTCATAAAGCAGTGGTGCCATTTAGCTAGGGCAGAGGGGGGCACTTGCCTTCCTTCCCCCACATTTGTGTCTAGGTTGTTCTTATGGTGTGGCAATAATGCCATTAAATTTGGATTTAATCTTTTGCACAGTAAGTGCCCCCTGGCCTGTGTGTATACTCATGCTGCAGGTGTACTCCTGACTCAGCTGTGTCTGTATTGTGTTACCCACTCTCTCCACTAATTAGCAGTGGTGCCATCACAAATGATGTGATGTGGAGGAGCTCCAGTCAAGCAAGAGCACATGATTCATGTGAGTGTAACACAGTCTTTCCCACCACAGAGTAGACAAGCTGTACACTACAGCTTGGAATAGTCGGTGAGCACTGAACTTCTCAATAGCAGTGTTGTGGTGGCATATGTTTTTTGGTCTACTCTTAGTGAGTCTCCATCTCTCTTGGTGGATGAAGCAGCAGGGGGTGAGCTAAATGCTAACTCAAGACTAGGCTACCTACTTACTCTAATAGGTTCATCTTGCAAAAAAAAAATAGCACAGGTCCCCCATGGCAGCAAGCTAGGCCTAGCAGAGGCAGTGACAGTGGTGTGGACAGTCTTCATAGGCCTTGATCAGTGCAGTGTGGCAGTAGCAACAGCCAAGCAAGAAGCAAGCAACACAGGTTGGATTGGTTTGGTTGGTGAGGTGACTTGGGTTGTGAACCATGTTGAGGATCTGGGATGATCAGTTTTAGCATCCATCTTCTGGCAGAAGGACGGAGGATGAGCAGACTAAAAACTGGTGCTGGTGGCACACTGGGACAGGCTGCATGTTATGGCCGGATGGCTGGGTAAGTAAAAGTAAATCATTTTTTACAGAGGGATTGAGGAAGGAGGAAGGACTGAAATATTGAAGTGTTTTACACTTTTCTGCAGCTTCATGACCCATATGAGATGAATATTGAATGGAACTGAGCTGGGGAAAGAAATACATTTGGGGGGGTTCAGAACTTCAGCCAGGAATAAAAATTGGTTAGCAAATGGGTGGGTTTAAGCCCAAATTTGATGCACTGTTCTGGGGTATAGACAGATAAATCGTATACATTTAACTTTTTCCTGATTTGCATATCACTTTTCAGTCACAACAAATAATTTTTACCTTTTAGAGATGTTCCAGACATTCCAGAGCTTGCCATCAAGGGGATAACTAGCACCTGGCCTCCACTGATTGTTGGCTACCCCCAGCTGAAATCAGAAATGGTGCCCTTCTATAAAGTCTATATTTACAGGACAGCCTCTGTGTGAGCAACATATTTTCCATGAGGGATGGATGAGGGGCAGAGCAGTTTTCAGGGGTTGAATGAGGGCTGTCCCTTGCATTCAGGGACAGTTGAGTGGTAAGGTATGCACAGACTATAGGAGCCCCACTATAATCAGGCTTATGCCCCCCAGTTAAGTTGACCTCCATATCCCTACACTCAGGCACATTATGACATTGGGCAAGGGAGAGTGCAGGGGTGTGCCCCATTGAAATGCATGAGGGTGTTTTTTATTACTATTTTATACATTATTGATGGAGAGTTGGAGATTAATGAATGCCACTGCTTGACTAAAAAGGGCCTTGCTAGTAGAACAGGAGCCTTCATTATTCTCCCACTTGCCATCATACTATATAAAATAGTAATAACAAATAACTCCATTCTTTTCAAGGGGGTATGTCCCAGCACTCTGACCCATGAACATCATCTCTTAAAGATTCCTGCCTCTGGATCCCTAGTACCCAGGTAAGTGACCTCGACTTATATTTATACTTGGTGGGTTGTCTATAGCAGTGTGGCCACACCCACACCAGTGTGTCCATGGGGGGATGGACTGGCCATGTGGATGAGTGTTGAGTTATTGATACTGTTCTGTCTGCCCTTTAAAGCCTGTTTGTCTGGAAACATTCAGAACTATGAAAAGAAAACAGTAGGTGTACGGGCCAGACAGAAGTAATTAAGTAGTTTTGTGAGTAAGTGTGTAGTGAGGGTGGGAAGAACCACATATGTTCCCATTGATATGTGTGCTATAGTTCAGCTGTGCAGCTGAGATGAGGGGGGACAAGAAAACTAAAAAGTATATCAGTGGCTATGCCACCATGTATGCAGATGTATGCAGATTTGTACTGAAGTACAAGCAAGCCGTATGTGTGCAGGCAGTATAGCTTAGTGGTTAAAGGCACTGAACTGCAAACGAGGAGTCCTGAAGACCTGGTTTTGAATCTCATCAACCTCACTTGTATGCTGTGTGATCCTAAACAAGTTACTTAACTTTTATATGTGGAGTTATCAGTGACCACTTGCTTTTTGCATGCATGCCACATGCATGCATTCTGTTCCAATTTAACATAAAAAGCATGCTTTCCACACTTACTAGCTGCACGCATGCCACATGCATGAAATCAGTTCCAATATAACATTTAAATCATGCTTGCAGTACGCATATCACATGGGTAGTTTTATGTGCGCAGCATGAAAACATTTCATATAATTATTTCTGTAAGGGTACTTTGTGCGTTTTGCATTCTTCAATCCTAATGTCTTGATTAACAGTTTTTTATCATATTCTTTGCAAAAAACTGCATTGCTACACCAGTTAGGTTTAAAGTGACTAAAGTAGGGAAATGAGGTGTTAGGGTTTCTAACCCTAACTGCCCATCCCCATCCCTCAAGGAGAAAAAGGAAGAAACTTAATGGTTTTTGCTGTCCTGCATCTTGGTGAATCAGGAGTGGGGCCTTACCTGAGGTTCTTAAGCCTAACAGTCACCCCTTTATGATATAGCATTTAAACATACAGAACTGTGTCTTCCCACATGTTGACAAAAGCCTGTAGACCCTCTCTGAATAAAACAGATCACATCTGACCATATTTTATGATGGAATACATGGGCATTAGGCTTGGAAACCCCAAGAAAAACCCCATCCCTGACTTGCCAAGACTTAGGACAGCAAAAAAGGTAATGTTTCTTTCTTTTGCTGCTTGGGGTGGGGTAGGGAGTTTGGGATGGAAATCTTAACACCACATTTTCTTACTTTTGCTGTTTTAATCTGAAACCTAACTGTTGCATTAATGCAGTTTTCTGTAAAGTATTTCCTTACTTTTGAGATAGTATAATTGTATCCTTATTCAGGCAGGCCCTAAAGGGACCTGCATGAACACACATGTGTATCTGTGTGTGCAAGAACAGGGTCCTTGAGACCCTGCACTACTATTCCTCCAGAAAAGCAATTAATCTACTCTGTTAAACTTGTTAAAGTTGCAATGTTATGCTATGGGATTTAACATTTTTTCATTGTAATGCTTTTTTCATGTTTCTATATTGAGTTGGTATTTCTTATGGGCTTAGTCTTGTAGTACTCATTGAGATCTTTCTTTTGATTTATAGATTGTCCATTAACTGCAAAGATTGACAACATTACAACTTATTACGACTGCAATGTTATCTTATGGGAATTTTAATTTTTAAATATTTATGGTTTTTGTATATGGCCCCCAAATGTTTTGGAGTGTATTATGTGTTAATGTTGTAGTGCTCACTGAGACTGTTATTTTGATTTATAGATTGTGCTTTAACTGCAAATAGTGACAGAGTTATGGCTTGTTAAAGTTCAAATGTGCAAAAAAATAAGTACAAACAGTACAAATTCTTCTTTCCTATGAAGCAATTCTCTTTTGTGAAATTGTGTTGTCATTCACAAAAAAGAGGATAATTTCATATGAAACAGAAATGTGAAACAGGAATATGAAACAGGAATAGGGCCATATGAAAAAAAATTAGGTTCATGTGTAAAAGAAGTTGGACTTAGTTATTTTCACATTCTTCTTTCATATGAACCAATCCTGTTTTGTGAAATTGTGTCATTCTCATGAAAGAGGACTGGTTCATACAAAACAAGAATGTGAAAAAAACTAAGACCAAGTTCTTCTTTCATATGAACCAGTCCTGTTTTGTGAGATTGTGTCCTTCTCATGAAAGAAGATTGATTCTTATGAAACAAGAATGTGAAAAAAAATTAAAGTTCAACTTCTTTTTTTGTAGGGACCTAATATTCCTTGATATTGCCCTATTCCTGGTTCATGAGGCCATACAAAAGAAGAAAATCATCTTTTGAAACAAGATGTTTAAACTGTTTTAAAAACACATTCCTGGGTCCATTTTCTAAAAACTAATCACAGAATCCAGCTAATGAGGTCCAGCTTAGTGATATACACACATTGGTGTCTCTGCAGGACATAATTTGTAAGGGTTTAAAAAAATGTTTTGGAAAAAAAAATGGAAACAATTTGGCTGCCATACGAAATAATTTTTTTTGCCACAGAACAGAATTACCCCCCTCATGAAAGAAAATCCTGTTTCATATGGTGAAATTCTTCTCTGTATGAAACAGCTATTCAAAAGACTGTACTTAGCATGCTCAGAACAAACATTTAAAATCCTTATAACACAGGAACAGATTAATATTTTTTCACCAAACTAATTAAAGGCACCATTCTGGGGCAATCCTTTTGTACCCTGGAAATATCAGAACAAAATTTAAAACTGTCTGGGCACTAAGTAATGACAAAAAATATCAAAAAAAAAAAAAAAAGATTTTTTCACTTGTTTCACTATCTGGATCTCAGAATCCACACATGTGACTGAAAAAAAACTTGGCAAATCAAGAGACCTTGCCCCACGGACCATGCCTACAAAATTTTGTGCAAATCCATTGAATGGGGAGAAGCTATTAAAGTGCAAACTTAGTGGTTTAACATTAAACAGCCTACTCAACCTTAAATATGGTGGTGCTATCACACAACTATAATATACATATTATAGGGGCATGGTAGTGCCCCTATAGTTAACGTTGAGTAGGCTGTTTAATGTTAAACCCTAACTTTTTCACCTAAATAACTTTGGTGTCATTAATGGAATAGCACAAAATTTCACAGGTGTGGTCAAACTGTCAGGGTCTCAAGTCAGGAGAAGTTTTATAACAGCATCTTGTTCAGTTTTCGAGATTCAGAGAACCAAAAAAGAGAAAAACTTTCTGGTTTCCCTATACTTCATATTGTATATATTTTTTTTCTTTTTCTTTAGCCCTTAGGTACAGCCTACATAGTGTGGAATTTGTTCATGTAATTTACAGAGTAGAAGGGGCCTGTTCCAACAGTGTGCTTTTCAAAAGTTTGCAAAAAAATATTATATGGATTTCTTGGATTATTGACAAATGTGAGCAGTAATACAAAAAAAGCAACTGTAAGTACTTATTTTCATTATTTACTTGATGTGTGGAAATAAAATATTGATTGTGACAGCAGCTGTCTTGTTTTTTTAACTCACAAACATTGGAAATACATAAAAATGATACACATTCAAAAACAAACACCTGAACCTAGGTAAACAGACCTGTTCAGCTAGATTTTGGCATTTATTTTATGAAAATTGCCTTGGAAATACCATGCCCAGGCATCCAAAAATCCTGGGTACCCAGCTTACCGAGTGGAGTAGCTCACCCATGTTCTCAGTATGAGACCAGTGTAACTTTCTTGAATTTTGAAACCACAGATGCAGTCATTCTGTCAGCTGCAATTGAATCAGCTATCCAGTGATCCCCTGCTCTTTCTGTCTCTCTCTCTCTCTCTCTCTCTCACGATCTATCTATCTATCTATCTATCTATCTATCTATCTATCTATCTATCTTTCTATCTATCTATCTATCTAAATACCTAGCTGACTGGGGTGCCCACCCTAGTATCAATTCATTTTCCACCATCCCCTCCAGTTCACCTACCCCCTTCACATGTTTAATTTATATTATCATTTTTATAAGCAGACCAGGGTGCCCACACATAGTACCACTTCTCTTCACTCTCCCATCCAGATCACCTGCCTCCCTCCCTTCATATTATATCCCTAGCAGCACTGGGGTGCCTACCCTGGGACCACTGAAAATTAGCCTGACACTGTGGTGTCCAGTTCCCTGTGTTGGATTGTCCCCTGTATTAAAGAAAACCATCCCTTGTAGTTTTTTTTTAACTGTAAAAAAGAAAATGGTCACTTACTGATCTAACCCCCACTCACCCCATCCACCCCACCCCAACCTCCTACTCAGCACCCCCATACCTACCACACACTCTCACTCACCTGAACATGTCCCATGATGTGTTTCTTGGCACCCAGAATTCCTGGGTGTCTAGGATAGTGACAGGAGCTGTTCACCCATGTTCTCAGAATGAGAACTGTGGGACTTTCTTGAATTCTGAAGCTGCAGCTGGAGTCATGTTGCTGTATTCAGTTGAAGCAGTGAGAAAAGGATCCCCTGTTCTCTCTGTCTCTGTCTCCATCACTCTCTTTCTCTTTATCTGTCTGTCTGTCTGTCTGTCTATCTATCTATCTAGCTACAGTATCTATTTATCTATCTATCTATCTAGCTGCCTATCTCTCTCTCTTTCTCTATCAATCCATCAAGATCGCCTTTTGGGACTCCACCTCATGAGCAAGGTCAGTGGAATTATGCAAATCTGGCCCGATAGGCAATTTCATGCTGCTTTGCAAAATCATCCTTTGGGTGGGACTTGAACATTTTCACTGCCCTTGTTCATTAGGTGGGGTATGTTGGCTATGTTGAAAAATCAAAGTCAAAATATTAAAAGACAACAAAGATATGAGCATATGTTTATATTTGTCTACGCTCACTAATAACATTGGTAATTTTTAATATTTAGACCACACATTTTCAACATAGTGATTTTGTCACACCACCTCATGAATGTGATGGCTGTCACATTATGTCCGGGTTCAAATAGAGCCTGTCTTGCAGTGTTGATAAGAACAGCAATGTTTAGGACCATGTTTCCATGTTTATAACTGTAAATAAGTAAGTAAACATGACAACAACCCATCATTATCACATTGATTCATTTGTGACATGATCAAAGAGGTCCTGAGCAAAGCTCATCACATAGTGAATAGAAAGGAATGGAATTGTAAATAGCTAGAGACTGAGCTCATTTTTGTTTGCATGACATATTTAAGATGAGTCCTCAACTGAATGGGACAAGATGGGTGTCAAGATCCCTTTTAAAAGCTTCAATGTAGGAGATCTGACAAAGCTGATTTGATAAGGAATTCCACATGTGCAGGATGGCCACAGAACAGGCCCTTTCACTGATGATTTCCAAAGTACACAGGAAACCACCAGCAGATTCTCCCTGTTGAGCAGAGCAGCCAAACAGGAGTATATGGGAGAAGGAGGCTTTTTTCATATTTGTATTGAAAGTTTTATAAAATGCAAACATCAGACAGTTGACATAACAAATTTACATCATTACACTACACACACGACTATAAATAATTATAAAATCATTAGAAAAGACAAGACCCTGGTTAGAAGCAAAATTTATCACTATCTTATGATAAAGTTAATCACTGACACACATGAAGACTGACCGTTAATGATTAAATTTAGTTAACTCATTCAGGCCTAGATACGCCTGTAGGTGGCATCTGAAAGCATAGCCACTCAGGCCAACAACGACTGTAGATGTACTCTAACTTGCACTCAGGCCTTGAAACGTCTGTGGAAGTCAGCAATTTTTACCTAAATATTAAATAAACTGAATTGCTTAGAACTTATTGCATGGCACCATTAGAAAGATAATTTTGTGCTGAACAACTTTGCTGCTGACACTTTATGTCTATTATGTATACTTTAGGAGTTATTCACATTTGTTTAAGGTATGGTATGCATGTCTGACATTTGTCTATCAAGCCTCACCTAAGCACCTTAAATAAATCTGAAAAAAACTCAATGTTTTTAGATATTTCAGCTAGTATAAAATAAAAACCAAATTGATTACACTTGATTGCATAGCACTGTTAGAAAGGTAATTTTGTGCTGAACTACTTTGCCACTGATATTTTGTGTCTGTCATGTATACATTAGGAATTATTCACATTTGTTTATGATATGGTGTGCATGGCTATTATTTATCTCTCAAGTCTCACCTAAGCACCTCGAAAAAATCTGAAAAAAGAACAGTTGTTTGTCATTTCAGCTAGTGTAAAATTAAAAACCAAATAGTTTACAATTGATTACATGGTACCATTGGAAGGGTAAGTTTGAGCCGAACAACTTTGCTGCTCATACTTTGTGTGTAGCACTTATGGTTCAAGAGGAATTTGCATTTGTTTGTGGCATGCTGATTATGGCTGGATTTTGCTTAGAAAGGCCCAGGATGCAGTGCTAAGAGTATACAGGAAACAAGTGGTGGAAGTCTCAAAGAGCTCTTGTGGTGTGAATGAGTTAATAAAAACATATAAAAAAATAGACTAGATTATATAACTTATATATAAAGAAAGTTTTAAAATGTAGCCAGGACCCAACTGCTACAAGAGCCATGCATGATGAATACACAGTGTTTGAAAATATGAATATATGAAGAAGCAAGCAGAAAAGGGCCATTTGGTCTATCTAGTCTGCTTGTATTGCAGGATCTCAGCTTAAGCTACTGACCCTGCCCCCACCCCAGTCCTCAGATCCTTTCCATCAACCCCTCCCATAACCCATAATTTCCCTTTATGCCTATCACAGTCTCTCTTGAAGCTGTCAACCTACTTCATCGAGACCACCTCTTCAGGCAGCACACTCTAACTGACCACCACCCTCTCCATGAAGAAATGCTTCTTAACCTCCCTCCTAAACTTCCCCCCAACTTAAGACCGTACCCCATCATGTTTTGGCTGTCACTTAGCTTAAAGAAAACCTCCTTATCCACCCTATTTATCCCTTTCAAGTACTTGAAGGTCTCTATCATGTCCTCTCTTTCCTTCTTCTCTTCCAGAGAGTATATATTCAGGGCCTCCAACCTCTCTTCATATGTTTTACCTTGCTAACCTGCAGTCATGTTTGTTGCCTTCCTCTGGACCGTCTCCAGATGGTTAATGTCTTTTTAAGGTGTGAGCACCATTACCTTACTCCGTATTCTAGATGTGGCCTTACCAGTGGCTTATACAAGGGCAGTCTAACCTCCATTCACCTACTGCTGATTCCTCTTGCTATACAGCTCAGCATCTTGTTTGCCCTTGATGTTGCTTATTTGCACTGCATGTAGTGCTTCAGGTCACTTGCAATTATCACTCCCAGATCCTTCTCCTCCTCTGTTGCTGCTACCTAGTCTCCTCCTGGGTAGTACTCCATCCTTGGATTCTGGGCTTCTTATGATTTACTGTGTACATAAGCTATGTATGCCTTACTCCTCCCCTAACTACTGCTGGCTTAGGTCATACAGGATGCTTAGTACAGATGCCTTTCTCCAGGACCTTCAGTCTACCAACTTGTTACTAATATCCTCTGCTCTTGACATTGACTCTGCACTAGCCCTCTTCTTCCACTTCCTATGTAAAGCATGGAACACTCATGCCCCCCACCTAAAAGTCACTAAGTTAAATGTTCCCACCATCCTTGAATTTCAGTCAATATCAATCAGTTTTGCAAATCTTGTGACCTCGTCTGGACTCACTTCACATCCTATCTCTCCCTCTCAGACTTCCAATCCAACAGGTCCCTAAGGCCATTAGGGCTGGGAAAACATTATATTCTAAATCAGCTCTTCAACAAAACCTGTCCCTTAAATTTCTGGTGCACTCTCCAATCCCTTTTCTAGCCTCCAACCATGATCTTCCCTCCTACATTACTCACTGATGGCTCACCTGTCTCTGATCCCATTTCTGTGGCCACCATACTCAACTCCTTTTTTACCACATGTGCCCTCCCCCGTAACTGCTTCCCTATGCCTTCTGACTCTTCTTCCCCCACCCATCTAAGGGCCTCTCTATCTCTCCAGTCTCTGTTCAGGAAGTGTGCCATGCCTTTCTTTGCTCAGCCCCCGCAAGTCCAGTCCCAAAGGCCTCCATCCCTGTCTTCTCCATATCACTGCCCCACTATCTCTTTTTCTCTCACCAACCTGCTGAACCTCTCTTTCAACCTCTGCTCTGTCACTCAAACATGGAAAGTTGCCATAGTGATTCCTCTTCATAAAGAGGGTGACCCTTCCACTCCTGGTAGCTATCAACCCATATTCCTTCTTCCCTCCCTGACCAAACTGCATGAGACCCTAGTATTCTCCCATCTTACAGACTTCCTAAACTCCTCAGATTTCCTCTCTCCCTTCTAATATGGATTCACGATAAATCACTCAACTATCACTTCCCTCCTTCATGTTACAGACACTATCCTCACAAGCATGGATCATGATCACATAACTGCTGCCATATTTATTGACCTAGCTAAAGCATTTGATTCTGTGTCCCACCCTCTTCTTCTTAACAAACTCAGCTCTGCTGGTATCTCACCACCAGCTGTTGAAAGGTTCAGATCATACCTCACAGGATGCACACCATCTATCATGGCTGTAAATGCCCTATTCCCCCATCCATTCAAGCTGGCATCCCTCAAGGCTCCATCCTTAGCCCAGCTCTCTTCTCTATCTTCCTAAATGATTTTCCTTCTGTCTGCTCCTTCTCCAGTATCCATATGTATGCTGACAACACTCTCCTTTATGTATCAGGAGCCTCTACCTCAGAAGTGGAGTCTCAGCTGCAATCTGACTTCCTGTGTGTCCTTAGTTGGTTTCAGGACAATGAACTCAAAGTAAATACCAAGAAAACTGTGTCAATGACCTTTGGCACTCCTCAAAAATTGGTCAAACTCTCCTCCCCCTCTCCTTCTCCACCTTTGATGGTACCATCCTTGATGTTATCCCCTGTTTCAAATTCCTCAGTGTCTGGCTGGATAGTCGGCTTGACTTTTCAGCACACGTCAACCACATACACTCTAAGCTCTGTCCCAGGCCTGGAGCCATGTATAGAAACAAAGATTCCCTCCCCCCAACTGTCAAATGGGAACTTCTCACAAAAATGATCCCACCTATCTTTAATTGTGCAGACATAGTTTCCGGATCTGCTTCTGCCTCTTCACTAGCCAGGCTGGACACTCTATATAATTTTTTCTGTCACATTGCCTTAAATGCCTCCCCCCACTCACCATTGCTTTCTCTATTCTTCCCTCTCCCTTTCCTTCCTACATCTGTGCCATCATCATCATGCCACCATTCTCATCTTCAAATTCTGGCTTGAATCCCTTCCCTCCTACCTCACCTCTCCCCTCTCTCCCTCTTCACCATCTTCCCACCCTCTTTGCTCCAAGGATACCTGCACCCTCTCTCTTCCCCATCCTACATCCTGTTCGGGGCATACAACCTTCTCCTACCTCTTACCCTCTCTCTGAATCTGTCTCTAAAACTCCCTTAGACTATCTTCCTCCCTGCACTAACTAAAATGTACCCTCTCCAAATCCACCCATTCTCCATTCACCTATCCTTCCTCTTCCTCCCTGTAATCCAGAGTTCTGCTTCTCCTAACCTCCACTCCCTTGTTTGATTGCCCTCTGCACATTCCTAACCTCCTCTTTTTGATTGTATCACAATTGTTGTATTCTCATTGTACCTTATGCTCTAATCTTTGCACCCCATGTCTTTACTACATAGTTTTAAATGCTGTTTGACATAATTATACTGTTATATGACTGTTTCCTGAATTGTTTTACTGTAGTTGAAGACTCTATGTACCTTATGTCTTCATTACATAAAGTTCTATTCAAGTATGCCATATTTAAATTGTTATTCTATTTACTTTGTATTTCCACTTTCCCCTTTCTACCACGTAGGTGTGGGCAAAAGTTGTGAATTCTGCTTTCATGAAACTTGCACAAAATTTCCAAAATTTCATAGAAATTTTGTAACTTTCGCCATTGGCAAAACTGGGATTTTCCATGGAGTTTCATTGGGTTCCGCAAACTTTTTTGTGACCTGTGAAATAATGCTTATAAACTACAGATTTTTTTCTATCCACAGTTTGATGAACTGTCAGTGAATGAGCGCATGCTTGTACAACCACACGGTCATTCACTGACTGTTCAGTGACGCCTCAGTGAGAAGGGCTGAGGTGGCCCACTCAGGGAAGGGTGGGGAAACGGGTGGTGGTGGATGAACTGTTGGGGTGGAGGTTCAGTAGGCACCAGGGAATTAAGATTACTTTTTTTTATAAGGGATTGGGGATGGGGGTCCACTAAACACCAGGGAATACTGGGAATAGAGGGGGATGAGTAGGTGGACTGCTGGCTGTTTTTCTGTGGATTAAGGGATCCAGGATGGGGGGAGTCCACAAAACACAAGAGAAATAAAATGCTTTTTTGGGGGCCACGACTGGTGGGTGGGGGGCCATTAGACACCAGAGAAGGTTAAGAGTTTTTTTCTCCTTACAGGACCCATGGGCCACAATCCTGGGGCGGGGGGGGAACCACTAGACACTGGGCAGCAGGTTTTTTTTACTTGTGACCCATGATCAGTGGGTGGGAGGGGGTCACTAGATACTGAGGGATCCAAGACAGGGATCAGAGTTTTTTTTAAATTTATTTATTTACTGGGACCCCGATCAATGGGGAGGTGGATTAATGAATTAAACTGCAGTTAAAAAAAGCCTCAGAACTGACCTCTAGCAGTGATCCATTCTGCACATGGTTTTCTCACAGTTTAATAAATTAACTCACAGTCTGTATATTTATTCCACAGTTTTAAAGTGGAATTTCTGCAAACGTTTCAAAAATGATTTTCGAACTTTCATTGAAGTGAAAGTCACACTTTTGCAGAAATTCCACCAGAGGAATTTGTTTTTTGCACACCCCTGCCCCCATATCATGCTTGGAAATGTGCCTTGGTTCAGTGTACCTTTCTCAGTCACCAACTTAGAAATAACTAAATAAATAAATGTGAATAACATTGCATTTATTGGCTTTGAAGTCAAGCTGCCAAATCCTAGACCACCTCTCAAGCTTTCTTAGGCCTTCCTGCAGGTCAGGTATTCCTTTAACTGTGTTCACTCTACCACATCATTACCATAGTCCTTATTGGCAACAACCTCTCTGAAGCAAAGGGAGCTAGTCTGTTTGAAATGAAATCATGTCATCACTTCTGAGAGTCATGTTCTGTGGCTGGCATGCTTAAGACCACATACTTACTGTATGGCACGCACAGTGCTAAGGGTCCATTTGCATGTCATTTTGTTGCCATTATCAGCTTGGCACAAATCATCCATACACATATGCAGGAGGCATTTGCAGATCCTCAGCTGCCCCCCACACGGGAGCCCTACCCACTCATGCTATCCCTGGCAATGTAGCAGAACCCTCTCCCTCACGTCATTCCTGTCAGCACTGTAAAAGTGTACTAAATCCCTGTCCTGGACCCCCACCTCACCCAATCCCTGTTGCAGTTATGGAACTGTATTAAATCCTTCCCCTGTCAGTCTAGTTGGCCAACCTCCTTCATGCAATCTGGTGTTGTAGAAATGTACTGAAGTCCATCCCTGACACATTAGTGTTACTTCCCCTAACCAATCACTGTTAAAGTACCACTCTCAGCCCACCCACTGAACAACCACCAGCTCCACCTCCTGTCAGTACCTAACTCACCCATCCATCCATAGGTGAACTGCAACCAGGTTCTCAAACACTGACCAGCTGTAACCCCCTGCTCACCACCTCAGGCATCTGCCATATGATTAATAGGTAGTGAGTGTGTACATACTGTAGAAACAGTTACTTCTACAGAATGCATGCATTCACTGCTTATCAGTCAGATGGTAGCCATCCAAGGTGATGAGAGGAGGGTCTGTGCCAGTTGTTGTCTGAGGACCAGATGGTGGCTGGCCTTTAGACAGGTGGGTGAGAAGGAAACCAACCAGAGATGTGGATGGTGGGTGCTCAGTGGGCGTGCCAGGGGGCTTTGATAGCAATCAGTCAGGGGATAACACCAGACTGCCAGGAATGGACTTCAATACAGTTCCACAATACTGGGTTGAGTAAGTGAGGGGGTTCTACTAGACTGCCTAGGAAAGGCTTTTATACAGTTCCAAAATACTACCAGGGATTGGGTGAGGAAACAGGGTTCATCAGGATGCAAGGGAAGGGCTTTAATACAGTTCCACAATACTGACAGAGTTCAATTAAGGGAGAGGGGTCCACTAGACTGCCAAGCAAGAACTTTAGTACAGTTCCATAAAAATGTCTGGGATTGGCTGAAGGAGGGGTGTCCATTAGACTGCCAGGGTTCAGATCTTTAAGATACCAGGTCAATATGTCATTTAAAGAAGAGCACGGCTAAAACCACACTGCAGAAACTGCTAAAGCATTTACAGCAACAGGGTATTATAGCATTCAGGAATTACCACTACCCATGTCACTGTACGCTGAGATGGGGAAGTGCTGAAGTAGCTGCAGGTGTGGTGCCTAGTTGAGCCACTCCTGTGGTGGAGTGGCTAAGACACTAGCAACTGGAGCAGCGTAGAACTGGGGACCAGGCTTTGCTTCCCTATCTCCCGATAGTGGATCTGTTTTTTTTTTATAGAAATTTCTCTTCTCCTGGGTTTCTCCCCATCCTCAAGGTCTGCACCCTCTCGGAGTTCATTATAATAAGTCCACAGGTCATGGGAGTGAAGCTCCCCATGTTGGGGAGGTGCAAGGGTGGAGCCCCCCACAAAAATGTGTAGTTTTCCCCATTAGTTTGTATGGTGTTCGTGGATTGAGTAACAGTCAGTGTTTTTACTGACCTTATTTAGGAAGAGGATGATTTGCTTATGGTATTGTTTGCCATGCTGTTTTTCTTTGTGGGGTTTTGACCCCTTGCTGATCTTTTAT
This sequence comes from Neoceratodus forsteri, assembly GCA_016271365.2. NCBI lineage: Eukaryota > Metazoa > Chordata > Ceratodontiformes > Ceratodontidae > Neoceratodus > Neoceratodus forsteri. The sequence goes on along the minus strand of CM057453.1, from coordinate 413,706,431 downwards.
ATTGTACAGTACTGACAACAATTGATAAGGGGGTACCATTAGACTGGCAGAGTTGGGATCTGCAATATAGTTCTGTACTAACAGGGACGTGGAGGATCGAAGTGGGGTTCACCAGCACCATGGCTGCTGGGGGTAGGGGTCACACATTATTGTGCACATTGGTGAAGCAGGGTTTCATTAGCTTTAATTAACACTGCCCCAGCTGCCAGTTATCACTTTCAAAAGCCTTTAAATATACTATTGTATACTTACAGCATGCAAGAGGACACCCTAATTTGCAAGGCTGAAATGTCTGAGTGTTAGTGCCATCCATTGTGTGCAATGTCAGCTACCCTTTGGATTTGGTCCCCATCCTGCCCAAATGCAGTGAGTCTGGTTAGCTTGACCTTACAGTATGTTTGTTAACTCTGTGCTGACTTTCATAATATGGGGGTCATGGTGCATCTCGTTCTACCGCTCCCTCACAAATTCTTAAGTAGCACCCTTAGCATTTAAGTATTTAATGAGTTATCTTCCTTTAAACTTTTTAGTCACCTTGAACTTATACACTAACAACCTCTATTCAGCAGGTATATTTTGAAAACCATTGTGTAGCACATAGATTTTTTTTAAAGTCTCACACCCGGGCATATTTTCAAAACCTTCATTTAGGATTTCTGTTTTGTGAAAAAAATGTGCAGTAAGCAAATTTTAAAAGCCATAATGCAGCACAAAGATTTTGGAAAGCATCATGCAGCACACAGATTAGAAAACCTGAGTCATTCCACAGGTAGAGTTTGAAAACCATACTTCAGCAAGAATACTCTGAAAACTACTATGTAGGTATTCAAACTATTTGTGCAACAGGTAGAGTTTCAAAACATTTGTGGCGGATTCCTGTACAAAAAGTTAATTAATTAATTATATCTAAATACAGGCCATCCCTGTGGTGTGGCAGAACTACTGCCTGCCATGCTGGTGGCCCTAAATCAGAAGCTGTCTCAGATTGCTGGTGGTCAGTTGGAGGGAGAAGACTGAACATCCAATGGACTGCTCTCCTCTCCTATCTCAGAGAGGGAGGGTTTATTGGCTCTGCTGCAGGACTGTCACCACTTGGGGCCTGATGGTAGCCTAAATGTAGATGAAACATCAGTGTTAATCCACCTTCCACCAAGTATTTGCTTTGTAACAAACAAACTGTTTAGTCTGAGTACCTATGGATGGACATCAGTGTATTTCTGTGGTTCAGTGAGTTCCATGACTTTTTCTCCTAGCCTGATGGTAGTATGAGTCTGCAGTGGCATGAAGGGAGTGAGCTGCCAGACTCTCAGGTGTGTGTGTGTGTGTGTGCGCCTCCACATACACATGCCAACATGCATGTCCCAGCTAATGGTGAGGGAGAAAAAAGCAGAGGAAAATGAATGGTGGGGTAGATGTACATAACACTCTGTGAACTGACCCTTACTTTCATCACTGCCAGGACCCCTCTTGGCAGCAAATGAATACATCCCCAGGGGAAGGATGGCTCTGCCCCTTCTTGCCTCAACAAGGGAGACAAACTGTGGGGGAACATGGCTGACAGGGGAGTCATGGGAAGGTGGTTGCCAGTTGGGGGTGGGACCACAGGGACAGAGCCAAAGGGAGCCAACATGCCTCAGTTGAGGAGAATAAACACCTTTACAGAAAAAAAAACATTTAAGTACTGTGTAGCTTTTATTAAAATTTAGTATTTTTACCTATAAAGGGCTATCATGAGATTTGGCAAAAGGTTTGCAGATAATTCATATACTGCATTTAGAAGAGCATTTGATTCAAAGGTTATCAGTTCTTTACCATGGGGGCAGAAGTCTGGGCTATCTCTAAAATTCCCAAGGATCTGGAGGTGGTCCAGAATATGTTTTTTAAACTGACTATGGGTCTATCTCAGCAGACTCCTACAACCTTACATAGAATTGAATTACAAATGACATCTGTAGCACTTGGGGCTCAAATTAGAGCTCTAGGACTACTTCAGAAAATTGTGATGGCACCTCAAGACTGTTTACTGGCCAAATGTTGGTTAGAAAGTAAAGGAAGAGCATGGGGCAGTGGTTGGTTCTTCAGACTGAACCAACACATGGTCAGGTTAGGTCTTGTACAAATTTGGGATAATCAAGTTAATATAAACATAAAATATTGTCAAAGTAGCTAAGCAAAGATTGACAGATAACTTCTTACCGAATGAGATACGTAAGCTGCAGAACTGTCATTTTGCACGTCCTATGTAGAGAATAAACAAACATTTGAAGAAGAAAAATACTTATTATGTGAAGATAGTACCCAGAGGAATGCTTACCATAAATTTAGACTGGGTCTGTTGAAAGCAGGATATGGGAGAGAATCCATTTTTGAATTATTAAACTGTACTTGTAGCTGTAATTCAACATTTACTGTCGCAAGCAGGCACCTGATTTTTGAATGCCCTCAACTGGTTAAAATTAGACAAAAATGGTTGTATCTGAGATGGGGGAATTTGAGAGCTAATACTGAGAAGAATTACATTAAGTGTATGCTTTATTACAACAAAGCAAATCATATTCTTGCCATGGTGAATTTTGCTAAATATGGACTTTGCAGTATTACTGGTGGGTCGGTTAAATAGAAGCATTGTGGTATAAATCTTTTTAATTACCTTTTATCTAGTGATTTTCTAATTAAATGTATTTATTTATATGTTGTTTCAAACTGTGTGATTAATCAAATGTATTGTATGTGATGATGATAAATTTTATACATACCGAATAAAGAATCTGAATCTGTGGTTTGTATTTAAAGGCAGCTTGTATTTGAGGGTGGTTATTTTTTTGTGAAATCAAAATATTTAAGTGTTAGAAATAATATATTACACATCCTGGATAAAGTTTATTGTTATTGTTCTGCTTCATATTATAATAATTAAAACAAACATAAACTAAGATAAACACTTAAAAAAATTACAATAATGATCCTATTTATAGAGATAAAAATCAGAGAGTCCCAACCACAGTGTTTATTCTAACATGATTTCAACCATGACTAGAAGCTGTGACTTGTATTTGAGTGTAGCATTTATTAAAAGTATTCATTTTGACCTGTGGCTTGTCTTTGAAGGTGGCTTTTATTTGAGGGCTGCTTCTATTTAATGAAAAATACAGTATTTAGCTGGCCCAGTGGTGCTGAGGGTTGAGGCCCTGGATGCCACACCTCACATCACGCTGGCAATCCAGCTTCAGACACAAGCCTGGGCCATCAGGGGTTGGCAGGGGAGGGATAGGATTGAGCATCCGGAGGACTGCTCTCTTACCCAAGGGAGAGCTCCAAGGTGCCACTGCTCTGCAGTGGCCCCTGGTGATGACCAGAGGGGTACTGTCAGAGTGGTGCTAGAAAGGGGTGGAGTGCAGCAGATGTTGGCACACAGTGCCTAATGTCATTGAATGCCTGCACTCAGAGGGGTGAAAATGGAGGAAAAATGGTGGCACTGTTCACGTAGCTTGATAGCCACTACTTCACTGGCCAATGATGCCTGGATCCATCGCGTGCTGGTATTGGATCTTGGCCTGGCGCGGGGACATGGGGCGGTCCCCTTTGAGGGTAAAGCTGCATATGCCAGCTGGGCATGACCCTCTTCTGGGTCGGCAGCAGAGGTGGAGCGGTGGCTGGAGATTGGCAGGTCAGTGGCTGCAGGAGGCTAAAATAAGAGTAAAATAAAAAAAAACTATTTGTAGTATTTAGCTATATTTTTTGTGACCTGAGCATCTACAAACAATAAATTATTAATAACTTCAAAACAAATAAATGTTTCTTTTTTTGCCAAACCTCTAAAAGGGCCTATACAGTAGCTCCATAATATCTAGCAAACCTGTAAGTTTCAAAACATACTGTATCTCTTTGTAGTTTTATTTTAGCTATTGTTTTGGTGAACTGAGCATGAGAAAACAAATATTGTTAATAACTACAACACGAATTAACTTTTGTTTTACCAAACCACAAAAAGGACCTATTTCTCCATAACATATAACAAACATCTAAGTTTCACAACTTGAGTTTTCTCTATCCTTGAGCAAAACGTTTGGCTCAAAAATGAGCAAATATACATAAATTCAACACTTTATAAATCCAAAATGGAGAGATGTCTATAAAACTTGTCATATTACTGGACATTAGGACTGAGATGACACATGCCAAATCTTACAGACCTAAGGTCTAAGATGGCAAAGTTACAAGCAATTAAAATTGGCCTTTTATAAAGAAACCCTAACATAACCCTAATATACAAACACTACCATGCCTGTATTATAGCGAGAGAATAAATTATGGCATAATGTGGTACAGAAGGAAATCAACAATCAAGGGGTCAAACAAGCCATAAAGCCACCAGCCCGAAAGGTAAGATGCCTTTATGAGCTTGTTTGACACCAAGATGGTATTTTTTCAAAAGTATACTGGACTTTGTCATCTTTTATTTTATATAATGCATTAGGTTGTTGCCCAATGGTATAATGGGTATAGGTATAATGCATTGTTCACTTGGGAACATAAGCAGGAGGCTGGTAAGGACAGAGGTCTGGGGTTATATTCTGTTTTAACTGAAATATCTGAATAGTTTTTATATGTGAAATTAGTTCTATGTGTTAAAAATTACTACTTTGAGTTAGAACTGTTACCTGGGCTGTGATATTGTAACTTTTGAGGCTTGGGAACACTTGTTTGGCAGTGATAATGAGAGTGAAATTTAAATGTGCTGTTTGCCTGGTGTTAGGGGGAGGGGACATTAACAGGAATTACCTTGTCTTTCATTGTTCACTTGGGAACATAAGCAGGAGGCTATTAAGGACAGAGGTCTGGGGTTATATTCGTTTTAACTGAAATATTTGAATAGTTTTTGTATGTGAAATTAGTTCTATGTGTTAAAAATTACTACTTTGAGTTAGAACTGTTACCTGGGCTGTGATATTGTAACTTTTGAGGCTTGGGAACACTTGTTTGGCAGTGATAATGAGAGTGAAATTTAAATGTGTTGTTTGCCTGGTGTTAGGGGGAGGGGACATTAACAGGAATTACCTTGTCTTTCATTGTTCACTTGGGAACATAAGCAGGAGGCTATTAAGGTCAGAGGTCTGGGGTTATATTCTGTTTTAACTGAAATATTTTAATAGTTTTTGTATGTGAAATTAGTTCTATGTGTTAAAAATTACTACTTTGAGTTAGAACTGTTACCTGGGCTGTGATATTGTAACTTTTGAGGCTTGGGAACACTTGTTTGGCAGTGATAATGAGAGTGAAATTTAAATGTGCTGTTTGCCTGGTGTTAGGGGAAGGGGACATTAACAGGAATTACCTTGTCTTTCATTGTTCACTTGGGAACATAAGCAGGAGGTTATTAAGGACAGAGGTCTGGGGTTATATTCTGTTTTAACTGAAATATTTGAATAGTTTTTGTATGTGAAATTAGTTCTATGTGTTAAAAATTACTACTTTGAGTTAGAACTGTTACCTGGGCTGTGATATTGTAAATTTTGAGGCTTGGGAACACTTGTTTGGCAGTGATAATTAGAGTGAAATTTAAATGTGTTGTTTATCTGGTGTTGGTTTCTTAAATACTGAAAAGCCACTGGGGGTTTGGATTGAAGGGCTGAGTATTTCTGTTTGGGACTGAAATTCGAAGCAACAGGAACTGGTGGGCCTGTGACATCATATGGTACCTGATGTCTGCATACACACACTGTTAGTGGGACTGGACACACACCGGACTGTATGTGTTTGTGAGACTTGGGAACTTTATTGGTGGGGTTGAAATTAGGTTTGTAAATAACTGCAGGCAGTAAAGAGAGAAACTGTATTCAGGGAAAAGGGACTGAGAAAAGGGGGTGTGCCATTATAAACAGCGGGGGATAAACAGGGCGACCATATTCCACCATGACAGGCATCTTCAGAAGGGTTGTAGGCTGCACAGGCTGTGGGATGGCAATCATTCTCAATTGGGCCTGAAGAGAGGGAGGCTGCCCACTCTGTAGACAGCTATCTTGTATCAGGAGTGAGGTATATTGGTTAAGGAGTAAGCTGGGGGAGCTGGGGGGTGTGTCCAAGGATAATGGGTGTGGATATGGGCAGCAGAAGGGTGGGGCTAAGGGGAGGCTGGGGCAATGCTCTGACATTACAGGATGTTATGTTACAGCAAGCAGGAGGGGGAATATTAGGGACAGAGGACCCTTAGATAGGGATGTTGATGCTAAGGGGAAAGCGTACGGGGTGAACATTCTGAATACAAAGAGAGTGGAGGGGAAAGAGTCAGGAGGGACTGTTGTGGGAAAGCCTAAAACAGCAGACTATGGGAAGGGAACTCCTAAGGTGAACAGAGCAAGAGGGAAAGAAGAGGGGCAGTTTAGAGGTGCAGTCAGGGGAAACTCGGGTTACTTGATGGAGGCCGACATAGAGTGTCACAATAAATTTAAGCTACTAAGCAACCTAGAGGGGAAGAAGGGTTGGTGAAAATGAGGAACTGATACAGAGGCTGGGCAGGGAGTCGATACCCAGAATCACAGACTGGCAATGGAAAGGATAGAAATAGTCCCAGAGGGAGAAGGGGAAACATAAATGTTAAGCAAATGGGGGAGATGCAACATATTGCAGACATGAGGGAGGAGAGCATGACTGGAGAGAAACTGGGAGACAAGGAGGTGGGAGAGGAGCCCCCCTTCAGCAGGGGGGTCAGTACCAAGGATGGGGCCCTAGCTAAAGGGGACCCATAGAGAGCCTCTGGAGGCAGGGGTACTATTACAAGGGGGGAGGATGGCAGTGTGGGGGAAGGGGAAACCATCAGGGCCAGGATAAATGGTTCAGATAAGAGAGGGTTAAAGGGGACACCTATTCAGAGGGGATTTGAGTTAAGTGGGCAAAATAACGAGGGAGGCAGAAAGGGAAGGGTGACAAGGGGGTCTCTAATAAGGCAGGAAGACTCCATGGAATTGAGATCACGAATAAAGGGGGGGATGGGGGGCTGAGAGGGCATAGTGGAGGTAACCATAAGGATGATGGCGGTGTTAAGGTTCTGTTATTGGGAGACTCGGTGATTAGGGGTATCCAGTGGGATGGACAGGGGGTGGATGCCATAGCCAGGTGAAGGTAGTGAGTATCTCTGGGCTGACAGTGCACAGAGCAAAGTTCATGGTGTATGAAGTGGTTAGGGATTATGGAGGGAAACCGGATTTCCTGGTGCATTTGGGAACTAACAATCTAGAGGGAAATAGCATTTTGGAAATCCAAGCAAGGTTCCAAGAACTTGCCAGAGTCTGTCGGGTTAATGGATGCAACATTTCCTTTTCGGAGATATTGCCAGTACCAAAGACCTCAGTGGAGAAAAAATGAAGCTCACAGAGGTTAATGACTGGCTCAGGAAGTGGGGTGAAGAGAGTGGGTTGTGTAGGGAACTGGAAGGAGTTTGGGAGGATAAGGGACTGTATGCCAAGGACAGGCTTCATCTTGCCCCATTAGGGAAGGAAGTCCTTAAACAGGGGATGGCTGACTACATTCAAGAAAGGTGGGGTTTAAACTTGTGAGGGGGGAGGGATAAGGAAGGGGCTGACCAGAAGCCCTCTCCTCCAGATGAGGGGAGTAGCCTTCAAGCCCAAGGGGGAGAGGGGGGAAACAGACTGGGAGTGGAGGTTTCAGGAGGAGCAGAGGGAGGATGGAAGTATAAAGAATCTGGGTGGGGTTCGACAAAGAGGATCAGGGATAAGGGGTGGCGGTTGGTGTTAGTAAATGCCAGGAGCTTGGGAAACAAGTTGCCAGAGTTCCAGGCCATGCTGTTTGAGGTGGGGGGGTGGATGTGGCAGCGGTCACGGAGACGTACAACAAAAACATGACTGGGACCTAAATGTGTGGGGGTACACTATGCTTAGGAAGGATAGAAAGGAGGGCAGAGGGGGTGGAGTGGCTATGTTCATTAGAGATGACATAGAAATTACTAGGGTATGAGAGGCAGAGGGAAACGTGGAGGCCTTATGGGTCACCTTACAATCCCCAGCAGTAGATAAGGTCAAGCTGGGTGTAGTATATAGGCCCCCCGGGATGAGTGATGTTCTAGAGGATGGTTTGCTGGACAACATCATTGCCCAGTGTGGACCAAAAGGGGAAAGAGTGGTGTTGATGGGGGACCTTAATATGCCAAGTACAAACTGGGGAACCATGTCCTCTAAGGTGGCCAAGGAACAGAGGCTGCTGGATGGCTTCCAGGATGTGTTCTTAACACAGCATGTGATGGAGCCCACAAGGGAGGGGCATGTCCTCGACGTGGTTCTGGCAGATGGGGATCTGGTAAGGGACCTGGTTGTAGAGAACCCCCTGACTGGGAGCGACCACAATACTGTCTGGTTTCAAATAAGCATGGGGGAGGGGGAGATCTAGGACACTGGCAGTGGACTTCAGGGGGGCAGACTTTGTGGGCATGGGAAATATTCTCAAGGATCACTTGAAGGGGATTACATCAATGACAAGTGTGGAAAGGAGATGGGAGGTCATAAAACGGGGACTTCATGAGGCAGTCAGGATCTGCGCTAAGTTGAAACATAAGGGAGCAAGGTCACATAAACCATACTGGTGGTCCTGTGAGGCACAGGTAGCAGTCAGAGAAAAGAAGGCGGCCTACAAAAAATATAAAACAACAAGAGGGGTTAGGGATAAGGAAATGTACCATCTTGCATCTAGAAAAGTCACCCGGATGGTGAGGGGAGCAAAGTCCAGTAAAGAGCAGCGGCAGGCACAGGGGATACATGGAGGGGAAAAGGGGTTCTTCCAGTACATTGGGGAGTGGAGAAAAACTAAGGGCCATCTCAGCAGATTGAGATCAGAAGGAGGGTGGGTGGAAGAGGCGAGGGACCAGGCAGAGGTATTTAATGAGTACTTTGCCTCTGTGTTCACTAAGGGAGGGGTGGGATATCTACAAAGCAAGGCACGAAGGGATAGAAGCAGTGAGTGATCGGGGAGCAACAGAAATGGAGCAAGAGGGAGGGAGAGGTACCCAAGGGGTGTCACATCTGGATAAGGATAAAAAGGACAGTAAGGTGAAGGGGACGGATGATGCTATCTCTGCCAAAAGGGTGTGGTTAGCCCTCAAGGTCCTAAAGAAAGACAAATCTCCTGGGCCAGATGGCATTCATCCGAGAGTACTATGGGAATTGGCAGACATACTGGCTGCACCCCTGGTGGAGCTCTTCAACAGGTCACTTGAGACAGGGAGGGTACCTAGGGATTGGCGAGAGGCACATGTGCTGCCAATCCATAAAGGGTGGTTGAGAGAAGTACCAGGTAAATATAGACCCTTCAGTCTGACCTCGGTGATGGGAAAATTAATGGAGAGTATACTAAAGGAACGATTGGGGGTGTACTTGGAGGAGGTGGGAGGTCTGGATAGTCGGCAACATGGGTTTGTGCCAGGTAGATCATGTCAAACCAATCTTGTGGAGTTCTACGAATGGGTAACATCAGAACTGGACATGGGAAAGCCTGTGGATGTATTATTCTTGGACTTCAGCAGCTGTTGACTCTGTCCCCACAATGGTCTGGTGGAGAAACTGATGGGGTAAGGAGTAGGCCCTTGATGGTCAGATGGATTGAAAACTGGCTAGCTGGACACACCCAGAGAGTAGTGGTCTGTGGGGAGCTCTCAACCCTAGAGAGGTTGGTAGTGGGTACTGTAGGGTTTTGGTCCTGGGTCCCATCCTGTTTAATGGCTACATACTGGACATCAGGGAGGGTATAGGGTGTGAAATGAGTTTCTTCACGGATGAATTCAAGATGGGAGCAGTAGTTGAGGGAGAAGAGGGGAGGTTGGCCCTGCAAGGGGACCTGGACACCCTGGAAAGCTGGGCTCACACATGGAAATTAAATTTCAATATCACCAAGTGCAAGGTGTTGCATCTGGGTGGGGAAACCCTAAACACAGGTACACCCTGGGAGGGGAGGTGCTGGAGGCCTCAATAGGGGAAAAAGACCTAGGGGTCATGGTGGATGCATGTATGAATAACTCTGAGCAGTACAGGAGAGCGGCTAGCAAGGCAAACAGGATGTTGGGATGCATAGTAAGGGGGATCACCTCTAGGAGCAAGGAAGTGATTCTGCTGCTGTACAATGGACTGGTTAGACCACACCTTGAGTACTGTGTACAGTACTGGAGACCACACTTGAAGAGGGACATACAGCACCTGGAGAAGGTACAGAGGAGGGCAACTAAGATGATACGAGGGCTAGGAGATTTGATGTATGAGGTCAGGCATGAGGAGCTCTGCCTGTTTTCATTGGAGGAGAGGAGAGACGGGGGGACATGATTGAGGTCTTCAAGTACCTCAAGGAAATAAATAGGGTAAACATGGAGGGGGATCTTTGAGACTAAAGCAGGGAGGTATCACCAGAGGGCATGGTTTGAAGTTGGAAGGTGGAAGGGTGAGGGGGGAAAAGAGGAGGAGGTTTTTCACTGAGAGGGTGGTGGACCCTTGGAATGCATGGCCTGGTGAGCTGGTTCAGAGATCCACAGTGGAGGGCTTCAAGAGAGGGTGGGACAGACACAGAAAGTGGATGTATCAGATGATGGCCTGTCCCAGGGGGTGGGATGGATGATAGGGGTTTCTGGAGCACAAGGTGGGGGAGGGCCTTGGCACCCAACTAAGGATCTGAGGTTCGAGCAGACTTGATAGACTGTAAGGCCTAACCTGCTGGCAAATAGTATGATAGTATGTTAGGTTGAACACTTTTTGCTGTGTCTTATGTTTTACCATAGTGTTTGGGGGCAGAGTGGCTGTTACATGTGTTATTAGGGGGCTTGTTACATGTTACATTGTTACATATGTTATTGGGGTGGTTTGAAGTGTTTTGGGTAATAGTGTCTTATTAAGGTGCTAATAACACATTGATAGAGTGGTAGTATTACAGGGGTACAGTTGTACCCCTATAGTTAAGGTTGAATGGGCACTTCAATGTTAACCCCAGTTTGTGCACTTGCTTAACTTCACAGCCATTCAATGGATTTACACAACATTTTGCATGTGTAGTCCTGCATGGAAGTTCTCTGGGTGTACCACATTTTGTTCCAGTTGGATTTGCAGATTCCGAGAAATAGATAGTGCAAAAAGTGAATTTTGGGGAATTTTTTTCCCATTGGTTTGAATGGGTTTTCTGTCAGATTGGCTAGTGCCCAGATGGTGTGAAATTTTAGTCTGAAAATTTCTGGATAGAAAGGGTCTGGCCCATAGATATGTCTTTTTCTCGTTTGGTGAAAAAACATTAATCTGTTCCAAAGTTATTTAATTGTAACATTTTTAATAACTGGTTCTGAGCATGCTCATTAAGCATTAAAAAATAGCTGTATGAAATGAAAAAATAATTCTTTTTTTCATATTGACATCATCCTTTTTCATGAGGAAAAAATCCTTTTTCATTTGGCTGCCATCTTGTATACTGTTTTTACCACAAATTCAAATTTAAAAAGCCTCCAAAATGACATTTTGGAGTGCAAGTAACACTTGTATGTTGCTTAACTGGACCCCGTTAGCTAGATTCTGTACTTAACTGTTGAATACATGGCCTGAAATTTTTTTTTTAAATAAAAATCTTTTTTTATCTTATTTATCACAAAAAAAGATTCCTTTTTCATATTTACTTGATGCTTCCTGACTTCCTTAAGGTGTTCCTTTAATGTCAACTTTGTTAGCGCCCAGACTGTTGGATTTTTGGTCTGAAATTTTCAGGGTAAAAAGATGCTGGGTCACAGATGTGCCTTTTGCTGGTTTGGTGAAAATATATTAATCCCTGCCAAAGTTATTCATCTTTTTTACAAGTTTATTAATATTTTTTCGTGACTTGTAATACGAAAAATTATCCGTTTTCACATGATGAGTTATGAAAAATGATTATTTTCTTGTGAAAGAACTCCTTTTTCATGAGCTGTCATCTTTTCCCTGCTGTCTAGTGGCACTCCCATCCTATGATCACCACCCACCTAATTCTTTATTACCTCCCTGGTATCCAGTGGCACCCCCCACCCTCAGATCCCCGGCCAAAACCTAGAGACCTGGGTTTGAATCCCATCAGCTCACACTTGCATAATGTGTGACCCTGAGCAAGTCACTTAATTTTCTTCTGCTCCTAGGTCGCACCAGGAAACAAGCTCTGGCTTAGTGTGCCTTTTCTGGTTAAATGACTTCCCCTTTCCCTTCTGTGACACTAAGTAAGTCATTTAACCCTCTTTGTATTCCCAGATTACACCTGGAAACAAGCTTTGGATTCCTGTGTCTTTTCCAGTTAACCAATATCCCCTTTCACCCTTTTCCTGGTGGCACCTCCACCCTCCAATCACCATTCCCGTATATATATTTTTTCCCTGATGTGCAGTGGCACCCCCCCCCCTCCGATCGGTATCCCCATGCAGATGTTAACTTTCCCTGGTGTCTAGTGGCACCCCACACCCTCTGAATGCTGTCCCCATGCAAACTTTAAGTTTCATTGATGTCTAGTGATATCTCCATCCTCCAATCCCCATTCTAGTATATATTTCCCCCCCTGGTGTCTAGTGGCACCCCACACCCTCTGATCACTGTCCCCATGCAAACATTAACTCTACCCTGGTGTTTTTTAGCACCCCCACCCACCAATCCCTCTTCACATATCTATATATATATATATATATATATATGCTTTTTCCCTGGTGTCTAGTGGTATTCTGCACCCTCCGATCACTGTCCCCGTGCAAACTTTAAGTTTCCCTGGTATCTAGTTGCACCCCCCACTCTCCAGTTGACTTCCCAACTTAAAATAAAGATAACAGCCCCTCAATGTTTTTTTCTGCAAAAGAAATGGTCCCTGGCTGATCTGACCCCCACCCCTACCTCCCACTCAGCACCCACCACCCCAGACCCCCACACCTCACTCACCAGAACAGGTGCCAGGCTGAAGATCCACTCTCCTGTGGAAGACATGTCATGCTGCTGAAACCACTGACTGCAATATAAGAAACAAAGGTAAGTGCAGTTCTATGTATGTCAATGGGGGTTTCAGCTTTGCTGCATAACTTAGCCATTTTTGTATATTTTGACCCCAAGTTTTCAACATTGCCTTTTTGGGAGCCTACCTCATGAACAATGTCACTGTAATTATGCAAATCCAGCCAGAAAGGCAATTTTGCAGTTGTTTGGTTTTGGTTGGGATTTGAAATTTTTTTATTGACCTTGTTCATGAGGTGGGGTCATAAGAAGGCTATGTTGAAATTTTTGGGTCAAAATATGTATAAATGCCTAAGTTATGTGCATATTTTGAAATTTTCCTACTTTCCCTCGTAACTTTGGCAATTTTAAATATTTTGACTTCAAATTTTCAACATAACCATCTTTTTACACTACTTCTCTGTGACAGCAGTCATTTTTCAAACCCTGCCCAAACTGTGTTTTCACACCTGTGGTGCACAATGGAGCTGCAATGGTGCAGAATCAAGTTTTGGCAGGAATTTAAAAATTGTTATCACTGCGTTCATGAGGTGGGGTAATAAGAAAGCTATGCTGACAATTTTATTCCAGTTTTAATAAAAATGCAAGTGCAGGGCACTCTGGGCCTTGTGTTTCCAAAGTCACACATATATATATACGCATCTAAGGAGAGATGGGAGCACAGGGCCCACACAGACAAATGCGGATACAATTATACTATCTCAAAAAGTAAGGAAATTCTTTGCAAAAACTTTGTTAATGCACTAGATAGGGATGAAGCAATAAAAGTAGGGAAACGCGGCATTAGTTTCCAACCCCAAAACCCCACTCCCACCCTACAGGCAGCAACAGGTTTGGGGTATGCTTTGGGGTTGTCAACCCTAATGCTCACCCCATTCTCATACACTGTACCCATCTCAGCTTATTTACTCATTGAATGGGGTGAGCATTGGGTTGACAACCTCAATGCACCCCCATGCCTATTCCTGACTGCAGGGTGGGGGTTGGGTGTTAGGGTTGGAAATCGTACTGCCACATTCCATGCTTTTGTTGCATCAACCCTAACCAGTGCATTAATGACATTTTTGCAAAGAATATATAGATGTAAGTGGTATAATCTTGGATCACATATGAAAAAGGGCCTTGGCTCATATGTTTACCCGGTTAACAAAATAAATAAATAAATAAATAAATAAATAGCTACATATCTATCTCTCTTTATATACAGTATATACATATATATATATATATATATAGAGAGAGAGAGGGAGACAGAGAGAGAGAGCTTGGCATGTATTACTGTGTTATTAAGGTGTTAACACACAATATAGTGCAATTAGCTAATTGGCATCATAGTACACTAATTGGCTAGCATCATATATGGGGAAATATATCATTGCTTTTTCTATGGGAATGAGAGCCAAGCCACGCAATAGATAGATAGATAGATAGATAGATAAATAGATAGATAGATAGATAGACAGACAGATAGACAGACATATAGATAGATGGATATATAGACAGACAGATGGACAGAGAGATAGAGAGATAGATAGATACTGTAGATAGTTAAATAGATAGATAGATAGATAGATAGATAGATAGATAGATAGATAGATAGATAGATAGATAGATAGATAGACAGACAGAACTACAGACAGGCAGACAAACTATATCATGGGTATGTGTGTTATACAAGGAAATATACCCAGCAAGAGGGTTTAATTAGATAATAAGGCCATGATCCCAAAATACAAGTGGCTTTATTATCTAATTAATACACCTCAGTGGTTTTATAGCCTTGTATGCCACACATACCAATACTATGTTTTATATAATACATAGCAGGTTATTATAGCTTTTACCTGATGTGTTGGTTTGGGTTGGTTTCTTGTTGAGCCATTGTTTGGGCCATTTATGGGTTTGCTATATTACCACTGCAAATCTGTCTAGTGCACTTACCCTGTCAACAAAAACTAACTAAACTATGTGACCCCATGTGTTTCCGTAGTGTAGTGACATTTGGGTAAGGGACTCTCCTTTGTCTGTTTTTTCTTCTGTAGTGTAGGGTTCCCAGAGTGTCTGGGCTGGGCACCCTTTCACGTATTGGTGGCCTCAAAGATTGTGGTGGTGCAGCATGTTGGTGGCAGAGTGGAGTGGCATTAGAGGTCAGGAGGATGTTTTGTAGTCAGGGAGCGGCACAGCAGTGTGTAACATGTGGCTCATGGAGCCTGTGGAGTATGTGGCTTGCTAGCAGCAGCATGCAAGAGAGCTGGAGCTTTGAGGGAAAGGCAGTTGGTTAGTTTGTGGAGGAGGGGGTTCTTTTGTGTTTCCTTCAGCTGGCATCAAACATTTTGTCTTTTATGTGACGAGCTTCTGAGGAAAGGAAGGGAGAAAAAAGATTTTGAGTTTTGTGGGCGATTGTTTCTGGAATGGGGGAGGGGAGTTGTTTCCCTACAGACCCTTAATTGAGAGCTTAATTGGGAGGTTATATCTGTACACCTCCTGTACACCTCCAGAGCTATACAGCTGTAATTGAAGAGATATACAGGGAAATAAATTATAACGGTTCCTAGGGTGGGAAAGGGCCAAGGTGATGCATGTGTGGATCTGACCAGGGAATTCAGTTTGGTTGGCCATAAGTTAATATATAAATTAAAAGACTTGGTACTAGGGCAGTAGTCCTTGAACTTGTTTTCTTACTACCTCACTGACTGCTCCTAGATGGTTATATAGACACATGGAAACATAGACAATGATGGCAGATAAAGACCACAGGTTCATCTAGTCTTCCCTGAGTTCCCCATCTGCCTTGAAACCTATTGTCCATGCTGGGTTGTATCTCTCCCTATTCACACCCCCTGCTCCCCTCCACTGTGACTGACCTGAGCAACAACCAAACCCTTCACTCCATTCTAGCCATGCTTGGAACCATTTATTCTCTTGGCACCCACCACCTCCTCTGGCAGACTGTTCCATGTCTCCACCACCCTGTCCATAAAATAGAACTTCGTCACGTCACTCTTAAACCTGCCCCCTGCCAGTTCCCACTCATGATCTTGGGTTCTTGACTCGATACTCATGCTAAATAGTCCCCCAAATTTCATCTTGTTTTTTCCCTTCAGGAAATTTAGGGTGTACCCCCCCCCAATCTGGTCTCCTGCAAGTACATATTCAGTGCCTTGAGACAATTTTTGTAAAATCTGCCCTGTTGCCCTGAATCATCTTTCTCACCTAGTGTTGCACCATTTCCAGCCTGTCCCTGTCCTTCCTTAGGAGAGGACTCCAGAACTGAGCACAATATTCCAGGTGCAACATCACTAGTGACCTGTATAGCGGTAGTACTGCCTCCTTTTTCCTGCTGCCAATACCACTTCTGATACACCTCAGTATCTTATTAGTCTTACTGTAGGACTTGTTACAATGGCTTGATTGTTTGATGCAGTGATAAAACTGGTTACAAGGCAGAACACAGAGGGTACAGGTTAATGGAACGCAATCAACAGAAGGTAGGGTGACCAGCACAGTGCCCCAGGGCTCAGTACTGGGGCTTCTGCTCTCCAATGCTTTTATAGCAGACATCGCTGCTGACAGATTGGAAGGGAAGCTGTGTCTGTTCATAGATAACACCAAAATATGTAACAGGGTGGACACCTCAGAAGGAGTGACCAAGATGGAAGCTGACCTCAAGAAACTAGAACAATGGTCTGGAGTGTGGCAGCTGAGATTTAATGCCAAAAAGTGCAATGTCATGCACATAGGAAAGAAAAATCCAGGAAAAGAGTGTTACCTAGGAGGCAAAAGACTGGTAGCCTGTAACCAGGAATGAGATCTAGGAATCATAATCTCAGATGACTTGAAAGTTAGTAAGCAGTGTGAGAAGGCAACATTGAAAGCCAATAGAATGTTGGGCTACATTGGGAGGGGAATCACGAGCAGGAGGAGAGAGGTGGTACTACCACTGTATAGATCGCTGGTCAGGCCTCACCTGGAATATGGAGTCCAGTTCTGTAAGCCTCACCTCAGGAAGGACATTGACTGGGTGGAAACAGTACAGAGAAAGGTGACACAAATGATTCAGGGTCTGCAGTACATGTCCTATGAGGAAAGACTTAGGGAACTGAATATGTACTCCCTGGAGTAGAGATGAGAGAGAGGGGATATGATTGAAACATTCAAGTACATCAAAGGCATTAATCAGGTAAAGGCTCAGGAACTTTTTCACTTCAAGAAGGGCTCCAGGACTAGAGGACATAGAAACAAGACTTTGACTTTGACGGCAGATAAGAACAACTTGGCCCACCCAGTCTGCTCATTTCCCTACCTACTAGATAAGCTGCAGATTCTAGTTAACCAACAGCCTACTTCCTGCCACCCCCCACTACAATTGCTTTGTGTCTGTCCCATGCATGTTTGAATTCCTCACTGTTTCAGCCCCAACAACCTCCCCAGGAAGTCAGTTCCACGCATCCACCACTCTCTCCGTGAAAAAAAGATTTCCTCACATTACCCCTGAGCCGTCCCCACTCTACCTTTAAATTGTGTCCCTTTGTTCTTGCACATCTCTTTTTCTGAAAGATGCTACCCTCCTGGACTTGGTTGATTCCCTTGAGGTATTTGAACATTTCTATCATGTCCCCCCCGTCCCTCCTTTCATCAAGGGTATACATATTAAGCTCTCTCAGTCTGTCTTCATATGATTTCTGATGCAGACTCTGCACCATTTTAGTTGCCCTCCTCTGGGCTGCTTCCATCCTGTATATGTCCTTGCATAGATGAGGTCTCCAAAACTGCACACAGTACTCCAGATGGGGTCTCACCAACTGTCTGTACAGAGGGATAACCACTTCCCTTTTTATGTTTGCTTGCACGCATGTGCAAGAAACATAGTGCCATCATCTCAGATTTCGGAGGTGTGTCACCTCCTCTAATTCAGTCAGTGTGTTGGCAGGTGCAGCCCCTGTAAGCCAATGCATGCTGGAGCTGTCTATGACAAGCTCCAAAATGCAGTGGCATACAGTTGAAAGTGGGAGCTACGCTTCAGTGAGCAGCGATAAGATATCACCTGCTCATGCACAGCCCCCCACACACACACACACACACACACACACACACACATATACACACACGCATACCGCGTGCTGCCTCGACACACACTCTATAGCCCAAGGGTGCCAATCCCTGTCGCTGTGCTGCGCCCTTAAATGCCACGCTGGTGCCCACCCCAGCGTGGCAATTGATGGTATAGCCGACGGGGTGCCCAATCCCCCTCGGCTTCACTGTCTCTCCTCCCCCACAATGTTATCGCTGACGGGTGCCCAATCCCCCGCCGGGCTTCACTCTCCCCCCATACAAGGTGCCATGCTGGGAGCCCACCCCAGCGTGGCAATGATGCTTTGGCTGATGGGGTGCCCAATCCCTGCCGTCGGCTGAACGTCCCTCCCCCAACCATCCTTGTGCCACGCTGAGAGCCCACCCCAGCATGGCAAACGTCCCATGTAGTCATAGAAAAAAAAACCTGTAAAGAAAAAACGGTCCCACGTAGTCTCCCTGGCCCCCCTCCCACAACTCGCACCCACCCACTGCGCACCCTGCCTCCCCACACCCTCCCAACCCCATACTTACCTCCGAAGCTTGGCACCACGACCTTCGGTGGACCGGGAACATGTCTGCACTCTTCAAAGCCGACTGCGAATGGAGGAAATGCCGTAAGCTGTATAATGGGCTAGATAAGGGGTTTTCAACTTTATTGCATATCTCAGGCATTTTTGGAATTTTTGCACCAAATTTTCAGCATGGGGTTTTGAGACCCCTTCATGAATGATGTCACTGTCATGGCGTTATTCAGGCGGTGATTTCGCAGCCACTCGCGGAAATCACCCTTTGGGCATGAATAACGCCATGACAGTGACATCATTCATGAGAAGGGTCCCAAAACCCATGTTGAAAATTTGGTGCAAAATTCCAAAATGACTGTTTTGTGAGCGCATGGCTATGCAGTTCCTACGCAGGCTTGTAAGTTCGCAAATTTTCAATATTTTCACTCCAGATTTTCAACATTGCCATTTTACCATACCTTCTTATGAGTAGTACAGCTGTCATTTTCACATCTCACCCAAAATGTGTTTCCACTCATGTAGCGCATACAATGGCACAGTCATAAAAATCAATGTACAGGACAAATTAAGAAAATCACAGTGATACTGTTCATGAGCAGAGGTATTAAATGGCTATGTTGAAAATTTGGTGAAAAATTCCAAAAATGATTGTTTTACTTAGCTGCATTGTACAGTTCCTATGCACGCCATAAGTTCGAGAATTTTCAATATTTTCACTCCAGATTTCAACATTACCATTTTACCACACCTTCTTATGAGTAGTATAGCTGTCATTTTTCACATATCACCTAAATGTGTTTCCGCCCATGTAGCGCACAATGGCGCAGTCGGTAGCAAATCTATGTACCGGATAAATTAAGAAAATCACAGTGATGCTGTTCATGAGTAGAGGTCTTAAAATGGCTATGTTGAAAATTTGGTGAAAAAATTCCTTAAAATGATTGTTTTACGAGGGTGCATTGTGCAGTTCCTATGCACGCTCGTAAGTTCGTGAATTTTCAATATTTTCACTCCAGATTTTCAACATTGCCATTTTACCACACCTCCTTATGAGTGGTACAGCTGTCATTTTTCACATCTTGCCCAAAATGTGTTTCCTGCCCATGTAGCGCACAATGGCGCAGTCGATGTGCAAAATCAATGTAAGGGACACATTAAGAAAATCACAGTGACACTGTTCATGAGCAGAGGTCTTAAAATGGCTATGTTGAAAATTTGGTGAAAAAATTCCTAAAAATGACTGTTTTACGAGCATGCGCTATGCAGTTCCTATGCAAGCTCGTAAGTTTCGAATTTAATATTTTCACCCAGATTTTTAACATTGCCATTTTATTACACTTCCTTATGAACAGTACAGCTGCAATTTTTCATATGTCGCCAAAATGTTTTTCGCACATGTAGCGCACATAATGGTGCTGGTTGGTGAAAGCAATGTTTAGGACAGATTAAGAAAATCACAGTTACACTGTTCATGAGCAGAGGTCTTAAAATGGCTATGTTGAAAATTTGGTGACAAAAGTCCATAAAATGACTGTGTTACGAGTGAGCATTGCGCAGTTTCCACGCACTCTCGTAAGTTCATGACTTTGTAATATTTTTAGTCCAGATTTTCACCAGTGGCATTTTTCCACACTTCCTTATGAACAGTACAGCTGTCATTTTTCATAACATGGCTGAACTGCATTTTCACACTTTCAGCGCAGAGATGCGTGGTCGCTGTGCGAAATCATTGTTCGGCACAGATAAAGAAAATCACAGTGACACTGTTCATGATCGGAGGCACCAAAATGCCTGAGTTGACAATCTGCTGTAAAAAATCCCCAACCTAATTATATTACGGGTGTGCATTGCACAGTTTCTATGTACGCTCGTGACTTCACCATTTTTTTTAATATTTTTACTACAGATTTGCAACATTGCCATTTTTTACACCTCCCCATGAACAGTACAGCTGTCATTTTTTACATCCTGTTCGGAATGTTTTTGCACCTGTGGTGCTAAATGCCGTAGTCACTATGCATAAGCAGCTTTCGGCTAACAAACTGATACTCCCCCTCTTCATGAGGTGGGTCACAAAAAAGACATGTTGAAAATTTGGAGTGAAAATACCAACGAATGCCTGAGGTATTAGGGTTTCCAACCATAACGCCCAACCCTGTAGAGAATGACAGGCATCAGGGGTGTGACTTGGGATTCTTGCCTGTGATGCTCATACCATTCCACACCTTGCAGTCAGTGAGAGGCATCGAGGTATGCCTTGGACTCTTCGGCCCCAAAGTTCACCCCATTCTCCTATATTGCACCCATCTCACCATATTTCCTAATGAAATGGGGTGCGCATAAGGGCCAAAGACCCCAAGGAACACCGTGACACTTGTCAGTGTCTGCAGGGTGGGGTGTGGTGAAATGGCGTGGCCGTTAAGTCTGATGACCCAAACGCACACCCCAATGCCTGTCACTCTCTGCAGGGTGGTGGTGGGGTTGGTTTCAGTTCAATACTTCACTGCCATTCCTATTACGCAGCTCTGTAACTTCTACACTACCACTGCCAATGTCAGCAAGCAAACATTCGGCATTGACAAATGCTTGTTCTACTTGTGATGCCCCTTCTTATGCATCCCTGTATCCCCCTGGCTCTCCTTCCTGACTTTTCACATTGCTTGCCCACCTTTAGATCATCTGATATGACTACCCCTAAGTCCCGTTCCATTTTTGTTGTTGTTAGTACCTCCCCTGCTATTGTGTACTCTTCTCCTGGGTTTTTGTTTCCCAGGTGCATTACTTTGCACTTCTTTGCATTGAATCTAAGTTACCATATGTCTGACCATTCCTCCAACCTTGCCAAGTCCCTTCTCATCCTTTCTATCCCCCCTTGTGTATCAACTCTGTTACAGATCTTTTTATCATCTGCAAAGAGGCATACCTTTCCCTTCAGACCCTCTGCCATGTCACCTATAAAGAAGTTAAAGAGGACTGGACCCAGTACTGAGCCCTGAGGTACTCCACTAGTGAACCCCCTTTCTTCAGAATGTGTTCCACTCACTATTACCTTCTGTGTCCTGTTGTGCAGCCAGTTTGCAACCCAGGCTACCACCCTGGGACCCAGTCCCAAGCTGGCTAACTTGATTATTAATCTTTTGTGCGGGACTGTGTCAAATGCCTTGCTAAAGTCTAGGGAGGCCATATCCACAGCCCCTCCCTGGTCTATTACTTTGGTCATCCAGTCAAAGAAATCTATTAGATTCATCTGACATGACCTTCCTGCTGTAAATCTATGCTGCTTTGGGTCCTGTGCCCCGCTGGCCTCTAGGTACTCAACTAGAGGGCATGGGATGAAGTTGGAGGGAGGACAATTCAGAGGAAACGTGAGGAAGAATTTCTTCACAGAACGGGTGGTGGACAAGTGGAACACCCTGCCAGAGGAAGTGGTGGGGGCTGAAACAATCACGGGATTTAAGAATGCATGGGATAGACATAAAGGAATTCTGGAGGTCAGGGGTAAGGGGCAACAGACTTCCTGGAAAACATAAACTGAACTTACAAACTTAAATGGGCAGACTGGGTGGGCCAAAGGCCCTTATCTGCCGACACTGTCTATGTATCTATGTAATTCTTTCTTTCAGAAGTGATTCCATCATTTTCCCTACCACTGAGGTCAAACTTACAGGTCTGTAGTTTCCTGCTTCTGCCTTGCTCCCGCTTTTGTGAAGGGGAATCACATCTGCCCTCCTTCAGTCCTCAGGTACCACCCCATCCTCCCATGATTTGTTAAAAAGTGTGGTCAGTGGTGTCACTAGGTCCTCCCTTAGTTCTTTTAGGATTCTGGGGTGAATCCCATCAGGCCCCATTGCTTTGTCCACTTTGAGTTTTAGGAGTTCTTTCAGGACTCTTTCTTCTGTAAATGGACTGGTGTCAACCCCCCTACCTAGAGTGCTTCTATTGTCTGGTTTAGGTAACTCCTCCTCATCTTCTTTTGTGAATACTGAGCAAAAGTATTCATTCAGTATCTCTGCCTTTTCACTGTCTCCCTCTGCCCACCTCCCCTCTCCCTTATTTATCTTCACTATTCCTTCCTTAACCTTTCTATGCTCCCTAATGTATCTATAAAAGGTTTTATCCCCCTTCTTAACTGACTTGGCTATTTTTTCCTCAGTTTTGGCTTTTGCTATTCTGACTGCCTTCCCCACTTCTTTCTGCTTTAATTGATACAGTTCCTGGTCGTGCTCCTTCTGTGATGCCTTATACTTTTTGAATGCAGCCTTTTTCTCCTTAACCTTCCCTGCCACCTCTTTTGAGAACCATAGTGGTTTTTTACTCTGCTTTGTTTTCTTTATTTGTTTCACACAAAAGTTTGTTGCCTCTATGATGGCAGTTTTGATTTATCTCCATTGTTCTTCCACCCCTCCTTTTTGGTCATTTGCTAGTGTATTCCTCAGGTATTCACCCATTTTGCCAAAGTCAGCCCTTCTAAAGTCCAGTATGCTTGTTTTTGTATGGCTTGTCTCCATGGTTGTGCTTATTGTGAAGCACACTGTGCAGTGGTCACTTGTTCCCAGATGTCTACTGACTTCTAAATTTGTGATCCTCTCTCCATTTGAGAGTACCAGGTCTAGTATTGCTTCCTCCTGAGTGGGTTCCAACACTAGCTGTCTAAGGCCTGCCCCCTGCAGGGCATCGAGAATGACCCTGCTCTTGGATGTGGCTGCAGTACATGTCATCCAGTTAACATCTGGCATATTCAGGTGCCCCATTAACAGTATCTCCCCTTTTTCAGCCATTTTGAGAATGTCCTCTATCATTTTCTTGTCCATTTCCTCCCCTTGAGATGGGGGTCTGTATACAACCCCTGATCAGATTGTGATGCCATTCCCTGTCTCCAAGGTGACCCAGAGTGCCTCTTTTCCTCCCCCTTTACTTTTTAGCTTTGTAGCTTTGATCCCTTCCCTTATGTATAGAGCTACTCCACCTCCTCTTTTCCCCTCCCTGTCCCTTCTATATTGTGTACCCCGGTATGTTGACATCCCAGTCATGGTTTCCCATGTACCATGTTTCTGTGACTGCCACAATATCCAAGTGTTCATCTTCCATCAAGGCTACTAGCTCAGGAAGCTTGTTTCCCAGACTATGGGCATTGGTACTCATTGCCCTCCATTTAATGTTGGCTTTATCCTTTTTTCCCCCATGCCTGCTCTTTTTGCCCTTGTCTATTTTTCCATTTACCCCTGTCCTGCCCTCTGTTGAGCACTGTACCTCAGTGTTTACCTTACTACCCTTCATGTTTTGTGGGGGGAGGCTTGACATTTCCTGCCTCTTATTAGCACCTCCCCTCATGGCTAGTTTAAAAGCTTGCCAAGGAAGCATTTAAACCTGTCACTTAAGATCTTTGTTCCCTTCATGGACAGATGCAGACCATCATGCCAGTATAAACCTTAATCTCTCCAGGTGTGCCCCCAGTCCCCAATGAAGCCAAAGCCCTGTGCTCTGCACCAGTTTTGCAACCATTCATTAAATTGCATGGTGTGTAGTACCCTAGCCTCACCCCTGCCATTGACTGGCAGCACCTCTGAGAAGGTAACTGTGCTTGCTACCTGTCTGAGGCCCCTCCCCAGCTCCACAATTTCATCCTGCACTGCACTGATCCCATGCCTAACTAAGTCATTTGTTCCAAGGTGGACAATGATATCTAGTTCCCTCTCCTGTGATGCTGCTTCTGCAATCCTGAGGATTCGCTTCTTATCCCTCCAAGCCATGGCACCAGGCAGGCACCTTACTTCCTTCTCCTCTCCCTTCCCCAGGTCTACCCCTCTAACAATTGAGTCCCCTATCAGAAGCTGTTTCCTTCCCCTGTGGTGTCCCTTGCCACCCTTCTGTGGGTCTCCCTTGTGGGTGTCCTCAGCATTCTCCTTGGTCTCAACTGAGGGTGCCATCATAGAGGAATCTTGCTCTGCCAGACTGGCATATGGTTTGTGTAGAGGTACAACTAGGGGGCTTCACCTCTGTTCCACCACCTGTACCCTCCCAGAACCCACTGTGGTCCAACTGCTCTTCTTACTTGACAGCCTCTGTAGCAGTGGTGCTCTTTGGGTGGGGGAGGCCTTCTTAGTCCTTGCCAGTTCAGCCTGGAGGTGGGCTACGTCCTCCCTCAGAGCTGATAGTTGCCTGCAGATAGGACAGCAATGCAGTTTCCAGAATGTCTCCCGGAAAACTGCTGCCCCACAGCCAGTGCATTGCACCACTCCCCACATGTCCCTCTCCCTTATAATATACAATATGTAATATATATATATATATATATATATATATATTTTCTTCCTTTGTGTGGTGTGTGTTCTTACCCTTTATGCACTGTGCTGGGTTATTAAGAATATGACAGTTCGGCCCGAGACCTGTTGAAGAAGTGATGTCAGAACCTTGGCTATAAAGGAAACATCACACCTTGGGTGGGTGGGGTGTGAGGAAGGGTGGGTGGGTAGTCCACAACCACTGGTGACTGTTAGAAACAATCAAATACACCACTGCTCTACCACCCTGGTGAGTACTGCATTTTATAGTAATTCAGCTAACCTCCAGTAACTGATTTGTCAACTATTTAAAAGTAATTTGATGCAAACTGTTACAAAATACTAGTAGACAGTCCAGTTAGCCACAAAGGAAAATCAAATATGCAGTTATTTCAACCCTTCTGAAGTTGCTCACAAGATAAGTAGTTTTGAAAACCCCTTCCTGATTTAAAACCAAAAATAATTAAACACAAAGCAATACCAATGTAAGACTGTAAAGTAAGGAAAACTTCCCTCAGATGTAAGTAAGAGAGATCAGTTGCAGATTTCTAGTCCAATATAGTATATCCCATGCAGCTTCTCAGTTGTTTCAAAGCACACCCTGTTATACCACTTGAAGAGATGGGCTTCTGTCTGAAACAGGATCACACCAGTAGTTTATAGTAATTTATCAATGCTAGAATGTTCCTCCACCCAAAACAATTGGCTATGACGCAAGGTCTCCCTAACTAGTGAAGACAATTTCCCCCACCTGAGGCTGTGTCTGGGATTAAATTACAAACTGCAGCCTTTGCTATTCAAAGTACACAGCCACTGCCAATAAATTATTTCCAAATATATTGATGTAAATTGTCACAGAATACTAGTAGACAGTCCAGTTAGCCACAAAGGAAAATCAAATATGCAGTTATTTCAACCCTTCTGAAGTTGCTCACAAGATAAGTAGTTTTGAAAACCCCCATCCTGATTTAAAAATGAAAATAATTAAACACAAAGCAATACCAATGTAAGACTGTAAAGTAAGGAAAACTTCCCTCAGATGTAAGTAAGAGAGATCAGTTGCAGATTTCTAGTCCAATATAGTATATCCCATGCAGCTTCTCAGTTGTTTCAAAGCACACCCTGTTGCACCACTTGAAGAGATGGGCTTTGTAGATCCTTCTACATCCCCCTGATCCCTTTGTCACTATCTACCCTACCACAGAGCTTCATGTAATCAGTGAAAAGCAACAACTTGCCCGAGACATCTTCTCCAATATCACTGATGAACATATTGAAGAGAACAGAACCCAGGGCAGATCCCTGACCTCAGGCTGCAAGAAGGGAGGCTCTCTACCAACACCAGGAAGTTTTTCTTCACAGAAAGAGTGGTAAATGCCTGGAACAGCCTGCCCCAAGAGGTTATGGTGGCCAGCACTGTCGAGGGATTCAAGAATGCTTTGGATAGACACAAGGGAGCCCTGACTACAAGGGGCATCTAGAGTGTCAAAATAGGTATAAAACAAATGGGCAGACTAGATGACCAAAGAGTCTTCTTCTGCCATCAGCTTCTATGTTTATATGTTTTTATGACTCCCAAGTCCTTTTCATCTGCTGCAGTGCTCATTTTACCTCCCACCCCCCATCCAGTTCTTTGCCTTTTTTTCCCCTCTAGGTATATAAACGTGCATTTTTTGACATTGAATTTCAATTTATTTATTTTTATTTATTTGCTTTTGTTAACCGGGTAAGCACACTAGACAGCCAAGTTCCTATTTTCAGGTGCGACCCAGGAGAGTTACAGGTAAGAATTTCATACATAAACAGTTGAGGAAGCATAAGGAATACATAGGAAAATAACAGGCAATTCAGTGCTGGCTCTAGAACAAGGTAGGCACAGGATACATTGACAGTTGAGGAACATAGAAGAGTACATAAGAAATGCACAGGCAATTTCAAGGCTGGCTCTAGAGCAAGGTTGGCACAAAATTCATACATGGACAGTTGAGGAGACAAGAAAAATAACTAAAATAACAGGCATTTAAAGGCTGGCTCTAGGACAAGGTTGGCATGGTGCATTACAGTAGAGTGGGACAAACGGGATATAATTAGGAGGTGAACAGCGGGAACAAAGATAATGGTAAGTGCCTGCAGGGGGGAAGGGGAGTGCCCTAGGCAGGTGGTCAAGTCCAGGATTCATGGCCAGTTACTGAAGAAGAAGTGCAAGTAGCGCTGAGGCCTCCCACCCAATCGGGTTGAAGGTTGGGGAGGGGCAGTGGAGTAGGACTACGAGGAGCAGGAACAGGGGGAGGAAGGTTTCAGGAAGTTCCAGAGGGAGGCTTTAAAGCTTGGATGGGAGGAGGAGGACCGAGTGAGCTCAGGAAGTGAGTTCCAGAGTTTGGGGGCATAAGTGTAGAAGGCCTGGTCCCCCGCAAGGGTACGTGTTCTAGGAACCAGGCATTCCTGAGTTGCCCCAGATCATAGGTGGTAGGATGGGGCACCCGGTTTAAGGGGAAGGGCTAGAGCAGGAGGGATGCCAGAGCGGATGATGTTGTCAATCAAGTTACCTAGAACAAAGGAGCAATGCTTCTCAGGGGGAAGCCACTCCAGATGGCTGTATAGATCACAACGGTGGGTGAGGGAAGGGGCGGAAAGCGCGAAGCAGCAAACATTGATGTAGGCCGTGTCCCATTTTGAGAGGCTGGATTTGGGAACTGGTGCAAAGGTTACAAGTCCGTAACAGAGTGAGGGGAGGAGGACCCCCCCTAGCTAGAGCCAAGCGGGAGGCAGGAGTGAGGCAGTTTTTAGCATGGTAAGCTAAACCAAGCTTACAATTAGTAGCCTTTCAAACGTTATGAATGTGAGAGGTAAGGTCCAACTGCAGATCTAAAGTGACGCCCAGGTACTTGGCGGTGGTTACCGTCTTAAGGGGCGAGCCAATTGCCAAACCTTAGACCTTTGTAGATCCTTCTGCATCCCCCTGATCCCTTTGTTACTCTCTACCCTACCACAGTGCTTCATGTAATCAGTGAAAAGCAACAACTTGCCCGAGACATCTTCTCCAATATCACTGATGAACATATTGAAGAGGACAGAACCCAGGGCAGATCACTGAGGCACTTTACTAGTGATCTCCTTCTTTTCTGATCTGGCCCCATTTAATATCACCCTTTGCTGTTTCTCCTTCAACCAGTTTCCTACACATCTAGCCATGTCCCAAACTGTCCCTATGTCCTCTGGTTTCTTCAGCAATCTTCTGTTTGGCATCAAGAAAACATCCTTTCTGAAATTGAAATAAAATAAATCCACAACATGGCCCTTATCTAATACCTTTTTTACCCAGTCAAAGGAAACTATCAGGCTGGTCTAACAAGACCTCCCTGCCACAAACCCATTCTTCTTATTATTCTGTAGTCCACTGCTCTCTAGGTAGTCCACAAGGTCCTCTTTGATCAGTGAGTCCTTCAGTTTACCCACTACAGAGGTAAGACTGTGAGGTCTGTAATTCCCTGGTTGCTCTTTGTCCTCCCACCCCCTTGTGTAGTGGGACTAAATCTGCTGCCCTCCAGTCTTTCAGAACTACCCCTATATGAATTGAGCTACAGTACTGAATAACACTACTAGAGGTTCAGCCAGTTCAGCAACCACTTTCTTGAGCACTGTTGGGTGTGTTCCATTCAGTCCTGGGGCTATGTCTGCCTTTAGGTCTTCAAGCCTGGTAAACACTGGCTGCCTCATTTCATAAATGCCCTTTCAGTTACCTTGATGCCACATTCGGGAAGGCTCCCACTGTCTTCCCTTCTGAAGACAGGGCAAAAGTAATCATTAAGGATTGCTGCTTTTTGTTCATATTTCCCTAGTACCCTCCTCCCTTGTAGCTTAACATTACCCCTACCCTCCTTCCTTTTTACCATAATATATCTGAAGAATTGTTTTCTCCCACCCATGACCCCCTGCACAATATGCAGCTCCATGTCTGCCTTTTCCTCCCAGGATGTCCTCTTTGCTTCCCTAGTTACCTCAAGAATTGTGCTCTTGATTGCCCCCACCTTTCCTCTAAACCTCTGATGCTGTCCACCCTGTCAATTTGTCTCAGACCAGCTCTGTCATCCTGTTGAAGTCTGCTTTTCTGAAATCTAGGGTTTCAGTTTTTGATAGGGGCATTCTGGTCCCAATGGCCAGCCCAAACCAAATGGAGTTATGGTTGTTGGAACCCAGTGGTTCCCCTACCCTCACTCCACCTATCATCTCTGAGTTGATGAGCACCAAATCAAAAAATGTCTGCTTGTCTAATGGGTTCCTTAATTAACTGCACCAGCAGTTAGTCCTGCAATGTATTCAACAAGGCCTGACTTCTGGTGCACCTGGCCATTGAAATGTCACAGTTGATAGCCTGCAGGGTCAGATCACCTACCACCACCATGTCCCCTCCTTCACTCCCCTGCCAGCTCTTCCCTGAGCTCCCTATCCCTCTCTCTTCCCCTTGTCCTGGTGGTCTATAGTTCACACCACTCATATTTTCTTGCCTGTGGGCATCAGGAGGTCAACCAACAGGGACTTTATTTCCCCTTTGCTTCCTCTGAATTGTTCATCCTCCACAGCCTGTATGCCCTCCCTGACATATAGGGCTGTGCCCCCTTTGCCTATCCCTCTATTCTGTATAAACATTGTGTAACCTACAGAGCCCCAGGCACACCAATGAATGAACACCAATCGATACTCAATAATACACTGTATAAAAAGGGTGTCAAAATAATGATATTATTCTTTTAGATGACTTCGACCTACCAAGCATCAATTGGGATAGTCAAATTGCAAGTAGTATACCAGAGCAGCTCTTTCTGGACACTCTAAATAATAGTGGGTTATGGCAGATGGTAAAACAGCCTACCAGAGACAAAAACATTCTGTACTTAGTTATAACTGACAGAGCTGAGACAATCAACTGCATTGATATACTGGAGCCCCTTAGTATCAACAATTATAATAGGATCCTAACAAAGACAATATACAAACCCAAAAAAATCAATGGAAAATCTTTAATTCGAAATTACACCAAGGCTAATGTCACATTAATAAGGCAGGAACTGGAAGGTTGGGAATGGGAGGACAATAGCATAAACACTGAACAACTATGGACAAAAACTAAGAACAAATTATTGGAACTAAAAGACATCCACATGCCATCTAAACCACTATATAATAATAAAGGGAAGGTCCCACTATGGTACACACTAAGGATTAAAAAACAGCTTGCCAATAAAAGTAGAGCATATAAGGCTATGAGAAAAGACCATAATGCTTACAATACATATAACTATAAAAAGGAACTAAAGAATGTAACAGCATGATAAGAAAGGGGGAAAAAAGCATTGGAGTTCAGGCTGGCCCACTCCAAAGACAACAGAAAAGCCTTTTATGCTTACATCAATAACAAATCCAACGATAGAAAAAAAAGCCCACTAACACAAGGAAATATGGAAATTAGTGATCCAAAGGTACAAGCAGAAAGTTTCAACAGCTACTTCTTCGCAGTATATTCAAACCAAAGGGGCATAATATCAAGAGGTAAAGATGAGGAGACATAGAAACATAGAAACATAGAAACATAGAAACATAGAATGTGACGGCAGATAAGGACCGCTTGGCCCACCCAGTCTGCCCATTTCCCTACCTACTGGATAAGCTGCAGATCCTAGTTAACCAGCAGCCTACTTCTTCCTACCCCCACCCCCCAGAATTGCCTTATGACTATCCCATGCATGCTTGAATTCCACCACTGATTTTGACTCCACAACCTCCTCCGGAAGGCCATTCCATGCATCCACAACCCTCTCTGTGAAAAAATACTTCCTTAAATTACCTCTGAGCCGCACTTCTATCTTCAAATTGTGCCTCTTGTTCTTGCACACCTCTTTTTGAAAGATGCTACCCTCTTGGACTTTGTTGATTCCTTGAGGTACTTGAAAGTTTCTATCATGTCCCCCTCTCCCTCCTTTCCTCGAGGCTATACATATTAAGCTCCTTAAGTCTCTTCATATGTCCTCCGGTGCAGACCCTGCACCATTTTAGTTGCCCTCCTCTGGACAGCTTCCATCCTGTCTATGTCTTTGTGGAGATTGGGTCTCCAGAACTGCACACAGTACTCCAGATGGGGTCTCACCAGCTGTCTGTACAGAGAGGATAATAACTTCTTGTTTTCTACTGGTGATGCCTCTCCCTATGCATCCCAGTATCCCCCCAGCCCTCCTTGATGCCTTCTCACATTGCTTGCCCACCTTTAGGTCATCTGATATGACTACCCCCAGGTCCCTTTCCATTTTTGTTGTTGTTAGTATCTCACCCCCCATTGTGTACTCTTCCCCTGGGTTTTTGTTTCCCAGGTGCATTACCTTGCACTTCTTAGCATTGAATCTAAGCTGCCATACATTTGACCATTCCTCTAACCTTGCCAAGTCCCTTCTCATCCTTTCCACCCCACCCTGTGCATCCACTCTGTTGCAGATCTTAGTGTCATCTGCAAAGAGACATACTTTTTTCTTCCAGTCCTTCTGCAATGTCGCTTATAAAGACATTGAAGAGGACTGGTCCTCATACTGAACCCTCGCGGTCCCCGCTAGTAACCCTCCTTTCTTCTGGTGGACTCCATTTACTATTACTCTCTGTGTCCTATTCTCCAGCCAATTCTTTACCCAGACTGTCATCTTGGGACCCACTCCCAGGCTGGCTAACTTATATATTAATCTTTGTGTGGGACTGTGTCAAATGCCTTGCTAAAGTCTAGGTAGGCCATGTCCACAGCCCCTCCCTGATCTACTACTTTGGTCACCCAGTCAAAGAAATCTATCAGATTCGTCTGGCATGACTTTCCGCTGTGAATCCATGCTGCCTAGGGTCCTGTGCCCTTCTGGCCTCCAGATCTGTGACAATTCTTTCCTTTAGAAGTGATTCCATCATTTTCCCTATCACTGAGGTTAAACTAACAGGTCTATAGTTTCCTGCTTCTGCCTTGCTCCCACTTTTGTGAAGGGGAATCACATCTGCCCTCCTCCAGTCCTTGGGTACCACCCCATCCTCCCATGATTTGTTAAAGAGGGTAGTCAGTGGTGTCCTAGTTCTACCCTTAGTTCTTTTAGAATTCTGGGATGAATCCCATCAGGCCCCATTGCTTTGTCCACCTTCAGTTTTAAGAGTTCTTTCAGAACCCTTTCTTCTTTAAATGGGCTGGTATCAACTTCTGTATCCAGAGTGTTACTACTGTTTGTTTTATGTACCTCCCCCTCTTCCTTTGTAAATACTGAGCAAAAATATTTGTTTAGTATCTCTGCCTTTTCACATTCTCCCTCTGCCCACCCTCCCTCCCTTTATTAGCCTCACTATCCCTCCCTTGGTCTTCCTTTGCTCCTGATATACCTATAAAGGTTTTATTCCCTTCTTAACTGAGTTGGCTATCTTTTCCTCAGTTTGGGCCTTTGCTGTTCTGACTGCCTTCCCAGCCTCCTTTGCTTTAACTGATACAGTTCTCTGTCCTGCTCCTGCTGAGATTCCTTGTACTTCTGAATGCTTTCTTTTTTCTCTTGAACCTTCACTACTACTTCCTTTGAGAACCATAGTGGTTTCTTACATCGCCTTGTTTTGTTTATTTGCTTCACACAAAGGCTCGTTACCTCTGTGATGGCAGTTTTATTATTCCCCATTGTTCTTCCACCCCTCCTTCCCGCCCATTAGCTAGTGCATTCCTTAGGCACTCACCCATTCTGGCAAAGTCAGCCCTCCTAAAGTCCAGTACTTTTGTCTTTGTAAACCCGGCTCTATTGCTTTTTTATGTTTATTGTGAACCATACTGTTGATGGTCGCTAGTTCCCAGATGGCTACCCACTTCACCATCTGTGATCTCTCTCCATCTCCATTTGAGAGTATCAAGTCTAATATGCTCCCTCTCGAGTGGGCTCAGTACTAGTTGTCTAAGGCATGCCCCTGTAGGGCATCTGAATAACTGCACTCTTCCGAAGTGGCAGCTGCAACTGCGCTCAGTTAACATCTGGCATATTCAGATCACCCATCAGCAATATCTCCCTTTTTCTACCATTCTAAGTATACTTTCTATCATTTCTTGTCCACTTCTCCCCTGAGAAGGGTTCAGACAACCCCTGTGCGATTGTGGTGCCATTGCCTGTCTCCAAATTTACCCACAGTGCTTCTTCTCCTCCCTGTTTACCCTTTTGTTCTGTTGCTTTTATTCCTTCCCTTATGTAAAGAACTACTCCTCCCCCTCTTTTACCCTCCCTGTCCCTCCTGTAGATAGTGTATCCTGGTATGTTTACGTCCCAGTCATGGTTTTGTGTGTACCATGTTTCTGTAACTGCCACGATATCCAGATGTTCCTCCTCCATCAAGGCCACTAATTCAGGAAGCTTGTTACCTAGACTACGGGCATTGGTACTCATTGCTCTCCATTTTTTGATGGCCTTACCTTCTGTTGCAGCATCCCCCACTGACCATTCTACCTTGAGACAAACTCTGTCTCATACAATTATGGTACTTCAATAATATAATCACTAAAGAGGACATTTTAAGCAAATTGGATAAACTAGATGTTACAAAATCTGCAGGACCCGATGGATTGCACCAGAGGTAATTAAAGAAAATTAGATTATGGTTGGCTAACCCACTTGAAAAACATTATAACATGTCTCTTGATGGGGTAGAGTACCACAGGTCTGGAGGACTACCACAGTGGTCCCAATATTTAAACAAATCCTGGACAGAGTCAATATGGCTGTGGAGAGCTTTTTGAAGCAGCAAGAGCGGTGAACAGACTATGCTGCGCTCTCGCTGCACAGGAGTCAGCCGTAATACCACAACGATTACAGTACTGTGCATGCATGATGTTGACACATGTACAGTTTGCCCTGGAGTTAGCCGGGTCTATGTCATTTCTCTCCCACTTTCTTGCTCCCTGACATCTCGCTCCCGACGTCTCACTCTGTCGTCAATTAGCTCCTGCTAACTTCACTCCTGTCACTTTCACTCCCGATACTGCACATTGCATACATAACATAACTAATAATATTTCTCTCCTTCATTAAAGTACTGAGGCATATGAGTACAAGTGGATAAATAATGTAGCACCTTCATAAAAGTATTGAATCATACTGTGCTGAGGATACAAGTTCTCAGTCTCGTTTGTTAAAAATAAGTTTCATAAAAATAAACACTTGGCTCCCGCTAACTTCACTCACTAAGGAGGATATTATTATATTTAGAAAATGTGTTCCCAAGTGAAACAAAATACACAAACACGTTTTGTAATTTTTAAACAATTAGATTTGAATTTATCAAACTTCTTATGGTTGGGACAGAAAAGTACTCCCTGAAAAAAATAGGTGGCAGAGAAGAGTTTTCTGTGACTTGCTTGTCTGCTTGGTTTGAACTGATCAGAGTGACATTGTGTTGCTGCTGCCCAGCTAGGATACTGCTCCATTTATGTCTGCTTTCAGCACTGAAGGCCCAAGAGCTGGAGTGACTGCTCTTGAATCGATGTCCAGTAATGCTGGTAATATTCCCATTAGCAAGGCTGACATTAGAAATTAGTTGCACAGTGGTTGCATGAGTGGACAGTTTTGCCATTATGTGAGCAGAGGAGGTTATTCCTGATCACCTCTTTCATGCATCTCATTTTTTTTTTTTTTAAAACACGTCCGTAAGTTGTTATAGCCTTTGAACTAGGAGTCTTCAGTGAGCAGAGGAGGTTATTCCCAATCACCTCTTTTATGTACCTCATTTCTTATTTTTTTAAAACACATCTGTAAATTGTCATAGCCTTTGAACTAGGAGTCTCCAGTTAAGCTTGTATTGCACCTTATGGAGGGGCTGTTCAGGAGTCAGTTCAGGTATTTTTCAGCAAATGAGACCCAGATACAGTAATTTTAAGCTTGTTAACCTAGAGCTTGTATTCGCTACCTGTATGCCTTATGTATGTATGTGCCTTAAGTAGCTTGTATCTCTGACTCTACTTTAATGAAGGAACAAAATGGCGGGGGGAGTGAGATTAAATGGGAGCAAAATTAACCAGAGCAAAGTGTCAGGAGCATAATAACGTGGAGTGAAATGATGGTAGTGAAATGTCGTGCTCCTGAGTCAGCCTTGCACAACATGGCAGTGCTGACATAACTACGTGTAACAACCCAGTCTCCTCGGGTTACTAGAATTCCATTAGTACTAGGCATAGGCAGGTAGAAAAAGGCAGCAGGTGGGAGGTCATTAGGGGCTTTCTACATAATGGCATCATTGTTTACTCAGCTAGCCTGAAAGAAAGATGATTATGTCATTTAGAACTCTCACAGCAGCATAACCATTTTACAGTCAGCTGCTCTTGGGGAGCTTAGAATGTTCATCAGTAAGTTCAAGTGTATCAGTTAGACTGGCAGGATGCCTGCCATTGGGGCTCTGTCAAAGGGATCCCTGGTATGTCTCACCCTAGTTTGGTAAAATCATCAGTTTGGCTGCAGGACTCTAGTTTCATTCCAAGGGGAATGAAGGAAATGCAGTTCTTGTGATTCCAAGGGGCAATCCCCTGAGGTTCCGGAAGTTCACAGCTGCCTTAAGGAAGATCAATGAGTACAATCTGACAGCTACTAGAGAAAGAAAGGTGCCTTTTGTTCTTTCCATGACAGGGAGGAAGGAAGGAACAACTAATCTGTGAGTACAGAATTTGAGACTGTTCTCTGAGGGACTTGTCTGAGGTGTGTATGCCCTAGATAAGGCTAGTTCACACCGGTCAGGACCCCTTTCAACACAACACTGTCTGAATTTAAAGTTAAAGTTGGGAGTCTTTAGCAATTTATTGGGGATTGGAGACTCATTTAGTGTAACCCTGAAGGAATGACAGAGGTTGTTTGGGGCAAAGGATGAGGAACACCATCTGGAGTATCAGGCAGGGCTAAGTGGTTCATGGATAGACATGAGTGTTCCCTGGGCAACGACCATGCACCAGGAGGATTTTAAAGTGTGTGGCACATCCCACAGATATACACTTTAGAAGAAAGATAGAGATTTTTGTTTTCGTGGAAAATGGTACTGCCAAGCAAAGTGTCCTGCAAAAGAGAGTGTGACTGTATTGCAATCATAAACATTTGGGGGACCACCCTTACTTTAAGTAACATCTGTAAATAAAGCCACACTGCAAAATCCCAGTTACTGCTTTGGACAGTCTGCTTATTGCTTCTCTTGTGAACGTTATTGGGGCTCCTCAGCAGCTAGATATAGCATATGCCTAGCATCAACTCCCCTGGACCTGGTTGTAAATAAAAAGGTCCATTTTAGTATGTATCCCACCCTCCATCCTCTAGATAATGAGCCTGGTATACACGCCATCACTAGGGGTGGTACCATGAGTGTAGTTCTGCCAAAAGAAAATTGCATGCCATGTAGTTGTCAGTAATTCTTTTAAGGGGGTGCCATCTAGCCAAAGGTGGTGTGGGGGTTACATACATATGCATGATACTTGTGCATGCACAGTTCAAGTCTGCACCACCATGTTGCAAATGGTGGGCATCACATCCACACTTGCAGAAAGGAAAAGTAGTGCACTAGGAAGTGGGCATGTTTATGCAGCCTGCAGAGGGGAAGGGCTGCATAAACAGAATCACTGGAAACGATGCTGGAGCACTGGGGCAGAACATCAGACAGCAGCCTGGTTACGTGCTTCCACAGTGCTCTTTTACAAATCTGATGATGGTATGACATCTGTGGAGCTTAGCCCACACAACCGTAAAAATCAGACTCAGCAGGAGACTATTAAACTAGAGATCTGGTCTTGGATTTGCTCATCATCATGGTCACTTTCTCATTTTTTTCTAAACAGTAATTTCTGGTAAATGTGCCTTAACCATATTGATCTCAGTGCCGGTAGACTACTTCTGGTTTTCCCCTGATTGTATTAGGAGAAGGTAATAGCAGTCTTGAAGTGGTTGCTCCAGTGGTGGCATGCTCTGAAAAAAGTGGCCCCCATGCTCGTCTGCACATTTTAGTAATGACCCCTTGAGTTAAAGGGGACAGGAATTGATTACTAATGTGCAGCTGTTTGAAATGGCTCTATTTTTATAAATCATATTCATACTTCTAAAGGATCCCTATTTTAACTATGCCTGAATACAAACTGAGGCTGTCAGTTGTGATTTGTTTTGGTTTTAGATTTATAGAACTGTTATTTAATACAACAGCAGATTAGGTACATATGGACACATGTTGATACATGGACATATTAGGATAACAGTATCTCAATTACTAGGGGGTCTATGTTAGGTTTGGTGTTTGAATGTACACATATACTAGTCATTTGTTACAGAATTGTAAATACGTTTATCATGTTTAAGATTGTATAAGTTTGACTATTCATGAGTAATATGGACATATTGTGCAGAGTCTAAGAAAAATGTATCTGAACAGTACACTGTGTAAAATTTGATTGACACCACTGTGTGAAACAGCTGGTGAATGCTTAATGTACAGTAGGACAGGCTGTCTTCTAATCTACTTTTTACTTAACACATATATGTTTCCATATTTGTAAGACTTTTAACATTATTTACTATGTATTGCTTAAAGAGCTACTGACACTGAAAAGAAAACTTTGAAAAACATAATAATTGGGTGAAATTCTGCTTGTATTCAATGTATGTTCTAGATGTCTCCTCCCCATTATTTGTTACTGAGACAATGTGCATGACTACATGATTGTTATCCCTTGCAGTTACTTTAAAGTTAATCTGCCTCTATAGCTTTCTCCCTACTTCAAGTCATAATGGTATGTTGTGACATCACAATCTGTTGCCCTGAGAGTAACTGTGATGTCACAAGCAGTGCATTATGACCTCATGTAGGGAAGCATCAACAGAAATAGATAAACTCTTCAGGAGCAAAAATCCTGTTTTCGTGCAAATGACCTCAGCAATAAATAATGGGGAGGAGGAATAAAGAGCTAATGTAAAATGCAAGCTGAACTTTATCTAAATATTGTGTTTTGTTAAAGTTCTCTTGAAGGTGTCAGCTGCTCTTGAAGCTTATTTTTCATTGTGTTTTTAATCATCGTCATTTACTAATGCTAGCACAGACACACATAGAGGGTTTTAAAATGAAGCTTCACTTGAGTTATAGTTTGTGTCAGGAAGTGAACTTTCAAGTCAGTGAAGTTTGACCTTGGGATAACTTTCTTTTGATGGAACTAATCCTGTCTTGGTGTAGTAATCTGCAAAGCTGAAACTGTTTAGAAGTATAATAGGAGTTATGCTAAACAAATGTAAATATCTCTGAAAGTATACAACTTACAGATAATGGACCTGTATGAAAGATGTTCAGGACAACAAGACCTTTCAAATAAGCCTATTCATTAACTTGCAAGAATTATATTTTTTAAACTAGGGCCATCTGATTACCTCAGTTTTCATTTTTCATAGAGTTATGCCAAACAAATATAAATATCTCTAAAAGTATACAAGTTATGCATAAACCATCAGTATGAAAGTTGTTTGGGACAAAATGACCTTTCTTATGAGCCTATTCATTAACTTGCACTAATTATATTTTTTAAACTTTGGCCATCTGATTACCTGAATTTTCATTTTTTGTCACAATTTTCACCTTTTGGATGGCTATACTTAAAAACATCTAATGAACTCAGATTAGTGGCTACCCTCATTTGAAAGGTAATTTTGTCCTGAACAACTTTCATGTTGATTGTATATTGGTAACTTGTATGCTTTCCGAGATATTTACATTTGTTTGGCATGATTCCTACTGTCCTACTGTATTCAATCAGAGAGAAAAAAAATGAGGTTGTTTGGAAGACCATATTTTGCAGAATATAAAGAATTCAGATTAGTGACTACCCTCATGAGAAATGTCTTTTTGCCCTGAACAACTTTTACATGGCTGTTTTTGTGCACCTTGAATAGTTTTAAAGATATTTAGATTTGTTTTGAAGGTGTGCACATTTGCTCTCAGAGAAAAGCAGCTTGGATTTCTGTGTCCATCATTCTAATTAAACAGAAAGAAGGGAGTATTTCTTTAACTGCCATAGAGATTTGCAGAATGGAAGGATACACTGAAATCTCCTTAAAGATGTGTTCCATGGAAACACCCTTTTTCAAGTGAAAGCAGGATGGCTGCAGGCTCCACCCAAAGCCATAAAAAGGGGACAAGGGCAGCAAGACAAACTACAGGTCCATCAGTTTGACAGCCATTCTTGGAAAGACTATGGAGTCCATAATTAAGGACAAATTGGAAAAGTAATGTGTAGGTACAGGTTTTGTAGATCCTACCCAGCATGGTTTTAGAAAACATAGATTGTGCTTGACAAACCAATTAGTGTTCTACAAGGCCATGAGTAAGGCATTGGACCATGATCAACCTGTTGATGTGTATTTCTTAGACTTCCGGAAAGCATTCGATAAAGTCCTTCATGGACTTTTGATAAAGAAGTTGGTAGATGGGGAGTAAATAACAAATAACAAACTTGATAGAATCATGGCTGACAGACAGAAACCACAGGGTTCAGATATATGGTTCAATGTCCAGTTTGAGGAGGGTGACTAGTGGGGTGCCACAGGGCTTGGTGCTCAGACAAACCCTTTTCTCCTTTTCTCCCTATTTGTTGCAGATATGAACGCAAACATAATACACTGGCTAACTAAATTTGCCAATGATGTGAAGCTAGGGGCTTTGGTTAACACAGACAGCCAGGTGCTAGAATTAAAGAAAGATCTGGGGACACTAGAGGATTGGGCAAAAAAAATGGGATGCTCTTTAATATGGGAAAATGCATAGTAATGCATTTATGGTCAGGAAACAACAAATGTAAATACACTAGTAGTAACACATTACTAGGAACGGTGGAACAGGAATGAGAGTTAGATGTTCTAATTGATAGGAAATAGATTTTTTGCTCCCACTGTAATACGATAATTAAAATAAAATGTAATCTTAGCAAAAATTAGAAGATCCTTCATCACAAGACATAAAAACTGTATAATGCCCATCTACAAGGCTCTTATAAGACCCCATATGGACTATTGTTCACCCTTATGGAGCCTGCACCTGCACCAGTACATAGATAACCTAAAGAGGGTACAGTGTAGGACAACAAATATGATATCAGGACTGACTGATATTTCTTATGAGGCTAGGTTTGAACATCTGGGTTTATATTCATTGGAGAGGAGAAGATTAAGGGGAGACATATTGGAGATGTTTAAAATAATGAAAGATAGACAACTACTACATACCCTAGGGCTACAAATTGATAATAGAGAATTTAATCTAAGAGGTCATGAATTCCAAATCAAACTAGCTTTCCCAAGGAGGAGCATTAGAATGAACTTCTTTACACAGAGGGTAGTAAATGTGTGAAATAACATCTCCATGGACATTATTGTGGTAGATTACTTTACAGACTTTAAAAATAGGCTGGATATCTACCTATTGGGAAATACAGATAACAGGTGGACCCAATAACATGGGACACAGATCAAATGGGCAAAATGCCTTCTTCTGTCTTAACAACAAAGTACTGCACCATGTATTGTAACCTGGGATTGATAGATCCCAGTCATTTTTCTCTGTGGTCCAGGTTTCTGCAAATGCTTATGTGATCGTGTCACTATTCAGTGGTGTTGTGTCCTCAGCTCAATCTGTTAAAGTGCGAGTTACACAGGGGTTCAATTCTGTGAGTGTGAGTTACACAGGGGTTCAATTATGTGTCTGGTTTTATTTTTGATTTTTATTAAGTAAATCCCAAGGGTATGTAATCAATCAAAGTATTGTATTACATTAATGATGTGTTTTTTTACTATCACTTAAAGTTAGTAGTTGATATAGTAAACACCCCAGGAGCCAACTTTAGGAGTAGATAGATATTAATAAATCGTTATTGAATAAAAATAAATCAGAAGCTATGTTTGGGAATAAAATAAGAATAAATAAAGTTAGTGATAAATTTCTGATTCACACAAAAGAATGCACATAACTGAATAATATGGAACATTTTGGATACTGCATCTGGATGTTTACCCAGATTCTTAGTTAACATTTAGTGATCATATACATTCATTGTTAAAATTCATAAATCAAAAACTTGGAATGCTATAGGGGGTGCAAACACATTTGTTAAAGTAGGTTCATCTAGCCATTGCTAAGCAGTACTTTATAGGTCTACTATACTCTGTATTGCCTAACCCCAGCATCTGAGTTGAACAGAAAATGAGTGTTACATAACAAGATAAGAAGAGCTGATTAGCCACTGGATATAAATCCCATTGTAGTTATCTGTATCAAACATTAAACTGATTGCCACATTGACTAAAATCTTAAATTATCAATGCAAGTTGGTTCGTCACAAATTATTTGATGAGGAAAATACCTGTTTGGCAGATTTAGTCAGTTATTTTGCAGCAATTATAACTTTTAGTCAGCTAAAGAAATTCTTCTGCATATCCTTTTTGCATAGACCAAACTGGATCAAACTTCTTTTCAAGTCCATGCTTCCAAAGGTTAAAACACAGAAACAAAGAATGTTTTGGACAGAAAAAGGCCCTTTGACCATCTAGTCCTGAAGCCTACCTAGTGGCAGGTTTGTGATTCAATTGCTCCCCCTCCCAAGAGAAAGCTCCTCACAAACTACACAACCTTTAAAGAGCAACTCTCTATTATATTAACAGCTTCAAACACTAGATTTCCACCAATTAGGCTTTAACTTTATTGTTTTCTAGTTATTCAATATGTTTTTACTTTCCCTTGCTGTTGGTCTATAAAATATTGTAGATAATACAGCAAATATTTCTAGGGATAGGCGGGTCAGCTGTGACCTGGTTCTGATTCCTTCTCAGATTTTTTTTCCAAATGGTTCTAATTTTGTGTGATGAATTTTAGAAGTATTTTAGTTTATTTGAGAATGAAAATGCATCAGTATTATTCTTTTAGGTCCCTCTGTTAAAAAAAAAATTACCTTTAAAAAAAAATCTGTGTCTGTATTTTTTCATGTCATTTGGTCAGCAAGCAGCCAACAGCAATAAAAAATAAATATATAACAGTCACCAGTACTGCTGTAGTGAGTCACTGAACAAGGAGGTCATGGCAGGGTACCCAAAAATTAAGTAGCATGATTCATGATGAAGTGATGTGAAACAAAAGATTCATGTACAGGGATGCACCCAAAAATTAAATGGCATCAAACAGAAGATTCAGAAACACTGAAAATCTCTAAAAATGCTACAGAAAGACACTGACAAAATGGCTTACTTAAACATGGTTGAGAAACAGAAGATTCAGTAAATAAACAGGGTTGGGTTGCACCCACAAGTTAAGTGGCATGATTTATGATAAGTGACTTGAAACAGAAGACAGGGTTGTACCCAAAAATGAAGTGGTATCAAACAAAAGATTTAGTAACACTGAAAATAACCAAAAATGATACCGAAAGACATGATCCCCTCCCTTCACAAACCTGTATGGCACTATGACCTAGTAGTAGTTCAGGCACAGAGATGAGCAATACAGAGTTTGAGGCATGAAGCCACCCTATCACAATCTGTATGGCACTATGGCACAGAGATGGGCAACACAGAGTCTAGGGCAGTATGGACCTTTTTTTTTAATCTTTGTTAACTGGGTAAGGCTCCCTAGGCACAATTTCCTGTTTTATGGGGGGGGGGACCCCAGAGCATTATGCTGGTTAAATGACTTGCAAAGAATCACACAGTATGCAAGTGGACATTGGGGGAATCAAACCCAGGCCTGCTGAACCAAGCTCATTCACAGCTCATTGCTCTAACTTCTAGGCTATACTGCCAGCCCTTTCAGGGCAGCACAGAGATGGACGACACAGAGTCTGAGATATGCCACCCCTCATCACAATCTGTATGGCACTGTGGCACAGAAATGGGCAACACATAGTCTAAGGCAGTATGACATTTCAGGGCAGCACAGAGATGGACAACACAGAGTCTGAAATGTGGGTGACAACCCACTTTCAAAATATGTGAGGCACTATATGACCTAGTTCAGGCACAGAGACTGGCAACACAGAGTCTGAAATGTGATGCCCTCCCTTCACAATCTGTATGGCCCTATGGCACAGAGATGGGTAACACATAGACTAACGCAGTATGATCTTTCACGACAATACAGAAATGAGCAACACTGAGTCTAAGGAAGTATGACCTTTCAGGGCAGCATAGAGATGGGAAACACAAAGTCTAAGACATGGGTGTCACCCCCCTTCAAAATCTATGGCACTATAAGCCCCTCTCAAAATTACTGATGCACTGTAACCTTCAGTCAGAGTCCTCTTGTACTGTCTGACTCTGTTGGTCTCTTCCTCTATATATATTCTCCTTCTCTGACTAACAAAAACAGGTGTTTTATCATTTTACTGTGGAGTCTACATCATCTGCACTCTGGGGTGTAGCCAGAAATTTACATTTTGAACACACAATCTCCAACTGCTTCCCTCCTCCATTAAAAAAATATACACATTGTCTCCAGATGCTGCCCCCATTGCAAGCAAATCAGACTGCTGTTAGATGACTCATCTAATCTGTAAACAGACTATACACATATCTATCTCCTGAACAGTGGATATTTAAACAGAAGTACTCAGTGGCCTACATTAACTCAAATACTACAGATTAGAATGATATTGTTAACAAAAAGACATATGGTTTGGGATAGGCACTTAACAAAACTGTACACTAATGTGTAAAGTGACTATGCCTGCCTACTCCCTTCTTTGCACTCTGCTGCTATCTACTCTGCAGTTAGCTGTTGAATTCATTGGCCTCTGTCTTTTTGTCTCTCAAAAAAAGATATATTTTTTAATGAGTACTCTAAGGCTGCTGCAACATCTGCAGCACTCTGCTGTTTTCTGCTGTTGATTTCATTGGTCTCCTAGTCTCTAACCTCCCTCTCTTCCTTTCCCTCTCCAACAAAATTGTTGCCAGTTTTTGTTTGGAAAATAGTCACACACACACACACACACACACACCAGTTTCCATTGACTGCAAAGCCCCAAATACACTCGATACTCAGTTTCCTAGTGAGGTTCTATGGTGGCTGACAGAGAGGATTGACTAGAACGTGTCATTCACTGAACAGAGACCCTCATTGGATGGCTTCCTTCAGTGCCCCAGGATCAAGAGTGTTACCCTTTGTTGGTCATGTGATGGACCAGGGACTCTGGAGTGTTCAGCAAAGATTGGGGGAAAAAATAAACTTTTTTCCTGCACTTTTCTGCACTCGGCACTGCCTTTTCCATGCAGCACTAGTGGTGAGAGTATTATTCTGGAC
This sequence comes from Neoceratodus forsteri, assembly GCA_016271365.2. Classification (NCBI taxonomy): domain Eukaryota; kingdom Metazoa; phylum Chordata; order Ceratodontiformes; family Ceratodontidae; genus Neoceratodus; species Neoceratodus forsteri. Next base: position 413,662,247 of record CM057453.1, on the reverse strand, counting down.
CAGACAGCACTTCCAAACCAAGCCAACTTGACAATCCAGGTCAAGCCAATAAACCCATATGGAAAATAAATATATTTTGAATATATGTTGTAAAATATATTTGAAATACTTTTTGAGTTTCATCCATAAATAGTAGTTTCCAAATATATGCATTATGTCTCAGATTAGCTGGTTTTGCAATATTTGAGATATATCTAATGCATATATTTCAGATATACCTTAGATATCCTAGTTACCCTTGCCTCCCATCATGATCCTGTAGAACTGCAAGGTAACCTCCAGCGGGGTTTCACATCAATTAAAAACTGGCTCTTGCAACACAAGCTGTTACTAAATCAGAAAAAAACTAAGACCATGCTCTTCAGCAGCTCGCAGAACAAAAATAAACAGTACCACCTCAGAGTCAGCACCAAACTCAGAGCCACCATTGATCAAATTGATACTTTCAAATATCTTGGCATCACCCTTGACTCCAAACTCTCCTATGCCACCCATATCTGTAATGTCGCCAAGATGGCCAACACCAGACTGGGTGTACTGTACCGTCACTGAAAACATCTAACCTCTGAAACATTGTCTATTGCCGTTCAAAACTCAGTTGTGAGTGTTACTGACTATGGACTTGTAGTCTATGGCTCTGCCACTACCTCCACACTCAAATGAATTGCCACCTCCCTGAATAAAGCATGTCGTCTCTCAACCGGAGCTCACCGTCTCACCCATACCTGCAATCTCTACTCCCAAACTGACTGGCTTCAATGAAAAAAACAAATTCAGTATCAAACCTGCATCACGGCCAAGAAAATAATGATGGGCATTGCCCCCCAGGAGTCTGTTCCCTTCTTAAAACCAGAGTAAACAACTGCAACACCAGGAGCTCAAAACCACAGCTACTGTGAATCCCTCATTACCGTACCACTCAAGGTCAAAGGTCTTTCTCTTACAGGGCCCCCAGCTGGCTCAATAACCTTGCCAGTGACATCAATGCCTCGCCAACTCTGGGCGCCTTCAAAAAGAAGCTCCACAAATCTCTGTAGCTTCTAGTACCTGTGACTGCCTTAGCTGAGCACCATCATTTTGGCAGCTCCTATACCCACTGCTGTCCATGCTAACCCTGCTCTTCACGCTTCTCTATCCCCTAATTTTTCCCTTGCTCAATCTGATACTCAAATACTCTGTCCTGACAAAGCCCTCTAGGCTGCAATACTCTATTCCACCCCACTCTCTCCCTTTCCCCTCACTTATGTTGTAATACACCTCCTATTGAAATTGTAATATGTCATGTTACTTGTACTTGAAACCAAGTTGTTATAACCACTAGGCATTATGACTGTCTTACTCTGTAATTTCGTAAACTGTATTGTCCGTTCTTCTGACGTGGAACCTTTGTAAAAGAGCCTCAGCTCAAAGGTATTATGTAATCCTAGATTTAAATAAATAAAGATACTATTTTTGTATATTTCATAGAAATATCTTGTTAATATTTTGTGCATTTTTATTCTGCCATATGGAAAAGAAATATATATTTAGATATATGTTTAATGATATGTCTGAAGTATATGTATATACCTTAAATTGGTTGGTTTTGAAATATCTGATTTATTTACAGAATATATGTAACTTTTATATATATCATAGAAACATAGAAACATAGAAACATAGACTTTGATGGCAGATAAGGACCACTTGGCCCATCTAGTCTGCCCATTTCCCTACCTACAGGATAGGCCGCAGATACTAGTTAACCAACAGCCTATTTCTTCCTACCCCCCACAAGAATTGCCTTATGTCTGTCCCATGCATTCTTGAATTCTCCCACAGTTTTAGACCCTACAACCTCCTCAGGAAGGCTGTTCCATGCATCCACTACCTCTCTGTGAAACAATACTTCCTCATTGCCCTGAACCACCCTCCTTCTATCTTTAAATTGTGTCCTCTTGTTCTTGCAAGTCTCTTTTTCTGAAAGATGCTACCCTCCTGGACTTTGTTGATTCCACTGAGGTACTTAAAGTTTCTATCATGTCCCTCCTCTCCTTCTTTCCTCAAGGGTATACATATTAAGCTCCTTTAGTCTGTCCTCATACGGCTTCTCTTGCAGACCCTGCACCATTTTAGTTGCCCTCCTCTGACTACCTCTATCCTGTCTATGTCCTTGAGGAGATGGGGTCTCAGAACTGGACACAGTACTCCAGATGGGGTCTCACCAACTGTCTGTACAGAGGGATAACAACTTCCTGTTTTCTGCTGATGATGCCTCTCCCTATACATCCCAGTATACCCCAGCCCTCCCACTGCCTTCTCACATTGCTTGCTAACCTTAAGGTCATCTGATATGATTACCCCAGGTCCCTTTCCTTTTTGTTGTTGTTACTACCTCCCACCCATTGTGTATTCTTCACCTGGGTTCTTGTTTCCCAGGTGCATTATTTTGCACTTTTGCATTGGAATCCTAGCTTCCATACTTGACCATTCCTCCAACCTTGCCAAGTCCCTTTTCATCCTTTCCATGCCTCCTTGTGTATCAACCCCTGTTGCAGATCTTGTGTCATCTGCAAAGGCATACTTTTCCTTCCAGTCCCTCTGCAATGTCACTGATGAAGACATTAAAAAGGACTGGACCCAATACTGAACCCTGCGGTACCCAATTAGTAACCCCCTTTCTTCAGAGTGGACTCCATTTACAATTACCCTCTGTGTCCTGTTGTCCAGCCAATGTTTTACCCAGGCTACCACCCTGGGACCCACTCCCAGGCTGGTTAATTTGACTAGTAATCTTTTGTGTGGGACTGTGTCAAATGCCTTGCTAAAGTCTAGGTAGGCCATGTCCACAGCCCCTCCCTGGTCTACTACTTTGGTCACCCAGGCAAAGAAATCAATTAGATTCGTCTGACATGACCTTCCTGCTGTGAATCCATGCTGCCTTGGGTCCTGTGCTCCACTGGCTTCTAGGTATTCAACTATTCTTTCCTTCAGAAGTGACTCCATCACTTTCCCTACCACAGAGGTCAGACTGACAGGTCTGTAGTTTCCTGCCTCTGTCTTGGTCCCACTTTTGTGAAGGGGAATCACATCTGCCTTCCTCCAGTCCTCGGGTACCACACCATCCTCCCATGATTTATTAAAAAGAGTAGCCAGTGGTTTCACTAGTTCCTACCTTAATTCTTTTAGAATTCTGGGGTGAATTCCATCAGGACCCATTGCTTTGTCCACCTTCAGTTTTAGGAGTTCTTGCAGAACCCTTTTTTCTGTGAAAGGACTGGAATCAACCCCCCTATCAAGAGTGCTTCTGTTAATTGGATTAGGCACTTCCCTCTCCTCTTTTGTGAATACTGAGCAGAAATATTCATTCAGTATTCCTGCTTTTTCACTGTCCCCCTCTGCCCACCCACCGTTCATTCTATTCAGCCTCACTATCCCTCCCTTTGTCTTTCTACGCTCACTGATGTACCTATAAAAGGTTTTATCCCCCTTCTTAACTGAGTTGGCTATCTTTTCCTCAGTTTGGGCCTTTGCTATTCTGGCTTCCCTCCCTGCTTACTTCTGCCTTAACTGGTACAGCTCTCTGTCCTGCTCCTTCTGTGTTTCCTTATATTTCCGGAATGCTATCTTTTTCTTCCTGACTTTCACAGCCACCTCTTTTGAGAACCATAGTGGCTTTTTCTTTCATTTGATTTATTTATTTGCTTCACACAAAGGCTTGTTGCCTCTGTGATGGCAGTTTTGATAATTCCCCATTGTTGCTCCACACCTCCTTCTAGCCTGTTTGCTAGTGCTTTTCTGAGGCACTCTCCCATCTTGCCAAAGTCAGCACTCCTAAAGTCCAGTACCCTCACTTTTGTATGGCTTGACTCTGTAGCTGAGTTTAACGTGAACCACACTGTTTGACGGTCACTTGTCCCCAGATGGCAACCCACCTCTAGATCTGAGATCCTCTCACTGCCCACATTTGAGAGTACGAGGTCTAAGATTGCTCCCTCATGAGTGGGTTCCGAAACTAGCTGTCTAATGCCTGCCACCTGTAGGGCATCAAGAATGGCCCTGCTCTTGGATGTGGCTGCAGCAAATGTGCTCCAGTTAACATCTGGCATATTCAGGTCTCCCATCAACAGTATCTCCCCTTTCTCTGCCATTCTAAGAATGCCTTCTATCATATCCTTGTCCATTCCTTCCCCCTGACATGGGGGTCTGTACACAACCCTGTGTGGATTGTGGTGCCCTTTCCAGTCTCCAAGGTGACCCACAGTGCCTCCTCTCCTCCCTGTTTACTCTTTCGTTCAGTTGCTTTTATCTCTTCCTTTACATAGAGAGCTACTCCTCCCCCTCTTCTCCCCTGCCTGTCTCTCCTGTAGGTTATGTACCCTGGTATGTTAACATCCCAGTCATGGTTCTCTGTGTACCATGTTTCTGTGACTGCTACAATATCCAGGCATCCCTCTTCCATCAAGGCCTCCAGCTCAGGGAGCTTGTTGCCCAGACTATGGGCATTGGTACTCATTACCCTCCATTTCCTGATAGCCTTACTCCCTTTTGCCCCAGATCTGTCCTTCTTGCCTTTGTCACTTTCTCCATTTACCCTTGCCCTTCTCCCTATCGACACCTCTATGTTGGTGTTTGCCGCACTTACTACTGTGATTATTTGGGGGGGCTAGGATTTTCCTGCTCCTTTCCAGTGCCTCCCCCTTGGCTAGTTTAAAAGCTTGCCAATGAAGCATTTAAACCTATCACCTAGGATCCTGGTTCCCCTCCCGGACAGATGCAGCCCATCATGCCAGTATAGGCTTACATCACTCCAGGTGGACCCCCAGTCCCCAATGAAGCCAACTCCCTGAGCTCCACAACAGTTTTTCAACCACTGATTGAATCCCATGGTGTGGAACACCCTAGTCTATCCTATGCCATAGATGGGTAGCACCTCCGAGAAGGTTACCGTGTGTGCTACTTGACTAAGGCCCCTCCCCAATTTCACAAACTCTTCCTGCACTTCTCTAATCCCTTTCTTAGCCAGGTCATTTGTCCCTAGGTGGACAATGACATCCAGCTCCCTCCCCTGTGCAGCTGCTCCGGCAATCCTGAGGATTCGCTCCCTGTCCCTCCAAGCCATGGCGCCAGGCAGGCACCTTACCTTCCTCTCCCCTTCCTCCCCCAGTTCTACCTTCCTAACAATGGAGTCCCCACCAGGAGTTGTTTCCTTCCCCTGCAGGGTCCCCTGCCACCCTCCTGTGGGTCTCCTTTGTGGAGGTTCCCAGCATCCTCCTTGGTCTCCACTGCAGGTGCCTCCATAGAGGAACCACACTTTGCCAGAATTTCATAGTAATTGTGGAGAGGTACAACTGGAGGGATGTGCCTCTGTTCCACCACCCTCACCCTCCCTGAGTCCACTGTGGTCCAACCGCTCCTCTTTCTTGGCAACCTCTGAGGCAACGGCAGTGGCACTGGTGGTCTCTGGATGGAAGAGGAGGTCCCACAAATCCTGGCCAACTCAGCCTGGAGATGAGCAACCTCCTCCCTCACCCCAGAGAGGTGCCTGCAGATGGGACAACACCGCATCCTCCAGAACATCTCCCGGAAGACTGCTGCTCCACAGCCACTGCACTGCACCACTCCAATCATGTCTTATTTCTGGCCCCTTAACTGTTTGCAATCCTTACTCTTTCCTCTGTTTTTTTTTCTCTCTCTCCTTACTTTCTGCCTATGTGCCCTTCAAGCTCCTGACTGTCCTGTTCTGAGACAAGAATATCCTATATTTCTCAGTAGACCACTTACTTGCTCAGAGGCAGACCTCCAGCAGCTAGAGGGGGCCGGAGAGCTACTCTTGCCCTTCTAGGATGGTGGGTCCTTGGTGGTTCTGTGATCACTCATTTCCTGCCCCCAAACAGGAAGTTCCTGTTGTTAGTCAAATCCTGTGCCTATAAAAATAGAACTAGCTTAGGGTGGCGGGGTGGAGGGAAGGGAAGGAGGGCAATATAGTCCCAGTAGACAAGTCCAGTCACACAGCAGTCATTTCTCCTGGTGTCTTCTGCCAAGCTATTAGCAGAATCTTTCTAAGGCAGTCTTTAAATGTAGCTTCCTGCTAGCTAAGCCACTCCCCCCTACTTACCAGATCTTTCTACAAGTAATTTAAACCTCACAGCAGTTAAGTCCTTTCAATCACCTGAGATAACTCTTCAGATACCCATTCAGTTCAGTTAACCCAAACACACACTTTTTTTTGTATTTTAGTTTCTTTTTACCTAAATTAAAGGTCCATGTACAAAAGTTCTTCTACTTTAGTCCCAGCAGAGAAGTCCAGTCACACAGCAGTCCTTTCTCCTGGTGTCTTCTGCCAAGCTATTATAAATATATTTCCATGATATATATTTTGCATATATGCTTATATATTTTTAATATTTAATCAATATACTTTTTATGTAGTTGACATAAATCTAAAATAGTTTTTTTAAAATATATCTGCATTGTAAAAATATCTTAAAATTCCCAAACAACAGATTAATCTTAATATCACATATTCTCAACTATGTGTTTGGAATTTTTATTATTAGCAACCATTTAGATAACTAGAATATACTTATCATTTAATGATGCACCATTACTAGAGATTTAGAGAGTACACATTTATACTTATACATAGAACTTACCTTTTGATCTCATTATTGTGTGAGACTCAAATTGGTTTTTATACTACCACTAGTGGGTTCCTTTTTATGTCAGGGTGAGTTCCAACATGTACTTTTTTTTTTTACTCTTTATCTTTCCCACTGGTCTGTAATTTAATGCTGTCAATTCAAAACATTTTTAAAAATAGAAATTACCATGCTTTTGGTTGACAAACTGTGCTTTTGAAATATGCAAATTAGTTATGCAATTCTGTACACAGTACCATAGTAAGCATTTGCAAAAATATATTTGACATATATACAAAATATATTCTGCATATATTCTACACATACTGGACCTGTATCTAAAAGGTGCCCTCGGAGCAATGAAAGTTGTGTCCCTCCAGGGCTGCAGTGACACCTGGGTGTGCCAGGGACTCTGCACCATATTCCACAAAGAAGCAGGGTCCAGGCACCAAAATCCACAAGATTGCAGCAAGTGCAGCACAGCACCCAACCAGAGGTGAAGCATTGGCACATGCCACAAGGACCTGGACCCCTCCCACCAGTGCAACACAGGACGGGCTAGCATAGGTGGTGGTGGTAAGGAGGGTAACCCATGCCAGGAGGGGGGGCAGGGGCAGGAGAGACACAAAGGGGCATAGGGAGGGTTGTGTCAGTGGGGAAGTAAGGGAGTGTGTTGGGATCTGGCAGGATGCATATGCCTATGTATAACATATACAGAAGCATATGCACCCTGTTGGGTGCCACCACAATCCCTTACTGTCCACTTGCACAACAACCCTCCCTATGCCCCTCTGTGCCCCTCCTGCCCACCGACCCCACATGAAACCCACCCAGAACAGTGTTCCAGTCTGTCACAAGGGGCTTAGACCACCTCCTGTCAGGTCTAAGTGGAGCCCCTTGCGATGACCAAGGCGGGGCTTTCAGAATTGGAAATGTGAGCCCCGCCATGGTGCACACCCACTTGCAATCTGGCATACCCAGATGCAGGTCACAAGGGGAGCACAGTGCCCCTGTGGCATAGCCAATTCCCTTGCCAGCGCAGACCACGTACCAGAATTGGGAATGCCACAAACACCAACGCAAGGTGTGACTTTCGACATTGTATTTTTGCCGCAAGTTCCTTGCATGGGCATAAGCCTTTTGGAATTGGGCCTTCTGTATCTTTCAAGAAAACAAGATTCATAAATTTACTGAAGGCAGAAGTTAGGTACACACGTATACCTGGAGCACCAGTAGCTCCAGAAGGCACTTCTTGGATTTTCCATCACAAAATTTATTTGTACCATAAAGGAAAAATTGTGATTCTAAAGCCAAAAGTAGCAATAGTGAAAACAGACATTCCCACAGGACTAATATTTCACACTGTTCTTGAAAAAGCATGAGAACAGCATGAAATTCCAGTCCTATGGGGAGATCTGACTTTTACAATTGCTATTTTTGGCTTTGATTTTACAACATTTTATATATATACAGAATATAGTCTTTTAATATTTTAAAGGTATGTGTAATATATATTTCAGTCATATTTATAAACTATAAAACATATTTATTTGCTATGTGAAACATATATTTAAAATGTATTATCAATATATATATGCAGTACAGTGGGATAAATAATATTTCAAATACTTGCCAGACGTATATCAGGCCAAACCTATTTTAACATATATGAAATATATCTCAGAATATATATCTCAAATATATTAAAAATATATGTCTTCTAACATACACGTATTGTAGAAATCGCAGGTTAAATTATGCTTGCATAAAACTATAATGATTTTTCATCAGAGTCCATGAAAACATTAAAAAAAAAATATATATTTTCTTTGCTAGAATAACAAAACATATACATTTAGGCCCAGATATTCAGAAATGCACCAAAGGCCTGCGCAACTCCAGTGCAGCGCAAATCCGATGTGCCATGGCACAACAGGAGCCATATTCAGAGGTTGAGCTGACCACACTGTGCCAGCACAACCCAGCTGAATATGGCACAGGTGCACCATGGCGCAACCAGGAATGCACCATGGTGCAACCACAGTTGCACCATGGCACAGAAAAAGATGCTGCAGCTCAACTGTGGGAGCAGAGCAGCAAAGCAACAGAGGGGGGCATGGCACAGAGAAGAGACCCAGGGACAGAGCCCAGAAAGCACAGTGACAGGCCACAGGAGGCCACCACCAGCAGAGCACACCAGGGCGCACACAGGCACCCAGACCCCCCCAGAACACAACAGTGGCACAGATAGTAGGCAATAGGAGGTGCCAATGGCCAGTGGAGGGCCACACACATGCACCCCACAGGCATACAGGTGGCCCACAGAGGAGGCACGGAATGTGCCAGGAGTCAGGCAGCACAGCAGACCATATGGGTCAGGCCACACAAACACCAAGCTGGGTCCCCAACACAGCGTGCAGCCAGTACCTGACCAAAGACCATGGCCACGTACCATCACCATGCACACACATGCCACACACCTTGACAGCCACCCCATGGTCACCCCAAGGCACAGCCAATGACCACGGGGAGGGATATCACCACAGTGGGACACACCACAGCACACAGCAGTAAACCACAGAAGCACAACACATGCCCCAACACATGCACATCACACAGGTAGGCCCTGGGCCACTGCAGCATGGCTCCTCACGCCACCTGCAAAGCAGACACTGACACAGGCAGTTAAGTCAAAATAGATATATATTCAAAAAACTATATACAGTAACAAGGGGATGGGAAAGGGTAGGATAGTGAGGGAAGGGGACAGGGAACAGGGACTGTACAGTGGGATGAGGGGCTGTAGGAGGAGGTACAGCAGGGGAAAACAGGGGAATGCTGGGGCCCATTCATCAGTGGCCATGGCCTGCCACCCCTTGGCACCCTTGCCTCCACTGATCCTGCAGCAGCATGCGGTGTATCGAAGCACAGCCTCCATGGTAGTTGAAGTTATTAGAATCAGCTGCCAGAGCAGCCGGCAGTACGTGGGCCTCCATTTTCTCTGCTGGACACCTATGACAAGAGACAGGACAGGTGATCAGTCAATGTCCCAAAAAATCATGCCCACCCACAGCGCGCAATGGGCAGTGGGAACAAACACTCCTGAAGGGCCCATACCTGCAACCCGCAGGGGGGTGGGCCAACGCCTGCCAGCAATGCGGCACACAATGACAGTGCACTGCAGTGGTCCCCACCACACAATGGCCACCTGACTGTACAATGACAGTCACATGGCACAGTGCACCGGCAGCACCACAGCAATGTCAGTGGCAGCCGGGTGCACACCCATCCCACCAACAGTTGGCACGTGTCCAATGGATGTGCCACAGTGGCAAGCATCACACACAGTGCAACACACACACACAGCTGCCATGGCACATTGCACAGGTGGCCATATGCTCACCCACACCCCCACCACCCCCATGTAAAGTGCAAAGGACTATGACAGTGCCTACCTGCCCTCTGTGGTCCTGCTGGTGCCGGAGCTACTCCTGCATCACCTTTAGGTCATGATGCGGCCTGCTGCTGCTGCAGTTGCTGCCCTTGCCCTGCGGCAATTCTCAAGCCCTCGGAATGGAACATAGACAGGTAAAAATCAGTAAACATCAACAGCAGCTGCCCACCACCCCCACCCCTGTGCACTGGGTGAGCCCCTGCCTGACATGTCCTGCACAGCTACATTGCAATGCAAGTGGTGGCTGGCACTGCCACCCCACAATGTGCATGATGGCAGTGCACCACTCTGCAGGGCATGGCAGGCAGCCTAGCCAACACCATAGTACAGCACCAGGTCACACATGCAATATGGGCCTACTCACCTGGCTGTGGCACAGCCCCATGCCAGACATGCACCTCCAGCCTCCTGAGGTGCTCTGGGTCCCTCCTCACCAGGTCTCGATATTAGTGGCGGCACTGCTCCCCCATCCTTGCCACCCTGGTCCACTGCTGCAGGGTGGCAGCAATCCACTGCCACACCGTGACTCTGGGCTGCAGCAGGGGTGCCTGGCCGAACAGTTGGGGGGGTGTGGGGCTGGATGCAGGTGACCAGGTTCACCAGCTCCACCTGCATCCAGGTTTGTGCCCTCAGTGCCCTTTGCTGTGCCATGCTGAGAGTAGTAGCTGGAGAGCAAAATGGTGGCTGTAAGCGCAAGTGGCCACGGCATGCGCCAGATGCATGATGCGAGGGAACATGCACTGTGTCCACCCATTGCACAGTCTTGGAGATGCATGAAATGGGCATGGCTAGATGGGGTCACAGGTGAGAGGTCACCCAGCGGTCAGGGATCACAGTAGGGGTCAGGGGTCACCCGCTGTGGGCAGTGCACACGAGTGAGAGAGCAGGCCTGGTGCAGCATGCGCCATGCTCCCCATCATGCAGTTGGCACACAGTGCACAACTGACATCATGTTACCATTCGGCGCATGCGCATTGCGGCCTTGCACACTGTGCATGCATGCATGCACATTGTGCCGTAACTTGCTGCAGAGCAATCTCATTCAGCACGAAGCAAAGTCGCGATATTCAGATGCCACATGGAAATGAGCTCATCAGCCAATGTGTGGTGCACTGGGGGCATTAGCTTGTCATTACCGTTGCGCAAAAGCTCATTTGCATGCGTTGTACTACATAAGCGCCACTGAACAGCACAGGCCATGGACCAGTATTGCATCCTTTTGGGGTAAGTTGCACATGCTGCTGCAGCTCACTGGGAGCAGCCAGCACAGCAGGGGGGATGGGACAGGGTGATGCTGCCACTGATACACTGTGCTGTCCATGTCCACAGGAAGTAACATGTCGGAATGTGAGGAGGGTGAGGAGCTTGGGCATGCTCGCAAAAGCAGGTCCAGATTCACAAAGGCAGAGACAGAGGCCCTGTTCAAGGCCTACCTTGACAGGGAGCCATTGTTGAGTGGTGCCACAGGCACACCACAGGCCAGGGCTGGGACCTGGGTGGAGGTGGTGGCATGCATCAACCAGCAGGGCAGCCACCAATGCTCAGCACAGGAGCGCAGGAAGAAGGTGGGCATGGACAAGATGCACATCACGGAGAAGGTGGCAGCCATCCGTGCCTCATGGAATGCCACTGAAGGGGGGCCTGAAGTTGCACCACTGCTCATGGTGCAGAAGGAGTTGGTGGCAGCCACCATGCACTGCAGCATAGTGGAGGGTGTGCCTGGCAGTGGATTCCAGATGGGTGGCAGCCCATCACTGCATGGTAAATATGTCAGCCATGCATAGCTGGGGGCATGGAGGGTGCGTACATGGCCATGTTGCCGTGCATGCAGCTGGCATGCCTGTCATGTGCAAGTGTGTGCACCCACATGCATACCATGCTGCAGGACACAGGCAGTGGCAGTGTAGGGGGAAAATGTGGGCAATGCATCACTAACACACCTCTCTTTCTTTTGCAGCACCAGCACGCCTCTGTGCGGAAGATGGTGCACCACTGACGGCAGCAGTCGTGGCCACTGGACTGGCCCTGGAGGACCAGCCTTCCACCTCCATGGGCATCCGGTGGCCTAACAGGCTGCAGCTCACCACCACTGTGCAGGTGGATGTCCTGGACTTGGGGTTGGAAGAGGCCCTGGAAGGTGTTCCTGCAGGATGCCAGCCTTGGGGTCCTGTGTGGAGAGGCACAGATCGGGGTGGGGTCCAACACCAATGATGATGCAATGCTCATCCTGGACAGCATGGCCACCATAGCGGGTGAGACGCCCCTGCTGGCCACTGACACGGGCAGCACACCCAGCACTCTGTCAGTAGTGGAACAGCTGCCTGCCACCACTGCAGGCGCAGCGGTGTGCACTGCCTAGGCTGTGCCCTGCAGTGGAGGTGGTTTGACCACGCAGGTGCTGGGTGGTGTACAGTGACCGGATGGGCAATAGTAGCAGGCTGTGGGTGCCACCAGTCAGCCGGACACAGGGTCCACTGCCAGTGCGCCTGCCATTCCCAATCACCCTGCAGACCACACTGTGCAGCATCCACCAGGGGGGGGATGTGCAGCGTGGCCGGTCACCACATGGGGATCAGCATCCAGCCTGGGAGCCCCAGGATGCTGACCCACTGGCTGAGCACACCCATTTGCTGCAGGAGCCTGTTCCACAACAGGTGCAGCTCACCACTGAGGTGTGCACACTGCGCACAGAGGTGTGCCAGTTGGCCGAGCAGCAGGAGTGGGGCACTGTACAGATCCTGGCAGGGATGCAGCACATGCAGGAGGGCACACTTGCATCCCTGGATTACATTGCCACTTCGATCTTGGATGGCTTTGCACTGCTGGCTGCCACGGGGTGTGGCCAGGCACAGGTTACACCCCACAGTGTGCTGTACCCTGCATCGGTTGACCCCTTCACAGTTGATGCTGGACACTGATGTCAGCATCCCAGGCACACCCAGGGCTGGGCTCTTTGAGTGCCCGACACCCCCACATGGAAATGGTCATGGTCCTACTGTTCAACCCCTGGGGGCCTGTTGCATAGACCCCCATGGCTGATGCACAGCCTGTGGCTGCCGTTCGGCCCAGGTGTGGCTGCCCCCATGGCTGTGGTGGCCATGGTTCCACACAGCTGACCTGATGTGTGGCCCACCCCGCTTGCGGTCTGCAGCTGCTGCCCAGTGCACACATGGGTGGTGTGTGTATGCCTACCACAGGTGTGGCACCTGTGTGTCGCACCACATGCTGCCTGTGTGCATGCTTGCCTGGCCACTGGGCCATGTGGCATGGGAGTGATGACAGCAGTCTTGCCTGGTTATGCCTGTGCACTGGTGCAATGCTCCTAATCCACACCACATACCCACGCCTGTGTGTGTGTGTGTGGGGGGAGGGCTGTGAGGGGTGCTGTGTGTGGTTGTGTGTGGGTGTGTGCCCCTGTCACCCATACCCCTGCTTCCCACCTCAGTGTGTGCATGCCCACTGCCATGCACTCCCCTGCATGTGTGCTGTACCTGTTTGTGTGGCCTATGCATGTGTATCGCACCACCTACCTGTGTGCACCATAGTGCTCCCGTGCTATGGTATCCCTGTACCATCTTGCCTGCTGGATTAGCCAGAGATCCCTCTACCCAGGGAGTGGCTGACCACCTCCCTCCAGCCCGTTGCCTCCATCATCCCCACTACTGTCACCCTCTGCAGCTCGACAACTATCCCATGGTCAATGGTCATGTTGTGCAGTATGCAGCAGGCCAGGAATAGGCCACAGGCTTTCAAGGGGCTGTACTGTAAAGCACCACCTGACCTGTCTAGGCAATGGAACCATGTTTTCAGCATGCCAAAGACTCACTCGATGATGTTGCGCATGCTGGCATGTGCCTCATTGTAGCGTTCCTCTGATGGGGACGATGGGCACCGGTAGAGGGTGAGCAGCCAGGGCCATAGTGGATAGGTGTTGTCCCCTGTATGGATAATGACATGGTTAGCCCTCTGCTATGCTATGCTGTGCCCCTTACCTGTCCCTGGTGCCCATGCCAACATGCACACCCTGCCCTTCCCCATCCCAAGGTCTGCTCTGCCCATCGCCCCTTGCCTGTGCCATACTCACCCACTAGGTGGGCCGTGCAGATATCCCCATGTTAAAACCTGTGGCACAGCACAGAGCTTTGCCAGATGAATGCATCATGTGCACTCCCAGGGTGTGTGGTGCAGACATTGGTTATACGCCCTGTGGCATTGCACACCACCTGGCAGTTGACACTTGGGCTCCCTTTCCTGTTGATAAATGCCACACCCTTAGGGCCAGGTGGCATGCGGGTGTGGGTGCAGTCAATGTCCCCAATCACCCCATGCATATGTGCTACCCTGTGGAAATCCTGCACGCTCCACCTGTGTGTCGGGGAAACAGACGTATTCTGACACACATGGCAGCAGATCGTTGATGAACTGTGTGCGGAGGCGGGATGTGGCTGACTGCGTTATGCCTGTGGTGTCCCCTGTTGGTCTATGGAAGGTGCCCGTGGTGAGCAGGCACATGATGGCTGTCACCTTCATCTCCACGGACATGGCGTGGCTCTGTCTGGTGGATGCCTGCATCTCCTCACTGCGCAGCTCACAGAGCTGCCTCAGAATGGCCCTGTTCAGGTGGTACCAGCCCACGATCTCCATGTCACTGTATTGCTCAAAGGTGATGCAGGCGCAGTACCACCTGTGTCGGGCATACCTGCTGATAGGCCCTTCCATGGCCATGTCACTGTTCCTGCTGCCCCCTCACACCCCTCATTACAGCCTCCATCATGAAGGACGCATTATCCATGGCACTTGCTGTCCTATATCCCCCTGGGCAGTTGGCTGCTGCGGGCTGTGTGCCACCCTGGTGCATTAGCTGGCAGTGTGTCTGCCTGTCTGTCACACTCTCTCTCTACCCCTGTCTCCCTCTTCACTGCCACCTCTGTCCCTCTCCCTCTGTGCCTGCCTTGTTCTGTCTGTCTGTCTGTCTCTCTCCGTCTGTCTTTCTTTCTTTCTTTTTCTCTCTTTCTCTCACTCCCTCTCAGCTGGCGCAAGTGCTTTCTGTGTGCTTGAGCCCTGTATTTATAGGAACAAGTCTGCTCAAGGCATCTCTGATTTGTTCCACACTTGCACCATGATTTCACAGTTGAATATCGCACTGTGCTGGATATTAATGGGCACGCTCCATGCACTTGTGCCTGCATTCATTATAGTTGTGCATTAGCGCAATTGGATTTGCGCTGCACACTGGGTCCCGCTGAATATCACTCCTTGGTGCAAGTCTGCACTTGCGCCGGTGCAACTCAGTTGTGCCATGTGCAGCTGCTTTGAATATTTGGGCTTTAGTATATATTAATGCCAAATATAAGCCATACCTCATTGAATTCTGAAAATATCTAAAGTATAACTGGAAAAATGCACAGATACCAGAAATATTTGATGTATTTAGCTATATTCAAATATAGTCTAGATATTAACAAAATACAATATAGTTCTTTTTCATATGGGTATAATTTAAAATGATGTTATTAATACATATATGTTTAGCTTCTTACAAGGGAAACCAAAAATGAAAATGTATAAGTAACTCAGAATATATATGTTGGATAGGTTCAAAGTATATGTTTACCTAAAATGCAAAACATGTAGAAACTGCAATAATGTGTATGCACAAATAAGTATTTTTGATTTTATTCAAGGACATAACATTGAAAGAACAAAAACTTTAATTTTGAAATAGTTCAGCAAAAATATATTTCAAATACATATATCAAAGATGTATCCCAGTTATGATACATCTTCCATCATTCTGCTAATATCTAGAATATATCTTGAAACATATCTGAAAAGTGTAAATGTATCTGACATATACAGTATTTGAAACATATTTGGGGACGCAAGGATATATTTCAGATATTAAAAAATATAGATCTTTTCCATATGGGAAGGCTTGGTTTTCCCAGTCGGATCGGAGTCAGCCCAGTCCGGAGTGGTTCGGAACTTCAACAGAGTCATTTTGCCCATCCATAATTATTTCACGGAGTCTTTCAAATGTATCTGACTCTCCCCTGCTAACCACACAATTGCTGTTTGTGACATCACAGTCTGTTGCCATGGTGAGCCCTATGATGTCATAAACAAAGGCACAGTGAGGTTAACAGGGGAGAGGCAAATGTTTTCCAATGTTTTCTATACAGACCTTTTAGATGGATTACCAAAATAAGCTGTAAATCTTGAAAAGCAACTAGAGATGTGCTAAAATAAACTTCCACCAGTGGAATTTCTGCAAAAGTTAGACTTTCACTTCCACAAAAGTACAGAAATCAAATTAGCAACTTTTGCAGAACTTCTACCTTAGAAAAGCAGAATAAATGTGTAAATTGTGGATTATTCTATTAAACTGTGGAGAAAAAAGTCTGCAGAACTGATCACTGAACTGCAGAATAATTACATTTATTGCAGAATCATTTATTAAACTGTGGAAAAGAAATCCTCAGAACTGTTATTGCACAGTAAATGTGTATCATTCCCCAGTTCAGCCAAAAACTTCTACAGAACAGGGCAAAACTCCACCAAACACATTTGGAAGATTCTGATCTCACCAATGGCGGAAGTTCAGAAAATTCCATGAAATTTCTAAATTTTCACAAAAGGTCCACGAAAGTGGAATTCGCAGCTTTTGCCCACCTCCAAAAGGAACATGGAAAATGAGACAATGTATTCTCTAGTAAATTGTTAACAGCTGGAACATCTTATTTATGGAGGCACATACTGAAGTGCAGAGTTGCTCTTTAAACTGACTGTAAGGGATCCCTGTACCTCTACCTGCTTTGGTTAATGTGTATATTCTTGAATGGGAAACACTTGTACGTTTCTGTAGCTTGCCCTTTCTGTACAACCATTTATTGTACTACGATTATTTGTACTGAGTATATACTCTAAGATTGCTCCTGAAAATGGAGTTCCTACTCCAGTGGGCTTACCTGGTAAACAAAGCAAAATAAATACAGTGCATTGTAATGGGGGGGGGGTACACCATAAAGGTTTAGCATAACAAACTATGGCCTTACATACTTTCATCATTTCCTAAAAAGTCCTATGTTTTCTACTGACTGATCTACCATGAACTGGTACAGCAGGTTGACAAAATTAAATCTAGTATGTAGATATTATGGGACCTGCAGTTCTCAAGTAGCAGTTTCTTAAATGAGTGACTTGTGCACTGATCCATGGCCATTCAATGTGATTCCATTTGTCTGCAGGCTTGGACCTGGTGTCCCATCTGGTGGCAGATCCTACACTACTAGGACCTGAACTTGCAGCACTGCAGTTAATGCATCCTGCTGTTGCACTGAAGGTGACTTTAGAGTGTGCCAGTTTTGTACTAGTGAGTGTTGTTCATGGTGATTCCAAGACATTTGCTTTATCTTGCTTTTGCTGATGAAATTGTAAGGAGCCCTTGAAATGCAGTTGCCTAGGTTCCTTGAAGATAAATGACCATTAAGTAGGGAAAAGATTTTTGCACCAACCACTGATAGAAAGATGCTTCTTAATATACATCCTCAATCTGATCTGCACACAGAAATTGCTGTACATTTATTCATAATTTGAGAAGCACTATCTCTATCATTCTCAAACTCAAGACTGACTACTTACCAAACTGTGCCACTGCTACTCTCCGCTATCTGTCCCGCCTTCTTTCCAAATATTATGGCTTATGAAGAAAAGCCATAGTCCATTGTTGTGCAAAATTGAAATATTTCGCCCCATGAAATATTTCATGAAATTCATGCAGTTCGCAAAATATTTCACAGGGTGAAATGTGAAATTTCATCCCTGGAGTGAGCGAAATTTCACCCACAAACAGGAGAAAAACACCACTGTGGGCAAACTTTTGCCACCCATGGGCAACATTTCAAGTTGCTAAAGTTCTCCCTGTTGTCTATTGGTCCCCCTGCCCTCCCAGCTGCTCACTAGCCCAAATTATTCTCCCTGGTGTCTAGTGATTCCCCTGGCCGATTACCAGCCATAATTGAATAACCCCCCTGAGTTACCCTGGCCCCCTCATGTCCTTAAAAAAAAAAATTTATAAACCCACACTCCCTGGTGTCTAGTGGTCCACCCCCTGGCCACTCACTGGCCCAAATTATTCTCCCTCATGTCTAGTGGTCCCCTCAGCTGATCACCAGCCATAATTGAATAAAGCCCCCCCAGTTGCCCTTGCCCCCTCATGTCCTTTTATTAAAAAATAAATCCAACCCACACTCCCTGGTGTCTAGTGGACTTCTCACCCTGTCATCATGAGCTAGCACCCCTGCTCCCCCCCAGTGCCCTGATCGGGCCACCGGCACAGCCCTCCACTCACCTCCATGGCCAGCAGCCCGACTTAGCACTTCAATGAATGACCGTGTGCTTGTACAAGCGAAATTGAAGGTGGAATATCACCACAATTTTGTGAAAAAATTTGCACAGTGAAATTGCCAATTTCGTCACAATTTCACTGGTGAAATTTTATTTTGCTGGATCTCTACCATAGTCCATTGTTGTGCAAAATTGAAATATTTCACCCCATGAAATATTTCATGAAATTTGTGCATTTCGCAAAATATTTCACAGGGTGAAATGTGAAATTTCATCCCTGGAGTGAGCGAAATTTCACCCACAAACAGGAGAAAAACACCACTCGTGGGCAAACTTTTGCCACCCATGAGCAAAATTTCAAGTTGCTGAAGTTCTCCCTGTTGTCTGGTGGTCCTCCTGCCCACCCAGCTGCTCACTAGCCCAAATTATTCTCCCTGGTGTCTAGTGCTCCCCCCGGCCGATTACCAGCCATAATTGAATAACCCCCAAAGTTACCCTGGCCCCCTCATGTCCTAAAAAAAAAATTTATAAACCCACACTCCCTGGTGTCTAGTGGTCCACCCCCCGGCCACTCACTGGCCCAAATTATTCTCCTTCGTGTCTAGTGGTCCCCCAGCTGATCACCAGCCATAATTGAATAAAGCCCCCCAGTTACCCTTGCCCCCATGTCCTTTTATTAAAAAATAAATCCAACCCACACTCGCTGGTGTCTAGTGGACCTCCCACGCTGTCATCATGAGCTAGCACCCCCCGCTCCCCCCTAGTGCCCCGATCGGGCCACCGGCACAGCCCTCCTCTCACCTCCATGGCCAGCAGCCCAACTTAGCACTTCAATGAACGAGCGCGTACTTGTACAAGCGAAAATGAGGGTGAAATATCACCACAATTTTGTGAAAAAATTTGCACAGTGAAATTACCGATTTCATCGCAATTTCACTGGCAAAATTTTATTTTGCTGGATCTCTACCATAGTCCATTCTCACTAAATACAAATATTTTGCTGTATTATCAATTCATTAGTAAGCACCAAGAAAGCCCGGGCACATGGTACTAAGCACCAAGAAAACCCAGGCAATGATATTCTGGTACAACAAGTCAAAAAATAAAGCAGAAACTAAATTAAACATCACAACACTCAATGGAGAAACATTAACCAGCGTCAATGAATATAAATGACTAACAGTAACTATAGATAGTGCACTAAAATTTGATCTACATATAAACAACTCTGTTAAAAAGGTAAGCAAATGGCTTGGGGCCTTGAGAAGAAAAGTGTTTTTCATCCCCAAGGACACAAGGAAAACTATAGAGACACAACTTTTACTACCTGTGCTAGCGTACAGAAGCATTTAATACCAGCACGCTACTCACACAGTGCTAAAAAAACTAGATATAACACATAATAACCTAACAAGATTTGTATTGGGTTGTGTCTATGATCACTATCATTGTTTAATCTACTGCGACCTACAATTGGATTCCTTGGAACTCAGGAAGCAAAAGCTGAGAGCAGCAACAGCATTCAGAATGTACATGGGAACAACTGAGCTTCCTGAATCTGAACCTGATGGAGCACCTAGACATGCTCACAACCTGAAGGAAATAAGAAATTGGGCGTCATTATACCTGAGGCATCTAACTCCTACCAGAAAATGAAAACAAATGGGTGGTTAACCAAAGAATGGAACATACTACCCCAGAAATCAGGGATACAAAAACTATTAATTAATTCAAATCAATACTAAACAAAACCTTTATGGTTACTTGTACTTGTCGCTGATTAAACTTTTTTAATTTTATTTTAGTCTTTGGTAACCGGTTAAGGCCCACTAGGCACAAGTGCCTGTTTTCAGGGGTGACCTGGGAGCACTGGGCAGTTAAGTGACTTGCTCAGAGTCACACAGTACGCAAGTGGAGGTTGTGAAAATCAAACTCAGGTCTGGTTTGCTGGATGTATCACACGTGTTCACACCTCATTCCTCTACCCTCTAGGCTATACTGCCAGCCCAAACTGTTCAGAATATGTGTGGATGCTGAATTACTTTTCTAAACCTGTATGATATGGTAACATGTCATTTGATATTGCACACCCACTCTATAACAATGCAGGACAACTTTGTAAACAGTGCTGTAAAGTCCTAATAGTTCTATCCTATTTATAAATAAAGCTTTATCTTTCAATCTGTCTATTAGAAGTATGTACCTAGAACTGCATCTTTTGATAAATCTGCTTTTATCATTATTCTTAGCACACAGGCCCCATATTCAAATGGTTAGTGCAGCACTGAGTTATTGCCATGCTAATAGTGAATAGTGCCAGTGATTGGGGCAGGGGCAATATTCAGAGGCCCCCCGAGTGCCGCACAACCCAGCAGTGCAACTACTAGATATACCACTGCACCTATCCAAATGAGGGATCCCTCATGCATAAAGGGCACAGCAGTATATTCATAGATGTTGCCAGTGCTAAACAGACACCATCACAGTGCTGTTTACAGCTGCTGAAACCCTGGCCTTAAGTAGGTGCAATGGCTGCCTCCCCCAAATCACCCAACATTAATTACCTGAATTGCTTAGCATTTAGTGGTCTCCCCATCACCTGAAAACCTATGTTAATATTAAAGTGATTATTCCTGATGTCTAGCAGTCCCCTTCATAACCTATTCTGACATTAAAGTGACTATCCTTGGCATCCAGTGGTCTCCCCACCCTGATCACCCATGTTGTAAGAAAATTTCCCTGTCTCCAGGTAACCTAGTGGTCCCACCTCCCCCAGATCACCCTTATTGTAATAATAGTCCTCATTTTCTTGCTGGACTAGTGGTCCCCCTTCCCCCGACTACTATCAGGTAGGGAATAACTTGCATGAGGGAGAAGTCAGAGGAAGGGGAGGTGGGGGCATTATGGGTTCAGTTAAGGTCCAGTAGAGGGAGAGAGGTGAGGTTGGGGGTAGTTTACAGACCAGCCAGTCAGGATGAGGGGAGGGACAGGGAACTGAGCTCACAAATATTGGAAGCAGTGGGGAAAAGAGAGGTGGTAATTATGGGGGACTTCAACCTGCCCAAGCTGGACTGGAGCATACCCTCCACATCATGTGCAAGGAGTCAGGTGATACTGGAAGGACTGCAGAGTGAGTTCCTGACTCAGGGCATCACTGAACCAACAAGAGCTTAGGCAAGTCTTGATCTGGTGCTCACAAACGGGGAACATGTACAGGAAATAATGGTCAAGGTGCAACTGGGTGGAAGTGACCATTGCACAGTGTGGTTCCAGTTGGATATGGGCAGGGAAAGCATCCCGACTAAGACCAAAATCTTGGATTTCAGGAGGGCAGACTTCAGGAAAATAGTTGAAGTCCTAAGGAGAAATCTGGCTGGCATCAGAGCAAATATGGGGCAGGACCAAAGGTGGTACATCATTAAGGAAGAAGTACTGGTTGCCACATTGAGTATGTTAGACTCAGCAGGAAGAACACAAGGGCCAAAGCACTCAGTTGGTTCAGTTTTGGGGTTGCCCAGGCAGTAAGGGAAAAGAGGTTGGCCTATAGAAAATTCAGAAAGACCAAGAGAGGGGTGGATAGGGAAAATTTTCTAATGTTGGCTAGCGAGGCAAGTAAAGATGCCTGGTGGGCAAAGGCACAGAGGGAGCTGCAGAAAGCTCAAGGAATTAAGAAGGGGGGAAGGCTTTCTTTCACTATATAAGTGAGAAAAGGAACAAGAAGGAAGGGACTGTTAGGCTTAAGAAAGGGGCCGAGTGGGTGGAGGATAATGGGGGAAAAGCAGAGGTACTAAATGAATACTTCTGTTCCATCTTCACCAGGGAGAAGGACAGACCAGTGCCTTCAGGAAGCAAAAGAGTAGTGGGTGGAGGGGATGTAGTGATGGAGGAGGATAGAGCGAGGGAGGGGCTGCTGGCATTGAAGGTAGACAGATCGCCAGGCCTGGACAGAGTACATCCAATGGTACTAAAGGAAATGGCTGAGGAGCTGGCAGCACCACTGGCAGACCTATTTAATAGTTCACTAAAGTCAGGAGTGGTACCGTAGGACTGAAGAACAGCACACGTAGTGTCCCTCCACAAAAGCAGTCCCAAGGAGGACCCAGGGAATTACAGACCAGTCAATCTGACCTCCACTGCGGGCAAGCACGTGGAGACCATACTAAAGGAAAGGTTGGTGGAATATCTAGAGGAGCATGATCTCCAGGATGTGAGGCAGCATGGGTTCATGGGAGGGATATCGTGTTAAATTAATCTATTGACTTCTTTGACTGTGTCACTAAGACAGTAGACAGGGGCCAAGTGGTAGACATCATCTATCTTGCTTTCAGCAAAGCCTTTGACTCTGTGCCCCACAAAAGGTTGATCAGGAAGTTGGTCAATCTTGGGGTTGGGAAAAAGATGGCCAGATGGGTGGAAAGCTGACTGTGGGACAGAACCCAGAGGGTGGTTGTGGGGTGGAGTTATCTGGCACCAAAGAAGTAGCCATTGGGGTCCTGCAGGGCATGGTACTGGGGCCAGTGTTGTTCAATGTCTTTATCAGTGACATTGGGGATGGCATTAAGGACAAAATGTGTCTATTCGAGAATGGCCCTAGCTCTGCAGGACAGTGGACACAGCTGAAGAGATACAGGACCTACAGAAAAATCTGGAAAAGCTGGGGAGGTGATACACAAATTTCTAAATGTTTTCCTACCACTGCCACTTACCTAACCTGGCCTCTATACTACCATACACTGCTGTACTCACGTCGGGTACCAACTGCCTCTTTCTCTCATGGGTTTGCTCTTTCAATTAAAGCTATTCTGTATGCTTACTATCACCCCTCGCCTCGCTGTTTAGACTTGGTGAAGAGTTTGAGAAACTGCCTACACCTCAGGGGCAAAATTCGGTCATTCCGACTACTTCTTAGTGCTATAAAAAAGATGCTGCTGCTGCTGCTACTTATCTGTGCTGGTAATGTTGAATTAAGCCCAGGCCCCCCCTACTCCTGCCCCAGCTGACCGACCTTTACTAAAAGGGTTATCATTTTTGCATTTGAATGCCTGCAGCCTTCTGAAAAAGCTTGATGCTATCAACACTTGGACCCTCCACTGCTCTCCTGATGTTCTTGTAATCTCCGAAATTTGGCTAAGACCAACCTCCCTGGACTATGAGGTTAAAATTCCTTCATACAACTTGTTTCATACTGATAGGAAATCCCAGGGAGGGGGAGTAGCCATCTATGTTCAGGATGACATTACCGCTACTATGGTGGGCATGACTACAGTCCCTAAGGAGTTTGAGTACCTCACGGTAAGAATTCAACCAGCCAAATCAACCTCTATCTGCATTAGTGGGTGCTATAGGCCCCGCTCAGCTGGCCTTTCTCTGCTCAAACACCTAAGTGACATACTAGCTACCACCTCATCAGAAGTATCCATAATTGGTGACCTCAACCTTGAATGGCTCTCTCAAGTCTCCTTACCATTGAAAGAATTCTGTGATGCCCATGGACTTACCCAGATCCTTAATGAAGCTACCCACCCAAACACCAAAAACCCAGAGTGTAGCTCCCTTCTTGACCTAATCCTTGTAAGCAAGCCTCACCTCTTCTCCCACTCAGGTGTATTCTTTAACGACACCAGCGACCACTGTGCCATTGCATGCATAAGGTCGTCGTACCTCCAAACCTCCTCTTCCTCTAAATACATCCATAAGAGATGTAAATGGAACTTCTGCCCAGATGCTTTTCTTTATGACCGCCAGCATGCTAACTGGCAGAAATTTTACCTTGCATCTTCTGTGGAAGAGGCACACGAGGTACTTCTTGAAATACTCACCGGAACCTTAGACCTCCATGCCCCAGTTACCAAAAGCAGAACCAAAAGAAAATCCTGCCCCTTATTCACGGATAACCTAAAGACTACCTTATGGCATGGGGTTGCTTTTAGGAAAAGAGCCAGAAAGGCTAAATTGTCCACAGACTGGTCTGCATTCTGAACCGCAAGGAATTTCTGCACAAAAACTATCAGAGCTGCAAAGTCTAGTTATTTCCACTCTGAGCTTAATGCATTCACTAACTCTGCTACTAAGTTTTAGAAAGCTTTAAGAGATGTAGAAGGCCATAACAGTGCTGGCATGCTTCCCCACAAAATTTCGACTGGTGATACCCACACTGCAGATAAAAATGAGATCCTTGACCTCATTAACAATCACTTTGCCTCAGCAGGGATGGCTTTTGATACCTCCCCAGCAAATGCCATCAGGGCACAGTTCCTTAGTCAGTCATCTGATTACCATGATCCAGAATCTATTGACCCTTACCACTCTTTCTCCTTCTGTCTGGTCACCGTCAAACAGGTTGAGGATCTCCTACTTCAACTTGATACTAAGAAAAGTGTGGGTGCAGATATGATTGAGCCTTTCTTCCTAAAGTTGGCCTACTATATTTTGGCTCTCCTTATTACCCACCTTTTCAATTTGTCTCTCAACCAGGGCTCCCTCTCCAAGGTCTGGAAGACAGTCCATGTCATCCCTCTATTCAAATCAGGGGACCTCTGTGACCTAAATAATTACCGCCCAATCTCCTTGCTCCCGGCCTTGTCAAAAATATTGGAGAAGGTAGTAAATGAACAGCTCAGATCTCATCTGGAAAGTTTTAATCTTCTAAACCTGATTCAATCTGGTTTATGTCCCATGTATAGGACCTCTACTGCCCTTGCTAAAGTTATAAATGACTGGCAGTCTGCACTTGATAACAAACAATACATGTGAGCCTTGTTTCTGGACGTTAGCAAGACTTTCGACACAGTGGACCACGATTTACTCCTGGTGACCCTGAAGAAAGATGGGGTTGACAACCTGGCCCTAAGCTGGTTTGCAAACTATCTTGTGGACAGAGAGCAGCAGGTCAAGGATGAAGGAGACCTATTGCCAAGAAAATACTCCTTAGAGGCGTCCCCCAAGGATCCATATTTGGTCCACTTCTCTTTGCCATTTATATTAATCAAATTGACACTGTCCTAAAGTCATCTAGTATCCATCTCTTCGTTGATGATACAGTGCTATACACTGACAGATCAACTCCAGATCAATCCATTTTGGTCATCCAGAACTATTTCGACATCCTCCAAAAAAATCTACTCAACTTGGAACTCCCGCTCAATGTCAAAATCTAAGGCCATGATTTTCTATCCACTGGCCCCTCATCTCAAAAAATAAAAAACAAGATACGGTTCCTCACCTCCTCACCTAAGCACCCTTTTTGGAGAAGCCATGGAATTCATGGAAAAATTCAAATACCTAGTGGTCTGGATTGACTACAAATTGTCCTTCATTAATCACATTGATGAACTTACTAAGAAACTGTGTCAAAGGCTCTGTATTTTCTACATAATCAAGTGTTCACTAACCCAGGAGGCTAGAAAACTCCTAGTCCAAGCTACCTTCTTGCCTGTCCTAGACTATGTGGACTTCCTATATGGCCATAATACTAGCACAGCTCTCTCCAAGCTTGATACCCTATACCACACAGCCCTTCATTTTGGATACCCCTTGTGACACGCACCACTGCATCCTTTATTCTTCCGTAGGCTGGAGCTCCCTTAACTTCAGGAGGCAAAAGAATGTTATTCTATGGACATATAAGGCAATCACTCATAAATTACCTCAGTACCTCACAAGCTGCCTAACTCCCTACATCCCTAGTGCCTATTCTCTCAGAAGTCTTACCATCATATATCTGGCTATCCCTAAAGTTAAAACGTGCTTTGGTAGAGCCTCAATAAGCTTCACTCTTCATACGCTCTGGAATAAGATCCAGAAAACCTTAAGGCTTGCTATCCCTGTCATGTTCTTTCTCTTCAAATCCTTATTCCTGAGGACCTTCTCCAAGGTCTGTCATTGTCTCAAGTCAAGGTCTTAACATTACAATTTGTTACTATTTTAAATACTAGACTTAAACCTCAACCATTGCCTGAAGCATCTTTTGAGTCCTCCCTTCTGTCAATGTTCAAATTAAAGTCCCAACATCACGATCTGTCTTTGCTTAAAATATTGGACTTAAACTCCAACCATTGCTTGTGGCATCTGTCATGTTCTCCCTTTGAACAGTCCTTCCACCCTAGGCCATCACGTCCAACCCTCTCCTATCTTGGCTGACCTTTCCTCCCCTCTCCCTATACCCCCCTTCCCACCCCACTTGCCAGGCCATGCCTACAGTACTTATCAAAGGACTCTTACATCTCAGTCTTCTTCTCACTTTGACGCTAGAGGAACTGCCACTACTGCTCACTATGACTCCTCCAATGATGTTTACTGTATAAACTTTAGCTCATTACCTTACATCCATATATCTGTATCCATGCAATTGTATTTAAATGTCACTACCTCTTGTTGAATCTATTGCTATGTTCTGATGCAAGTATTTTGTCACATGTGATGGCTATATGTTATTATGTTGTTATTATTACTATGTAATTGTTATGTACATTCACTCAACCTGTGATGTCTTAACACTGTTGGTAATTGTTTTGCCCCAGGTCCATCCTGTAAATGAGCTTGTCTCAATGATGTTCCACCTGGCAAAATAAAGATTTTGATTGATTGATTGAGTTCTGAATATTTCACTCGTGTCTTCAGCACTTATGAAATATTCAGAGTTTCACTCTGCAGCAGTGAGAATATTTTCCATATTTCACTCCTGCCCATAATGTGTCCTATATATATATATATATATATATATATATATATATATATATGTGTGTGTGTGTGTGTGTGTGTGTATATATATATATATATATATATATATATATATATATATATATATATATATATATATATATATACAGTATATATAGAAAATGGATATGAACATTTAAGGTCAACTCAGGTTCTGTGGAAAACCATGATGGTGCCAGGTACATTAACTTACCAAGGGTAGTACTAGTGTACAGACAGAGGGTATTCTTCCTGATGGAAGTCAGTGCAGCAGACATTGGGCAACCAACAGCATTATCACATCATCATGGATGGTTAACTCAATGGATGGGTTATCCTTATAGCACATCACTTGGCAAGAAACTGTGCATCAGCCCTGTCAGGTCATGAAGTGTTACATGAAATTCCGAGAACAGCAGCAGGTGACGTACTGTAGTTCTTATTGGAGTGTGTGCATGCATGACTGAGTGTGGTGTGAATTAAATGGAGACTTTTCTTTCAATTTTATGTCTCATTTCTCTTCACCTGGAGTCGATAATTTTCTGGACAAAAGACAGTAGCATTTTTGGGTCGTGCATTAATTCTGATGACTGTGTGTGACCATTGTGCTCATGACTAAGTGCACCATTAATTCTGGGAGACTTTGCATTTCTTATTATTCTCTCATTTCTATTTGTCAGCACTGGGGAATTTTCTGGACACAAGACAGTAGCATTTTGGGGATGCACATTAAATCTGGTGACTGTGTGTGACCACTGAACGCATGACTGAGTGCACCATTAATTCTGGGAGACTTTGCACTAATGTTGTGCTCTCATTTCACTTCATCAGCACTGGGACATTTTCTGGACACAAGACAGTGGTATTTTGGTAATGCACATTAATTCTGGTGACTGTGTGTGTTGGGCTGCCAATATTGTTGTCACTTCACCTTACTTCATGCTAAGGTGAAATGATAACGCAAATTAATAATTACAAGGCAAAGTGAGCCTTTCATATTGGCCACTCTGTGTAGCGGAATGACAATGCAAAATACCCACTTCGCAGGCACTTCGCAGGTGAAATTTAAATTCAATGCATCTCTACTCACCACTGTCACAGAATGCTGATTCCCATCATCTCCAATGCCAGCCCAAGTTGTGCGTTGCTTGGGGGGTAGGCGCTCACTCCAGTGCACATGCAGAACTGCCCAGACAAAGAGAGACAAAGTCAGAGAGAGAGGACACAACAAACATTCTCATGTACATTTATTACATGGGATGTAAGGAATGGCTTCTCTTTCACTGCTGCCTGCTCACTCAAATGGCATTGCAGATGGCTGCTGCTTGACACAATAATGGCAACTGTCATCGTCCTCCTCCATCAAGGAGCACTGCACTGCTCACTCTCTCTCTCTCTCCCCATGCACTTCACTCTACTGCTCTGTCACTCTCTCTCTCTCTCTCAGATGCTGACACCTCACTGGGGAAATGTGCATTCTGTAATCCTGCCCTTCAAACTGCCCACCTCACCTGCTTTCTCCTACAGATTGGAGCCGCTCACTTGCTGTGTGGCCCTCTCTCTGCAGCATCAGGCACACTGTGTGGTGTATATCATGGGGAGGGGTGTCAGGAGCATGTCAGCTGTGGGACAGCAACCTCTCACCACTGTCACAGAATGCCAAATCCCGTCATCTCCGATGCTGGCCTGAATTGTGCGTTGCTTGTGGGGACACTGGCTCCAGTACACACGCAGTACTGCCCAGACAAAGAGAGACAAATACAGAAGGAAAGGACACAGTGAGCATTCTCATGTATATTTATAACATGGGCTGTAAGGGATGACTTTTCTTTCACTACTGCCTGCTCACTCAAACAGCATTGCAGATGACTACTGCTTGGTTTACTGAAGATACCAGCTAATAAGAGCTGATGGCACAGCACTTAACTCCCTCCGTAGAACTTAATCCAAGGCTATGCTTTGCTGGAGGACCAACTGGGTCACATGCTACTGACAACCCATGTAATAACTGCCTATAGAGAGTGCTTCACAGACACAGAGGTGACTATGTTGTCACGCCAACATGTTCGTTCACAAGGAATGCAGGAGTCCTTTTCTTGTAGCAAGAGATCTGCAGGGCTCGGGCCACTGCAGCCCTAAAAACTTTACTGGAGTTATTATTTAATACTGCATGTTTAAGTCAAGCATACAGTTTATGCATTTATACTTAAACATTGGACTAAGCATGCAATCTCATACTTAAAAAAGGCTTACATTTGTATTTATAAAATGCCATTGGAAAACCCACAAACATGATTTGCTGAAGAATGCCACATGACTGTGCATTAAATGTCTTTATAAAATGGGAAGGGAAAAATTGCATCCTGATTGGCTAGGACCTGTGTGTTCAGAGAGCACAACACACAGGTAAAAAAAAGTTCTGGCAATCAGGACACACCACACTAACAATCTTAGTGCTTTTTTCTAAATTCCTGACTGTCATTAAAAACATGACTGTCACCTTTACTCACTAAAAAATCACCTGAGACCTAAAATGAAAACTTGCTCAAAATGAAAAGAACAAACAAACTGATTAAATTGTCCTTTCTGTTATATTTGCCTCCTTACACATATACACACATTAAAATAAAGTGCTACACACAGTTTTATTTTTGGGAACTTCTTTTCTTTCCATCTTTGTCCATGAGAAGGAACTAGAAGGGGAAAGGATCAGATCTGTTCCAGTACAGTATCTTCTTCTTGTTTATTTTTACATTGTTTCTTGTGGATTTTACTTGGTAGAAGGTTATTTCTTTTTTTTCTTACTACTTCCAAGGGGCTAGCAGGGTATTGTTTTGTGGCTGTTGGAATTTTGAAACCTGTTTTGGTGGCTATAAGTGGGCTCATTTGTTTGATGTTTCACTGTGTAGCAGGCTGCATTTGTGGAGGTCTATTTCTTCTGATTTAAAACCTATTTGGTGTGATTTAACTGGGGCTGTTTCTTTGAATTGGAGACCTATATCTTCTAATTTCAAGCCTATTTTGATGTGTTGTTGGTGAAGCTGTTTGAATTGGAGATCTGTTTCTTTTGGTAGCAAACCTATTTTGAGGGCTTTGAGTAGAACTGTGATTCATTTTTGCTGGCTTCACTAGCTGCAAAGCTTAGTGCATAGTGGGGGAAGGGTGCTAATGGTCTGACCGGGGATCTCAACTACCTGATTGCTTCTGGAAGACTTGGGCTGGTTCCACCCCCCAACCCCTCACCCCACCCACTGCTGGTCCATGATTTCCTTTATACCAGGGGTTCTGACATCACTTCCTCAAACAGACAAAGGATATGCACCTGTCATAGCAGAAGCAGACATCCAGGAAAGGAACAGCAGCTAGTGAAGAGGTGACTGCTATCTCAGTGGAAGGGAAGTAACTGCAAATCAAGGAGCTTTCATTGTTACTTCTTTGCATTTATATTGTATTGTGGAAAGGAGGTGGAGTAGGAGATTGAAGAAGGTTGTGCAATAGCTACTTAAAGACTCTTTTTGGGTGTTTATAAGAAAGATAGGAATATAAAAAGCAGTTGCTCAATCCATCTAAATGTGTACAACAAAGTGGGGTAAGGGAAATTAAGAAAATAATGTTTTGCAGTGATAGAGGTGAGAGATGGGAGACTTGGGGTATTGTTTGGTATCCTTCATCTGGAAGGGTGGGGGGGTCACTGGTGGGCAACAAAAGCAATGGGTAGGATGGTAGGCTGCAACAACTGCGGTGCACCAATCTTTCTAAAAATTGCCTGGAGAGTTGGGGGATGTTTAGTGTGCAACCACATAGAGAAAGTTAGAAAGGAGATCGAGGGTCTGCAAGAGGAACTAAGACAGCCAAGGCAGACTGGGGGTGGGTTTAGCCTAATACTGGAGGGAGGAAGGAGAGGAGATGAGGGAGGGTGATTTGAGCCAACAGTGGTGAGGAGAGGGTCAGAAGAAGGAAAGCAGAGACAAAGAGACCCAGGCCAGGAAGAACGATTGCTGGGGAATCCAGGTCAAGAGACAAAAGACAAATGGAAGGAGGAGATAGGGACTTGTGAGGGGAGGTGAAGAAGTGGCAAAAGTCATGGAGTGGAAAGGAGAGAACAGGTTACTATGAAGAGGGGGGAGTGGGCATTTGTGGAGGGTGTTCAGAAAATAGTTTTGCATTGCTAGAGAGGATGGTAGGAGGTGGTGGGAAATGATAAAATTAGAGGAGCAATTGATAAATGTCTGTACCAAACTGGAGCAGGGGGAAGTTCTGCAGGGAGAATTGCAATAGGGGCAAAAGGGGGAAATAATGTGCAGGAGGAAGAAAAGGAGCCGGAAATGAGAGAGGGAGAGGGAGATGAATGGAAGCAAGCAGGGAGTTAGAGGGGTGGAATCTTAGTGCTGGAGGACTCAATACTAAGATGAGTCAGGTGGGGTAGCAATGGGGGAGAGGCATAGTCACATTTGAGTGGAGGCCATGCCAGGAATGACAGCAGAAAGGGTAGGACAATCTGTTCTGAAATATGCTAGAAGGGGTAGGGACAAGCTTCATTTAATTATACATCTTGGGATGAATGACCTGGCTGACAAGACAGTAGATATAGTCCAGAGGAGGTTTGAGGAACTAGAACAATCATGTGAGGGGGCAGGAAGATCAGTAACTTTTTCAGAGATACTTCCAGTGCCCAAGGCAAGCACAACAAGAAAGCTGAGAATAGAGGAATTTAACGGATGGCTAAGAACCTGGTGTTGTGCTAAAGGGTATGGGCTGTTGGGGGTTGGGGAGGGACCTGGGAGGACAGTAGTCTCTATGCCAAGGACAGACTACACTTGAGTGAGGGGAGAAAGAAAGTGTTAAAACAGAGCATGGAGGAGTACATAGAGGAAGTTGGGAATTTAAACTAGGAGTGGGGGGTGGCAATTGGGCAAGAGACATGCAGAGACCACAGGTTGGGAAACCATATGAGCTTACTCCCCATAAGAGTGACAAAGGACAAATGGCAAGTACTATTGGTGATGCTAGTAAAGGAAGGCAGGATGGGAGGGGGAGGGTGGAAGGTGGTTACCCTCAATGCTAGGAGCCTTGGGAGGAAGACTGCAGAGTTACAGGTGCTCATGGCAGAGGGAGAGGTGGACATTGCAGCAATCATGGAAACATGGGCCACCCAATGACTGGTACCTGTCTGTACCAGGGTACAGGTTATTTTGTAGGGGCAGGGTGATTGGGAAAGGAGGGGGTGTGGCACTATATGTGAAGGAAGGACTGAAGTGTGTAAGGGATGAAGGGGAGGAGGGTAGTACAGAGTCACTTTGGATGCAAATCCAGGATTCAAGAATAGGATCTTAGAATGGGAGTGGTGTACAGGCCACCATCTCAGACAGAGGAGTTAGACAGGAACTAGCGGGACAGATCAGGAGGACCGTGAGAAGGGTAGTGTGGTGATTGTGGGGACTTCAACATGCCAGGAGTGGACTGGAGTACCCAACAACCAAGAACAGAAGGGCAGGTACTGCTGGATGCCTTCCAGGACAGCTTCCTGCTGCAAATGGTCAGTGAGCCAACCAGGTTAGGGAATACCCTGACCTTGTGCTGGCAAATGGGGACTTTGTGAGAGAACTTACAGTGGAGAAACCGCTGTCAGGGAGTGACCACCACTCAGTATGGCTCACATTGGATATGGGCAAGGAAGGAGTGGAATCTGGCACAAGAGTGCTGGACTTCAGGAGGGCTGACTTGGGGAGGATGGGGGAAGTGGTAAAAGGGTACCTGGCCAGAATTCAATCTAGTATGGACACTAACCAGAGGTGGGAGCTCATAAAGCTGGGGATAGTGGAGGCAACCAAAACCTGCTGCAAGGTCCAGAGCAAGAAGGCTAGGGCTAGAAAACCAAGCTGGTTAAGCAAGGAGGTCATGGAAAAGGTAAAGAAGAAAAGAGCTGCCTTTGGGAGGTACAAGAAAACAGGGAGGGGGAGGACAGGGAGGAGTACTTGATGGAATCGAAGGAGGTGACAAGGGCAGTAAGGGGAGCCAAGGGATCTATGGAACTCAGGCTGGCACATGACATTAAGAAGGGGGAGAAGGACTTCTTTAGGTACATCAGGGAGAAAAGGAGCTGTAAGGACCACATAGTAAGGATTAGGAAGGAGGGGGGTTCGTTGGAAGCAGGGTGCAATAAGGCAGAAGCACTAAATGATTACTTCTTCTTGGTATTTACTAAGGAGAAGAGGAGGGTGACACCCAAGGAGGGAGGAATGGCAGAAATGAGGGGAAGGGGTGACAGATGGGGAAATCATGGAGGGCAGAGTTTGAGAGGGTTTGAAGGCATTGAGGGTGGACAAGGCACCAGGCCCAGATAGCATCCACCCCAGGGTATTGAAGGAGCTGACAGAGGTCCTTGCAGGACCTTTGGCAGACCTATCTAATGCCTCACTACATTCGGGGTGTGTACCTTAGGACTGGAGCCTGGCTCATGTGGTGAACCTCTACAAGAGTGGCCCCAAGGATGAACCGGGAAACTACAGACCAGTGAGCCTCACATCAATCGTGGGTAAGCTAATGGAGACCATCCTGAAGGAGGGCTGGTGGGCCTCCTAGAGGCCAAAGGACTACAGGACAGCAGACAGCATGGCTTCATACACGGCAGATCATGCCAAATCAACCTGGTGGAGTTCAATGACTGGGTAACTAGGCAACTGGACAGGGGCCATGCAGTGGATGTTCTGTATCTGGACTTCAGTAAGGCATTCTGCTCGGTGCCGCATGGAAGGCTGGGAAGTAAGTTAGAAAGCACAGGGGTGGGTGCAAAGCTGATGAGATGGGTAGGGAACTGGCTTCAGGGAAGGCAACAGAAGGTGGTGGTGGTTGGGGAGCTCTCACACCCAAGGGTAGTGATGAGTGGTGTTCCACAGGGCTCGGTGTTGGGAACAGTATTTTCTGGGATATTCATTGCAGAGACATCATTGGACATCAAGAGCAAGATCAGTCTGTTTGCTGATGATACCAAGGTAGGACCGGTAGTGGATGACATAGGGGGATGGCAGGGGTTGCAGGATGATCTGGCAAAGCTTGAAACCTGGTCAGACACCTGGCAACTGGGGTTTAATTCAAAAAGTGCAAGGTGCTGCATTTTGGGATGAAGAACCCATGGAGGAGTTACCAGCTGGGGGGAGTGCAGCTAGCCCAGACAGAGGAGGAGAAGGATCTGGGGTGATCATTACAGGGTCAATGAACAACTTGGAACAATGTAGGTAGGCAGCTGCAAAGGTCATCAAAATGTTGGGTTGTATTGCAAGGGGTATATCCTCGAGGAGGGAGGAGGTGATTCTGCCACTGTATAGGTCATTAGTTAGACTACACCTGGAGTACTGCGTGCAATACTGGCACCCATATCAGAAGAGGGACATTAAGTTACTGGAGGGGGTGCAACGCGGGGTGACAAAGATGATCAAGGGGCTGGGGGACTTATCATACGAGAGAAGGCTGAGGGAGTTGAACATGTACTTGCTGGAGGAGAGGAGGGATGGGGGGATATGATTGAAACCTTTAAGTACATGAAAGGAATAAACAAGACAGGTACAGAGGGGCTGTTCAAAGTAAGGAAGGGGAGGGACACCAGGGGTCATGATTTGAGACTGGAGGGAGGAAGGTTCAGGAGGGAGAAGAGGAGACAGTTTTTTATAGAGAGGGTGGTGGCTGGGTGGAATGCGTTACCTGCAGAAGGGGTATCCAGTAGAACAGTGGACTGCTTCAAAAGGGGATGGGACAGGACAAGGGGGGATCAATGAAGGGGAAGGGTGAAATGGAGGGGCAGCTGCAGAATAAGGGGTGCTAGCTGCACATTCAAGCAGACTTGATAGACCTCTAGGCCTTTATCTGCTGGCAAATTTTGTATGTTCGTATGTATCCCTACATGCCTACCAGGGAAACCTTTGCTGCCTGCCTTGCTTCAGATACAGTTTAATTCCTGACTTTACTGATGCCTTCTGATGTATGAGTTAGTTTGGGGAGAGCTGGACATTCAGCAAGTAGAATTCTGCAGAAGCTTAAATTCCTGCATTCCAAGATAAACAAGTATTCCATTTGTTGTGTGTGTGGATAGACAGATGCTTGACAGCTGGGGAAGACATACTTCTTACTAGTCACTTTTAACAAAAGAAAATACCTGGTTTTAATAACAAAATGTTACCTTTTTTTTTTTTTTTAAGTCTCCCAAGTTACTCATTTTATAACCACAATAAAACACTTCAAGGTGAGTGTTGTACTGGTACAATACACTTCCTGGGCCAAAGGTACTCTGCCTACAGCGTCGTCTCACACCATGCCTCTAGGCATGCATTGTACCAGCACAACACACACCCTATCATGTCTTATTGCTTATATACAGTAAATGCATGGTCAGGTGTCAAATCTCATTTTCCTCCACACAAAAAAAACAACAACTTGGAGCAATTTTATGAGTATAATAAGCCCCTCCAGGGTGTGCATCATAGGATTTTAATACACTTCCCAAGGGGTGTATGGACACTCATTTAAGAACAAACCTTGGGAACTTGCAGGTAAATAGCTAAAAAATTGGAAAAACACCCTGTTTACCAATAATAGTCAATTACTTTTATTTATAACACACAAAATGCAGCTTACAGTGAAGAAAGTGCAGGATGGCATAAAAAGCACTGAGGCAGTACAAAAACAGTGAATAATCTGGTGCTTCACTTCTAACAATTAAACTTCATCAGGGAAGCCTTCAGTCTTGTGCCTTACTACACCCTTGGGGCATGAATTAAATAAAGAATAAAGTATGGGGTGGTGTGTGTAACGAGAACTTTACACACACCCGAGAGGTTAGATACTACATAAACCCTGAGAGCGAAGCTCGAGGGGTTTATTAAAACATCTAACACAGAGGGGGGTGTAAACTTTGAGTTTGCACACACCACCCCATATTCTATTTATATAATTGCTGGGTTTCCCTTTTTTGACACAGCAATTATATAAAATAAAGAGACGTTGCTCTGTGGCCATGGTCTGGTTTCAGCGTGTGGTCCGTGGTTGCCTGCCATCATAATAGTCTCATGTTTTTTATTTTATTTTTTTTGGCAGGCATATCTATTTTATTGGGTATATTTAAGGTCTAAAAACACTTACCGCTGAATCTGAGTGGCGGTTCATAGAAAAGGGAATCGGGCAGCAGTCGGTAAGCTAGGAACTCGGGTGGGCATGCACAGAGTGAGGGAAACCATGTGCATGTTTGCCATAATAAACACTCCTTAATTATAGCAAATTATGCCACAGTTTCCTATGGGAAAAAGGGGAAGCCAGTGATTATAATCCTATCATGCACACCCTGTCATGGCTTATTACTTGCTTATACCACCCTTTTTCACTTCCTTTTTATGTAAGTAAGCTTTTATTTAAACAGCGCCCAATCCCAGAGGCTCTGGGCATTTTACAAAGAAGTGCAAGGACATGCACATTTACATTTTATATAACAGAAAAATACACAGGTCAGTATTTACCAAACAGTTAAAATCAGAATAAATAATGAAACAATACTATGGCTAGCTAAAAAGGTTTTTTTTTAAAAAAGATGTACCTTGAGATCCCTTTTAAAAACCTCCACTGATGGGGTCTCCCTCAGATATCAGGGGAGCGAGTTCCAGGGGGCCAGGCCAACCACTTCAAATACTCAGTCTCCTGAGGTTTTCAGTCTGACCCTCAGAACTGCAAGGATGCCCTTGGTGAAGGAACGAAGCAAGCCTACTGGGAAGGCAGGGGTCAGGAGGTTACAGGTAGCCAGGGCCTGCTCTGTATAGGGCCTTATAGGTGAACAAGCCTACCTTGAAGATGATCCATCACCTAACAGGCAGCCAGTGCAGATCACACAGGACCCTGGTCACATGACAAGACCTGGGTGGGCCCTTCAGCAACCTGGCCACTGCATTCTGCACCAGCTGTAGTAGATGCAGGTTCCCTCCACTGATCCTGTAGTAAAGAGCATTATAGTAGTCTAGCCTTGACGTGACAAAGGCGTGTATCAGCGCAGGGAGGTCACCAGGTAGAATTAGGGGTTTAAGCCGCGTGACATTCCTTAAGTGATAGAAACCACTCTGGATGACTGTGGACACCTGAGACTCAAGTGTCAAACTGTAGTTGAGGATGATGCCCAGATTTCTCACCATAGTTCTAGCCACCAATGGAGTATGGCCAAGGAACAACCCTGTTCCTGACCCGGTGACAGCCACAACATGCCAACGACCAGGCTCGATCACCAGTACCTCTGTCTTGTCAGAGTTCAGTCACAGCCAGTTAGAGATCATCTAATCTCAGATCTCAGCCAGGCATTTATTTAGCACTTCCACTGCATTATTTGTCCTGGGAGCAAAAAGACATGCAGTATACAGGTGGGTATCATCTGAATAACAGTGAAAACCCAGACTGTAACATCTAATCAGCTCAACCAGGGGTCGCAAGTACACCGCGAACAACATTGGTGACAGGATCGAGCCTTAAGGAACTCCACAGGGCAGGGGCTTTGGGCAGGAGGAGAAATTCCCCATCACTACCCATTGCATCCTGTCCATGAGATAGGACTCAAACCCACTGATGACAATACCAGTGAGCCTACAGTACTCTGTAAAGTGATCCAGAAGCACAATGTGGTCCACGGTGTCAAATGTTGAAGAGAGAGCCAGGAGAATGTGAATTGACCGGTATCCTGTATCTCTCGCCCTCAGCAGGTCATTTTGCACCCTGACCGATGCCATTTTGGTGTTATGCCTTCCCCTTAACCCAGACTGGAATGGCTTATAGATGACAAAAGCTGTGAGGTGTGCCTTGCACTGCAGAGCCACCACTTTCTCAATAACCTTCCCCAAAAATGGGAAGTTGGATATTGGTCAATAATTCACCAAGACATCAGGGTCGAGAGAAGGTTTCTTCAGAAGGGGTTCACCAACACCTCCCTCAAGGCATCAGGGAAGAACCCCTCTGATAGAGAATTCTGGACCATCTCAGTGAACACTGAATCAATGGACTCGGCACATCC
Organism: Neoceratodus forsteri; assembly: GCA_016271365.2. NCBI lineage: Eukaryota > Metazoa > Chordata > Ceratodontiformes > Ceratodontidae > Neoceratodus > Neoceratodus forsteri. The sequence goes on along the minus strand of CM057453.1, from coordinate 413,624,098 downwards.
CACTAGGAGATGAGTCAGCCCCAGTCAAGTTTACAAAAAGTGGGCCACAACTTCGAGATTGCCTCTTCGACCTTCACCACCCCCACTGGCCAAAACTCACCCCAAACAATAAGAGTGCCTCTACCTACACAAGGCCCACCACTGTGGGGCTGATCTTGCCCCACTGGGGAGATCCTGAACGAGAGAGGACACTCTGCCAGAGAAGAACTGAGCAGACTCCCCGCACAAGGTGACTGAAAATGCTCTTTTCAGCTGCAGACAGGCAGGATGACGTAACCTGTCCACAGTCCAAAAGAGCAGAGCTGGTCTGTTCCTCCCTATGGCAATCTCCCTAATCAGGAACTCTACCTTCTTGCGGTTGATTGCCCTTTGACATTCACCGTAGTGAACTCTCAAAGCCAGTTTATCCTCCTCCGACTGGGCCCTCCACCAGCAACACTCCAACTTCTGACCCCTAGTCTTCATCACCTTGAGAGCCTCATCCGACCATGGGGGTCTCAAGTGAGAAGACTTAGGTCATATACAGATTGGTGTAGTGGCATCAAACACATTGGAAACAGCACTATTATAGGCTGTCACTGCCTCGTCCATGCCAGCTGCACAAGCAGTACTCACACCAGAAAAGTCCACTACCACCAATAGTTCCTCTGGAGACAATTCCCTCAATGGGCAATAGTGGACCATCTCAACAGACGAAGAACTATTGGGGGGGGCCCAAACGAGAACTTTACCACACAATGATTAGACCAAACAACCAGGGTGAGATAGGGTGAATTCCTATATGTATTTGGTACATATGCTGTGTGCCTTTTCCTCTGGTCATTAAGTTGCTGTTGTGGATTCAAATCTATTATAAGAATACAAATGACCATGATTTTGGTTGATAAAGTAGGTTTTTAGAATATGTAAATTAGTTATGTAAATGAGTACACAATGCCCAAGTAAGCACGTACAAGAATAGATTTAACATACTATACATACATTCTACACATACTACTGTATATCTTGCACATAAACAATATACTGTACTTATTTTACTACACAAATTTATGTAAAATACTGTAGTGCCTTCAATATATATTCACAGAATGTAGTCTACATATACGATAGTGCATGGAGAACAGTTGACAACAGGGCTATTCTTTCACTGAGTTGGCACTATGATGACAGATTACCTTGAGAGTGCAGCTCGAGAGGTAATCCCTCGTCATAGTGCCGACGAGGCGAAAGATGCCCTGTTGTCAACTGTTCCCCATGCACTTTTCTTTATAGTGTATGGTGGAACGTCATTTTTGGGAGGAAAAAATCACTACAGCATGTTTCTGCTTCAAAACATTTTACTGGGTTTCTAGAAGGAAAAAACTTTACATTTTGAACGTTTTCACGCTTGACATTTTAACTGTTTAGGAACTTTACATTTTGAACGTTTTAACGCTAAACATTAGTACTGCCACGACATTGCTACTTTCGCTATGTGTCCTGTCTATAGAGTGAGCCCTAACTGTCAAATGCTGCTCGAGGACACAGTGTATGACGTTCGCAGTGCAGTAGAAAAAATAGTTCTGCTGCACTGTGCACGTCACTAGTGTGTGACTACAAGGTTTCAACAACGATGGATTTTGGTGGAGAACGACGTTCCACCATACACTATACTGTATATAGTTTAAACATATATGTAAAATATATACAAACTATATTTTGGGGTCCCCATGACCCAAACAAATAACAACCCCTTAAGGGGTGGCTGGCTCCTTCTTCCTGGACTAAGACACAGATATGGCACACTGATGAGTCCAAATGAGGACGAAACACGTGTATGTGTCTGCTGTTCTTAGCCTTTGATGATTGCACTGTGAGGCCTTCTGGCACCATGCAATTCTGCTTAAAGTAGAGCTAGTCCAAATTCTCTCATGGGGATTTGAATATGGTTCCCATGATGCTTTACTTTATTAGGGTATGTGCAATTGTGTTTCCTTCAAAACTTGGCTGTATGGCCAATATCCTCCAGGATAACCCATGCCTCAGGGCATTTGCTCTGGAGTTCTTTTGTAGTATACACAAACTATATATGTTAAACATAAAAATACATGAATTTGCTAAATATATATGTACAATTTATTATAAGTAAACAATATTGTATACTATATTATACTCTAACTTACTGACCCCATACCAATCAATTTTCTGTCCAACCACTCCACCACCACCTCCTTGCTCAGGATCACTGATCATATCCATTCTTACATGGACCAGGGTATGGCTCTAGGAACCATTATCATAGACCTCCCCAAGGCCTTCAACACCATGGATTATCACTTGCATGTGGCCTTAGGAGTCTCCCCTACATTGCTCTACAGTTTCCAGTCTTATCTATTTGATCAAATACAATCTGTCAAATTAGGCTCAACCTCATGTCCCTCTCCCAGTTACCTAAGGCTCAGCCCTGGACCTTCTGTTCTACACGATTCTTATCAATGACCTCCCTACTGATCTCTCTGCCTGCTACATCCACATGTACACTGATGCTATCATTGCTTATGCATCTAACCCTACCACACCCTACTCTTGAGCAGGCCATGCAGCAAGATTTCCAGACTGTGCAAAAACAGTTTCAGGACAAACAGCTAGCCATGAACCAAACAAAATGGTGCCCCATACTGTTCAGCCTCAAACAGTGGCTAAGCTCTCTTTGCTCCACACTGAACATACGATCTCTCTTAGGTGACTACGTGGACACTGTCACCACATACAAACACGTAGGCCACCAACTAGACCAGCATTATGACTACTCTGGGCACTTGAGACATGCAACTGCAAAATGTTTTGCAAAACATGGCATTCTCTACTGGGTAAAAATCTGCCTGCCTGCCCCAAGCACCATGAAACATCTGGTTGAACACTCAATCCTGCCCCTGCTGCACAATGGGAATGTCATCTACCCCAGTGCCTCCCCCCTTTACCTTAGCTAAACATGCCACACTGTTTTATGCCCTATCTAGATTTGTCTTGACCTGTCCACCCTACATCTACCACTGCTCCATGTGCAATGACCTCAGATGGGTCCATCCCTCTTGAGACACTCACTTCACATCGCCTCTGTGAGTGTCAAATACTGGTCAGGTATTGCCCAGCTACCTCACTGACCTTTTCCCCCTCCTCAAACTTATCTTATAAACTCAGATCAGAGGAAGGCTGCTGGCTTCACATCCCAAGATGCAGACACAACCTTGGGCAGGTCTCCATCAACTGTAGGCTCCCTAGCATTTGAAACAGCCTCCCTGTCAAAATCACTACCTCACCCAATTTCCAAACAGCCAAGATCTTGATCCAGTCACACCATAACACATCTTGGTAGTGCCGCAGCTGGTCAGACTCTCCTTGCCCCACCCCCTTTGCAGTAGTTAGCATGAGTTGCACCTTGGAGCAAGTAACTTCATCATTGGTTCTGGTACTTCAGCCTTGTATGATGTGTTGAAAACCTACCTCAGTCCCACATCATGAAGACACTAGACCTATTTGTTGTGTCTGTTACTACCAGCCTACCTACACTGGCCTCCTGTATACTGTTTCACCTAGCAGTCAATTTGGGGACGAAAAATGTAAAAGAATTCACTTGTACTATAGATGTATGGAAATATGTTTCTCCCTTGTATCATCCTGATATCTTGAATTTAAAAATCCCTTCTGTCATCCTTTGTTCCCTCCCTCTACTCTAGGTCACAAGCTCACAGGGGCTCTATTTGCTTACCTGTTTGCATATGTTTAAAACTAAAATAAGTGAATACAATGGGATAAATGGTATTTAAATTCCTGCTTTTTTCCAGATGTATATCAAGCCAATGCTACTTTAACTATATATGAAATAGATCCCCAAATATACATCTCTGCTACATTGAAAATATATTTTTGTTAACAAACAAGAAGTTATTGCAGAAATTACAGTGTAAAATTACACTTGTATTGCAATATAACTTTTTTATGAGAAAGTCTATAAAATCATTAAAAAGTAAAACAAAAACCTTAAAAACTCACATTTTGTTATAGCAAAATATATTTATTTGATATACTTCTGAAGTTGTTTAGAACGCCTAGCTCGTGGTGAGCTAATATGTCCCCTATTGATGGGAACACAGTACTGGTTAATAATGGCAAACAAAGTTAGCAGAGGTGCAAACAATATTGTACTGGCACTGATCATCCAGTGTCCATAATTCCAACATTCAAACTACCTTGTGGTGAGAAATATTTTAATTTTTGCTGTGATCATTTTGTAAAGATCTGCGAAGTTCTCATGCTGATATGACCCAAGTTTCTGTAACTTATTTCATGAAATTACCACTGGTAATTTTAACTCTGGCTAAAAATCCTACATTGTTCCATAGTATGGGTAGTGAATAGAGATGTTGAAAGGTTTTAATTCACCAGCAAAGGTCTGGCGAAGTCATCAACTTCTCTTTTGCAGATCAATACATTAATGTTTGCTATTTACTAGGAAATTCACCTTTTGAATCTTTGTCTGTCACCTTTGCCTGCAACTTTACCTTTGGAGTGCATTTGGGTGAAGTTTGCTCAGATTGAGACTTCTGGTAAACAAGTGCCTGAAGGTCTCATGGAAACTGCCCCTGCAGGTCACATGCTACTTGTCTATGTACTGACTGAGCCTTAGTTTTGTTTTGCAGTCTGAGTGACTTAATGGAGGAGGCCAGGGGCTGGATTTTCATCCTTTCTGGGACTATGTCCCACTCCACCATGGCTGATGCAGAACAAATTCTCCACACCTGAGGGTTATAGTATTTCCAGCCTGAGCTCCACATGGGGTGATGTTACACCTGGTCCCACCAGGTGTAATATTTTGGTGCAGCTGTGCTGAAAAATGGCTGCAGACTGCCATAAAATGGGGAGTTGGTCATAAACTGGCTCCCACATTAAAAATACAGCGTGTGCCGAACAAACTGCAGCTCAGTTTTTCCAAGCACCTGTGTCAATTTTGGAGGGACTGAAAATCCGACCCTAGATCTGCTGCTTCCAGGGAATTAAAAAACATAAAAAATGTTAATGTTTTTTTCTGCTTTCTTTGTCATATTCTGTTTACTTTGCAGTTTGTGTGATGCATTTTGTTGTTGTTTCAATGTATTTTTCCTTTATATACCCCACTTTTATTTGTTCTATTTTTCTTGCTTGTACTTTGTTTTTTACCCTGTGTTTGTTCTTCAACTTAAAATGAATGGGCAGACAAGGAGGAGACTGGGAGGACTGGGACTGGACCCAGTTACAGCAGAGAGAGGGGGTGCAATCCATGGAAGTGAAATGCCATCCCATCCATCTGAAGATGGCCACTTTGGCACCAGGAGCACTGGGAAATGGCATGATCGTCACCTGCCACTTCACAGTGCAAAACCAGCAGCAGCATGCAGTAGCACCACCAAAACCACCAGATGACCATACTGTGGCACAACCTGTGCCTGCTGCAACACCTACCCCTATGACCTCCCTATGGTTTTACTCCCATCAGAGCCTCATAAAGAGGAGAAGTCCCATCTGGGACCATGTGACTCCTCCCCTCATCAACAGCAAAAGTCTCTTGTTTGTGATTTTTTTTGGTGATTGACCCATGGACAACAGTGTGATGACATCCACCTTGTATCACACCATTGTTCAGTGTGGGAAATAGAGGCAGCCATTTAGGCATGGGTGGGGAGCATGCTATCCTTAAGGAGAGACACCACAAGGAGTGGGAGGAGCATGTGAGGAGGTGACAGACTGAGACAGCTCACACAGATGGAGAGAGTGACGTCTCTAGGGCTATTTCTATTCCACTGAGTGAGCAGTGCAAGAAGATGCAACATAGTGGGTCATCACATGGTGCATAGGTCCTAGAGGGGGACAGAGAGCAAGCAGAGGAGACTAGGAGATGGATCTGCAGCTGGATTCAGGTGCTGCAGGGGTTACCAGAGAAACCAGCCTGTTCTTCATCCTACATCCATGTGTACCAAATTAATGCAGCTACATAGAGAGATAAGGGAGCACTCCTGGCAAGTTGTGGCCATGAAACAAACTTTGTAGGTATTGCTCCACAACCAATGGAGCATTTCTTGAGGGACTGGTGGAACTCCATGGTGGCTGAAACCCTCTCTCCCCAGGTCATAGCTATATTCTTGCTACTCTCCTTCATTCTAGAAAAGACTTGTCATCATCATATGCTATCTGTCCTGCTTTCTCCTTTTTTCTTCACCTGTTGTAAAAAAAAAATAAAGTAAAAAATAAAAAAAGAAACAAATTTTGTACAGCTTTCCTTCTCTCTGTCTTGCTTTATGATGCTGCTTCATTCTATCTATATAAATTCTGCTATCAGCTGTCCTACTCCAGTTTTGATTTCCTCTTTGTACTGTATTCTTTCTTGTTCAACTGTGCAGTCCTTACACTATCACTGTCTTCTTCTCTCACTAGTTTTTCTCAGCTACCAGAATAAATGTCACACAACTGCATGCTACTACGAGGTGCTGCACTGTGTCAGCCCCCCCCCCACACCACCACCACCACAGTTCTTATAATGCACTTTAGGGGAAATTTTAAGGAAAGCACACTATTCATCAATTCTGTGCTCCCAGAAATTTTCTGAACTACCAGAAAAAAATATGTTTGACTGATGCATGCTGCTACATGGTGCTATGCTCTGTGTCCATCCCACCACCACAGTTTTTGTAATGCACTTTAGGGGAAATTGTGAGGAAAAGTACAGCAGACATAAATTCTGTACACACAGAATTTTTCTCAACTGCCAGAATAAATATGTTAGGCTGCTGTATGCTGCTACAAGATGCTGTGCTGTGTCAGTCCTACCACAACAGTTCTTGTTATGCACTTAAAATGATGAACTATGGTGTTCAGAAATTCTCAGTCTAATTAATTCTCTTGTCTGGAAATTACTGGATGGCTCAGAATATTAATATGCCACTTCTGTACTGTGTGGGTCTCCCACCACAGCACCTGTCCGAATGAACTGTAGTGACAGAAATTCTAGATATTTCCTCATGATGTTAAAGTACCTGTTTGGGGTGCAGATCCACATGATGATCTTTGAGAATCACTGTGTGTCCTACCAACAAATGTAAATATTCATTTTTTATCATCATACGTTTTGGCTGTGAGTGGTGGGAGGAGTGTAAACAGTGTCTTTCTAAACATTTTCCATTCCTGTTTCTCCCTTTTCAGGTATTTATCACTAGGGTGATAAAATCCTGTTGCTTCATGGGTCCAGCCTGAATCTGGTTATTTAATTTAGCAGTGTTTCCTACCAGGAAAGGTAACTATGATTTTTTCCATTTTTGTTTTTAAATTCTTAAATGTTATCCATATGTCACTTTCTGTTTTTTGCTCCAATGTCTACCATTTCAGGTATTTTTCAGCTGCGTAACAGTGTAGACTCAGGCAGCAGCATAATGTTAATAACTGGCATTAACACAGGATTAGCGGGCAAGCAGACTTTAATAAGACCACACACAGTGATGAAGAAGCTGGAGGAAGAGAAGGAGAAGGAAGAGGAATAGGAGGAAGAAGTCCAAGCATGAGTCTGCAACACTGACCACATCAACAATCTGGTGAGGAAGATGGTGATGATCTGCTTACTGTAGTAGGAGGCATTCATGGCAGAATTAAAAGAGACCTGTGAATACAAGACATAAATTGTTTAGACAGTAGTCCACTCCCTTTTGTGTTGTACCTGTGAAAGGAAACAAAAAAGAAAAAAATTTAAAGAAAAAATTAAATTTTCGGAAAAAAATACTTACTATCACATTGGTGATGGCCATGCTTGAAATGACATGAAGGTGCACCAGACAATGGAGGAGAAGAGAAGAGAAGAGAGGAGAAGAGAAGAGAAGAGAAGAGAAGAGAAGAGAAGAGAAGAGAAGAGCTGTGAGGACAAGAAACAATTATTTAGACACTACTCAGTCACTGTGGGTGACCACATAGACAATACATCCATTGTCTTCTCACAGTCTTACCATGCCAGTAAACTGTGAAAAAAAGAGTAATTATTTAGCCTGACTTAGCTACTGTGTCACTACGTACTGTACCTGTGAAAGTAAAACTTTAAAAAATGTTAAAAACAAAAATAAATCATGTAATGATATTTACCATCAAATAAGTAAGGGCCATGCTGTGTATTGGCATGATGATGCCACGTAGAGGGGTAACAGAAGAAGAGGCAACTTAATTATTTGCATTGCGGTCTGTCTGGGCTTGTGACTGGCTTGTCAGTCATCCCTGTGAATGGTCAAACCTGCAGTGAGAGGGACACAAAAGGGAAGAATGAAACATGTTTTAATTTTGTGCAAGCAAGGTGGAATCCCCACCTGTGCAAAGAAAGAGTCAACAAGAACAGTGAGGATAAGGAGTCTGAACAACACTGAAAGTAACTTACCACCGCAGCAGACTAAGTTGGGCCTTGCTGAACTTCATGTCTTGCTGCTTTGATGGGCTGGATGCTTGGCTTAAGTGCTGGCTGGCTGGCTGGCTGTAGGTCTGGCTGGCAATGGTTTATGCTGGTTTGTGAGCATGTGTTTCTCAATCTTGATTCATCCAGTGGAGGTGACAGTTGGCATGTTGTTGATGGATGTGAAGGACACAAGCAGGCCAGAGGTGGAGGAGGAGGCAGTGTCTTGACTGATGTAGGATGCATGGTCTGCATGTCTGGAAATGGCATTTATGCTAGCTTAAGAGACCAGATTTATCAGTCTGGATGCATGCGGTGGAGATAACGGTGGGCTGTGTTACTGTTCAAAAACTTGGCATTTAATGATGCAATGTTCACTGATATTCTAGTTTGTCTGTAGGCATCAAATAGAAGAGGGCAGAGGAAGGAAATCAGATGGATGTCCAGAATTCAGTTTGGGAAAAATACATAGCAATGACAGGAAAATGAAACTGAATCATATAGAAAAGGATTCAACTGATGAGGAGGAAATGACGGACAAAACACACTTCATTTTATGCTTCAGTCACCCTCATCAAGGAAGCAGCCCTCACAGTATTCCAGATTGGAGTTGTTCCCACATGGAAATTCTTTCTAGATCCCTGCTTCATCAATCTCAGGAAAAGGCAACTTGCCAATGCTGAGAACCACAGGCTTTTCAGGTTCATCTTTACCACCACCGCCACCCTTATTTGGAAGGACGGTAGATGTGATTGTGTTACATGGAATGTATCCCACATTAATTTTAATAAATGTGAGCATGCCAACATTTCTATGGGACAGATTTTTACACTTATCCTGTACAATGGTCCCTGCTGAACTGAATACCTGTCCACACTGACACTCGAGGGTGGACAGCTCAGGTATTTGACTGCTACAAATTTCATAGATTTGAGTCCCACTAAAACCTTTTCACATAGTAAACATAACAGTTTTCAGAACATTTCAGTCAGTAAATAAAATACTAGCAGATAATTGATGCCGTTATTATTCAACATGCCATCCCTCATGATACATGAAAATTTATTACTGAAGTAATTGTATCTCCCAAACTACCTGGACGGGAAGGTCACATGGGCACCTGCACAAGATAGTAGCCTTGTTCCTCTGCTATGCACCATCCTTACAGAATCACTAGCCAGCCATTGATTTTGAATTAATGGCATACTTCCAATTCTAAAGGCTGTGAAAACAAAGAGTACGACTTCTGAATGAGACATTTTTGGTAAGCTTGGTATACTTACCAAGAGGGGAAAAGACATTGAAATTTCACTTCCTACTTTCTCTCTCTCCTGACGTCTGAGATGGCAGTGACTCTGAGTTCCTGTTCTTCCTTCATGGCTGAACTACACCTGCAGCTAACAGCACTCTTGGAAAATAACATCATAGGTGTAGAAGAAATCTAGACCACATGCCTGTCTTGAAACTCTCTCTGGCAGAGTCACCTATATGTTGACCGAACTGACAGTGCACTCAGACACCCAGGATGACACACCAAGCAGCAGAGGCGCAGATTGCATGGTTGTTGGCAGAACTGGAAGATCTGAAAGTGAGAGGGTGCTGAAAGAATCTTTGCCTCCTGGGCCAGCAAGGGGGTCTGGATGGTAGAGACCCAGTGCAAATCTGCTGCTGCTGCAACCTTCCTCAGGCTGCAGCTCGACCCTAATGCATATGATTTTGAAATTGATTGGGCACACCAGATCAGGTACACCAAGCCTGTCTTCTCTGCTGCTAAACCAAGGCCTCTCATATTGAGGTATGAAGACAAGAAGATAATCATGAAGGCAGCCAGGGAGCTTCAAGATGTCACGGTATCTGGCAAAGAGATCTTCTTTTACCCAGACTTCCTGGCAAGTGTGCTGCAATGGAGGCAAGCCTTTGATGAAATAAAAAAGTGTAGCTAGTCATACAAGCTATCCAATTGCAGGGTCACAATTTCACTTTCTTAACCCCAGAAGAAGAGGACTCATTTTTCACACCCAGCTGAGACCCCAGAGGTCCTCACCACATCACATCAGCAGTGCACCTGAAGTACCAGAGCACATGGATGATACACCTACAGCTCAGCAGCCTGCACCAGCCTGAAGGCTCCTTACTATCTGGCTGTTGTGAGTATCATGGGGATAATCAGCTGTAAACCCAGGAGGGAGGGCAAACATCAATCCATCATGCCAAACTAAATTTTGGGATGTATGTGCATAAGAGGCGAACTGAGACACCGAGCAAGGCTGTTAATTATTCCTTTTTGGCTGCCAGCATTTTTCTCCAGGCCTCATACTGCTGGCACATCTCTCCATTACCTGGAGACCATCTTACCCTGACTGTTGCTGTTAGCTTCTCGCTGCATTTCCATGGTCACCTTCCTCTCACCAGATTACTTTGCAATGCTATCTCGGCCTCTCTGGGGGCACAGAAATGAGGTATTATTTGTTTGCTCATCCCAGGCTGTTTGAGATCCTTGAACCATAGTCTATAAAACCATGTTCTTCTGGACTTATTAGCTGTGGTTTACAGCACCTCTTATGCTTCAATACAAGTGTGAATTTACTGACCATACTGGAAGGGGGGGGGGTGCTGTATGAACTAGTTCACATTGCGTCTTTATCTTCAACAGCCAGATGAGCTCTGAATTTTGAACAGCTGTGCAATGCTACACATCACCTTGGCTGTGGAACTTTCAAGATGATATGGCTACCTTATTTATGCAAAATCTGAGCCCCCCCCCGATATCTCGGGCAGCAGTGGTAACAATAATACTCAGCTATCCCTTCCCCCTCAGGACTTGCAGTCTATCTCACCTGAGTGGTTTTGTAGCCCTGTCCTCTGGTGGAAACCTCCACCTTGGCCTGGGGAGGTGAAAAATATGGAACTGCTGACCAGTGATGGAAGCATCTGAAACTTGACTGCATTTGCTATCACACACACACACACACACTGGTGATTTCCTGTAGGTTCCCACTATATGGCTACGCAATACACCTGCCATGTTTACTCCTACTACATCAGGAAGTTACCACTTGCTGCCTCTGACTTGTCCTCATGTACAGGTCCTCTCCCAATTGGGGGAGGGGCTTTCACCCACAGAGTCTCCTTTGGGTGAGACTCTGGGAAGGCTAGGGTCCATTATTGAACTAGAACCCAGGATTAATGTTAGTAAGAGTGTAATAGCCTCCTTGCTATTAGTAAGTAATGGCATCCAGTGTGCTGCGCTGGCTGGACTCACTTTTCCAGATACTGGTTTTGTATTTCTACTTTGATTTTTATTGTAAATAATTGCCGCTGCTACATTGCCTTTTAGAAATCTGCATTTTACTTCAGAGTTGGACATTGTGTTTATGTGTCCACTGTATCATTTGCTGTACTGTTTTGGGATTTAAGGTGTTGGGGGGATCCGGGTGGGGGAGTCTTAAGGGGTTCCAGAGGGAAGATTATGCAGTGAAGACTCTTCCAACTTCATCATCAGTCATGACATCTTTTGACTCCATTAAGATTATCTAATGTAATATTAGAGGCCTTAACTGCCCAATGAAATGCAGAAAAGTGCTATTAAAATTGAAAGATTTATAATGTGATGTAACTTTGTTGCGGGAGACTCACCTTTCTGCAGAGGACACAACCCGCCTGCTCTGCTCCTGGGTAGAAGCAGTTTACCATAGTGCTTACTCCTCTCAGCAGAGGGTGAGCACTGTCTTCTGCAGAAAGGGGCTACAGTTAGGTGTGCATGACCAGCTTTTTGATACTCATGGGCAGATGATAATCAACTAAGGGACCATACAGAGTGAAGCAATTACCCTGGGTAGTATTTATGCCACAAGTTTTCCGGACACTTCCTTTTTTGACTTTGTTGTCCTGAGGTCCCATCCAGGGGGTCCAGGCAGTATTATTTTAGAGGGAGACTTCAATTGAGCTCTAAACCCTAAAATGGAATGGCTGGGACAGTACTGGGGGGGGGCAGAGAAACTAGTAGCAGTACATGTGCAGTGCTCCTTCCTGGCTGTTGGCTTTTATTGTATCTGGAAAACATCCTACCTCTTCTGACATAGATGTCAACTTCCATTTCCCTGTTCGTGAATCTTACAGTAGGACAGATGTGACATAGGACCTGATCCTCTGAACATGGAACACTTCACTAGGGAACATTTTGGTCTCAGACCATGCCTCGGTATATTCTTGATGTATAATAGCCACCAGGCTGGACGTGCAGTGAGCTGCTGTGAGCTGCAAGTTAGAAGCTTGATGTCAGAAATTGTATATAGTTAATTTTTGGCTTCGTTTTAAAGTTTTAAAGTTCTGTTTTATTTTTCTTTTATCTGATTCTTTGTTTTTGTATGGTAAAGCCAGGTGTAAGACATCTGTTTTTGCTTCATCTGCCAGGTCAGCTCGTTTTGGTCTGTTGGCCTGCGGCCGTGCTTTTGGATGCTGCTGCTACTGTGATGCCACTGTGATGCCGCTGGGAAAGTACTGCACTGAAATTTTTGGAGATGTCATTGTTCGAGTAGCCAATTTTGGATGTGATCCCACTGTTGCTTTATGGCATTTTAACTACACTACTGGGTGAAGTTCAACTTTACAATTAATTTTTCTCCTCCTAAATTGAGAAGATTTGCTAGGATTCAACACAGGTGGTTGTTACAGCCCTATTGAAGTATTTGGCAGAGGAAGAAGAATCGCCGGAGGAACTTCTGAAACGTGAGACTGTGAGGGCTGGGTTGATTATGTTTCAAAGTTTGCTTTAATTTATAAAGTATCAGCATTTCGGACTTTTGGACTTTTGAACTGTGTGTCAGGCCCTGGACTGTGCTGTGAGAGACCAGAGACTAGTGTTTTGGATTTATCATGACTCTGCAGGGGGTTCTCGACCACAATCTGCTGTCTCATGGGGGCATGGGGGATCAGTAGTCAGGAAGCTGGCTAGTGATCCTAGAGAGCCCCTAGATTCCTGGGACTGGCTATTTCTTAGGTTTGTTCCAGGTGTCCTGGTGGTACAGTAGTAAATTTCTGGCTGGGGGTCCTTTAGGTTGCAGAGCTTTGCTGGCCCAAAAGACTACAGTCCTTATCTGCTAGATTTGTTGTTGAGTTTTGCTGGTCCAAAAGACTATAGTCCTTATCTACTGGATTTTTTGTTGTTGAACCCTTCTTGTCTTGAGACACTTGGACCTAATATTCGTGTTTGACATTAGATTTTATCGGCTCTATTTCCATTGAATTGAACTTATTCAGAGGTCTCGTCTACATTGGGATTATTGGATTCTATCAGCTGCATCTCCATCGAATTGAACTTTTTTAGTGGCCTCTCCTACATTTGGATGACTTATCTCCTTGACTTTTTACTGTATTTGTTTGTGGTCTCCTGGTGGTGAGATGACTAGGGTATCCACATTTTATTTTTATTTATTTATTTTATTTAATGCCATGTTTATGTTTACTTTAGTTTGTGTTTGATTAATTTGTTTTTTTCTGGGCAGTGAGATTGCCTAGAATTTCCCCCTTTTCCTTGGCTGTGAAAGAACTGGGGAAGGGGGTGAATTTACATCTGTTTTTGTGTTTTGTATCCTGTGAAAGGGGATTGTATTATTATTATTATTATTATTTTTTGGGTTTGAAATCATCCAATACTGGGATTAGGGTAGTTTTTATGTTTATTTTGGTGAGTGGGGTATTAATGTTTAAGTGTATTATTGTTTGGGTTTTTTTTAGGAATCTTTAATTCTTGCAGCTTTATTTTGGAGTTAAGAAGTTAGAGTTTTGTGTGTTTTCCCCGCTGTTTACTGTAATCAATTGGTAGAATGTGCCTGCCTGCCCCCTCATCCTGTGCTATTCTGCCTCCGCCCTCCGCACCATCCACGCCCTCTGCCCATTCTCTCCCCCCCCACCCGTTTATATCTATCAGTGTTGTCGAGCACTGGGGATTGCTTGCAGGAGTGGGAGACAGAGGTGAGTGGGGGGTTGTGGACAGTAGAGCCTGCATGAGTAGCACTCTCCCATTGGGGTGGTTAGGACCAGAAGACACCCTGGGGTGAAATGGTGACTGGAATGTGGTGATTCTGTTCTGTTCCCCATAACCAAGGACACCTCTTTTTTGGGAGGGCAAGTAGTTGGGACGGCTCGCCAACATCGTCCAACTCGGGCGTTGTTATGCAATGCCAGATCTGTTCTCAACAAGACTGCTCTTATTGCAGATTTTGTTGGTACAGAAGATCTGATTTGCATTACCAAGACCTGGTTAGATGGGAATGCTGACCCTATTTTGGAGGCAGCTATCCCCTCCGGGTACTTGGTTATACATCACCTGAGATTGGACCACAGGGGGTGGGTTGCAGTCTGTTTCGAGACCGAACTGGGCCTAACTGGTGTACCAGCTGAGGAGGCCACCTCATTTGAGTGCACTGTGTGGTAACTGGTGTGGGGTAGAGGATAGTTCTCATTTACCGTCCACCAAGTGATGAGAAGCTGTTCCTGCAGGAAGTAGAAGACTTCACCACCAACATGACATTGGAGTCACCCAGACAGATGGTTCTGGGTGACTTCAATGCCTGGGTCGATGACGAAGCCTCGCCTTTTGGACAACACTTCCTCCAGGTGATGACTTCACCTGGCTTCACACAGGTTGTTTCCTCAATTACTCACAAAGGTGGTCAATCTCTTGATTTGGTCTTCCTCTTGGGGATTGAGGCCTCTGACTTGGTAGTGGAACCTGTCGGTTGGTCCGATCACTACACTATTGGGTTCAATTTCTCAGCCCCTGTGGAGATGGTCAGTTACTGCTCTTTGTGGGGATGTGGCCCGTGAAGACCTGATGGCAGTGATTGACCTCTTGTTGATTGGTGAGATCAGCACAGATCCTGAGCTGTTAGTCTCGGCCTATAATAGTACCATTTCTTCAGCTCTCAATCTGATTGCTCCTGTTCATGTTCGCCCCCTTCTGCTTTGCCCCAGGGCCCCATGGTTTGATGGGGTTCTGAGGGAGTTGTGGAGGCAGGAGCGTAGATTAGAGCATCGCTGGTGGAGGACTGCCTTGTATGCTGACCACCTTATTTTGTTAGAGCATTATAAACTCTACTAAACAGAAATTTCCCGTAAGAAGGCAGAATTCCTGTCCAGGGAAATCGCTGTTGCATGGAATCGACTGGCTCAACTCTTCTGAACTGTGTATGGGCTGTGCAATCCAGCCTGTCAGCAGTTCCATCAAGTTTTTTCACAAAGTGAGTGTGATGAGATCGCTCATCTCTTTGCAAATAAGGTGGCCGACATCAGGCAGAAGTGCCGTCAGCTTCACCCTAGGGTGAATGCTGTTGGTCAGAGCTTGGCCACAGAGCCCAGAGTTTCCTGGAGTACCTTTGATCTGCCAGAGTTCATGGACATTATGAGGATGCATCCCACTTGCTGTAGTTTAGACCCAGGCCCTACTTCCCTGATTTTGGGTTGTAGTGATATCATTGGCCCAGTCTTAGCTTGGATTGTCCTGTGCTCTTTGGATTCGGGTGAGCTTCCTACCTCTTTGAAGGAGGCAGTGGTGACACCCCTCCTGAAGAAAGCTTCTTTAGACCCAGAGAACCTAGCAAACTACAGGCCTATCTCTACCCTTCCTTTTGTGGGAAAGGTTATTGAGAAAGTTGTGGCAGCTCAACTGGAAAACCATTTAACCATCCATAATTTATATGAACCTCTCCAATCTGGTTTTCATAAGAGGCATAGTACCAAGGCTGCTCTGGTTCAGGTGCTCAATGATCTCCTGATGGTGAGAGATTGGAGAAACCACTCCATCCTGGTACTCCTTGATTTGTCATCAGCTTTTGACAGGGTGGATCATGGGGTTCTGCTCGAGCATTTGAGGTTCATCTGTGGGCTATTGGGGACTGTTCTCAGATGGTTTACATCTTTCCTTGCCGGTAGATCTCAGAGAGTTGTCTCGGGAATATTTTCCTCCTAGTCTTTCTCTCTGCCTTGCAGGATACCTCAGGGCTTGGTGCTGTTACCCATGTCATTTGCAGTGTATATGCTGCCCCCCGGCGACATTGTAAGATGGTATGGACTGAAATTTCACTGCTATGCTGATGATACCCAGCTCTACCTGTCTTTTGCCCCCAACCAGGTTAGTACTATCTCAGTATTGAATAGCTGCCTTGTAGAAATCCAAGACTGGATGAGTTCCAGTGATTTAAAGTTGAACCCAGTAAAGACTGAGGTTTTGGTTGTGGACCCAGGTTGTAGGACAGAGGGGTTGAGAACTGATCTCCCCTCTGGTTTAGTCCTGGGGGCCTCAGATTCTTACTTCCAAGTGGGTGCATGACCTGGGATTGGTGCTTGATGATGGTCTGACCCTTCAACATCAGGTGTCGGCATTCGTCAAGCTGGCCTTTTACCATCTTATGAACATTGCTACGATCAAGCACCTTGTTCCATCCAGTGATCTGCCTATTTAGGTCCATGCTTTTGTGACATTGCGCCTTGACTACTGCAACTCCCTTTACTTAGGACTTCCTGGGGTTGATATCCACCGCTTGCAGCCAGTGCAGAATGCTGCAGCATGTTTATTGACTGGGGCATCAAGGAGAACCCACATTACCCCAGTGCTGCGCGATTTGCACTGGCTGCCTATTCAGTGGTGGATCACCTTTAAGGTAGGTTTATTAACTTACAAAGCCCGACACAGGCAGGGTCCTGATTTCCTGGTTCTTTACACCCCTTTACGACAGCTCTGCTCGGCTGACGAGGGGTTGCTGGTAATTCCGAGGGTTAGTTTAAAGTCATCTGGTGCTCGTGCCTTTGGGTTTGTTGCCCCTACCCTCTGGAATTCTCTTCCCCATCAACTACGTTAGTGCAGGACAGTGGGGTGCTTTAAGCAGGCACTGAAAACCTTTTTGTGGGGTAAAGCTTACCCGAACTTCTGTGATTTTATCGGTATTTATTGTATATTTGATTTTTTCTGATTGTGCAGTGCCTTGATTTGTGAAAGGCACTGTATTAAATAAAATGTATTATTATTATTATCATTACTCTCCACAGCTTTGGGGCGATGGGCTGCACCACATAATAAATGGAGATTCAACACTGTCCTTCTGCAACAGGAATCCCTTCAAGTGGCTCAGAGCAGAACTGCTTGACTACTTTAATCTCAGTGAGATCCTGGATACTACTCTAGCAACTTGGTGGGAAGACTTGAGGGCTACAATCCATGGGAAACTCATCACCTACTAGTCAAAACATTGGAAAGACAAAGACTGCTAGTTCAGACAAAAGGAAGGCACCCTCAAACAGCTCAAAAACAAGTTCCTTACACACCAGAAAAGTAGGGATATGTTAAAAGACCAGGTTGCAGACACTCAAACTGCACAGGAGGAAACACTCCACCATCGTACAGAGTATGTTCTCTTTAAACTCAACCAGTCATACTGGGAAGTTGGGGAGCAACCTGCCAAACTTCTCACTTACTATCTTTGTATCAGGGTAGCAGAACATTATATTTTACATATCAGCAAAGTGGCTGGGACCTCGGTCTCTACCCTGGACCAGATAAATGAGGAATTTAGGTAATTTTATCAGGCCCTCTACTCCTTGGAAGTAACACCTACACTCACAATGCTGGATCACATTTATAGGGACATTACTCTCCCATGGGTTTCAGCTGACATGAACACTAGCTCCACTAGCCTGTGATCACTCAGAAAATCTCAAAGGTGAGTATAGACATGGCAAACGGAAAGTATCTGGACCCAGACAGCTTACCCACTGACTTTTTACAGACCTTTGTGGCGATCCTGGCACCATGTTTGTCAACTGTACACAATGAAGTGTGGACAAAGAAGGTGCTTCCACTTTCTTACTTGCAATCCTTAATTGCACCTATCCACAAAAAGGGCAAGAATAGCATACTCTGTTCTCAGTACTGTCATAACCCTTTAATCAATGTGGATGTCAAGATTTTTGCAAATGTGCTGGCACTCCATCTAGACCCAATAATACCCACTATTATCCATCCCGATCAAGTTGGCTTCATCCTGGATTCCCTGGGTGAGGACAGCTCACAGACCTCTGAACCTAATCTGGCAGGTCTCTGAAACCTTGAAACCCATTGTCACCCTGTCTCTGGATGCAGAAGAAGCTTCGATGGGGTGGAGTGAACTTATTATTTGATGCCCTGTCCTACTTTGGGTTTTGTTCCCATTTCATTGACCTGGTGAAGCTGTTATAAGCTGCCCACTTAGCTCAGGCCCTCACTAATTCAGTCATCTCTAAGCTCTTTAGGATCTACAGGGGAAGCTGCCAGTGGCACCCTCTTTTGCCCTTCCTATTCCTCCTTGCGGTGGAGGCCCTGGAACAGAAAACACATGGTGTACCTGCCTTTCCAGGAATTGTGGTTAGGGGATTCCCTCAAAAGATCTCTCTGTACAGAAGATATCATGTTATTCTTAACTGATCTTCCCAAGGACCTGTCAACTCTAGACAATATCATCCAGGAGTATTCCTTACTCTCAGAGTACAAATTAAATGGGGCCAAGTCCCAGATTCTCCCCCTCATGCCTACTTGTCAGCAATCACTATTTGCATTGTATCTTTACCGGTAGTTCCTAGAATGTGTGGTCTGCTTGGACCCTCAGAATAAATCAACAGTTTCTGCTACAGTAGCAGCAAATGAGATTTGTATGTTAGACAGGTTGTCCTCTAATTTAAACAATTGGTAAAATCTTTTGTTTTCAATCTGTGGCACAGTAAATATGCTTAAACTAATAACTTTACCCATGTTGCAGTATATTCTAACATTCCATCTCAGTTCAACTGCTGGCTTACTTTTTTAAGCCACTTTTCTGTAAAAGGTCAGCCTTAATATGGAACAACAAAGTCCCAAAAATAAGGGTGCAGACCCTGATGAGACATTGGAGGGAGGGAGTTTTGTTCTCCTTAACCTGCAAACACAACATCAATACATGGTACTGTGGCAAGCCAATCACATGCCTCAGTCCCACTGTGTCTAACTACTTACCCAGATGGATGGCTGTGGAGAAGTCTCAGAGTGGTTTACTAACTAACTCAGACTCCCTTATCCCAGACTGGGACCTTAAGATGGGAGCTTTGCCCTGCTTTAAACATACTTACAGGATAAGGAACAAACATTTCAAAGCATTGGTCTCCCCTCATCTCCTATTCTCACACCATGTGGCATAACCCAGCTCTGTCCATGGACAACAAGACACTGAAGTGAAAGGACTGGAGGAAAACAGGGACTCACTTGCTAGCTGATCTCTATGACCTCCAGACAGGGGTGCTATATAGTTTCACTGAGCTGACGTCCAAATATCAGATCCAGATGTCCCAATTTTGGAGATATCTACAACTCAGAGACTACTATGAGTGAAGGTAGCCAGTACTCATGTTTTGCCTCTTCTAGGCCCCATGGATGAGTGCCTTGCCACCCTGACATCTTTGAAATAAGCTATATCTAGTCTGAAGGAAATACACTCCTCTGTCCAGGGCCATATTCCCACTGCATGGGAAAGGGAACTTGATTTAGCCGTATTCCAGCAAAACTGGAACACCTGTGGCCCAGGACATATAAAGCTTCAAGCAGATGCAGGTGAAAATCCTCCAGTATAAAATACTACAAATGGCCTATCACACTTTTTTTTGGCTATATCATGCTGGCCTAATGGACAATAGTAACTGCTGGAGATGCGCATCACCAAAAGCATCCATCTCACATATTTTGTGGAACTGTCATTCCACAGAGGGCTACTGGATTACATTATAAAAGGCTTGACAATGGGTGGCACAACTTCCTAGAGTAAACATAGAAACTTAGACTTTGATGGCAGATAAGGACTGCTTGACCCACCTAGTCTGCCCATTTCCCTACTTAGAGGATATGCTGCAGATCCTATTTAACCAACAGCCTATTTCTTCCTACCCGCCACAAAAATTGCCTTATGTCTGTCCAATGCATTCTTGAATTCTCCCACAGTTTTAGACCCCACAACCTCCTCAGGAAGGCTGTTCCAGTCATCCACCACCCTCTCTGTGAAAAAACTACTTCTTCACATTGCCCCTGAGCCATCCCCCCTCTATCTTCAAATTGTGTCCCCTTGTTCTTGCACATCTCTTTTTCTGAAAGATGCTATCCTCTTGGACTTTGTTGATTCCATTGAGGTACTTAGACATTTCTATCATGTCCCCCCTCTCCCTCCTTTCCTCAAGGGTATACATATTAAGCTCCTTTAGTCTCTCCTCATATTGCTTCTCTTACAGACCCTGCACCATTTTAGTTGCCCTCCTCTGAACTCTTTCCATCCTGTCTATGTCCTTGCGGAGATGGGGTCTCCAGAACTAGACGCAGTACTCCAAACTGACAGGTCTGTAGTTCCTGCCCCTGTCTTGGTCCCACTTTTGTGAAGGGGAATCACATCTGCCTTTCTCCAGTCCTCAGGTACCACACCATCCTCCCATGATTTGTTAAAAAGGGTAGTCAGTGGTGTCACTAGTTCTCTACTTAATTCTTTTACAATTCTGGGGTGAATTCCATCTGGCCCCATTGCTTTGTCCACTTTCAGGATGCACAACTCTCATTGCTAGGTCTGGTACCAGCAGACTATACTCTGT
This sequence comes from Neoceratodus forsteri, assembly GCA_016271365.2. Classification (NCBI taxonomy): domain Eukaryota; kingdom Metazoa; phylum Chordata; order Ceratodontiformes; family Ceratodontidae; genus Neoceratodus; species Neoceratodus forsteri. The sequence goes on along the minus strand of CM057453.1, from coordinate 413,603,034 downwards.
CTTACTCTAAGCTCTGTGGACTGTAGGTGCCCTAGCTGCAGCCAAGTGAATAATGCTTTGCCACTGGAGGGAACCAAACCCCGCCCCAACCCCAAGGGAATGGGAGAACGGTCTTCCATGTATACCACACTACAAATGCCTGGTGTATGTATCTTTTTTATGGTTTTCTTTTTATTGTTTAGCTGGTTTAGATTTAGGTTGAATCTGTAATTTTGGGATTGTTTGATTTAGTTGGCGCAGTAAATATGTGTTGGGATGGTAATAAGATGGTCGGGTATTATTCACCCTCCAGGCTCAGAGACCTCTGTCCATTTTTTTGTCCTCCCCTGTCACCAGAGGTATATAGATGGTGTAGGGCTCTGGGGATTACCATGAAAAGGGGGAGGACGAGGGCTGGGCCTGGACAGGGATTGGAGAGGAGTGGGGGGATAGGGATAGTGGGGACACGGAGATGCCCTGGGGTGAAATGGGTCCAGGAAAGGGGCTCCCCCTGGCTGGTTCCCATACCCAAGGGTTCTGATGGTAGTCAGCAGGTAGCACGGTCATCCTCAGATGCTCATCCTACTTGGGTGGCGTTATGTAATGCCAGGTCTATTAAAAACAAGACCGCTATTATAGCGGATCTTGTTGAAACATCTGACCTGGCATGCATCACAGAGACCTGACTGGATGAAAATGCTGACCCAGTTTTGGCTTCAGCAATTCCAGCCAGGTACTCTGTGATACACCGCCCTAGGATGGATCGTAGGGGCGGGGGTGTTGCCATCTGTTTTAGATCAGAACTCGGCCTAGTGGAAGTACCAGTGGGTAATACCAATTCCTTTGAATGTATTATGGGCGAAGGGTGTGGGGCACAGGATTCTTCTCATCTACCGTCCACCAGGTGATGGGAATGTTTTCCTGCAGGAAGTCGCAGACTTCATTGTCGACCTGACATTGGGATCCCCCAGATGGTTGGTTCTGGGTGATTTCAATGCCTGGATCAATGATGAACTCTCGCAGTTTGGTCAAGACATCCACCAGTTAATGATTTCACTGGACTTCACACAGGTTATTTCCTCCCCAACCCATATTGGTGGTCATTCATTGGACTTGGTGTTCCTACTGGGGATGGAGATATCCGATTTGGTGGTGGAACCAGTTGGATGGTCTGACCATCATTCCATTGGGTTTAGTTTTGAGGCCACCCCTAGTAGGTCAGCCCCTATGGAGATGGTCCGGTACCGCCCTTTGAGGGGTGTTTCCCCAGATGGCCTGATGGCGGTGCTGGACCTATCAGGTTTTCCGAGTGATTGCATGGATCCAGGGGGTCTTGGTACTTGCCTATAATAAAGCAGTGACAGGGGCCCTGGATTCCATTGCACCTGTTCATGTACGTCCTCTCGTTCTTCGCCCTAGATCTCCTTGGTTTGATGAGACTTTAAGGGAGTTGAGGAGAGTTGGACGAAGATTAGAGAGATATTGGCAGAGGTCGGGCTTGGATTGGGACACACTTAGATTGATGGACCATTATGGGGTTTATCAATCAGCAATCTCTCATAAGAAGGCAGAATTCCTGTCCAGAGAGATTGCTGCTGCTCAGAATAGACCAGCTCAGCTTTTCCGGACCGTGGACAGACTGTGCAATCCAGTCTGTCTTCAGCCCAGAAAAGCCTTTTCTCAAGAATGGTGTGAGGAGCTTGCTCAGTTCTTTTCAGATAAGGTTGCCAAGATCAGGTCTGATGTCCGTCTGACGCTCTTTAGTGGGAGTAGTGGTGGTCGACAGGAGATGTCGGACACCAGTTTTGTGTGGTCCAACTTCAGCCTTCCCACAATCAATGACACTGTGATGGTCATCCAATTACTGCGTCTGACCAACTGTGGTCTGGATCCGAGCCCTAAAAGTCTCCTAGTGGGCTGTGTAGATAAAATCAGTCCAGTTTTGGCTGAGATAGTCTGGAGGTCTTTGGAGAGGGGGGTTTTTCCAAATCCCCTGAAGGAGGCTTTGGTGCAGCCCCTTCTTAAGAAGCCCTCCTTGGACCCGGACTGTCTGGCTAATTATAGACCCATCTCTAACCTACCCTTTGTGGGAAATGTTATTGAGAAGGTGGTTGCGACGCAGTTGGATGATAATTTAACCAGCCACGATGTCTATGATTCTCTCCATTCCGGATTTGGGAAGAGACATAGCACCGAGACGGCTCTGGTTCGGGTACTAAATGATCTACTGATAGTGAGAGATCGAAGGACCTGTTCTATCTTGGTCCTTCTTGATCTCTCTACGGCATTTGACACGGTGGACCATGGTGTGCTGTTGGAATGCCTGCGGTTTATCTGCGGACTGTCTGGTACAGTCCACAACTGGTTTCGATCTTTCCTCGAGGGTAGGACTCAGAGGGTGGTGTCTGGGATTTTTTCCTCGACATCATTCCCCCTATCCTGTGGGGTACCACAGGGCTCCATTTTGGCACCCATGTTGTTTGGTGTGTACATGCTGTCATTGGGATCGATCATTAGCCGGTACGGTTTAAGTTTTCACTGCTATGCAGATGATACTCAACTGTACATGTCCTTTGTACCTGGCCAAGATGCCGTTTTCTCAGTCTTTAATAACTGTCTTGCCGAAATCCAGGACTTGATGAATGTGAGTTGGCTGCAGTTGAACCCAAGAAAAACTGAGGTGTTGGTCGTGGACCCAGGTCACCGGGAGGCGGGTCTGTTGGCTGGATTTCCCTCAGGCTTATGGCTCGGAGGTGTCCAGCTAACTACCTCAGATCAGGTACGAAATCTGGGCATTGTTTTTGACAGCTGTTTGACACTTAAAGCACAGGTGTTGGCAGTTGTCAAAGCCTCTTTTTACCACCTGAGGAAGCACCTGGTTCCTCCTGATGATCTTTCTATTTTGGTCCACACCTTCGTTACCTCCAGTCTTGACTACTGCAATTCCCTGTATCTTGGGCTACCGCCGGGGGTTGATATTCGCCGCTTGCAGCTAGTGCAGAACGCGGCAGCCAGGCTATTGGCAGGTTCTTCTAGGATCAGTCATATAACGCCTGTGCTCCGCAGACTGAACTGGCTGCCAATATGCTGGCGTATCACCTTCAAGGTCGGTTTGCTGACCTATAAGGCCCTACATGATCAGGGTCCTAGCTACCTGAAAGATCTCCTTCATCCCTACTGTCCCCCCCCACTCTCTCTCTCTCTCTGATCCACTGACGAGGGATTGCTAGAGATTCCCAGGGTTCATTTGAAGACTTCTGGGGCCAGATCTTTCACTTTTGTGGCCCCGACCCTGTGGAATTCTCTACCTCATCAGGTACGAGATTGCCTGACCGTCGAAACTTTTAAGGGAGCACTTAAAACATATCTTTTTAAACAAACATATAATGATTTTTAATATTTTATTAGTGTGGTTAATTTATTGTTTTATTAATACTGTCTTATCATGTGGTGTACAGGCGCCTTGGTTTTTAGAAAGGCGCCTTTTTATAAATAAAGTATTGATTGATTGATTGATTGACAGATTGACGTTGCCAGTGGTAAACCTTCCATATACCAGAAGATCTGGGACCTATACTTCAAGCTAAACCCATACTACAAGCAAAGGTTACTCCCCACAGGTGAACCCTGACACCTCTGATGCTTAGCTTATCTTTTAGTTTCCACATCTGTCAAACTCCAGTTTCTGGTCTGCCCTTGCCTGTTTTTCAACACCATAAAACCCATGTGTTGTGGTTAAAGCTCCTTGTGGCTCATTGGGTACATGCTTTCAACTGAACTCTCTGCCCTGCCCCCACCCCACCCCATCCTAAGACTAACCTTCTTAACACTGGCACATTCAATTTAGTGAGAGAGAGAGAGACTCTTCATGTACTATTCAATTGCTTCCCTAGGGTGGAGGTGGGTGGTCACCTATCTTGAATTGAACTTTGATCCTCTCCTTCTCCCAACCCCCAACACACATGCATGCAGCATTGGGACTACAGCAGCTCTTTCCCCCATGTCACCACCAATTGTAGCATTAGTAGACACACTCTAGGAATTTAAGTTCTAGTCAAGTATATGAAAGGCTACTGGTCCCCGAGTGTAGACTAGGCAAAGAAACAACTGTACCTTTTACCACTCAGAGAAGGTATAACATTTCATACTGACACAATGTATCTCTGATCATATCTAGTAAAGTGCATTGGTCTACAATGCATTGCTGCACCTGCATATGTATTCCAAGCCTCTGTACTGTAACCTGATTTGGCATTGATCAGTTGTAATGTTGTCTATTTGTATGTTGAAGGAAACATTTAATAAAACTTTTCTGAAAAAAAATCTACTTAGGCAGTCAGACAGAGCTTAAAGTTTGGGTTTTACATCAGTAGACCAACTGAAATCCTAATCCTTAAACAGGGACTGCCTTCAACCTGCTACTGTCACCACACAAATAGTGTGGCGGAAAACCTTTTAGAACCACACAAGAAAGAGATGTGATACCCCCTACCCCACCCACATTGTGCATGTGTCGGGTTGCAGTCACCAGTGTTGCTAAGTGAGTTTGCAGTGACCCCCCCATCCCCCCTTAACTGAGAAAATAGCTTTAAGAGCTTCCTTTCTCCTCCAATTCATCGGTTTCCAAATACCATCATGCAGTAGCTAACACAAGTGATATCCTAGGTAAAATGAGAGTTACATTACTTCTGATATTGTAGCAACTGAATCAAAGCTTTCAGAAAAGGATAACACTTTTGGTTTTTGGATAGAGTATTATAAAGGTGATATCTCAGAGCACTGCAACAATGCTTACGGATGCTTCCAAAACCTGTGCTAATGAAGCTGCGCACCGGGTCCTCCCACTAAAAAAATCTCCTTTACCAGTTTTGTTTGGACTCTGTCTGGTAGGATTTATAGTCAGAAATGTCAGGCCTCAGGTTAACTCTCCCTCCATATCAAGAAATAGCATTAATAGACAATCTCTGTAAATCAGTGAGTGTTTCAAATTATCAGTGCTGTAAGCAGCTTCAGTCTGTTTCAATTTCTTTTGCCCCTCGCCACTGCTTTTTCTAAGGCCTGCAGCAGCCGGTGGAGACTTTACAGGTGGTAAAGCATTTAGGAAATGGCCTGAAAAATCAGTTGGATGACACAAAACTTTGAAATGTATCATGCACAGCCATGTGCCTTGAACACTATAAGCAGTTTTCAGCTACTGTAAATCGAAACCAATGTGAAATACTGTATGTTTCATGAAGAAAGAAAACTGAGAACTTTCCGGGCTTGATTTAGTAAGGCGGGGGAGGGAGTGCAGTGTAGTGTTGATACCAGATTGCCTCATAAAATGATCCCCCTGTACTTGTAACAGGTAGGTAGTCCTCTTTATTAGAAATATTCTGCTGCATACCTTACCTGAACTTATTCTTACGTGCAGAGATGTATAATCATGTTGCACATAGAACTTTATAGAAAGTAGGACTCCCGTTCACAAAGCTGAGCTGCCTAAGAAGTCAAACATACATCTTTTAAAATATGGATTACTTCTTTTGGCATATCTAGTTGCAGAAATATTAATGATTAACCCTAGGGTGAAACAGGAATTGTCATTGTTACTGTACATGAAAAAAGAAACAATAAAAAACATTTTCTATTCCTATTCAGCGGGAAGGGCTATCTCTTTTGTGCAGATTCGATGGTCCAAATGGCCCTTTTCTGCAGGCAGGATTCTCTGAAGTTTTTACTCGGTGCGGTGGCAAAAGAATAGCAGGTGATGATATCAGAAAAAAAGTTCAACAGAGATTATTTAAACAAAGCTGTAAGATAACTTTATCCCAGGAATGGCAAACATTCTAATGGATTTTTTTACTAGCTTCCTTCTGGCATCATATAGGACAAAACACTTTGGGACAACTATTGCGGGCAGCTGTTGGAGAAGATGTAGGGGAGAGGTACCCACTTTCACATCTTTTAGGACTGCTCAGTGGTTAGGTCATTCTTGAAAGACGTACATGACAGCAGCACTAAAGATTACGACTGTACTGTGATTTGCTGAACAGTATTTGCCTAGTATGCAATGCCTGATTTTAAAGCCTGCACCACATCAGCTAGATGGACAGAATCACTAAGATTTTGAATCTGACCATTAATAAATTTATGAAAAGGTGAAGACTTGTATCACCCCCATCTGAAGCTATTAGAATAAAAGTGAGGCCACATCCAGGTGCTTGGCACTCAAAAACAGAATATACAGTAGATACAAGCTTATGGAGAGAAGGTTCAGTTCTCTCAGCAGATACAGACAATAAAGGAGTATCCAAACCACTGTGCTCTGGTACTTGGTATTTTATTTTCCTCTGTTATATTTCAAAGTGTAAATACAAACTCCCACATTGAAATTGAGGCAGCAGCAGCAGTAAGGTAATAAACAACCTGACTTTTCACCCCCTTCATGGGTTTGGCAAAGTGGCACTGACCGAGGTTTGAACATTCTTTTATTGCCTATATCTGCAGTGAGTGCTGAAACTTCTCTCCATAAACTCCCATCTAAATCTAACTGCAAAACCTGAGCTGGGCTCAGCCTAGTTAGTAGGCACTATAAAACATATTGTACTCGCACAGACAAAAAACTTAGACAACACAAATGGTTTCAGTTTGAAAATTGTTAGTTGTTTTTTTGTTACTATTAAGGTTTAAGGTTTTCTTTTTACCACAAAGCAATTTGTTTCACATGATATGGCATACTGTATAATGTTTCTGTAGTCAACATGTCTTCAGCTGGCCCAGTGATGTGGTAGGCTGAGGCAATGGTTGCCATGCCACCTGCCAAATCGGTGACCCAGGTTCAGGAACAGATCGAAGTTACTCAGGGGAAGCAAGGGAAAGGAGGATTAAGCACCCACAGGCAGCTCTCCTCCTTCAGGGTGGTGGGACAGCATGTCCCACTGCTTGTCTACTGCCTAGTAGAGGCTAGGTGGTACAGCAATGGCTGCCTCTTGGTGTGCCAGGCATAGATTCTGAGTATGTGCAGTGTCTTCATGTTTCATGTCTCCATCAGTGTATGCGTAGCAGACCTCAGGGAACAGGGGAGAAAAATTGTGGAAACACCCTGGCCAGCAAAATGAATACAGTCACCTGCAGGCCCTACATCTGATGAGACAGTTCCTACCACTGACCAGAACCATGCCTTAGCAGAGGTCAGGAACTCCTGATAATCCCATCAGAGAGAGAGCAAAGCCTGGGGGAAAAAATGGTGAAGGTAAGACATGCGGAGAAGTGGGCTGATGGGGCTGGGACTTGCTGGCAGGATGGGGCTGAAAAGACAAAAGGGAGATACAGAAATAATGGAAAAAAATGTCTTAAACAGAGGTAATCAGTTCCTTTTTATGTGGATATCCAGATTTTGAATATAATAACAATTATTCCTTGTAATGTTTTTGATGAGTCCTGAAATGCTGAAAGGTCAAAATAAACAGAGTTTAAAAAAATATTTTGGATACTTGTGAGCCTTTTTGACATTTGGGGAAGCAAGCTGAGAGCCATAGCCCTCCTCAGTGCAGAAGGTAAGCGAGCACCAGCATGGCCCATCACAAAGGTACATGCCCAGCATCCCCAGACAGCACAATGACAGAATTAAACAGAAGGAGGAGAGGGAGGGAGCTGGTAAACTCCAGTGCTCCTGTGCTCCATTTCTAAATACAAATTAATTAGGCACTATTATACCACTTGTTACTGCCATCTACTGCCCCCCCCCCAGCTATGAGCTGTGCATGGAGCCCCAGGACGGATACAACACTGCTGTGCAGTTTGAAATGAAAAAAGCAAGGAAGAAATACTACAAAACTGCACCTACTGTACCATATCATCGCTAAAGGTGAAGTTTTTTGAACATTTACCACAACCCTTGGATATTCTAGAAGCTGGAATTGCTATCCCAACTTCAGTTACTAACGTTGGGGTGTTTCTTGACAAATATAACTTTAACTAGTGCTAGTTTGTCCTCACCCAGAGCCATTTCTTTTGGACACTACTGACTCAGTAGTCATTTAGCTGAATATGTTAGTCAGTTCTAAAGTCTGACCCAGTACAAGCTGTCATTTTTCACCTATGTGAGGCTGTTCCAGCTGCTGGAAATGCTTTGTAATTTGAACCTTAAAACTTGAGTTAGTCGATGTTTGATACATGCATGGTTGCAGTTATTTAAGGTTACTACCACAGCTGCCCAGGGGTATGAGGCAATAAATATCTCACGTTCTCATAACAGTCTAGGTGTTTATGTGAAGTGGGAGATGGTTTTTGCCAAGTCTTCTCATGTTACTATGAATTATAAAACAGCCGTCAAACAGGTGAGATCCTGATTGGTTTATAGAGAGTCACAAGGGTTAACTTAAATGCTGAAATTATCTTGCTCCAACTGAGTTGCACAGCTCATGGTTTAGAAACTGGCATAGTAGTTGTTTTAAAAAGAAAAATAACAGCCAGTTTAGTTTATTAATAGTAAGAGGGAATTACAATTATGGTTACCTCCATTCATCATCCTTTTGAGAAAACAGCAGCACACAGGGATGATTAACCCATAGCAGCCTTATCCCTGGTTGTTACTTATTGCTTATGTAATCACTACTATAACCATGCTGAAAGTGTAATCTGTCAACTAATGAGAGATACCCTTGGTTTGTTGGCATGCTGCATGAATCAGGCATGATAGCACAGATGGGACTCTCAGTGGTGGGATGGCCTCACATTGTATAACATCCCCCCATTGGAAACTAAGAATAACGCACTGTGAATGGCTGGGGGGCAAACATGCAATGTAAATAGAATTCTGGGATTCCTAAGGGGATGGAGAAGTTTTCTGATATTAGAAAACTCCCCTAGTGCATGGTGGAACAAATCATGGTGTGGGAAGATAACCAATTGGCCAGTAACATTCAAAATCTGATAGCCAAACCAATATTTTTAGTAGCAATAGACTACCTTACTACCTGATTTGGACCAACCAACCACCATGCTGGTGGATAATGGAGTGACTTTAACACTGACTGTGAATAAAACAGCTCACTTGTCTCCGGACCAGGGGAAGGTTGTAATCACAATGGCCCCAATTTTCTTGGTGGGGACAGGGTGCTAATGAGGGGAAAACCACAACAGTTCTCTGCATGGCATTTCTAGAGCCTACTTTGGAACCAGAACTGGTCAAGCAGGCCCTGAAACACAGGGGTCTGGGTACATTCTGGACAGAAGCTACTCTTACTCATTCTTGGAGATGAAACTCCAGTTGTATGGCCAGATATCTGCTCACTAGTGGATCCAGCTATGTAGTGATGTGGGATTTGCTACCTCCTTAAGCCAGAAAAAAATATCCATTTTAGCCTAACCTGAGCCTTAAAAGAGATCATTTAATATGTTAAGGGGAAAACACTACCTGGTGACAAAACTGCTGCCCCTTGAAAAAGTTCTAGATTTCCCATGTATCTGCATGTGTCTTTTTCCAACTGGAGGACTCAAGTATCCTCCAACATGAGTGTGAAGGGGCAAGTAGCCAAAAAACACACACAAAATATATGTAAAAAACAAATATATCAGTTGCTCAGCAGAGTATGTACATACCCCAAGGAGGCACTTACAAGCAAACCAGCAATTTGGTCCACTATATGTAAATACCAGGGGTCAGCACCACAATTAATCCAAAATGAAGCAAATAACTGATACACTTATCGGTGGAAGGCTTTTAATTTTTCTTTTTTATTTCATCTTAGTTTGTAGCTTGCTTTAATGTTACAAATTCCAGCAGTCTTAGAAACATAGAAATTGACTGCAGAAGGGGACCATGTGATCCATCTAGTCTGCCCATGGTTTCCTACCCCTCTCCACTTAGCCTTTTGATACTACTTGACTGCTAAAATGTCTGTCCCATGCTCTCTTGAATTCATCCACTGTCTTTGCCCCCACCATCCCTTCAGGCAGGCTATTCCAAGGTTTGACCACACGTTCTGTAAAGAAGAACGTCCTAATGTGAACTTGGTCCTGAACCTTCCTCATTTAAAGCAAAGGTCATGCCTTCTTGTCCTGTTATAATCCTTCACCCGAAAGTGTTTTTTCACCTTCACCTTTTTTTTCCCTTCAGGTATTTAAATGTCTTTAGGCAGTATAGCACAGTGGTCTAAGGCTCTGAGCTGCAAATCTGGTGACATCCAGCAGACCAGACCTGGGTTTGAATCCCACAGATTCCACTTGCATACTGTGTGACCCTGAGCAAGTCACTTAACCTCCTTGTGCTCCCAGGTTGCTCCTGTAAAAAAGCTTCCAGCTTAGTGTGCTATACCTGGTTAAACAACTAAATAATAAAAAAAAAATGTCTCTATCATATTATCTTGATTTCTGCACTACTCGAGGGAGTATACGTTGAGTTCACTTAGTCTTGCCTCACACAATTTTTGATGCAGGCCCTGTACCATTTTTGTTGCTCTTCTCTGTATTGTTTCCAGCCTATCTATGTCCCTCTTGAGGTGCGGCTTCCAAAACTGGACACAGTATTCCATGTGAGGCCTTACTAGGGACCGATACAGAGGCATGATCACTTCTTGCCTCCTGCTTGTGACACCTTTTCCTATGCATCCCAGGATGCTACTAGCCTTTATTGTTGCCTTTTCACATTGTTTGCTAACCTATAGGTCATCTGAGATGATAACGCCCAGGTCACGCTCATGCCTAGCTGCTGCCAGTTACTCCCCTTAAGTACATTTTCCATGGGGTACACTTTCCGAGGTGCATGAACTTGCATTTTTATGCCTTAAATCTCAATTGCCAGTGTTTTGACCACTTCTCCAGCTTTCAGAGATTGGATTCCATGAGTTGATGCTCTTCTGGTGTGTCAGCTCTGTTGTTGATTTTGGTGTCATCTGCAAACAGGCATACTTTTCCCTCCAGTCCAGCAGTGATGTCACTAATGAATATGTTATAAACAATCGGCCACAGGACCGAGCCTTGCAGCGCCCAGCTAGTAACCTCACCCACATCTGACAGTGTGCCATTAACTAAAACTCTCTGCATTCTCCCATTCAACCAGTTTCTACCCCAGCATGTTACTTTATGCCCAACTCCTATGCTCTCTAGTTTGTAGACCAGTCTCATGTGTGGAACAAAGTAAAAGGCCTTACTGAAGTCTAGGTACACCATGTCCATGGCCTCCCCTTGATCTACAGTTTGGCGACCCAATCAAAGAAATCTACTAAGTCTTCATCTTAAAATCTTTAGATTACATTTATGACTTTAGTGAAGACAGGTTCAGGCCAAACTAACCAAGCAGGAATGGAAAGTGCTGAATGCTAAAAGAGTTAGCAGTCGCACCTTACAATGGTGGTTCTTAATACAGAGTTTTACTCCTGTGAAGTGCTGAATTCTGTGTACAGTGAAAAAATAGCATCATAAACAGTTTCCAACAGCAGCATCAAAAACCTGAAGCACTTTCCTACAAAATAACAAACTGGCCTTGAAACCCCAACCGCCAAGTGCCAACAGTGTACATTGGAGTCAACTAACTCTTCAGCAAGCTATGTGATGCTTTCATCAGAACTCTGAACAGGGTTTCAAGGCTGTTTTTTTTATTTTGCGGGAAACTGTTTGGGCCTGAACCTGTCTGCACTAAAAAGCTGTGAATATTACTGAATAAGTTTAAAAAGAAGAGTGCTGGAATTTATAACGTTAAAGCAAGATATGCTCCAGGATGAAAAAAAAGTGAAAATAAAAAGTGCTTCCCTGTCTTCTACTGATAAGTGTATCAATTACTTGTTTTATTTTGGATTATTTGTGGTGTTAACCCCTGGTTTTCACACGCTGTGAACCAACTTGTTGTTTTACACATAGAATACACTCAAGTTTTTTAATCCTCCACAGAGCATCTACTTTTAGCTGTGTTGTGGCTCAACCCTTTAAATTATAGCATTGCACAGCTCCTTTCAGTTTAGAACAGCATACAATGGCATGTAATAAGCTCACTCAGCTTAGCTAATCGGGGCATGGGAAGGGGGCATCACTATCAGTATGTTAATAACAGATTAATGCCACTTTAAGTACATGCTGCAAACACATATACTGTATAGCAGGTTATATTGGTGTCCGTTTAATTTAACGCGTCTGATATGCGGTACGTATTAGCGCCCATTTAAATTAGCGGATGGTTCACCCGCAATTGCAGTACATAACTGAAATGGGTGTGACAGAAACGGGTGTTACAATCAGACTCAAATAGCTCACTTACAGATCAGACACAGACTGTTGATCTGTTCTGTATTAAATTATACTGTCGCTGTTTTCTCCTGTCTCCATAATGTCCCTCTTGAAGTGGTTACAGACATCGCAGGTTAAGAGGAAATATCCCATGGACACCTCAGAAATATCTGGTTTAGATTTGGCAGACAGCTCAGGTGTTGAGTTGGAAGTGACAAACGCCATTGCTAAGGAACTTGCTGCATCCCCACCACCAGCTAAGCAAGGACGCCGCAGCTCCTATGCTACCTATCCACCAGAGATACGATTACAGCTGGGGAGGTATGCAGTCGAGCATGGCGTAATGGCCACTGTCCATCACTACCTCAGTATAACGGGCAAAACTGTTAACGAAAGCTCTGTCCGTAATTTCAAGATGGACTGTAGATATGTATACAGCATGTGTAAAGTAATATGTATATGTAGTGTATATGTATACATATATAATAGATTCTACAGACACAAAGATAAAAATCCACACATATACAGTAGGACCCCATTCAGGTGCTTCTCTGACTTGTTCCAGAGTTATGCTAAACAACTGATGGCCAGTAGATTTCATTGGAGATTTCGTACCATATTTATTATCATTTTCTTTGGTTATTTATTAATTTTAACAAGCCTTGATCTACTTTAAGGGTCAGCCTTTCAAGGAATCATTTTAAATGAAGTAGTAACTGTGGTACTTTTATTTTGCACCATAATTAGTTTTACTTAAAATCTGGAACTTTGAAACCTGATAGAGGCAGTAGTTGGGTTTATTGTTACCTCTATCAGCACCACATTCCAGCAATTTTTGGGCCAGCAATAACACAAAATCCAGCAAGGGACTGGTGTTACGGGCATTAAAACAATCTGGTTTCAGGACTGTTCCTGTTGTAGTTTGAAAGTAACCAGATGTTCTGCCAGTGTTCATGAGGGAGTGGTAGGCCAGACTGAATGTGCACATTCTGAACCATAGGAGAAAGCAGCTTCACTCTGGAGCTGGTAAAGACAAATGCAAAACTGATTGGAATGGAGCCAGTTTGCCCTAGAGAATTTTCCCACATGGGGTATTTTCTAAATCACAAGAGACATAGAGTGATTGGGGTCAGTGTTTGAAGACAATGAGGTGCAACTGGAGCCCAACCAGAAAGAGAGGAGAATGACTGTGTGGGTAAAATTGACATAGCCATCAGCCCTTCATTGATAACGTTCACACATAGGGCAGAAAAGGAGGAGAAAGTCCTTTCCAAGGGGAGAACAACAAAGTCCCCATGTGGTGTGAAACATCAAAGAAATGAGAGCTGCTCAATTACCTCTCACTCCTGTTCACCCCTAATGCTGCAATGACCACTGTGACATTGTGCAGACAGAAATCTTCAGACTGCAGCTGGTGCATACCAGAGAGACCAGCATCCAGAGTCTGAAACCTTTTGGGTCTGTTTGGGTTGACAAAACATGAGTACCAGATTGGGGCCTAGTCTCTGCAACATTTTAGTTAATTTGTTAGTCAGTCAGTTATTTGATTAGTTAGCTAGTTAGTTAGTTAATTAGTTAGTATTGTGGGTGATGGAAGCCTTGAGTAGCACTGAGTCTGTTTGATTTAGCCTAAGCAGAAAACTGGTACTTAGGTTATTGGGCTGCATTGTAAATTACAAATAGTTATCAATTCAAAGATCAAATGAGTTATCAGTACATGCCTACTTCTTATCTTGTTCAAGCATCAGGCATGCACTGCTTCAAATTCTGTGGTACAAAATAACTTTCATTGAAGATCTCCCAAGAGTCAGTTGGGGTACTTTGACTGATGAGAGTATTCAGATTACAATTTGTTCACCAAGAAACACATGCTGATCCAAGGCTCTTTTTCAGGTGCTGCCAAGGAGAAGATAGTTACAACTGGGGTGTGAGGAGATAACACAGAAATAAAGAAGGCTTGGAAGGCAGATTCTGCAGAAAAAGATTTGCATTGGGTTGCCAGTGAAGAATCAAGAATCAGGGAACCCAAGGAAGTAAGGGGAAGGAAGGGAAGAGATAAAGATTGAGGCACGGTTACAGGGAAGGAAGCTGAATAGGGATTTGAGGAAGAAGTCACAGTATAAACAGTGTATAGCCTCAAGCACCATGAGCCAGAACCAGCCTACATTTTCATGGTGATTTGCATATACATTTCAATATGCTTTGCATTATGGTGATGTGTATGGGTTTAGATTTCTTAATCTCAAGAGAGACAAGGTAGAGGCTAGAGTAAAGGAACAGCAGTTTGTATGCTAAAGCAGATGAGGGTGAAATGGAAGAAGCAGTGGAAAAGAATATCCCGTCTAATCAGGGCAAATTTAGGGGAGGCGGTGTACACCATAGCCATGTAGTCAAAAACTGGGTTATTTTTAGGATTATCTCCCAGCAGACTGGAAGTACACACATAACATATAACCATCCTGTACATTTACCCTGATTAATCAGCAAAATCCAGGTCTTCCCAAGTCAAATTTAAAAAGCTGATTTTCCTGCTTGCTGTTAAAGTGAAATGATTGCTTTGTGAGACTTTTACTTTAGTTTGTTGAGATGAAGAAGAAACCCAGGGCCTCAGTTTTCCCTTTTTTGGAATGTGTGTGTGTATATATGTGTGTGTTGTTTATTAATCTGTTTTATAATTTATTATGGCGTCATATGGCTAGACTGAAAGACTGCAGTTAATTTATGTTTATATATTTTATGTTTTGGCAATGCCACCCAGTTGCTAGAGTGTATTATTAACAAATCTTGTGTGAACTTTTAGTATTGGTTGATTATTTTTAGTCTTCTTTAAAGTGTTACTTTGTTAGATGATAGAAACTTCACTTCCTAAATAAACTTGTTTTATGTTATTAAAAACACATGACAGTTTGAGGAACTTCATACTCTGCAAAGCTTCCATCAATTATTAAATAAGTTTTAATTGCACCAAACAGCTATTCTCTTCAGTATATAGGCTCACATCCAAACTAGTTTCTAAATAGCATGTGTGGGTATGTCTGTACATTAACATACGGTACCTGTCACCTAGTGGACATGTTCAAATCAGCTTAAGCACCGTTCTCAGATTTTAATTTATAGTTCAAAATAAATGCGTGATTATGTATATGAACACATACTTTATGATGCATATAGTCTGTCTAAGTCAATCAAAATCCATGGTTGCCTTGGCATCAGGTTCTCCACTGAGAGTTCTGAGTTGGCTGTGATAACCTGACAATTGTGGCATGATCTCCTTTTCCCTGCCTCTGTCTTTACTAGTCATTCCTTTTTTTAAATTTCACATTGTAACCATTTTGTTTTCCACTATGCATCCCATTCCTAAATTGTATAGTTCTTATAACATTTTATAGGAGATTCCGATTTTTCCAATATTATTTTCACTGATCTGCAGTATATTAACATGAACAGCTTGCCTTCTAAAAGACTCTCAATAACTTTGCAAGAATGTAGTTTTTAGTGCAATTGGAACCTTGTGACAGAAGATGCTATCCAGTAACCCACCCATGTGAAATGTTATAGTTCAGAAAGCAGCTTATTGAATTGTATATTATCTTTCTAAGAGCATTTTTTTTGTGGTACTACCTTTGTGGCCATCATACAGCTGCTCAGTGACTATCCAAAGTGATAATAATTGTTATAGGTGAGGCATCTTCAACACAGCCAGCATCCCTCTCTCACCAGCTTATCACAGGCATCCATCTTAGTTTGTTCTGAACTGTATCTTGCGCTACCTACGCCCCTCTACATGCTGCAGTTGACGTGCCCCAGGCATCTGGATCTATAAGCTGAGTTAACTATTCATTGGATCAAGCCAAAGATGACAGCCCGGACCTCAGGTGGGGTGCAGTCTTGTTTTCTACTTGTCACCTATCCCTTCCAAATGTTAGTAAGGACCACTTAGCTCAGTTTACATAGAAACATAGAAACATAGACTTTGACGGCAGATAAGGACCGCTAGGCCCATCTAGTCTGCCCATTTCCCTACCTACAGGATAGGCCACAGATCCTAGTTAACCAACAGCCTATATCTTCCTGCCCCCCACAAGAATTGCCTTATGTCTGTCCCATGCATTCTTGAATTCTCCCACAGTTTTAGACCCCACAACTTCCTCAGGAAGGCTGTTCCATGCATCCACTACCCTCTCTGTGAAATAATACTTCCTCGCATTGCCCCTGAACCGCCCTCCTTCTATCTTTAAATTGTGTCCCCTTGTTCTTTCAAGTCTCTTTTTCTGAAAGATGCTACCCTCTTGGACTTTGTTGATTCCCTTGAGGTACTTGAAAGTTTCTATCATGTCCCCCCTCCCTTCTTTCCTCAAGGGTATACATATTAAGCTCCTTTAGTCTCTCCTCATACGGCTTCTCTTGCAGACCCTGCACCATTTTAGTTGCCCTCCTCTGAACTGCCTCTATCCTGTCTATGTCCTTGCGGAGATGGGGTCTCCATAACTGGACACAGTATTCCAGATGGGGTCTCACCAACTGTCTGTACAGAGGGATAACAACTTCCTGTTTTCTGCTGCTGATGCCTCTCCTATACATCCCAGTATACCCCGCCCTCCCTACTGCCTTCTCACATTGCTTCTAACCTTAAGGTCATCTGATATGATTACCCCAGGTCCCTTTCCTGTTTTGTTGTTGTTACTACCTCCCACCCATTGTGTATTCTTCCCTGGGTTCTTGTTTCTCAGGTGCATTATTTTGCACTTTTGCATTGAATCCTAGCTGCCATAAGTCTGACCATTCCTCCAACCTTGCCAAGTCCTTTTCATCCTTTCCACGCCTCCTTGTGTATCAACCCTGTTGCAGATCTTTGTGTCATCTGCAAAAGGCATACTTTTCCTTCAGTCCCTCTGCAATGTCACTGATGAAGACATTAAAAGGACTGGACCCAATACTGAACCCTCCGGTACCCCACTAGTAACCGCCCTTTCTTCAGAGTGGACTCCATTTACAATTACCTTCTGTGTCCTGTTGTCCAGCCAATGTTTTACCCAGGCTACCACCCTGGGACCCACTCCCAGGCTGGTTAATTTGACTAATAATCTTTTGTGTGGGACTGTGTCAAATGCCTTGCTAAAGTCTAGGGATGCAGTTTAGATATGATAATGTGTCTCTTTACTAGGATGGATACCTCATGGATCCACATAATATCCCTATCACAATGTACAGCCTGTCACTTATTGTATATCTTAATAAAATGTTGCTGTTTATTTACAATATGTATTCTAAAGTAAACAAGGTTAAAAGGTAGAATCATGAAAAGCAATGAAATAAGCTTTTAAACAGTAAGCACAAGTACATACTGTACATCTACACTTATGTAGACTAAGGTATAAATGTTACATCAGTAAACTGGAAATGAGTGGAAAGCTCTTTCCACTGAAGCTCAAAATGAAAGCCTTCTCATTGCCACATTCTTTAAATTACCCAACTGCTTTAGTGCTAATTACTTTTTAACTTTCTGTCTGCCCCACACAAGATAGCCTGACAGCTTCGGTACTATCTGACTTCCTTGTTCTTTTTCCCTAATGACCACTGACCCTCAGAATAAGTTCATTTTATTTTCAGAGATCAAAAGGGGCCCTTAATCTTAGATATGACTGACTTTGACGTTAGTATTTTTGCCATCAGATTTCCTCTCCCAGGCCACCAAGGTGGAGCCGTATCACATTTTTATGGCTGCTTAGCATAGCCATGCAGACATATTGCTATTACATAGTAGACAGAGGGGACTCTGGAAGCACGTGACTGGACACCTAGACTGTGTCTTTCCACAGTAAAGTTGAAGCACATGTGGTCCTCTACACTGACCACAGTGCTATTCCTTTTTCCCCCCCACACACACACACACTGGACACACTATGTTCTTGTGCCACACTCACTTCCAATTCACTTCCAGGTTCGGCAGAATGTAAAATTCTGTATGCGTATTATTCTACTGCCGAGCATGATATCATGTCTTTACACCACCTGACAGTTTAATCAATTCTATTTGCTACAACAAAGCTGAAAGGGGCCACTGGGATTATAAGATCATGGTGAAGTTAAAAGTGGAAGGGGAAAGAAAGACAGCATGTGGCTTTGTGTCATTTGCCACATATTACACACCCATGCCACATGGAAGCTCAGTTCTTGGCTCAGTCAGCATACAAACCTCACTCCCGGGTTCTGTTTGTATGTCTGCATACATGATGTGTGTGTGTGTGTGTGTGTGTGTGTGTGTGTGTGTGTGTGTGTGTGTGTGTGCATGAATCAGTCAGTCAGTGAACAATTATGTACATGTTGAGTCACTCAGTGAATGCAAGTGTGGGTTTAGCAGGCTGGTGCTGCTCGTTGCCAGATGGACCCCAACAACAAACCTTCAGCACTGCAGTGCAGCTTTTTATTCATTTTACTCCTTTGTTTAGCCATGCTAGTTCATAAAAAACAGTATGGGGCATTCCCAAGTCAACCCATGCATAAAAAATGAGAAACGGTTTTGGTAAGATTAGCCAGGGAAGGATGGGCTGGTTTGTTGTTTGTAGCAGTTTTAGCTAAAACAATTGTCATGTACAATCTTTCTGGAGAAACGGAGAGACAGAATGCATTCCTGTGCCAGTGCCATGTTCATTTTGCAGCCGTATTGGCTCTGATCAGATTTTGTTCAGCCTGAGAATGCTTATCACCTCGTACAGACACAAACTGAAGAAATGTGACCAATACCCAAACTGTTGAATAAAGCAGTTCAACAAAGGCACATACCTGGAACTTATTTTTTTAAATAAAAATGATACACATTTATTGATTGATGGATTGATTAATTCGGCTGTATGAACATCTCAAAGTTCGACCATGTGAATTCGGATCATCAAACCAGGTAAAGTTTGCCGAAGTTACCTTACTGGAGGACTACTGTAATTCACACTGGGTCAGTCAGAAAACAAACATTAGGACATGGGATAACATTAAATAAAATGTGTGATCATTGAGACAGTATGAACAAGGTTTCCCATTATGCCCTGGATAAGTGGTGTACACACTGGTTTCATCGGCAAAGGTTGCCACAAATATTACTTATTTTACCTATGTAGGCTTGCTGGCAGTTAATAAATGGTTAATCTGAAGAAGTCTGAGTGAAGCAACAGTGCAGCATACCACACTGTAGGCTTCTGGTTCCAAAAATTGTATGCCCATTGGGACAGTAGCGCACGTGCACCAGACTTATCATTGTGTCATGGATAAGTGTTGTACACACTGGTTTAATGGTCAACATTGCCCCCCCCCCAAATTACTTATTCAGCCAGTGTAGGCCTGCCAAACATTCACAAAACATTAATCTGAAGAAGGTTGAGTGAAAACAACAGTGCAGCATCCCACAGTGTGGGCTACTGGATCCAGAAAATGTGTACTCACTGGGATACTGCCACACTAGGACAAGGCTTCCTGTTATGCCAGGGATAAGTGTTGTACATACTGGTTTCATGGGCAACATTGCTCCAAAAATACTTATTCAACCTGTGTAGGCCTGCCAAAAATTAACAAAACATTAATCTAAAGAAAGCTGAGTGAAGACAACAGTGCAGCATCCCACAGTGGGTAATACTGGTTCTAGGAATAGTGTGCCCTGTGGAACAGTGCCACACACAGGGATTCCTATTATACCATGGATAAGTGTTGCAGACACTGGTTTCATAGGCAACATTGTCCCAAATATTACTTGTTCTGCCTGTGTAGGCCTGCTAAAAATTCACCAAACATTAATCTGAAGAAGCCTTGGTGAAGACAACAGTGCATCATCCCGCATTTTGCTAATAGGCTATTGGTTCCTGGATACTAATGGGCACAGAATTCCCCCCATCTGCCTCTTCCTCCTCCTCCTCTGTTTTTAGTCCAACTGGAAGTCTAGGCGATTCATCATCATCCATAAACTGTGGCAAAAAAGGCTTTGGAAAAAGAGGCAAGTTAAAGGGAAGGTCCCCTTAGCCTTTTATTCTGTTCATCTATGTAGTTTGCAGGCATGAACAATGATGGCCTCTACTGCACCTTCCTGATTTCGTCAGGATATTAATGTAAATGAAGGTACTTAAGTCTGGTATGAAAACCTGCTTGACTCCAGTGCAAAAGTCATGACCCGATTCATGTAACATCTATTCTCATCCTCTCCCCCATCTCATTCTCCTCCTTTACTTCCCCACCTCCCTTCCTTCAACCTTCTCCCTCTCTATCTCTTTCCCTTCCTCACTCCCTTCACCTACTACCTTAACACCATTCCCACACTTCATGCATCCATTTCTTCCTCTTCCTCTACCTTCTTCACTATCCTCTCCCTCCCTTTTCTTTGCCCTTCACTTTGTTTCTCTCCACACACCTCTTTATTTCCACCTGTCTTCATCTCCTTTTCATCCCTTGCCACCTCCTAGCCCTCTACCCTACCTCCTCTCATTTCTCTCTCATATTTTGCTCCAGTTGCACCTCCCTGTTTTCAATCCTGATTTATGACATCTTCCTTCCAAGTCCTATTGCTAATGTTACATCTTGCTATTGCCTGTTACACCTCACTCCTGATGTAATTAATTTATATTGCAATCAATTATGTCAATGTGATACTATTTACTACTATTTACTATTTATTCTGTAAGATGCTGGGCCTTATTGCCGTATATATTATTACTGTGCTTTTTACTTGCATTATGTATTTATCCCCCCTCCCGCTCCCCCCAGGACACATCTGGAAATGAGCTTTATGGCTCAGTAAGTCTTTCCTGGTAAATCTTTTTTAAATAAATAAATGTAAGGCATCCTGCAATATTATGATGTTTAAACACTAAAGCCTGAAGTAGTTATACTGTATTAGTCAGTGCTGTTGCTGTCCTCTGTAGTCCCTATCTTCTTGCCTCCAAAAACCATATAAACACTACAAACAGGTATCTGCCTCCATCTCTGAAATCAAATAAAGAGGCAGAAGACACTGCAGAGCAGGACACTACGGCACAGGAGCTAGCACAACAAAACTCACCCAAATCAGGACCCAAAACAAAACAAGCACAAAGGAAATCCAAAAACTTCTGATCATAGGAGACTCCATGATTTGGGGAGTTGATACCCATCTCCAGCCAGGGGTGATGGTCAGATGTCTCCCAGGTACATCAGCACGGAGAGACACTGACCGCATTGCTAAAATTGTTCACAAAGCAGGAGAAAACATTGATGTCCTAGTACACATAGGGACTCATGATCTCGCCAGCCGGGTCAGTTGTGGAGACCAAGGAACACCTGACTAGGCTGGGTGACAAACTATCATCTATTTCATCCGGCATCTCTTTCTCTGAGCTCCTGCCAGTCTGGAAGAGGGGAGCAGATGGACGGAAGGTCAGAGAAGGGGAGATAGGGGAGCTAAACACGTGGCTCAAGGACTGGTGCCAGGAAAAAGGACACAGATTTGTAGGGAACTGGCAACAGTTCTGGGAGGCAAAGTTCTTTAAATTTGATGGACTGTATCTGACTAAAGAGGAGTCAGTGCATTGGGGCAGAAGTTTGACGTCTTTGCAGAATATTTAAACTAGCAAATGGGGAGAGGGTGCAGCACCCATACGTCGAATGGAAGAACACCCTCCCCTCAGCTAGTGATCAAACAGAATTCAGCATGTTTGCCGCTCATTTGCATCACCAGGTAAGAAAAAGGTTTGTCTCCCCATACACGACTTTAGGGTAATGCCAAACTTCACCCAGCAACTAACACACCAAAATCTGGCCAATGGAAAATCATGTACACAAATGCTCACAGCCTGGGAAATAAGATCCCAGACCTGCAGGCAATAATGTCAGAGGCTAAACTGGACATAGTAGCAATTAGTGAGGCGTGGTTTTACCAGTAACCACACTTGGAGACTTCAGTAGCTGGCTATGTATTGTTCAGAAGAGACCGAGGTGCAAAAAGGGGGAGGAGTGGCCCTGTATGTTAATGAAAATATCAAAGCTACAGAAATTCAGAATACACATAAGGAGCCAGAAGAACTGTAGGTCACCCTGGAAACAGGAAATGGGACAGCCATAAGAACTGGGGTTGTCTACAGGCCCCCAGACCAGAGAGGAGGACATAGACACATTACTGTTAGAAGATATACAAAACATGACAGCTAAAGGGAGGTTCTGATAATGGGAGACTTCAACATGCGGATACAGATTGGTCAATACCAGCAGGAACATCTGCCAGAACTAGACTCATAGTGGATTCCCTGCAGGGGGAGGGCCTCAAACAACTGGTACAGCAACCCACAAGAGACAGGGCTATCCTAGATCTAGTACTGACTAACAAAGAAGGGATCACAGATCTCCAGGTAGAAGGTCACCTGGGGGCCAGTGACCATCACATGGTATGGTTCGATTTGGCTACTACATCTAAATCATCCCATTCCAAGGCAAAAATATGGGACTTCAGAGGAGCTGACTTTGATAAGATGGCCAACAGAGTTAAGCTAGCCCTGGCAGAAAGAAACACAGGTGAGGGGGTACAGGCAAAGTGGGCAAGCATTAAGGATGCAATACTTGAAGCAACATCCCATTGTGTTAGACAGAAAAGGAAGTGCAAAAGAAGAAGGAAACCACTTTGGTTCTCAAATACAGTAGCAGAAAAGGTCAGAACCAAAAGGCTGGCCTTCAGGAAATATAAGGGAACACAGCAGGATGAAGATAGAGAGGCATACCAAACTGCCCTCAGGGAAGCAGGTAAGGCAGTAAGGCAGGCAAAGTCTCAAACTGAGAAAACACTAGCATGAACAGTAAAAGAAGGTGACAAGACTTTCTATAGATACATTAGTGAAAGGAGAAAGTCCAGAGGGGGGTGCTAAGCTTAATGGAGAAAAGGGAGCATGTGAGGAGGAGGACCCTGTAAAGGCATTTATCCTAAATAGATACTTTTGCTCAGTATTTACTGAAGAGAAGGTAGGGCAGGGCCACAGCTCAGCATCATGGACACAGGGGAGGGAGGTGAGCACTACTCCCTTCACAAAAGAAGGT
The DNA here is from genome assembly GCA_016271365.2 of Neoceratodus forsteri. Taxonomy (NCBI): domain Eukaryota; kingdom Metazoa; phylum Chordata; order Ceratodontiformes; family Ceratodontidae; genus Neoceratodus; species Neoceratodus forsteri. Next base: position 413,579,814 of record CM057453.1, on the reverse strand, counting down.
CCTACAGAGCTTGCTAAGCTCAGGGTGGATAAGGCAATGGGACCTGATGGCATACATCCCAGGGTACTAAGGAGCTAAGGAGGAAATAGCAGAGCCATTAGCAGAATTGTTTAGTGAGTTTCTGAGCACAGGAGAGGTCCCAGAAGACTGGAGAAGGGCTCATGTGATCCCGCTCCACAAGAGTGGTAGCAGGGAGGAGGCGGGGAACTACAGACCGTCAGTCTTACCTCAGTAGTGGGCAAGATTATGGAGGCACTCCTTAAGGAAAGGATAGTGCAACACCTGGAATCCATAGGGGCACAGGATCCAAGACAGCATGGGTTTACAAAAGAAAGGTCCTGTCAAACTAATCTCATAGATTTCTTTGACTGGGTAACCAGAGTGGTGGACCAAGGGGAGCAGTTGATGTCACTACCTTGACTTCAGCAAAGCTTTCGACACTGTTCCACATAGAAGATTGATAAATAAGCTGGGTAGGCTCGGGTGGGTCAGAAGTTGGTCAACTGGGTGGCAAACTGGTTGATGGGCAGAAAACAGAGAGTGGTGGTAAATGGTATACAGTCAGAAGAGATGCAAGTCACAAGTGGGGTACCTCAGGGATCAGTCCTGGGGCCAGTCCTCTTCAACATCTTCATTAGTGACCTTGCAGATGGACTAGAGGGTAAGGCTTGTCTGTTTGCAGATGACACCAAGATCTGCAACAGAGTAGATGATCCAGACGGGGTGGGCAGAATGAGAAGAGATCTGGATAAACTAGCAGAATGGTCAGAAGAGTGGCAACTGGGATTTAATGCAAAGAAGTGCAAAATCATGCACATAGGGAAGAGAAACCCTGAAGCCACCTCTATAGGCTGGGAGGAGTTGCTATGATCACAAAGGAAGAAAGAGACTTGGGCATCATCATCACTGATGACCTAAAATCATCAAAGCAGACCTCTAAAGCAGTAGGTGAGCTAGGGGGTGTTAGGGTGTATTATGGGGTATCACAAGTCGTAAGAGGGAGGTAATAACCCTCTGTACAAGACACTGGTTAGGCCCCATCTGGAGTACTCGTGCAGTATTGGAGGCCACACCTTCACAAGGACATTAACTAAATTGAGGCAGTCCAGAGAAGGGCAACCAAAATGGTGCAGGGACTGCATCCAGAAGACATATGAGGACAGATTAACGGAGCTCAATATGTATACCCTTGAGCAAAAGGAGGGAGAGAGGTGATATGATCGAGGCATTCAAACACCTTGAGGCATAAACAAGGTGAAAGAGTCTAACATGTTTAAATATAAGAAAATAGCAGGACAAGAGGACACAGCATGAGATTAGAGGAGGCCGATTAAGGGGAATGTGAGAAATTCTTTTTCACAGAAAGGGTGGTGGATGCATGGAATGGCTTACCACAAGAAGTGGTGGCTATGAATACAGTGCAGGGCTTCAAACAGGCATGGGATAGGCATAAGGGAGCAATACAAATGACTATGAATAGATAGGCCACTGACAGAGCAAAGGCCGATGGCACATTTATAAGGTAGAAAAAGAAATGGGCAGACTGGATGGGCCTTTCGGTCCTTATCTGCAGTCAACTTCTATGTTTCTATGTTTCTATGTTGTCTTATGCTGGCCATGAAACTTTTCAAGACATAGTAAGTACCCTGTTGTTTTCTGTAGTTTAAAGTGTATCTGAGGTAGAAAAAATGTTTTTAGAGAATACAGGAACTTCACAAGACATGTAACAGAACTGAAAATGAGTATAACTTCTGCTGGCTTGTGCAGGTATGCATCATCGACTCCCATGATGCCTTGCATGAGTGTGGTCATGACCTTTGTAATGGAGACAAAGGGGTTTTCACACCAGGGCAAAACAGAGAGTGAAGCAACATCATTTATATTTAAATTAGGGTGAAATTAAAGGGAGGGTTCAAGAGGGAATCATTTTTCATGCCTACAAACTATACAGGTACTGTATACAGAAAATACATTGAGGGGACTTTCCCTTTATTTTTTTAAAAAGTGTGCATCTCTACATTTTGAGTCAAAAGGCATATTCTCCTGTTGGTGACAATATCACCTGCAGCACTGATAATTCTCTCTGAGTACTGTATGTTCTTGCAGGTGGGCAACTGAGGGGTTCAACAGCTACCTGTGTCAAAGATAGTCAAATGCTCTTTTTTTGGTAGCAGTACAGTAGAGGCCCATCTCCATCTGTTGGTGGCAGACTCTCATCCAGATAATACTGTACCATTTTGTTTCCTGGCATGCCAGGCACTACTTTGTCAGAAAGTGACCTCCCTTGCTTTTTCATCAAGCCATATTCAGACAGTTGTTCCCATGGTGGTTTGTCATCAATGGCTGTCTTTCGGGGGGGGGGGGGCAGTCGCAGCAGTAGTAGCAGGCTGACATGGAGCCAAAAATCAGTGACTCCTGTGACATTCAGTAGCAGCAGTGTAAACACACAGAGATCCTCCTTCTTCCCTCTCCTCCACCTGGCCTGTCAGTGCGATTGCGAGGGATGATAATGAGTGTTGTTCTTCTGCTCTATTTTTGTTCATGGTCTTGTTTTGTGCCATACATACAAAGACCAGATGGATAAGCCAAGCTTTACAGAACTGTCGATCCTTATTGCATTTGTGTGCATCAAAGAATGTCTCAAACGTGTCTTTGAACTGAGGAGCCAAGAAAGTGACCAGGATGTAGTGGTCAGCTCCATACATTTGTGAAATGGGTATGTCATTCTAGAAATGTGTTTTTATCTTTTCTACCAGACTGACAGCAGTGATATCCTCCTTGTCCTCCTATTGAGTTTTGCTATGAACAAGTCACAAGTTAATGAGGGCAATGAGGAAGAGTACCTAGCTTAGAACAGCTGCATCACTACTTACCTTCCATATGGCCACCTCAAAGGGTTTCAGCACACTGCAGATGATCTCTATCAGGCACCACAGATTTGGAGTGATATTTACTTCTCCCTTGTTAATACCATGCTCAACAGCATACTGGTGCATAGCCTTCCTTTGTTCTAGAAGCCACTGTATCATGTAATAGGTGGGATTCTGCTTTGTTGCCACATCTTCTTCCAGGTGGCAGAGGGCAAGGTGGCTCCACTGACGAATGTTTCATAATAGTTTCTGTACCTTAACAGAATGGCTAAAATTACTACACACATTTTCAGACATGTCTACACAGTGGTGCTTTCGTCATCTATGAATCCCTGAACTACCAGTTTTATACAGTGAGCAAAATATGGAATGTATATAATCCCCATTGTCAATTGCATTTCCAATGTTCTTTACATTATCTGATACCATAAAAACCTGGTGTTAATTGAAGTGTGGTGTCAGCCACTTATCAAACATCTGCTGAAGTTTTCTGCACAATGGTCATTTCAAAGTCAGCAATATACTGTATAAAGTTACCTACTTGCAGAGGTTGGAGGACCCCGGTGACTTGCAGCTGCTGTTACTGCTGCTACTGGCATTTAACCCAGGGGAGGAGGGGGGGGAGAGGAGGTGTATGAGAACAAAGAGTGGGAAACTGATCCAATGGGCAGTCACTTCCATGTAATCAGTTATCTGCCACTGGTCAGCATGTCAGTGGTGACGTGAACCACTGGAACAAATCATGCTTTCAGTGCATGCAACACAGTCTTGTAGACATTCTGATGTAAATTAGAAAGAGCCACTGTGGAAAAATAAGTATGGCTGGGCACTTGACACCTTGGCTCTGCAACTTGCATTAGCAATAGAAAACCTGCATTGCTCACAGAGGTGAATGGCCGCAAGTTGGTGTCTAACATTTCCACAATTGTTCATGTTAAAGTTTTTGCCTTTGGTCTGTTGGCTTTATATTTATAGCCCACTTTCGGGACATGACCAGTGAGATTTGAGTGTTTTTTTCCTAAACGTGACTTATAGTATGGCTCCTATTTATGCTACCCTTTGGGGTGGGAGTGGCTGAGGATTTTCAGCCCCTCAGAAGTGTGGGAGTCAATGGGCTAAAGAGCTAAAGAACAGAAGATGTTGGAGTTGTCCATCAGCTACCACTTAAATGATTTTCTTCCTCGTTCTCTCCACCTGGTCCCCTAATGATCTCTCCCTGCCTACCATGATTATTATCATCAGATTCACTGCCTGGTGGTACTGCTGCTGATGCCGTGCGTTGATATGTCTTCTCATACTGAGATCTGTGGAACTTCAGTAAATGCTTTTTTCAGGGTAAATGTTCCTAGCCTTATTCCCTCCTTAGCCTGACTCAGCCTCTTTTCACAAAAGACACACTGCATGTGTCAGTGATTTTTTTGTCTGCTTGAAAGAAAACCCACACCACAAACATCACCGGTTTGATCTTTCCTCCTGGCACACTCTGCTGTTGCCCAATGGGCAGGCTACTGGGCCTGGTTCCGTATCACCCTCCTCCTCTTCCTGCACCAGTTCTTCAAGGTCAAGGGATGGTTCTACTTCCATGTTGCCTACGTAGAGATGTTACAAAGTTTTATTTAATTTATGTAATGTCTCATTTAATTATTTGTGCATGTTGCACATAAATTTAGGTTAGTGATGTTTGAATTAGGATGCATTTTGTGTCCATGTTGTATATAAATTTAGCTAAGTGATATTTGTCTAAATTAGGATAAATATGTCTAATGATAGATATAATGTATACAAAACAGTATCCAAGAAAGTTGTAACATCTGACAGGATCAGATTGAAAATATGACTCTCTGTAGCCCTAATGGTGCTAACATTTAACCTCCATAACAATAAAGATTTTACTGCTAGTTACATTGCCAGTGAAGTTCCAGTGATGTTGCACAATTCGCCTTCTTGAGTAATTTTATGAATTGCCACCTTCCCAAATTTGCCACTTCTCATTGTGTTTTCCTGGGGAAATGACACTTGTTCAGGAGAAGTAAGGTGAAGTCATGGGGAAGTTGCAACTTCACCAGCATATTTGCGTGACTACAGTTAAAAAAGTGCCACTTCGCCTGCCGAAAATGTCCCAGCACTTTGTACTTAGTGAATCTGACAAACTTTGTGGATTAATTTGTGAAGTAAAGTGTGCCAGCTTTGCACATCTCTACTCTTGGGCCACCATTCTCACCTGTTTCTCTGTCTGCTGTCACTTCAGATTCTTCTTCTTGTGTTTACCCTTGTCATTTTGTGACACTTGTTACTTTCTTATTTTTTACCACCTCTTTTGGTCTTTTTCTGTCTCTTACCTGCTCCTGCCCCAAGTCCAACTCCCTCCTGTTTTACCTCCTCCTCTTCCTCAGAACTGCAGTTGCTACTGATATCAGTTTTATAGATTATATAATTGTGATCAGTGTCTCTCTTGACAAGCCCCACCAAATCACTTTGCTCCTCTCCTCCTCTGCATATGTCATTAACTGACATGCTCCTTTCTTTTTCCTTTTTTCTATGATTGCTCATATTGCAACCCTAACAGTGCCACTACTAGTGGTTCCTTCAGTTTATGGTACTTTATGGACTGTTTGACTATTGTTGTGTTCCTCTACAATTGTAGTTCCTACTGAGGCAGAGGATCTATGACCAAACCCACTCCGCTTTGGTGTTACCTTGCTGTGACTAGATGATCCCATGCCACTATCTCCTTGCCCTCTCTGTTGCTCCATTTGCTAATGCTTTCTACAGGACTCAGTAATTTTGATGAATATTTTTTTATCGTATTTTTGATGTGTTTTTTTTTTCACTTTTTTCTGGGATGCCACCAAGGATTACCAGTGTCCAGGCACTGACTTGCTGCCACTGCCCAGATCACACTGCAAAAGCACAGCTCAGGATAACACAAACAGGCTGCTTGAAGACTCAGGAAGTGTAGGCAACTTTAACAACTTGGAAGAATATACTGTTACAAGATTTTTTTTTATTCTTATTTTTTATGGGCTGGCACCAAGGTGCCAACTACCAGTGGGCAGGCACTGATTTGCTGCCAGCTGGCATATACTTTCTACTCATTGCCTGGATCACACTACACCAGCACAGCTCAGACACACACACACACACACACACACACACACACACACACACACACATACACATTGCTTCAGTAGTCAAAAAGAATGAATGATGGCGTTAGCTGGCATGCTCTTGCTCTCCAGTAATGCCAAAATCACAGGCTTCAGGAAGAGACTTCAGTCAGTGTGTATGCCCTGCTAAAATTAAGCAATAATGCATGACATGGCATGGGTAGTGCTGGGATAACCACATGCCTGGGGTGGTTAGGCACAAGGCCACAGGCCAAGTGCATCTAACACCCCCAGAAGTGAGGTTATCCAAGCATAACCCACACCCTGGAGTGCATTATTTCTATAGTACAATGGCTTGTTTTTTAATAAAACAAGAAAATAGAAAAAAACAAGTTGCTTTTGCTTTTTTTTCCCCATTTAGTTATGTGTGGAGGTATATGTTTTCAGCAAAAAGTCCACAGTTTCTGTTTTTGCCAGTAGATGGTGCTGACACTGCATTGTGTTTCCTCAGTACAGCTTTTTATGTTAGCACACATGGGTCCAACTGTCACATAATGTGTTATAGTACATGGTGGCTGTGCTTTTTTTTTCTCTGTGTTTGCCTTTTTAGTTTTATATTTCAGATGGAGAGGTGGTCTCAGAGTGGAGCTGAAAAGCGCTGTTGTGTGAGTCATGGAGCATGGTTGACAAGCAGGTTGGTAAGGGACAGTGGAGCTGATGAGGCATTGTTGTGAGGCACAAAGCAAATTGCTTGTATGTTTTTTTTTTCTGAGTGTTTGCTTGTGTTGTACAAGTGTTTTTCTTTTCTTTGGGAGCAAAGCTGTGCATAGGTGAACAAGCACGGCTGCCTTGTGTGCACACACTATATCATTCCCACTTCTGGGAGTGACGGGATTTAAAAGGCAGCATTTTGGTTTGTCAAATATTTTTAGTGTGTCAGGTAATTTCTGAACTGTTTTTTGGGGGGGAAGGTAGCAGTGAGCAGAAGACAGGACAAGGTAATAGTACACCATTGGCAGTGATAGCGGCAGTGGAGGGAGGAGTCAAAATGAAATGATTTAGAGTGGCAGTTCTCGGATGTAGGGTGATTCAGATTCACATTTGATGCAGTCCTTTGTGTGCTGGGACTGACCAATCAGAGGTCAGCATTCTTTCTTGCCGTTGTATAATACTAGTTATGCAATGAAAATAAAATGTCCACCATGACAAAAACACACTGTGTGCTGATGATGATTAGGCAAGACTTCCATGTCTTGCTCCATCTGCCCACTGCCCAAGCACACTTCTCCACAGTCCAGTCCCTCCTTTCCCAGTTTTCACTCAGGCAAGCTCTTGGTCCCAGCGGCCCACTGCTTTGGAAGCACTGCTCAGTCTGACTCTTTTATTTGCTTTTTTTTGTTTATTCTTTTTCCTTCTAACAATATTCACATTCCTCCTTCAGCAGCCCTGCAGATAGGTCAAGCTTTTATGAAGAACTGTTGCTTTTTTGGAAGAATTTGAGGTATTTCCTAGCAGTTCTAACTAGAGGTTGATCACAGCCCTGCTTGAGCTACCTATCAGCTCAACAACAAACATGACAGTGAACTTTTGCACTTGCTCATGTTGTTCAACTGAGCCTAGTGCCGAAATAAGGCTGTAACTCACACTCTGCATAGTTAAGTGTTTCAGGTAAAATCTGCGGTTCATGATTCAGCTGATTTGCCAGGTCTGCATCTTCCAGACCAAGGCAAACCAGCTGAACCATAAGTCCACCCATTTGCCCCCAAAATATGTCACTGTACAAAAGAATCAAACACCTGAAACTTGAGGTGTTCAGTTCTTTCATAGAACCAAACTGCCAGCATTAGTTCTGTGTTCCTGTCAGCCCCCTAAACATGCTCTGTTCTAGAAGTGACATGAAGCAGAGAAAAAGAAGACAGCACAGAAGCAACAAAGTACCAAACCAAGATTCTTGTGATTTTCTTTAATTTGGTGTTTAGGTTGTTAACGCAGTGTAACAAAACCACAATGTAATGATGGTGCTGTCGATAATAGTGTGAGTATAGGTGAACACCATATGGGTAGTTGGGGCTCTTAGAAATTTATGTGGAAGATGTGGGAGGCCATGTTTTTGTTCTGTGCATGTCACCATGAAGTGAAGCTGTGATGTTGGTGAGTGGGGTGCCAGGAAACATATTATGGTGGTTTGCAATTATAGTGTGGAAAAAACAACTTATTGTTGTTGCAAGCATATCAGAGTACAGTAAAAGGGTAGAAGAGTGAGCGATGGAGCCAAGTCAGTTGTCAACCCGCTGGACAGGGCAAAAACTTAAAGGGACACTGACAAGCCCCTTAGTTCTCATAAGGTCCCCAGTTTAAAAAACATATTTTATGACTGCCAACATTCAGTAAAGTTTGATTATGTAGCTGGTAGTTTGATTCTGACTCTTATTGTCTTTTAAAAAGAGAAAAACAGACTGCCCAACTTACTGGTGTTATCACACCAAAACCAGTTTGTTTATATCGCTTAAACAACTCCAATCACATCTTTCCTGGACTTAGGAACACCCACAAAACAGTCTAGACCCTCATGATGCAATGGGAGTTTAGGAGGCTTATTTCTCATGAGTGACTGCACTGGCTGGGTGTGTTTCTAATGCTCAGAAAGTATGCAGTAAGAACAGAACCAGGATTGTAAACAAAACAAGGTTGTTTATAAATATACATTGCCATGCAGTTCAGTTCTACTAAACAAGGAGACAGACAAAACAAACAGCAACATCAGTGAATTTTAGAGAGGGTAAACAATCATAAAATGTGTGGTTTCAACTAGAAATAATAGGATGAAAAACAGGTTGACAGTGTCCCTTTAATGACATGGTTTACAAGCCTACAAAGTTCAAATGAAGTAAAAGATGATGAAAGAAGTTATGGGGTAGGGTTTAAATGTTAATTTTAAAATGTTAAATGTTGTGTGTGAGTGTACTATGAGATAGGGGTTATCAAAGCATGTAAATTTGTTATCTTTTCAGTGTATGGCAATTATGGGATAGAAGGGATTTTTAACTTACAAATATTAACAACCAAAAATGTTTTTTCTCTTTAGATTTGCTAGGAGTTATGGAAATCAAGGTGTATTGTGTCCTGCTTGCTGGAAGAGTTCCTGCAACAATAGTTGCAAAGCTGCAGGGCATGGGTTCTGAGTGCTCTTGGGCACTCCAGACACAGCAAACTAATGGAAAACGTTTACAGTATAACATTTTATTCTTATCTTAACCTAAAAAAAAACACTTTCATAGAAAAAAAAAAAATGATTCTCAGAAGTTTCACTATGACCACCAGTCCTTTTTCAAAGCAGGATCTCTGAATATAACAGACAATTGTCAATGCCAGATATTTGCTTGTTGATATTAGCATTGGATGTGCAGGAGCTTGACAGATGCAGAATAGGAGTTGCAGTGAAGTGTTGAACTCACATCAACCCCACCTCCACCCTGCAGAGATGGACAGGCATTGGGGTGTCCCTCTGGGTTGTTGCCCACAATGCTCATGGCATTTCACCTTACCCTATCCTGTAGACACCGACAAGTGTTGAGGTGTGCCTTGGTGTGTTTGGCTTCACAGTCACTCCATTTCATATGAACATATACTGAAATGGGTGCAGTATAAGAGAATGGGGTGAAGTTTGGGGCCGAAGAGTCCAAAGCACATCTCGATGCCTGTCACTGGCTTCAGGGTGGGGGTGGGGGTAGAATGGCATGAATATTACAGCCGGTGATCCAAAAGCATACCCCTGATGCTGGTCAGTTTGTACAGGGTGGGATGTTATGGTTAGAAACCCTAAGGCCCCAGGCATTTGTTGGTATTTGCACTAGAAATTTTGAACAGGGCCTTTTTGTGACCCCCACCTCATGAAAGCATTTGGGACCTCTTCTCATGAACAGTGGCACTGTGATTTTGTTAATGTGTCCTGAATTTTGAGTTCCCAAAGTGACCATGCCATTCTGTGCCAGATGTGCGAAAACACAGATCAGGTAGGATGTGAAGAATGACAGCTGTACCATTTATAGGGAGGTGTGAAGAGACGGCAATGTTGAAAATCTGTAGTGAAAATATTAAAAATGCTCGAAGTTCTGAACGTACGTGGAAACTGTTCAACACATGCTTGTACCACAGTCATTTAGCAGAATTATTTCACCAAATTTTCAACATAGGCATTTTGTGATCTCTGCTCATGAACACTGTCACTATAATTTTCTTAATCTGTCCAGAACATTGATTTCCCACAATGACAATACCAGATGTGCAAACACATATTTCAGGCAGGATATGAAAAAATGACAGCATACTGTTCATAAGGAGGTGTGAAAAAAATGCCATTGTTGAAAGTCTGGAATGAAAATATTACAAATTTGCGAAGTTATGAGGGTCCGTGGAAACTGCTCAATGCAAGCTTGTAACACAGTCATTTTATAGATGTTTGTCACCAAATTTTAAACATAGACATGTTAGGGCCTCTGCTCATGAACAGTATCACTGAGATTTTCTTAATCTGTCCCAAACACTGATTTCCCATGGCCACCGCGCTATTCTGCGCTGGAAGTGCGAAAACACATTTTGACCAGGATGTGAGAAATTACAGCTGTACCGCTCATAAGAAGGTATGGAAAAATGCCAATGTTGAAAATCTAAAGTGAAAATATTACAGATTTGCGAAGTTACTAGCATTCGTAGAAACTGCTGCAACATGCTTCATATGCAAGTCACTTTTTGAATTTTGTTTCCGCAAATTTGCAACATAGGAAGCTATTGAGAGCCCACCTTATGAACAGTGATACTGTCATTTTGTTAATTGATCCCAAAATGTGATTTCACGCAGTGACCGTGAAATCACCTTTTGGGACCGAATAACAAGATGACAGTGACTGAATTTATGAGGTGGGGTCCCAAGAACCCATGTTGAACATTTGGTGCCACAATTCACAAAAATGGTAGAGATATGCACCAAAGTTGAAAAAATATAATTTATGCCGCTATACAGCTTACCAGCATTTCTTCAGATTGCGGTCAGCTTTGAAGAGTGCAGATGTGTTCCCAGTCCACTGAAGATCGGCATGCTGGACTCTGAAGGTAAGTATGGGGAGGGGTGGGGTGCGCAGAGGGTGAGTGTGGGTTGGGGAGGGCATGGGACTCAATGAGGGACCATTTTCTTTTTTTTTTTACAGGATTTAAAAAAAAAGTCAATGAGGGATACCTTTGGCATGCTGGGGTAGGCTCCCAGCATGCCACCTGGCTGGGTGTTTTTTTGGGGGGACTGAAGATGATGAGGATTGACCACCCCTGTCAGCCATACAGTGTGCTTGATGGGAGGGGGAGCGCATGAGCCTAGGGGGATTGGGCACCCCCTTGGCACAGAACAAATGAGGGGGTGTATCATGCTGATGGGTTTGGGCTACCCCATCAGCAAATGAACTGGGAAGGGGGGCATGCCAACTGGGGATTGGGAACCCCCGAGTCAGCTTACATGGGGACTCTGAAGCGGACGGTGAGAGCCACCACCATGTTACTTGAAATATTACACCAGGCAAGGCACCACCGTGCAATGATGGGTCGCTCCCTCACTGCAGCGGCAAATTTGTTTCAAGCTGGTGGCATGCTGGTTGAACTAGTCAGCAGCAGCATGCTACTGCATGGGGAAAGCAGGTCAAGCCTCAAAAGGCAGTGGGGGCATTGGCCGCCACAGTGCCGCACCTCCAAAACCCCGCTGTTCTCCTAATCTGTCACAAAATGTTTCTTGCACATGCATGCAAGCAAACATATTAAAAATGAAAAACATAACATTAAAAATTGAATATGGCAGATATATGTCAATGCCTGCAACAAGCAAGGTTGTTTTCTCTCATTTCCATTTAAACCAAATTGCTTCAGTAAGAAAAATCAAACTCTTAGCTAGTTGCTCAAGCAGCAATATGAGAAATAAAGATCAGGTTTCAACTAAATTACAGCCGTTTGTTTTCGAAACCATAGGTGTATTTTTTAACCCATTGCAATTACCCTGCCCCTGCCCTTTCAGACAGAGCATTGGTCTCCAGTGATATTAGTTACAGCACTTGGGGCATAGAGAGGAAAAACATTAGGAAAAGGAGATGCAGGATGAAAATTACCAAGAGCAAATTTAAAAGGCACTCTAAGAAGGAAAACAGCTGGGGGCAAATAGATAAACACAGAAGGGGACATGAGGTTACTATCCTGCTGCCTGTTGATCCACAGATGACCTGCACTGATCACCAGGCTGGCAGATAATGCTCCTATACTCTACTGATGTAAAGTAACTAAGCTGAGAATAGGTCCGTCCATCAGTATGGTGTATGAGTACCCATGCATAACCACATTTATACAGTACATACTGTACATTTTCAAGAAGAAACAGACCCCCCTCCCGTACTGTACTCCCTGACTCCAATAATAAATGACCTACCCAGAAACCATCAGTTGTCACCAAACTGGAACACTGCGCCCCCTTCCCCCCCAATGCTGTATTCTTTTCCCCTTGCTCCTTGGTTTTGGGAACATTGTTGCCATTGTTGTTGTCCAAGGACATCTGAAAAGGGATGGCTGCAGTCACGTCATAACTGAACGGGTTTTCACCATGAGGTTCTGAAGGCAAAAGCTGGACCAAAATAGTACAGGCAGACAGACGGCAGTGGCTGCAATTTACCAATGTACTGAATCACTGAAGCTGTCAAAATACCTGGTTTATCAGTTCCACATTTGTATTGTCATAGGGAAATATGGGAAGGAACAAGATGATGAATGAATAGACAGACATATAGTTATATCTCATAATGAGACTATAAAGGGAAACTGGATCACTAAACCTGTAAAAGTTGCTGGTAGAAAAAAAGGTGGAACTATTAATTAAAAGAGAGCTCTTTTTATGGACTTACATTCAAATACACAGCAGAGAATAAACGGAAGTCCAACCATTTGAGGGAGGGGCACTACAAATACATTGAGATATTAGAGTATTTCAGATTGTTTAATGGGGTTTAATCTCCCATCTAGAGGGAACCTAATTTGTGCCTTTGTGAGTTCCTCCCATATGACTCTATATGTCTGTTATATTGTAACCTCGAGGTCTGGATCTGTCAAATGGGGCTTCTGCCACACACACACACACACACACACACACACACTTCTAACTAAAATACAATAAAGAAAAAATAAACGTTGTCTATTAACCGCTATTTATTTATTATATACAGTATATTATTTATGATGTCATCGGATTGTTCCTGACCCTTTCAAAGTTCATTCAAACCTAAGGTGAACTGGAATGAAAATTCATCCTTCTCTCGGGCATCTGTACTTCCTTGGCTCTACCTCTAAGCCTGAAACCCTCCAGCTCCTGTCACTAGCCCGGCTATACCCTCAGCTCTGAGCCCTCCCGAGGTGGGGTCACCCTATCCACCCAGGGCACTCTATCTTGTCATTCAGGTCGGGCTGGGCTCAGCCCAGGAGCTGGGTGGGTCCAGCTAGTGGAGTGTGGTCGAGGGGACAGTGCCTTTGCCTATCTCTGGGAGCGGGGTCTTCTTGGCTGCATTGCTTCCTTCCCCTCCATCCCTCCCCTGGTGGAGCTCAGTCATGCAATGGTGCCGGGCATGCCCACCACAGCTCTGCCTCCCCTCTAGCTAAGCCCTTCGTGTTGCAGTGCCTCTGGTTACCACCAGGAGCTGCTGCAGTGCCAGGCAGGAGCCTGGATCCCCCTTCCCCCGAAAGAGGAGAGCAGCCCTCCGGACGCTCGATCCTCTTTCTCCCCTGCAAACCCCCGGTGGCCCAGGCTCATTCTCAAACCCAGGTCACCAGCATGGCACAAGGTGTGGCATCCAGCACCTTAACCCTCAGTACCACCAGGCTGGCTTTGAACATGTCTACTCCTATGTATTGCTGTAGGGTCTAATGAAATGTAATTCTCTTTTATTATATTTTTATGGGTAACTTGACTTATGCTAAAAACACAGGATCACATTGTGAACAGGGCCTAAATAGTCCTAATGATGAAATTGTCCATTTTTTGACATCTGCCTGTATAAATAAAAGTGTTTTACTACTACTAGGGGGATATAGTTTTGTAAATGCTGAGAGATGCAGAATCAGGGCAGGAGAAAAACCTGGAAGAAAAGGGATCTAAACTGGTGGAGGACGGCTGCAGCAGCAGGATGTGGGTGGGGGTGTGTGGGACTGGCCCCATAAAATAATCCCCTCTCCTGCAGCAGGTGTTCCCTTTGGCAAGCCAAGACTGAGCTCACCCCCACACAGACACAGTCACACACACACTCTTTAGCAAACTGCACTTTTGACGACACTTACGAAACAGGACTGCTGCCTATCTAATACCCACAGCAATGGTAGGAACCCCAACTTTGACACGAAACCAAATTGTTCTCTTCGCTGTCACAATGTTGATCTGAGATACATTCTGCGGCAATGAAAGCAATTGCAACCTCACGGTTGTCAAGCTATTAGCAGGTCGCACCCCCTTTCTGTAATTCGTACTATGTATGTAACTGTAAATGACAACAGTTAACATCTCTAGCCAATACTGTTTTATATGTGTGTACATATATATATACATATATATACACACATATATGTATACATATATATATATATATATATAAAATATACACACACAACCACATCTCCGTGTGTGCTTCCAATATTAAAGCTCTGCACAGGATGCTTTTGGTATTTGTTGTCTTAGTCTGTACATTCTTCATTTACTTTTTTAACATTTCAGGCTTGTTTCTGTTGTTAATGGCACAGGACCAAAAGCTATCAAGTACAATCCCTATTCCTGTTCTGAACTCTGTAGTAGTCAGGTGTGCCAAAGGAGCCTCCACTGAGGTCTAGCAGTGCTTCATGGGATCCGTCAGAAATACAAACATTGTGTTGAATGCCATGTGCCGAACAAACAGTGTTGTCCCTAAATTGTCACCAAGTTCAGAGAACAGTTTTGACACAGAAATGCAGGGCAACAAGTTTTCTGGAACTCATACAGCCCGGTTCTTCCATGGACTGAAACTAACATCCCAAATTTACAGAATAAAAAATATACCCCCTCCTCAAACAAAAACCTTCCAGAAAAGTGTCCCCCAACTCCGTAAATTGACACCCCAGTGCTGCGACTCCTGTTGAATCATCACAACAACACATCTGGCAACGTACTTTATTATCAAAAACACAGGACACAACCCTTCTTCCCTCCCCCCAACTTGTCCCTCCGCCAGACAGGGGGTACTTTCATGTACTGATGGGAAAAGCTGTAGGCGTAGCCAGATGCCCAAAGGGCCAGGAGCAACGGGAGAGACAAAGCCGGTAACAACAGTACTAGGAGCTGTAGCAGGAGTAAGCGAGCTCTGATGTGGGGTGGCTGAGCGCAGAACATCGCCATCTTTCCATTCAAAACACTCAAGTCAAATAACGGAGCTCTCTGCCTCCAAGACATGGTGGGATGGAAGACAGGAGAATCTACTAGGTAAATGGTAGTAATCTGGGGATGGCGTAGACTCTGACTTGGGCAGGAAGCCAGATGACAGCAACAGAAAGGGAGAAACAAATGCCCCAGCTGGTCAAGACAGGACAGGCGATTGCACCAGCTGCAGCTCATGGAACCTGCTGCTGCACCGCTCATGTTTCTCCACTCCGCTGTATTAACAGTAATACTGAGCCAAGGAAAGAAGCCACACACTCAAATGGACCAGAGGCAGTGAGAAGAGTGAACAAGGGAGGGAGGGAGAGTGAGTCAGGCAAAGACAGAGGCGCGAGCACATAGGTACTGGCAGCATCAACACTGCCTCCTCCCCGCATATACACACAGATGCATTCATTGGTTTAAAAACCAGGCAAGGCACCACCCTGCAATGATGGGTCACTCCCTCATTGCAGCGGCAAATTTGTTTCAAGTTGGTGGCGTGTTGGCTGAACTAGTGTCAGCAACAGCGTGCCACCACATTGGGAAAAGGGGGCCAAGCCTCAAAAGGCAGTGGGGGCATTGGCTGCCACAGTGCCGCACCTCCAAAACCCTGCTTTTCTCCTAAGCTGTCACAAAATGTTTCTTGCACATGTGCGCAAGCGAACATAGAAACCAGCAAATCAATGAAAAAGTCAAAGCACTCACCCAAATATGGAAATAGCACTAGAGACTTTTAAAGATGCTTCATACTCTTTACTAAAGATTCAAAATAGGTCAGATCAATTTATAATTCATACAGTGACATCCTGATGGCCAGCCTGATGCATTTTGCTCATGAATGCTTTACCAAAGGCACTGCATATTACAGATCATGGGCCATATATACTCTTGATCTTAAAGGTGCAGTAATAGTTTTTGCAGCTTAGTATAACATTTACATTTTTCTATGAAGGCAGCTGGAGGACCATCATACATGCACAGTTAAAAAGGACATTAAAGTTTCTGCACTTGCTGCTTCCTCGAAGGTGCTGAATAGCAGCCTCAGCTGGTAACCCAAGCCCCCTATGCTAGGAGTGGTGGCTTGCTGAAAGGGTGAAAGAGAGTCCATGTAGATGCTCTTCTCTTAGGGCATCAGCAGCTGTAAGTGGTGTGGCGCTAATACCTGTCCAATCTCCTTCAGCACACAGAGATGTATCCCACCTGAGCCCATTGACTTATTTACTTTAATTGTGCTTAAGCCTGCTAATATACCCCTTTCCTTGGAATGAGAACTAAACCGGCGCCTTTTCCTCCCCTCATTGCCTCAATGGAAAAGTCATCCAAGAGTCCCTTTTCCTCCACTGTGAATGTCAAGCAGAAATACCTGCTCAAAACATTTACCCTTCTTTTATATTCTGCTTCTCTCTGCTATCCCTGCTTCAGCCTGACTATTTTTCTCATCTCCCTTATACTGTGAAAGCAGGTCTTGCATTGGAGCCTGCCAGGATGCAACACAATAGAGTACTGCATCGTTCTGCAGCAGAGTTACTGCAGTAAACAAGAATTACAATTTGCAGTGAGAAAGAAATACATCCTGTGAAAGAGTCCACGCTCATTCGAGCACCATGACGGTATTCTGGGGAAAGGACCTGGGTACAGTTCTCAGCAGGTCACATTATCTCTTTCTCACTACAATTTGTAATTTAAATTATTTAGCAGTGCATTAATGCTGCACCAAAACCATCTAATTGTCATTTTGCAATAAACAAGGAAATTTCAATGGCAGTTAATCCATTTTGTCATGCAGTAACCCTAGACACTGCATTGCATCCTGGAAGGCTCCACTGTATCTCCTTTCTTCATACCCTTTGCATGCCTCAGTTCCATTTCAGCCTTAGTCCTCCTCACTATCTTGTTGGCCTCTCTTGCCCTGCTTTGAAACTCCACTGTTTTCCCCCTCTACTTGGCTTGTTCTGTATTTTTCTAATGTCCTTTTCCTGCCCTTATGGCCTCCCCTATTTCCTTCATGAACTTTTTTTTTTTTAATACTTTCTCTTTATGCCCCCTTCTTGCTGTGCTAGGTTCCTTTCTTCGGGGATCCCTAGGCTGTGTATTCCCATAGTCCTGCCCCAGGTACCTACCTCCAAGTACTGGTTAGCCTTTCCCCATCCTGCCTCGGTTTTCTCCCCAGGCTGGGAGGAGAGGGACTCCAACCCCCTCAGTCCCCCTCTTACACCTGAAGTATGCATCGGAAGGCGTCACCAGCCCCATCTATGGATCCTGGTTAAGGGTTATCTCAGGACAACCGGGTCCCATCTTCAGGAGCCCAGCACAGGGTTTTTCCACTTTTTCTTCATCTCAGCCCACAGGACATCTGCACACAAGGGGGGTCAAGGAGCGATGCACCTCGAGACGTGCTAACGCTCCGGCTCCCAGCAGACATCCTCCCTCCCTCCCTTGTGTGCTGTCTCACTGCACCTCCACCCGTGGTCACCCAGGTGATGGTATCTCAGTGGGACCCGCATCCCACCTCACGTGGAGGAGGAGAGCAGCCCCTGGGTGCTCAATCCTCCTCCCCACAGCCAGTCCTCCAGCCGCTCGAGTCTGTTCCCAAACCCAGGTCGCTGGCGCCGCAAGCGGTAGCTCTACCACTGCGCCGGTGGGCCCTTTATGAACTTTAATGGATATTTACCTATCTTTTCTTTTCCATTACCCTTACACAGAGATCAGTGAGCTCTGTTATCCCATTTTTTATCAATACCCATTTTGCATCCACTCTCTCTGTGTCTCTTACTCCCTCTACTTTCTCCTGTGACAACACTGTCATTCTTCCAGTCTTAGCCCTCCTAAACTCTGGAACTTTAGACTGGGACTGATTTCTCTTTGTGTCCTGTAGATGCTGAACAAAAGTGATGATCACTGGTTCCCAGTGAGTCCAGCGCTCTCACTGTCTAAGATGGCTGATCCATAGTAGGCCCCTCCTATCTCTGTACTAGGAATGCATTCTGAAAGACTTCTACAGCTGGTGGCTACTCACACTTCTTGGTACTGGGAACCTCCAGTTCATATCTGGCATGCTGAAATCCCAGAATAGCAACAACTCCCAGAGCCCTGCTGCCCTTTTCTTTTCCCATAAAGGTTTTTATCCTCCTCTAGCAGAACTGGGTGGCTATCAGCCCTGTCCCCATGTTCCACGGCCATCTTCAGTCTGGGTGCTCAATCCCCCCCCCCCCAGGAGCAAGGCTTCTCAAAGCCCTGGTCTCTAGTTTTCCACTTTTTTAGTCCCGTCCCCAAGCTGCAATTCCACTGACATGCATGTGGATGCAGACACATCCTATGCTGCATCAGCCCCAAGTTTTCCACTTTTATAGTCCCCTCCTCATGCTGCAGTACCAGGA
This sequence comes from Neoceratodus forsteri, assembly GCA_016271365.2. Taxonomy (NCBI): domain Eukaryota; kingdom Metazoa; phylum Chordata; order Ceratodontiformes; family Ceratodontidae; genus Neoceratodus; species Neoceratodus forsteri. The sequence continues at coordinate 413,561,006 of CM057453.1, read as the reverse complement.
TGTGCACCTGGAGGCAGACACATCCTACACTGCAGCAACCCCACTCTTTAAGTCACTTGTACCTGTACTACCACCAAGTATCTCCCTGGTGGTAGTCATGGGCTGAGATGGCTGGCCACCCCTCCCCAGGGCAGGACAGCAGTTCTTGGAATGCTTTATCCTCTCCCACCCTGCTGACCCACGGCAACCAGTGCTTGTTCCCAAACACTGGTTGCCTTCATGGCAGGAGGTAAGGTGTTCAACGCCTTGGCCCTCCATGCCACCGGGCTAGCAACTCTGCTGCATTTTTCATATACTCCCCCAATTCCCAGTCTGCTTTCTTCTTTTGAAATGGCGGTCTATAAACCACTTAGTTCTGATATTTTCCCCCTTCCATACTCACCTGCACCCATATTGTTTTTGCCCCATATCCTCCATTTTATACATCCCTTACATATAGTGCCACCTCTCCCCCTATCTTTCATTTCCTATACTGTACTTTCTGAACACAGCATCTCTTAGAATGGTCATGTCACAGTTATATTAAAGGGTTGTACATGTTTCCATTGTTGCAACCAGGTCCTGGCTTGCCTCAACCACCACTGCCTTCCGATCACTGATTTTATTTTTCAAAGCTTCTGGTATTTGTACATATAAAACTCCACATCACCAGTCTCCCCAATACTGTGCCCAGACCATTCTCTTGTCCCCCTGACCATCTATACATCCTTGCACCTATCTTCTTCTGTACCTCCTATCTGTGATGCCTAGGATTCCCTTAGGCCAGGGTTTCTCAAATGGGGAGGCCTCAACTATTCCAGGTGAGGCTCAAGCAAGTCTGAAAAAGTACTGTGTGTAAATTCTGAATTCTAGATATTTTGTGTTAAGGGAATAGGCAAATTAAAAGAGGATTATAGTAGGTGAATTTATGCATTTACAAATCAGTGACCAGGAAAGGCACACTGAGCCAAGGATCATTTCAGGTGTACCCAGGGAAGGGCAGGGAGTGAATGCAATTCAAAAGGTAACTGAAAAACCATCAAGCAATGCAAAATGAATAATAGTACAAACAAATAAGAACATTAAACAAATAAGAGATATCAACTGACCTATTCGACTGGTGGCAGAACAGCAGACCAAATACAAGAGTTAAGCAGAGAGGTACTAGGAGCAAGAGCAAGCGGGAGAACAAGGATACCTGAGAAGTTACTTAAGAGCAGGGTAAGAGCTGGAGAGGCAGAGTTGGGTAGGAATGTATTTTCAGATAGTGGGGAACAGGCAGAGAATGCAGCCTGAACCATGAAAGTATCTTAACATGGGGTAAAAATTGTTTGTGAGTCAAAATAATGGAGCAAGTAGGCTGGCCTGGGATGGGGAATTTACAAGTGGGGGTTACAGTAGGCTGGCACGGGGTCATAATGTCGCAAGACATTATGCCATATGGCAAAAACGTGCTGCCAATCCAGCGTGATTTCTGCCATGCAGCATAACTGTTTTTTGAGGGAGGGCTCTGCCCTGCAACCCCGTTACAGGTGGCTTGCACCCCGAACCCCCCTAATAAAGATTCTTAACTTGGGGGGGTTCAACTCAGGGAGCACACAAAGTTTAAAAAAAAATAAAAGTTACTGGGACTGGGAATCAAACTTGGTCCCAGACGCAGCACCTGGGTTCCTGGCTGCAGTGGTTCAGTCCGTTGAGCCATTGCAGCTGCTTAGTAGAACCCCATCCCAGCAGAGGTCTTATCATCTGCCTGGGATGTTTTGAGTAGTGCAATACTGCGTACAGCAGTATTCACGGTATTGCACCACTCGCTGTAACCTACAGCTCTGTGCAGGTTTATTCATAATGTTGTATGCTATTAAGTGTGTGACAGAGGGTTGAGGCGCTGGACGCCACACCTCGCGTCACGCCAGTGACCCGGGTTTGGGAACGAGCCCGGGTGCTGGGGGTTGGCAGGGAGGGAATAGGATCGAGCGCCGATCGGCTGCTCTCCTTTCCCTGGGGGAGGGATCCAGGGGCATCCCAGTGCAGGGGGGACCCCTGGTGGAGACTGGAGGTACTACTGCTGCCGGGAGCATAAGTACAGCAGTTGGGGGTTGACGCCTGGCCAGAATGTGGGTGGACGTGTGCACGTTCGTGGCCATTGGCGTTATTGCATGCCGCCAGCTTAGGGGACAGAAAAAAGTGGAAAAGCAGGGCACTGGTCACGGTGGCATGATGGCCATCTCCACAGCAGGACTCTCCCGGCACCTGGGTGCATGGTAATACCGGATCCTGAGTGGGTGGGTTGAGCTCTGGAGGGAGTGCTCCCCACCACCCCGCCGTGGGAGTAAGCCCGGGGTAACCGTGGGGCCTAATGAGGACGTGGGAGAAGATAGTCCGAGGGGATGGCGGCCGGACAGACCTGGGGGGCGAAGCTGGGACATGGAAAAAAGGTAAGGCAGATCAGTGGCCCTTAGGGGGATAAAAATAGAAAGAAAAAAAAAGTGTGTGACATTATGACCCGGTAGGCAGTAGGCAGAATAAAATGAAAGCCAACTACTCAAATAAGTTTCACTTTATTCCTGGGGTATTGTGCAAAGTTTGCTATTTTTCTATGGGGAGGCCCAAGATTATTTTAATATTTGGGAGAGGCAAAATATATTTTCCATGGCTTGGGGGAGGCTCACTATGACAAAGTCTCAGGACTAATGCCCTAGGCTAATTGGTGGTGATGTTTTGCAGGAATTCGATTCAGGTGACTTTTGCAGATAATGAGATCAAAAATGGTGCCATTGCTTCAAGCAGAAAAACATGAAAGTCCGCAAAAAGATCTACAGACAAAAACAACCACCCACCCACTTTGGCCAAGGAGGCTTGTCCAAAGCTTGGATGTTGGATAGTTGTGAGGCTGTGTGATAGTTGTGGAGTACATATTGAGGTGTGTAATAGTTGAGTGAAAGATAGTAGGGTGTGTGGTGGTTGAGCAAATAGGGTATAAGGTTGTTGTGAGCAGATACAAAGTGAGTAGTAGTTGTGGAAAAAATTATGGATATGGGATGGTTGTGGGCAGATACTGTGTGATAATTTGTGGGGCATAAAGGGTGTTATATGGTGGTTGAGAAACAGGTACAGGGCTAATGTGGCAGTGGTATAGCTGTGGAACCAAATACTGGAATGTGGGGTCGTTGAGGAAGATATTGGTACAATGGTGATGTTGGGCATGAACTGGTGGATGAGATAGCTGTGGGGCAGTTATTGGGGTATACTATAGGTTAGATCAGATACTGGGGTGTTGGCATATATTGGATAGGGATAGTTGCAGGGCAAACACTGGGTTGTGGGTTGGTTGTGGGGGAAAATACTGCAGTGTGGGAGCAGGGATCATATTCTGGAATATGGTGTACTGTAGTAGTGGGACAGATACAGTAATGGAGTGTAGTGAAGTTGCGTTGATACAAGGGTGTGTGATAGTTGTGAGCAGATACTGGAGTGTGGGTTATTTATAGGTACTGAAGTGTTTGGTACTTGTGGGGCGGGCACTGAGGTGTTGGATGTTTGCAGGTACCACTGTATGAGATAGTTCTGAGGCACATTCAGAAGTGTTGGTTAGTTAAAGGACAAGCACTTGTTGTGGGGCAGTGTGGGACACATAAAGAGGTGACAGATATTTGCAGGGAAGATACTGGGGTGTGGCATAGTTTCAGGGATGATGCTGGAGTATGGGTGGTTCTGGGGCTGATACCCTGGGTAAAATACATTCTGTTAAACTCCTTTATTCTGTGGGCAAAATGCATTTCTTCAAATCACTTATTCATCTGTGGGCAAAATGCATTTTGTCAAACTCCTGTAGACAAATTCCACATATGTCAAATGTTAACTTTGTTCTGATTGTAAAATGCCTTTTGTAAAACTGCTAACTTCATTCTATTGATAGAATACCTTTAGTCAAACTGCAAACTTAATTCTGTAGACAAAATATCTTTTGTCAAACTGCAAGCTTCATTCTGAGGATGGACATAATGCATTTTGTCAAATTGTTAACATTATTCTGTGGAAAAAAATATTTTGGAAAAATTACAAATGGCTTTCATTCCCAAAGATCAACTAACTGATTACTATGTAGCCACAAATTATTGTCCTCCAGTGGAAAAGAGAGTAAATCCCTTTTAGGTGGAAACCATTGTTTATTCATGACCACAGGTTACCATCCAATGTACTCAACATTTTAGAATAGTAATTTGAGCTGGCCCCCAGGCTGGGTGTGTTATCATTTATAGCTCCTGCATCAGCTTTAAGTTTCACTGTGATGTAGTTCAGTAAAAGGTTTTTGAGGACTCCTAGCTTTTAATTTGTTCAGAAGCAATACTGTTTTCTGTATGACTCTGAACTCAGCCATTTTTAAATTATTTAAATTATATTTAGTGTTAGCAGGAGGTGGAGCAGTAGATAGGTCCCCCGAGTTAGACAGTGGTAGGAGTGTTTAGCACTTATTATTTTTTAGTTAGAAAATCCCTGTTCTTCCTCTCTGTGCCACTTATGGTGCTGCTGTTCTTTTTCTTCCATATTATCAAGATTTGCTGCTTGAAATTGTACCTATTACATCTGCACCGTTGTTCAGGTGATTAAATACCAGTAACAAATCTTGCAAAGTTGTGAGAGGTGGAGCTAGCAGCACTGTCAGCAGCTGCCTGGCTGCTGAAGTTAGTTTCAGCATTGTCTGCAGCTGTACCATTGCTGGAGCCAGTGTTGGATGAGTCAGAGAACGTGGCCCCACCTGTTGTCTACTGGGGAGCAGATTCAAAGGAGCTGCTTAAGGTGTGCTGAAGAGCAGGTCCTGGTTTCAGCTTGGATAGAGTCTCTGCCCACCTGATTCAGACTGATCCACTTGGTACTTAGAGAAGGAGTGAGCATAAGTATCTTTATATGCCCAGCCTGGATGCGAACAGTGGGGTGGCAGCCAAAAGTTCACTAGAGACTTGTCATCAAATTGTCCTTCTCTTTTGTATGATTGCCGAACATTTGAGACCTGCATTTTGTGGTTCAGAGAAGGGAGAAGGAAGTGAGATTGTATCCTCCCTGAACTTCTTCGGGACTTGCTATGAAGGTTCAGTCTATGTGGATGGACTAGGACTCCACTTGAAGGCTGTGGGTGATGAGATAATCCACAGGTTCAAATCTCTGCTTTTAAATTTTTGTTTGGTGAGATTGTTTAGGTTGCAGTATGAGATCAGTCTAAAGCATCTTCATCAGTTTCTGAGCTGCTGTTTACCTCCTGTTGAGAGCAGAGACTCTGAACTCAGTATTTCTGCCAGTTTGACTTGGGCATATTGCTGATTATTATTTTCCAGCTGTTTATTTGCACCTAAATCAACAAATTGAATCTCTAAACCTCCACCAGCTCATAAATGAACCACTAGGCCCAATCCCCACTCCCATAACCATACCCTCTTTGACTGGATTCTTGCCTCCAACCCCCATCGGATCTCTTCCACTGGTACTCTCCCCAACATCTTCAGTGACCACCTTATGACTTCTTGCATATACAAATTGCAACTACCATACTCTTCCTCTACCTACAGTTGGGTTAGATCCCTACACTCCCTAAACACCACTGCAGTCCTGCACAAGCTTGCTTCCTCTGATTGGTCCCTCTCTACTCCTCCATTGACATCAACACTACTCTCTTTCTGTTCTGTGACATACTAAACAAAGCATGGAATACTCACACCCCTTTATGACCAAATAGAGTCAGACACTATCACCATCCATGGATATCAGCCAACATCATCAAGCTCTGGGTGACGCAATAAATCTTCCCTTTCCCACATCGATCTCTCCTACTTTCTGGACCTTAAGAAACTCATGCACCAAAGCTATTAGAGCAGCCAAAGCCCAATATTTCACAGGACTACTTTGAATGAAAATTTAAACTCACCTCACAACTTCTGGCAAACACTCTCTTCCCTTCTAACCAGCCCCCCTCAAAATCTTCACTCCCTCCTTCCCTCCTCATTGACAATAAGCTAGTCTCTGACTGCCTTACCATTGCTTCTACTCTTACCACTTTCTTAAACAGACTGGACACCCCCCCCCCCGTGGAGGACAGGGGATGCCCAGTCTGTATAAGGTTGGGGAGGCTAGAGAAAGAAGTATTAAGGCTAATATGAGAAGTGTCAAAGATGATGAAGGGGCACATTAGGTTGGGAGGAGAAGGGAATGTGGAAAGCACCAAAGATATCCAGGAAAAGAAAAAAGATGGGGGAGATAAGGGAGATGGGGGGTGGTCAGGACAAGGGGCAAGAAGGGTGACACAGGTACGGGAAACAAATGCGCAAGGAGAATAAGAGAAGGAGTACAGGGAGATGGTAACACAGTAAGCTCAGATGGGGGCTGACCTCTAACAGAGGGGTTAAAAGAGGGGAAGGAAGAAGGGGAAGCACTGTCCATGGGTACAAGGAACAAAACGACTGGAGGGGGTGATGGAGAAATAGGTGAATTGGGGCAAGAAGGGTTGAGTACAGCGGAGAACACGGGGGGGAGAAATAGCGACAATAGGAGGGAACATTGTACAGGAGGAAGGAGAGGAGAAAGGGGAAGATGGGGATGGCAAGAAGGGAGATGTCTTGGTGTTGGGGGACTCGATACTAAGAGGGGTCAGGTGGGGCAGCAAAGGGGAGAGGCACAGTAGAATATGGGTGGAAGCCATGCCAGGAATGAAGGTGGAAAGAGTGGGGCAACCTGTGCTAAGGTATGTAAGCAGGGAAAGGGAAAGACCTCACCTAATTATACACCTGGGGATGAATGACATGGCTGATGGGACAGTAGGGGAGGTAAAAAATAGGTTTGAGGAACTGAGACCTCTGTGTGAGGGAGCAGGCAGATCTGTCACCTTCTCGGGGATATTTCCTGTTCCCAGGGCAAGTATGGCAAGAAATGGAAGAATTCAAGAGTTTAATGAATGGCTAGGGGCCTGGTGTCAGCAAAAGGGGTATGGGCTGGAAGGAGGGTGGGGAGCAACCTGGGAGAACAGCAGTCTATACGCAAAAGATAGACCACACCTAAATGAGGAGGGGAAAAAATGTACTGGGGGCAAGGATGGGGAAGCACATTGAAGAGCATTTAAACTAGGAAGGAGGTTGCAGGACGGATAGAGGAGTTCAGAGGCCTAGTGATGTGAAACCAAATGTGCTTACCCCCCATGATAGCAAGATAAGTAGGAAGGCAACTACTAAGGGAGTGAGGCGGGGGGGTAGTGACGAGAATTGGAGGGTGGTAACACTAAATGCTAGGAGTCAGGGGGATAATGGAGCAGAACTACAGGCTCTCCTGAAGGAGGGGGGAGTGGACCTCGAGGCTATAACCAAGACATGGGCCACCCAAATCCACGACTGGGACTTGATGGTTCTGGGGTACAGATTACACCAGAAGGATAGGGAAAAGGGGAAGAGGGAGGCGGGGTGGTGCTGTATGTAAAGGAGGGATTAAAATGAGTAAGGGAGGAGGGAGATGAGGGAGATACTGAAGCACTGTGGGTGCAACTACAAGATCCCAAAAATAGATCACCAAGACTAGGGATGGTGTACAGGCCACCCTTTCAGTCTGAAGGGATGGACAGGGTACTGGCAGAACAGATCAGGAGGAACTGTGGGAAGGGGGGGATGGTGATAGTAGGGGACTTCAACCTGCCGGGGTGGAGTGGGACACACTTACCACAATGAACAGAAGGGAGCAGGTAATACTGGACTCTTTCTAGGAAAGCTTTCTAGTACAGTTGATCAAGGAATCAATTAGGGAAAGGAACACCCTTGACCTCATACTTATGAACGGGGAGTGGGTGAGGGATGTGAGGGTGGAGGGACCATTGGGGGGAGTGACCACCAGACAGTATGGTTCCAGTTACAGATGGCTAAAGACAGGGGGCATCTGGCACAAGGGTGCTGGATTTCTGGAACACCAACTTTAAGATGATGAGGGAAGTGGTACAGGGGTTCTTGTGCAAAATTCAGCCAGGTATGGGAACACAACAAATGTGGGAACTGATAAGACAGGGGATAGTGGAAGCAACAGAAACTTGCTGTAGGGCCCAGACTAAGAAGGCTAGGGGAGAGAAACCCAGCTGGATAAGTAAAGGGTTGTTAGACAGGGTGAGAAGGAAAAGGGCAGCTTACAGGAGATACAGAAAATCAGGGAGCAAGGAGTTTAGGGAGGAATATCTGCAAGAAGCAAAGGAAGTGACCTGGGGTAAAGGTAGCCAAGGCAGCAAGAGAACTCAGGCCAGCACAGGGCATAAAAAAAGGAGAAAAGACTTCTTTAAGTACATCAAGGAGAAAAGAAGCTGTAAGGATCAAATTGTAAGAATTAAGAAGGAAAGGGGGATGGGTGGAAGAGGGGGATGAAAAGGCAGAAGTGCTCAATTACTACTTCTATTCGATTTTTACAAAAGAAAGGGAGGGGGTGCTACCTACAGTAGGAGGGAGGATAGAAACAGATGGGGAGGATGATAGATGGAGTAATCACAGTGGGGAGGGTGGTGGAGGGGTTAAGGGCATTGAGGGTGGACAAGGCACCAGGACCGGATGGAGTACATCCAAGAGTGCTGAAGGAGTTGGCAGAGATCCTAGCAGGACCCTTGGCAGAATTATTTAATTCATCTCTAGACACAGGATGCGTACCCCATGACTGGAGACTTGTGGTTCCCCTCCACAAGAGTGGACCCAAGGACGAACCTGGAAACTATAGGCCAGTAAGTCTAAAAGCCATAGTGGGGAAGCTAACAGAGACCATCCTAAAGGAGAGGCTAGTGGCACTACTGGAGGTGAATGGGGTGCAGGATGAGAGGCAGCATGGCTTCATCAAGGGCAGGTTGTGCCAGATCAACCTGGTGGAATACTATGACTGGGTGACTAGGCAAATTAACGGAGGGGGGGGTGTCATGCAGTGGATGTCCTGTACCTAGACTTCAGTAAGGCCTTCAATTCAGTACCACATGGAAGAGTTGGAAGCAAACTATAGGGCACAGGGGCAGGAACAAAACTGGTGGGGCGGGTGGAGAACTGGCTAAAACATAGGCAGCAGATGGTGGTGGTAGGTGGGGCATACTCATCCCCTAAGCCTGTGACAAGCGGTGTTCCACTTCAGTCAGTGTTGCGCCCAGTGCTGTTTGGCATATTTATTGCAGACATCTCGGAGGGCATTAGCAGCAAAATCAGCCTATTTGCAGATGACACCAAGATGGGAGTGGTGATGGATGACCAGGTTGGGTGGCGGGGGCTACAGGAGGATCTGGCAAGGCAAAAGGCATGATCTGACAGATGGTAGCTGGGGTTTAATACAAAGAAATGCAAAGTACTGCACTTCAGAACAAAAAATCTGAGGAAGAAGCTACCATCTGGAGAAGGGGGTGACTGGAGGTAACAAAAGAGGAGAATGATCTGGGGGTGCTTATCACGGGAGCAAATAACAATTCTGCGAAACACAGAAAGGCAGCAACAATGGGCAACAAAATGCTGGGGTGCATTGCAAGGGGCATTACCTCGAGAAAAAGGGAGGGTATTCTACCGTTATACAGATCATTGGTTAGACCCCAGCTGGAATTCTGTGTGCAGTACTGGTGCTTGTGCATACAAAATTACATTAGGCTGCTGGAGGGGTGCAGCATAGGGCAACAAAGATGATTCAGGGCCTGGGGGAATTGTTGTATGAGGTCAAACTAAGAGAGTTAAACATGTACACACTGGAGGAGAGGAGGGATGGGGGGGACATGATTGAGACCTTCAAATACATGAAGGAGATAGTCAAAACAGACACAGAGAGTTTATTCTGGAGGAGGGTGGGGAGAGACACTAGTGGTCATGACATGAGATTGAAGGGGGGGTAGATTCAGGAGGGAGGTGAGGAGGCATTTCTTTATGGAGAGGTGGTGGCAAAGTGGAACACACTACCAGTTGAGGTGGTGGCATGTAACACAGCGGAATGCTTCAAAAAGAGGTGGGACAGGGCGAAGGAAAGGGTAAAAGGAAGGAAGGGGGTGTGGGGCAGCTGTTGAATAGGGAGCTAGCTGCAATCTCGAGCAGACTTCATAGACCAGGATGGCCTCTGCTGCTGGCAACTTTCATATGTTAGTATGTTCGTAATCTGTGCTCTTCCCTCCACCTCTGCAATTCCCCCTTCTGCTCTGCCCACTCCTCCATCTCCAAATGGTTTTTATTTCTCCCTCATCACTGCCCTAGAGATTCTTCATGCTCATAAATCACTAAACCATCACAAGTCCAGCCTCAATGGACTTGACCCTCTCCTCCTTCAAATCTCAGCCTCTGATATTGCTTATCCTATCCCATCTGCTAAACCTCTCTTTCTCTCACACTGTGTCACTGTCCCTGAAGCCTGGAAGTCTGCAAAAGTGATCCCCCTTCACAAAGATAGTGATCACTCCTCACCAGGGGCCTGATTCCAAGAGGTTGTGTGCCAGCGTTAATCTGAGATATGCCAAACCCCTTGGCGTATCTTGCGACCTACATTAAGCGGTACGCCAGCCCCGATTACAAGAGGTGCCTTGCACCATGGCAGCTGCAGGCTATGGCAACCGTGGGTTACGCCACCCACTATGCTGCAGCCCACAATGCCATGGCACAAGTGCAGGTTACGGCAGCAGGGTGTCTGCTGTAACCTGGTAGTGCAATTCCGAGAGCCTCACTGGTGGCGCTAAGTAAGAGCAGCCCAAAGCTGCTCTAAGGGACATCTGACGGTGCTATCCATGGGCTGCCTACCACTTATCATCGTGACAATGACGCCAATGTGCCTCCCATGCCCCCACTGGCATACTGCTGCCCCCCCCCAGATGTCAGGGACCCCCAGAGGTCCATTCACCGGCACTCCCCCCGGACTCCTGTACCACCAGTCTTGCCCCCCTATGCTCCCTGGTGTGTGCTATGGTGTTCCAGGGAGGGGGCCTTCGTGGGGGGCTGCTGGTAGCTGGCCACTACTTGTGACATGCGGGCCATCTATGCCATGCCCGTGGTGTACACCTCCGTATGGTGTAACCCCCATGTTGCAAGTGCCAGGACCCTGCCACTCTTGGAATGTGGCATATAGTCCCTGGCATAGCAGCGAATGTCGCAACTCGCATACGCTGGCGAGTTGTGACATTCAACTTGAAATCAGGCCCCAGGTAACTACCACCTCATCTCCCTCCTCCCTGTGTTAACTAAGCTCCAGGAGTACCTAGTTCTAGCCAAGCTCATCCACTTACTCTCCATCATCAACTTCCTATCCCACTACCAGTCTGGTTTTCAAAAAAATCACTCAACTATCTCCTCCCTTCTCTGGGTCATAGATGCCATTCTTACAGGCATGGACCAAGGGCACCTAACCTCTGCCATTTTCATTGACCTAGCCAAGGTCTTTGATTCCATCTTCCATCCTCTCCTCATCACCAAACTTGGACTTGCTGACCTCTCTACTCCCACAGTGGAATGATTCACATCCTACTTGTCTGGTCGCTCTCAAAGTATGCTGGCTGGTGATGCGCTCCCCCCTCCCCAATTCTAGCTGGTGTACTTCAAGGCTCTATTCTAGGATCCATCCTTTTCTCTGTCTTCCTTAATCATGTCCCTTCTGTCTGCTCCTCCTCCCAAATTCACCTTTATGCAGACAACACCATTGTCTATGCTTCTGGCCCATCTAGTTCCATAGTGACTATGCAGCTGCAAAATGACTTCTCCCACATCTTACAGATGTTCCAAGCAAATCAACTTAAAGTCAACACAAAAGAAACAGTATCCATGATTTTTGGCACCACCCAAAAGCTATCCAAAATCTCCCCACCTGCCTCCTTCTCCACCCTCAATGGCACCACCCTCGACACAGTCCCTTCCTACAAATACCTAGGCATCCAGTTGGATAGCCACCTAAACTTTGCCACCCACATTGACTACATTCATTCTAAGCTCTGCCCAAAACTCAGCACTTTTTTACAGAAACAAAGATGCCTTCACCCCCCTCACCCCCCCCAGTCTGCCATACACTTCTCACAAAAAACACCTTACCAATCTTCGACTACGCTGACATCATAAAGTATATGGGTCTGCCTCCTCCACCACCCTCTCCAGGTTTGACTCTCTCTTCAATGCATTTTGCCATTTCACCACAAATTCTCACCCTAGAACTCACCACTACATCCTTTACTTCTCCCTCTCCCTCTCCCCCCAATCCTCCTGCCACCAGCAACACATCTCCACTATCATAACCAAATACTGGTTTGGCTCAATCACTCCCTACCTCACCTCCCTCCTATCCCACCCACACCCATCCTATCACCTCCTCTCCAGGGATCCTTGCACGTTTGCCCTTTTTTGTCTCCATTCAAACTCAGGCCAGGCCACTTTCTCCTACCGATTCCCTCACTCCTGGAACTTCCTTCCATCTTCCCTGCACTTGCCTCCCTCTTTTAACCTCTTTAAATGTGCCTTTTCCTACTTTCAACCTCCCTCCTATTCTTGCTACCAGCTAGGCTAAATACCCTGTCACCTATCATGCTGCTGCTGACTTACTAGTTCATATTGTCATAGGCCATGCCATATGATTATGATGTATGTACGGCATTGTTAAGTCCACATTCCATACCTAAATTAGTTTCTCCTAGCTCTCTGTATCATGCGTATAACTTGTATGCTGTATAACTTGTATGCTGATCTTGTATGTATTGTTTTTACCTAGGCTACTGTAACATGCCTATAATTTTGTACTCTGCCTCCTTTGTTCCCCTCCCCTGGGTCACACCTAGAAATGAGCCTCGGCTCAACATGCCTGTTCCGGTCACCAAACTTTAAATAAATAAATAAAAATCTGCACAGTTATTCATTGGATTCTCATTTTACAGTAAGTATTTAATTGACGTGTCAGTCTAATGTTACAGTAATTGGGTGGGAGTGGACTAGTTGTGAGTGATGGAGAGCAGTTTGAATGACTGCTTGATTTGTATTTATTGTGTATTAGTTGGTATGAGTGCATGAAGAGTCTGTGTTTGTGAGTTGCGTGGTTACAATGTGTTTGTGGGATTTGGGAAAAACAAGTTGGGTGGAATTATGTTTGATAAGTGGGATGGTGATTTTTATGGTGGCAATATGTGTGTGTGGGTCTCAGGGACCCTTGGCTTAGCCACTTTCTGTTTCAGCTGCTAGACATTCACCCCTTTGATGCCCCTATCAGTGGTGGCATATAGGCACTTCAGGGAGGTGGGTATCATTAGGAGGATGTGATAGTAGGTGGCAGGGTCCAAGGGGTGCTAATGGGGGGGGGCACTATAGGTTTGTGAAGAACCAGAAGTCACCCAGGAGCGAAATGGGTCCAAAAGAGGGGCCAAACGTTGTTGGTACCCATACTTAGGGCTCCCACTGGATTGAGTGGACATGTAGACATTCGGCTAACAGCCTCTCTTCGTTTTCTGAGGGTGGTGCTCTGCAACACCAGATCAGTGAGGAAGAAGACAGTCATTATTGCAGTTTACTGTCTTGTTCTTCACTTGATCTGGCATGCATTATGGAAACCTGGTTGCCTGATGATACTAGTCCTGTTTTGGAGGCAGTTGTCCCAGCCAGTTATTCCATAGTGCATTGCCCTTGGAGGGATCACTGGGGGCATTTGTTTTAGATCCAAGATAAACTTCACTGTTCATCCAGTTTGAGAAACTTCATAATATGAATGCATGGCCATGCATGGCAGTACAAGCTGCAGGATCCTACTAGTGTACCAGCCTCAAGGATATGAGAGGGAATTCCTGCAGAAAATTGTTGATTGCATCACTGAGAAGGTGTTGCAGTCACCAGATGGCTGATTCTGGGTGACTTCAATGTCTGGATGCATGACAAACTCTTGCATTTTGGTAAGGATTTCCTCCAGTAGATGGAATTTATTTATTCATTTATTTAGTTAAACATCAGTTTAGAAACCTTTGAGCCAGAGGCTCATTTACAAAGGTACCTCGTCACAAAGAGGACATCAGAACAGTAGTACAAGGGACACAGTACTTACACAAACAAAAAAGTTACAGTTTAATTACAATTTTGTTACAATAGAATACAATCTCCAATGAGCAAAAGATAACAAAAGGTGCAAAACTTATGGTCGGGGGAGAGCTGGTGGGGGTAGAAGGGAGGGAGATAGGGGAGGAGGAATTAGTAGGGAAAGGAAGGGGGGGGAGCCGCTCAGTGAGCATTGTCAAACAGAGTATATATATATATTTTTTTTTACACTAGGCTAGGCTAGGAATTGGTAGGCCTAGCACAGACGTTACTGTACCTCTGTGACCCATCAACATGGTTAACCTTGGACTTAATCTTCTCACTGAAGCTCAAGATTAACAACCTCATGATTGATCTAGTCACTTTGGTGGATCACTGCACAGTGAGGTTCTCATTTGGGGACCCCTTTAATGCAGTCACAAAAGTCTGTTTACAACCAGGACATCATTCTTGAGATCTCCGTAGTTGACACATTGTTGAAGGAGATCTGGGATGGTTGAGGACAGACTGGCTTTGAGGACTCGCTATGGTCAGTGTTAATGTTTGATTTCCTGTAAGAAAGCAGCATTTCTGTCAAGGGAGATCGTGGCAGGGAGAAACCAACCAGCTCAGCTCTTCCAGATGGTCGACAGACTGCTAAATCCAGTCTGTCTGCTACTGGTGAGAGCAAATTCATCCACTCACTGTGAAAGGTGTGCTCATTTTTTTTCTCAGACAGGGTGTCCTCAATCAGTCTGGGATCTCCCCAACTAGGTTGTCACGTCCAAGCTGGGTTGAGCAAGTTGTGACTGGATGCCATCCTCAGCTCTGGGATGAGTTCAGGCCACTTTCAGTGAAAGAGGTCAGTGGATTGATCTTGGAGTTGTGGCCTACCTATTGTGAGCTGGAGCTGGGCAGAGCATGCCTTTTGATTAGGTGTTTGGGGTTGCTGAGTCCAGTGGTCTCCAAGTTAGTCTGGTGCTTTTTTTTGAAAAGGAGATTTCCTAGTGCACTGAAAAATGCTTTGGTGAGGCCTCTCTTTAAGAAATCATCTTTGGACACAGACTGCTTGGCAAATTATAGACAGGTCTCTAACCTCCCTTTTTGTGGAAGGTTATTGAGGAAATGGTGGTGCTACAACTTGAGAAACACTTCATGACTTTTGACATCTCTGAACCCCTCCAGTCCAGAATTATGTCAAGGCACAGCACTGTGACTGTGTTGATCAGGGTGCACAATGACCTTCTTAGTGCCAGAGACAGAGTAGAGAAGTCAGTTCTCATCTTTCATGATCCTTCTTCAGCATTTGACACTGTTGACCATGGGTTGTTGCTGAAGCATCTCAGAGAGTACTGTGAACTCACTGGCATCGTCATATGCAGGTTTGAGTCCTTACTCAGGGACAGAATGCAGAGGGCAGTGATGGTGAATTTCTTCTTGCTCTCGAAGCCCCTACTTTGTGATGTGCCCCTGGGATCGATCCTCTCACCTATGCTGTTTGCAATGCACATGCTGCCCCTAGGAGGGGTTATCAGACAGTGCAGTTTGGATTTTCATTGCTGTGCCGATGATACCAAGCTATACCTGTCTTTTGCACCCAGGATGCCAGATGCAGTCAAGTTGCTAAATTTCTGCTTGGATGAGATTCAGGACTGGATGTCATCAAGCTGGCTAAGACTAAACTCAGATAAGACAGAGGTACTGGTGACTGAGCCTCGTCAGATGTTGGGTGCAGAAGCCACTGTGCTAGAGACTGGCCTTATGCTGGGCTGCTCCAGTCTGAAGGCTTCTGCTAAGGTGAAGAATCTAGGGGTCATTCTGGATGAAGGATTGACATTTGAGGCTCAGACGTTGACTGTAGCCTGGAGTGGCTCTCACCATCTCAGCCACATTGCCCGGATCAAAGCCTTGATTCCCCCGAAGACCTGCCATCATAGGTACATATGTTTGTCACAATCAGACTTTATCACTGTAATGCTGTATACCCTGGAGTTAGTTGAGGTGTTCTACAATGCCTGCAGGTAGTGCAATATGCAGCAGCCAAGTTAGAGGTGGACCTTCCTAGGTCCAGACATATAACCCTTGACCTGCATGAACTGCACTGGCTGCCAGTGAAGTGGCATATCACCTTCAAAGTCAGTTTTCTGACCCACAAAGCCCTACATGGACTGGTTCCTGACTACCTGAGAGACCTTCTGACTCCTTATCAGACCTCTCACACCCTCTGCTTCTCAGAGGTGGGCCTCCTAGCCATTCCTAGGACTAGGCATAAAACTTTGGGTAATCGAGCATTCCGGGTGGCTGGGCCTACCCTATGGAACTGGCTGGCTCAAGCTTTATGGGAGGTCCCCTTGGTGGAAACCTTTTATGAGCACCTTTCATGGTTGGTCTAAAATGTTACATCTTGTAGTCATTATATGCAGTACTAGACCTGAATGGGTGTGTGCATTTATTATTTTTGGTAATGGTTTACTCTACCTTCCATAATTTGGATTTGTTTTTGAGCCTTGCTTTGGCCCTGCTGCACTTGGCTTTGCTGTTCAGCTGCTGGGCTGCTGGCTCCCAATGACATCACTATATGGCAGAGGAGTGACTCACACTGTGCAATACAGTGCACTACAGTGCAGTCACAGCAATTTTGCAAGGGAAAACTACCAGTACTCAATGTAATACTGTGTTCCCCTTTCCCAAGACACCCTATTAGCAATGCATTATGCCAAAATCCAAAAGTCTTGTTAGTATGTTTTTTGAAAAATGTACTTACTTCTGCCTCTGTAACAAAGCATGGGGATTGAGAGAAGATAATGTTGCTGTCATCCCCTTTCCCAGTCCTTTTAACTTTCATGCATAAAGTACCCCATTTTGTGAAAGACAGGACATGAAACTTTCAAGAACAGGAGGCAGAGTTTCAACTGCTGGGAAAAGACATAAAAGAGAGCAATATTTTCTTGAGAGATAGAGATAGAGATTGAGATTTAAAGAGTACCTTTCCCAGTCTTTTTGACTTTCATGCATAAATTACCCCTTCATGCATTGATTCTGGAAATGCATTTCATTATTGTCCTCTGCAGTTAGTTTTTGCATTCTGAGCTGCTGAAAACTGCAGGATGTTCCAGAGCTTCTGTAGCAAGCCTGGTGTTTCTGTGGACCCAGGGCTATACTGCTCACATTACTATATGGCAGAGGAGTGACTCACACACGAGTCAATTTTACAAAAAACATACTGACAAGGCATTTGGATTTTGGCATAATGCATTGCTAACAGGGTGTTTTGGGGAAGAGGGAACTCAGTATATACACTGAGTACTGGTAGTTTTCCCTTGCAAAACTGCTGGGACCATATGGTACTGCACAGTGTGAGTCACTCCTGTGCCCTATTATGATATCAGCAGTACTGCCCTGTATCAACAGCAACACTAGGCTTGCTACAGAAGCTCTGGTACACCCTTCAGTTTTTAGCAGCTCAGAATGCAAAAACTAACTGCAGAGAACAGTAATGAAATACAGTTCCAGAATCAATGCAAGAAGGGGTAATTTATGCATGAAAAGCAAAAGAACTGGGAAAGGTGCTCTTTAAGAGGGGCTTGAAATCCTTCCTGTTCCAGCCAGCTTTAGAGACTATCAGTTAGTTTCCTCCTTTTCTGCTGCCACCTTTTTTTTGTACTTCAGTAAGACAACTGTAATATTTTGTTTGTCGTGTTTAGTTTTTATTGCGACATTTGCACATTTTAAATTGTAGTGTATCTGTTTATGGTTTAAGTATTTTAAATATTTTTTATATGCTGCTTCTGCTCTAAGGTGCTCTGAGCCTTTGGGATTGGTGCCTGTTGGAAGGGATTCTAGGTCCATTGTGCCCCCCCCCCCACACACACACTTTGTAAGCTGGAATAAATATATATTTAAAGGAAAACTACACCCAAAACTTGAAAAAATATATGCTGTGCAGAGTGTTTTAATTTGTATGTGAAGTTCTAGTATTTCCTTCCCTCTGACTGGTATTAGGAGTTTTTCCCAAATTAGCCTGCTAGCTTTAGAGTAGTTTTACGACCCCTGGAGATCTCCATATCAAATAGCTTTATTGCATTTCTTTGTCCTACAATGTACCTTGTTTCATGTGATGGTGATGTAGCAGAGCCCATAAACCCAGCAGAAAGCATTGCATTACAATCAGTTCACAACAATAGAGATGGCTATATTTTAAAATCTGTAGAATTCAGCTTGGTGACCACCATCATCCTAAAGGTTTTACTGTCCTGAAAAACTTTGCTGCTGGTAATTATTGTGCAGCTTGTAAAGCTTCCAAGATATTTAGTTTGTTTGGCATGTGTGTGCTGAATGTTGGGTCTCTCTTATATCACAGTCACATGAGACAAGATGCACTGTGGAAACAAGAAATACAATTACGCTATCAGGTATGAAGATCCCCAGGGGTCGTAAAACTAGCATAAAGCTAGCAGGCTAATTTGGGAAAAACTCCTAATACCAGTCAGAGGGAAGGAAACACTAGAACTTCACATACAAATTAAAACACTCTGCACAACATATATTTTTTAAAGTTTTGGGTGTAGTTTTCCTTTAAACATGCACTAATCCATATGGATTTCCCTATCCACTCAACTATCCAGGGTATCCTCTGATTTTCTTGACAGGTACAATTTTTTGCTGACTTACAATGAAGGCCTGTACAAGCTTCGTGTCACTGTCTGAACCACTAGGCTGTCTGATAGGTCTTCACCTTTTCAGAGAAGACGTACCACCGAACATTAAAGAGAACCTTTCTTAATGCTAAAAAAACTAGAAACAGGGCATTACCTTACCTCACTGGGAGCTCCTCCAGGCTGTTTTCCCAATTTTTTAGATTGTCCCTGAAGGAAAGAATTATAAATTGTCCTCCAGGGGCTAGCCACACAATCCCTTTCCACTTCCTGACTCCCTTATCTGCTCCTGTGAATCTACATTCTGTGAGCATGGGGACACTCTCCATTCATGTGAATGGAGCATCTTTTTCAAATGACCTCCTAATTTAAAATCAGGTTTGGTACTGATTGATGACAGGGTTTAACTAACAAGAGCAGGAAGTGAAAAGGGATCAAGTGGAAAACCCCTGGGGCAAATTAAAATCCCTTCCCTTTCTTTGGGGGCTATTTAAAACACTGGACAAGTAGCTATGAGGAGCTTCTCTGCACTTAGCACCTCTGAGGTTCAGGGAGTATCCCTGCCTCCTGCTGGAGGACATTAGATCAAGCATCTGTATCAGTTCATTCTTGTTGAGTCCCTTAAATATGTGGATGGCTGAGATCATCTCCCTTCTCTGTCTCTTTTTCTCCAAGGTGAATGTTTTAAGGCCACCAGTCTTTCCTCATGGCTCTTGTCCCCCAAATCCCTGATCATGTTGGTTGCCCAGTGTTGCACCCTCTCAACCACAATGTTGTCCTTTTGTATTGAGGAGCCCAGCAGTGGACAGAACATTCCAGGCATGAGCTGACTTGGGCCTTATTAAGTGGTAGGTTACTTCCCCTGCCCTACTGGACACCCCCCTTTTAATGCACCACAGCATTCTTCTGGTCTCCTTTACAGTTGCTGTGCACTGCTTACCATGCTTCAGCCCCTAGTCAGTTATGACTCCAAGGTCCTTTTCCTACCCTACTGTAAGGAAGCCCCACACGGTACATAGCCCCTAGCTAGGTATAGTACCTTCAATATGGATACATTAAAGACTCTGTGAGCCTGACTAGTTATCCAGCTTGTTCAGGTCCTCATGAGGGTTGCCTCATCTTCAACGAAGTCTATCATCCTGGCAAGCTTAGTGTCATCAGTGAACTTAAGGCAGCAGTGCAGTGAAAATGGACAAAAAAATGTGATCCTGCCTTTTTTTTAACTGTAAAAGATTCCAAACATCTCCCAGTTTTGTTGGGTGGCAAATGTTCTTAGTTCCACCAAAATCTGAGTATTTTATATATGTTTTCATTTATTTTTTTCTCAAGAAAAAAAGATAGCCACCACATTTGGCTTAGAAATAACATTGTAGACCTGGCAAGGGGGAGGATCAAGAAAATAATACATATATATATATATATATATATATATATATATATATATATATATATATACGATAGCATAGAAGGTACCTAGAAGAGTAGATTTGACAGGTATGCTAATATTTTTAGTAATCATAGTTGAAATTAGCTTTTTGGAAAAACATCATTTTTTGTTGCACTGCTGCTTTAAGTATCCTGCTGGTGACCCCAGTTCCATAATGTTGATGAAAATATTGAACAGCAGTGGCTAGAGCACAGATTCTTGAGGAATGCTGCTTAGTACCCACCATCACTTTAAAGATGTGCCTGTCCACAAAAAAACACTGTTTGATGCCCAAAACCAGTGAGCAATCCACCTTATGTATTTCCCATGTACAGTATACTGCACTGGTTTACTTTGGCCAGGAGCCTGTCATGTGCTACAGTGCCAAAGGCCTTGCTGAAGTACAGATAGACTATGTCTATGGTCCTGCCCCTTTCCTCCTCTCCAGTCACTCTAAATGGGTTCCAGGACCATTTCCAGCACTGATGTCAGACTGAACACCCCATAACTGCTCTTTCTGAAGTTGGGGACCACACTGACTACTTTTCAGTGCTCTGGCACCACACATGTCTGGACAGACACATGAAAGATCACTGCAAGCAGTTCTGTCAGTTGTACACTCAGCTCCACCATAATCCTGTAATGTATCATGTCTGTCCCTTGGCACTAACCTGGCTTGAGTTTCCCCAGCTAGTCTGCTGTAGTTTGGGTGTGAGTTCCACAGACTGCATCATGGTAACCCCTGATGTCATGGTCCGTCCCAATGAGCATTCTCCTTCCCCCTTGTTGAACACCACAGCTAAGTATTAGTTCAGAATCCCAGTCATTTCCTCTGGTACTCTTATAGTGGAGGCAGTATGGTATAGTGGGTAACAGCACTGAACTGCAAACCTGGAGACCTGGGTTTGAATCCCATCAGCTCCCACTTGCATACTGTATGAACTTGAGCAAGTCACTTAACTTTCTTGTGCTCCCAAGTTGCACCTCAAAACAAGCTCCAGCTTAGTGTACCTTTCCTGGTTAAATGATTTCCCCTTCCCTTCCCTAGTATCTTTCCTTCTATTCACCTATTTTCAGGGATCCGATTCTCTCCTTCAGCTTCCTTCTTTCCCTTTTTGTACTGAGAGAAAATATTGGTATTTTCTGAGCTCTTATTATCACTACCGCTGTCTTGGCTTTTAGATCCTTGACCTACTTAGTTCTAGTCTGACAGTCCCTCAATGCTGCTCTGTATGGTTATCTGACAAGAAGACAGCCCAACACTTTTTAAAAGTCATAGTCTTTTTGTTTTATTTCCAAGATCAATCAGTCTTATTTTATACAGCATGTCACGCAAGCATCTCTATGCTCTAGTACAGAAATTAGAATCAAGAGCTAAATAAGCGTAATACATGCTACACAAATAAAACCTATCAAAAGCAGTAGCCTTTGAGGCTTTGTTTTTAATTTATGCATGAAAGATTGTGAAACTCCATCAAAAGAAATTATACTAAACGAGCAGATGTGCCCATGTGACCAATACAATAATGATGCACTGCACTGAGAATTTGACTGAAGAATGGTTTGCTGGCCAGTCCCTCTGTCTTGAAACTGAGACTACCACCCTTACAAAAAGCCCAGCCATATAATGAAGGAACTCCCTCAGTGAGAGTTGTACTGCTTCAGCTGCAAATGGCCTTGGTCAATGAAGCTAAATGAACCTCTGAGTAAGTACTACAGTGCTCAAAAAAGAGAAAGCTGTATCAGTGGCCAGAGCTGCAAGAAAGGCTTGCTTTTTCGTTTTTTCTGTCCCATGACCAGAAGTAACACCTTGAAAACATGTCACTGTCTGAGACTGGGCCTTTGACTAAAGGAACCTCCTTGGTAAGAATTCTACAAGTAGAAGTACCTTGAAGGTCTTACTCCAAGCTAAAGGAACACTGGGGAGTGAAACAGATGCAAACCACCAAGGTGGGATACAAAACAGTCACTAATGGAGGGCTGTTAGGATGGGAGTCTAATAAGGCAGGGTCAACACAGTGGCTTGAAGCACTGGAAAGGAACAAGAAGCCACCCGCCAAAAAAAAAAAACTGGCATAAACATCTACTGGTGGGGAGAATGGATGTTGTAAAGATGCAGCCCAGCGGGAGGAGTAAATGGAGAAAAAGAAACAGGAAGAAGAACAACAACCTTGGATTCAGAAATCTAGGAAGCACACAGGACCACTGAAGGCAGCAGGATGGCCCCAAAACTGTAGCATAGCAGACATAGGGGATAAAATTAAAAAGGTTCTCCAGGCAGGGGTGCATAGCCTTGGAAGGACAGCAGCATGGATCTTGTAGGAGACAGGTCAAGGGTAAAGTGGGTTGTGGAGCTATTTGGGACTAATGGAAGGTAAGTGAACTCAACCTAACAGGTGGGGGTCACCTAGGGACCCACAGAAGTAGATAACCCTGAACAGAGTGCAAAGCCTGAGAGTAGCAAGCACAGAGGTAAACAAGGATCATATAGTTGGTGTCCTAAAATGGACATGGGGGGGGGGCAGTAGTAAGCAAGGCATGAGCCCTAGATAAACTGAGCTTGTAACATGGCTATATTTCTACTTCAGTAAAGCAGCTAAATCATTGGGTAAAATGTAACACATGACACAAGTTGGGAGACAGCATTAGTGCCCAAGCAATGCCCACTCCAACTTGTAGTACTGTACCAAACCACTAAAAAATGTGTAGCAGCACATTTGTCATATATAATCCGTTGTTTTCCCACCCATCCACCGAATGGACCAGAGATATTGCACCAAACAGCTGAATTCGTTCCACAACAGACCATAGAAAATGGTCTGGAATTTTGTCACACAGTGCCACTCCACAAAACAGTACCAGCAGACCCACATCCCCAAAACCAACATGAGGTAAACCAGCAAACATCGAATCAGCAGTGCACTCAGAAAATGTAGCTGAGACAGAGATAAATGTGCAATTTCTCTCTACATTTCCTGCTATGAATTGTTCCCCCAACACAAAGCAGCACAAGAAAAGTAATACAACTAGGGCTCAGTAGAAGAAGGAATCTATGCAATCAATGCTTGAGTATATTACCAATGCACTATTGAATGTGAGCAACTTTACTGTGCAAAGAGCTGTAAATTTTAATTATTACTGTAGCCCAGATGAATGAATGTGATGGAACATATAACTGACATTTACCAGTTTTAAAATACCTTCTGTTGCAGTCGATGGTGTTGTTTCAAGCAAGTGTTCGCATTGTTGATGTTGCTGAAGTGGCTCAGTTTAATAACAAAAGAAAAGCTGCATTGTTTATTTTATAAATAACATTACTTTATGTTTAAAAATGCTGACAAGTAAAGGTTAGTGATCACGGTCCTAAGCGAGTACTAATGAATATGCAGGAATGTATAGAAATCAATGTCAACATTCAAGGAGGCATTAATGTGCAGCCTGGTAAAATGTAGCATTGTATAATTCTGATAGCTGTAGAGAAATATTTACAGCCTCAAAATTAATAAAAAGTAGTGCTATGTGTTATAATGTTGAGAAGCTGTTATATAGTCATGCCTTTGTTTTGCATCATTACAATATAAATAAATGTTATGGTTATGACGTCTTATGCTGAAAACAGTGAACTACCTAAACCATTGGTTGTGTGCATTTTTAATAGTTTTTAATAAATCAATCATATTTCTAATAATAACTCTTAAGTAGCTCTTGCCATGTTACAAGTACATTCAAGCACTTTGAAGGAGGCTTCTACTGGGGAATTAATGCAAGGTTGTGTGGCTGTAGGCACTCAGCCTTCGGCCTCACTCCACAACCCCCCCCACCCAACCATGTATTAATTCCCCATTGAAGCCTCCTTCATCATGGCTTATTGCTTACTTAAGGCAGTTTGGTTGTGGGAACAGAGCAGAGAGATGTGAAGTAGTAAAAGGAACTGGAGGGTGAACAAAATCTCCGACATAACAGCAAAGATAAGCAAACATCTATACTGGAGGAAGGAACGGTGCCCATTATTGTATTTATTTGAAATGTTTTCCTCCAGAAAGAGAATACTGAGTAGCTATAGCTCATTTCCAGACATGTCCTGGGGGAAGTGAGACATTGGAGGTAACACAAACTTAGAATAAACAACAATAAAAACAGTAGCAACCCTAGGAATATAAGCCTTCCACACTTGGGGGAAATAAAAACAAAACAAGAGACTGGCAATAGGGTAGGGGAAAGAGAATGACTGACAGTGGGTCTACCATATGGCCCATCTTTAGCTGCTTACAAGAAAATGTTTAACATAAAATATGAGAACTGCTATAAATTTGGCAGCTTGAGGAAAATCTTCCATCAACAATTGTGCATACATTTGCCACATTTGGCAGCACTGTGTGGCCACACAGTGTATCCATGCCAACTCATACCTCTCAGGTCTCCCAACTGTAGAGTTAATCCAGACAATGCAAAATTAAATTGCATTCTAATGCATTTTTTTCTAAAATTTGCTGCAATGCCAGTTTCTGACACAGTTTTTGTGATATAAACCTAACCACATGAAGAACTGGTCATCAACTGACATCTGGTCATAAATTGCAAATAACTAAATCAAAGTGAAAGAACAATTTCATAAATTTTATTTTGTTTCAAACAAAGTCAATTGGGAGTTTCATTTTATCAAAAAAAAATTACCCAGCCTTACTCTAAACACTCACGAAAGACAGCTGCAAACTGACTGGCATTTCAAAAAAAGAACTGAGAGAGACAAATGTTTAATTAGAAATATTTACTTTTTCCCAAGATAGTACAGTATGCTGCAATTATAATTGATTTAGCATTCTAAACATAATCCTTATTTGGAATACAGAAATATTTGGATGGCTAACTATGTTAATCCTTTTATGTGAATTGTTTACAGCTGCACCATACTTTGTGGTAGAGACTTGGAAGCATTTGTCAATGATCTTTAATTAGCATGGATACCATAAAATACAAACGCAAAGAACCAAGGATGAATGTATAAGCAAAGCAATCACACATCTGATTAGATTACTTTAACTAACAGAGCAAAACTGATTGGGAAAGAAAACATGTCTATTGCTAGCAGAGAGTACAATTTTCTTCTACAAAACAAGCACAAGGGCACACATAGCAATTAATCTGTTTTTCACATTGGTTTATTAATAAGGTCTTTTTGGTCAGAAAAATACCTTAAGCTGTGGGTAACACTTTTTCCCTAGACTGTCAAATTTGTACTCAGTAACTTGAAACACTGAGCCACAGATGTTTACTTGATCATCACACACACACACGTGCACACACACATGCACACACACACACTTCAGTTTCTAAGAAATGCACAGCAGTGGGTTCACATTGTTACGCTGGCAGACAGTTTCAATAAAATTGCCCTCATTATGTTATTATTAACATCATCTGACTTGTCTGACTCGGTGAAGTCATGAGAATTTCTACATTTGCAGCACAAATTTCACATCTGCTGTATGACTCAATTTCAGTTTAACATACAGTAGGGGTGTCTCTCATATTATGATACTGTGTTCTGCCATTTTCTTCTTGCTTTCAACAAAGAAATATGGTAGCTGTGTTAGTCCAGTCACAGGTGCAAGAAAAAAGCAGTAACTATGTTGTGTGTAATTTGATTTATTGGATTACTGAAAAAATAATTGTTTTTAAGATGATAGGAAATTATGTTTATGCTGTTAATTGTCCTTTTAGTTTTCATTTCTTATCAGTCATGTATTCTGCTATACTTTGACAATTTTGTGACAAATACATGATGTATAGCAGTTTTGTAGTGCCCTCAAATCTGCATTGGGCATCCCTCTCCGAAGCAGCTATTGTTCTTTCTTTTCATTATTCCAAAACGTTCCATGACATCATCCTCACTATTCCATATTTGTCTGGCACAGAATGGTGTAACTGATGTCAAAGAATGTCCCGGCAGTATGAAAACAGACAACAGAAGCTACTGTACTGAGGAGAAAAGGATTCAGCATTGTTACAAAGGCAAAAAAAAAAAAAAATTAAAAAACAATCATCTAAACATATCAGAAGATAGGGTGGACACTAAGAAGAAAACAAGACCCCAGCAGAAGGTTCAACAAATGTTTCCCATTACCTTAAACACCAGTTTTCAAGTGTTATGCTGACCTGATGAAGACAGAATATAACATTTGAAAGCTAGACATAAAACTAATTGTTTTTGTTAATCCAATAAAAGATGCAGCAACACACACCTAAAGTTTTTGTTGTTTTTCACTTTATCTGCCTACAAGAAACTCCTCAATGAAGTTAGCCTTTTTAAATTCAAACTGAAATGTTTGTTACAGAATAGGGCCTTGACCATGATAGATTTTAGTACGTTTTCACCAGAGGTAGAAACACATGAAAAGATTTAACTCATTTCAGAATCAGTCGTGGTGAACAGTAAGTATAGTCTCCTGAAAACTGAATCTTCCATATTTTAGAGAAAAATAGCTTTACTACTCATAAGGAGATAGACTCATTTAGCAGCTCAGCCAGTATCAGTTCCACTCTAAAGGCAGAACATGAGTTCCACACTAAAGACAGGCAGTACCCTTGTTTCCATACAAAATAGGTTCTAACTGTACTCATTTGAATGGGTTGCAAACCATGAGGGATCTTCGGATTTCCCAAAATCCTCTGTGGCTGGTTCCAATGTAACTGCACATGCGTTCCCATAATGATCCAAAAGACATGTACACCTTCTCAATAATATTTCAAAATAAATTAAGTAATGTGTTAGTCACCTCCCCACACATTTTTACATATGCTTATTGTGATTAAACTAAAAACAATACTAAATAAAATTATAGTGGCAGCATATTCACAGAATAAGGCCTTGTGCTTTACATGTGCCAGGCAATCTACTGTACTGATGTTTATACATCAACATGTTACGAAGAATGGTTCCAAGGAGCTACTATGAGCATAATGTCCATTATTATGGTATCTTTGGAAAATCAGTGTGTGGGTTAAGTTAGATATGATTTGTTAGTTCTGCTCAGAAACAGCACAGCAAAGCAAATGCAGTTAGCCTCAAGATGCTTTATATAACTGCCAACAAAATTAGCCATGAAAACTGAAAATTGTTCCCTGTGCCTCCAAGCTGCAAGTGCACTAGTTTGGACTGAACTATCTCAACCCCATTTAAAGTAATGGAGTGCAACTGTCCACCCATAAAAGAGGTAAACACATGGGGTGAATCTGTGTGGTCTGCCTTTCATTTAATACCGCCTCACCTTCTGTACGAAAACTGCCATGCTCACAAAATATTAGTACAATAGAACATGGGAGCTTCCACTACCTGTAGATTTATTCAAAGAGGTACAGTATTTTAACACCTGGCATTCAGTGTTACACATCTTGAGCAAGTTGATAAGCCTGAATGTGTGCCCATACTCCATACACAGATTTGGTATAGTTACTGCCATGTGGCAGTGTAGGGGCAAACAAAGTGGACCATAAGTCCCTTAATTCACCTCATAATATATTAAATATGTTATTTTTCATTCTATATAACTGATCTGTCAATTGTTATAATTTATTAAATTCTGACACTGTGGCAGGCTACTAGATGGTCAGGGGTTACTTAAGTAAAATGAAGATTTTTGGGTGATGCAATTAGATACATTTGGAAATACTTTTTTTTGATTTGAGTCTTTGGTAACCGGGTAAGGCCCACTAGGCACAAGTGCCTGTTTTCAGGGGTGACCTGGGAGCACTGGGCAGTTAAGTGACTTGTTCAGAGTCACACAGTATGCACGTGGAGGCTGTGAGAATCAAACTCAGGTCTGGTCTGCTGGATGTATCAAGCTCGTTCACACATAGATACATAGATACATAGACAGTGTCAGCAGATAAGGGCCTACGGCCCACCCAGTCTTCCCATTTGAGCTTGTAAGTTCACTTTATGTTTTCCTAGAAGTCTGTTGCCCCATACCCCTGACCTCCAGAATTTCTTTATGTCTATCCCATGCATTCTTAAATCCTGTGATTGTTTCAGTACCCACCACTTCCTTTGGCAGGATGTTCCACTTGTCCACCACTCGTTCTGTGAAGACATTATTTTATTTATTTATACATCAGTTTACAACCTTTGAGCCACAGGGTCATTTCCAAAGGTACTTCGTCACATAGAGGACAGACAGAACAAATTTAGGTTACAGCATAAACATTTAGGTTACAGCATAAAAGTCATGTCTTTAGAGATATACAGAGTGGTTTCATACATTTATAAAATTTAGTTGCAATTACATTGATACAATTTAGTTGCAATTACATTGACATAGCTGAGCACATGCTGGTATTAACAGAGGCAATATGCAATGGGGAGAGTTGTGGGGGGGGGGTGAGGTGAAGTGCCGCCCAGTGGGCGTTGTCAAGCGTGGAGAGATCAAGGCCATATTTAGAGACAGGAGCAGCTGTGAGTGCTACTGTAAATAGCTGGCTCCGAAGGGCGGTTTTGAGGTTGGAGATGTGGGGGCATTGGAGATGGGAGCAGGGAGAGTTAAACCAGGATGGAGCTCTGTAGCAGAAGGACCTCTGACCATGAGTGGTCCTGGATCTGGGAACCAGTAGAGTGGTCTTGTCAGAGGTTCGGGTTGCTATAGTGGGTTGGGTGTGGTGAATGGAGGCTGTCACCCTGGGAGGTGATAGTCCGAGTAGAGTTTTTTTTGTGATGAGGCAGATTTGGTAGCATAGCCGTTCATCTAGGTTAAGCAGTTTTGCCTTGTCATAGAGTTGACAAGTGTGTGTGAGCCTGGGGGCACCAGTAATCTGCCTGCAGGCCTTATTTGGGGTGAGCCTAATTTTGTTGAGGGAGGTAGAGTCAGCAGTACCATAGACCGGCAGGCCATAGTCAACTAGAGACAGTACTGAAGATGTGACTGCAAGTTGGAGAGCATCAGTGGGGAGGCAGTTTTTATAGTGGTAGAGGATGCCAAGCCTTGTGTTAGTGGTGGATGCAAGGGCATCAATGTGGGTGTGGTAGGTGAAGGCTGAGTCGAAAGACGCCCCAAGACATTTGTAGGAGCAGACTTGTTCAAGCGGTTGTTTGGTACTGGGGAGGATCTGGAGTGGGAAGTTACAGGCTTTGTTTTGGGGGTTGTCAAAAAGCATTGTTTTGGTTTTTTTGAGGTTAATGACAAGTCTGTGCTCTTTAAATCAGGCTTTGGCATCATTGTAGGATTGTTGCAGGGTGTTCTGGAGGGAGGTGGGATTGCGGTGGGTGGCAAAAATGACAGCATCGTCTGCATACAGAAGAATTTTGCCAGGGCATGCACTGGGCAGGGTGTTTAGATAGAGTGAGAAGAGTAGGGGGCCCAGGATGGAGCCCTGGGGTACCCCTGAGCAGATGGGAAGAGTTTTGGAGAGTGTCCCATTGATTTTTACACATTGCGAGTGAGCAGATACATAGCTTGTGCACCAGGCGAGAGGGCCAGCAGAGAAACCATTGTGGCAGAGGGCATCCAGCAGAAGAGGGTGGGAGACAGTGTCGAAAGCCTTTGAGAGGTCAACGAACATTGCATCAGCTAGGGAGTTGGCATCCAGGGAGGAGTGCAGGAAATTGGAGAACTCAACTAGTGCAGTGCCAGTACTGTGACCAGCACAGAAGCCATGCTGCTCTGGGCATAAGATGTTATGCCTGGTCAGATATTCAGTGATTTGAATCGCCACCATTTTTTCCAGGGCTTTGGGGGAGGGGATGGAGGGCGGTCAATAATTCCCAGTGGAGGACCTGTCGCCCCCTTTATGAATCGGTGTGACTATGGCCGTTTTCCATGCAGTGTGGAATAGCTCCAGGCAGAGGGATTGGTTGAGTAGGCTGGTGAGTGGGGCAAGGAATTCATCCAGCACCAGCCGGAGAATATAGAGGTCCATGGAGTCGCTGCCGGCACTATTGCTGTTTAATGCTTTAATTAGGAGGAGTCTGGCTTCTTGGGCAGATACCCTATGTAGATGGAAGCCAGGGCGTTGGAGGACAGGGGGAGGTAGGGTGGGGGGAGGGTCAAAGAAATTACTGGGGAGGACAGAGCTAAGGTCAGTAAAGGAGGTGTTAAGGTAGTTAGCTATGCAGGCAGGGTCGGTGGAGGTAGAGCCATCAATAGTGAGTTGGGATGGGGGAGCGTGAATTCCCATTTAGTTTCTTAACATTGTCCCAGAAAGTACTGGCACACCCCCAGGAGGAGGTGAGGGTGGCCTGGTAATGGTTGGCCTTGGCTTTACGGATGGCTCATGTGCACCTGTTCCGTGCAGTATTGTGGGCCTGTCTATCAGCCATCCAGCCCATTTCGGTGGCAAGGCGCCAGAGGTTATCCCTATTTCTGAGCATTTGTAGCAGGGCAGGGGTAACTCAGGGTGCATTACATTTCTTGGATTGAATTCTTGTGAGGGGTGTGAAGAGGTCACAGGCCTTGTTAATGGTTTGGGAGAAAAAGGTGAGAGCAGTGTCTAAGTCTGGTGCATGATGAATGGGGGACCAGTTAGTCTGGGCTAGAAATTATTTGAGTTTGATCAGTCCACCAGGTCGGAGGCCTCACATTTCCTCTGAATCGTTCTCCCTCCAACTTCGTCCCTTGACCTCTAGTCCTGGAACATCTTTCTCACTTAAAAATAGTGTATTCCTGCACCCTATTCCTCCCTGTAAGATGCTTGTATGTTTCTATCATATCTCCTCTTTCCCTCTTCTCCTCCAGGGAACACATATTCAAGTCCTTCAACCTGTCCTCATAGGACTTGTGACGCAATCCATGTACCATCTTTGTTGCCCTCCTCTGAATCTTCTCTACCCTGTCTATGTCCTTACGTAGGTAAGGTCTCCAGAACTATACACTGTACTCCAGGTGGGGTCTTACTAGAGTCTTGTATAGTGGATTATGACCTCCCTTTTCCTGCTGGTGATGCCCCTGCCTATGCATCCTAGCATCCTATTTGCTTTACCTGCTGCCTTGTCACACTGTTTCCCTACCTTGAGGTCATCAGAAATGATAACTCCAAGATTCCTTTTCTGCTTAGTACATGCTATATCCTCACCCCCCCCCCCAACTGATATATTGTACCAGGGTTTTTGTGCCCCCTATGCATTATCTTGCACTTCTTTGCATTGAATTTCAACTGCCAAACCCTTGACCATTCTTCAAGTTTCTGTAGGTCCCTTCTCATTCTGTCTACACCCTCTGGTGTGTCTACTCTGTTACAGAGCTTTGTGTCATCAGCAAAAAGGGGAAATTCTGCCTTCTAGGTCCTGCACAATGTCACTGATGAAGGTGTTGAATAGGACCGGTCCTAGCACTGATCCCTGTGGTACCCCACTGGTCACTCTTCCCTCTGAGGAGTGACAGCCATTTACCACCACCCTCTGTGTCCTGCTGCCCAGTCAGTTGCCTACCCACCACACTACTGTCCTACCCACACCCATATTCCCCAGTTTGTGTAATAGTCTTCTATGTGGCACAGTGTCAAAGGCCTTGCTGAAGTCCAGATAGGCCATGTCCACTGCCTTCCCCTGATCCACCTCCGTAGTCACCCAGTCGAAAAATTCAACGAGGTTGATCTGACATGACCTCCCCCTGGTGAAACCATTCTGCCTTGTGTCCTGTTGTCCATTAACAACCAGATGTTCCACCAATCTCTCCTTCAGTAGTGCTTCCATAATCTTCCCCACTACCGAGGTGAGGCTGACTGGTCTGTAGTTCTCCACTTCCTCTTTGTTCCCACTTTTGTATAAGGAGACTACATCTGCTGTCCTCCAGTCTTTGGGTACATCCCCTGTTTCCAGTGATCAGCTAAACAGGATTGTCAGAGGTTCAGCCATCATCTCTCTTAGTTCTTTAAGGACCCTGGGGTGCACCCCATCTGGCCCTATTGCTTTATCAACTCTTATTACTTCCAGTTCCTTTAGGACCCTTTCTTGTGTAAAGGGACTTGTGTCCATTTCTGCACCATTCCCACCCCTTGTACTCCCTTCAGACCCATTACCCTCCTCTTCCTTAGTAAAGACTGAGCAGAAATGTTCAAAATGTCACCTTTACTGTTATCATCCTCCACACGGCCCCCATCCTCTCCCTTCAGTCTCACTATCCTTCCCTTTGCCTTTCTTTTTTCACTTATGTACCTGTAAAAGGTTTTGTCCCCGCTACCCACTGATTTTGCAATGTGCTTTTCTGTCTGAGTTTTGGCTTCCCTTACTGACCTCCCTGCCTCCCTTTGCTTCTCCTGGTACTTTTCCCTATCCACTTCTGCCTGTATCTTTTTGTATTGTTTGAATGCAATCTTTTTGGCTTTCACTTTCTCCGCTACCTCCTTGGAAAACCATAATGGCCTCTTCTTCCTTTCCCCTTGCTAACCTGCTTAATGCATAATTCTGTTTCTCTTGTAATCTCCATTTTAAATACTGCCCACTGCTCCTCAACCCCTGACTCCTGCCCCATTCCTCTTAATGCCTCCTTCAAGCATCTCCCCATTTTCCCAACGTCTTCCCCCCTAAAATCCAGGATATGTGTTTTTGTGTGGTTTGGTTCTGCTCCTTCTGTGATTTCAAACCACAATTATTGGTGGTCACTGTTCCCCAGGTGCTCCCCCAATGTTACCCCTATCACACTGTCCTTGTTTGCGAACACAAGGTCCAGTATTGCCTTCTGCCGAGTTGGTTCCATGATCAGTTGCTTGAGGAAGGCACCTTGAAGGGAGTCCAGGATAAATCAGTTCCTAGTTGATGCTGCTGCTGGGATGCTCCAGTCCACGTCTGGAATATTGAGGTCTCCAAACAGCAACACCTCACCCTTGTCTGCCATTCTTTGAATGGCTAGCATCAGATCCCTATCTGTTTCTTCCCCCTGGACTGGTGATCTATAGACCACACCTGTGTAGATGGCTGGCCCCATTCCTTTCCAGCTTAACCCACAGTATCTCTCCCCCATTTTGTTCCTCCTGTATCTCTGTGGCCCATATTTCATTTTTCACATAAAGTGCCACTCCTCCTCCCTTCCTAACTGCCCTGTCTCTTCTGAATATGTTGTAGCCGGGTATGGCCATCTCCCAGTCATGGTTATCATTACACCAGGTTTCTGTGATGGCCACAATGTCCAGGTCCGACTGCACCATGACAGCCTCCAGATCCTCTGTCTTGATGCTAATGCTCTTGGCATTGATACACATGGCTTTCCATGATTTGACCTCCCTAGACTGTTTAGCTATTCTACTCCTGCCCCTTCCCTGGTTCTCCTTGCGGTCTGCCCTTCTGTTGAATTTTGCCCCTTTTCTGCCTATCCACCACTTGGGTACATATCGCCATCTTTTGCACACTGCTTTGTAGAGAGATCCACTCCTCTGGTTCACTGCGGGGGGTGGGCAATTAGGTACCCTCCTTGCTGGCCTGCCGCTCCCCCTAGGCTAGTTTAAATGCTTGTCCATGTAGCATTTAAACTTATCATTGAGTGCTTGGATTCCTCTCCAGGATGGATGCAGGCTGTCAGGCTTGAACAAGCCTCCATCCCTCCAAATGGGTCCCCATTCACCAATGAATCCCAAACCCTTCCTCACAGCACCAGTTCTTCAACCATGAGTTAAAGTTCCTGGTGCATGCACTCCTATGCTCTCCCATGTCTCTCATAGGTAGTACTTCCGAGAAGGTGACAGAAGTAGCTACTTGCTTGAGACCCCTCCCCAATTTCCTAAACTCTTCCTGAACTTCCTTTGGCTTCTCATTCACAAGGTCATTAGTACCTAGGTGGATAATGACATCCAGTTTACCCTTCCATCTTGCCTTCCCAGCAATCCCCAGGATCTTCCTCTCATCCCTCCATGCTGTGGCACCTGGTCGGCACCTCACCTCCCTGTTCTCCCCCCCTCCTGTGTTCCTAGCTGGATCCCTCTTATGATGGAGTCCCCCACCAGGATTTGCTTCCTCCTCCTCTGGGATCCACTGCTCTCCCCCACTGAGGTCACCTACTTGGCTAACCTCCACATCCTTTCCTTCCACTTCACTGGGTATCTCTATTTGGTTATCCCTATTTGTCAGTGTAGCATATGAGTTCTTGAGTGGAATAAGATCTAGCATGTGCCTCTGCCTGACCACCCTAACCCTCCCTGAGCCCACTGTCATCCAAGTGCTCCTCGTTCTCGGCATCCTTTGAGGCAGTGACATTGGACTGGGTGGTCTCTGGATAGGGGTGATGGTACTCCTGACCCAGTTTACTTCCACTCTGAGTCTGGCTACCTCATCCTGCAGTCCAGAGAGATGCATCCAGATAGGGCAGCACCTCAGCATACAGAAGGTCTGCCTGAATATGGGAGCCACTGCATTGCACCACTCCCCACATTATACTGCACTTATATGGCTATTCCAGTACTTGTCTGTTACTGAAGCTCTCCTAGTTCCCTTTTTATTAATTTACTGTCCTAAACATCCTGCCACTGATCCTCAGATACTTTTCTTTAAACAAGGAAAAACAAATCAAAAATGAGTCAAAACACTTGTTGTGCAGAGGGTGAGCTTCTTCCCTCTTATGCACCTCCTACTCCACAACCCCTACTATTCCCTGTGCTCGTTCCTCCAACCTCTAGGCTATACTGCCGGCCCATGACCTAATATACAGTATGCCATCACTACTTATTTCCAAGACAGTATATGAACCAAATATCAGAAAATGATGGAAAGGTTTATTTAAAACAAATCTTTGTATGTTAAATTGCTACATTAATGTCTTGTATTGCAACTGTACATGATATAAACTAATGCTATACACCACTAACAGTGTGTGGGTCAGGCCATTACAACAATCTATAATATATGGTTCTAGCATGTATGGTTCCAAAGATATTTGTTCTAAAGTTGCATTGTCATGGTCCAGATACAATGCATTGCTGTAAATATTAGTCAATCATTACATAAATGTTACATCAACATTATATAACTGTGTCAACCTGATACCAAGCTTTTATTTAAAAAAATAAGTTCCTAGCCCTAACAGTTCTTGTCTTAGCCCATTCTAAAGAAAAGGTCCTTCAAACTGTCTAACTTTGGAACTGTTTGGGCGAGGAACTCCTTTGTTTTTAAATGAAGGCTTGAACTTAGTGAAGTCAACATGGCTGTGTCATCATGTATGAACAGGTTTTTATGCTTCAGTGCACATCTAATAAGGTATCAAATTGTGAAATGGAGGTGGATTACACTTTATATAATTTTGGCCACTACATCAGAAAATTCGAACTGTATTCCATTATGGAGAACAACTGTCTTTTGCTTTTGGTTTTATAAAGGACAGTCCAACTAAGATGCAACATGTCAGGCAAAGTGGGGTCCTACTTCTAACTAGTTTTACAGTATTGGAGACGCATTGCACAAAGAAGTCAAGTGATTTCCTGAAATTAATTTAGTGAGCCAGCAGCTGTGGGGGGTTTCAATCCTGGGATCACCTTCTTAAGAGTTCTGTGTGGTAACCTCAGGACCACAAAACCTAGTCGTTATCTTCTGATGAACGGGAACTGCTTGTGGTTACCCAAAGTATGTATTTATTTATTTGAGTTTTGGTAACCAGGTAAGTCCACTGAGACAATTACAGTCCCTTTTTCAGGGTCGACCCGGGGTTGAGAAACAACCATGAAGTTACAAGTGAAATCAGCAATGCAGTTCTAGTATTACAAAGTTGGCATTAGGCAGAGTACATGTCGAGACAAAATAATGCAAGCACATAAACAATCGATTACATACTTTCTTTTGGTGATCGATGCAAGCCTAGATAGAGGAGGAGGCTATATACAGGGCAGTTTTAGTACAAAACTTCATATTAAACAGTAGGCTATATACAGGGCAGTTATAGTACAAAACTTCATATTAAACTGTAGTAATATAACATGGGAATGGCTAGGATCAGAGGTTCTACACATACTACTCTCATACTATGCTAGAGGGAGCAGTAGTGGAGTGAGAGGAAGGATAAGGCATAAGGAGGCAGCCATGTGTAAGGTGGGGGAGTTTCTGGGTAGGCACCCTTCAGCGAAAGCAGGAACAGGTAGCCAAGGTAGATAGAAAGGCAGACAAATGTGACTGAAATTGTGAGAGGGAGGAGCAGAAGAGAACGGAGGGAGGTAGGGAGTTCCAGTCTGTTAGAGCAGCATATGAAAAGGAGCATCTGGTTACAGCAAGACGTAATTTGGGAACAATGAGAAGGGGGAGAGAGGCAGAGTGAAGTGTGCAAGGTGTTTGTTTGAGGTGAGTAAGCTCTGTGAGGCACGGAGGGGTGAACTTGTGGATGAGCTTGATCATGAGGCTCAGGGTGGAGTACCTCAGTTTTGCTTCATATGAGGACTACCCCAGTCAGGCGAGAACATCACAATGTTGAGTGTGGGCAGGGGCCCCCAAGGCAAAGAGACCAACCCGG
This sequence comes from Neoceratodus forsteri, assembly GCA_016271365.2. Taxonomy (NCBI): domain Eukaryota; kingdom Metazoa; phylum Chordata; order Ceratodontiformes; family Ceratodontidae; genus Neoceratodus; species Neoceratodus forsteri. The sequence goes on along the minus strand of CM057453.1, from coordinate 413,524,558 downwards.
TGGTATGCCTGAGAAAGGCGGGACATGGAGGTGGAGTTAGTGATGAGGAGAAGGAGGAGGAGGAAGGGTGCAGCATAGGATAGGAGGGGGAGGAGGGAAGCGGAGGCTATTTTTTGGCAGGAGGCAAGTGTGAGGTGCAGGTGAATACGATAAAGGAGTCCGAGTTTCTGGTTGAGATTCTTGATAGTGTTCGCGACATGCGAGTTGAGCGAGAGGGCGGTGTCCAAGGTAACACCCAAGTATCTGAAGGAGTGGATCACCTCTAATGAGTCTCCCTTAATAGTGGAGATGTTAAGGGTAGGTGGATTAGGCTTTTGAGCAGGTCGATGAGCAAAGACCATGCATTTAGTTTTTTTGAGTTCAGAACAAGATGATTACACTGGAACCAGGCTTCCAGGGAGGCGAAGTCTGAGGCAAGGTCCCGAGTGATTTTGTCTATAGCTGGAGAGGAGTGGTAGATGATGAAGTAGAGTGGAGGATTTTACATAATGTAATATGATCTCTCTGGAAATACATTTTTGTAGCAAAAATCATACCATTGCAATTTGTTTAGCTTCTTTCTACATGAACCAAAACTCCAAAAATGTTAAGAAGCGTTTTACATTTTTTTTAAACATTCTGCCATGATATTTCCAGTATATCAATAAACTGAACATACATTAACAAGATGGATTGATGCATGTTGGTCTCAGCTTTCTTTTAAAAAAGAAATGTCATTTTGTAGACCTAATGGTTAAAAAATAGCCCTTTCTAAAGATAATGGGCAGGATTTTGAAAAGGCATAATGCTAGTGCAAGCTTTGATTTCAGACAGAACTTTTATATAAAGTACATAAAAATGTCTGGCTGCTATTTTCATGTTTATATGCATTTGTGACAGTTTTTTCAGTTTACCCCCCCCCAAAAAAAATAATAATACATTTATTTTTTTTAAGAATGTGTCATTTTCTGAGTACAAATGAAGACAAATGCACCCAAATATTACACCACCTTATAAGAGGGATAGCCCCTAAGCCCCCACCCTGAGAAATACAGTTTTGTGACTTCATGAAGCTGGATAAGAGGGCCTTTATCTTTGATCTTCACAGTGCTGACTGGGCATCCATGTACCAGACATCAGGCACTAAAGTCACTGCACAGCACTTCCTCTCTATGCTATGAACACTGTAAGCATGTGCCAATTAAAAAATGCAGAATACGAGGAACCTCCGCTTGATGGCTAAGTAGAGAGCTGCTGGCACTATCAAACTGAGAGACAAAACCTGGTACCAAGTGAAAAAGACCAGGGGCCCGATTCCAAGTCGGGCTATGCTGGCATAAGGCAAACTATGCCACTCTCCATGGCGTATCCCACAACTTATGCCATGCGATACACCCGCTGCCTTCCAAGAGGTGACTTGCACCAGTGCATCTGTGGGCTGTGACAATCACAGGATATGACACCACTTACGCTGCAGCCCACATACGCCTGGTGCAACTGTGGGTTATGACATATACCTCACCCAATTCCAGGTGGGCAGCTGTTGTAATCCACAGTTGCAATTCCCAGAGTCGCACTGGTGCAGGGAATTTCTGACAGCTCAGAGCTTCCTAAGTGGCATCCGATGGCTGGCACCATTGGATGCCACAATGGAGCACCATGCCAATGGTGTCATGCTGTCCCTATGCCCCCACAGACTCACCCCTTCCCCCAACGCCCATTCATGTGGAACCCCAAGGGGTCCATTTTAGTTGCACCCTCCTAGACACCTGTGCCATCTGCCCTGGCCCCCACATTCCACCTGATGTGTGCTATGGTGGTCAAGGGTGGGGGGCATTGGGGGGGCCACCTGTCACCTGCCACAAGTTGCAACATGTGATAACTTGCAACTGCATGCAAGTTATGCCAGTTGTCTTAGAATCAGCCCCCAAGTCCCCTGCTGACTGGACTGAGTATAAAAAACTCAGGAACTTATGTAAAGCATTAATCAGAGTTGCCAAGAGTGCCTACTATCATCAGCTGCTCAAATCCTCTGTAAGGGATTCCAGTGGGTTTTGGAGTCACATTAACTCCATTTTGGGGAGGGACAACAATGAATCCATTATTGATATGGTGCTAGATGGGAAAAGTTGTAAGAACTCACTCACCATCGCTGAGGCTTTCAACTCTCATTTCACTGACCTTTCCGGTATGCATCTCCACCTGGATCAACGTCGGAGCCACCTCTGGCAACCAATGATCAGACCAACGCTCTTTTTAACCTCCTTCTTGTCACAGTTTTGAAAGTCTGGAGTCTCCTTTGTGCCATCCCTCCCAATGGATCAGCTGAATCTGATGGACTGCTACCAAAATTCCTGAGAAATAATGCCCCATATTGCTTCCCCTACTACATGTTTATTTAAGCTGTGTCTGGCTACTGATTGGGTCCCCCCCCCATGGAAGACTGCCCATGTGGTCCCCATCCACAAAAAGAGCAACAAGACTAATATTGACAGTTTCTGCCCTATTACCATCTTATCTACTTTGTCCAAAATTCTAGAGAAAATTGTAGCCTCCCAGGTCTCAGACCACCTACACCTTCACAATCTTCTCTCCACAGATCAGCATGGCTTCTGGCAGGGGCACAGTACCTCCACTACCCTCATCCAGCTCACTATTGACATCCAAATGGCTATGGACAAAGGCCTTCTTACTGGGGAATTTTTGTGGATCTCACAAAGGCCTTTGATCTGGTGGATCACCCTCTGATCCTGTCCAAACTTTTCACACTTGTTTCCCTCTCATGGCTACCACCTGGTTCCATAAGCAACTGATTAGTCCCCAGATGAAATGTCATGGTCAATATGACATGGACATATCATCGTGGGGACAAATAGTGTCTGAATATTTCACCAATAACTGAAGTTGGCGACAGTTCATTACGTTGCCAGTGAACAATGTTGCCGGACAAATTTCAGATTCAGTGTAACTAAAACTAAAACAAACAACCCCATCACCGATGAGTGTAGTAGTATGGTGCAGTTGATTCAGTGTCCATGCCAGTGTTCCATCACAAATTATTTGGGAGGCTCTGATAATTTCATTTTAAATAAATTCTCCACTGCAATGACTCTGCCCTGGTTACAGTTCTTTTCTTTGGTAATTAAAACTTAAACAAATGATGTATTTTGTAACCTGAGCAATCTTGAAAAAGTGAGTTCTACCCTTACATTTTACTGTCTTTAATGTTGTATGTCTGCATTAGTAATTTGTTTTTAATTATGTCCACTGCCCTATTTACTGTCTCATTTGGCTGTTTACTGGCTCATTTGGATAAGATGGAGATCCCTTACTAAGTATAAAATTAAGCTGGTAAAGTTTGAAAAATCACCCTTTTGGGGTCCGAAATGTTGGTTAAAGGTGTTGTTTGATAGCCAACCTGGCACTGTGGAATTTGCCTTGTACTGTAATAAAGCATCTATTTTGTACACCTATGGAGTTCATTCTCAACAATTAAGTGAGCCGCGTGCTACCAAGTCCATCCAGCAAATCTGGGTAAGTGAGAATTTTCTTTTATGTTTTTCAGGTGTCCGGGGCTAAACTGCCAGGACTGAGTGATGTTGAACAAAACGTCGCACTGACCGTCAGTTTTGCCATCGCTGGTGATTTGGTCGAGTTACTTACATTTTGTCCGTGACTGCTACACTGGCAATGGCATGTCTATTCTCTGATTTGGCCGCAACATAATGACCGCAACCAGTAAAAACCACGACGTTATGTCCATATGCCCCATGTTCGCCAGTTATCTATCAGGTCATCAGCAATCTGTGTAGATCAACAACAAAAAGTCTTCTCTCTCCCACACCTGGATTGGTGTACCTCAAGGATCTATACTGGGCCCCCTCCTCTTTTTGATTTTCATCAATGATCTCCCACCAATGTTGGGCTCCACTACTGTCCTTCTATATGCAGATGACATGTCCTTTACTCCAGCTCCTACGAGCTATCTGACTTCAACTTGAACCTGAACCTTGACTTCCAATCCATCCAATTGTGGTTGAAACTAAACAAACTTGTCCTCAGCAACAATAAGACAGTTTCCATGCTTTTCGGATCTGGGCCCAAAATCAGCACCTGCCCCCTGGCACTAAACATCAGAAGATCTGATGATTCCCCACTAGATATTGTCTCCTCATTTAAATACCTTGGTGTCACCCTGGATCCAGCCCGGACTTTGACCTGCATCTCTCTACCACAATCAAAACTGTCAACATGAAGTTGTCACTGGCACAATGTGACTGCAGCAGATAGACTGCCTATCGCTCGGGGGTCCTGAGACCTAAACTTGCCCATGGTATGATTGCTCTTCCTGTATCCTCAAAAGGTCTTTTTCACAAGTGGGATGTGTGCTATTATAGCATCTACTGCTTTGCACTGGCTGTACCCAAGCTCATTCACCACTGATCCTTCTACTCCAGCCTTGGCTGGCTCTCTTACACAGTGTTCCATAAATTCCCCACTTGTTGCTTTACCAATAATATCATTAAAGCACAGAAACCAGACAAGCTGGCTCTCCTACTAAAACCTGCACACTCTGTCTACCCCCGAGATCGGCTGCTATGTCATTTCTTGCCATACCCAAGTGTAACACCAAAATGAGTGAAAATGCCTACTCCGTTTTCACTCTGAAACTTTGGAACACCTTACCACTGGAGCTCAGGCACTCCCAGACTCACTGGATATGTAAACTGGATCTCTGCAAGTTACTGGATAGATCAGAGCAGTGCTCCTGTGATGGGAGCTAACACTCCCTTTCCTGCCCCTCTTAGATCTGCACTGGCACTTGTTTCTTACAGGGATTTAAGCACTCTACTCGAAACTATTTACTCCTGGTATCTTTTACTATTTGTTGTCCTATTTATATCTGCAATTATGTTTGATGCCACTGTTCTACCAATTCCCAATGTCCTCTGCCACAGTGATTTTTTTTTTAATTTAATGAACTTTATTAAAAGGTTAAACTACTAAACACTTCACAATACAACACAACAACACAAAATAAGAACATATGAACCAACAAAAGGACCCAAAACTATGACAAAGAGAAACAGAGTACAAAGAAACATAGATAAACCCTCCCCCCCCCAAGAGGAGACACTCTAGAAGAGTAAAAGAACCAAGACCTCTGAACAAGACTGTACAGTAACAAAGTAGTAGAACTGCAAATAAAACATATCATGTAACAAAATGTCTTATCTGCATTTAGTAAATATAAAGATAAAACTTAATAAACAAAGACACCAGAGCTCCGACATTACCAAGTTAATTATCCACACAAGAAACAGGTGCCTCAATGAGGTACTACTGAAAATAGAAGGCAAATACCTTACTTCTTATTAAAACTTGAAATTCTATGATGGAGACTAGAGATCATCTTCTCCATGCAAAGTTTATGGAGAAGCTCCTTGAGTCATTCATAATAGGAGATACTTGCCTTTTCCTAGAGGAATTTGACCTGCATCTCTCTACCACAATCAAAACTGTCAACATAAAGCTGCCTAGAGGCAGTATAGTGCAGTGGGTTAAGGCTCTGAGCTGCAGATCTGGAGACCTGGGTTTGAATCCCACAGCTGCCTTGGTGCATACTGTGTGATCCTGAGCAAGTCACTTAACTTCCTTGTGCTCCCAGGTCTCATCTGGAAACAAACTTCGGCTTAGTGTGCTACTCCTGGTTAAACAATGTTCCCTTTCCCTTTCCTTCCAATGTCTTAGAACTAACCTCTTCACTGACAGGGAACAGGGGAACTGCAGAGGGTAGTTGGTCCAGGAGGTTGGCAGGTGGTTAGGAGGGACAAATTGGGTGCCCCATCACCCTGTGCTCTCCAACATATTACCTTCAAAAACCATATAAACACTACAAACAAGTATCTGCCTCTATCTCCGAAATCAAACAAAGGGGCAGAGGACACTGCAGCACAGCAGCTAGCACAACAAAACTCGCCCAAATCAAGAACCAAAACAAAAAAAGCAAAAAGGAAATCCCCAAAACTTCTGATCATAGGAGACTCCATGATTCAGGGAGTTGATAACCATCTCCAGCCAGGGGTAATGGTCAGATGTCTTCCAGGTACATCAGCATGGAGAGACACTGACCGCATTGCTAAAATTGTTCACAAAGCAGGAGAAAACATTGACATCCTGGTACACATAGGGACTAATGATTTTGCCAGCCAGTCAGTTGTGGAGACCAAGGAACACCTGACCAGGCTGGGTGACAAACTATCATCCATTTCATCCGACATCTCCTTCTCTGAGATCCTTCCAGTCTGGGAGAGGGGGGCAGATGGACGGAAGGTCAGAGAAGGGGAGATAGGGGAGCTAAACATGTGCCTCAAGGGCTGGTGCCAGGAAAAATGACACAGATTTGTAGGGAACTGGCAACAGTTCTGGGAGCAAAAGTTCTTTAAATTTGATGGACTGCATCTGACTAAGGAGGGAGTCAGTGCATTGGGGCAGAAGTTTGATGTCTTTGCAGAATATTTAAACTAGCAAATGGGGAGAGGGGTGCAGTGCCCCATATGTCGAATGGGAAGAACACCCCCCCCCAGCTAGTGGTCAAACAGGGATTCAGCATGGTTGCAGTTCATTTGCATCACCAGGTAAGAAAAAAGGTCCGTCTCCCAATACGATGCACAGGAGAAATGCCAAACCTCACCCAACAACTAACACACTGAAATCTGGCCAATGGAAAATCATGTACACAAATGCTCACAGCCTGGGAAATAAGATCCCAGACCTGCAGGCAATAATATCAGAGGCTAAACTGGACATAGTAGCAATTAATGAGTCATGGTTCACCAGTAACCACACCTGGGAGACTTCAGTACATGGCTATGTACTGTTCAGAAGAGACCGAGGTGCAAAAAGAGGGGATGGAGTGTCCCTGTATGTCAATGAAAATATCAAAGCTACAGAAATTCAGAATACACGTAAGGAGCCAGAAGAACTGTGGGTCACCCTGGAAACAGGAAATGAGACAGCCATAAGAACTGGGGTTGTCTATAGACTGCAGACCAGGAGAGGACATAGACACATTACTGTTAAGATATACAAAACATGACAGCTAAAGGGGTTCTGATAATGGGAGACTTCAACATGCCAGATACAGATTGGTCAATACCAGCAGGAACATCTGCCAGAACTAGACACATGGCGGATTCCTGCAGGGAGGCCTCAAACAACTGGTACAACAACCCACAAGAGACACGGCTATCCTAGATCTAGTACTGACTAACAGGGAAGGGATCACAGATCTCCAGGTAGAAGGTCACCTGGGGGCCAGTGACCATCACATGGTGTGGTTCAATTTGGCCACTACATCTAAATCATCCCATTCCAAGGCAAAAAATATGGGACTTCAGAGGAGCTGACTTTGATAAGATGGCCAACAGAGTTAAGCTAGCCCTGGCAAAAAGAAACACAGGTGAGGGGGTACAGGCAAAGTGGGCAAGCATTAAGGATGCAATACTTGAAGCAACATCCCATTGTGTTAGACAGAAAAGGAAGTGCAGAAGGAGAAGGAAACCACTTTGGTTCTCAAATACAGTAGCAGAAAAGGTCAGAGCCAAAAGGCTGGCCTTCAGGAAATATAAGGGAACACAGCGGGATGAAGATAGGGAGGCATACCAAACTGCCCTCAGGGAAGCAGGGAAGGCAGTAAGGCAGGCAATGTCCCAAATATAGAAACTTAGAAACATAGACTTTGATGGCAGATAAGGACCGCTTGGCCCACCTAGTCTGCCCATTTCCCTACCTACAGGATAGGCCACAGATCCTAGTTAACCAACAGCCTATTTCTTCCTACCCACCACAAGAATTGCCTTATGTCTGTCCCATGCATTCTTGAATTCTCCTACAGTTTTAGAACACCTCCTCAGGAAGGCTGTTCCATACATCTACCACCCTTTCTGTGAAAAAATACTTCCTCACATTACCCCTGAACCTCCCCCCCATCTTTAAATTGTGTCCCCTTGTTCTTGCATGTCTCTTTTTCTGAAAGATGCTGCCCCGAGGAAACACTAGCACGAACAGTAAAAGAAGGTGGCAAGAATTTCTATAGATACATTAGTGAAAGGAGAAAGTCCAGAGGGGGTATTGCTAAGCTCAAAGGAGAAAAGGTGGCATGTGAGGAGGAGGACCCTGTAAAAGCATCTATCCTAAATAGATACTTTTGCTCAGTATTTACTGTAGAGAAGGTAGGTCAGGGTCCACAGCTCAGCACCATGGACACAGGGGGAAGGGAGGTGAGCACTACTCCATTCACAAAAGAAATGGTCCTACAAGAGCTCGCTAAGCTCAGGGTGGACAAGGCAATGGGACCTGATGGCATACATTCCAGGGTACTTAGGGAGCTAAGGTTGGAAACTAGCAGAGCCATTATCAGAACTGTTTAGTGAGTCTCTGAGCAAAGGAGAGGTCCCAGAAGACTGGAGAAGGGCTCATGTGATCCTGCTCCAGAGTGGTAGCAGGGAGGAGGCAGGGAACTACAGACCAGCCAGTCTTACTTCAGTGGTGGGCAAGATTATGGAGGAACCTTAAGGAAAGGATAGTGCAACACCTGGAACCATAGGGGCACAGGATCCAAGACAGCATGGGTTTACAAAGGAAGGTCCTGTCAAACTAATCTCATAGATTTCTTTGACTGGGTAACCAGAGTGGTGGACCAAGGGGAGCAGTTGATGTCACCTACCTTGACTTCAGCAAAGCTTCGACACTGTTCCACATAGAAGATTGATAAATAAGCAGGTAGGCTCGGGTGGGCCAAGTTGGTCAAGTGGGTGGCAAACTGGTTGACGGACAGAAAACAGAGTGTTGGTAAAATGGTATACAGTCAGAAGAGATTCAAGTCACAAGTGGGGTACCTCAGGGATCAGTCTCTGAGCCAGTCCTCTTCAATATCTTCATTAGTGACATTGCAGATGGACTAGAGGGTAAGGCTTGTCTGTTTGCAGATGACACCAAGATCTGCAACAGAGTAGATGATCCAGATGGGGTGGGCAGAATGAGAAGAGAGATCTGGATAAACTAGCAAAATGGTCAGAAGAGTAACTAGGGATTTAATGCAAAGAAGTGCAAGATCATGCACATAGGGAAGAGAAACCCTGAAGCCACCTATAGGCTGTGAGGGGAGTTGCTGGCAGTCACAAAGGAAGAAAGAGACTTGGGCATCATCATCACTGATGACCTGAAATCATCCAAGCAGACCTGTAAAGCAGTAGGTAAGACTAGGGGGATGTTAGGGTGTATTAGTAGGGTATCACAAGTCATAAGAGGGAGGTAATAATCCCTCTGTACAAGACACTGGTTAGGCCCCATCTGGAGTACTGTGTGCAGTACTGGAGGCCACACCTTCACAAGGACATTAACCAAATTCAGGCAGTCCAGAGAAGGGCAACCAAAATGGTGCAGGGACTGCATCAGAAGACATATGAGAACAGATTAAAGGAGCTCAATATGTATACCCTTAAGCAAAGGAGGGAGAGAGGTGATATGATCGAAACATTCAAACACCTTAAGGGCATTAACAATGTGAAAGAGTCTAACATGTTTAAATATAAGAAAAACAGCAGGACAAGAGGACACAGCATGAGAATAGAGGGAGGCCGATTCAGGGGGAATGTGAGGAAATTCTTTTACACAGAAAGAGTGGTGGATGCATGGAACAGCATACCTCAGGATGTGTTGGCTATGAATAAAATGCAGGGCTTCAAACAGGCATGGGATAGGCATAAGGGAGCAGTACAGATGAAAATGGATAGATAGGTCATTGACAGTGTAAAGGTGTGTGGCACATTTGAAAAGGTAGAAAAAATTGGCAGACTGGAGGGGCCTTGCGGTCCTTATCTGCCATCAACCTCGATGTTTCTATATTACCATGTGGTATTTCCTTTCCTTGATTGCTATACCGGAATAGTCCCCCACTATGCATATCTCAGGGAGGAAGAGGTCTTCTAAACTGAGCAGCGGGTCTAACCTGGATTTAATTTGCACCCACAAGGGGACAACTTTGGGGTAGCCCCAGCATATGTGAAGCAATGACCCATCAGATTGCCACATCACTTGCATAGGTTGGTCCTAGTTTCCCCATCTTCACTAGCTTAACTGGTATAAAAAAAAGATTATGGAGTACATTAAACTGGGTCAATCAGAGCTTATCATTTGTTATATATTGATATAGGCCCTTCCAGATACAGACCTAATCAAACATAGCCTGTGGAAAAGCTGTGGACCAATACTCTGAGTGTCCAGAGACCCCAGGAAAAAGGGTGGCAAAAAGGAAAGAGTATAACTGTGACACAGCATGGGGTAGAGATGTCAGATCTGTGAAAGACTGCAGGAGCTCCCCTTATTAACAGTTCTGTCCCACAGTTCAGGTCTGTGGAGTAAAAGATGGCACAGTTGATATATCTTAAAAATATACTGGGCTGGGAGATTAAACTCTGCCACTGTGATGTGTACACTGTATTTAAGTACCATGTTTGGCTGCTGTTCACCTGTTTTATCCTTGTATTATACTGCTGTGTCTTACCCTGTTGTATGTAATCTCCTGAGTCATGCCTGAAAATAAGCAGCTCTGCTGTCTAGTGCACCCACCCAGTCAACAAAAACTAAATAAATAAATAAAAATATTTAAGAAAAAATTTGGGGAATGCATTAGAATCACGATGGAGAATTTTTAAATTCCTGCTCGGTTTCTTTGAAACGGTCTGTCTTTGGCACTATCAGGAATGTGAACAAAAGTTTTTAAAATAATGCTTTGAGTCAGGTCAGGATAATTAGATCCTGTTGATATACTTTCAGTGTATTGATACACATTGGACAAATCAATACAATACAACTTCTATAAATCTACACAGTAAACGTAAATTTTGAGTTTTGTGATACATTGAAGGTGTATCAACAGGTATATCCTGTCGCTACACCTTAAATTTATAAATACACATCAGAACAAATCATTATAAAAAACCTTTTAAATAAATGTATATAGTGTGCATTTTCAATATATCAATAAACTGCAAGTTTATTGACAAGATTATACATAGTGTCTGGATTTCAAGCTTTCATTTAAAATGAACAAGTTCCTAGTCCTAAAGGTTCCAAAGACAGAACTTCCTAAAGATAGTTAATTTGAAAAAGTGCAACACTGGAACCATAAGGGAAAGGAACTTACTTTTTTATTAAATTAAAGCTAGGAATTAGATCAGCATGGCTGTATTCTGTCAATACAATTCCCATGTGTCAACAGATATTGATATACATCAGTACACTTGGGGCCGGATATTCAGACTGCACCTGGCAGTGGCGCAAGACTGGGCACAGCAAAACTGGGCTGGGCCGGGGCTAGGACCAGGCGATATTCAACAGTGATGTGCCATGGCTCAGCACCACTGAATATGGCATGGTCAGTGCACATACTGTGCATGGCGCAGTGGCACTGCACCAGCGCAAGCCACTGGGAGGGAGCACGGGGATGCGCTAGTGCAAGTGCAGTTGCGCTAGGTGCATCATCAGTGATATTCAGCTGGGGGCATGCAAATGAGGCCATAATCTATGCATGGCACACATGGGACCATTTGCAGGTCATTATGGCCCCATTTTCATGAGATGCACTGGGCGTCCTGGCGAATTGTGCATGGCACCCTGCCAAGCTGCTGACATCGGGGGTTGTCTCCCCGGTGGGTTATTGCAGCCCTCCATATGTCCAGTCATGGGCAGTAGTAAAGATAAACAAATTTGTATGCCTGATCATGGGCAGTAGTACAAATAAACATATCCCTATGCTCGATCGTGGGCAGTAGTACAAATATGCATGATCCTATGCCCAATTGTGGGCAGTGTTAAGAATAGTCACAATCCTGGTGGTCTAGCGGACTCCCCTCTCTCCCCGTATGCCCGATTGTGGGCTGTAGTACAATGGAAAGTAATCCTATGCCTGATCACGGGCTGTAGCATTATGAGAAATCATTCTGGTGGTCCAATGGTACCCCCCTCACCACCCAGCACCCCGCCCACTTACCACCTGGCCACCCACCAAATGACAGCATACATTATGATCTGTATGCTTAGCGGCCACAGTGTGGACCAATGGGCATGCAGACCATACTGTACTACACAGGTCTACATAAGGGTGCAAACCATCTAATTTGCTAGTAACACTAAGAAAAAGACATATGAGCTGGTTCAGGCCTTCACTGTTAAAGCACAGGCCTGCATGCAAGCACTTATGTTGAATCACACCCCGCAGCTTAACCAGATTTTACAGAAGATAAAAATCCAGTTGCATACTTTGTCAACTATCTAGCTTGAATGCCAAATATGTCTGGACAGAGCTGGACAGTACTTTGTTGGAGATAAGAATGCTACGTGGCTAGCTTGGCAATTAAGGTCCAAGCCAGAGACCACAGATATAAATTGCCTGCAAACTGCGAATGGGGCCAAAACATCTGACCCTGAAACCATAGGTGACATCTTCAGGTATTATTATCAGATAATATACACATCCAAGGGGAGCCCTTGTGAATAACAACACAAGAGCTTTGCAGCAGTCTCTTCAGTCCTGTGTCTCCCAGAGAGGCTACAAAACTATCTAGATAGGCCTCTTACATGGGAAGAGGTAGAGATAGCCGTGCAAGGACTGCAGGGAATATAGCCCAAGGGTCAGATGGGATCCCACTTGAGTTCTACAAAATTTACTTATCACATTTGCAGGAACCTTTGTGGGACACGTTGAGCGATCAGAATAGGGTGTACTGCCCCATCCACATGATCTGTGACACTAGTAGTCCTGCCTAAACTGAGGAAAGGCCAAAACACTGCCTGTCCTACCATCCAGTCTCCTTGCTAACAGCTGATTACAAGATCATGGCCAAGCTTGTGGCCAGCAGGTTGGAGAAAGCCCTACTCCTGGTTATCAACCCTGATCAAGCAAGATTTGTGAAGGGGAAACAAGGGAGAACTAATATTATGAAGACCCTGAGCATATTGAACATAATACTGGTCTCTTCACTACTTCATCCTTACAACGTCCCAATGGATTGAAAGTAGACCATTTAAACACCTGTAGCCTTCTCCCAAAAACTGACCAACTACATCCTATCCTGCTTAACCTACAGCTGAATGTGCTAGTTATATCTGAATCTTGGCTCTCCTTTAAGGTACAGAATTCTGCTGTAACTATCCCCAGCTACCCAGATGCCAGGAAAGATCACACAAAGAGGGGCAGTGGTGTTGCTGTTTGCATATTCAGCAGTATCCAATTTGAGACTGTTTTTGCTGTCTTTTCCCCCTCTTCCTGTGAGCTGCTCCTACTGAAGCTCTCCTTTCCTTTTTCTGTCCTCATCTTTATTTCTGGGGTTTGATGTTGCCCTAGTATTTGCTCTGCTTTAATTGCTGAGCTCCTTTCATCCATCTGTTCTAACTCTTTCAGAGGTGAGCTTTATTTTCTCGGTGACTTTAATATAAATTGGTTCTCCCCCAATACAAATAAAATTGTTCAAAATGTAAAGTCACAATTAAATAACAACTGATTTCTGAACTCACTTGCCTAAACATTAATTCTTTAAAGAACCCAACATGATTATGAAAACTTTGTAAAAAGTAATATTTATATTCAGCACCATCCCATTTTCTTTATTACTTCATATATTTTCAGTAATTTATTCCCCATTTTCTTTATTACTGAAAACAGTTGCATGAAAACAAGATCCTTGTCCCTTAGACTATATTTACTCTGGCTGCTTCTCTACACATGACATTACAGTCCCCTTTTTTGACATCATAAATATCTCCACAGAAACATATTTTAAAGTCATAAACAGAATTCTGAGGTCTGGTGTAGGCAGGCAGTCAGAGTTAAAAGGGCAGAGATACTGTATTCATACAAATACCCTTAGCAATAGGGAAATAAGGGTGCGAATTACAGAATAAAATTTATTTTTATTTATTTATTTATTGAAAATTTTGGAATTACAACCTTTGAGTCAAGGACTGCTTTGCAAAGGCTCCACGTCAGTCACGACAGAACATTACAACAAGACAGATTGTACAAAGTTTTCAAGACAGAGACATTACATTTTGACAAAATGTTCAAAATCGTAGCACAAGCAAAGGCTACACTTCAGTTGCAATAGAACATTACATAGAGAACAGGTTGTACAGAAGTTTCCAAACAGGACATTACAAGTGTTCAGCAATCACAGTATAAGGTATTGACAAGGCTCAGATAACATCTGAGGGTTGAAATGGTCATAACGGTGTTAAAATACAAAATATAAGCTACTTTTATGCCTGAATGTTACATTTTTCCAAAGTTGTTTCAGCTGTATCAGGAGCTCTTTAAATCACTGTCTGTTAGGCTGGGTTCTCTCATCTCATCTCCACTGTATTGTGGATGCAGGTATCCCTCCTGAAGCCCTCAGTGACAATCACATGGTTTACTCTGTGTGCAAGATACACCATCCTAAGGCCTCAACTAAATTTATTCATCTCTGGTCCTTTAGGTCACTGGACTTGTCCTCTCTCCTACTGTAGCTGACCAAGGGGCAACTGATTAGTCCCTGATCTCAACATCCAATAACATAAATTTTGCTCTGCAATACTTTCAGTCTAAATTTATGTCTGTATGGAATCATCATGCTTCCCTGAGAAAAAATAGATCATGGAGCTGTCATCTTCCCTGGATAACAGCTGAAGTTATGGCTTGCCTTTCTACCAGAGACCTTGCCTTGCATTCTTTTACAATCACTGGCTCCCCAGCTACTATGGCAAACTATTGTCACCTTTGTAATGCCTGTACCAAAGACATAAAACTAGCAAAGTCTAAGTATTTTGCTTCCACACTCCAGAACAACATTAATCATCTCTCTAAGTTCTGGAAGGTCATCCATTCCCTTTTCTCCCTTCCAAACCAGTCTCCCTCTCCTGTTCTCAGAGTTGATGACTCCCTCATCTCTGACCCTTCTATTATTGCCGCTTCCTTTAAATCCTACTTTACTATCTGTACCCTTTCTCTCATCCCTTTCTCCCCCTTTCTTTCTTGTCTCTTCCTTCCCCTCCTTTAAAATCTCTCTTTTTCCTTCTCTTCCACCACCACTTCTGCTTCACTTAAGTCCTTGCTTACTGTTAATCTGCACAATTGTGGTAGCCCTGATGGCCTTGATCCTAAACTTCTACTTTCTCAGCCCCTTCCAACACCCTGCCTATTACCCTAGTCCTCAGCCTTTCTTTTTCCACTGTTCCTGTCCTTGAATCCTGGAAGCAGAATACTGTCATTACTTTCCCTAAAGGTGATGATCCATCTTTTTCTGGTAACTACCACCCTAGCTCACTCCTTCCTACCCTAGCTAAGTTACAGTCTTGTATTTTCTCGACACTCTTTCTTCCTTGACTCCTCCTCCTTCTTCACCTCCTTCCAGTCTGGGTTTAGGAAATCCCACTCCACTTCCACTTCCCTCCTTCGGCTCACTGACTCAATTCTTTCAGGTATGGATCAGGGCCTGATTATGTCTGCCATTTCTGTTGATCTTGCTAAAGCTTTTGACACGGCAGCATATCCCCTCTTTCTGGACAAGCTTAAAGCAGCAGGTTTTTCTGACTCTACAGTCAGTTGGTTTTATTCTTACCTTGAGGGAAGGTCTCAAGTTTTCCAGATAAGAAGCTCCATTTCATCATCATTCCATATCTGCTTAGGTGTTCCTCAAGGATCGGTCCTGGGTCCTATTCTATTTTCTATATTCTTATATGACCTCCACTTTGTCTGTTCCTCTGTGTTCATTCCTGTGTACACTGAAGATGCAGTTCTTTTTGCATCTGGCTCCTCTTTCCATGATCTTACCTCACAGCTTCAGCTGGATTTTGAAAATATTCAGTACCAGTTCATGTCTAAGCAATGATCCCTCAATGCCAAAACACTGCCTCCATGACTTCTGGCACCTATCAGAGGCTTTCCAGAATCACCTTTCTCCCCTTATTTTACACCCTTGATGGTGCTATTATTCAAGATGTATCCTCTTTTAAGTTCCTAGATGTCTGACTTGACTATCATTTTTTGATTTCTTGGTTCATATTGATGCCATACACCAAAAGCTCCACCCCAAGCTTGATTCATTATACAGGAACAAAGCAAGCATCCTGCTTCCTACCTGCCAAGACAATGTTCTAAAGATGATTCTTCCTATTTTTGATTATGGTGACATAGCCTATAGTAGGCTGTTGGTTAACTAGGATCTGCAGCTTATCCTGTAGGCAGAGGGAAATGGGCAGACTAGGTGGGCCAAGTGGTCCTTATCTGCTGTCAAAGTCTATGTTTCTATATAGAGCTCCTAAAGCCTCCCTTTCCAGACTGGACCCCCCCCAACTCTTTTTGTCATTTTGCTTTAGACTATTCCCCCCTCATGCCCATAATTTCTTTCTCTACTTTGCCCTTTCACTCCACTCTCTTGATGCCAGGTGCCCTTCCTATTGTTCCTTTTTTTATCTAAATTTTGGTTTGGTTCATTTCCCTCTTACCTTACATCCTCATTACCCTTTCAGGTTGGTTTTGGCTTGCTACATAAGACTCATTCTTGCAGGTTGCTGCCTAAAACAGAGTCTGTGTGTTTGGTCACAGACAGGAACTGAAGAGGCTTTTTTGATACAACATAAGTAGGGTATGTTGTGGGGAAACTTGGTGAAACAGTGTCTTTATTATTGTCCAAGAGGAGTCAATCAAAGGGAAGACTGCACCTACCCATCCCAGGGTGGACCAACCAGGGCTCTGTCTTGCACATGTGACTGCTTCCTCCTACTACAAAAGGAAGAGGACATCACATGAACCTCCATGCTGTGGACCTCCATGTGAAGGACCAAGAGCAAAGGACATTAAGAAGGAGTCTGCCAGGAGGGAGTCATCCAGGGGAGTCAACCAGCAGCTGTACACTCTGCACCTAGCAGGGGGTAAGTGAAGGAGGAGAACAGGTGTCTGGAAGCAGCAGACATCCACTGGAGGATGCTGAAGACCTGGAGGTTCTACTGGGAGTGCCCATTTACTGCAAAGACTAACAGAGTTACAGCTTGTTTGTGGGACTAGGGGCCTGCTGGATAGTTTTCTTGTGAAACTGAGAGTGTGAAGGCTTGCTGGTAAGTAACCCTAGAAAATGGTGACTGGGAAAAGAGACTTGCTTAAATTTCTGTTGTGAAACTGTAAGTGCGGGGTTGGGATAGTAACAATGTGTGGGGGTGTAAGGGGGCTTACTGGAAAATGTTGTACAAGTATGAAGGTACAGACTGGCTGGTAAGTAATTCTGGGAAGTAGTGGAAGTGGGTAAGTGCTGGAAATGCATTGTTGTGCAACTGTGGATGAGGAGATGAGCTAGAAATTCTCTGTGGGTGACAGTGAGTGGAGCGAGAAGCTTGCTTGAAAGAGTTTCTGAGGAAGGGGGAGTGTGGGAATTTACTAGATATTCTTTTTAGGTAACAGGTGGGCGGGCTGCTGGCAACTGTTTGTTGTAGGTTGGAGTAAGGGGACACAGGACCTAGGGATAGGTAAAACTCCCTATATAGGGTAAGGGAATAAAAGGAATTCAAAGGGCTAAAATGACACAGGAAGTATAGGATGACGGGAATGGTGCAGTGCAGTGGCTGTTGGGTAGCACTCTTCAGGGATACCTTCTGGAGGCTACATTCCTGCCCCATCTGCATACACCTCTCTTGGATGGGGCAGTAGGCTTGGGTTTGGAGGACCTACTCCCCCCACCCAAGGACTATATAATCTGTGGCTGTTACCTCAAAGGATTCCAAGTAGCAGGAGCGGCTGGACAATGGTGGGTTCAGGGAGTGTAAGGGTGGTGGAGTGCTAGCACATCCCTATGTGGTACAACTACAAAACTCCTACACCATGCTGACTGGGTTGGAATGTCCCACAGAGGCACCCAAAGCAGTGACCAGGGTGGATGTGGGGGTCCTCCATAGTGGAGACCCCAAGGGAGGTGGCAGAGGACTCCGGAGGAGGAGAACTGAATCCTGGTGGGGGACTCCATAGTGAGGAAAATACAGTTAGGGGCAGGTAGGGATAAGGAGAGGGAAGTTAGGTGCCTTTCCAGTGCCACAGCTTGAAGGGATGGAAAGAGGATCCAAGGGATTGCTGAGGCTGCAGGAAGGGAGGGAAACCTGGACATCATTGTCTATCTGGGGACTAATGACCTGGCTAGGGATGAGCCAGAAATAGCTCAGGAGAAGTTCAGGGAATTTGGCAGGGGTCTTAGACACTTAGCATGATCTGTGACCTTCTCAGAGCTGCTATCTGTCTATGACAGGGGAGGACAGTCTTTCTCTGCACCAGGAACTTCAGTGCATGGTTGAATTAATGGTGCAGAGAAGAGGGATTCAGTTTCATTGTGGATTGGGGTCCCACCTGGAAGGATAAAGGCCTGTACTGAGGCAACAGTCTGCATCCATTCAGGAGGGGAATCATGATCCTCAGTCAGCGGTTTAAATGCTACATTGGTGAGCATTTAAACTAACTAAGGGGGAGGTGGAATGAGGCAGGGGGACATAAACTGGCCCCTCCCACAGGCTTACAAGGTCAGTAGTGAAATCTGGATGGGGAGAAATCCCAAAAGGAACCAATGAACATAAGAATCCAGGGGGTAGAATGAAAGGGAGATAATAAGAAGAATAGTGGAGGGCAAATGGGTAAAATGAGAGGGGTAGCAATACAATCTGGAGAGTCATGTGTGCAAATGCTCCAAGCCTGGACAATAAGACTACAGAGCTAGAGGCCACCATGACAGAAGCAGACCTGGACATAGTCACAATTACCAAGTCTTTGTACAGTGAAAACCAGGACTGGGATGCAGTTATATCAGGCTATGCTCTATTCAGAAGGGATAGGCTAGGTAAAATGAGGGAGGAGTGACACTTTATGTAAGGGAAAACATAAAAGCTACAGAAATACAGGTGGAGCAGGGAGGAGCAGATGTACTGTGGGTCACCCTGGAGACACAAAAGGGGACCATATTCTCACAGGAGTGATCTACAGACCTCTAGCACAGGAGGGAGAGGTGGATAAATATATGCTGGAAGCAATCCAAAGGATGACAAGCAAGGGGTAGGTATTGCTGATGGGTGACTTCAGTGTAGCAGATGTGGATTAGAGCCTCCCAGCTGTGGCAACAGTTAGAAGCAGGGACATCCTGGACTCCCTTCAGGGGGCATTCCTCAGGCAGCTAATCAAGGAACCCACTCAAGGGGGAGTAGTACTAGACCTGGTACTGACAAAGAGGGCCAATGTTGCTGACATCATGGTGGGAAGCCACCTGTGAACTAGTGATCATTGCACAGTCTGGTTCAATATATGAACTGGGTCAGAATCAAACCACACTAACATGAGGGTCCTGGACTTCTGGAGGGCTTATTTTAAGAAAATGGGACAGTGCCTCAGGGATAGGGATGAAGTCAAGGAACAGTGTAACAGTGGACAAAAATAAAGGAGGCCATTAAGAAGGCAACAAACCTCTGCATCAGGCAAGTTAACAAGGGCAAGAGAAAAAAGAGAATGCTATGGTTCTCTAAAGAAGTAGCTGAGAAAGTATGGGCAAAAAAGCTAACATTTAGAAGGTACAAGATGACACTGAAGGAGGAGGACAGGGAGAAATATCAGGAGAAACAAAGGGAGGCAGAGAAAGCAGTTAGAAACGCAGAGGTGCAAGCAGAGGAGACTACTGCCAAGTCAGCAAAAATTGGGGGATGAAACATGCTTTAGGTATATAAGTGAAAAGAGTAAGACCAAAGGAGGGATAGTATGCTATAAGGGGAAGGAGGGGTTTGTGTGGAAGAGGATGAAAAAAAAGCTGGCATATTGAACAAATAATTTTGTTCATTATTTACAGAGGAAGGGGTAAGTGACAGGCTACAAATAAGGGACAAGGGTATTAAAGGAAGGGGAGTGGACACTAGTCCTTTCACAGAGGAGAGAGTCTTCAAGGAACTAGCACAACTAAAAGTAGACAAGGCAATGGGGGCCTGACGTGGTACAGTACACCCTAGGATACTGAGGGAGCTCAAGGAGCTGCTGGCTGCACGTCTGACAGCCCTGTTCAACCAATCATTAGAGAGGGGATGTTCCTGAGGACTGGAAGAGGGCAGAAATGGTCCCACTTCACAAAAGTGGTGGTGGGTGAAGTAATGGAAACACTACAGAAGGAAAGGATTGGAGAATACCTTGTGACCAGTGGATTACAGGATCCAAGGCAGCATGCTTTCACAAGGGGGGAGATCTTGTCAGACAAACCTGACAGAGTTCTTTGATTGAGTGACCAGGGAAGTGGATCAGGGTGGAGCGGTGTATGTTGCCAACCTGGATTTCAGTAAGGTCTTCGACATCCTTCCACACAGAAGAGTGGTGAGCAAGCTGGGCAGCCTAGGAGTTGGTTCAAAAGTAGTAAAATGGGTTGGCTAAGCAACAGGACTCAGATGGTGGTGGTAAATGGTGTTCACTCTGAAGAAGGCAAGGTGACCAGTGGGGTGCTACATGGGTCAGAACTAGTCTGGTACTCTTCAATGTCTTTATTAGAAACATTGCAGGAGGGCTGGATGAGAAAGTATGCCTGTTCGTGGATGACACAAAAATCTGCAACAGAGTGGACTCACTGGAAGGGGGGTAATGATGAAAGATTCAAATATACTGGAAGACTTGTAAAGGTTTGGCAACTGGATTTCAGTGCAAATAAAGTGCAAAATCATGCATTTATTTTTTTTCATTTGCTAACCGGGTAGGTGCACAGACTGTTTTCAGTCTAGTATATCCAGAGAGCCAAGCTCGAGGATTTGAAGCAGAGTTGAAGTGGGGAGCTCAGGAAGGGCATTTGCAGGTGGATGCTGACAACAGGTGGTTGATCAGGTTTATTCTAAAGGCAGATGGGGAGCCAATGGAGAGAAGCAAGGCACAAAGGCTATTCCAGAGTTTGGGGCCAGCGACAGAGAGGGCTATCTCTGTCTAATACCAGTGGAAGATCGGGGAGGTTAAGTAGTCTTAGGGAGGATAACCATAACTCCCTTGTGTTCCATTTCATTGTTAGAAGTTTGTCTAGTGGGGATTCAGGTCGAGCACTAAGGGATTTAGGTACAAGAGTGCCCAGGCAAAGGTCATGTCAGGCTTGGGGAGATAGCCAGCCTAGTGAGGTGTATAGAGAGCAGTGGTGGGTAGCAAGTGGAGCAAGTAGGATGAAATGATAGATACCGTTGTAAGCAGTATTGAGGCAGGTGAATAGGCGCAAAGAGGTATGGAATATAATGGAAACCATAGTCCAGAAGAGGTGGAGCATGCCCTGCCCTATTGTTAGGTGTGCCTCCAGAGTCAGGAAGTGCCTCAGGCAATAACAGACACCAATATGCTGATCAATCCTTCTTACTGTAATCCTGATATGGTCATTGTACTGTATGTAAGGGAAGGGTCCAAGAAGACTCCGAGGTACTTGAACCTGGATGCCTGTTCCAGAGTGGCACCATCTGGGGCACAGATTGGAAAGGAGTTGAGCTGGTCCCCTGAGCATCTAACCAACTTGTTTGGATCCAAAAAGCATGGTCTTCATTTTCTTTGTGTTGGCAGGAGTCTGTTAGCAGAGAACCAGTCATGGGTAAGTGAGAAATCCTTGGTGAGGGTGCTGGATAGGCTATGCAGGTTAGGCCACACTGAAAAGTATGAGGTCATTCATGTACATGACCTTCTGGCACTCCAGGTAGACATCTAATAAGTCATTAACAAACAGGGAAATAGTATGAAGCCTGGTATGGACCCCTGCATGACTCCACTACTCATTTGAAGGGGGCCATATCCTATCCCTCTGATGCAAACCCTCTGATATCTGTTGGAGAGATAGTGCCAAAACCATTCAGAGGTGCTAGTGGAAAAGCTATATGATTTGAGTTTGTGAAGGAGGAGGTTGTGTTCTATGAGATCAAATGCCTTGGAGATGTCTCTGAAAATTGTCCCTGTGAGCAGGCCCACATCGGCAGATCTGACAACAAAGTTAGAGAAGCAGGAAAGTGCAGTGGTAGTGCTATAGCCCTTACAGAATCTGTATTGGTTAGGGGAGAGTAACTTGTGTTTGCTGATGTGGTCTGAGTTTTGGAGAAACACAATTTTTTCCAGGACTTTGCTAAGGTGCAAAAGAATGGAGACAGGTCTGTAATTGTCCATGAGTTTGGTGTCTCCTGACTTATATATGGTAACTAAACTCCCTTGTCTCCAGAGCTGAGGGAAGGAGGAGGTAGCCCATGATATGTTGAATAGGAAAGCCAGGGGCTGTATGATATTGGTGGGAGATAGTTTAAGGAATCAGGGTCATAGGCCATCACTCTTTGTACTGCTGAAGTTGGGGAGACCCTTGACAAGGTGGTAGACTTCTGTAGGGGTGGTGGCTTTAAAATAGAAAGGTGAGCAACCCAATGTTGTGGGATCAGTGGTAATGGGGTTGGGGGGCCTTGGGTGGTAGCTTGTCTAGGGAGGGCTGAAAGTTCAAGGATTTTAGGGTTAAGGTTTCTGTTATGAATGGGCTTGGTCTGAAGATCAGTGTCTGTGAGAAAGTTGATGGTACTCTGCTTAGCTTCTAGTTTGGTTAATGAGTTAATTGTGGACCAGAACTTCTGGGAGTCTACAGACTCTTAAGGAAAGATGCTTTGAAGAGTTTGGATTCCTGTTTGCATAAATTGCAGAGTCTCCTGCTGTTCCAAGCTGTAGAGAAGGGTGCAGATTTGACGAGGATCCATGCTGAATCCCTCTGCTTCAATTTACTGAGTAGTTCATTGGATAGACATCCCTAACTCTGTGGGTGGTAAGAAGAAAGTGCCTGCCTTGTATGGCAGACAAGGCAGTGGTGAGGAAGCCTAGTGCACAGTCAGTGTCTGTTAAGGTGTAGAAAGTAGCCCAGTCAATTGCCATTTTATCATCCCTGAGCCTATCACTGTCTATCTTGGAGAAGTCTCTGAAGGAGATTATCTTTGGTGGGGGATGGGGCTTCCTACACATCCAGGTACAAAAAGTGGGAGAGTGATCACTGATTGAGTCAGCTAAGATCCCTGCTGATAGATTCTGTCCTTCTGATTCGTTAGTATCCAATCCAGGAGAGTATGATTGGCTGACTTGTTATTGTGTTGTGTGTAGGAGGAGAGGAGATGATTTGTGAAAGCCTTAATTGTTTAATTATGTCAACATACTCGAACTGTTGGTTGCCGAGCCAGTTTAAGTTGAAGTCCCCAAATTGGGGCACAGAAACCCTGGAGCAATATACTAATTGGGTGGGGAGGTATTGGCAACCACAAAACAGGAAAGGGACCTGGGAGTTAATAATTTCTGATGACCTGAAGGTAGCAAAGCAGTGTGATAAGGCAATGGGGAAAGCTAGTAGAATGCTCGGGTGCATAGAGAGGAGTACTTATTTATGTATTTAGTTTTTGTTGTCCAGGAAAAGAGGACCTATTTTTAGCCTCATCCTGGGGAAGGGGGAGATAGAGATGGTAACCAACTGAAATTGAACCAGATTAAGCTGTTGGTGGTGTTTTTAGTGAATGGGGAAAATTTGGCCAGGACACCAGGGAAATTCTCCTACTCTGCAGCAGGGGGTTTGACTTCCTATGAGTGGAATGGAGGAGTCCAGTGTTGGTCAGAGGAAGGAGCAAGAAGTGTCTCAGGGGAGACACTGCCAGATGGAGTTAATATGCCTCATGAACCTCAGATGGACTCTGAATTTATGGAAGTAAATACTACTGTGGTGAAAGAAATGTCAGGGGCACATTCTGTTTCTAAGTTACCGGGTCCTTTTGTGTGTGAGGAGCATAATTTGGCTTTGTGAGACTTTTCTGCAGATAGTATTTTACAAGACAAGCTGGAGAAGAAAAAACAGCAGCTGCTTATGTTTTGTTTGAAGCTGAAGTAGAATACAAACAGCAGAAGCTCAAGCTGGAGGATGAACGGAAGAGAAAATGTTCTGTGGTAAGCCCCACCATTTCTTCTGGCAAAAATACTTAACCTAGACATTGAACATTTTTTACCTGGTACATCTGTGGATGTTGTCGTGGATGCAGTGCCTGAAATCCACAATCAGGAATCTGTGAACAGTGAGTTCTCAGCTTAAGCCGAATGGACCCTGGGGCAAGCTTTGAAAAAAGCCAGATGGATTTTGGAAAATGACAGATGGGTTCCTGACCAAAAAATCCCTATCCTGACTAACCGGAGAGACTGACAAAAGATATTACAAGTCTCCATGGTTCAGATACAAGGACGCCTGAGATGGCAGCTGTTGCAGCTGTGAGTGCAGACAATGAGTGTGCACTGAATGAAACTGCACCAGGCACGGAGCTCCAGGGGCAACACTCTGGCATGGTAGAAGATACAGAAACAACTAAACAAATGGAGAATCAGTAGCAGTCAAGAGAACTGCTCCCTGGCATTTGGTCTCCAACAGAACAAGTGAGTAAGCCAGAGGTAGGCTCTCACTTGAATTCGGAAGAAATTCCCAGTACTAGTTCCCACACACAGAATGTGAAGCAGACACCTCAAAGGAATGAGGCAACAGGTAAATGTTCTACCTCCAGGCAATTTCAGGCCACAGAGGATGAAGTCATGGATATGACTGATTTGTTAAATGATAGAGCTGAAGTTTTATTAGATCCAACCAGACCAGTCAGTTATGCAAGCCTTTTTTGGCAATCTACAGTGGCAGCAAAATGAAGACTTATGGTACATCTTCGGTATAAAGAGGGGCTGACACTATTTCCTTATAGAAATTATGTGGGGAAATCTAATACTAGACACACAAATATTATTTGGGGGACTTTAACATTAGCCTCATGAAAACTGATAAAGATGGGAGGACTACCAAAACTTTTCATGACAGTAATTTTTTACTAACTTTGCTGAAACAAACAGGTCTAAAAGATTCCCAAGCTAACAAAATAGTTGCTGTACCTCATACTTATTTTAGAGGGATGCTATCTACATACATAGACTTTTGGTTTGTTTTGAATCAGTTGCCTATTTCCCATGCAGAAACAGTCCCCATAGAGACATCGGACCATGCTTTAGAGGGGGTACGTGTCTATACGTTCCCCCCAAGGGTCTCTGGGAAGGGGGTCTGGCGTTTGAATGCCAGTTTGTTAAAAGACCTGGAGGTTCTGAAAGAATTCATAGAGGTAGTTAAGGACATACAGTCAGTTTATTTCTTACGTGATTCCCCAAATCAGTGGTGGGGAGACAGTAAAAATTGCTTCACAGCATTTTTTAAAGTGGTAGAGGGTAGGAAGAGCATCTTAAGTATGACCAGTACTTTAGAACAAAATTTCACACTTTAATCTCAGATCAGGTTATACACAATATTGATTTATCAGCTCAGAGTGAGGAGGTAAAGGCAGATATGTTTTCCCTACAATATAATAGACAACAAACCTTAGAACAAGAACAAAAGTTTGGCACCCAAGGGACTAAGGATATGACAAATCCTTTTGAAGACTGTAAGTCAAGACTTAGTAAATGAACTATAGTGGAACTCACAGATGTCTCAGGGACAGTGATATGGGACAATAAGGGAATAATAAAAGAATTGGAAAGGCATTGTGAAGAAAGGGGGGTTACTAGTGGAGTACCTCAGGGCTCAGTACTGGGTCCAGTCCTCTTTAACGTCTTCATAGGTGACATTGCAGAGGGTCTGGAAGGAAAGGTATGCCTCTTTGCAGATGACACAAAGATCTGTAACAGAGTTGATACTCAAGGGGGGGTAGAAAGGATGAGAAGGGACTTGGCAAGGTTGGAGGAATGGTCTGACATATGGCAACTTAGATTCAATGCAAAGAAGTGCAAAGTAATGCACCTGGGAAATAAAAATGCAGGAGAAGAGTACACAATAGCAGGGGAGGTATTAACGACAACAATAATGGAAAGAGATCTGGATGTAGTCATATCAGATGACCTAAAGGTGGGTAAGCAATGTAAGAAGTCAGTAAGGAGAGCCAGGGGGATACTGGGATGCATAGGGAGGGGCATCACAAGTAGAAAAAGGGAAATGGTTATCCCTCTATACAGACAGTTGGTGATACCTCATCTGGAGTACTGCGTGCAGTTTTGGAGACTTTATCTATGCAAGGACATAGACAGGATGGAAGCAGTCCAGAGGAGGGCAACTAAAATGGTGCAGGGTCTACATCAGTAATCATATGAAGAGAGACTGAGAGAGCTTAGTATGCATACCCTTGATGAA
This sequence comes from Neoceratodus forsteri, assembly GCA_016271365.2. Lineage (NCBI taxonomy): Eukaryota > Metazoa > Chordata > Ceratodontiformes > Ceratodontidae > Neoceratodus > Neoceratodus forsteri. Next base: position 413,498,315 of record CM057453.1, on the reverse strand, counting down.
AGGAGGGACAGGGTACATGATAGAAACTTTTAAGTACCTCAAGGGAATCAACAAAGTCCAAGAGGGTAGAATCTTTCAGAAAAAGAGATGTGTAAGAACAAGGGGGCACAATTTAAAGTTAGAGGGGGGATGGCTCAGGGGTAATCTGAGGAAATTCTTTTTCACGGAGAGAGTGGTGGATGCGTGGAGCCGCCTTCCTGGAGAGGTTGTGGGGTCTAAAACAGTGGGGGAATTCAAACATGCATGGGACAGACATAAGGCAATTATAGTGGGGGGTTGCAGGAAGTAGGCTGTTGGTTAACTAGAATCTGCAGCTTATCCAATAGGTAGGGAAATGGGCAGAATGGGTGGGCCAAGTGGTCCTTATCTGCCATCAAAGTCCATGTTTCTATGTTTCTATTGTATTACCTGCCAAGATTCTAAGGTTCCATTAGATGAACAAATTAAATTGTTACTGCAGGTGGCTGCGTTACCACAGGTAAGCAAAGAGAAGTCTGACTTATTGGTGTTCCCAATCACCCTGGCTGAATTATCAGTGGTGATGTCCCAATTTAAGCAGACAGTGTCCCCAGGTTCAGATGAGTTACCAAGTGAATTTTATGTGGTTTCATGGAACCTAATGCCCAAGGAATTTCTGGAAGTTTTTCAGAAGTTCTTTACAGACTGTTTACATCCACAAATGTATGAGGGTTTGTTGACCTACATATATAAAAAAGGGGACAAACGAAACCTAGATAATTGGAGACAGATTATCCTTCTAAATTCCAGTATCAAAATATTGACTAAACTATTAGGAATCAGACTTTCCCTATTATTGGATAGCATAATACACCCTGCCCAGTTCTGCTCCATTAGTGGACACAGAATCGCTGATGCTCTATTTCTGATCTGGTTGATAATGGACACGGGAAAACAAAATTTAGTTCAGGGATTTTTGATTTCTTTGGACCAGACCCAAGCATTTGACAGGGTGTCCCATGACTTCCTGTGGCATTGCTTGCAGGCATATGGGTTCACTTTAAAATTCATACAATGCATTCAGTTGTGCTATGCATATGCCTTCATAAGGCCTTATGATAACAAATGGCTAGGAAACAAATGCTTAGCAAGAAAGGGAGTTAGTCAGGGCTGCCCCCTTAGCCCACTATTGTATATATTAACTCTGGACCCCTTAATTCGGATTATATATTCTTCTCCAAATATCCATGGGATTTCATACAACTCAATAACCCCTGTGAAAGCCCTGGCTTATGCAGATGATCTGATTCTGTTCAGGAGGCAGAATCAGGCATGAGGGCATGCCGGCTAGTTCATACACCAGTGCAAGCTATAGGAGGTGCTGTTAACACCACCAAAAGCAGTTGTGTAGAAGTACAAGAGGGGCCTATTTCATGTCTCTCTTTTGCCAACATTACAGTGACTCAAACACCTTGTAAAATGTTTGGTTTTTTTTGGCCCAGGTGACACGGCTATATACAGTATGACTGGGAACTAAAAATTAAAGAGGGGTCTCAAAGGGTGGCCAGATGGAATAAATGGCATATGAGGAAATTAAAGAGGATCTATTTAATCAGAACTTTTTTGATTAAAATCTTTTTGTTTTTAAGTTATGTTTTTCCTCTGCCCAAACATACTGAAACATCACTCAACTCCTGTTTTTTTCATTTGTTTATGGCGCAGTAGGCTGAACACCATCAAACAAAAGGTGACATATTTGCCACAGAAAGAGGGAGGAATAAATATGCCTAATCCAATTCTGTTTTTTTTAGCATTTTTCTTTATGCTAACCTCTTGCCTATAGTAAGTCAGGAGGGTATAGTTTGGGTCACACCAGCATTGCAAGAAATTCTCCCTGATTGGGCCAGAAACACTTTTTTACCTAAGAACAAATGTAGTGTGAAACTAAACCCTGCTTGGACATATTGTCTTGACTATGTAAAGAAATGACAAGTGACTATACAACAGGTCACCACAACCCCTAGGAAGGTGCTGTATAGACAGATCTTGGTCCATCTTTTTTCTGAACCCCCTTTTACGCTATTTCCAAACCCAGTTAGAGTAAGTATAGGGATGGTACTTATCAACACCACCTACCTAAGGAAATGTGGGATGTGGTATGGTTGGGGACACATGGAAGGATAAATACCAAGGGAAATCAGAAACATAAAGAATTGACTGATCGTTATTGTCCTAGGCCTACATGTTTAGTGGAAACTGAGACCATTTATATTTTACTTGTCCCTTTATTGTAGAGTTTTGGACTATGCTGGCAGACATGTGGCAATCTAAATTACTCCATACCTTCTATTTAGAGGGTATATTCTACCACTTGGCAAAGCCACGTAGAAAATAATATTTATGTCTTGATGGTCAGCATTTTATACTGGATCTGGCAAATTCGCTGTAGATTGGTCCTAAAACAACAACAGACTTCCCCCCTTGAGCTTTTTATATTGTACATAAGGAGTTATTGTCCCTAAAAAATATTGAAAGTCAGAAGTTCTCAGCAGCCCACTGGCTTGACCTATGTGACTCCTTTTATTGGTTGGTATAAAGTCCTCTGTTATTTTTCATTAGTTTCAGGTTATTTTTCTATCTTTTCTCCCAATATTTTGTGAGATTTTCTTCTTTTTTATAGGAATTATAAAATTTTTCTTTTCTTATTAATTTACAGTCTATTTTTTTTTGTTTGTTTGTTTTTGGTATGCCGACTTAATACGTTTGTTTCCATGGATTATTGAAATAATGTTGAAGGTTTTTCTTTTCATTGGATATGTATTTTTATGTATTTCTTTGAAGACTATTTTTCATTTTTTGCATGCATGAATTCTCTGTATATACAAATAATAAATTCCCCTACTCTACGCCCCAGACCTTCTTGTACAGAATAACCTGAAACAATGAATCATCTCTTCTTTGAATGTCCTTTTATTATACAATTGTGGTGGTCATTAATACGGAGGAAATGGGAATATTATTCAAAATATGTTAAGACCCCAGAAGCCCTCTTTTTCGGACTTTGTTTTTCCGATTAACCCTGACTACAATAGAAGCACTTTGATGATAGTCACAGCTTGTATGAAATACTGAATATGGCATGTCAGGTGCAAGTTAACTCTCCAGCAATTAGACTGGTCCCCAGAATAGGTATGGCAGTCTATATCAGATAATATCAAGAACATAAAAAGACATGAACATAACTTATGCTCACAGTCTGTATTTTCAGAAAGATGAATTTCTATAACTTGGTTAAATTAAATCCCTGACAATAAGGGCCTCATCAAATGGTCACAGTCTTGCAAGATATTCTGTGTACTGTAAATTCCTGTACCTAGGGCTTCCTGGGGTTGATATCCGTCGCTTACAGCTAGTGCAGAAGGCTGCAGTGTGTTTATTAAGCATAGTTCCCCTATGGATGCACCGGCAGAGGAGACTAAGGAGGGTGCAGACAACTGTCACAAGGGAGGCCCTCAGAAAGGAGGCAGAGGGCACCACAGGGAAAGAAAGCAGCTCCTGGTGGGGGACTCAATTATTAGGGGGATAGAACTGGGGGGAGAAGGGAAAACTGAAGTAAGGTGCCTGCCTGGTGCCATGGCTTGGAGGGACAGGAAGCGCATCCTTAGGATCACAAGAACAGTTGCATGGGAGTCTGAGCTGGACATCATTGTCCACCTAGGGACAAATGACTTGGCTCATCATGAGATTAGAGCAGTGCAGAAGGACTTTGTAGAGTTGGGGAGGGGCTTAAGACAAGTAGCACACACAGTATCCTTCAGAGGTGCTGCCTGTCAGTGGCATGAGTGAGGCGAGGGTACTTTGCAGCTAGTTAACAAATGGCTAAAAAATGGTGTGGAGCACAGGGGTTTGGCTTCATTGGGGACTGGGGTTCTACCTGGAGGGACACCAGCCTATACTGGCAGGATGGTCTGCATCTGTCCAGGAAGGGAACAAGTCTTTTGGGCAATCAGTTTAAATGCTTCATTGGCAAGCCTTTAAACTAGTCAAGGGGGGAGGCACTTATAAGCAGAAGGAAAATCCCAGCCTCCCCCTACAAAACAGGGTACTAAATGAGAAAAAGACCAAGGTAGAAAGGTCAGTAGGGGTTGCCGCTACAGAAGGTAAAGCCATCAAAAAATGGAGAGCAATGAGTACCAATGCCCGTAGTTTGGGTAACAAGCTTCCTGAATTAGTGGCCTTGATGGAGGAGGAAGATCTGGATATTGTGGCAGTCACAGAAACATGGTACACACAGAACCATGACTGGGACATAAACATACCAGGATACACTATCTACAGGAGGGACAGGGAGGGTAAAAGAGGAGGAGGAGTAGCTCTCTACATAAGTGAAGAAATCAAAGCAACAGAACAAAAGGGTAAACAGGGAGGAGAAGAAGCACTGTGGTCAATTTGAGGCAGGCAATGGCACCACAATCCGCACAGGGTTGTATACAGACCCTCTCAAGGGAGGAAATGGACAAGGAAATGAGAGAAAGTATACTTAGAATGGCAGATAAAGGGAGATATTGCTGATGGGTGATCTGAATATGCCAGATGTTAACTGGGTGCAGTTGCAGCAGCCACTTCTAAGAGTGGGGTTATTCTGGATGCCTACAGGGCATGCCTTAGACAACTAGTATTGGAGCCCACTCGAGAGGAGCAATCTTAGACCTGGTTCTCTCAAACGGAGATGAAGAGAGGATCACAGATGTAGAAGTGGGTAGCCATCTGGGAACTAGCGACCACGAACAGTATAGTTCACAATAAACACAGCAATAGAGTCAAGCCATACAAAGACAAAGGTACTAGATTTTAGGAGGGCTGACTTTGCCAAAATGGGTGAGTGCCTAAGGAATGCACTAGCAAATGAGCAGGAAGGAGGGTGGAAGAACAATGGGGAATAATAAAAACTGCCATCACAAAGGTAACAAGCCTTTGTGTAAAGCAAATAAACAAAACGAAACGAGGTAAGAAACCACTATGGTTCTCAAAGGAAGTGGCAGTGAAGGTTCAAGAGAAAAAAGCATTCAGGAAGTACAAGGAATCACAGAAGGAACAGGACAGAGAACTGTATCAGTTAAAGCAAAAGGAAGCTGGAAAGGCAGTCAGAACAGCAAAGGCCCAAACTGAGGAAAAGATAGCCAACTCAGTTAAGAAGGGGCTAAAACCTTTTATAGGTACATCAGGAGCAAAAGGAAGACCAAGGGAGGGATAGTGAGGCTTAATAAAGGGCAGGGAGGGTGGGCAGAGGGTGACTGTGAAAAGGCAGAGATACTAAACAAATATTTTTGCTCAGTATTTACAAAGGAAGAGGGGGCGGTACCTAAAACAAACAGTAGAAACACTCTGGATACAGAAGTTGATAACCAGCCCATTTACAGAAGAAAGAGTTCTGAAAGAGCTCTTAAAACTGAAGGTGGACAAAGCAACGGGGCCTGATGGGATTCATCCCAGAATTCTAAAAGAACCAAGGATAGAACTAGTGACACCACTGACTACCCTCTTTAACAAATCATGGAAGGATGGGGTGGTACCTGAGGACTGGAGGAGGGCAGATGTGATTCCCTTCACAAAAGTGGGAGCAAGGCAGAAGCAGAGAAACTACAGACCTGTTAGTTTAACCTCAGTGGTAGGAAAATGATGGAATCATTTCTGAAGGAAAGAATTGTTAGCGTATCTAGAGGCCAGAGGGCACAGGACCCAAGGCAGCATGGATTCACAGGGGAAGGTCATGCCAGACAAATCTGATAGATTTCTTTGACTGGGTGACCAAAGTAGTAGATCAGGAGGGGCTGTGGACATGGCCTACCTAGACTTTAGCAAGGCATCTGACACAGTCCCACACAAAGATTAATATATAAGTTAGCCAGCCTGGGAGTGGGTCCCAAGATGACAGCCTGGGTAAAGAATTGGCTGGAGAATAGGACACAGAGAATAATAGTAAATGAGTCCACTCTGAAAAAGGGGTTAGCAGTGGGGTACCACAGGGTTCAGTATTAGGACCGGTCCTCTTCAATGTCTTTATAAGCGACATTACAGAGGGACTGGAAGGAAAAGTATGTCTCTTTGCAGATGACACAAAGATCTGCAACAGAGTTGATGCACAAGGTGGGGTGGAAAGGATGAGAAGGGACTTGGCAAGGTTAGAGGAATGGTCAAATGTATGGCAGCTTAGATTCAATGCTAAGAAGTGCAAGGTAATGCACCTGGGAAACAAAAACCCAGGGGAAGAGTACACAATGGGGGGTGAGATACTAACAACAACAAAAATGGAAAGGGACCTGGGGGTAGTCATATCAGATGACCTAAAGGTGGGCAAGCAATGTGAGAGGGCAGCAAGGAGGGCTGGGGGGATACTGGGATGCATAGGGAGAGGCATCACCAGCAGAAAACAAGAAGTTATTATCCCTCTGTACAGACAGCTGGTGAGACCACATCTGGAGTACTCGTGCAGTTTTGGAGACCCAATCTCTGCAAAGACATAGACAGGATGGAAGCTGTCCAGAGGAGGCACTAAAATGGTGCAGGATCTGCACGGAAGACATATGAAGTGAGACTTAAGGAGCTTAATATGTATAGCCTCGAGGAAAGGAGGGAGAGGGGACATGATAGAAACTTTCAAGTACCTCAAGGGAATCAACAAAGTCCAAGAGGGTAGCATCTTTCAAAAAAAGAGGTGTGCAAGAACAAGGGGGCACAATTTGAAGATAGAAGGGGCGGCTCAGAGGTAATTTAAGGAAGTATTTTTTCACAGAGAGGGTTGTGGATGCATGGAACAGCCTTCCAGAGGAGGTTGTGGAGTCAAAAACAGTGGTGGAATTCAAGCATGCATGGGACAGTCATAAGGCAATTCTAGGGGGTGGGGGTAGGAAGAAGTAGGCTGCTGGTTAACTAGGATCTGCAGCTTATCCATCAGGTAGGGAAATGGGCAGACTGGGTGGGCCAAGCGGTCCTTATCTGCCGTCAAATTTTATGTTTCTATGTTTCTATGTTTCTATTGACTGGGGTATCAAGGAGATCTCATATTACCCCAGTGCTGTGCGATCTGCACTGGCTGCCGGTTCAGTGGTGGATCACCTTTAAGGTAGGTTTGTTAACTTACAAAGCCCTACACGGACAGGGTCCTGACTACTTGAAAGAGCTTCTGACTCCTTACACTCCTGTGCGACAGCTCCGCTCGGCTGATGAGGGGTTGCTGGAGATTCCTAGGGTTAGTCTGAATTTATCTGGGGCTCGGGCTTTTATGTTTGTTGCCCCAACCGTCTGGAATTCTCTACCACATCAGCTATGGGAGTGCAGGGCAGTGGGGAGCTTTAAACAGACACTGAAGATCTTTCTATGGGCTAAAACTTTTCCTGATTTTCTATGATTTTATTTATATTTATTGTTTTATTGAATCTGTTGTATTTGTGAAGTGCCTTGAAATGTTGAAAGGTGCTATATTAAATAAAGCTATTATTATTATTATTATTATAGTAAATTTGAGTCAGATAGAGACTTTTGCCAGAGGAAAATTGAAGGAATATTTATTCTTAGAAATAAACTTTCTTTAATAAAATAATATAAAGTGGTTCTAGTACACAAAATAGGATTTATTATTTTGTATTAAACAATGGCAGGAGAATTTCTTGTTTCCTTATTGGTCAATGTGTGCCTGTGACAGTGATGTTATTGAACAACAACATCACTGGATTAAGTACAGGCACACAGGTGACTGCAGAACAGGAAACAAATCCCTCCCTCCCCACAAGAATCATGAATCCCACACTGCTCTAATGGCTGCCCGATAGATAATTTCTTCCCTCCCTCCCTCATTCCCAATTCTCTTCACCACCCCAAAACACCAACAGCTGTGGAAAAGCAGCCACACCACAACCGATATTGTGACAAATTGAATTTATGCTGTTTTCCCCCAAAGTGAGCGGCTTCACTGAACCTCCAAAAGCGTAACTGCTGTTCACGTGCACCTAAGCGATACCACTCAAGTTTGGCAGAAAAAAGTAGGCATGAAAACAAACACATGGTGTAATCCAAGCTGCTCTTGTACTCACCAGCACAATAACTATTAAGCCACCTCAGGGAAATCTTTTCCAACTCCTCTTCACATTCCAAATAAAACGTCCTGCACAGCCTCTGACTGGATCACAAACCACCCCTCCCCCAACTAATAACTTTAATCAAAAGAAGGGAGCAGGAATAAAACTTAAAAGGCCACTTCAGTAATCAGTGAACACACTGCCGGTGGGTGGGGTGGCTGAGAATGCTCCAGGGGTTCTCAAATGGTGAGGCCAGCCTCCTTGGGGAGGCCCCAACCTGTTCCAGGGGAGGCTCAAGCAAGTCTGAAAAAGTACTGTATTTAAATTTTGAGTTTTATGTATTTTGTGTGAAGAGATGAAGCAAACAAAGAAGATAATAGTAGGTGAATTTTATATATTTATTTATTTACTAATAAGTGGCAAGGGAAGGTGAATGAGCCAAGGCTCATTTCAGGTGTACCCGGGAAAGGGTAGGTAGTGAATACATTTCAAAAGGTAACTACAAAACAATCAAGAAATACACAATGAACAATAGTACAAACAAATATGAACAATAAACTGATAATGAGTGGTGGTAATTGATCAATTTGTAGATTGATGGCAGAACAGCCCAAATACAAGGGTTGATCATAGAAGTGCTAAGAGCAATAGCAGGAAGGAGCAAAGTAATCCCAGAGAAGTTGCTTAGGAGCAGGGATGGAGGGTGAGAGGCAAAGTATGTAGGAAGGTTATTTCATATTGAGAAGAAACAGAGAAAGTAGTCTGACCCACGAAGGTACTACAACAAGGGGTAACAATGGTTCAAGATTGAAAATAGTGGAGCAAGTAGGCTGGCCTGTGGGGGATGGGGTTACAATAAACTGAATATTTGTTTATTTTATTTATTTGTTATTCAGATAACACCTTTGAGTACAGGTGCTCTTTTTCAAAGGTTCCACATCAGTATAAGACAAAGAACTGAATGAAAGAAATGAATGTGAGCCAAGTACTCAAAGAGGTTTCAATATATTCATGGTGTACTGCGCAAAGCACAGTACATTATTTTTTTTGGGGAGGCCCAAGATTATTTCAGTTTTTGGGGGAGGCTCAAAATCTTTTCCATGAATTTGGGGAGGCTCACTGTGACAAAGTCTGAGAACTATTGCTGTAAACCATCACTGCAGCAAGCTTACAGGCTTCAAGATTAGTCTTGGGAAACCAGCATCATTTACTGAGCAGCTCCACCTACTGGCAGAAATATATAGTGAACTTTTTTTTTAAAACATGTACATCCACTCACAAATAATGGGGAAAATTTTTTTTTTCCTTTTTTAAAAATAAAAATAATGAACCATTGTATAATAGCAATAAGGCACTCCAGGGATGTGTGTTATGCCAACAATAAGATACAATGAGGTGTGGGTTATGGCCTGATAAGGGCACGCCCCAGGTGCGTTATGAAGCATGAGGCACTTGCACTGAGTGCCTTTAACACCTGGGAAGTGCACTTATCAGGCTATAACCCGCAACTCAGAGTGTCTTATTGCACTTATAAAATGGGCCCCACAGTAAACAAGTTAATTGCAAAAATAACACATAAGAAGTGTATATAAAAATAATAAAAAATATGATTATTTTTAATGATAGAAAAAGTAGTCCCTGTCATTGTGCTGTAATGGAGCTCATTACTAGCAGATAAACCACAAATCTCTCTTGCTAGATAAGCTGTAAGGTTATATTTTTTAAGAAGGTATTTTGTTTTACTCACTGGCCATCTCCTAGTTTCAGATTAATTCTCTGTCCCAGTCACAAGTCTACCCAGTACAAAGTAAGCGCTTCTGCTATTTCAGCATTCCATGCTGCCCTCCATGGTGCTGGTCCACGGCCAGTCATTTCCTCGAAATAGGACTGCAACAACACAGAACTTGGCATCTAAATTTGATGTTTGTTTTTTAAGCTTTAAAAATAGAACAATATCATAGTGTATGTAAGTCCCCCCATGTAAGATCCCTTCCCCTCCCCAGTCTCAATATGCATTTTTAATTTTTTGTTGTTTTGTGTAATTTTTGACAGCCACTTGTTTATGACTCCTGCTGTTTGCTTTTTGCAGTTTTGAAACTGTACGTAGGGTAGTGAGTGGTGCCGTTAAAGATTATGCTTGTCTTTTTAATTGAGGTTATTCTTTTGGGATCTGCTATTTCATGGAGGGTTGATGTAGAAAAAGACATGTGGGAAAGGCGCTGTTTTTGGCTTTGATTTTTATGCAGTTTTGTTGGCAGCATGAACGAATGTTCTATGGATCTCCAGCTGCTCTTCAGAAAGAATGGCTTTTTGTGATAAAGGCAAAATCGGACAATTAGTGATAATTTTGAAACTGAGCGTAAGGTATTGTTTTTGTATTAGGATTTCATTTCCTGCAGCTGAATAACAGAAGGCGGGCTGGGGCTGGGTGAATCGATGACCAAGGAGACTGCAGACTAGGCTGAAGACAGAACTGTTTTAAAAAAAAAGTTTCTGTAAGGCATGGCTCTCAGCATGCACTGCATCCTGCTTGGCTGAAGAGGTACTGATTGGGACATTATGCACTGATAAGGACATGGCTCAGGGCACCTCTCAGCCAATCAGGAGGCATAACATTTTCTACTCATTCTATAAAGTGTAATGACATCACTTCTGGAGTGGTGGAAGCACTCAGCTTCATCTCATGCTTCAACCCACCCCAGGAGTGACATTATGCCAGCAATAAGATATGATGAGGTGTGGGTTATGGCCTGATAAGAGCATGCCCCAGGTGTGTTGTGAGGCACGAGGCACTTGCGCTGAGTGATTCAGCACCTGGTAAGTGCTCTTATCAGACCATAACCTACACCTCAGAGTGTCTTACTGCGCCTATAAAATGGGCCCCAATGAAAAAAAGCTTAATAAAAATGCAGATAAAAAGTGTAACTCGGAAGATTAAAAAATATGATTTTATCAATGGATAATACAAAAATAGTCCTTCTCATTGTATTGTAGTGGATATAAAAGCTAACTAGGGGACAGTGGTGACTGTCCATTTCCCATTCCCAACTCCCACTACCACGCAAAATCTTGCACAATATACTTTGTGTGTGTGTGTGTGTGTTTGATCATGGAGCAAACATCCAAAGAATTTTACTCAGAGGCGTGGAGGTGCTGTATTTAGGACTTGTATGTCTCCCCCACACACAAAATTCCATAATTCTCCACAATATGCTTTTTGTGTATTTTTTTATTTCTGTATGTGTTTTTGTGCATTAGCAAGGAAATGCAGAGTGAGTTCTAGTAAGAGTGGCACCGAGCATGTGTCTTGCCAGCCATCATATTTACCGCTTGTGAGATTGCGGTTTTGGCTGTCACTGTGCTGAAATACTGAAAGCGGGCATGCTCTGCTCTGCATTCCCTCAGTAATTCACACACACATGCAAAAATTGCCCTATACATCCAGTGGGGGAGTGGCAGAAGACTGGGTCTGCTGAGTTGTGGAGGAGCCAGTATGGGCTTTCATTTGAAAGCCATGTCCTGTCTCCGAATACATGATGCTCATCAGTTCGGGGTCACGTTTCAACAGGCACAGAGGTTGGACTGTTAGTTTTAAATGAGGAGAAAGAAATAAAAATATTTTTCTGAAGTGATGGTGTTCTGTATAGAGTTAATGCAATAACCGACGTTGTGTTGCGAGTCGGGGCAGTGTGAGATGGGGATACGGGCAGCTCGGTCACAGAGATCCTCATTGCTGGCAGCATGGTTTTTGTTGTGTGGTGAGTCCTGAACAGCTGAAGAGGTACCGGTTGGCAGGTTATGCCCTTTTAAGGTCATGGGCAAAGGTACCTCTCAGCCAATTAGGACCTAGGAAATTCCCAACCCATTTTATAATGTGTATTATAAAATGGGTAAATATTTTCCTGAGCTCCGATTGGCTAAAAGCCATCTTCACCATGTCCTTACCAAACGATAATGCTGCAACTGGCACTAACTTGTGCCAACCTGACCCAAGAACAGCAAGGTATCACTGCCATGATCACCAGCCAGTCAGAACCTACTCCAATGAGCACTCTGGAACCACGCTGGTGAGAATCATCCAACACCCCCCCAAGTCTTCACCATGATAACAAACCCCCCAAAGAAAAGACTTGTAAGATGAAATTCTAACCTGCACAGCTTCAGTACAAAGCAAATGGCCCCACAGACCACAATAAATGAATGAACCATAGTGGGTGGCACTGGCATGTCGAGACCCACTCATTTGCCACCAGAAATGGTTAAAATCAGAAGAAACACCTCCCAAAACACCTGCTCCTCTGATACTGTAAAAAGCGCAGCACAGACCCACTCCTCTGTTGGCCTAAAAGCTTAACGTCGCCGTCTATTACCAGAAAGTAAAATGCGAGTGTGTCAATACGGTGCCTCCTGAGGGACACGCTCGCCGCTGAAAAAGCCCTCGGGATGCACAGAATAGATGTATGCTATCCCCAGACGCTATCAGTCTTTGGTCAAGCAGCACATCTCACATAAATAAAAAAACAGCTACAACAAATTAAACAGCCTAATTCTGTGTCACGGGGGGGGGGTACTCGTGACACACATGATTGCTGGCCAAAAAAACGGCAGGCACAAAATAACACTGCTTACTGTCACTCTATTAAGGAAGCAGATTTATCAATTAAAAGAGAAAAAAAAAGTTATAGGAAATGCACTAGCCAATCTCTGTGTAGGTGCTTGTGGTGCTGGTTGGGGGGAGGGGTGAAACACTTATGATACCACTTGAATACAGGGACTATTTTGTTACTATTTCAGCTATTAACACCTGTTTTTAAACTTACAGTCTTCAAATCTTTTTCTTCCTTTTTTTGATTAATTTACTTGTTGAGCCCATTTTATAAGTGCAATAAGACACTCTGAGGTATGATTTATGGCCTGATAAAAGCACACCCCAGGTGATAAAGGCACTCAGCGCAAGCACCTCGTGCTTCATAACACACCTGGGGCGTGCTGTTATCAGGCCATAACCCACACCTCGTTGTGCCTTATTGCTGGCATAACACAAACCTTGTCATGCCTTATTGCTTAATCATTAAGCTAGAGAAGGCTTATAGAACAAACAAGGTTTAACAGTGTATACTTTAAACAAAGACCTGACAGTACTCGAACTTGGTAATAGAAGGGAGTACATAAATTGCCTACTAGTACGATGTATTTTTAAATTTCTTCCCCTTGAAGCAAACAGAGCAAATAAGATATAATCATGGTAATTTTGTGTTGATTTTGCTTTATTATTTTCTTCCTACCTTCAGGGATATCCTTTACATATTGAATAAGTATGACACGATACTGTTATCCTGTAATTAAATATTATGATGTTAATAACATGTTTTTGATTTCTGTGTATGCATATAAACTCTAAATAAAAATACCCCCACTCTTGCCAGTAGGGGGACCTGCTGGCCATCTGACAAGATGGCCAACCCTGGTGTTAGCAAGACAGGAGGATCACAGCAGCCTTCTTCCTTTCCAATGGAAATTGTTTTGTCTGTGTTGCCTGACGTTTTGGCATCACCTGTCGTTCCAGTGCTACCGCCGCTCACTCTGAATATGGCTCTTGACTTTGTAGCTCACTCTTGGGACCTGAATCCTGTGGAACTGCTCCCTAACAATGTTTGTACAAATATCCCACCTCCACTCACACGCGTGCCATAAGTAAATCGGGCAAGTGAGGAAAAAACTAAGGCACCGCAAGCATCACAGTTTTACTTTTATTGAAATACAAAGGTGCAACAAAGTGCAACAAACCGTCACCCAGCAGCTCAGGGAATAGCCTCGACCATTTTCACACAACTGTGCATCATCAGGAGGTGCAACAATGTACCTGCAGCTCTGGAAACTTTGCTAGAAGACCCCCAATTGCTTTCAGGCATCACCGAACAAAGCACTGGTTTGTTACGGTTGGTGGATATGGCAGTCTAGTTCGGGCCTCTGGAAGGTGTCAATCCGGTTATTTGTCAGATCCTGCCATCAGCCGCAAGTTCCCCTGCCCGCTTAGCATTTCAGGGTATCTCCAACCAACATGTTAAATTGTTACTGGATGGTGCATCATCTCCCTTGATTGCAGCACCACCTCCAAAAGATGTTCCTCTTTTTCCTCCTGGTGACTCTGACCGCGTGGACATGGACATACTCTCCGGCACTCCGGTAAGTGCCATTGGTGAGACCACCCTTGCTTGTCATGCTTTTTCTCCTGTCAGTAGTAATGCACTGAATTTGCTGACCACAGCTCAGCAGAAGCCACGTTTCTCTCTGGAACTGCTACCAGGACAGCCATTGTTTGATTTTCTTCCAGGAGTGGAACTTTCAGTGCAGGTCTCCCGCCCACATTTATTTATTTATTTTCACCAGAAGAAGCTGTATTGAGCAAGCTCATTTTCAAGGAGGTCCTGGACAGATAAGATTATATAGACTGACAGTTTACAACAAATACATTTACAGAGTCATACTAACTACATAAAGAGCATTGTACAATGAGTGCTACATTCAGAGGAGAACAACACAGGTAGCAGTACATCACACATACAGTCAGTTACAGAGTCGTACTGACTACATAGAGAGCATTGTACAATAAGTGCAACACTCAGAGAAGAACAATATAGGTAGCAGTACATTACACATACAGGCAGTTACGGAGTCGTACTGACTACATAGATAGCACTGTACAATAAGTGCAACATTCAGAGGAGAACAACTTAGGTAGCAGTACATTACACATACATGCAGTTACAGAGTTGTACTAACTACAAAGAGAGCACTGTACAATAAGTGCAACATTCAGAGGAGAACAACATAGGTAGCAGTACATTACACACACATGCAGTTACAGAGTTGTACTGACTACACAGAGAGCACTGTACAATAAGTGCAACATTCAGAGGAGAACAACATAGGTAGCAGTACATTACACATGCATGCAGTTACAAAGTTGTACTAACTACAAAGAGAGCACTGTACAATAAGTGCAACATTCAGAGGAGAACATCATAGGTAGCAGTACATTACACATACAGGCAGTTACAGAGTCCTACTGACTACCAAGAGAGCATTGTACAATAAGTGCAACATTCAGAGAAGAACAACCTAGGTTGCAGTACATTACACATACAGTCAGTTACATATTTGGTAGATGAGGCTAGGGTTTTAGGAAAGAAGGTTTAGAAGGGGGAAAAGGGCTAAGTTAAGGAAAGGAGGTGAAGAAGATGGTTTTAGGCATGGTTAGGAGTGACAGTTGCATTTTTTTTGGATAGCTTTTTCTAAGGGAGAGTTGAAGGACCCTATACAGATGGTAGAGACTAGCTTAAAAGAGCACTGAAAAGTTATTCCATAATGAAGGGAGGGAATGTCCGATAGTGGCTTCACTATAATGTGAAGCAACCCTACGTGACTCCAACTGAAGGTAGGCATGCCTCTTCAGTGAGTAGATACTGGAGGACTGGTTAAATAGGTCAGTAATATAATGAGGGAGTTTGCCCATGATGGCTCTATAGGTCCATAGCAGAACATTTTTTAGTCTACTGTTGGAATGCAAGGACCAGCCAATTTGCGCATAGAGCGTGCAGTGGTGGGTTCTGGCTGGGGCTTTCATTATGAACCTTATGGCTCTATGATAGAGCACATTCAGTCTTTTAAGAGCAGAAACCATGCTGTGGTAATATATAAGGTCAGCATAATCGAGGAGAGGGATGAATGTGATTTGTACCAGTTTTTTCCTGGCATCATGTGTAAGTAGATGTTTATTTCTAATTGCCTAAATTGTGGAATTATCTGCCTCCACATACCTGCTTCTCCTCCTCCTCCCTGTTTTCTCTTACCTCTGCTTTACACAACTACCTCACCCCTTCCTGCGCCTGATTCTGACCCCCTCCTCCCCTAAACTCCTCCACCATCTCACCTGCCTCCTCCTCATTCACATACCTCACCCCCTCTTACTTTGGCACTTAACCCTGATACATGTTCCTCATGGAAGGTTACTGTAACTGCTGCAATGTACCCCCTACAAATCCTGTTACAGGTGCATGGCTCAGCGCTGCACTTAACAATTGTATGTAGTATGCTGTGTATACCTGTCGCCTATGCAAACTTCCTATATTGCAAATGATGCCCTCACATGAATGTACTTCTTACCATGTATGTACTGTACTATATCTTGTGTACCACTGTATTACTGCATGTTAATCCCACCTCTGTACCACTGTATTACCGCATTTATTAGCAACTCTGTATTACTGTATGAATTGTCATTACTACTGTTATCCCTCTACCTCTTCCCCCAGGATGTACCGTGAGATGAGCATTAAGTTGCTCAGTGTATCTTTTCCAGTGAAACATTTCAATAAATAAATAAATAAATACATTTCTAAAGAAAAAGCCCAGTCTCTTTATTAGTTTTGAGCCAAGCTCTTCCATGTGTATTGTGAAGGAGATCTGGTGGTCTATCCAGAAACCTAGATATTTAAACCTATCCACCACTTCAAGTGGCTCATTTAGCAAAGTTACTATTTGATGGGAGTGGCAGGATAGGGGGCTTTGGCTGCTTGAGTGTGGGGGGAGAAGAGTATGACCTTCATCTTTTTTGCATTTAGCAACAGTTTGAGATGCAATAAGTTTAGCTGGAGTCGGTTGAAGTCATCTTGTAGATCGGCACAGGCTATAGCAAGGGAAGGGCCAAATATGTACAGTACGGTATCATCAGTGAAAAGATGTATGCTGGCATTGGTGACATTTGCACTGATGTTGTTAATGTAGATTATAAACAATAAGAGCCCAAGTATGGAGCCCTGGGGAACTCCCCTGGTCAGTGGTTTGAGAAGGGAGAGATCACCCTGCGCTTTAATTTGTTGTTGCCTATTTGAAAGGTAAGTGGAAAACCAACGCATGGCAGTAGGGTCTAGTCCTAGGTTATTTAGATTGTTCAGTAGTATATCATGGTCAACATATCAAACGCCTTACTAAGATCTAAGAAAACTGTGCATACATGTTGTTTGTTGTCAAGGGCAGTTTGCCAGTCATTGGTAACTTTTGCTAGTGCTGAGACTGTGCTTTGGTATGGACAGAAGCCTGATTGTAAAGGGTTAAGGAGATCTAAAGATTCTAGGTCTTCTCTGAGCTGTGAATCAACCAATTTCTCTAGAAGTTTGGATAAGATGGGAAGAAGGGATATGGGGCAATAGTTATTAAGGTCACAGGTGTTCCCTGATTTAAAGAGGGATATAATATGGGTGATCTTCTGGGGTGTGGGAAATTCCCCTTGGGCAAGCGACTTATTGAAGAGGTGTGTGATCGGTGCTATGAGATAGTGAAAGCCTATTTTCAGGAATAGGGGTTCAACTCCATCCAGACCTGCACTTATTTTGGTATCCAGGGAGATCAGCAGATCCTCTACTTGTTTGTAGGATATAGGGTTGAAGTGGAACACGCTCCCATGCTAGGTGTCTGCGTGAGCTGTTCAGTCTGGTCCATCAGTGGTGGGAGCAGGAAGGAAGCTGCTAGCTGAGTAAGTGTCAAAAGCTAACCCAGAAGTAGCAAAATGGTAATTTAAGGCCATTAGTATAAAGCGCTAGCCTGTGATAGTGGCCCCATGGGAAACTATTTTTGAAGGAAAAGATGGAGAGGAGCTATGGCCTTTGATGTCATGGAGTGTTTATTAAAACTTGGAAGCATTGTGTTTGGATGAGTTCAGTGTATTCTTGAAATACTCCATTTTTGCAGTCCTTACAAGTTTTGTGCAACTATTCCTTGCTGCCCGAAAAGCTGCCCAGTTAGGTGCAAGCTTGGATTTATGTGCTCTTATCCAAACCTTATCTCTAGCTTGCAATGGTAGTTTTAAGTCTCTAGTGAGCCTGGGGCAGGTCCTTTTCTGTATTCTTATCATGACTAATGGGGCATGTGTGTTTATGACTTCACACAAATTGCTATAGAAGTGGCTGCAGGCTTCCACGACTGTGGGTGCCAGATAGAATTTCTGCAAATTTATGAGACTCAGGCCTGCCAAGAAGTTGTGAGGGTTATGTTTGCAGAGATTTCTTTTTAGTACGAATCTAGGCAATGTATTTTTGCTTTGTCGAAGCCCCTCACACATACAATGATACAGTGGTCACAGAGCTCATTATGGAACACTCCAACATGTGAGACTTTGTGAGGCTAGTTGGAAAGAATTAGGTCAAGCAGGCTGCTATTTGAGAGGGGTTTTGGTGTTAGGTCACATGGGCTCGGGGACTAGCTGGGTAAGACCTAACGAATCACATAGTTCTTTTAGGAGTGAAGATTTGTGGCTGTACTAGACAAGCACATCCTAAGCGTTAGTTAACCAATCACTTACAGTTGCAAACCCCTGACAGTCATATCTCTTTGTCCAATAGGAACCCCATTGTAATTTGTGCCTTACTCTCTGTATTTCTTTTTGCTCTGACCCATTATTTATCATTTGGTGCAACAGCCTGTCCTGCAACTGGATTGTGGTGCTATCTGTGGATAAGCTGTTTTTTTTTTGCTTTAATGTTGTACTCCTGTACCTTGATGTTACCTACTGTTATGGGTCTTGTAACTGTGAGCCTTGTTTCTAGTTACTGACATGTTTTTTGTCATATGTAAACATATTATTTTCCCATGTTGCCTTTTCCCGAGTCACTCCAGGAAACAAGTCTCAGCTCATGTGTGCTTTTCCCGGTTATCAACTTTTAAATAAATAAATAAATAATAGGTTGATATCTCCTAGGATGAGGAATTCATGCAGGTACGTATCCATCAGGTTGCAGAGGTGAGGCAGAAGTTCTAGTTCTAGCCCCCTGAGGGAGGTCTATAACAACCCACAATACACAATGTCTTGCTGGTGGATAGAGAGAGAGTAACCCTTAGGCATTCATATTCATTTGTTTGGAGGCTGAACATGGAGAACATGTATTTATTCTGTATGTAAATTGCAACTCCCCCTCCTCTGGTAGAGCGGTCCGTCTGATAACCATTATAAATTGGGACAGCAATCTTGTGGTTTGCTGTGGATTCTTTCAGCCTGGTCACAGTGAGGACAAGTACATCTGGTGTAGTATGACATGCCCATGCTTGTAGGGCATCCAGTTTCCTGAGCATGCTGCAGACATCGACATGAAGAAATTTCAAGCCTTTCAGTTGTTGCAGCTCTGAGAGTGCGTTAAGAGGGATTGTAGGGCCAGGGTTCAGTTCTACATTCCCTGAAAAAAGCAATAATAGTAATATTATGGACTTTATTCTAAAGGTTACAGTTCTGGCTGTAACAGTATGGCACAACTTAGCTGTTGGAGGGGCTATAAGGGGCAACGTAATATTCTGGTATGGGTGGGACAAAAAGGTAGCAGAGGCTAGTAAAAGAGCAGAGGAGAAGTTTTTTCTATCTGAGAGATCAAGATTTGTGGTAGTAATATGGTGTGGTTTTGGCCAATAAGTAACTGTTCCTGTATGATATAAGGTCTTTAGCTGGGGGAGAAATGGTACACGAGGGGGGTTATCACCTAGGGGAAGCCATAGCAACCCTAAGGTCAGGAATTTGTTATTTCCTAGTGCATTTTCCACAGACCTGATGTTTTCCAGTGCCCCCCTTTTGGAACATGTGGGGGTTCTGAACAGGGATTCTCAGAACACTCTGGTGGCCACAACAAAGACTGTAGTTTCACATTCTTTACCTCTCCTTACACCAGATCTGCCTGTAGATTCGAACACCATCGTGATGCCATGGTCATTCTGAGGGCATCACCCACTCAGTCTCTTCTTTTCCTGATGACACCTGATCCTTTGTGCAGTACTGGGACATCCAGTAATCACTCGAATCCAGTAGTTCCTGTTTCCACAGTGCCAGTTTCTGTTCCTCCACCTCCATATGCCACGGCACCAACAACTGTTTTTTCAAAGCAGCACCCAGCCATTCCACCATGCAACTCAGAACAGCTAACCACATCCTACAAGCCTGGCTGGAACCTGGAGAAAGCCCTACAGAAGGTTAGCTGGATTGTAGGGCCTGATGGCCATTCATGGATCCCAGACCCATTCCTTATGCCTGCTTTTCACATTAATACTTGTGGACCTTCATGAACAGGACATCCACTGGATTCCACTATAGAGTCCATGATCCACTAACCACAGCTTTTTCAGTCTGACTTGGAGCCTGTAGCTTCCCAGTCTCTTCCATGGAGCACCTCAGAGTTGAAGGACTCAGAGCAACTGCAGGTCACAGTACTTGCCTTTCAGCATGATGTCCTCGCTCCGGCAGGTCCATTGACAGCCCCTTGGGATGTACCATTTAAACTTTTGGACCTTTTTGTGGCACAACCCACACCAACCCTGTGGTGCAATGCAGTGTGTCTGAAATATACTGTAGCAGAAGACCTTCCTCCTGACTGCTCCTTCTTAATTGAAAGACTTTTAATGGAATCCCTTGGATTTTTCCCTGCAGATATCTTTGCCATAATCTATGTCTCACGATCAGCGTACTATGATATCAGCTTCCAACTCATAGAAACATAGAAACATAGACTTTGACAGCAGATAAGGACCGCTTGGCCCACCTAGTCTGCCCATTTCCCTACCTACAGGATAAGCTGCAGATCCTAGTTAACCAACAGCCTATTTCTTCCTACCCCCCACAATAATTGCCTTATGTCTGTCCCATGTATTCTTGAATTCTCCCACAGTTTTAGACCCCACAATCTCCTCAGGAAGGCTGTTCCATACATCTACCACCCTTTCTGTGAAAAATACTTTCTCACATTACCCTAGAACTGCCCCCACCCGTCTTTAAATTGTGTCCCCTTGTTCTTGCACATCTCTTTTTCTGAAAGATGCTACCCTCTTGGACTTTGTTGATTCCACTGAGGTACTTTAAAGTTTCTATCATGTCCCCCCTCTTCTGCCTTTCCTCAAGGGTATACATATTAAGCTCCTTTAGTCTCTCCTCATATGGCTTCTCTTGCAGACACTGCACCATTTTAGTTGCCCTCCTCTGGACTGCCTCTATCCTGTCTATGTCCTTGCAGAGATGGGGTCTCCAGAACTGGACGCGGTACTCCAGATGGGGTCTCACCAACTCCACTCCTCATTGGATCTCTTTTGGACTAAGTATAACTCATTAAGGCATTAAGAACTTTGGTTGCCTTGCCCAGAGATACCCCTCACCAGACACACCACTTGAAGGGGTGGACGTACAAAATGTCACATATTGGCTTAAGCAGTGCTGAGAGGTACTGGGTCACCTGGACAAGATTTTGGATAAATATGGGATTTGGACTGGAGGATGGACGTTTAAAGTCCAACTTTGTGCCACAGAGATATTTGTATGAAATGTGTTTCAATGGTGTTATGTTTGTTTTGTTAAATATTTATTTTTGTAGCAATGTTGCTACCTACAAGGGCCTCGTTGTAAATAAGTCTAGGCTCAATCGAGTCTATCCTTTGTTCATAATTATGTGACTAAAAATGTTTTACTACTTACTACTACCAGCACTGGCCTTGTGCATGTTCCCATTAGTTTTTTTTTTTTGTGCTGAGATTGAAGGGGTTGTTTTGACTCAGGTCAGCCGAAAGTGTGCTTGAAGTGTGGTTCCCTAAACCACCTTAGTAATGTCTGTGATCAACAACTGTGTAGCCTTTTTCTGGAACATGGACATATTGAGGTGCAATGCAACAACCAGATGAAATGCAATATTTGCCAAGCAGAGGGTCATTCCTTCCATGATTGTCCTTAGGTGGCTCACAACAATCCTTTAGTTTTCCAACTTGAAGATGCAATCTCTACCACCCTGCACACTGGGGTGACCCAACTTTAGACTGTTCATCACGGTCACCTACAGAAAAAGCCCCTGCCTCATCTACACATGTGGAGCATCCTTCGCTGTCCATACGCCTGACAGAAACTTCCACATATCCTGCACAGCATATTCCTGTGACCCCAGTTGTCCTGGACTTCCTGTCTCCTGCTGCCTCAGAGATTCTGACACTGTTACTTCTTTCAGATGCCCTGGAGGTAACATCCATCCTTCACCAAAGTACCTCGGAGATGCTCCCTTCAAAATTGTCCTGCTCATGGTAGTCCCCAGTCAGTAACTGCCAGGACTATACTTCTTCAGAACAAATTCTATCCACTTGCCTCTCCCGAGGCATGGGGGGATACCGATGCAGATATTGATCTGATGCCTCATCATTGATGTCAATCAGTTTCAGTGGCTCTCCGAACACTGAAGATGACCCCCCTAAAACCAATGGCAACTTGTAAATGGAATGATGGACCCTTTATCGGATCAAAAGGAAACTTCAAAAGGAAATGGAAACAGTCACCTTAATCTGGCAACAGTATGGTGGTAACTTTCTTCTTTTTCCCACTTTTGTATGAGGGCGGCAACGGTGAATGTCAACAGCATTCACAATCTCATGCAAAGAAAGATAGTTTTGAAGGTCCTATGGGATTCTGGAGCAGAGTATATTTCTTACAGGACACAAGATTATGTACTTTGATGCATATTGCCACTACACAAAGACTTTGGAGATCTGGTATTTCTTATTTTTTAATGGGCACTGAGAAGTGCACTGGTGTGGCCATCCTGTTTAACCATCTTTCTCCCACAGTTTCCAGGGTAGTTGAAGTATGACCAGGTCGGGTTTTCTTACTTGATTTTTATATCAGTCACTCAGCTTTCTGACTGATTGTAATTTATGCTACACAGTCTAAATTGGACAGGGCTTCCTTGTTCAAGTCCCTACAAACTTTTTTATGTACATCCAAAATGATCATTCTTGGTGGTGATTTTAATTGCCCTCTCCACCTCCATAATCAGGGAGCCAAGACGTCTAAGTTGTACTGTGACTCCTCATGCCTGCAAGCCCTTTGTAGACAGTCCCACCTGGTTGATTCATTTCATGCTCTTCATCCTACTGGTAGCGTTACATACTGCTGAGCACAACTGGCAACATGTATTGATTATGTTGTTGTATCCCATGGGTGTACCATCATTTCAGCAACCGTTTCTCCCATGGAATGCTCTGATCATTCTCTTCTTCACTGCACTTTCCCCATTGATCCTTCCATTCACCCAGGAAAGCCCGGATGGAGGTTGAACAGCAACATCCTGATGGACTCTTCCTTTCAGAGTAGCTTGGGATCCCTTTTGTTGGCATATACATTGGTCCTGGATCTCTACCTTGACATGCTGCTCTGGTAGGATCATACCAAACATTCCATCAGAGCTCTAGCAAAGAGCTGCTGTAGGTCTGTTGGCAGCTCTACCGACCAGGCTTATCTAGATCTATGGTATGCTCTTCTTTGACTTCTTTCCCTACATACCAAACCGGGGTTGTCCTTTGTGGCCCAGATTCACTCTGTGACACACCGTATGAGGACCTTGCAGTATGACAGGGTGAAGTCGCTGACATTTTAAAAGTCATATGGCACTCAGAGCAAACATCTGATGGGAGACATATGTACTAGCTGTTTTTGCAGAGTTAAACTAAAACAGATAGCATCCTTATGTGACCCTGCAGATATAGAACATACTGCCAAAGGTGGCTAGAATAGCTAGTCCAAGACTTCCTACAGCATACTCTCAGAACAAGTTTTCCGCTTGGAGACTCCGTAACTCAGTTTTTGGACTCCTTGCCTTTCTCACAAGTGTCACCATCAGATAGTTTACTTCTTACTCAACCGACCACTGATGGAGAAATCCTTTCCGTAATTCATTCCCTTCTTAAATGTATTTCTCCTGGAACAGATGGTCTCACATCTGAGTTATATCAGTTGTGCCCCTCCATCTTAGCCCCTTTACTCACTTTTGTTTTTAATTATATTTTGGCTCATTTGTCCTTCTCTCATTCCATTGCAGAGACAATACAAATTTTTCTGTGTAAATCTGGTGATAGATCGGACACCAGTTGGTAATTTGTTGACTGTCTCCTTAATACAGATGTGAGGCTTTTAACTCATATTTTTTGTGA
Organism: Neoceratodus forsteri; assembly: GCA_016271365.2. NCBI lineage: Eukaryota > Metazoa > Chordata > Ceratodontiformes > Ceratodontidae > Neoceratodus > Neoceratodus forsteri. The sequence continues at coordinate 413,474,292 of CM057453.1, read as the reverse complement.
TCAATTAATCTGACTTTTTCCAGCAATTATTCATCCTCTCAAGTCCAGTTCCATTCCAGACCATAGTATTCAGGACAATTTATTGTTAATCAGAGACTTGATAGCCTCCTGTCAGTCAAGACAAGTCAGATTGCTTTACTTACAGGTTCTAGTATCAATTATTCAAAGTGTCGATTGCTTCCATTTAGGCCGCATGGAGTTCTTCCTCCATCCATTGGGAACATAACTGTCTTATTGGAACTTGTTAAAATTATTGGGCTTTTTTTTGGTAGTTCGAATTTGCCAGACCCCAATTGGGCACATGCTTTAGATACTGGGGCCTCCAGTGTGGCAGCCTGGAAATCTTGGCAATTGTCCAAAAAGAGGTGGGTTAGTGTCATTCAGACTTTTTTGATCCCTATTTTTTTTTTTATGTGAGTGTTGTTTTTCCCCTACTCATTAGTTTGGAAACTCGACTATATAGCACATTTTTACTATGGTCTGGGGGAGTAGACTTAACCAGCTATAACGTGATGTTCTCTACCTCCCTTATGACAAGGGCAGGTTACGGGAAATTGTTTAACCAGGAAAGGCACACTAAGCTAAAGCTTGTTTCTAGGTGTAACCGGGGAGCACAATGAAGTTAAGTAAATTGCTCAGGGTCACATAGTATGCAAGTGTGGGCTGTTGGATTCAAACCCAGGTCTCCAGGTTTGCAGCTCAGAGCAAAAAACCACAGCACTACATTGCCTCCATAAATATGGTGCATCCAGTAATTTTCTTTTATAGTCTTTTCTTTAACTTCAATATTGTTCTTTGGGTACCGGACCTCCCCTTCCCCCTGGAAGGTGTGGGCCATGTTTTGGATGACACCCCTCACGTTAGAATAGAGTAGAACATAACCTTTTTTTGGCAGATGAACAGTTTTCCCGAGCTTTTGGTACCTTTTCTGATGTTTATTAAATGTCACCAGTTATTGCAGGATGTAATTTGCACCCAACATAGACAAAACATTTATAAGTCGCTACTCCCTGTGGAAATTGAAGTTATGCTGGGGATGGCACCTGCCCTCAGACAGCAAGCCTTGTTGTACTTGATTGACATGTATTTTCCACCTCACTATTGGGATGTCACGTAGCTGTGCTGTCATAGCAGACTGAATGTTAAAGATAATAATAAGCACAAATCTATCACTGAATGATTTTGTCAGAGAGACTGTTGCCAGACTGCCATAGAATCTATTTAACATTGTTATTTGATTGCCCTTATATTCTTTCTTTTTGTACCTTTTTTTGGGAACCACTTTAGCGGAACCTTTTTGGTACTTACTTACGAAGTCCTTGTTTACAACTTAGTGATGGTCACCCCTCCGTACACAATTTTTCCATGTTACTTTTGATTTTTTCCTGACTCAATGTGATGATATGGAGGATCCATTGTAAATATGTACTGCAGCAGATATTGGATCACCCTGCCATATTGAGGATGGTGGAATAGGACCTACGCAGACAGTGTGCAGCAGAAGACAGAGTGGATTCACCATTGGAAACACTGTCCATGGATGCTTTTTTGAAGACTTTCAGGCAAATTGTCTTTCATGTACATTTTCATTCCATAGACTGTATTTACATAGCTTTGTTAGCCATGTTTTTTTTATTTTCCTTTTTCTGGTTTCTTTACCTTCTTTTTTTTCACTTCAAAGTATAACCCCATGTAGTAGTTTTTCGGTTTCTTTTTTTGATTCTGTTATGCCCTGCTTTTGTGATTAATTTTCATTCTGTTTGTCTTGTATCATTATTCATTGTTTTTCTTTAATAAACAATCCCCCTATTCTTTTTGAGAAGTGCCATGGGATTTTTAACGTCCACCTGAACAAATATGAGAACAGGCAGATGGGACCTCAGTTTAATGTCTCATCAGCTGGTATCACCAGCAGAAAGAGGAAGGTAGTGTTATCCCTGCATAGATTGATGGTGAGGCCTCACATCAAGTACTGTGTCCAGTTCTGGAGGCCCCATCTCTTGAAGGACATAGATAGGGTGGAGGTGGTACAGAAGACAGCAACCAAAATGGTGCACAGCCTGCATCAAAAGCCCTATAAGGAAAGACTCAAGGAATTAAATATGTACTCTAGAGGAAATAAGGGAATAGGAGACAGGATTGAAACATTCAAATAACTCACAGGTATTAATTAGGTACATGAGGGAAGCATTTTAAAATTAAAAAGATGCTCAAGGACAAAGGGTCATGCTATGAAGCTGAGGGGGGACATTCAGAGGAGTTGTGAGGAAATAAATCTTCACAGAAAGGATGGTGGATGCCTGGAAGAACCCCCAGCAGAGGTGATACAGTAGGTACTAAAATAACAGGATTCAAGCATGCATGGGATAGACACAGGGGGACCTTAAAAATAAGGCAAGGAGGGAGATTGTAGATTGAGTAGGGTCTGCAGTGGCACTGTAGGTAGGGAAAACAGGACATACTAGGTGGGCCAAGAGGTCCTCATCTGCTGACAACTTCTATTTTTCTCTGTTCTGTCCCTCAGTTTCCTACTACCCTCTCTGCAATAATACTTTCCATTCCCTCACTATTCCTTCTAGAAAATCTACTCTTGGTCATTCTGCTTTTTCATACCAATTTCCCAAACCCTGGTCTTCCCTCCCATTGTCAATTTGCTCTGCTTCTTCTGCTTTCTCCTTAAATTCTCTCCTACATGACTATTCTTCTCCCTCCTGCAACTGTCCATGATGCTCTTCTACCCCCCCACCACCACTAGTTTTTCCCTGCAATCTGCTTGCTTTACTACCTGTCTGTTGTTCTGAAGAGTAGTTCCATCACCTAAATTATCTTCATTTTGTTTTAACTACACATGTCTGTTATACTGAATTGTCTTCAGTTTTCTGACTATGCTCCTTGTTATATTGTATTCGTTATATTTGATTTTCCATATTCCCTTACCCCCAGGATGAATCTGGAAACAGAAACAAGCAGTTAGCAGCTCAGTATGTCCTTTCTGATGAAACTTTTTGAAATAAATAATATTGTGGCACTGGATGAGGGGAACTCAGAAGTTCAGAGGCAGGCAGGCTGAGATAGTTACTCTAGATCCTCATAAAGTGTTCAACCATGTGGAGTGGGGGTACATGCACTATATGTTGGAGAGATTTGGTTTGGGGCCCCTGTTTAGGCAGTGGGTCAAGCTCCTGTATGCAGAACTCCAAACCCAGGTTCAAACAAATAGTCATTTATCAAGACCCTTTACACTTACCAGAGGAACATGTCAGGGCTGCCCACTGTCACTCCTATGTGTGCAGTGGCAGGAGACCTAGATACTCACATAACTGAAGAAGATTGGTGGAGACCAACACGTCATGCTCAACATGGGGTAAAATGCAATAAATTAAGACAGATCCTGTATAATTTTATGTACAAGATTTACTACATACCCAGCAGATTACACAAAATAAAAGCAGAGTTGAATCCCAGCTGCCGTAAGTGTAAAATTGAGGAGGGCACCTTCATTCACATGGCCCTGACATGCCCAGCAGTCAGAAATGTTTGGTTGGCAATCCACCAAACCATGGAGAAAGTTCTGGAAATGTTTCTACCCTGCTCACTGCTCCAGTTGCTACTGGGCAGGGAGTCACCTCCAAAAATCTCTGTTGAATATCCCATATGGGCCTAACATTAATAAGTGCAAAAGAAACAATAGCAGAAAACTGGATGAGCACAGCAGCACCCACTACAGCACAATGGATCAATAAACTGCTGAGCTGCCTACAGATAGAGAAAGTTTCATACAGAGCAAATAGCCAGATGCAAGTGTTTGAGCACATCTGGCAGCCTATTCTAAAGGCCATGGATGTGGGGTTCCTCCCTGTATAATTAGGGCACCAGGAAGCACTCATCATCATGCTTGTCATGAGTCAGGTAGCACCTGAGCACACCATACCCAGGTCTGGGGTACCATTAGACAGCTGTATGTTTCATAATTCACAAAGGGGGATGGGTCACTGTAACAGAAAGGAGAGGGATAAGCTTCCCCCCACTCCAATACAGTAATTCAAGGTCCCCAAGGGAGGGAACTAATCACATTCTGGAACCTGGGGACTTGGGGATGGGTAGGAGGCTCTCATGCCCTGAACATGGGCTATTTACACTCTTACCATCAGAGGAATGTGTGCTATAGTTGTTACCAAAATGCTGTAATTGCATGCATGTATGTTTTCTGATTATCTGTACTCAAGGTGAGCACTCAGTATTAACAACTGTGACTATATTGCCAGGTACTGTATGAACTTCGAAAATTTTTTCAATAAATATATTTTACTAAAAAAGTCCTGTACTGTTTTCAGGTCCACTGTCTCTGCCGGTAGGCTATCCCATATGTGCATGACCCTGTGGGAGAAGCAGTATTTACTAACTAAATTTGCTCAGATAGTATCTGAAGAAATTACATCGTCTCAGATTTTCTGATTTTTCCAGATGCCTGGCAGGTTGAAAATAGCCTGGTCCCACCTGTTGCAAGTGTTTGATATTTTATCACATTAGATTTCTTTGATTAATTAAAATATCTGGCAGTCTACAACTCTAAAACACTTGGGGAAAAAACACAACACCCTCACCCTTTGTGCTACATTCCTCATTCAGTATTACCCCATCACAGCACTACCAACACCTCCAGGTATAACTAAAAGTGCAGTCTACATGGAGTCTCCACATTTTCCTGGCTTGCAGTCATCCTCCCCAGTGAGTATGAGGCTTCTGTGTTTTTGTACAGTGGTAGTTATACAAAAGTTGACCATTACCACAATACTTTCTGTCAACTGTGGAAAAAATACCATGGATTTACAGCTACCCAGGAAAAAAAACGTTATTAAATGTGTTTTTTTTACCACGGTAAATCTGTGGTGTGTTTTTCCGTGGTTGATGGAAAATACCACTGTAACGCTCAACTTTTGTATAACTACCACTGTAACTAAAAGTACTCCAGGGTATCCCTCCATGTATCAGCTCTCCCACAATCAACTAAGTCCCAGCCAAGTCAGATATATTCAACATTTGTATGTGAGTCACCAGACCATTACCTAGTAGTGCGCACAACACGCCATTATTTATCGTCTACCTTGACGATTTACTGTATGGGTACTCTCCCCGGCACTGCTGCTGCTAAGCTAACTTCACGCAGAGTCTAGAACCCAGCCCTAAATTCCAAGTTCTAAATTCCAGGTCCCCTACCTGAAGATAAAGTAACTTTCTTGCTGCCTGGCTGCCTCTGGTGGTCCCACAGCCCCTTCATTCTCTCTTACCACCTCTAGCCTAATAACTCACATTATCAGAGACAGTGACATGAGAACTGGGCAACCAGTGCTGAGAGATAATGACAGCAATGTGAGTGTACCATGGGCCAACCAGGCAGCAAGGAAGTCACGTTAATGTCACATCTGGGACTTGGAACTTATTATTTGGAATTTAGTACTGGGGGTCTCGGCTTAGAAAGGAGATGGATTAGGAGCAGCAGTACCAGGGTCACACCCTTATTGGGGTGCTTCGGGGGGTGGGGGGAATACAGTGGTCGTCAGTGATAGTTTTCTCCATGTCATGATATGTCAACCAGTAGCTCTCAATACATCTGGCTAACAATGGTTAACCCTATCAACCTGATGAATTTTAAAGGAAGAATAAACCTTGTTGTTCACATTTTATGATATACTTCAACCTTCGGGCACGTGTGAAGTATATTTAATATGCACATGGCATTGATTTCCAGTTTGTTTTGAAACAGTCTTTTTTCCCTTACTTAGGGTTCACCATTGTTAATGCAGCTTTTTTCCACCTATATGTTTATATTTTAATTACTTATGACTTTCAGAACTTAGTGACATCAGTTGTATGGAAATTTAGAGTCATGCTTTACATGCAGGGCTACCACTCAGTGATGTTACCAGGTTCTGGACCGTATAAGTACAGTAATTACAACATGAAAATTGGGTGAGAAAAATGCAGTCATAACAAGGGACTCTGAATAAGGAAAACATAGGACTATTTAAAAACAAACACACAAAACAATACACTGGGAGCATTCAACAGACTTTACATGTGCCCATATTCTAAATCATGTTACAAAATGTAAAAAAATAAGTGTTATGTTTCCTTTAAACAATAACAATTCCTAGAGTTATATAAGGAATAAATACTACAAAAGTGAGGTGTACAATAAAATAATATCTTTGAGGTAATAGAGTTAATAGTGATAGTAAAAGGGAAATGAGTCAAATTCTTCTGAAGGACTCGTCTTTCCTGGTCAGCATGAGGTCTGTGGGGCTCCAAGACCTTGTTCTCATTGGGGGGAGGGGTTATGGTCCAACCTCATAGGGCTGGATTGCAGGTGCAGCACCACCAGATGGAGTTGGTCTCTTGCCACCCAGCCACATGATCCACCCCACTCCTGGGGTTTGTATACCAACTCAGAGAGCTACATCATTCCCTCAGTCTGCACAAGGGTGAAGGCCCTTCACTGGAAGGGGTGCAGAGTCCTGGGGTGACTGATGAGATCTATAGGTAGGGAAAGTAGGGCAGACTATATGGGCCATAACATCCTTATCTGCCGACATCTTCTATGTTTCTATTTCCCACCTGCACATGCCTCTCAAATACAGTATAAAGTCATTTAATAAACATATGGCTGTGGCCATTTCTCCAAGACCTGTTTTGTGTGAATTCTTCCAGGGGAAGGATATGGGGACTACTAAGACAATAGAAGATCTGCAAAAGAATTGCAGCAGATGCCCCCTTGTCTGTGTCCCATCCCCTGTAACTTGGACATAGACAGGCTGGTAAGGTTCTACCAGGGCAGGGGGACTTAGCATTACCATCACCCCCAGGGGAGGAACCACTGGGGCCTCCCAAAGAGTTGTAGGCATCTGGATGGGACAGACAACAAGGGGTTTAAAAGAGGTGAAACCAGCAGCTCCTGCTGACTTTTACCTCACTAACAGCCTCACATCCAAGTGTGGGGCTGGTCCCAATTTGCTCTTTGTGTGCCAAAACATTTTTAAATTACTGTTTACTGCACTATAGGATATTGCATTAGGCTGATTTTGGTGACTTCCAAGCTGACATTTGTTTAACCAGAAGTCCCAGATTCCCCTGCAGCTGACATCAGAGCAGGACTGCAGCATTGGGAGATTCAATATCCTACAGTGCATGTTAAAGATTTTCTCAGCTCAGATCAGATGTTTGCTGGTCTCACTGTTTCCCAGGGCTAAGTACAGTCCTCTGTGACTATTCTTTGTTCTAGGAGGACAGTGGGACCAGCAAGCAAAATTTTAGCGCTTATAAATCTCTAACATGCACTACAGGCTATTGAAAATGCCTTCTGCAGCCTTTCCCTGATGTCAGCCATAGGTGATTCTGGAATTTCTGGTTATAGCAAATATCGACTTAGAAGTCATCAAAACCAAAGTGATACAATACACAATACTGCAGTAAACAGCATGTAAAATAAAAGTTCTTGCACACAAAGTGCAAATTGGGACCAGCCCTAGACTTGAGTGTGGGGCTCTTAGTGCTGACTGTTATCCTTTAAGATATCTTCAGTTATACTAGAACCAATCCAAGAATACCACTGTACTGGACTAGTTTCCTCAGGCTGTCTTTGCTGCTCCATCGTAAGTGTCTGTAACACTTTCTGTTTGATACCCAATGCTTTATGCACCCATAAGGATGAACACATTTTATATCTGTAGGATTGCCTCGACAAATAGCCTGTGCAATCTGACAAGTATGTCTGCAGTTGATCGCATATTGCATGTGCAATCCAGTTCTCTCAAAACTGTCTGCAAGTTGTGTCAGAAACTTCTCTGAAACCTCTTCAATACATACTGAGTCCTGTTGTTGCTGCAGTAACTCAGATGAGCCAGTAGTGTCACCACCCACTTCTCCTTTACCACCACTGCTGTCATTCTTACCAATGCCAGCAGTGCTATAATGGCTACCTCCACCACCAACCTTGCTTCATTGAGTTGCTCTAGAAGATATTAAATAATGACATGTGTTACATTCAGGTAGACCTACCATGGAACGACCACATTAAGGATTGCAGATTCAGTACTGAAACCATTAGTGGCCTGTTCAAGTTTTCAGAGGTGGAACAACCTTTTGTAAAACACATATGAATGATATCCTCCACAATCCAAGTCATTGAATTCCATAGCCCAAAATACAAGTTTTATTCCACAAGTCTCACTCCATTGTTCCCCCTTATGAAAATATCTTTAATTAAGCATTGCTTTGGAACATTGTGCTTCTGCTTTTAATGACAGAGAAGCTCAGCACATTTTTATGAGTGATGGAAATATCAAATAAGGTTCTATACAGTGACATTTTTTTACTATGCATGATTGTCATGAATGTGACTCACCACCAGATATTTGTGTGTGTGTGTGTGTGTGTGTGTGTGTGTGTGTATATGTACAGAAAACAAGGTGCATGTTGGAAATGCCAATCATTCATGGCCTTCAACATGTCACTGCCACTGTCCATCATGAGGATTCCCAACCAAATATATCCAGATGTCTAGCAGTGATTGGACGAACTGCAGAATATTTTCTCTTCATAACTGACATACAGTATAAATAAAGAAAGGCACTTTCTGTGCTAGTGGGACTCTGCAAAGTTGTCTGCTTCAAGACAACTCCTGAAGGGACTGGTGGTGGTGGAATCTGGATAGGAATGGTGGAGAAGCTTGATTTGGAAACAGCTCAATGTGCAGTAATGTGTAGGAACCTTTGGTTTGCACTACTGCTCCAGATTTTCCTAGTGAAATGCACATAACTCCCTCTTCCTCTTCCTTCAGAAATGTCACCATCTACATGCATACTGCCTTGTACATACTGGGGAGTACATACCTGTAAAAGGTGAAGCATGATGGAATGTTGTATTTGGGCTTCACGTAATGCAGTAGTCTTTGAAAGCTGGTGTCTTCTACAATAGAGAATGACTGAAGATCAAAGGCCATTATCTCTCCAAGCATCTGTGACACTCGTATAAATCTTTGATGAATAGATGGCAGCTTAACGTGGGCAAGTAATAACTCAGGTTATCTAGTTTGTTTGATGATGGTAGTTGGATTTGTGCTTCTAAAGCAGCACCTGTACCTGAAGATACAGTAGTTGGCTACTGTGGCTGCTCTGGTAGTACATTAAGACCATCTAATCCCAACACTTACCATACTTGACTGTCCCTGCTGCTGGCCCATCTGTGCAGAGTGGGGATTTGGAATGGATGTGGAAGTTAGGAAGATACTATGTCACATTTTAAATGATCAACCAGAACACTAGTTCCCAAAGTTCAAGTACAATTACACCAACTGATCATTCTACCACACCGACTGCAAAATGCTTGCAATGGATGTGTGTGGTCATCTGTAAATAGTTACACACTGCAGAAGATCTCTTCAGTTTGGACTGCTGGGGAGCACTAAAATGTGTGAAGCACAGGGAGTTCTTGATATCCAGCATCGGTGATAGGCTACTGAAGCTCCTGTGGCTTGCCAAGAACTTGAACATGCTCAGTGTGTACTCCATGTAAAGTCAGTTGTGTCATGACACTGAAGTTCTGAAATGCCAAAGGGAATCAGAATTTCTCTGGGTCTGATTCACCACTGAACAAAATGCTGGATTTTCACCGAATGCAAAGTTGGCATCTACTCAGCCTTACTGTTCACAAAAGATTGTCTTTCACCTCAGTCTCAAAAGCCTTGTTGTGAAGTCCAGGCAGACTATGTCAATATTCCTGCTTCTGTCCATCTGTATAATCCCCCATGAAATAGGTGATCATACGAACATATGAACATACGAAACTGCCAGCAGATACCGGCTAAATGGTCTATCATGTCTGCTCGATTGTGCAGTGATCAGCTGCATCTGACATAATGTTCCCCCTTAAAACCATGCTGAGGGGGGGGGCTAGAACCTTGGCTGCAATCAACTATCAGACTGACCTGCCTGTAGTTACCCAGATCTGACTTTGCCCCTTTTGAAGACTGGGTCCAAACTGGCTTTTTTCCAGTCCTCAAGCATGACACCTGTTTTGGCCTGATAGGCCATTAAAGATTACTCCAAACTGCCCTGCCAATGGATCCTTTACTTTTCACTATGATCATCAGTTTTATACTGTCTGCCTCTTGGGACATAACTGGCTTGATGTTCAGCAGGTAGCTAGCTACTTGGATGGGTGTCTGCTAGCTACATTATGACAGCTTATGATGCCAGGGGTCCTCATAATTAGCACCTTCCCTAAAAGAGATTGTTTGGAGAACACCAAAGCAAAGTACTCATTCACCCTCTCAGCTATTACCTGTGTCTCTCTCACATATTCTTCCCCCATTCTTCTGTTTTAAGGGGTCCAATCCTTTCCTTAACCTTCCACCATCCATTAATGTACTGGAAGAAGGCTGTGGTGCCTTCACTGTAATGGTAGCCAGTGACAACGTGCACCATATACTGTATCTGGATAAATCAGGAAATATCACATGAAATCATAATAGGATGAATGGGCATCTTCCATGATATGTCACAATATATCTGGATATCCTGCATCATGCCAATGGCAGCCACTGTATCTCCCACTGCTATCCAGGCTTCCAGACTTTCTTTGGTTTCCTTAATTTTAGTAATGCAGTCTCTCAGTGCTGCTCTGTACTCCTCTCTGAAGGCCTGGAGATGACTGTCTCTTTCTTAGTGGTCTCTGACCTTTTCAAAATTATTTGTCTTAGGTCTGATTTGAGACAGGGAACTTTTCTTGGCCCTTTTTCCTTATTTCTTACTAGGGTGCAGACCTCCACAGCTGCTTCAAGCACCTTCTTCAACAAATCTTACATGTGCTCTGCATTATCAGCCTCATGTACTGTAACTGCTGTAGAGTGCAGACCCATTGCATTTAGGGCTTGAATCTAGGCGAATGCTGCCTTTCCAAAGTTCCATTTCCTGGTGGCTTTTTTGTGTTTATTTAATGCTTGGGAGAGGTATGCTTGTCACCATTAGCAGGCTCCTTATTTAAAGGAAGCTGACTCAAGCAGTTACATTTTAGAGTAGGAGCCCACCTGATGGGTGGTCCACCGTGATGTTTAGTGAATGAGTTTAGTGCACATCAGCGCTTTGAAATAAACACACAGATACACACATACACACACACACACACATGAGAGTTAAGTAAGTAGTTAATTCAGGCACAATGAAAATTACAATTTTGAAAGATTTGTCATGGCGGTGTACTGAATTATCTGTATTAGCTCATGTGTGCCCTATAGAGCAGTACCAGACAAGATGCAATGCAGTACCTTGCAATATTAATGCAAAATGCTGCAGTATGCTGCAAAGAACAGTGCAATTCAATGGCAATCAAATTCTTTTGTCATGCAGTATTTTGTGACATGTCATTTATGGCAAAGTACTACATTACACCATGGCTAGCTTCACTGTATCAGAAGCACTGCTAATGAGAAAAGTGATTATAAATTTGTGAATGATCAAGGATAGAGCTGCTAATTTTGTGTTTGTTTCATTCTTGGGGCTGTCTCCCTTAGGAGACTACCCACCAGTCACCTGCACACTACTTGGTGACTGTGTTAGCTTCCAATAAACACGATGTATGTAAAGAGTAACAATAATTTTTAATTATTAAGCTGCTACAAGCAATTTACAGGGCAGCCAACATGGCTCTGGAGAACAGCCACAACACCGGATGACGCATGCGCCTCAAAACAATGGTGGGGGCACCGTAATTACATATGTAGGGAGCTACTTGAAATAATTAACTTAACAATCTCCCACTTTTCTTTAAAGAAATAAACTTTAACCCCCTCTTTTTTTTATGATAGCAATATTTAATGTCCATATGGCTAGGTGGCTTTTTACTCAAGCTGCCACATCTCTTTACTGAGTGTCTTTAAAAGCACAAGAGCGGATGCTCCCTTTTTTGTCAAGCAGTCAGCCAGCTGTTCCTTCATAGTAGACCACAGAATATGCTGGACTCTCTTGGCCTGAATAAGTTCTTTGATGCCACTGATTTCAAGACGAAGCCTTTTCTCTGTAACAGACTTGGTTGACTTGATAGCATCAACTAGTGAATGATTGTCCACAACACATGTCACAGGTAAGATGTGTTTAGTTCCACCCATGGTAAGCTTCGAACACAGCATTGCCAGAAAGATGGCATTGTCAATTCCCTCAGCCAAAGCAAGGGTTTTCCCAGCAAGAGTGCTGTGGACTACCCTTCTGATCCTCTTTGACTGCCAGCAGAGAGGTGAAAATCTTCCTTCCTCACCCATTAATACAATCAGGTGTCCACCCTGTGTGCCCCCATCCAGGAGGTTACCTAGTGATGCATCACTAAAAACAACCAATTTTAAAGAGGTGTCTTTTCCCAAATGTTGAAATTTCAAAGTCACTTGTTCTGATTTCAGTTTTCAAACAATTTTGTTTGCCTCATGCATGGTTTGAACAGTTGCATGTTTCGTGTTGGATGCCAAGTTGCAAGCATCAAACATGACATCAGGTCTACTCTGTCTTGCAACCCAGAGAATTTGGCCTATCTTTGACCTCAGTTGATCCTTTTCAATTTCAGTGAGTGTTAAGTTATGTCGTTCCAAAAGGCCATTGCTCCACGGACTGTATGCAGCAGTTGTCTTTATTTCTATGTTGAAATTTTCTGCCATATCATGAATTTCATCATTGTTGAATTCTCCTCCATTGTCGCTGTATAATTTCTGAGGTGGGCCATGCACACTTATCCAGGAATGAATAAACTGCTTCACAATTTCAGTAGGTTTCTTTGTAGTCACAATGCCTCCAGCACTGAAACGTGTGAAGTGATCAATTGTGTGAAGATACCACACACTTGGTCCTAGCTCATGAAGGTCCACAGCCACTGTTTCATTGTACTTGGAAGCCATTGGCAGCCCAACAGCAGGCTTGGGCTTGTGTTTGCTGTATCTCAGGCATATCTCACAGCTGCTCACTATCTGTTGTAGAATGGAAACACTCTCTTCATCATTACCAGGACTTCACAGTAATTTCTGAAGCTTATCAACTGAAGCATGTCCAAATTGCTTGCGAAATTTAAAAAAAAACTCTGTGCTTTTCATCTGTGGGCATGTTCTCTGTCACTGTTAGAATCTCATCTTCACATGGACTCTCTGTGATGTTTTTGTCTAGAATGGTGACACAATAATGTCCTGAAGTAGTAAGCTCAAGTGTGACTGGTTGTTTGAACATCACTGCTTTGTAATTTTTAATGTCCAACACTGCTCCTGCCTTCTTTAAGGAAGTTTTGCTTAATAACAAAGGGATATCTGCAGGGACAACCTCCGTTTCTACGTGACACTCTGTCTGACCAATTTTTGCTGGAATTTTAACTCTTTTGGTAGAATGCACAACTCTTCCATCTCCAAATTTGAATGCTGTGCAACTTGGTATGTCCACCATTTTGTGCACTACATCTTGTCTTAGTTCACTCACATAGCTATCTAGCCATTTCTCTCCACAGACTGTGCGTGTACACGCAGTATCAATGCCTGCAGATCCTAAAGACTCTACCATAAATATCTCTGCATCAGTAGCGAACTCCTTTGAAAACAATGTGATGTTACACTGATCTACATCATCTGTATTTGATTTTTCCTCTGTCAATTTCATGTGTTCATTTTTGTGCGGACAGTCTTTGGCCCAATGGTAAGTGCTTTGGCAAATTGCACATTTTGATCTTCTCCCATATCTGTCTAATGGATTTGTGCCAGGCAATGGCACCCTTTTCTGGTCATTTTGATAGCACGCCATGCTGCCTCTGTTTTTTTTTTTGCTCAGTGAAATATCCTGCATCTTGACTCATGTGAATTCCTCCTGTAACTGGCATAACAGATGTCTTATTACCAAAAATCCTCTTTAGTGCTGACTTCATTGATGCAAATGTCAAGCTTGCACAGGCAGTTAAAGCCAACTGTTTATCCTTTACATCCAAGCATGAAGTATCTAACAACTTAAGAGCTAGCACAGCATCTGGCAGAAGCATGTTGTGTTTGCACATGCTTTGCTCAAAGTCAATGATGTAGTCCATCATGGATGTTGAGCTGTCTTTAGCAATCTGGTCAAAGTTAGTATATGCATCATAAATCTGATCCTTCTCCTCCTTAAGAAACACATCATCAAGTGCTTTGATTAACATCTCCATTCCTGTATCTTTGTTTAAATCTTCTGCTGAAATTCCAAATCCGATGTCCCTAGCTCTACCCGTGAGCAAAAGTACGACCTCTAGTGCCTGTTTTTTCTTCTCCAGCTCGGTAACACGCTGCCATATTCCAAGTTCATTTTTCCAGCTTTCATATGCCCTTTTCTCATCAAATGCAGGCAGAACCCTGTAATTGCTAACCATCCTCTGCTACCAATGTTAGCTTCCAATAAACATGATGTAAGTAAAGAGTAACAATAATTTTTAATGATTAAGCTGCTACAATCAATTTACAGGGCAGCCAACACGGCTCCGGAGAACAGCCACAACACCAGATGACGCATGCACCCCAAAACAAGGACGGGGGCACTGTAATTACATATGTAGGGAGCTACTTGAAATAATTAACTTAACAAATGCACCTTATTCAAAGAAGCCAATTTAGGCAATGCATCTAATTTAAAATAAGCCAGTTTGGGCAGTTACATATTAAAATAGGGACCCAGTCAATCGGTGGCCCACTGTGATGTTTGATGGCTAGGCTTCATTCACATCAGAGCTTTAAAATCAATGCTAAGCGACCCCTTTCCCTTGGAAATAAAGTAAGTAAGCAGCCAATTTAGGCAAAATGAAAATTGCAATATTTGGAAGATTTACCATTGGGGTAAGGTGTGCACTGAATTCTCTGCATTAACTGATACAGTACCTGCCATACACCAGTCACACCATTTATGAGAAAAGGGATTAAAAGTTTTTGGATGAACAAGGGTTGAGATACAATTTTTGTGTTTATTTTATACAGGTGAGATGGTTACCTGGCTGTAGTCCTTGCTTCACGCCAGTTTCTTTATGGTCTTGCTAGATGATTCCATCTTCTCTGCAGTGAAAGAAGTAAAAAGTGTCTTCAAAGCTAGTCCCCTGTTAGACATGCTGTTCTAGGAAGTGGTCCTTGAAGGCAGTCAGAAACTTGATCTCAGATCTGCTATTTGCCTTTTCAAGTCATCAGTCAATCCCTGGAGAATGAAGTCTCCAAGGATCACTATTGCATCTGATTTGGCTACTCTCTTAATTTGTCTGACAAGTTGATCAGCTTGCTCTGCTGAGTCTTTCTGTGGCCTTTAGCACAGCCCTAGAGAAAATGTTTTTTCCCTTATCCTGAAGCTCATCTTTGATGAACTCTTCAGCACTGTCTGCTTCCTTGATATCATCCTTGTCCTTCACAGTAACTCCCTCATGGAGAGATCCACCCCATTCCTTTCCTGTCAGGAATGTCTCTTTGGATAATGTTTGCTTAAGTTCAGAGATTCTACTGCATACTCTGCTTCAATGGCATGCTTTGATACACCAGCAGTTGACACTTCTGTGTGTGCTAAGGCAGATATTGCACAATCTGCATCAGCAATTGGAAGTCCATTATGAGTCTGACTGCTCTGCACTCACAGAACAGAACCATACAATCACTATGTGATAATAATAGCAATCTGCAATCCATCAAAGTCTCCACAGAGCACAAAGCTGCCACTATATTAGTTCCAAGGCCTCCATTTCTTTGTTGGAGTTAGTGAGATGTATTCCAGAAGGGGGAGCATTACCCTTTTGAAAAGGTGCATGCACAAAATTCAAAAACAAAGATGGGAAAGCAAAGTACAGAAATCCCCAGAAACTGCAGGAATTTAAAGGTGTTTCAAATCCTGCTCAAGTGTGCCCTGTTGTAGTTACTTCAAGCCTCTTCCTCCTTCTCTGGAGCTTCCGTCAGTCTGCCACACTTCAAACACTCCAAGTCACCTCCTTCCCATTGCATGTCAGACAGGCATATTTTTGGAAACAGTTATAACAGCCCACATGGGGGCTGTTCAGCTGTATTCGTCATTCTGCAAGAAAAACTATTTTGATTTTATAAATGTTGGAAACCCACATGGACAGCCAGCCCTTGAGTTGCTGTATCTTCCAAGCAAAAATACATTTATTATGCTTTTACATGTCTGGCAGACATACTTTTTAGAAACAGAGGCAGCCTAACCCATGGGCTGCTGTGCGTTCCTACATCATCCTGACAGCAAAAGTCAGAACTCCCCACAACCTTATCTCACTTCTCTTCCAATCACTGCTAAAACTCAGAACACTGAGAGTAAGCATAGTATAACAGCAAAAATATATGTGCTACATCCCTTTGAAACACACCTACAGTAGGTAAAAACATAAGCAATGAAAACATAGCTTTCCTAAATCAAGCAGTGTTTCTGTTTCAGTCTAATTTTCTTTACAAAAGCACAAGGCAGACATTCCACTTCTTCCCCTAACATTGCAGGACTGCAAACTGTGAGGGGATCACATGATTACATCACTGTAGTTCTTGCAGCAATGTAACCATGAGATCAGACTTTTACACCACATGTGACCTATTTAGTGTTTCACCCTTAACCAAGTAGTGTTTACCTGGTGGGTAAAACAACCCATATAGTTCTGCAAAGTGCACTACACCCCAATGTAAAGAAGCATTTGTCAATGGTGAATGTTGTCGTGCTGGCACTGGCACTGGCAGTGCTGGAGCTAAAAACACATAATAGGAATGGCAGTGAAGTATTGAAGTGACGCCAACCCCACCTCCACCCTGTAGAGAGCAACAGGCATTGGGGTGTGCCTTTGGGTCATCAGCTATAATGCTCATGCCATTGCACCTCACCCTATCCTGTAGACACTGACAAGTATTAGGGTGTGGTTTGGGGTCTTTGGGCATTATACTTACCTCATTCCATAAGGAAATACACTGACATGGGTGCAGTATAGGAGCATGGGGTGAACTTTGTGGCTGAACAGTGCAAGGCACACAACGATGCCTGTCAGTGGCTGCAGGTTGGGGGTGGGGGGTGGAATGGTGTGAGCATTACATCCGATGATCCCAAGTCACAACACTAATGCCTGTCAGTCTGTACCGGGTGGGATGCTACAGTTGGAAACCCTAGCACCATAGGCATGTGGTGGTAGTTTCACTCCACATTTTCAACATGGGCTGCTTGTCAGGCCACCTCATGAAAAGTGGCATAATCACTTTGTTAGCCGAAAGGTGGTTTTGCACAGTGGCTGTGCCATTTGGCAACAGAGGGATGAAAATAGATTTTTGGGCAGGATGTGGAGAATGACAACTGCATTGTTCATGTAGAGGTGTAAAAAAATGGCAACGTTGAAAATCTGGAGTGACAATATGAAATATTGGTGAAGCAATGAGCATGCATACAAACTTCGCAACACACATCCGTAACCCAATTATTTTGGGGAGTTTGTTAGCCACATTTGTAACATAGGCATTTTTGGGACCTCCTCTTATGAACAGTAGTGCTGCGATTTTGTTAATCTGTCCCAAAAGTTGATTTCCCACAGCGACCATGTCATTGTGTGCCACAGGTGCAGAAACACGTTTTGGGCAGGATGTGAAAAATGACAGCTGTACTGTTCATAAGGAGGTGTGAAAAAATGGCAGTGTTGAAGATCTGGCATAGAAACATTGTAAATTCGTGAAGTTACAAGGGGGTGTGAAAACTACACAATGCACGCTTGCAGCACAGTCATTTTATGGACTTTTGGCACCAAATTTTCAACATAGGCATTTTAGGACCTCTGCTCATGAACAGTGTCACTGTCATTTCCTCAAACTGTCCTGAAAAGTGATTTCGCACAGCGACCATGCTATTCTGCTCCGGATGTGCGAAAATACATTTTGGCCAGGATATGTAAAATAACAGCTGTACTGTTCATCAGGAGGTGTGGCAAAATGCCAATTTTGAAAATCTGGAGTGGAAATATTACAAATTCACGGAGTTATGAACATGCGTGGAAACAGCACAACACATGCTCATAAAACAGCCTTTATTTTATTTTTCCCACCAAATTTGCAACATAGGCTTTTTGAGAGCCCCCCCATGAACAGTGGTACTGTCATTTCATTAATCGGTCCTGAAAGGTGATTCCATGCAGTGACCGTGAAATCAACATTTGGGACTGATTAATGCCATGCCAGTGCCAGAATTCATGAGGAGGGGTGCCAAAAACCCCATGTTGAAAATTTGGTGCCAAAATTCCAAAACATGCCTGAGATATGCATCAAAGTTGAAAAAACCCTATTCATTCCATTATACAGATAACCGGCATTTCCTCAGTTCGCGATCAGCTTTGAAGAGTGCAGACATGCTCCCGGTCCACCGAAGATCATCGCACCAGACTCCTGAGGTAAGTATAGGGTGAAGGGGGTGTGGGGAGGAAGGGTGCGCAGTTGGTTGGTGTGAGTTATGGGAGGTGGGCAGGGACCATTTTCTTTTTTACAGATTAAAAAAAAAACATCAGGGAACAGGTTTTTTTTTCAGGGGCTTTGGCACACTGGGGTGGGTTCCCAGCATGCCACCTAAGTGTTTTCTAGGGGGGATGCTATAGCTGACGGGGGATTGGGAACCCCCGTCGGCACACAATGAAAGTGGGGGGGCAGCCAAGGGGGATTGGGCGTTCCCCTTGGCACATAACAAATGGGGGGATGCATTATGCCGATGGGGAGTGGGCTCTCCTGTCAGCACATACATTGGGCCAGGGCATGCCAACAGGGGGATTGGGCACCCCTGAAGTTGGCAGTATGGCAGACAGTGTGCCGCTATGTTCAATTTCATTTTCACCACCAGGGAAAGCACATTCGGAGATCCACTTCATATGACGAGCTTAGCTCACATTGCAGTGGACCTTTCATTTGATCTCATCACCACGTTAAGTATGCATGGTGTGGTGCCAGCATGCAGGCTGATTGTGGAATGAGGGACGCACCTACTGATGCATGCCCTGCATTTCCCCAACAGTGACCACACCTCCTAATCTGCACTATCGCAAGATGTTGGCTGGGCAAGAGTGCCAACATAAAAAGTGACTCACTTCTTGATATCATTCTGAAAAAAGTTCATAACTTCATCACATCTTCATGGGTAAATGAAAGTTTTGTAACACCTCTTCTGGTGGTCAAAAAAGTGTTGCAGAGGTCCATCAGCACACTGTACAGAGGCAGGAAGAAGAAGTGCCAAAACAGAGCAAGGGGATAAGGCAGAAAATGGGTACTGTGCAGGATGTCTATTAGAGAATGGTACAGTGATGGCTGCATGGCAGGGAGGGAGGTAGTTGACCAATAAAAGGTTTCTGAGGAAAGGGACAGCAAAGGGTTCTTGCTGTGAAGGGCTACAAAGGTGTTCAGAGAAAGGGGGACAGTGAATGTTGTCTGTTAAAGATGATATGATGCAGAAAGAAGTATTGATGGAAACAGGCCAAGAGCATTCTGTGTACTGAATGAACAACAGAAAAAAATATTGTATTTATTTATTTAAAATTATCATCCATTAGTATCAACAGATAGCCCTATGAGATATTCTATCTTGTTTTCAGGGAGCTGCTTTAGGTAAAATAAATTGCAGTCATACACTAAAAAAGGTACACTGATCAGTGGCAGATAAACAGTAGGGTTCAGGGCTAGTCATCCCCCTTCTTAATCATCCACATCTGTGCTAACTGTTCTCATATTATATTGAATTATTGGGAGTTTCCTCAAACATGCATAAAACCCCACATGACAAGTATAGATCTGTTTCTGCAGGCCATGTTATTGTTCTAGACCCTTTCACCCAAAGAAGGACACCACACTCAGTATTGCGTTGGTTGCTCAGCCAGCATAGCATTTATTAAAATGTTGTCATTCAATTTTTCATCAACAATACTGAGTTCCTGTACATGCCATATTTTAAAACATTTATTTTCATATTTTCTTTATTCAAACTATCACAATTTATATAATATTTTCATCGCATTTTTATCACATTTTGTATAACATTTTTCTTCCCTCTCCACTCTCCGGATGTAAACCCAAAGGGGTCTTTCTTTTCTGTCCATTTTCTCTTTCATCCCCCCTCATGTAAACCTGAGGGGTTATCTCTTAATATCTGGGCCAGGTCCAATTCCTGCCCTCCATTTCCATTCCTGGGTGTCCACACCCTTTTCTCTTGTCTGGGCCAGGTCCAATTCCTGTCCCCAATTTTTACTCCTGGGTGTCCATACCCTTTTTCTCTTACACCCCATGTTGGTGTAACTCCAGAATTGCCCCCCCAGAGAATATTTGCTCTCTCATTCTTCCTCTCTCATTCTTCTTCCATAATTCCATGGGTGGCGGGTGGGAATCAAAATTTTGTCTAGCAGAAGTGAAGGAGAGCTTCCTTGTGCAATCCCCTTATGTACCTCCTTTTTCACCCACCCCTTTGCCTCTCTCTCTCTCTCTCTCCCTACCACCTATCCCCAGCTCTCTTTTCTTAATGTCTCATCCCATGTTGTGAAGGCACCCTCTCTGGAGCCGAGCATCCCCTTCCCCTTCCTTTCCCTGGCCCTCCCCCTGTGACCACTTCTCAAAAACTCCACCCATTGGTTCCCAGTTCTCCCTCCCTCCTCCCTCCCACTCTCTGTTCCTCCTTCTATGCTTCCAGGCCTATAACAAAGGGGTCTGTCTTTTTAGAGACAAATCTTCTTGTTCTAGAGCCTTTCACCCCAAAAAAGGACACCACACTCAGTATTGCGTTGGTTGCTCAGTCGGCATAGCATTTATTAAAACTTTGTCATTCAATTTTTCATCAACAATACTGAGTTCCAGTGGCTTCTGGTTCCACCACAGACAGCTAGACAGTGCAGCAAAGGAGCTCCCTCCCACGCTTTACCAAGTAAAAGATAAAAAAACCCCATTGAGCACTTTTAGAAAGTAAAATATTGCTCACAATGTCAAAAGAAGCCAGGAGAAGAGATAAAGGGGGCACCCCCAAAGAATAAACAATTAACCAAATCGAGAGATGCAGTCAGATTGGAAGCGGGACATAGGCTGCAAAGTCACAGTCGCTCACCAAGCAGTACTTGGGGATCCGACTACAATATGGAAGGGGAGCAGGATAAGTTGTCAAGGACACACTTTGAGATAATCTTAAGGGAAATCCGCAGTTCAAGGTTGGAAACAAAAAAGGATATAAACGGACTTTCACAGCAGATTGCGAAGCTAGACCATTAAACTGAGGAGGCTGAGGCCTGGGTCATGGTGGTGGAAGATGTATCAACTGGCCTCAGTCAAGCATTGGGGGCTCTGATTCAACAAACAATGTGGCTGTAGGCAAGAAGTATAGACCCTGAAAGCAGGTCACGCCAAAATAATTTGAGGCTGTATGGGCTAGCGGAGGGTGCAGAGACAGCCTCAATGTCAGCATTTGTGGAAAATCTTTTAAGGGACGTACTAGAGTTGTCACCAAACTATGAGTTGAAGGTAGAATGTGCACATCGTTCACTTGGACAAAAGCCCCTAGACCCAAAGGCGCGTCCTCACTCTATAATATTCCTGGTATCAAGCTATCAAACAAAGGAGGATTTGCTTCACAGAGCGTGGGTGAAAAAAGAAATGTTATATTTAGCATCAAAGCTCATGATGGATCATGACTACCTGATAGAAATTCAGCAAGCAAGGCAGCAGTACCTCCCGATCTTGAGGGTGTTGAAAGAAAGGGGTATCAGATTCTTGACACCATTCCCGGCGAAGCTGAGGATACATTGGCAAGAAGGAGTGCAAACCTATGGTTCTCCAAGCAAGGCAATGGAGGCATTAATGCAGAAGGGAATATCATTGTCAGTGGAGAACAGGGAACGGATTAGCAGGAGCCAGAGGTTCCCGTTGGATGTCTTTCAGCAAGCAACACAGCGTAAGGGAATGCCACCAATGAAGGTGCTCAGAGAAACACTCGAGAAGTTGCAGAAGATGAAGTGGAGTAATGCGCAGTGAGAAGACTGAAAGAGACCGGAGATGGAAGGTTGCAATATAGATAGTAGTAAAAAGAGTTTGCAGGTACTTTTGTTTTTACTCGGAGCTTAAGGAGATGAGATGACTGTTCTTTGAGTATATTTCGAGTAGATGGGATGGCCGGAAAGGATTACTCAAACTGCCAAATGAAAAGACTGAGCTGCATATTTAGAGAAGCATAATGCAGACAGAACTGGTTGCTGGATCGTGACACAGGCTATGGGGCGATACTAAATAAGGGGGCTTAATCGAAGTGTGTACTAATCAAGCTAGTATTGGCATGAAAAGTCAATGGAGAATGAAAGGAGGGAGAGTCTGTGAACCCAGCCCTAGAGTGGCTTATAAAATGGATGGGGAATGGTTTGGTTTGAATGGGGAAAAATGGAAGGGAAGGGGGCTTTCTGGTGGATTTGTATATAGGGGGATGATAATTCTTAGGCTTCCTAAGCCCTATAACTGAAACCGATAACAGTGGTAAGGGAAGCAGGAGATAGAAATGAATGTATGTACAAGGTCTGTGGTTGCTTCTGGGGATAAGAGATCACACCTATGTGCAACAATTTAGAAGCAAGGGACAAGAATACCCAAGTTAAAATTGACTAGGGGTCAGGGGACTTAAGGAGGGTAACTATGGAGGTAGCCACTACATATACGAATAAGAGGAAACATACCAAAACATACTAAAGAAAATAGAAGGGGAGGGGAGATAAATATAAATAAGGAGGAAGAGAAGGAAATAAAGGAATCCACGTACTACATAGGCCTCGATAGCTGGGGAAAGAGAAAGGAATAAAAGGAAATGGGCGTGGGGGGGTGGAAATGGGAGGTAAATAAAGTATAGTACCATGGCTGTGCTGCTAGATGGTCTGAAGGTGAGAAACTAGCTAAAGGTCTCTCTCTCTAGAGAGTGCCTTTTTGAGGGAATATCCCGGGAATAAGGGATTAGCTCCACTCGAGTCTGTCCTTAATAGCATCTTTGGAGGGCAGAGGAAGGGAACTACGAAGTTGGGATCCCCTGCCTTGGAAGCAACCACTTTTTTCTAGTCCCTCTCTGAGAAGAGGGAAAACTCGGGTTTAATTAAGTTGGTTAGTAAATGTTTATCTTTTATATGTTTAGAAGATTATACACTAGATCTTTAAAGAGTTTGGAGATCGAAATGTTCAAATCTATTGTTAAGATGGGAAATAGTTTGTTGTGTTTACAGCAGTTTAATAAGCCTAAAAAGTATGAACAGAAAAGATGAATGAATGCATATTACCAAAGTTGTCTAAGGAACACTACCTCGGGGAAGATTGGCAAGAGAGAGGGAAGTACTAGGGACAGAAAAAGAAAGGATAAAAGGAAATATGAGGATGGATAAGACAACACTAATTTGTTCATTTAATGTTAATGGATTGACTAATCCCATTAAGAAAAGTAAGATATTAGCAGCAAGGATAAAGGAGGGCCCAGATTTTATCTTGTTGCAAGAGGCACACTTAACCCATACAGAGCATAGTAAATTAGGGAAAATGGGGTTTAACTATGAAGTCAGTGCCTCATATGGTCGAGGTAGAAGGCGGGGGGTCTCCATCCTAATACCAAGTAAAACAGTATTTGAAATAATAGACAAATGTATTGATAAGGAGGGGAGATATATATTCCTTAAAGGTAAATTTCAGGGGAGAATGATAACCTTGGCATCGGTCTATGTGCCTCCTGGTTCGAATTATCAGGTATATAGATCTATACTATTGAAGCTACAGGAATGGGTGGAAGGACAAGTTGTACTGGGGGGAGATCTGAACATAACTCTAGATTCGCATTTGGATAGTACAGCTCTGGGAGGGTGCAAAGAGAGAGGAATCTCGAAAAAGTTGGTGAAGCTGCTAGGGGAGATGGGGTATGTGAATGCATGGAGAGTGGGGCACCCTAAACAATGGAACTACATGTATTTTTCCCCACCATATAAGAGTTTTTCGAGATTAGATTACTTTCTGATGCCAAAAGAAATAATGACAGAGGTGAAAGACAGTTGGATAGGTAGTACAGTATTGTCAGACCATGCTCCGATATTTTTACAAATGAAGCTAGGGGAACTTACAGAGGAGAACGTTTTGGAGATTGAATGTCTCATTGCTGCAAGATAAAGAAGCCAAATAAGAAGTGATAGATACTATCAAAAAGGCCATAGAGGAAAATACCACACCAGAAGTAACATCAGCTTTAGTATGGGATACGTTAAAGGCTATACTGAGAGGGAAATTAATAGCTATAGCAGCACATAGAAAGAAGCAAAGGGAAAAGAGAATAGAAGCTTTAAGGGGAGAAATGGAGCAACTTGATATTCAACTTAAAAAGAAATATAACAAAGAGACTTTTAAAAAGTTAAGTAAAATTAAACAAGATCTGAATGGGGAATTGGACTATTATGTTGAGCAAAAACTACTGTTTATTAAGCAAAGATATTATGAGGGAGGACCGAAAGCTACTAGAGTGTTAGCAGCCAAATTACGTACCCAAAGAGCAAAGGCTCATATAAGTAAACTAATACACCCACAGAATAAAGGGCAGCTACAAAACACCCCCAGAGATAGTAGAAACTTTTTGAGTGTATTATAAAGACCTGTATACAGCTCCCCCAACCCAAAAAGAGATGGACTTGGAACAATATTTACGAAGTATTCCATTACCCAAGGTTCCGGAACTGGATCAAAGGCAGTTAATGAAACCGGTAACTAGTGAAGAATTGGTGGGAGAAATAGCTAGACTTAAAACAAATAAGTGCCCTGGAATGGATGGATATCCAGCAGAAATGTATAAACACTTTCAGAAACAGTATCTTCCACTACTATTAAAAGTTTTTAATGAAACCCTTTTAACAGAACGATGCCCACCAGAATCATGGTCGCAGGCCATTATCTCAGTAATTCCAAAGGAAGGTAAAGACCCAAAGTTATGTCCCTCCTATAGACCAATTTCCCTCCTTAATACAGATTACAAGTTATTTATGGCAATATTATCATGCAAATTACAACAAATACTTCCACAGTTAATACAAGCAGATCAAACTGGATTTATCCCAGGGAGACAGGCGCAGGATAACTTGAGGCGAACAACACATATAATAGATCATTTGAACTGCACTAAGCAACCTGCAGTCCTATTGAGCCTAGATGCTGAAAAGACTTTCGATAAGGTCTCATGGGGATTTTTAAGAGCAGTATTGGGGAGGTTTGGGTTCCCTACACAATTTATCAGCCTTATTGGGAAAATCTATGAAACACCTAAGGCCTGTGTAAGAGTGAATGGGCATCACTCAAATCCATTTGGGTTGGAGAGGGGAACAAGGCAAGGATGCCCGCTTTCACCACTATTGTTTGCCCTATATTTAGAGCCCCTGGCGCAAGGAATTAGGGATAACCATGAAATTAAAGCTGTACAACTGGGGGGGGGGAGGCAGCAAAAACTAGCTCTATATGCTGACGATATTCTACTCTACTTAACTAACCCAGAAGAATCGATACCACACCTCTTTAAACATTTAAAAAAATGTTCTAACTATGCGGGATATACGCTAAATGATACTAAGACAGAGGTACTGAAGCTAAATTACACCCCGTCCCGCAGATAAAAGTTTATACCCCATGAGATGGGATCTCCCCTGCTTGAAATATCTAGGGATAAAATTGGATAAAACAGTCGCCCGGCTACCACAGATAAACTATCCTACATTAGTGGAGCAGGTACAAAAAGATACACAGAGATGGAGGCTTTTACCAATGTCACTATCCACGAGGATACAGGCAGTCAAAATGAATGTCTTGCCTCACTTTTTGTTTTTATTTCAATGCATACCTGCCCCAGTGACCTTTAAGAAATTAGGAGGATGGCAAAAGTTGATATGGAGCTTTATCTGGTTAAATATAAAAAACAGAGTTAAAAAGCAAACCTTGTACCTCCCAAAGAAAATGGGAGGACTGGCGGTTCCTCTATTGATCGGTTACTGGATAGCAGCCCAGACTAGAGTAATATTGCTACTGCAGCACATGGATTATACGGCAAGATGGAAGGAGATAGATTTAGAAGCTGAAGTGACACCATCAACATTGGCACAATGCTCAGTGTTACATCCCAGAGAGGAGTGGACAGATACGCCATATTTAGGGACAAAAACAGCAATACAGGGATATAGACAGGGACTTTCTAAAGGCTCTACCAGAGTATACCAATGGAAGTACACATGGTGGACTATGGATATAGGGAATAACCCAGAAGCTGGAGATCCTTGGTATAAAAAGCAGGAAGGGCAGGAGTGCAGAGCACCCTGGCAGTTCCTCAAGGGGGAAAATGTAATCTCATTTGCAAAAGCTCAAAATAAGTTCAATTGGACAGCAAAGGAACTTATTCATTACTATCAGATTAGAGACTATATAGGGGAGCAGGTGAACAATTCAATTAAAAGAGCTGGAAGAGGTGAGGCCCCAAATGTATTTGAGACAATATGGAGTTCGAGTAGAGGGGAGAGGGCTATCTCAATATTATATCAGAATTATATACAGGATCTCCAGTATTCAGCGGACTATATTAAAACCAAATGGGAGCAAGAATTACAGATCAAGTTAGACTGTACAGACTGGACAGCAGTTTGGCAAAACACGTGGAGCACCACATTCTCCCCAGAGTGGAGGGCATTTGTTTGGAAATTGAGATCTAGGTACTTCAGAGTGCCAATGCAAATGGCCAGATGGCATAAGGACATCACAGAGAGTTGCTGGAGGGGATGTGGTGCTGGGCCTGCCAACCAAGTACATGTTTTCTGAGAATGCCCTGTTTTAAAGGAATATTGGGAAGGAATACAGAGGGATATGAGGACAAGGTTTAACATAACTGCACTATTAGGGCCAGAACATTTGTTGTTAGGGGTCTACCCCTCAGATCTCAAAGGGCGTGAAGCCAAATATCTCTGGAAAGTATTGATAGCTGTGGCTGGAAAAGCCATAACTAGAAAGTGGCTTTCACCGAGTCCTCCTACAGTGATGGAATGGAGGGAGATAATAGAAAAGATAAAGATGTTTGAAAGGATTACATATTCCCTGAGGCAAAAATTGCCGCTACACCAAAATAGATGGTTGAGATGGGAATTGGAGCAAGAATAGAAATGAGGAACAGAACTTAAAGAAAATATGAGGAATAATGAGGAGAGGGACTAGACAGAGGAACGAGACTGAGAATGGGGATGGAGAGGTCTGAAAGAGTTGTGGAGAGAGCAGAAGAAACCGACTATCTTAACAAAAAAGTAAAAATGTAAAATTAAAAAAAAGTCAGCTATCTCTACCTTTTCTACAGACTATACATTGTATATGAACGAAAGAGGGAGAGGGATAGAGGGGGAGAAAAGAGGCTGGGTGGTCTGAAGAAAATAGAGTATAGAGATAACTTGTATATTACGAATAGAGGTATAATGCATTTGAATAGTAAAGATGAATAACACAAAGAAAGACAAGAAAGATGTTTCAACATATAGAACTTAGGCTTAAGTTTTTTATATTATATAAAAAAAGAAATATTTCTGAGTAATGGAAATTTTGATTGTAAGAATTGGAAAAGTGGAAACAAAGATATGAATGTAAGTGAGTATGAAGTAATGTAAGAAATTAGCCACATGTGAAGAAAATAAAGATGAAGTATATAAAAAAAAACAATACTGAGTTCCTTTACATGCCATATTTTAAAACATTTATTTTTATATTCTCTTTATTCGAACTATCACAATTTATATAATATTTTCATCGCATTTTTATCACATTTTATATAATATTTTTCTTCCCCCTCCACTCTCCGGATGTAAACCTGAGGAGGTCTTTCTTTTCTGTTCATTTTCTCTTTCATCCCCCTCGATGTAAACCTGAGGGGTTATCTCTTAATACGTGGGCCAGGTCCAATTCCTGGCCTCCATTTCCATTCCTGGGTGTTCACACCCTTTTCTCTTGTCTGGGCCAGGTCCAATTAATGTTCCCCATTTTTATTCCTGGGTGTCCATACCCTTTTTCTCTTACATCCCACGTTGATGTAACTCCAGAATTTTCCCCCCTCCCCTCCAGAGAATATTTGCTCTCTCATTCTTCCACTAGCCTGTCTCCAGCTTGTGTTGGAAGGTGGGCTTCCCCCCAAACTCCTTCCTTCCTGCGAAATCCTTAACCCTGCATCCAAGTCCCTCTTGATTATTGTGATAATAATTTGTTTATCTCTCTGCCAGTTGGGCTCTGTTTTATACCATCCATTCATTATTTTACCTGTGTCATCCTGCCGCCCTCATTTTCACCATCCAACCTTGACAATCCTTTTTTTTTCTGGCCCTTCTCTATGGCCTTTTATTCTTTGAGCATGCCCCCCCATCCCCTTCCTACTGCATCTACTCATCTGACTCTAGGTTCCTCCCCTCTTGGACTCTCTGGTCATCCCACACCTGATTAAATAAGAGTAACCACAAAATGTGCACTTACGGCACTTGTCCCCAGGTGTACCATAATGCAGTTAGGTTCTGAATTGGTCTGGCAGCTTCTATCCTTCAATGGCAATAACAGGGTCCTCAATTCGCCCCTTCCATGCCCTTCCACTGGATCCATAGTTCTGTTGATCAAAATCAATTGTTCACCCCCCCCCTTCTGTTCGGCCTGTCTCTTGACACACCACATTTGAACATGTCTCCTGCTCCAGTACTTCTGTCCTGTGGCCAGTCTCTATAACACATAAACAAATTATGTGAACCATTTATTTTTATATGCATACTGTCACCACCCCCCACCTGGTCCAGATTTCTGTGGATAGATGAGACACTTCCTTAGTGATTTCCCCTTTTGATATATATATTTTTCTTTAACTATGATTTCCTCTTGCACCTTTCATAAATTGGGCAATGATCCACTCTCTTGTGCTGTTGAAGTGGAACAGATGGATCCCCTTTTTCTCTCTGCTCCTTTTTTTTTTGATATACCAGCATTTTGATCCCTTTCTGCTCCAGCAGACAGTTCCTCTTACAACCCTGATACTGAGGCACTCTGCTGATGGACCTTATGGCTCCCCCAAAATTGCACCTCCATAGCTCCCCTGCACTCTACCTTACACAGTTCACCTTGGATGTCAAGTAGAAAAACCTGTGGCAGTACCTCTGCCAATTTTCCCAACAACTATTCCCCTATAGGCTCTCTGCTCCCTGCTCTCCTCCGTCCCCCGCTGCCATCCCGTCATCACCATCTTTTCCATTACACTCTATGATTCTGGCCCAACAATTGGCCGTAGCAGCTTCTACTCCTGAAATGAGGAAAACAAAATTTCCTTGGATGCCCTAGATGCAGTGGGAGCAAGAATACAGTTCTGCTCTCCGCCCTGGGCCTCGGTGGCCACAGGCAGGTGGGTAATGGTAAACTTCCCCCATCATACGCAACTTACTTCAGCTCAGTAGTTTGAACAACCAGTCTGTTTGATCTCCTGTTGTTTCAAACCAGCTCCCTCCATCCTCCCCAAGAGTGCTGCTGAATCCTCTCTTGCCATCTGGTACTCTAACACCTGCATGCTCTTCTGAGGTGGAAGTAAAGCTCTACTCCACTTCTGTCTGGTGGTAATGATCAAGGACATCCAAATGCCCCCCCCCACAGATTTCAATTTCGTAACCCCACCCTGCATCCACATAATGCTCAGGTTGGTGCTGCTGTGCTCCCTATAAGCAGCACCTTAACATTAAAGATTATCTAGCCCACTAGCACTCCGGGACGATTGTCCTCAACTTCACCCTCCCATCAGCTACCAAAGATCCAAGGTGATGCCTCTTGCCAATACATATCCTATATCCCTGTTAACCTTCCCTCCCTCAATATTCTGCTCCCCAATGGGAGTAGAGTCTTCCTTTCTTAACCTGAGAAACAAAATCTAGGACTCAAAGGATGCCATGGTGGAAGATTACTGTACTTCTCCAGCCCATGTGCCACGAAAGGTGCAGCTGTACCGCCCCTTGGTGACTGTCCCTCATCCGCTCAGATGCTATCCTGAAGTAAGGGTGAAGCTCCTCGCCCCAGGGGTGTAGCCAGGGATCTCAGATCTGCACCCTAAGTGGACTCACAGCTACCACCACCCCCATTGTTAGAGTGAGCTACCCCCGGTGTAATCTGCCAATATACAAATGTACACCAGGACAATATTTGTTGCCTCATTTGACAAAATAAATACAACTTTTGTTTCTCATGTCAGTGGTTGTTGCCATGCATGGGTAAATACAACTGCCATGCCTTGTTTCCTAAGACCCCCACTTACCAGCCCAGAGCCTGTAAAGTTGTATTGCCCTTGGGATGCAAAGAGAGTAGTAGTGACTAGTCTTTCTAGTTTCGACTCCTATGAATAACATTACAGAAAGGTTCATTATTTTCTTTTTTGGTTTTCCTGGAAAAAGGAAGCAGATCAGAGCCTATTTGCTATCCTCCTTAATTAAAATTGCCCACCATGGAGCGCACGGGGTGTGCTTGCCTACACCCATGCTCACACCCTCAGACTGGTTCTCTCCAAGCTTAAAGATTTTTATTTTACTTTATTTATTTATTTTATTTATTTATTTTTTAAAACTTTTAATTCCAAGGATGATCATCACCTCTTCCTTCATTCAATCAGTTTACCTGAGAATTCTAAGGTATTGCATTCTGATCCCTCCCGTCCTGTCTGCCTGCCCCTCCCCCAGGTTCACCTTGGGCCAAGGGTCTACAAAATTCATGGCACCATTAGTAAATCGACCTATGACTGAAAGGGACACCTCCATCATATGCCTGTGTGATTTTGATATGAGATATATGTCTGGTATCTTTGAAACAAGCACAACTCAGTGTCCCCCCCAACAGCTGTTGCTGTTCCCTGGGACTGTGGACCAGGCCCATCAGAAACCTTGCTATATTGTTAGGGCTGGCACACAATGATTGACTTTGGATACTGCACAAGGAACATTCTGGACCTCTCCCCATCATTCCCTAAGATAAACAGGCATTTTTTACCCACCTTCATCAGAGGCAATAATCTTCCAGTCTGTAAAACAGCTTGCCTGGGCTCCTGGCAACTTACCTAGGTCTCCACCACTAGCCAAGAGCACTTGGGACCCCTCTCAGGTGCTGAGATTCCCCTTTCAGCATTGGGACTCTGCTACTAACCCCTCAATTAAGGTTTTTTTTTTTTTTTTTAGTTACAACACTTGATCGGTGTTGGGCTCCCACCGCTACCCTAACTGGCTGCTAATCTAGCCCGACTGCTCTCGTTAATGATCAAGGGGGGCGCTGCAAGTCTCAAAAGCTGAGTATGTCTTCTAGCCACTGCAATGGAGCAAATAAGGTGATCACCAACTGACTTGAATTCCCGGCAATATGGTAGTAACCGCCCTCCACAGCCAGGCTATCCCATTCCAGCACGTGTTAGCGTTGGGCCTATGGACGTGTCTGCTTGAAGGCTTTGCCTCGACCGTGGTCCAGTACTTTATTGTGTGGAAAAGAAGCAAAATATGGTGTAGACTGGTTATGTAAAGTACTGCTGCCAACGACCTGTTGTGAGCAGATAGCATACCCTTCTGCTTCCCCATGTAACCGCTGCCATGTGGTCAAATTTAATTAAATTAATTTTATTATTTGTTTATATATTTATATATATATATATATATATATATATATATATATATATATGTATATTTATTTTTTTTGTTATGCACCGTAACTGCACATGATCTAGTTGTCCTTATCAACAAGCAGATGTGTACCACCCAAAGGACCATGGTAACTTATTGGTTAATATCGGACTAATGTCAGGTTATTGACTTCTCTGCAGTCTGTTTTTTTTTTTTTTTAACCTAATGTAGTGGAGAACTTGGCTTCCATTTTCCCAAACCATTTTGCTTACAGAATCATTAAAGAAACCTTCTCTTCTAACCAGGTTGCTAAAATATAAACCATCGCGCTACCTTTTGCCGTACTTTAAAATAATTCACCTAAATAGATTCTCAGGATGTCATACAGCCACATTCAAGTTGTTCAATATATTTCCAACCACTTAAACATCCTGAGCAATGGTGTGCTCAGTTTTAATAAAAAAACATTATTCTGAATGTTTCCTTCCAATTCGCACAAGTCACCTTTTATTCTGGTAAACCTAACAACAACCACACTGGAATACAATTCTGTTATTCCTAACCATCCCCAGGTAAATAAAAGACCAGTCTCATCTTCCTGGACTCTGCCTTCATTGCACGTGATCCTCTGGCGACCATGGTCTTTTTTGCCCAAGACGACAGGAAATGAAAAATAGGCAGAAAAAAGGGGGGGCTGAAAGATAAATCACATTCTCGATCCACCTTCTGATACATTTCTACCCTTATCTTATACTTTTTCCCCTTCCCATTTCCCTGTCTTTTTTACTGCATTGTTGTTTTTATACTCATGTCAAACACCCATATCCCTTCCTTCCTGGGGATCCCCTTGGTCTGTCTGATCTGCACAAACAGCACCTCCTTCCCCTCACAGTGTCTTATCCTACTACACCTAGTGATTTATTTTCTTCCTATGTGGTTAATCTCACTTTTTTCTCCCCCAAACGGCCATGTGCTGCTCAATAACCTTTGTAACACATTAACACCGTATGTATATGACATTTTATAGAGAGCCCCCAGTTTTTTCAAGTTGCCGCTTTTAAACTGTAGTGCGCTTCAGCCAAGTACTGTTATTATAAATGGATAGACCTAAATAGACATAAGATTTATTTGTTGTATATTCTTACCGCCAGTTTCCAGCTTAATTTGCTTTAAATCAACACAATTACTTGCCTTTGGAGCCATTAACCCTTTATTTGTATTGCTCCACATAGGCCACAAGTGAGTCTGCTTTTCTGCAGTCCTGACGTTACAATGCCAGAAGCGCCAAATAATGCCCTACACTAAAGCGTGCCGCACCTCTTGCCAATTGGTGGTGTGTCTGAAGTGGTTGCTGCTCCACCCCCCCAGTAACGAGCAACTGATGTGACCGCCTGTTATCCCAAAATGGTGTCTGGCACTCATTCGTCTGCTTCCAACGTGGCGGGCTTCCACGTGGCCCTGATCTTTAAATGGCCACCTCCACATGGTCAATTTCACTCTTCTTCAGGCCTACAGCCCTGTGCCTGCCATGCCCACCTCTTCCCCAGCCCGTTCGCCGTGCAGTAAACTGCATGTGTCCCTGACCCCAGTCTTGCTGCTCGCTCCTGTACCAGGTACCTCTGCCTTCATTGGCTCCTGTCCCCTGCAATGCTCAACCACACTCCCTCGAATCCTAAACCTTGCCGCCCCCCATTTTTTTTTTAAAAGACTGTGCTGGCGAAGACAAAAAGCCTTTTTCTGGTCCCCTTGCTTCCAAGCAGGCCCGTTCCCTGGTCTGCTCGCCTGTTCCTGCTCCCCCCCCCACTCAACCAATTTCAAGCTAAACCCTCTGCCGTACCACAATTTTCCGAACCACTGCAGCCCCACAGCTTTCCGGGCCCCAATTTCTGCTCTCTCTAAGGAGGTCTCCTGCCTCCTGTAGCACTGTGACACTCCCGTAGCTGCCGTATTTTACTTCCCTAGCCCAAATCTTTTCTCCCAAGAAGCTGCCGCCCTCCTTCTGGTGACTGTAGCACAGCTGGTCTACTGAACAACTGATTGCTTTTTCCCA
This sequence comes from Neoceratodus forsteri, assembly GCA_016271365.2. Classification (NCBI taxonomy): domain Eukaryota; kingdom Metazoa; phylum Chordata; order Ceratodontiformes; family Ceratodontidae; genus Neoceratodus; species Neoceratodus forsteri. The sequence continues at coordinate 413,440,565 of CM057453.1, read as the reverse complement.
GCAATTGCTACTATAAAATCCATGTCCGGTGTGCATTAAAATGGCTTTTGCAACCACTTTAGTTTCTAACAATCAGTTACAACATTTTAGAAGATTCTTTGTAAGTGTGACAAAGCACAGTTACACATTTTTAAACTTGTGCATGTCCTACGCAACAAAGGCCTTAAACTGATCTGGCATTATTACACTGTGCGTATCTACGTAACTGCAGCCTGCCTGGGCATGTAATCCTTACTTATGAACACAAATTCTTGGGAAATTAACGGACCATACTGACTAATTAACGTTGTCTGGCTAATCTCTAGATATATTTATCAACAAATTCAACTCCGCTAATAACAAACCTTACCCTTTAAAACTGCAACAAACCTCAGGAACTCCTCCGACTGATGTGCTAAACAAAATCAAAATTTTGCCTAGCAGAAGTGAGGGAGAGCTTCCTTGTGCAACCCCTTATGTCCCTCCTTTTGCACCCACCCCTTTGCTCTCTTTCTCTCTCTCTCTCTCTCTCTCCCCTACCACCTATCCCCGGCTCTCTTTTCTTAATGCCACATCCCATATTGTGAGGTCACCCTCTCTGGAGCCGAGCCCCACCTCCCCTTCCTTTCCCTGGCCCTCCTCCTATGACCATTTCTCAAAAACCCCGCCCATTGGTTTCCAGTTCTCTCTCCCCCCTCCCCCACTATCTGTTCCTCCTTCTAGGCTTCCAGGCCTATAACAATGAGATCTGTCTTTTTAGAGACAAACTTTCTTGTTTACAGTCATGCAGTTAGTATGGTTACAAATTGATTACATGACTATTTACATAGGTCATACGTGTACAGGAAAATAAATGCAGGGAATTCAAAAACATAGACATAGAAACATAGAAACAGAAATGTGACAGCAGAAGTAGGCCAATCCAGTGGTGATGTATGCCCCCTTGAAGGTCATGTCCTGTCACACCCTCTCTTAAAACTCTCAACTGTTCTTTTACTGACTATCATTTCCAGAAATGTTTTCTACCCCTCCACCAATCTCTTTGTAAAACAATAGTTCCTGGTTTCCCTCCAGAATTTACCCATACCAGCTTGATGCTGTGCCTCAATTATCCTATTACTATTGATCTTGATAAGTTCACTTGAGTCCACCGCATGTGTACCCTTCATGTACATAAATGTTTTCATTATGTCCCCATTCTCTACTGCTTTACTGGATTGCACAGATTTTTAAAAGTTGTTTGAAATCATCACCCCACATCCCTTTCCTCCTGAGTCACCATCAGTGCCACTTCACCCCAACTTGCACTCATCCCCTGGATTTTTGCTTCCTACATCCATGACTTTGCACTTTCTGGCATTGAAGTTGGGATGCCAGATCTTGGACCATGTCTCAGTCCTCTCTAGGTCCTCCCTCATGCTTTGGGTCCCTTCCTCCCAGTCAACCCTGCCACAGCATGTGGTGTTGCCAGCAAAAAAGGCAGATTTGTTTCCCCTTGGTGTCAGATCTGATATCACTAAGGAAGAAGTTTTAAGGTATCAGACCAAGCATTGATCCTGTGGAACCCTGTTAGTGAACTCTCTCCTACTCAAAGATTCCCTATTAATCACCTTCCTCTGTGTCTTCTTTTTCAGCCAGGTGGCTACCTATTCTGTCACTGTATTCCCCACTTGAAGGTTACCTAGTTTGTTGATTAGTCTTTTAGGTGGAACAGAGCCGAAGGTGTTGCTAATGTCCAGCTTCAATATGTCCACTGCCTGACCATTATCAACGGCCCTGAAAACCCAGTTGAAAATGTCGGGGCTGGCGGTATCGCCTAGAGGTTATATTAACAAACTGTGAAGGAGCTTGGTACATCCAGCACACCTGAGTTTAATGTCCATATTCTCCACTTGCACAGTTTTAGTCCTCCTCTAGCCTTGTGCCAACTCTCCTGAGCGGTAGTGGCGACCCCTTCTCCTTTGTGAATACTGAACAGAAGTATTAATTCAGTATTTCTGCCTTTGCTTCGTTATCCTCCACCCACTCCACACTTTGATACAGCTTGACAATGTCTTCCTGTGTTTGCCTCTTCCCTATGATATATCAAAAATGGGCCTTGCCCCATCCTTAACTTCTTCAGCTAGCCTTAGCTCCATCTTCACTTTGGGGCTTCTCACCACCCTGTTGGTCTCCTTTAGTTCAAGTACGAAAGCATTCCTATCCCTTCCCTTCCCTTTTGACTCCCCCTGAATTTCTTAAAGGCCTCCCTTTTCCCTTTCACTGCACATTTCACCTCCTTAGTGAACGATATTAGTTTCTAAAACCTGTTACTTTTTCCCACCTGTCTCAAGCAGGAGCAGGTAGCATTTGAAGGTTGTTCCTAATGATGGACCGCTTTGACTTTACCCCACTGCCCTAATGGGTGAGCATGGGTGTACATAACAGGTACGTGCATTAATATAACTATGGCTGCCAAGGCCTTTTTTAAGGTGATCATGACTGGCTGGAATGATGCATATATTATATTGTGTTAAATAGTAATACCTCCTGGAAAACACATGGTGGGATTATTGTGTCACTTGGTTTACATTTCTTGGATTGGCCGGTCACACTATATGGTGTAGCACATTGGCATGGGCTCCGAGGTGGTTCTGAGGCATACTGTAGATCTGAAAGGGGACCAAGTCCTGCAGTTGTAGCCAGTGACAAGATGCACTATATATCTGGATATATCAGGAAATGTTGCAGAAATCCAATTGCAATGAATAGGGATTTCCTGTGCTATATTGTGATATATCTGGATAGTCTTCATCATGTCACTGGCTACTACTGTAGGTCATCTCTGTATTTGTGTTCAGTAGCCTGCTTAGTTGTTTATTTACTGAGTAGTGGTGGAATCTGGAGTTACTGTCTAGGGCAAATCTAGAGAGGCTATTGTATGCAAGTCTAGTTTATACAGCATATTTGGTAGAAATGCAAAATCATACATACCCCCATAATGCAAAGCATCATGGGCTGTTTATGCAAATCACCACAGACTATTATGCTGGTTCAACTTTAAGCAGAAATGCATGGTGCCAATAGACAGACACAGACAGATGTTTCATCCTACCAGGACTCATCAGTGTGCCTTGTCTATATACACATCAGTCGAATGAACCAGCTTCCCTAAGATGGTATATCTGGGTTATGTTGTGGTGAACCCAATAAAAACAAAAAACAAGCTAAAAGACAAAGAACCTCAGTGCACAGGCACTGAGGCAATGGTTGCCACAAAGGGCATTGGCCAGGAAGCCACATTTCAAAGAAATACAAAATCACACGTACCCCCATAATGCAAAGCATCATGGGCTGTATATGCAAATCACCACAGAATATTAAGCTGGTTCAACTTTAAGCAGAAATGCATGATGCCGAAAGGCCTCTCACACAGTTTGCAATGGGTGCCAACAGAAAGACACAGACATGTGTTTCATCCTACCAGGACTTATCAGCGTGCCTCATCTGCATGACAACCCAGTGGAATGAACCAGCTCCCCTAAGATGGTAAATCTGGGTTATGTTGTGGTGAACCCAATATTTGGTAGGTCATGTGGTAGACTATACTACTGTATTCTGGGGGAAGGTGTTGTTTCACAGCCTGTCTATAAGTATTCAAGTTCACACCCCAAGGTATCTGAAGTGGGGCACTTGATTTTTAGCATGACCATTCTAAGTAAGAACTCAGAGAGGTGGTAGTTTTTCTGAATTGCTAGAGGATGCTGAAGACCATTGTCATGATTTTGGTAGCACTTAGGAAGAGATTGTTTTCATCAAACCAACTCTATATAGCCCTGAAGTCAACTTGGAAACAGTTTCAGATATAGGCTATTTGGGGAACACTACAGTACAAGATTGTGTCATCCACATACGGTACAAGTGATGTGAGCTACAAGTGCAATGTTTATAGGGATTCATAACAAACAAGCTCCCAGTGATTATTGTACATGTTTGAGGTCTCTCCTAGTAGGTTTTACTCTCATTGGCTGTGGACCATTTTTGTCACCCTTCTTTGGATTGTCTTCAAACTGTCCCAGTGCTTCTTCAAGTGTGAGCTCCCGAACTGTTTGCAATACTCCAGGTGTTGTCTAGCCAGCAACCTGTACAGTGTCAGACTCCCCATTCACCTAAAACTGGTGAAATCCCACCTCATGTAACCCAGCACATCCTATTTGTATTCCTATACATTTTGCTACTCTGAGAGGAGCATTTTAAATTGTTCCAAATTATTATTCTCAAGTCCCTTCCTCTCTGCTGTGTTTTACCTTAACTCTATTGTTCTAGTAAGCTGTCTGTGGACACCTGCACCCAACATGCATCACTTTACATTTAATGGCAATGAACATTAATCGCCAAGTGCCAGTCCACTTTTACAAGATCTGTAATATAGAAACATAGAAACTGTAACCAAACAAGGACTGCTAGGCCCATCCAGTCTGCCCATAAGTCTATCCTTGTATGCGGTCTTTGACCCTACTCAGTCAGTGACTTTCTCCTTTTCTTCTCACCATAAGGGTTCGTTTATGCCTGTCCCATGCATGTTTGAATCTCCCCACTGTGTTTGCCCCCACCACCTCCTGTGACAGACTGTTCCATGTGTCCACCACCATTTCCATGAAGAAAAACATCCTCACATTCCCCCTTTATCTTGCCCATCTCCAATCTCATGTCATGTCCCCTCATTCTTGTACTTTACCTATATTTAAAGATGTTGCCCCACTGCACTTTGTTTATGCCCATAAGGTACTTGAAGGTCTCTATCATATCTCTCCGCCCCCTTCTTTCCTCCAGTAAGCACACACTGATGTCCCTCAATCTCTCCTCGTACGTTTTCTGGTGCAAGCCCTGCACCATCTTTGTTGCCCTTCTCTGGATTGCCTCCACCTTGTCTAGGTCCTTTTGAAGATGCTGCCTCCAGAATTGTACACAGTATTCCAGGTATTCCAGGTGAGGCCTCACTAGCATTTTATACAGTGGTATCAACACTGCCCTCCTTCTGCATGTGGTACCTCTGCCTATGCACCCCTAGCATGCCACTGGCTTTCACTGTCATCTTTGTACTCTGCTTAGACACCTTTAGATTTTCAGAAATGATAATCCCTAGATCCCTTTCTTCCTTGGTGACTGTTGGCAACCCCCCCCCCATCCTGTAGCTCTCCCCTGGGTTTCTGCGATCCAGGTGCATTATTTTGCACTTTAAGAATTGAATCTCAGTTGCCATACCTCAGATCAGTTTTCCAGTTTTCTTAGGTCTTTCCTCATTTTATCCACCCCTTCCTGAGTCTCTACCCTATTGCAGATCTCAGTGTCATCTTCAGACAAGCAGACATTTCCCTCCAGACCCTCTGCTATGTCACTAATGTAGACATCAAACAGTACTGGCCTAAGGACTGATACCTGATGTACCCCACTTGTTACCCCACTCTCCCTGGATTGGATCCCGTTTACCACCACCCTCTGCCTCCTGTCTGTTAACCAGTTTCTAACCAGGTTTACCACCTTGTGGCCCACACCTAGACTACCCATCATGTTAACCAGCCTTTTATGTGGGACAGTGTCGAAGGCCTGGCTGAAATCAAGATAGACCACATCCACCACTTCCCACTGATTCACCTCCTTTGTAACCCAGTCAAAGAAATCTATCAGATTTGTTTGACATAACTTCCTGTTGTGAATTGATGCTGCCCTGGGTTTTGGGCATCATTGGCTTACAAGTGCCCCATTATTCTTTCTTTAAGTAGTGCCTCCATGATTTTTCCCACTACCAAGGTGAGGCTGACTAGCCTATAGTTTCCTGCCTCCTCCCTATTACCGCTTTTGTGAAGGGACCACATGTGCCCTCCTCCAGGCCTTTTCCACCACTGCGGTGTTGAGTGACTTTGTGACCAGGGTTGCCAGAGGCGCTGCCAGTTCCCTTTGTAGTTTCTTTAATATTCCCGCATGTATGCCATCAGGCCTTGTTGCTTTGTCCACCGTATGTTTTGCAAGCTCTTCTAGGACTCGCTCCACTGTAAATGGACTGGTGTAGACCTCTCCCCCCTTCTTCGTATCTGTTGGCCAGCTGTGATCCCTGTCCCTTCTCTTCTTCTATGAATACTGAGCAGAAGTATTTATTCAGTATTTCTGCCTTTTCCAGGTCTCCTTCCTTACACTCCTACTCCTCTCCTCTCCTCTCCTCTCCTCTCAGCCTTACAATTCCTCCTCTAGTTTTCCTTCTTTCGCTAATGTACCTATAGAATGTCTTGTTCCCTTTCTTTACTGTCTGAGCTAACCTTTCCTCAGTTTGCACTTTTGCACTCCTAACAGCCTTCCATGCTTCCCTTAGACACTTTAGGTACACCTCCCTGTCTTCATTCTTTTGAGTCTTCTTATATTTCCTGAATCCCACCCTTTGGGCTCTTACTTTCTTTGCCACATCTTTAGAGAACCATAGTGGTTTCCTCCGTCTCTTGCCCTTGGTTATCTCCCTCATGTATTGGTTTGTTACCTCCCCTATGGCTTCTTTTATGTGTTCCAACTGGGCCTAACCCCCCCCTTTCCCTCCCTCCTACCAGTGCTTCCTTTATACTCCTCTCTATCTTATCAAAGTCTGCCCTCCTGAAATCTAAGATCCTTGCCTTTGCGTGACTTGATTGTGTCCCTGTCCCCAAGCTAAACCACACAATGTGGTGGTCGCTGGACCAGTTGACCATCTACCCGGACTTCTGTGATTTTGTCACTATTTGTAAGAAGCAGATCCGGAATTGCCCTGTCTCTGATGGGATCAAGCACTAGCTACCTGAAGCCTACCTCATGTAAGGAATGTAAGATGGTCTCTGCTCCTGGTTGAAGCAGCTGCTGTTATGGTCCAATCCATGTCTGGCATATTGATATCCCCCAGCAGTAGTACTTCTCCTTTTGCTGCTATCTCATGTATTTCTTCTATTAGCTCATTATCCACCTCCTCCTCCCCCTGTGCTGGAGGCCTGCAGATCATCCCTGTGTGGTTTGCTGTGCCCTTGCCTGATTCAAGGGTGACTCACAGTGCATTCACCTCCCCCTGACTACCTTGTATCTCTGTTACCTTCATATCCTCCCTGATGTACACGGCCACCCCCCCCTTGTTTTACTCCCTATCCCTCCTGAATAGAGCGTACCCAGTTACAGTTACATCCCAGTCATGATTTGTGGTGTACCAAGTCTCTGTTATTGCTGCTATGTCCAGGTCAGCCTCTACTAGCAATGCCTTCAGGTCTGAGATTTTATTTCCGAGGCTGCGAGCATTTGTAACCATGACCTTCCATATTTTGCTGCCTATCTTTCCTCTATTCATGCCTTTGCTTGCCTGCTTCCTCCCATTTTTCTCTTGCCTTCTTTGATCTGCCTTTCCCATTATGTCTGTTTCATGTGTTACTGTCTGCATCTTGCCTTCCTGTTTCTCCTTTCTGTTTTCTCTATCTTGTGGAGGTGTACATCCTTCTTCCTACAGGTGATCCCTTCCTCACTGTACACTCACTAGCAGACCTTTGTATCATCAGTAAGTGAACTCACTATCCTCTGCAGCCCTACACAATACATTAATGTCATATTTATGTGGACTGTTCTGGCTCTAAGATGGATCCCTTTGGTCACCACTGATCACCTCCTTTACCCGTGACAATTTGCAACTAAGAACACCATCTGGGTCCTTCCCAGGTTTGGAGATGAACAAGTTGGGTTGTGGGGGTTGGGGAACTGGGCCAGTAAAACTGCACATGAAGCTTGTAAAATGGATGTTAAATGTGTTTCCTCTGTCATCTGGGTTATGTTCAGTGTTGTCAGTAGGATGAAATGCTGTTTTTACATTTTCTGCCAGTGATATCATATAGCATACTGCAGGAACACAATGTAATCCAATGGCAATTACTTCACTTGTCATGCAGAAAAGTGTGAAATATTTCGTATAGAGTACTTCATCCTGGAGGATGGCATTATAGCAATGCATCATCTGGATATGATCTATATGATGGAGTCTTGATGTGTCTTGTCAAAAATATCCTTGGTACCTGATCAGAATCCTCTGGCATTAGTAGTCCCTTTGTCCAAG